>JANCRC010000012.1:30785445-32270445 GCA_024362995.1 Heteromeles arbutifolia | reverse complement strand
CTTCATGACATGTTGCATAATTGATGAGCAATTGAAGAAACAATTAACCTTTTTTCTTTGAAATCCCATTTTAGAGTTATATTCTACACTAGGTACGCATGTGGATTTCTAAATGGATTTTGCCAACAGTCGTTTTTCAACGTCCTCCTGCAGCACTCTCGTTGTCGGACTCGGATGTAACAGCTGATTAGAGCACCAATTCTCAATAATGGTAGACAGCCCAAGTACAATGTCTGTTATCATTACAGCACCTCCGCACGTTTGATTCGAATAAGACGTATAAACTTCTCATCTTCAAGCAAATAAAAACAACTCATTTGAGTTATATTTTTAGGAAAACTAATGAAAATGGTTTGAAAACTTTCTGTTAAGAACAAAATAAAGGGTAAAGTGAACAGTATCAGGATTGATTTTTTAGTGTAAAAATATGATTTTTTGTTAAAGTAAACAGTACCAAGAGCTTTTAGTTAAAGTTCTTTATATTTTTTGGTCAAATTTAGTCCAGAAAATACCGCTACTTTTTTATCAGACGGCCCATGTGGTTTGCCATTAGTTGATCCAACTGTCTAATTTTAAATTTCAAAAAAAAAAATCAAATTTATAAATTCATTAAATCCAACTGCTATTGTCGAATATGAGCAAATATAACAATAAAAAAAGAAGATCCAATGACTAAAACAATTAAAAGTTATTTAAATAAAACACCCCAAAGCTCTATAAATACCTATGTATTTGTTTAGACATCCACAAAAAATTCACTTTCGTCATACAATTCTTCCTTCTTTTTTTCTTTCTGTCCACCTATGTATGTGTTTAAGAATGGAGTATGTTGTGTAGTTTTCCATGTTCTTTCATGTGGTGCATATGTGTAAGAATGAAGTAGGTTTAATGATTTTTCATTATTCATCATAATTTAAATATTTTTAGGTTAAAATGCTCATAAAAATAAATTAGGATAAACTACATAAATTTTATTTATAAAAAGTTACCGAAAAAAAAGAGGTGAATTTTGAGTTTCAAGAAGTAAAGTCGAGTGGATTTTGAGTTTCAAGGAGTAAAGTGATGATTTTTGAGTTTCAAAGGGCAAAGTGGAATCAAAATCGAATTTCAAGGAGCGTAACTAAAAATAAGCCTATATATTTTTTAGGATTAGGTACATAAAACTCCCCAACCTTTTAATGTCATTCCAAATTGGTTTTAACCTTTTTAAACATTCCAAACAAGTACCCAACCTATTGAAAATGTCACATCTGTTAAGCCCTACTTAAAAATTTGTTAAATTAACTATGGCATACTTTGTCTCCAAAATCAATAGAAGGTCATGGAAGCATATCATCCACCAATGAACGGTCACCACCAGCCCCATCGTGCCATCACCTAACCCAACACAAAACCACTAACTCCACCCTACAACTCTAGTTGCCAACGTGGAGAAGAAAGTCATGGAGGTTGCTGAAATGGTAGGGACTGCCGTGATGCGGCCACCACCATGATCCATCTTCTCCGCCCACAAAGAAGAACTAGAAGCTTTACGAGCCGAAAATCGATGTACGAGGAAATTGCACGAGCAGAAACAAACGCCTTGAAACCTTATCTGAATTATTAACCCTCTTCTTTTTAGGAGATTGCCTTCTTGATATAATTTCATTTTGGGTCAATTTTCGATTCAATTCAACACTCATTTGTTCATTGGGTTCCATATTGCATAATCTATGTTTGAAATTCGAATTTTGAGGCAACTAATATTAATGTTGAACATGATATACCCAATCAGTGGATTTTGAACATAATCTATGTTTGAAAAATTAACTGGGGCTTAACGGATGTGATATTTTTAATAGGTTAGGTACTTATTTAGAATGTTTAAAAAGTTTGAGACCAATTTAGAATGACACTAAAATGTTGGAGGGTTTAGATACTTAATCCTGTTTTGTATATTCTTCACTTATTTTATGAATACAATCAAACTGACACCGTTTTGGGCATTATCTCTTCCACTTGATGAACTAGGGCTATCTCTAAATTAATAGTTTTAAGTTATTAGGTCAATTTTGACTCTCTCTAAGAGATTATATCCCTCCTCATGCCCGCACATTGTCAAACTCCATTATTTTTGAAATGTTCTGGCACTTTCTTCCTGGTCTATGGAATTACTTTCAATGCCCACATCAATGTCCTTGCTGCTTCTGCAAGTTGTGGTTCATCCTTATCTTCAGATTAACCTCCATTCGAACTAAACATTGATGTCAATAAAGAGGAATACTCAACCTCCTGAGCAGGGGGTAAGGAAGAAACCCAATCAGATGCACAACCGCAGTCCAGTGTTAAGCTTTCAAACGCCCAGAGCTAAACCCCCCAAATTAAGGACAATGAAGAGCAACTTTTAGGCAATAAGATCAACTTTGGCGTCCTTGTAGGGCTCAAAAACCTTCCCTAAACCGTACTCCCACACTTTCACATTGTTGTCGGATAGATGCACACAACGAATTCGAAGTACCTATGACTATTTAACTATAGCTAAGAGACTTGGACTCTTTTCACTTTGTTAAAATTTCTTAAATAAATAAAGCTTATATTAGAGGGATATAATTGGAGGAAGATAACATTGCAGTTGCAGATTACAAGGAAAATGCACATGGCAATTATTTGTAACAAAGTTCGACTTTAAAAACAGAGACTACTCACCTTTATTCAGAAAAATAAACCAACGGAAATGCCAACCCTACATTAAAAGTTGGCTCTTTTAGCGACAACAAACCGCAGTTTTACTTGGCTGAGAAACTGTGATTAACCACCGTGAATCCGCCATCGACAACCAAGTTGTGTCCACTGACATAGCCCGATTCATCGGTGGCAAGAAACAGAGCCGCCTCCGCCACATGCCTAGCCTTCAACACAACGCCCTTCAAATTTCCCTTGGCCGAGATACTGGCCTCAACGACATCTGGGTCCACATTGTACGCTTTGCATGAAAACAAGGTTGCGACACCAAACGGCGAAATGCTGTTAACTCGAATCCCGTGAGCTCCGAGCTCACTGCAAGCTGCTCTGACCAAACCCAATAGAGCATGTTTCGAAGTGGTGTAAGCCTGCGGAGCTGTGCCTCCGAGAGATGCTGCAATGCTTGTGGTACATATGATTGAACCACGCACGGCACGTGCCACCATGGCGCGCGCCGCGTGCTTGAACGTTGCAGCAACACCGCGAACGTTTATGGCCATTGTGTTGTCAAAGCCTTGAATGTCAAGGTCTAAAATGCCAGTCATTGAACCCATGACACCTGCATTGCTGAACAAAATATCGAGGCTGCCGTATTTTTCCAACGTGAAGTTCACCGTGTTTTCAACTTGGTTTTCATCTCTGACGTCGCAATGACAGTAGCTAACTCTGTCTGAACCGATTGAGGCAACAACTTGATGACCTAATTCATCTAGGATATCTGCAACAACAACAAAGGCTCCATTTGCTGCAAATAGTCTCACTGCCTCCTCACCAATCCCCCTTGCCCCACCAGTTATCAGGGCCACCTTGCCCTCCAACCTTTAAATTTAAATTGTAAGATTAAGCTATGGTATGTCGATATATTTGTAAATTAAACTCTCGGTATTTCCTTAATAAACAATATTATATGAACTTGAAAGTGCTTGTGGTAGATATTCAAAAGAAGTTGAAGGTTGAGAAAAGGAGATTTGGGAAATATCTTTCTTACCTTGGCTTAGACATTGACAGATGAGGTTGTGTTGTCCACTGCTATGGGTGTGCTCAGACTTCCAATTAAGTCTTTTGCTGTTTATAATGCTCATGGTCTCACACACCATATTTATAATATTTGCTAGGCTGCACAGTTAAAGCCATACACGTGTGTTAGTAAACGTGATTATTTCTTATTAGTTACACATTATTTAGTTTACTTAGCATTACTCAACAAATAAAGGGTAATGCTAGGGAGATCACATTTTTTAATGAAATTTTGTAAACCAAATGATGTGGTTGTTCATAATTGAATTATTATTCAAGTATTGATTAACTTGTTTATTTTTCATTGGTGACCCATCATTTGGTTTAAACATTTGTAAACCAAACGATAATAAACACGTTAACCAACAGAGTAATAATCCAATTATGAACAACCACATCATTTGATTTACAAAATTTAGTTCAAAAATTTAGTGTATGTAACATTACATATATAGCCTATAGGCAAGAGTTGGAACTTAGAGGCTGTTTGTATTTTCACTTTAACTCAATAGATCTTACCTTAAGTGAGGAGTTGATTTTTGCCCACCATTTACTTTTTTCACTACCTTTTTTTTTTCTTTTTTTTTAGTATATCAATATTTTTACACTCAGAAGGGAGAGAGTTCGATTAAGTCATACAATGGGTAATCTAATTTAGATTCAAATTCGCCATCCACAAGATTCAAACCTAAGATCTCTCACTTCCAACTTTCAAGTAAAGAGGAATATCACTAGACCGTAGCACTGAGTGACTTATTTATTGTTATTAGATTGAACAAATCAAACAAAAATAATAATTATAATTAAACAAGAGTGTGTAGGAGGGTAAAAAGAATACAAGAGGACAAAGGGGAGTTTTTATCATTTCTTTATGTGATTCATTTAACTCTCACTTTGTTTTCTAAGTGAATAGTTACTTTGAGAAAGTCCTTGGAGTTAGCGCCAAGTAGCAGCGGCGGGTAGGAAAATGAGTTAGCATTAGATTATATTATGGTTCGATTTCCCCAATAGGACCAGCAATAATACTTGCATTCAACAAGTCAGCAGACCTACCTAAGTCTACGTCAATATCTGTTATATGAATAAACTCCCAAGAAAGAGGATTCTTGCAAGATTCTCTTTGTGAGGATTTCGAAAATCTTCCAATCACATCCGTTTATCGTATATAATGTAATCAGTTTTCGTCAGGTACTGCTTATATTCAATTTCAAATAAAAAAATTTACAATAATTTCTGACTACACGATGTACGATAAATGAATGTAATTTAAAAATTCTCAAGATTCTCACAAAGAGGATCCGTCAAGGATCCTCACTCAAACTCCAAACTAGACTTCAAGGTCGGCCAAGTCTAGCTTTAAATTAATAGTTAAAAGCTAAAAGTTATTAGGTTAATTTTGCTACTTAGTACTACAGTCTAGTAGTATTCCTATTCACCTGTAAGTGAGAGGTAGTTCGATTCTCTCCAAAGACGAATTTGAACCACATTATTGTTAGCCCAATATGAGGCTTAGCCTACTACATTCCCCCTTAATGCAGATAATATCGTTTGTTTAAAAAAAAGAATTAGGTTAATTTCGAAGTCAAATTTAACTCCAAATGTAATATCATCTCTAAATGCACCTTAAAATGGAGTCAGATACAGTTTTTGGAGTTAAGTTTATAATTAAATATAACTTGCATTTTACTCAACTTTTCTGATACATTCGAGAAAAATTGAGTTAAGGTTGAAGCCAAAAGTTATTCTAACTTCTACTTTTCATGTCATTGGAATTTGGAAGTAGTCTAAGAGATTATATTTCGAAGTTTTTAAACGATAATCATTAGTCAAAACTAAAATCTAACTGATAAAAGGTCCAAAATACTTTATACCCCATAGCACCAGAAATTTTTTAGGTATAAAACTGGGTTTGGTTGTACTTGTCTTAGCTTCACTAGATGTACCAAACTCACATAAAGTGGTGAAAAAAATAGCTTTGTATATAGTCTTAGCCCATCACTAGCATTGTGTTAAAGACTCTGGAAGGTTACATTGGTTTTTAAATATTATTTTCTAATGTGTGATCTCGATTGCCTTTTTTCGCACCTGTAACTAACAACCGATGACAATAGACTCATGACTCAGTTTACGTAACAATAATTAAAATTTGAGGAATTAAATTGAAGAGGAATTGGAATGAGGAGGAGTCAAAATCGGATTTTTGTTCAAACTGTTTAGTTAAATGTTCTAGAATCAGAATAGAAATGGCACTGATTTCATTTACAAATTCAGTAGAATCGAAATATATACCAGTATGATTAGTTTTTTTTATTTCATAGACAACCTAAAAGACAAAGGATCCTCTTTTGGCTCTCTCTTTAGCTGTATGTCTTCCTCCACTAGCAGGTTTTTTCGAAAAATTTCATTTATTTTTGTGTGGATGGCAGGCAAGCCTATATTCCTTGGTTTCAATAGGACTCCTTTATTTTTATTTTATTTATTTTTTATAAATTTAAGTATTTAATTCAACTTTTAAATTTTCTCGCTCAAGTTATAGTTTCTTCTCTTCGGCATATGCAAGTGGAGTAGTGCATAAAATGGTTGCGAATCCATTATTTCCGAGATTTAAACCTAAGATCTCTCACTTGCAAGCACTGTTCTAAAAATTCCCCCTAGTGCCGCATACGTCCTGCCTAGGCAATAGGCGGCTAGCCACAGCCCCAAATAATACCTAAGCATTTGAAAGTTAAGAAAGGATGCCTAGATCTACTTAGGCACTCGCCTAGACCGCCTAGGTCGCGACTCTGACTTAGATAGAAAATCGATAACTTCATTTTGCTTTTTATTTTTTTCAATAAAATGTAAGAGACTTTCTGAGTATTTAGATGAACACTCATTATATGTTTGTTCCTCATGTTTTCAATATATTCTTATACTTTATAACTATGTCATTTCATTTTGTAATTTATGTATTCCTTCCAATACAATTATGTATTTTTTAAGTATAAATAGGCACTTCTTTATACAACATATAGTAAACTTAAATATGCCTAGGCACTAGCCCCAACCCGCCGCCAGACTAACGCCTAGCATCTTTTAAAACCTTGCATACAAGTGAAGAGGAATACCAATAGACTGTAGTACTAAGTGGCAAGCAAAAATGTCATTTTGGTCACCTGATAATTGAGGAACGCATGGTCATTAACAATTAGATTTAATACTACGGGTGGAGAATAAGTGAATGCGCATTTGATGTTTTAATCTTATACTTGGATATTTGTGAATGATCATAAATTTCTGATCGCTAAATAACCAAGAGAAGGAGACTAGTGGCCCAATTCGTTTGTTGCAACCTATACATTGGTCTACAACCCGACATATGCCGTTGGAATCTCACTGGTGTGTGAGATTCCAGAGTTCTTATATGGAGCACAAGGAGAAAAAAATTAGAACATGATACATAAAAACCAAAATACGAAACATAAAAAGTAATTTAACTTAAATAACGAAAGTATTCTGTGTAAGCTTCAGTGTGCGAGAATAACAGAAAGAAAGAAGCTTCAGTGTGATTGGTCCAAGTTGCAACTAATCAACAAAAGCAGTGTAAATTGTAAAACATGCAGAGGGGAGGGGAGGGGGACGGATTGGATCAGCATTCCCTTGTCAATATACACAAGCAAAACAATGAAGATGAAAAACCACTCCCAAGTTCCAACTGTATACTTCTCTTTTAAATAAAACAGAATATTGGGCGAAATTTACTCCTCCGAGTAAGACAATGTAGGACGCGGAGCGTACACCCTCTCTGGAGGTGAGAGTTCTTACACTCTCTCGGAGCCAACCGCCCATTCCCCCCTTATAAAGAATAGCAGCTAGTCTCTACTAGTATGGCCTCACAAAAGCGTGGGGAAACAATTTGGGCAGAAGTGAATACTTTGCTTTTATAATCACTGCAAAAATCCCATAGCAAGGGATGTGAGCCACAGCCCCGCAAAAATACCTGCAAATAATATGCTTTCATTACATTTTTGTTCTAAATAGAACTTGAAGGCAAAACGGAGAATAGATAAGCTAGTGTACCATAATGGAGCCCATGGCGTATCAAGCTCAAGGAATGGATACGGCCACCTGGGAAGATACTCAAAATAATGTTACTAGCTCTTTCACCGCAGTAAATGATCATATTTGTGCAAGAGAAAAGATTTTAATTCATTACGCGTACCATGGGAAACCTAACGCATGAATGATCCACTGGAAGGCAATGTAGATGCAGCTCCAGAGGACAAAATATGAAAGCCGGAACCATGGAAATGGCTGAAAAACAAGATGGAAATGGCATCAGTAAACAGATGAGAAGAAATAAACGATAAAACCGGAGTACAAGCGCTTCCAGGCTGCCAACAAAATACTTACAAGGCTGTTGAGAATGGTATCCAGAAGAAGGAACGCCGCATTCAGCATATGCATGCAACACATCAACTGCCAAGCACATGTACAAGTCAGTCACAAATCAATATATTCAAGTATAATAGGAAGAATAGAATAAGATAGCAGCATTATTTGTCATAGATGAGAACATAACTAAGCCAAAAGAACCTAGATTTAAAGGATGCACTAGAATTGAACATATTACAAAAAGCAGACTCTCACAGTATTGAGGCCAAGATGAGCATTTGATAAAAATGGGAGGATGATACACCAAAAGACGACATCTGTGAGGACAACAGCTCCTGCACAAGTCTGTTACCAAGACATATCAGCTTCTCACCATACTGCATACCTCAAACAAATTTGTTCATCAAAATGTTTCTAAGCAAGCTAATATTCCCCAGCATCAGACAGAACGGAACTATTACTATTCTACATCATTGTATATTTCTAGTAGCCCCAATTTGATATGAGTTAGTTAATGCATGAGTAAATATATACAACCTTGCTCACCAACAAAGTACAAAATCTGGTTCTTGATTAACTAACCTGGAATGCAATTTGCATAAGATATCCCCAATATCCTGTTTGTTTCTGAATCTCCTCCTGAGCATACTGGCTTTGCAATTTGATGGTACTCTTAATTCCGTTTCGCCTATAGGTATTCACAGTTCCATTATTCTCTTCCACGTCCCTTCTCAAAGCTTCTGACCTTGTCCCATTTTCAGTGGGGGGCTTGTTTAAGGACAACCAACAACCATACCCAGAGACTAGAGTTCCCAGCTATGCAGAGAAATTAGCAATGGGTAAAGGCAAAGCAGGACTGATTTGAAATAGATATCGTTTTGCTAATTCATTAGTTTAAACATCCAAACCCCAAATTGGCTTTATAATTTTCATGTTTGTTTCTCTATGTGAAAGTCTCCACCACAGAGCGTATAGAGCATTAAGATATGGACAACTAACAGAACAAGCCAATAATAAAGGAAAACATGTGTTTTATTTTGAAGAAGAACATGTGATGCATCGCATGACATACCGCAAAATAGATCATAACCAGTGTAAATGTCCACCTGCAGATTAACAAGATCGAAAAACTGTTAAGAAGATTGTTGACATAACACCAAGACACATAAGGTCACATATTGTAATCAACTGAAAGTGACATACATATGGAGGATACCTATCCGGTGAATAACGTGCACTGTGATTTGACAATGGACATGGTTTGAAGGTATAAGTAGAATGAGAGAACTCAATCTTAAAAACAATTTTGACATGAATAAAAACATGAGGTATAACAGTAACAATTACTGAGGAACTAAGACAGTGAGACGCAAACAAATTTTAAACCCATGTTCTTCATCATGTCAATTATCACTGCAGTTTATGCACATGCTTATCTTCTGAAGAGATATTCTATTGCAAGTGATGCTTCAATCTAGTTTCAACGCAAATAGGCCATGTCCTTGTTAATTATCCACAAGCAATACGTGCCAGACAGGATGTGGCTCATACACATGATGTGCACAAAGTTGGGAAAGCTCGATGTATCATCCTCTCACACAGTTAGCCAAACTGATCACCACCGGTCTCGCCCTTTTCATCAAATCACTACTACTGTTCTACTCGTAAACCAAATTTATTATAACAGGTGGAAGCTAATGTACTTTCCTAATGTGGGTTTGCAAAAATTAAAAGCAATGAAAACATCATTATGATGGCCATAATTTGGTATTTATTTACAGGGTATGTAATTGATTATAGACCATGTTCATGAAAATTGAGTTGTTACTCAAATTCCACTACTCTAATTGATTACCCACAAAAGTAGTGGATGGACCGTGTGGTTAGAGCATTCCTCTCCAACCCATTGCGTTCGGGTTCAAACCCTCCCTCCTTAGTGTAGATTAATGTAGAATATCGCTCGTAATATAAGGGAACTGATTACCACAATTTATATACCAAAAAAGCAACACATCAAGTTATGAAATTTGGAAAAAGCCACAAACTTGAAGTAAAATCCTACTTACTCGGTGTAGTAAATGAAAATGGAAGCATCCCATTCGACAAGATCCCAAGCCAAGAACCCAGCCAAAGCCAGAAACGAGACGAATCGAAAGGCCAAGAGCCAGCCGGGGTGGAGCCCTTTCCAGCAGCTAGTCCAGAGCTGGGAGGTGCTGACGTGGCCCCTCGGCAGGGCGCTGACAAACACGTGGCTGTCAGGGCGGCTCACCAGAAGGCTCTCGTACATTGTGCTGTCTTCGAATCTCTCCGAAGCTCCTTCCTTCCTCCAGATCACCCACGACGCCGCCAGAAAAGAAACCCCAACAATGGCGAAGCAGACGAAGTCGTACCAGTAAACATGCAGCGCCATTGCCGGAGTCGAAGACATTCAGTGAGAACCCAGAATCTGTGTTCCAAATTGGGAAGTGAAATCGTGATGAGATGGACCACCATTTGTGGTGGGTTCTGGACGGTGTTTGTTTGTGTTCGGTTGGTCGTTTGATGGCGACGACTAGTAGTTATGACCGTCTCGTTTTGCTAATTGCTAACCACGGTGAATCGTGTTAAATACATTTGGACTAGTGCTTTGTGGTGGATGCATCATGTATTTTACAGGATAGTTTTGTTTGGCACGCTCGACGCTTTCGGTGACAATTTATGTGTAAATTTTGACCATTTTTCATATCCTCTGTGTTTACTAACAACTTACAAGAAATTTACCGTTAATTCAACGCATTACAATATGTAAATTTGTCTTCACATAACAACATATAATTGGACCAGTTTACAATGTGTAAATTTTTTCCACATAACAATACACAATTAGATTTAGACCAAAATGTTACAATAATGGTAAACCGGTTTCATGAAGCTTACATGATGTAAGTTACTTTTACTTATGAGTACCACTGTGCATTTCAGCACCAAAAGGAAAAATCGGCTACTATAATCTTTATTTTGTTATAAACTTCTTATTGAAGTGTAATTGTGTAAATCTTAGATTAGATTTTATACTAGTTATTAATTTTTTATTAGGACTTGTATTCATTGGAGGAGAATGATTTCTTCCCTCCCTTATTACTATAAATAAAGGCACTGCTTAACATCATCTACACAACTCTCTCTCTATATTTTCTTTGTGTGTTGCCGCCCCCCCTTCTCCTTTTCAGTTAAATATAGGCCACAACATATTGAAAGTTCTAGGATGGTACTAGGTTAACCTAGATGGGGGTTAGTAGGTTCCAATTTAAAAATCCAATTCAATTTTCATTTCTTAAATTAAATCCATATTCGCATCACATATCAAACTATTATACTCATGCAATTAAAACGATAAATAAAAAGTGCACAAGGATGTAGGATTTAACGAGGCAACACCCACTATTGGGAAAATCCTCGGGCTCTCAAGCTAGGACAAACACTAAGAGAAATAAGTACATAAAGACTTACAAAACTCATCAGCTAGACAGGTATACTAGTAGGCAGTTTTGTCTCCGCGCTTTGCTACTTGATCTCTCTTCCGCCTTCGAGTGGAAGTGGCAGGACACTAGCACGACCGTCAATCATTGTCTCCTCGAACTTTGCAAGATACTAACGCAATCATGCATAATGTATGTATGATGGAATGATTTTTGAAAATCAACCAATTACGAAAATCACAAGGCATATTTTCATAATTGATTTCGATTAAAACCCGAATAAAAACAGTGCAGAAAAACTGAATTTTGTCTTTTAAAATCACACGGCTGAAACTGTTTTTCTCACACTAGCACACTGAAGTAAAGATTAAATTGTAATGCCCTCTCTGCGTATTAGACTAGCTATGCGACAAGAACCAAATATATAATCATATATGCTCACGCACCATGAAGTGACTACACCATCTATGAAGCACTCACAACCGCATCCATGCTATTTTTCTCACTGAGCTCTTCTCGGTGCATGTGTAATTTAAAGCATGTGTATCTCACTAAAACCTCACTCATGCATAAGCGGCAGTCAAGCCAACCCCTGATCTAATGCATGCTGCAGCAACCAAAACAAGAATTATGATATGATATGATGATCACTTCTAAAACCCTAACGCATGCTCTGCAAATAAATGGCTGCTTTCAATGCATATATATGTTGTAATACGGCAGCACCTGAAACCCTAACCTAATGCATCTATAAATAGACTGTTGTAGAAGACTTTAACTTGATTTCAAATTCCTTAAGATTGGAATGACATGTTACGAGATAAAAATTAAAACCAATAGGAATTATCAATATGCTAAAGGTGCAAATGTACAGATCAACAAGTAGTCTAGGGATATGCGGCTAATTAAAGACATGGCCTTTTAATTCAGATAATGGAATCTTAATTAAAATATCAAACTAATAAATGTGCGACGTCCAAACTGAACTTAGACTATATGAATGCATATGCATGCCAAATTTACTTGAGTGGATGTCTCTGAAACAATTGTCATTTTGTGATCGAGAGCACGTGAGACAAATTTAGACTAAAATAATTACAACTGAAAACAAGCACTAATCCAAAATTACAGACTCAGGCGTTTTGTTTAGAAATAGCCAATTTTACCCTAACACATATTCAATCCATCTACTATTTTTTTTTTTTTTTTTGAGATTTCTTTTCTCATGAATTTAATGAGTCAATGCTACTGGTAGTTCATGTAATTAAATTCCTCGGTGGATTGTATGTTTGATTCTCCTTCTAATATTATTCGTATTGGATGTATTAAAAAACATTATTTAGGTGGGAGAAAATATATAATATATTATAAGAGAAACATCACGAATGATGAGTGATTCTCATTAACACATCATTTTCACGAATGAGTGAGGTGTTTGATGTGATCTCTAAGTCTTTAGCCTTAAAATCATAATGTTGTCTACATAGACTTCCATGGTTTTGCCAATCAACTTTTTGAGGTTCACCAGTTGTTGGTATGTTGACCATGCATGCTTCAAACATAATGGCATCACATTGTAGCAATAAGTCCCTCATTCGGTGATGAATGCAGTCTTACACTTGTTTGGCTCGTACATTCTGATCTGGGTGTAGCCAGGATATGCACTTAGAAAGCTAAGTAGTTGGTTTTTAGAGATTGAATCGACCAGCAAATTGATTCTTGCGATAGGGAAGTTGTCTTTTGGGCAAGTGCGTTTGAGGTCGGTGTAATCAACGCAGACTCGTCATTACCCCTGCTATTTCTTCATAACTAACACAACATTGGCTAGTCGTTCCGAATGAGCCACCACTTCAATGAAACATGCGATAAAGAGCTTGCCAATCTTATCTTTGATGATTACATTCCCTCTTGGAGAAAATTGGTGCCTCTTCTGAGCCACGAGCTTGAAGTTTGGATATATGTGCAGCTTGTGGCAGATAATGTCTAGATTAATTCCTAGCATGTCTGAAAGGAACCACACAAACAAATATTTGTTTTGTTGAAGAAAGACATTGAGCTTGTCTTTCTCATGTTTGCTAAGCCTAAAATCGATCATCACATTCCTTTCCGGGCAATGATGATCAAGCATGACAACTATGGCTGCTTCTAGCTTCCACCCTTCTTTTCTGCTAAGGAGTCGGGTTTGGGGTCATCTGCCTGATCCTAAGAAGTAGCTACTATTTGGGGTCATCGGGAGTCTTTCAATGTCATCTGCTACATTGACGAGGATGAACTCCTTTTTCGCCTCATTAAGTCATTGGATTGCGCACTTTCTGACCATTTCTTGATTTTCCTTGATATTACTAACTTCGCTGTCGGGGATAGAAATTGAACCTTCTGGCATTTATTGAAAGTTTGGGCGTCACTTTGGTGCATTAATGCCCAGCCTAAGATGCCATTAAGGGCAATGGTCTATCAATGATTGAGAACTTCTAAAAGATGACGATAAGCAATGAGTAAACGACAAGCCCAATGGTGCCAACAATGGTGGAAGTGACGTCATTAAAACCAGAGAGCAGACATGACAATTTGTTAATGATCTTCTCCAATCCATTTTTCTTAATGACGGAGAGTTGAAGGATATTGGTAGCGCTTCTTTCATCTGCGTGTATGTGGTCTATTTCTGCATGAGCAACCTGAATGCTGATGATGAGTGTGTCATTGTAAGGTTGGTCAACCCCTGTGAGATTTTTCTTGGAAAATCCAATGAGTTGGTCATCTGCCAAATCACTGGCTTGGACCTAGGACACCACCGTAGCTTGATGAAACTTCTTTCTCTTTTCTTTAGGAGTGTAGCTAAGGTTCTTGGACTTTGTGAGGATCGAATTGATCTGGATGACCCTATGCGCAGCGATCGCTAAAGTGTCATAACACTTGGGTAATACTTAAGTTACCAGTCTGGGTTCGAATCTCCCTTGAAAGGCATGAAAGATGGTGTGGAGAACCTTCAGGGAGGTCGCTACTACTTGACTTCGTCTGTGAATAGCAAACCATTTGCAGTGGCCGCCTACCTGTGTAGCGCGTCCTCTAAGTTTACTTATGGCTTGAGTTTCTGAGTTACTATGCGAGTAACTATTGTATGTCTTCTAAACTGGATAAGTTATCTTCATACATGCGGCTCGGCAGCTTTGCGGTCCAGATGGTTTGTGCTCTGCTTCCTGCAACTAGTGGACTATAGAATTGGTGGAACATGCTTTTAACGATGTGTCGTGCTGCTCATCATCCTCCTAGATGGTGCTCTAACCTGATTTTTATGGCACTCCCCTAAAATCTAGGTAGAAGCAAACGCTTTGGCATAAGCCCTGTCTATTGCGAATGCTTTTCTAGGGACATAGCTGAGTGTGAACATTTACCCTAGGCCCAAAGCGGAAAAGCACGTTAAAACATGAGCTTAGCTTGGAATAGACCCTCCTAAATACTTCATTCCTCGATCTACGATCTCCTTCTATGTTTGTTAGATGATGCCTCGGCTGCCTGAGTAGTCGTAACTTTTTCTCCTAGTCGTCTGGGAATGGTGAACCCTGTTCAAACTCTCTTTAATTTGGCAAGCTAAGATCAAGATCTCTTACGAGACTGGGATGAGTAAGAAGTTGAGTGAGCATCCTTATTTTGTACTAAGTGTCGTTATGAGGTCTGGAACTTGCAAAGAAACAACTTCTGGATGGGTAGATACCTCAATGGTCTACTTAGGCGCGGGTTTACTAACAGATACATGATGCACTACGGTAGGGAGCTAGGATTTCTAAATCAATGGCCCCAGGCTGCGAAATTGATTAAAAAAAAACTGTCCGTGAGGGGTAGTGTCTCTTGGTAGAAGGTGGTTAAACATATGGTTGTCGTTAAGTAGGTGGCTGATGAACCGCTAACTCATGTTCAATAGAAGCCGGCTGAACCAGGTAAGACCGCGCCATCGACAGTTGTTTTTTATGTTGTTACTGCTGTTATAGCGTCAACGGCCAGTGTTGTGGTGTGCAATAATGGCACAGCGATGGTTGCGGTAACAAATGTAGTGACGATTCAAGGCCTCGACGAAGTCGCGGCAATCCCGTCTCATAGTGGAAGGCTCTAATACTCAAGTAAAAGGTGTATCAAGGGCCGTGAAAGACAGAAACTCCATTTTCACATTCTAGGCCTCAAAGACTCCATTGAAATCCCAGATTACAAAGATTGGCCATTGTTGTTCTTGCTTGCAGTTTTTCGCGTATCCACCATAGTTCGATGCGAACAAGAACGATAAACGATGAACGAGAACATCAAAGACATCTTTTAAAGTTTAGTTTTTTCACTAAGATCTATAAGTATGTGTTGAGTATAACTTATTTTTTCTTTCAATGAAAGCACAAATTTGCATATGCAAATTTCATACATGGCTGATTTGATGAAATTCCTCCTACAAGAGAACAAACACCATTAACCTAATTGACGAACATCTTTAAAAAGAGGAGATTATGTCCGCCAAAGAGCCTCCAATGCCTAAGTCAGAAAAGTAGTAGATAAAAAAAAGAACTTGTGAGAGTTCTGAGTAATAAGAGGTGATTACGGTTTCCTTTGATTGACTTGATTATTTTTAAAAGGAAGAAACCCTAAGAGGCAGCTGGGAGAGGAGGCAGCTGGGCATACTAGGCAGTCCTTGATGATGCATGTCAGTCTCTGCAACCCTGCCAGCTAGTATTCCTAAAGGTCCATATTAGTAAGAGCGCAAGTGCGCTAGATACTCAAGGATAGACTCTATTGAGTTTGTGCCCTGCCATCATTTGACCAAGTATGGCCGAAGGCAGGACATATTATAAGCGGTTCAGATAGCCCATAATAAGTGTCATGGTTGGCCCTGAGAGTGGTGCTTAGGGCATAAAAGTCCAATTACCTTATGGCCGAATACGTCTTATTCTCTTATGGCAATTTTGTGGTCTACTCATGATGCAAAGGTTTAAAACGTCATATTGAGCATATAATCCATGTATCATTTTTCAATTGGATGTAGTTAGCCCTGGTTTGGCTTAGCTTAACTTTAAAAAAAAAATGGGTATGAAAAAAAGTTGGAGCATTTTAAGTGTTTGGTAAACACTTTAAATCAGCTTTTTTCAAAGTTATGGGTGAAAAAAAGCTAAAAACTAGAAGCTGGAAATAGCAGCTTCAACAAAATAGCTTATTTTGATAAAACATGGGTGAACAGTAAAAAATAAATGAACTTTTCAATTTTCCAAGCCTACCTTCTTTCTCTCTATCATCAGTCGTGCCCTCCTCTTCTACCTCCCTATCGCAACCTTCTGTGTTTCTCCAGAAAAACGTTCCCGCAGGGTCTTAAGAAACCCTATCGAAGCTCTCTCTCTTCTCTTTCGCTCCTCACGTCCACGACCACTAGCCCAAGAGGAAAAGCGAGTTGAAGAAACTCAGCAAATTGATTGGAAAGGATGATGGGGCAGTGGCAACAACAACAACAAATAATCCATCACAATTTGCAGAACCCAAAAGAAGATGATGGGATTGGAAATGGAAATGGAGGGTTGTTCGTCAAGGTGATGATGGATGAGCAAATGGAGCAGCGCCTTGGAAATGAAGAAGATGAGAGAGAGAGAGATTTATTAATTTTTAGGCATTAAATTTTTTTTTTATTTCTTAATTATAAATATTTAAGATAAAGTTTATAAATATTTTTATTTTAAAAATAAAGTATATTTAGTAATTCACTTTTATTTGTTAAGAAAATTAAATTAATGGCATATCTAGTATTATACATTTTTTGTTCATTTCATATACAGTTGTTTTACATAACAGTTTACCAAACGCTATCATACTGGTTTTTTTTTTTTTTTCCAAAAGCACTTTTACAAAAAAGTTTACCAAACACTCAACTACTTTATTTCACAACTGCTTTATTTCAAAACACAGCAATACCAAACCAGCCCTTAGGATTATAACCAACTAGAGAGAATGAGGAGTGAGTTCAGGAGGCCAAGTACTTTAGTGGTGTCATGGTGCCTTCCTTTGAGCATACCTTAATGAAGACGACGATGACTCTTTTTTTCTTTTAGTTTTGGTTTTTAGTTTCTTATTTTACTTTTAGTTTTAAATCTTAAAAATAAATAGTTTCTTATAGTTAATCCATGTGGTGCCATATGATTGGATTAGTAGGAAAATATTGGCGAAACTTTAACGGAATGATTAAATTGATGTGCGGTTTTGAAAGTCATGGACCAAATTTATCGATTTTTGAAACTCAATGTGACAGCTCGTCCCGGTAAATATTGATTTTATAATTTATTAAGTGATTTTACAAAATTGCCCTTCGAGGCACGTGTTTCGACTGAGGTTATTTACGGTGTCGTGTCACCTAATAATTTCTTCCTTAGCATATTCTCGTAGTACTCGTCACTACGGACGCGTGGGCGCAAGCGGTTCGTGATTTGGAGTTATATCGAAAAAGATATTGATGTTTGAAGTTTGGGCATTTTATGAATTTTATTATAAAAGTTTGGTGTGCCATTTGGATGGCCCAGATTAAAGGAAATCTGAAATGGATGGCTGGAATTAAAAGGAATAAATATTATGAGTTTATGTGTGTGTGTGGCTGGTGGAAGAAGAAAGGAAGAAGAAGATGATTGGGCAAATCTGCCCAACCAGGAGGAAGAGAGAAGAGAGCTCCGGGAGAGAAAAGGAGAAAGCTGGCGAATGGGGAGAGGAGAGAGGAAGAGAATGACCAATCGAAACAGGGAAAGGAGGAAAGGAGGGAGAGAGTGGTGCGGGGGATCGGCCGGATCCCCTTGACCCGTTTTTGGACCCGGTCGGCACCCGTGTCCATTTTCGACGATTTCCACCCGTTTTTCCGGCGAATTGCTTCAAGAAACCTCATGGGAGACACTCTAGGACCCTTCCTCTATCCATTCCATCTCAAATTTGGAGAGAATGGGTCTTGAAAATGGAAGAAACCGTGAAAAAGGGGGCGCATGGGTTGGGTTCCTTTCCGTCAAGATGTGAAGAAACTTCTTCCAATTACCACCACCCATGGCATCCTCTTGAGGCCTAGAACAAAGCCCAAGCATTGGTTAGGACGGCGGAGTTGATTTGAGGACGAATCAAGAACACCCAAAACGTAGGGTTTCCGACAGGTTTTGTTAGAATTGGAGGCTTTGCCGACCGAATTGGCCTTGGCCACAGGTATGAAAGTTGTTCTACTCATTGAGATCTTCATTTCTGTAAATTTTGGTAATTTTTGGAGATAGTTGGATTTTCCGGTAAGCCGGGGCGGCCGACCGCCACCCAAGGCGGCGCGTGCGGCGGCGCGTGGCCAGTGGGCCGCCAATGTTATTTTTAAGCTATATTGGATGTCCTGAGTTCAGTTTTGATAGTGGCTTAACGTTGGTTGATCAATTGGACTTAATTTCGATACGATTCATGGTTAGGCCAAAAAAATGAATCGACGATCCAACCGTCGGATCGTCACCAAACTTTGATACGTAGTAGTACATAATATTTGAAGAATGTAGGAACTTACGGATCAGGAATTCGAGGGACGGATCTTCCCGAATTGGATTTGTAAGTTCATAAAATAAAAAGTTAACCGCCATTCGGTTTTGGAAATGGGCGGAAATCCAACCGTCGGATCATAACGAAATTTTAGGATGTTGTTCTAGAGATTTATTGTGGACCTCTGGAAGTTACGGATTGGAAATCTGAGTTGCAGATCTTCCGGATCGAACTTCATAATGACGTGTTCTATATAAGTTATATATTTTATCGATATGATTTCTGAGACATGTTTTGATGATTGTTCTAGGCGCCGATCGTCATGACGCCTTGATGTGTTGTGTTAGGGAGTTGTAGGACGAACTCCAGGTGAGTGGGCAGTTTATTTCAGTATATATATATATACTTAACGTTTTCCCAGAAATCGATTTTTGAATGAAAGTATATTTTGAAATGTCATGCATAGATTTATATGAATATGTGATTTGAAATGTCATGCATAGATTTATATGAATATGTGATTTGAAATGCCATGCATAGAAATTACATGAATTATGTGAATTGTTATATGATGCATATATATGAAATGGTGTTGTGGGCGCACAGGTGAGTATCAGGTGAGTATTCATTATTGTTGTGAGGATGTTGAGATGTTTTCGAGCTCATAACCTGCACCCCCGATGTTAGTGCTTATGTTATTCACCCGCATCACACGCTCACCTTGGATCAAAGTAGATGCTAGTCGTACAGACCACTAGAGGTGGTTCCGACATGCTAGTCGTACAGACCACTAGAGGTGGTTCCGACTAGTAGGTGACCCTAGATTATGTGCACAGATGATTGATGAGAGAAGCACTAGAGCGTATTATTACACCATCCGAGTCGTACAAACTACTACACGTAGTTCCGACTCATGTGCAGCGTAGTGCCGTACAGGTCGCAGTTGGTGACTCCGGCAGTGCTGTACAGGTCACAGTTGGTGACTCCGGCTGGATTGGATATTGAGCTCTAGAATCAGCCGTACAGGACCACTGCAGGGTCTCCGGTTGATTTATTATTTCAGCTGATTTATGTTGATGCATCCATATTATGTTTTTGGCGCATGGCATGGCATATTTTCTGAAAAGTGATAAAGAATGGTGTTTTGATATTTTTGAAGCTATATATATTTATATATGCTATTTTCTGGGAAAATATACATGTTTTACAGTGAGGGGTTAGAACTTTGATAAAGAAAAGATTTGAAAAGACTTGTTTTACTGACCCACTCAATTTTGTTTTGCGCCCCTCCAGGTTCGAGTTAGAGCAGAGCTTTGGTGGCCACGAGGAATCCAACGGTATTCTGACAGAATTCACAATGGTATTTTTAAGCTTCCAAACTGTGTAAATGGTTACGTCACTCTCACGTTACGGCCAGCACGCCCTCCTTTGGGACGGGGTGTGTCACTCAAGGACCATAATGAGGAGTTGATTAATGTCAGGGACCATTTGCGATAAAAACTCTTATTTTGTGTAATTCACGTGTCACCATTTCATTGGATTTGTGGGTCTCACATACAAACTAACAGAATAATTGACAGAATCTTAATGGAATGACCAAATTGATGTGCGGTAGTGAATGTTAGGAACGACATTAATTGATTTTGAGAGTGAGATACCAAAATGATGAGTTTGATCAATCCCAAGAACTATTTATGATAAAAACTCTATTTATATTGTGGTCGGATAGATGCATAGAACGGATTTAACGGTTCAACGCGCCTTTTACTATTTGACTATAGCTTAGAGACTCGGACTTCTTTCCACTTTGTAAAAATTCTTAAATAAATAAAGCTTAAATTAGAGGGATTAAGGGTATAATGGGAGGAAGATAACATTGCAGTTGCAGATGACAAGGAAAATGCACATGGCAATTACTGCTCACAAAGTTTGACTTTAAAACATAAATTAATTGCCACTCAATACTACGACCTGGTGATATTCCTCTTCGCTTAGAAGAGAGAGGTTTTAGGTTCGAATCTTGTGAATGGCAAATTCGATTCCAAATTAGGCTGCCTATTGTATGGCTTAGCCGAACTCTCCCTTCCCTAGTATAAAAATATCGATAGACTCAAAAAAAAAAAAAAAAAAAAAAAGATTAATCTGTTTAATTCAGAAAAATAAACTAATCAAAATGCTAACCCTACATTAAAAAAATTGGCTCTTTTAGCAACAACAAACCGGAGTTTTAGTTGGCTGAAAAGCTGTGATCAATCATCGTAAATCTGTTGGAACTTGTGAACTTCAAAGGGACTTTTCAAGTCCCACATCGCCCATTTCACCTAAACAACTCATCTTTATAAGTGTGTTCCCTCACTTATGATTTAAAAGAAATTAGGCTAAAGCCATAGACCTTGGACCTAAAACTTGAAGGGTTTGGATTTATATATTAAATGTCAAAGATGAGCCTTGGTCCTCTTGGACTCAGATGACGAAACTCGAATCCCGTGAGCTCCGAGCTCACTACAAGCTCCTCTGACCAAACCCAGCAGAGCATGTTTCGAAGTGGTGTAAGCGTGCGGAGCTGTGCCTCCGAGAGACGCTGCAACACTCTGCAGCAGAGCATGTTTCGAAGTGGTGTAAGCGTGCGGAGCTGTGCCTCCGAGAGACGCTGCAACACTCTGCATTGCTGAACAAAATGTCGAGGCTGCCGTATTTTTCCAACGTGAACTTCACCGTGTTTTCAACTTGGTTTTCGTCTCTGACGTCACAACGGCAGTAGCTAACTCCGTCTGAGCCGATTGAGGCAACAACTTGATGACCTAAGTCGTCTTGGATATCAGCAACAACAACAGAGGCTCCATTTGCTGCAAATTGTCTCATTGCCTCCTCACCAATCCCACCTGCCCCACCAGTTATCAGGGCCACCTTGCCCTCCAACCTATAAATTTATATCTTAAGGTTAAATTATGATCTGTCGATAAATCTGTAAAATGAACTGTCGGTATATCCTTAAAAATCAATATTAAAATTAATCAAAGAAGTAGAAGGGTAAAGAAAAGAAGATTTGGGAAGTGTCTTTGTTACCTTGTCTTTGGCTTAGACATTGAGCGATGAGGTTATGTTGTCCACTGTTAAGGGTGTGCTCAAGCTTACAAATAAGTGTCTTGGTTCTGCTGTTTATAATGCTCCCATGGTCTCATACACAACCATATTTATAATATTTGGTAGGCTGCACAGCTCAAGGCATAGACATGTGGAAATATAAATGTATATGTTTCGCCGAGTAAATTGTAGCTATGGTCCTTTAATTTTAACTCAATTGGAGCAATGGTCCCTCAACTAAAAATCTATTACCATTGGTCCCTCAACTCATCAAAACGTGTAGCTATGGTCCCTCAACTAAAAATCCATTACCATTGGTCCCTTAACTTTAATTCAACTGAAGAAATGGTCTCTTAACTTTAACCCAATTGTAGCAATGGTCCTTCCAACATAACTCGTTTTCACAAAAATTTTGACGTAATTAACGAAAAGGACCATAATTACACACTTTGATGAGTTGAGGGACCCTAATTATATAAATGGTTATTCCAACATAACTTATTTTGACAAAATTTTGACAAAATTGATGAAAATGACTATAACTACACATTTTGATAAATTGAGGGACCAATGGTAATAGATTTTTAGTTGAGGGACCATTGCTCCAATTTGATTAAAGTTGAGAGACCATTGCTATAATTTACTCATGTTTAGCCTATTGGCATGTGTTGGAACTTAGAACAAGGTTGGTTGGTGTTTTCACTTTAGGTCAATGGATCTTACTTTCAAGTGTGACCGAGTTGATTTTCACCCACCTTTTTATTCTTTTCACATACCTCTTTTTATTTTGGGTTTTTATCACAAATAGTCCTTGAAATTTACCTCATCATCAAGATGGTCCATGAAATTGAAAATCAATCAATGTAGTCCCTGAAAATAGGTGCCGCAAATCAATGTGATCCTTCTGTCACAATTCTGTTAAAATTTTTGTTAAGTGCTGAAGTGGCACATAAATGGGCCCCACAAGATTTACAGGTTTTTATCACAAATGATCTTTGAAATTGACTCACATCATCAAAATAGTCCCTGAAATTGACTTACATCATCAAGATGATCCCTAAAATTGAAAATCGATAAATGTGGTTCTTGAAAATAGGTGTCGAAAATCAATATGATCATTCCGTTACAATTCTATAAAAAAAAATTGTTATGTGCTGATGTGGGTTTAATAATTAATCTAAAAAGTTGTCTAAATACCTTTTTGCACAATAGAATTTTTTTTCTTATAGACTTATAGTAGGACCTACTCCGAAAAGAGATCTCTTCCATAAATTCTCAAAGGCACAAGGCTTAACCAAGGCCTAAGAGGGGGTTTGGAAATAGTTTTCAACCAACAATAGACTCACCTTGGTTATAACCTCATTATCTCAAGGTAGACCTTGCCGTTCTTTGAGTCACCAGACCACCAGGGAAGCGTCGAACAAGCTCTCCAAGATTAAGGTTGTGAGGATGTTGATCACGTAAATGTTAACGGTGATGTCCTAGAAGTCGTCACCAAGCAGCCAAGTCGTCACCAAAGGTGATCTCGATCCAGGTTCAATTCGGTAAAGGGTGTCAAAGTGTGTAAAGATGGTGTATTGAGATTTTTTTTAGAGAATAGACAGCGAAGGAGGTAGAGGAATGTGGACTGGGATCGGAGGCAATTGCAGGACTGTGTTTTTTGGTTCACAACTTTTTATTAACTATTAAATTATTAAATTTATTTTTAATTTTTTTAATTTAATTAGACTTGTGTGATCCATTTATGTGTCATATCAGCACATAACAAAAATTTTGACAGAATTGTGATGGAAATGCTACATTGATTTGGGACACTTACTTGCGGGATTACATTGACCGATTTTCATTTCACGGACTATTTTGATGTCGCATGTCAATTTTAGGGACCATTTTGATGTCGCAGGTCAATTTCAATAACCATTTGTGAGAAAAAAATGACTTATGGGACCCATTTATGTGCCACATCAGTACTTAACAAAAATTTTAACAGAATTGTGACAGAATGGCCACATTAATTTGCAACACCTATTTTCAATGACTACATTGATTAATTTTCAATTTCAGGGGTCATCTTGATAGTGAGGATTAATTTTAGGGACCATTTGTGATAAAAATCCTTTCATTTTTGTCCATCAAATTGAATAAATCAAACGAAAATAATGATTATGATTAAACAAGAGTGTATAGGAGGAGGACAAAAAGAGTGCATCATTTCTTTATGTGATGACACATTTAGCTTTGGCTTTGTTTTCTAAGTGAATGGTTACTTCGAGAAAGTCCTTGGAGTTGGCTCAATATAACAAGAAATAATACTTGCATTCAACAAGGCATCACACCAGTACCTAAGTATCATGTCAATTTCTGTTAATATGAATAAACACCAAAGCAAGACTTCGATGTCAGACTCATCTCCCGCTCTTGGTCTCTAGGTCTCGATTCTTGTCTAGCACTTGATAACATGAAAGAATTTGCACCTTTAATTATTGTACCCAAATTCTGGCAGATACATTCACTATCAAGATTGTAGTTTATATAACAACATTTCATAGCTTCAAATTATAAAAAAAAATAAAAAAGATCAAAGTCTGGCATCCCTTCATCTCAAATTTAATGGAAAATAAAACACCACAAAATGAAACCTGCTGGTTTCAGAATTTAATCCATTCCAAAAATAAGGTTGCAGAAACTGGTATTCTAGTTGCAGATACACTATCACACCACTTGGTAATTCTCCGTGATCAACTGCGTTCTTTGAGAAAACTTGGGAGGGGCTGTACCTTGCAGAGGTATAATGTTCAAAACCTGTGCAAAAAGGATTAAACGTCACCATCTTCAATTAAATTCTTTCATATCCACTACCCTAAATGCTACTCAAAGTAAGTCAGACGCAGCTGATGGTAATGGCATAACATCAGGATCGAAGCAATCGATGGCTCATGCCCAAGTGTTAGAAGCGTGTGAAGCAGTGAGTTCTTGGCATTGTGATGGAAGTTAGAGCATTATATAATACTTCACCGAGTCTAGAAGTAAAACATCCACATAGGAATCAAGTAGTTATACTTATACAACAAGGTTCTTTAAGTCCATCACAAGGAGCAAAGTATAAGACAATGGAATCAACAAAGTATCAGCAGTTGTACCTTCAGGTCACTGAATGTCTCGGTGGCAGAGAAGCACACAGAAATGGGGAAAAATACAGATGGGTCTGCTGGGGGAACAACAAACTCCAATGACCCACTGCCAAGTATTCAAGAAGGATAACAATTGCATTAATATTAGTTCATAAAGAATATGTAACAGCCCAAAAGAATCAGTCCAGCATTTACAGACCTGCGGTTCGAGTTATCTACAAGAAGTATGGACCACTCCAACGTTGAATTCCTGGCATCATATCTGTAATACAATTGTGATATCAAATTTAAGCAATATAAATTCCAAAGAAGCATAGAATGTTCAAATCCTTGTGCTCCATGAGGAAAACCATCCTGTCACATGGAAGCAGGGACATTCGGCATTACTTCCGGCTCCATTCCATTTTAGTATATGTGCCCAACATCAATACAAAAGGATTACGTACGCGAAACAATACAAATGTCCTTTCCAGGTAGGCATCAGACCTACCTATTATTCCTGGGAACTTCCACCAAGAAGTTTATTAAAAAGTTTTATTTCCTTCCTATTAATGCAACTAGGCCAGCCCATGTTTTTTTTATACTTCCTAGGATCATGATTGTTTAATATAAGGTAGCAATCAGAAAATAACCCCTGTACATTCACATAGGACAATAACCACATTCAGTTATGTGTAGCTGTAATTTTAGGTTCCAAAAGCAGAGTAAACAAGAAAAAATAAGATGAATTTTCTTACCTCCATTCACCTTCAATCTGGTTTACTCGTGGAGCCTCTCTTGCAGCTGGAAGAGGTACTGAGATAACAACATTTCTCAGATCAAACGTCTCTGAAGCCTCATACTCAATGTTGACATAAGTTTCATTCCCAGAAACAGTGGGCCAACAGTTGACTGCAACGGAGATAGATTGATAAATAACGGTCAGGGCACACGAGATAAATCATACACCACAATGATGAGATAATTGAACTCACTTGTTAGGGGCACCATTGATTCATCTGAAGTCTGCATTCTCCATCTCAAAAGACCAACACCTCCAGCATCACCAGTTTGACCAGTAGGAAAAGGCCTAGACGTATCCTTTAGGCCTAGAATGTTATTATTGGAGAATAGCTCTTTGTTCATGTTAGGGTGTGTTTTGAAAAGGATGCCAGGATTTCCACCAGTTTCAATCTGAAAAAAAAAAAAGAAAAAAAAAAAAAAGACAAAGTCACAAAACACATTTCAGTGACACAAAACATTGGACCTACTCCTACAAGCTTATTAAGCGCAACCAAAAACAGATCACCACTCTAGATTTGCCACAAATCAGAATGAAAACAAGTTTCAAAGGACAACATTCTAAATAGGCATATCTCTAGAAGTCTCCAACAGCAAGGACATCAGTGTGAAGTTTCTATCAGATTCAAAGGAAACCTAGTCTTCAAATTAGGCAACTGCCAGATATGTGACTTAAACACATGACACATCATTATGAATGCTGCAACGATACTACCTAGATTGTGCAATTGTGCCCATGGTAATATATGATGGATAGTGATGAAATACCTGGACTTGGATATATGCATCTTCCTGGTTAAGAATTTGCAGAGATAATGTCCCCTGAACATCAAAGTTGCTCAATCCACCATCACGTTTAAGGGTTACGTTAAGTTTCTCTTCAACATTCAAAGTGACAGGATCAGTTAGAGGTGGGGCAGCTGATTTAGACTGGCCTGCTTTTGGCTGTACATCTTCAAGAATCACCTCTCCCTCTGCTTTCAAGGACTCCAAAAATTGGTTGGTCCTTTGTGATTTTCCCAGCTGCATACCCAAACCCTTTGGAGGAGCAGTAGCAGACGAAGGTGGACGACCTGAGGATGGAAGTAAATGCAGAGAAATAATCAGAAAAGCCTTAGACCAGCGTCAAAAACTTAAAACACACCAAGAGCACAAGCTCTGGAATCCACCAGATTGAATAAAGAAACAAAGTAGAACTGGGCTTTATATAGCCTTCAACTCCTAATCCTTCTAAAGAAACTAAAAGCTCAGTCCTAATTAACTAACTTAAATCCTATTGCTAGTAAGATAAATAAATCAAGTTTGGTTGTCCTACGTCAGAAGTGTACATGGTGAAAATAGGTCTTAGTTATACAATATAACTGCTCAATCCACTGTAAAAGGTACAATGGTGGCCAAAAGCAACCTTGCACATTATGAACTTATAATGTTTTCTTAAACAGACTATATAATACGAGCTTTACCAAATGTAGCATTTTAATTATCATCAAGGAACTAGATCACAAGTTTATGCACATCATAATCAAACAGGAATTTCAAATCACAGACTACACACCACCATCACCACAACTCATTGATTTCAGAATGGACTGCACAATTCAGGCAGACAATAAACACAAACCTTTGGTCTTTGTGGAAAATGAGTCAATATCAGTACTCAATCCGAAACCAGAACCACCTCCAAAGCCACTTCCACTACTGGATATGCTCATCTCACTAAACGCACTCTCAATTCTCCCAGATCCCATTGACTGTAAAGACATATATCCGCCTTTATCAGCTCTGCCCCTATCAATCTGCAGTAAATATGACACAGTATTATGAAACCGGAGGCTTGCAAGACTAGATAACTATGCAAAGCACTAAACTAGTAAAGGAATAATCACAAGACCCTAAACAAATACCTTGCTTTTGTCAATCTCACTAGCCTTCCGCTTCATAACATCCTTGGTCTCATTTATCTTGCTCTGCATCACAAGCTTGTGCAGTTTCTCTTCATGACTCTCCATTTCACAGTACTGCTTCACCTGTGCAACAGTCACGTTTTCCTTGTGCCCAAGAGAGATGACTTCATCAAAAGCAAAAATTAACTCAAAAGCTGTCCTGCATACACCCTCTTCATCTAGGGACGAAGAGTATTCAGGTGCCTAAAAACAATTAAGGAATCAACTCAGCAGTTCTTTCCAACATTTAACACAAATATACAGAATAGGAAAAGGCATAGCTCAAAGACAACTAATGGCCGAAATTTGCCAATGGGATCGCCATGCACCAGTTACAATTATTACTTGGGTTGCTTGGGCATAACTTGAAGGAACATGCATGCATACATAAAAGCATAAGCACTTGCATACAAGCGCATAGATGGCTAAAAGATATCGTACATACTTTGGCCCTAGTTCGAGCTTTGTACTTTTTAACATTTTAACTTTTTTTCTTCACACATCATGGCATGTCGAGAGACCAGTTTTGAAGAACAAGAATTCCAAGTAACATGAATTGGGATAAGCAACATAGATCATGGTTCCCGTGTGTAGTAGGAGAATGTTAAAATGAAGGCATCAGCAAATGAATCAAAACAAAAAATGGGGTCTAGATCCATGCAAACATTGTTTAACATTCATCATTATGGAAACAAATTAATAATTCTACAAAATCAGTAATGCTTCACGGGTCCAAGAAGTTAAGTCACCAATGGAAGATGAAAATATTCATATGCCAGAGAAAAAAGATACAAGTTTAGAGAGTAGCCGCAAAGTCTCCAAATCTTCCAGTATATTGCTCTGCTTGTTCGTAACAAGTACCAAGAACAAAGCTTCTATTGGCTGGTAAACATAGCGCACATTTTCTGTCTCAACATAAGTATGTTGTTTGCCAGTGCCAACCAACTTCGGGAAAGCCGCAAGAAGACCTTCAATTCTTATACGAGACATATCCACAAATTGTCTAGATACAAGCACTGCACAATAAAGATAAAAACCAATTATAGACAATAACTGTAACAACTCGAATAATATGCACTATTTCAACAATTTAGTTATTAGCAAGTCAGGTTAAAACGAAAGTAAGTAAATGGGTCACTGACAGCTTCTGATATAGATGGAACACATAAACACGTGGAAACTCTACTAAACATTCCGTAGTCTTTACTGTGTAGCTAAAGGATAAGAACGCATATGTTATAACAACTCATCCATAAGAAAAAGAAAGTGAATGGATCACTGCCAGCTCCTGCTACAGATGGAAACTTTCTGTGAAAACATCTTCTAAACTTTAAGTAGGATCTACTGAGTACATATTTAAATCAAGTAACAAGAATGCGCATGTTATATCAGCTCAGCCAAAAGTACAACAATTTTAAAACAGAAAATAAAAGCCTGAATATCTGCCATTCCTGCAGCTTCCCAACCTAGCTCCTCTAAGGAGAGATCCAAAGAAACCCACTGTCTCGATCCATCACTAAGATGATACAAAAGTCTTGAATCAAAATGAAACAAAAGACCACTGTTAACGTCTGGTTTAATCTTACTGCACTTGGACATGAGACACAACTCAAACCACTTTACGGGTTCATGAAACCCCTAAGTCAATCAGTGTCATTCTTATATTTAATCAATCCACAATTCTTAAGAGTTCCTCGTCTGAACTAGGACTAGACAAACAAAAAAAGTCAAGAACTGTTCTTTTGAAGCACCAGCCATTCACAGGAGAATAAGAAAATATGCACAGAACCCACCTTTCCCAGACTTGCTTATAATGGAAGCAGCAAGCACAACCTGAATTACAAATAAAGGGGGGGAATGAGAAGAGATATTCCAAGAAAGCAAAAGTTATACATTTTAACAACGCGATGTATTACAAAGTTACTAACTTCATGCAGTTACCCATAAATTAAACTCGTATATTTAGTTTCAGCATCTTCAGTTATGTTTGCATCCACAATACCTTTTCATATTGAGTGGTAAAATGCATGCACTATACTAACACCAATTACCAAAGACATATTATCATTATCCCACTAAGATCATCACTCTAAAAAATTAAATGGAAAACTGAGAAGAAACGTTTGAATATATTACCATCTTGATTAACTCAAAGATCGACAGCCACCAACTCAAGGGCAGTAACAAAGATAGCAGGGGCACACCTTAAACATGAAAAATCTCACGAATGTCACAAAATTAAGAATAATAATCACAAACAAAACCAAAATTAACCACAAGTATGAAACAGAACGAAACAAAACATCGTGCTCTCCCACAATGTTTGCATCATTCCAAATCACATGTGCATGCGTGCGAACAGAACTCAACACCAAGTGAGACACCAAATATGTGAACCTTCAAAATCAGTATCTCAATTATACGAATCAAAAGGCTCGAATCCAAACTCGGTTGCATGGGACCTAGTCATTGCACCTCTAATTATTTATATACAACAGAATTGAGAGGCAATTTCACACAACAAACTAAATATTTCCAAAATCTGACTAAACTAAGTTTGTTAATCCGATCCAACAAATTATACCTCCTCACAATTTGCAACCTTATCGTTACTCCTAAACATTGACGAATAAATGCAATACTATCAGATGGGGTAGCAAAATTAGAGAATTCTTGAAAGAAAAATCACAATTGAAACTGTATTTCATCAAATCACGCAATGTAAAAGAGGCAAGACAAAATCAAACAAAAAGATCAACCTAAGATCTACACCGTAATCACCAGAATCTCAAGCGATGCAGTAGAACCCTAAACTTCCCACACCGATTTCCCGCCGATAAAACGCAAGAAAAATGAAGCAGATCAAAAACATTTGAAAACCACAGATTTGGAATGCAAAGCAATTACTGTACACAAAACTTACCAAAATACAAAATCAATCAAGGTCGTGAGATCTAACCCCTTACCGACGGAGAAGAAGAAGATGACGAGGAGGAGGAGGAGGAGGAGGAGAAAGTGAGGAAGGTGATTGTGCAGAGCAGCCTGCAGCAGACAAATATAAGTTCGGATCTGTGTATTGGGGGTTGCGTAACTGCGTAATACGGCAATCAGATTAAAATCACCGTGGCAACTTGGCAACAAACGTTTCAAAATACTTTTGTTTTTCTTGGGGTCAATAAAGCCCAAGCCCAAAAACGAACAGCCCGAGCTCAAAAATTAAAAGCCCAAAAGCAACATCACAACTAACGAATTTCTCCCATGCACTTGTTATACATTTTGTATTGTACCAGGTTCATGTGTGATGCTACGTGTCGTGGACTCGGAAGGTAGATGTAACCCTGGTCGTTTCAAAGTTACGATTAAATCACGTCAACATCTTATATAGATTTTTTATAAGAACAAAAGATAAAAGACAAAGTGTGAGAAAAGGAAAGGGAAGGGGCTAGAAATAAGAAAGGAGAAAATCCTACTCCTTGGCCCAGTTCGATCTGGGGATTCTACCCTCGTATCTCTTTCTCAGTTTTAGCTTTTCTAAAATAAGGAGTTCTTCTTCTGGGCGCCTCTCTTCCCCGAAAAGTTGGTAGAGAGTTGTGCTTGGCCCAGTTCAGTGGCTGGGTTTTATGTTGATGTTGTGCATGTGGGTGTTGAGGGTTGATTTCATCAAATGTGGTTGATTGAGGAGGACAAGTGATGTGTTGTTATTTGGTGTTTCGGAGATTAAGTGTTGGCTGTGAGGCGTCATGGTGCTCACTGGGTGCGGGGAGGATATGTTAGCGGATGGCCCTCATAATTCAAGTTTGTGACAGATGGGTTCCTTTTTCGACTTCTAGTGAGAGAATTTCTTTTCAAACCTTTCTAGTGATCAATGGTGGTATGTAATATTTTGAGTTTTATTGTTTGATCTTGCATGCATGCATGTGTATAATTTACCTACTACAACTCTCTCCTACGCAGTGGCTGATCCAGGATTTTAACTTAGAATGGTCCTAATATAAAAGCTTTACAAAAAAAAACAAGACGAAAATATCATTGAACTAATAAATGGCACAATGTTCATTCATAATCTTTGTGCTAAACAAGCTAGAAATACTAAATTTGTCCACGACGGGATCTCATACTTTGAAAACGTGTCATGACAGTTTCATTGTCAATCCAAAAAAAACATCTTTCTCAATGTAAACAACTAAGCTACCATTTAACCATTGATCCCCCATTCTGTTTCGGAGTGGACTCTTAATGATATTCATGACGGAAAATGCTCTCTCCATTGAAGTAGTTGCAACAGGTAAAACCAAAGCCAATTCAATAAGTAAATACACATACTGAAATACTTGATGCAACCTTTTTTCCACCATTTTCTTAGCAAGATCACTAATGCTTTGCAACTGAGAAAAGTCACTTCTCGAACGCATAGAATGAATATAAATATCGAGTTGATCTTCAAGTGTTAATGGGTCTTGCTTCGTAAAATCTTGAGGGTACAATTGAGCAAGGCGAAGTAGCTTTTCTATGTCAAAAGCTGCAAAAGAATCATTTGGAGTCAAACTAGTCAAACAAATGAGCAATTCGGTACTTGTTTCATTTAAGCGATCATTTAACTCTGTAAGTGGGGGAACTGTTCGGAATAGGATTGGAACTATCCAAGTTTGGAGATGAACTATTTAGAATATGATTGTCCGAACTAATCGATGATGATTTTCGCTTGTAATATCGTTCCATACTTCTAATTTCTACACATATCAATTAATAAAAAAAATCTATATCAATTGATGAAACTAAACAAATATTATATGAAAAACAAGAAATCAGATGAGCGATATTGCAAAAATGAGCAAATTACTAGAGAGGTGACTAAACAAGAAATCATATGAGCGAATTACTTATCTTCTGCATATAGCAAAAATGCAGACACAAAGGCAATGACTAGAGAGGTGAACGAAAACATACCTTGCACTTGTGAGAAACGCACAGATTGTAGAATATATAGTTTACGCCTTCCAAAGGCTGCACCTTGATCAACTCACTATACTCTACGAAATAGTCCCTACAATTCCACTACCACCTCAAGTTCAGAAAACAAGCACGGAAACAATATCGAAAGAAAGCACAGATTTTTACACACCCTTTTAGCATCACAAACTAGTTGTAAACTCCAATTCACAATACATATAGCCAACACATTACACAAAAACACGAAACGAATATCGAAAGAAAGCACCAATCTTTACCCACCCATTTAACATTAGAAACTAGTTCTACGCAGCTACGCTCCAATTCACAATATACAGCCAACACGTTACACACACTACCACTTCTTTAGTTAATCTACTCTCTTTCAGACCAAAGATCAAACATTTCATAAGCATAAATTTCCTCTGCTCCCCACGGCCCACCCACCTACTGTCCTACACATTCATGATTCATATATACTAACACTACCACTTCTTTAGTTAATCTACTCTATTTCAGACCAAAGATCAAACATTTCATAAGCATAAATTTCCTCTGCTCCCCACGGCCCACCCACCTACTGTCCTACTCCTACACATTTATTATGGCAATGAAATTAGGGTATTTGCTCTCAGGTGTGCTGCTGCTATTTGGCTTTGCATTCACAAATAACAAAGCTGCTGATACAAATCCACCCATTCATTATGACTTTCTCAACAGAAGCAGTTTTGAACCGAGATTCATTGTGACTTTCTCAGGTGGTCGATGATTCATATATACTAACACTATCAGATAGTGGATGGATGGCAAAATTATTTAATGGACAGAGTCAAAGACAGTACAAAGTACAAACCTCTTCGACCAAGAAGAAGAGGACCAGCGGCTAGCCTCCAGATCTAGACCAGAGCTTTACACGGAGAAAAATGCAGAAGGGTTACAGATTTTCACCAGAGATGTAGTCGCCCCGCCCATCGGTGCAACGGTGAACAGAAAGTAGAGTGCAGCAGAGAGTTGATCGATGTCGTAAGGAACAGGAGCGGGCAGAGGGCAGACGATTAGGTATTTGGTGAAGTGAAGGAGCTGATTGCTCTATTGTGTGAGTGAGGGTTCTTACATGAATGAGGTTTTAAATTTGTTTTTAATGACTTGGCTCAAAACGACGTCGTTTTGGCCAAATCATTTTGAAAAAAATTTGGCTCTCTTCTTCCTCCTCCTAAAATGCACAACGTGGAGCAGGCATGGCTGCTGTTCTTCTTCATCACTCCCCAGACTTGGATGATCCTTGAAGATTCTCACAGCCATGTTTTCAAACTTCGGATGATTCCAAGACTACCCTGGTCCCTTAATAGATCCGTCCTGCTCCTACGTATGAGTATGCGGTGCTCGTAATTTGTTCGCAAACCCTTGAAAAAAAAAATCCAAGCTTCACATGAAAATTCGAGAGGATTGACGAGTGACGATTTCGGCCACACATGACACGTCTTAGCATTTCATTTCATGGCACTTATGACATGGCAAACCTACTTTACAATACCAACCACAAACTTGATTCAACGTGTTGGAATTTGGATTTTTTTTTTTTTATCCCAACGTGTTGGAATCTTTTTTTTTTTTTTTAACAAACGATATTATCTACATTATCTACGATAAAAGGGAGGAGGTGGGCTTAACCTCACAATAGGTTAGCAATAATTTAGTTCAAATTCATCTTTGACGAAAATCAAATCTAAGATTTTTCACTTACAAATAAAGATAAACCACCAGTCCCTAGCATAGGGATCCCATGCCTTAACTTTTAGAACCTTTTAGAATAGGGATCCCATGCCAGAACTTTCCCGTTGCACCCAGTAACCGTAGGATCCCTCCAGATGGACACGTGTACAGCATCAGCCTCATAACCGCCCCTAAAGGTTTGACTAGTTTTCCACAAATTTCGCTCACACAAATTCATTTCTTTGATTCCCACCCTTATTTAAAGAGAGTTTTAACAAAAAGTCCGCGCTACTATTTATTTTAACGAAAAATTACATTTTTACACTTAAAAGTCAAACCTAGTACTATTCACTTTACCCTTTATTTTGTACTTATCTTTAAAACTCAAAGTTTTCAAACTTTTTTCATTAGTTTTCCTTTATTTAAACCCTCCTCCACCCCCTCCATCCCCTCCACCAAACCACCCACAACAACACCACCAAACGACGACATCCCAATCTCTGCCTTCTCTCTCTCTCAGCGGGCTCAGCTAGTTTCTCTCTCTACCTTCCCAACGGTCAAGGCCTTCCTCTGTAAACACTGATTCCCTTCTCCCTTGGACACCGTCATCACTCATGGCTCCCGAACTCGTCCCCACCAGCGTCCCCAAATCGGGTTTCACTAAACCCGCCACCCTGCCGAGTCGGCACTACTACAATATTAGCTTTAGGTGGCGGATGATGATGGCGGATATTAAAAAATCATGTTGGATAAATTATATCGACACATCATTTAATTAGTGACAGATATTAGAAAAATCATGTCGCAACGGCAACGGCGACTACGTGAAGGGCGTCGTCGGGTTGGCCAAGGGATTGAGGAAGGTCAATGCAGCGTACCCATTGGTCGTTGCAGTCTTGCCTGACGTCCCGGAGGATCACCGCCGCATTCTTCAATCGCAGGGTTGCATCGTCCGTGAGATCGAACCCGTTTAACCACCCGAGAACCAGACCCAGTTCGCCATGGCCTATTACGTCATCAACTACTCGAAGCTGCGGATTTGGGAGGTACGTTCTTTTCAGTTTGCTGACGTGGCTTCGTACGTTTATGCGTTGTTTTTGTTACACGTAGAATTTGGGTTGTTCTGGATCTTACACGTGACAGTCTAGTCTTGGAAGCGAAGAAAACTTTTGTCTCTTGTTTTCTCTTTTTCAAAAAGATCAAAAAAACGTGTAACAAATTTCAGTTGTACGTAATGTATACGAATTCATCTAAATTACAATGAGGGTGAATCGAACGACACTTTTGTCTATATAATAGTTGAATGTTTTTAACAAAATGAGTTACTTACCTAACAAATTTTTAGTTACTTTCATAAATTTGTTCCAATTAAATTTTGTATTGTATAAATTCTTGGTTTTACGGTGCCATAGTTAAGATGAATTTGTAAAATTAATAACTTCTGATTTTTTTTATTTCATTAATATTGCAGTTTGTGGAGTACGAGAAGATGATATACTTGGAAGCGGACATTCAGGTGTACGATAACATAGACCACCTCTTTGACTTGCCAGATGGACATTTCTACGCCGTGATGGATTGTTTCTGTGAGAAAACGTGGAGTCACACGCCGCAATACCAAATCCGGTACTGCCAGCAGTGCCCGGAGAAGGTCCAGTGCCCCACATCGGAGCTTGGCCCACCGCCGTCGCTCTACTTCAACGCGGGCATGTTCGTGTTCGAGCCCGGCCTCGAGACGTACCATGACCTTTTGAGGACTCTCAGAGTGACCCCTCCGACCCCGTTTGCAGAACAGGACTTGTTAAACATGTATTTCCGGAAAATATACAAGCCAATTCCTTTGGTTTACAATTTGGTCCTGGCCATGCTGTGGCGTCACCCGGAGAATGTGGAGCTAGACAAAGTCAAAGTCGTTCATTATTGTGCAGCAGTAAGTATTACTTAGTTTTAATTTAACATATATACGAGCTGTCACATTTTCTGTAGGGTTTAATTAATATACGTACGTTGATTGTTCCAGGGATCGAAGCCGTGGAGGTGGAGGTATACAGGGAAGGAGGAGAACATGCAGAGGGAGGACATTAAGATGCTGGTGAAGAAATGGCGGGATATATACAACGACGAGTCGTTGGACTACAAGAAGGCAGCTGGAGGAGCAGGGGCAGGAGGAGTTGTGGGTCCAGCAGCAGCTTCAGGTGGTGAAGGGGTGAACATGCAGCCTTTCATGGGGGCTCGGTCGGAAGCAGCTGCGGTCCAGTGCGTGACAGCCCCCTCAGCGGCTTAGTCGATTAAGAGCGTTCATCCATTTACGGAGTAGACGAGAGAGTGGAAATATTTAGATGAATTCCTTCCTTTTTTTCCGATAAATTGGTGATTAATTGGAATTTGGGTCCAATACATGTTGGGGTCGATCGGGGGAATGAGGAATGAGTTATGTAAGCAGCTTTTGGTTTTGGTTTTTGTATTTTATTTGTGGGTTTGTTAAATGAACCTGCTCAGGTTTGAGGTGTGTTGATAATCTTGTATGAAAGAGAGAAAAAACGCCATTTATTTAATCCATCATCCTTTTATGTTGGAGCAAATGGTTAATTAATCAAATATATGTTTATTAGTAGGACAAATCAATTTGTTCACTCTATATTCTTTTCTCGGTAGCAAACGCTCCGTTAAACCCTATGTATTGGGTTTATGTGCTACTTGCTTTTCTCTACTTTTTTTTTTTTGTTTTTTTTTTTAACAAATCGATATTATCTACATTAAGGGAAGTGGGTGAGCTTAACCTCATAATGAGCAAGTAATAATGTGGTTTAAATTCGTCTTTGACGAAAATCAAACTCTATAAAACCTAGAGAGAGTATGTTCTTAACCAACTACACCAAACTTTCAAATTAAGGGTTAGTTTGGTAAAACTTTGCTTCGAAAAAAAAACTGTTTCTGCTGTGTTGTAAGAAAAAGCAACTATGAAATAAAGCAGTAAAGTGTTTGGTAACGATAATTGTAAAAGTGCTTTTAATAAAATAGCAGTGTTATAGTATTTGGTAAATATTTATGTAAAACAGCTGTAATTATGTAAAATGACAAAAACAAAAAACAAAACTTTTGGGCTTTTCTTCCTTTCTTTTTCTTTCATTCTTTTTCTTTCTGCCAAAAAGTTCATGATTGTTTCCTTTTTCCTTTCTTCTTTGTCTCCCTTTCTTTCTAGCTTTTTCATTCTTCTTTCTTTATATTTTGTTCTGCCAAAATGTTTCTGGCTTTACTTCCATTTTTCATCAATGATCCTTCCTGAAATTTCAAAGTCCTCACCCACCTTCGTCCCTTCGCATTTCTCTTTCAATTCCAGCGATCTGGAACCTTCGTCCTCACTCTCATTTCTATTTCCTGCATTTCGATTTCCAGGGCATTACATGTTTTGGAAGGTGCGGTGGTGGATGGGTGGGTGGGATCTGGGTTATCATCTAGCAGGGAGTGGGTTGGGATCATGGTCTGCGAGGTGGCGATGGGTGTATTTGGTGGGGATTGGGAGAGAGATGGGGTGGCAAATTTGGGGAGTAAGAAGAGATGGAGGGGATGGGGTGGTGAATTTGGGTAGTACGGCGCCGGAGAGCAACTAGAGAAAGGGGGGTGAAGTCTAGAACTGGGATGAAGGAGAAAGAGAGGGTAAGGTTGCCATTTTGAAAAATTCATTTAATGGCACTGTTCACCCGTGTATTGTGATAAAAAACTGGTTTTCTAAAGTTGGGTTTTGCTGCTTTGCCTTTTTAGCTTTTTTCACTCAAAACTATGAAAAAAAAAGCTGATTTTGAAAGTTTACCAAACACAAAAAAAAACTAGATGTTTTTTTTTTAAAGTTAAGCAGTACCAAACTGGTACTAAGGTTTGTAAAACAATTTTTCGATGTCCCTAATCTCATACACTATCGACAGTGGATGGCCCAGTACGAGACATTTAAGATATTTGAATTCCAAACATTCTTAACTGAATAATGCTAGGAACAACAAATTTGTGCATTAAATTTGGGGCATCTAGCACCACCCTTCTCCTTATCCCGTCGATAAGCAACTCATTCAAGTATATACCAGTCTGCTTACCATGATTTGATGCATCGGATGTCTTTGTGAAGACAAACCTCAACGGAGGCATGATCCTATACGTGTAACACCCAAATGATCATGATTTTTTTATTACAAGCAATATTACTCTTTGCGCTACACTAATTGAGAGAGGGAAATTAGTTTTAGAGTTATGACAAGTTTATGGTTCAATCACTCGACCCTTTCTAATGTAAAGAATAAACATTTGGGCAACGCCCCTGCATACATTATTATAGTAAGGGATTTGTGATTTGTTATAACTTCAAATCAGATGATAATTTCAGAGGCCAAACAATACTTCCCGAATCCATTTTATTTGAATTTGGATGAAGCGAGAGAAAATATAAACAGATAGATAACAACTATTTCATTTCACAAAACAATGGGGGAAAACAAAGCGATTATGTAACATACCGGGCGAAAAATTGAGAATTTATGAATTATTCTTAACTACATGTCGAAGAAAAGGAACTGTTTGCAAAAGTAAACACAAATACGGTAAAAACAGGTACTTAAGAGCAGAGCAGAGCAAATGCAGAAGACTGAGAGGACCGATCAATGTCAACTTCATATTACAGCAGAATCGGCGCTACACAAAATTCAAGTCAAGCCATCTATGCCTGCAAAATGTAACATCGGAAAACCAAAGTCAGAAACGGAAACCATAATGAACAATCAAGTTACTTAAAATGTACGAGAGCATGAGTCCACCTTGTTTGCAATATTGTTTGAGAGCCAGTCAAGACCCTCATAGAGTCCTTCACCAGAAGTGGCGCACGTGCTCTGGATATACCTGCAAAGGATAGTTTACAAAGTTAGTTTCAAGGAGGTGTGTGTGTGTGTGAGTGAGTTTGTGAGAAAGGCTATATTCGGTTTTACCAGTGGCGTTGACGGAGGGAGTGAAGACCAAGCTTATCAGTTATTTCAGCAGCATTCATGGCATTTGGAAGATCTTGTTTGTTTGCAAATACAAGAAGCACAGCCTCCCTCAACTCATCCTGCCATATACAAGCAATGGTTAATGATCAAAATGAAAAGGAAAAAGAAAAGAAGAGACATGAATATGTAGCAATTAAAGTGGCACAAGTTTTCATTGGTGCTATATTTCATCCCGCTCTTTAGAATCAGAATAAGAAGTTGCATACCTCATTCAACATTCTGTGGAGCTCATCTCTGGCTTCAACCACACGGTCACGATCATTGCTATCAACCACAAAGATAAGTCCTTGTGTGTTCTGGAAGTAATGCCTCCACAAAGGTCGGATCTGGAAAGACAATACAAAATATCAACACAATAGAGTGAAAATTCGGCAGCTATAATAACACCTAACTGCTAATGAGAAATGACGTAACGTAGAAGTAATACACTTGTAAGCCACATATTGGATAATTTCTCCGCACAACTCATCAACAAAACAATCCTCAGGAACAAGTAGTTTAGTTGGGCATTATTCCGAAAGAGAAAAATCATGGAGAACATGTATGCCCAAAAAAGATAAAACAGTCCAAAGGAGAAACAATCCCAAAAAATAATAGCATGACCTGACCCCATCGATGTTTAACTGATGAGCTTGTACGATGGAAGACAAATGGTATGAGTTGAGTGGGCTCGTTAACTAGTCGATTATAAAGGAAGGTTAGGATTGGGAACCAATTGACCTCCAAGATTCTATCAATAGTTAAAACCATAATTTACACAAAACAATCACGGAGATGATAAATTTCACGTTGGCCATGGCACCAAACTTGCCGAGTTGCTATAGTTTGACACAATTTAGTTTTTCATCAGGCATACTCAACTATGTAAATCAGATGCAGGATTCAACTTTCACCAAAATTTACAGTACTCAATTGCAACTGAAAGAAGTAACATTTTTGGAAAATTAAATAAGTTAAAAAGAAAAAGAGTCCATACCTTGTCCTGACCCCCGACATCCCACACAGTAAAGCTGATGTTCTTGTATTCCACAGTCTCCACATTGAATCCTAATCACATAATTCACCATGATTCAAAGCAATTAACAACTAATACCATGGAAAACGATAAATAACAACCGATATCGAGTGATGAATCAAGATCAAGGAGGAGATCGGTTATGCAAGTGATTGACATACCAATGGTGGGAATGGTGGTGACGATCTCGCCGAGCTTGAGCTTATAGAGAATGGTGGTCTTACCAGCCGCATCGAGACCCACCATCAGAATGCGCATCTCCTTCTTCGCAAACAGACGGCTGAACAGCTTCGTGAATGACAGCCCCATTTTCGAACCTTCAAAATTTGATAAAAAATCCAACCCAAAATTTCAAATATCTATATATGAATCAGCATTCACATTCATAATGAGGGTCTAAATCTTGTAAATTTCATCAAAATTTCGGGCAAAATTCGAGATCGGAACACAAAAAGTCAGAAAATTGGAGATCGGATCAAATGGAGAAAATTCGTGCAAATGGGCACATAAAAAATGAAAAAGTAAAAATCAATGGAGGGTACAGATCCGACGAGAACAAGAAGAAGGAAGGGTAAAGTTGGAGTTACCAGAGGAAGATGGAGAATTTGAAGAGAGAGAGAGAGTAGATCTGCGGTGGTTTCTCTCTCTAAGGCGTATGAGCGTCTCTAAGAAGAAGGGGAAGGGCTGTCCTTCGCAGCAATACCGATACCCGCGCTATATTTCACGCAATACGTGGAACGAAGGATCTGTCTCTGCATTTATAGATGGACCGGAAGGAAGGAGAGAGAGACGTCACCGACCGCACCAAATTTTTATTTTTATTTATTTACGTTTTAATACTTGAAAATTTGATAACAGGAAGAATACAATTTTCAAGGAAGTTGGTTGTTGTCGTCTGATTCGTTTATAGCCTTCAAACAACGCTAGGCTTTATCTCAATGACCTCCATCATTTATCAACGGGGGAGGAAAGAAGGATATCAATCATTATAAATAGTTTTAGTTTTATTATATAGGGATAGACATGTTCTAAATTGGATCGATCGGGTTCGGTTTGGTTTAGTCAATTATCCAACTTTTTTAGTCCGACAACTAGGGGTGGGCAAACGAGCCTTCGGCCCGCGAGTAGGTGCAGGTATTGGCGGTTCAGGGCGGGTACGGGACGGGTCTTGTTTTTTATTAAGGGAAACGGGTCGGGGCAATGACATTTTAGGGTCGGGCCGGTTCCAGATGTATAGAAAAACAGGGCCCCGGACCGGCCCGTTTGTAATTGAAATGGACGGCCCAGATTGAAAATAAACATACCTTCCAATCATGACCGTTGGTTTTTACCCTAGTATCTCTGAATTTGATCGAGTCTCTCTCTCTCAACCCTCAACCTCTCCATCTCTGACCTCGTCCCCTCCCCTACCCTGAGCCCTTCCCTTCCACGGTTCCACCACCCATACTCCGTCACTCCCCGTTAGTCATCTCCTTGCCCAGCCCCGACATCACCGCCGTCATGAGTCTGGGCCCTGACGACCACCACGGCTGATCTTCTTCTCGATTGTTCTCCTCGACGACATCTCACCCCAGACCTAGAGAGCCCAGGCACCCGCACCACCCATTTTCTCGATTCTCTTTCTCACATTCCCGACGACATCACCGTCATCGCGATCACCAACACTCCATCGCCGTCGCCAGTTCAAGTGAATTCTTTAACCTCTTTTTTTTTATTTTTTTTTATAGTTTCTTTAACCTCTGATGTTTGTAACTTTGTAGTTTGAACTTTGATCTATTGGGATGTATCATGTATGTAATATGTGCTCAATCTATTAGGATGTTCATGTTTGTTCTTGCTGATTTGGTGGATTTTCTGATTTTTTTAGCTTGTTTATTAGGTGTTTTTAGAGTTAATACTTAATTGAGCTGAATTTTCGTACTTGCAGAAGAAGCAGAATTTGTACTAAATTTTTACTCTAAAGGTTCATATTAAGGTTAACAGTGTTTTCATAAATTTTTATTGTCACAATTACGTTCATACAAACTCATGTATTGCTGATGAATTGGCGGGAACTGTGTCCTACTTTAATGGTAGTATGGTACCAATTATATATACGCAGATAGTTCTCACTTAAGATCAATTGTTGTGTAATGGTGGAGTTAATTATCATTGAATTTTGTTAGTGTCGTATTATAGATGGACCAGTCTTCTCAATTTGCCATATTCTTTAGTTTCAACATCACTGCTATATTTGGATTTTGTTGTTGTTATCTGGTTTTGTTCTTTAATTTTGTTTTTCTGGTCTATGCTTAGAAAGTTTAAGGTTTTATGGTTTTGTTCTTTGGTCCTGTCTTTGTGTGTGTGTGATTTGTTTCCTTTTTCAGTCTTGGTGGTTTGTGTGTTCGATCGTTTCTGTCCTGGTTCTGGTATGGATTGCAGGAGTAATGACATTATTTGTGCTTTTTTGAGGTATAGCAACTTGAGAAGACTCTTCTTTTTTTAATTAATAGCTTCTACTTTTATATTTTGAGGATTGTTGTTGGAACTTGGGCGTTGGATGTGGTTTTGGATGTTAATTTGAAATTTATTGCGGATGTCATGTTTATGTTGTTTTGGATTATTTGATTCTTGGAATTTGGATGTCTTGGACTTTCGGATATTTTGTATGTTGATTTGATTTTTAAATATTGGACAATGTAATATTGTTATTTTGGATGTATTATTAATTTATGAACTTGGATGTTGGACTTTGTATTTAGATTGGATGTAAATAATGGTGAATTTGTGCAAAATATGCATAAATGCAGTCTGTGACTCTGTGCAGTTGCAATCTGTGCAAATCTGTGCAGTTTGCAATCTGAGCAAATCTGTGCAGTTTGCAATCTGTGCAAATCAGTGCAGTTTGCAATCTGTACAAATTTGATTATTTTTTTTTTTTTCAAAAAAAAGGGGACCCGTGGACCCGGCCCGCTTCAACCGGGCCGAGTAAGGTCCGGTTCCTATATTAGAAAATGCAATCCCCGGCCCGTTTCCTTTGAACCTAGGTCCGGTCTGGTCTGGTCTGGTCCCTTCAAAATTGGGCTTGGCCTGGCCCGTGCCCAACCCTACCGACAACGACAATAAAACTCTTTAACTTTCAACGTATTTTTTAGAACAAATGATCTCTGAAATTGACCCACTCTATCGAGATGATCTTTGAAATTGAAAATCAATCAATGTAGTCCCTGAAAATTGATGTCGCAAATCAATGTGGTCATTCCGTCACAAATCTGTTAAAAATTATGTTATTTACTGATGTGGCACATAATTAGGTCCCACAAGTCTAATTAAGTATTGACATTTGAATTAAAAATAAATATATAATAAAAAAAAAATTTTGCATAAAAAATAGACTTGTGGCACTCATTATATGCCACATCAGCACATAACAGAATTTTTGAAAGATTTACGACAGAAGGACCACATTGATTTGCGACATCCATTTTTAGAGACTACATTGGTTGATTTTTAATTTCAATGACCATCTAGATGGGTAGGTCAATTTCAATGACCATTTATGATTAAAAAAAACCATTTTTTATTTTGTAGCACAGAAAACCATCCTAAAATCTAAACTGGCGTAGCTAAGCCACCAGCTAGTTCCCTTTAAACCTCATTGAACATTGCAACACTCATCTTCCCATTTTTGTGTATTTGTATAACATAGATCACAGCTAATAATTTTAAGAATTCTTTCTTATCTCTCTCATCATCTCCATTCAATTCGTCTCCATATTTGTGCATTGAGTGGCTAAGCTAAACCCCTTTAGCAGCTCAACCACGATCTAGCTTCTGACAGTGTTGTTGACCGTCAGCAATTACGGTTAAAGCCGAAGCTTCTGATTCTCCATCTGCTGGAATCCTTGAGCAGATTCATACCTTACTGCTGGAGGTTTACGAGCGGTTTGATCGGGCTGACCAGCAGATTGCACGGCTAAGTGAGTGTGTCGATTTCATTAGTTATCAGGCTTGATATATTCAAAAGATCGGCATTCGGCCTCCTCCGGTCGTAGATTTGTGTTTGTTGGCTTCCTTCCAGAAGCGCATTTGCATAATTAATTGACTGACATGTAAAACAAGCTTACATAGACCATATAGCATTCATCTTCCAAAGACAGAGACGAGTTACCCACCTATTTTTGTTCAGAAATTCTTCTTCATCGCTAAATAAGCTCACTAATTTATTTAATAAATAAGAGGGGAAACAACTGCCGGGTTATTTTCTACCGATTTGCCTTCTGAGAAAAGATAGAAGCTACATGACTGGTATTACACCTTATTCTACTCTTCCATCACTGCATACACTCCGAAAAATAGAGCACTAATCTTCTAAGATCTAACGGACAAGGGGGGAAGATGGATGGGGGGTTGAATAGAGTGGTACTCATCAAGTTTGGTCAAATCTCACTCAAGCAGAGGAGGACACGTCAGACCGCCCTCCTGTCATCTTCTCCGCCTTCTCTCCACGCTCCCCTGAAAATGACGCATACAAGAAGAAAAAATATTTAGGTAAACTCTAGAGACCAATCATCAATCCAAAGAGACACGCAAACAACTGGACACATCATCTTAAACTTAAATCATTTGGCGAGTAAAATGTTACCAGTGCGAACTCTGATTACATCTGAGACTGGCACCACTGCACAAGATGCAAAACCTCATTAGAAAGTTTGATGAAACCTCACTGGAGAGGCCAGAAAATGATACGTTCCTTGAGTTTTAAGTTTTACATGTAACTAGCATAGTCATTGCATAAATACGGAGTATAAAGATTTCTGGCAAATGATCAGTCTTGTCCAAAATAGCTACTTGTCTTACCAACCTGACCTTAAAGTACAACTTCACTACAACTCTTAGATGACCTTAGTATCTCACATCACAAACATGATATATAATGTAAACTAATGAATCTGACCCTCCCTAATTCTGGAAGGGTAATCTCTTAGAACATCTATAGGTGACAAAATGGAAAGGTGCAAATCCATCAAACAATTCTGTATACCGACAAAATTGTCTGAAAATAAGCTAACTTATATAGGTGTTAAAGTATAGTTCGAATTCAGTGTACATCATTTTCAACACAAATTAATAATTATATATGTCAAAGAAGTAATTATTCATTGAAACGCTTAGGTGCTAACTGTAGACTGTATCATTGTAGTTTCCAAATGAACAAGTTTAGAGACTGACCAAAAATCTTGCCATCGCCGATTTCTCCAGTCCTGGCTGCCTCAATTATTGTGTCAACCACAGCCTCAACCTAAGAAGTGACGAGAGCAGGATTCAATTGGGGATTTTCAACCCCTCTTCCCTGAGCATCAATATCTCAAAAAGAATGCATTATATAACTAAAATTATCACTCAGACTCTTCATACCTGGTCTTTGCTCACTACAATCTCCATTTTAATCTTAGCAACAAAATTGTCTTCAGAAAATTCAGAGCCTAACAAAGTAACAAAAAAGGAAGAAATTATGAAGGATAATATAAGAAAAGAGTAGGATGATAGGATAAATAAGTAACAGTAGATATAATGGCTAGGGAGTGTTTCAAAAACATCTGCTAGATTTAATTAAAATGAAGAGAAAATATCCATGCCAAAGCAAGAACATACCACCCTGCCTCTCTGTTGAACCACCTTGAGCACCAAAGCCTCGAACATCAGATACCGTAACACCGCGAATTCCAATTTTCAGCAGAGCCTTTGATTTCGCAAAGGATGGAAACAAAAAGATTAGTGCTTATGCTATTATCTCAAGGAGCTCTAGAAAAATGACAGGGAAAGATTGAAGACTCCAGAAACCCAAAGTAATGCTTATGCTATTATCTCAAGGAGCTAACTATTAGGAAAATTTTGTATTCATTTCATAAAGAATAATCTTACACTTTGAGTATTTATATACAAGTATATTGTAACCACTAGGAAAACAAAATGTAACTGACTAACAGAAATCTTAACCACTAAGTAATATCTCTAGATAGTGTAGTTACAATATTATTCTTTATATCCCCCCTCAAACAAAACTGAGGTACCCGAAGCTGAAGTTTGTCACGGAGTCACAAAAACCTGGACTTGGAAAGAGATTTAGTACAGATATCTGCCACTTGATCTTGAGTGCAGATGAAATGCACAGAGATCTGCTTTGCCAAAACTTTTTCCCAAATGTAGTGATAGTCGATTTCCACATGCTTTGTCCGAGCATGAAAAACGGGATTCTTAGCAAGATATATAGCAGAAATATTATGACACCATAGTTGGGGAGAGTTAGGCAAGCAATAACCAATGTCAACCAACAATTTACAAATCCAGGTAAGCTCAGAAGCAGTATTGGCAAGCGATCTGTACTCTGCCTCAGTGGAGGAGCGAGCTACCGTTGGTTGCTTCTTAGCACTCCAACTAATTAAGGAGTTGCCCAGAAAAACACAATAACCTCCAGTTGATCTTCTATCAAGGGCACAACCGGCCCAATCAGCATCAGAAAAGGCAGTGATATTTGGAGGAGTGGAACACTTGGAGAACCATAAACCAAGGTCAATAGAACCCTTAAGATACCTGAGAATGAGCTTACCTGCCTGAAAATGAGAAGTCCTGGGGTTGTGCATGAATTGGCAGACAAGATTGACTGCAAAACTAAGATCTGGTCTTGTCCAGGTAAGGTACTGAAGAGCACCAACTAAAGAACGATACTCAGTGACATTTTCAAGTAAGGGAGACTCATGATCAAGTTTAGAAGTGCTAAGGGGTGTGCTGCATGGTTTAGCCCCTGCCATATTTGCTTTGGATAGCAAATCCAAGATATACTTGGTCTGAGATATGAATATACCTGAAGAAGATCTTTTGACTTCAATGCCAAGAAAGTAATGTAGAGCTCCAAGATCTTTGATAGGAAATAGAGAACTGAGTTGTATCACTTGTTTACATGCTGCAGCATTCGGACCAGTGACCAAAATGTCCTCCACATAGATGAGAATGAAAACCAAATCTGGAGCCTTTTTAATGAACAGAGAATGATCACTGTGAGATCCTACAAATCCAAGAGAGTGAAGAGCCCCATGAAGCTTCTCATACCAAGCTCTTGGAGCTTGTTTTAAACTGTACAATGATTTGTGTAAGTGACACACATGAGAGGGCATAGTAGAATCTTCAAAACCAGGAGGCTGGTGCATGAACACTGATTCAGATAGGGTACCATGTAAAAAAGCATTACTAACATCAAGTTGGTTTAAAAACCAATCACATTGAGTTGCAAGAGTAAGGAGAAGCCGAATAGTTACTGGTTTGGCTACAGGACTAAATGTTTCTGTATAGTCAAGACCTTCCTGTTGGTTGAAACCCTTTGCAACTAACCGAGCTTTGTACGTGTCGATAGTACCATCAGGTTTCCTCTTAATACGAAACACCCATTTGCATCCTACAACATTCTGTGAAGAGGATTTAGGGACAAGAGACCATGTTCCAGTATTGAGAAGTGCATTGACTTCTTCCTGCATTGCTTGGCGCCAATGAGAGTACTTTGAAGCTTGAAGATATGTTGTAGGTAGATAATCCACTGAAAGATGAGAAGGTAAGGGGTGTTTAGTAGCAGTGAGGGCTTTAGGCTTGAAAATACCAGATTTGGACCTTGTTTGCATTGAGTGAGTGTTGATGGGTTGGGTGGGGTTGGTGGTGATAGGTTCTGAGACTGCTACTGAAGGTCTTGAAATTGGAGTGATGGAAGGGACATATTGTAAGGAAGAAGTGGAAGGTAAAGTTGAAGGTTGTATTGGTGAAGTGGTAGGTGAAGGGTGAAAAGTAAAGGTAAGAGTGGAAGGAATGGAGGATCCGGAGCTAGTAGGTAAATGTGGGGAGGCAGGTGTGGGAGGTGATATATGATGAAAAGGAAAGCTGGATTCATTAAACAAAACATGTCTAGAGATGTACAGTCTTTTGGTGGCAAGATCAAGACACTTGTACCCCTTGTGATTCAAGCTATAGCCGAGAAATACACAAGCCTTGCTTTTAGGATCCAACTTGGAGGATGTGTAAGGCTTTAACCAAGGGAAACAAGCACAACCAAAAACTTTCAAAAAATTATAATTGGGCGGTCTATGATACAATGATTCCCAAGGAGATGATCTAGAAACTGTAGGCAATCGATTGATGAGATAGATTGCGGTGGCAAATGCCTCAACCTAGTAAATGTGAGGAACTTTAGAAACTGCCAAAAGAGTTCGAGCAGTCTCCACTAAATGGCGATGCTTACGTTCTGCACATCCATTTTGTTCAGGTGTGTGGACGGGTGAGTTGGTGCTGAATGCCATGTTGAGCCAAGAAAATTGAGAAAGAGGTACTCAAGAATTCTCCACCAGAGTCAAACCTTAAGGCAATAATCTTTGTGCACAAAGAATTTTCAACCATAGATTTGTATTGAATAAAAATGGACAGTATATCAAACTTGTATTTCAATGGATAGAACCAGCAATATCTTGTATAGTCATCCACAAAAATGACATCGTACTTGAAACCTTGAGAAGATGTGATGGGTGAGGGGCCCCAAACATCAGTATGGATGAGTTCTAAGGGTTTGCGAGTTGTAGAAATTGTAGATACAAATGGAAGCCGAGAACATTTACCTAACGCACAATCTGAGCAAAAAAACTTAGCAGCATTAGGTAAAATTGAAATACAAGATTGAGATACTAGTTTACTGACAATCTTCACAGAAGGGTGACCCAATCTGGTGTGCCAGAGATCTCTTGAGGCTTTCACAGAAGCAGTAAGAGCTTTAGGAGAACCAGTTGTTGATGATGAGAAAAGAAATGGGTAGAAACCATGCTGAACAGGTCCCTTAAAGCGCATCCTCCCTGAAGAAAGATCCTTCACAGTGAAGTGAGAGGGATAAAGATGCAAGGAACAGTGATTATCAATCAGTAACTGATTTGCAGATAAAAGATTGTGTTTCAAATCAGGAACATATAAGACTTCATTCAGATTAAACACACTAGTGGGAGTATTCAAAACAGTAGAGCCAGAGTGAGTGATGGGCAAACCTTTGCCATCACCAATGTACACTTGTTCAGGACCAGTGTAGGCTTCAGGGTTTTGCAGAGTAGCATAAGAGTTGGTCATGTGTGAGGTGGCTCCTAAATCCACAATCCAAGTAGGAGTGGAAGATGATGTGTTTGCAACCATTGATGTATGAGAAGATTTCCCACCATAGGCCAGATTCATGCAATGAGGACAATCACAAGCCTCATGATCAAACTGATGACATATCTGGCAAGAGTTCTTGTTGTAAGAGAGTATTTCGACCTCCACGATTATAACGCTGATTATTATTGTTGGAGCGATTGAAATTACTGGACCTCTGATTGTTAAAGAATCTGGAATTTCCACGATTGAGGTTGCCACGATTGTGATTACGATCCATTCCACGACCTTGATTGGTAAAGGTAGAAGGCTGAGCAACAAGTGCCTGAGAGTTAGGGTTTGATGCAAGAAGTGGAAGAATACCAGCAGAGGTCTGGAAAGCCTGAAACAATCATGATTCAGATCCACTTTTCTTGCGATTTGCCAACTGTATCTCTTTGCTAAGGAGCAGACCATGTAATTCATCAGTTGTGGCAGACCCAAGGTGAAATTGAATGGCATCAACAAACGAATCATACTCAGGGGGAAGACCATGAAGAGTGACCGAGATCAAATTGGAGTCTTCAATCGGAGAACCAGCACTAGCAAGGGCATCAGCAAAGGCCTCAATTTGCTGAAGATATTGAGCAGCAGTGGATTCACCTTTGGTAAGATTACGAAGGCGAGATCGAAGCTCATGAATGTGAGATTGAGAAGCCGTGGCAAGTCTTGATTCCAATTTCGCCCAAAGTTCGCGAGCCGAATTCACACCGACAGTATAAGGAATTAGGGATTCAGAGAGCGTAGAGTTGATCCAGATGAGAATATTCTGATCATTCTCATACCAAGAAACATAGGCAGGATATTTCCTGAAGAATCGAGAATGAACTGAGGCGGTGCCGCCATGGATCCATCAATGAGACCAGTCAGATTATACCGGCGAAAAATTGGAGCAAAGAGAGCACTCTAGGTCAAGTAATTGGTGGTGGTGAGCTTGATTGGCACCATGGATCCAATGTTTTGGATCGTAATGGATGAAGAAACCGAAGAATTAGGGTTTGAAGGTGCAGTCGGAAGAGGATGAAATGGAGAAACTGATTCTGACAAAGGAGATGCAGAGGTCGCCATTGACAGATTGCGATGAAGGAGGATCGAAGAACTCAAACTACGATCAAAAATTCGATCAAGAAATCAGAGAAGAAGATCGTAGAAGGAAGTGCGACGGTTGGGATCGAAGAGAGAAAAGTCGTGAGACAGGAAGGCGGGTGATACCATATTAGGAAAATTATGTATTCATTTCATAAAGAATAATCTTACACTTTGAGTATTTATATACAAGCATATTGTAACCACTAGGAAAACAAAATGTAACTGACTAACAGAAATCTTAACCACTAAGTAATATCTCTAGATAGTGTAGTTACAATATTATTCTTTATACTAACAACAATTCTGTTCATTAGTAAACATGTGAAAACGTGCAACCAAAAAGAAAGGATAAAATCAGGTACAATTCTTACCCTACTATGGACTATAACCCTATTTTCTTCTTACAATAAGTTCATGAACTATGAACCACATGAAACATCTTAATTCTTCAATTTCTAGTGGTCATTTTGCTTTTACATTTCTTTTAGTAAGCAAATGACATTACTTAGTGCACCACGGACAATTCCACTGGCATAGCATCCCAGTCCCCAACGGAGGCCTCATGGTCCATGGATGTAATGAATTGAAAGGAGAGAAGTGGCAAAAATTTCCGAGAATAGCATGAGTATTATTAAAAGGCCAAAGCTATCTTGCCTTGACTATGATCAAGGCAATGCATACAGAGAGCAGTCAGAAACTTGGCCAACAAGTTACTGATAGGTACTAAGTGAGGCAGTCACAAATAATTTTCATTAAATTCCAGAAATGAATTGTATAGTGGTACAACTAACAACTACTAATTGATCTTTTGACATGTCACTACAGGCCACACCGCAATCAAAATTTAGGTCCAGTGACATCAATGGCACTCTAGATTAGAATTTCATTAACCTTCAATGTTTATCGTGTTTGAGCTCCAATCCAAATCAGTCGTGACTATGTGTTCGATATATGCAAATGGATTTGAGTGTGTAAAAAGGATTAATGGCAACTGTAGAAGAAGATGGGATGGTGCTTAGATAACTACACAGGCTTAGAAACACAGAGCTATTCTTCCTACTATCCAAGCAACAAAAAATTTGAAACATCAATTTGTTGCTTTCCTAATTTTATTATGCTAATGCAAAATGCAATGCCAATTAATATGCAGTAAGCTGTGTTTAAGGTTCAACAGTTCTTACCGAAGAAACATGCGAAACTCGCCAGGGCCTAGCTCGTCCCATAATCATAGCAAAGATTAAGAAATAATTAGATGTAATTAAAACCCATAACTTCATCCATTCCACACACAAAAGTAATAGAAGAAAAAAGCACAGCAGACATGCAGAGCTATAAACAATCAACCTAAACAAAATTAAGAACCAACAACAATATATATATACAAACAGATGAGTGAATTGTTTCCGCACCTCAGAATCGCTTCGACTTTGTAAAATTTGGAATCTGGGACATAACCTACGAGCAACCAACAATATGGAGTCAGAAGCCATGCCAAAATTTAAAATTTAAAATCCGAGACACCCAGATCATAATTTGAATGGAATATGCAATAACATTTAAAACCCATGAATCATTTTTCCAGAAAATGGGAAGAAGACGAACCAGAAGAACTCTGCGCTCGTACGACCGGAACAATGGACGCATTTCTTGCGTGCTTTAGAGCGATATTGGGCTGACAGAACCGAAATTCTGCGAGCTTGGTGCGGATCGAGCTCGAACCCAAAAGCGGAAGCTCGTTGAGGTGGCAATGGAGGGGGCTAAGCAGGCCTGCACTCGCCATTGTAGCCATGTTTGTCAACTGTTACCAAAAGCTTCAGTGATAGCGAACCCAGTTTGGGTACCGAGTCTACTCACGGCCGAGGCAGTGAAAGTTATAAGCTTCAGAAACGACGCGTGGAAGATTCTTCAAGAAATTGCAGCTTGGGCTTGGACTCTTGGTGTTGGAAAATCATATGGCCTCACTCTCGCCTCAAAAGCCCGTCAAAGCCCAACTGGGTCCAGTAGTATTAGATGTGCAGATGGTGGAAGACTTTCAATCTCCAGAGCAATGGCTGCAGGTGGAGGTGGAGGTGGAGGTGGAGGTGGAGGTGAAGGGAAGGAAGAATATGTGTACAGAATCAGCACTGCTGTGGAGTGGGGAGAGTTGCAGAGCTTTGGCTCTATTTTTGGTGGAGAGCTTGACAAGAAATCTGGGTTCATTCATCTGAGCAACCTCAACCAGGTCTCTCTCTATCTCTCTTCAAATACATATATGTATATGTATATGTGTATGTGTATATATCCCACCCAGTTGCCAATTTGATTATATTTAGCCTTTGCATCGATTAAAGCTTAGACACGGTCCAACTGAAAGAAATTCTGGGTGGCAAATGAGTTGCCCTGGTGGGTGATTAATTGCGTTCATTGATTTATTGATTCCATAAAATGGTTCAATTTTTTCGTGAATACTAAGGTGGATCTTTACTTGCTTCAAATTGACCCTAATAAGGTACGTAGATATGAACATCCATTTAGGTTTTACTCTAACTTCAAATTCTATGGTTATTTTGGATGAGGGAGTTTAAAATTCTAGGTAGTTTTAACGAAACACTTCTGGTACTGTTCATTTTTAATGAAAAACAATATTGTTACTTTTCTTAAGTACTATTCACTACACCTTTATTTGTCATTTTTCATTAAAACTAAAGTTTTTTTGAATTTTTCGTTAGTTTTCCTAAAATTGTTTGCAACTTTGGCTAAATTTGGTAGGCATGCACTACAAAAATTGGATACGGGGTAAACTTCCAAATAACACCTTGAAAGTCGTTCGTCTAGTGTCTTTTTAATGCATTTGTGGTTTTTTAGTAGTAGCTTTGTAGTACTTGAGTAGTTCATTGGTAGCCTTCTTGTAGTGCATTTTTAATAATCGAGTCTAAAGCTCCATGTAACTTTAAAACCAGTCGTCCAAATGCACTACTAAAGATCAAAATGAGCTATATATTTGTTGAGAAAAAACTATTTTCAAACAACTCAGGAGCTAGGATCTCATAGGAACATGTTAATCCCATTCGTCTCCAGGCCAGCTGAGCATATGCTTTAAGAATCTGTTCATAGAATAAAATGTTGGCGACTGAATTTCACAATTCAAAGCTTAGATGATTGCACAACATTCTGAAGACTTTGATTGACATAAGTAATTGACTAATTGGTTTACTGCACATTGAAGTTAACTAATATATTACAATACTTCCTATATGTTATACGGAGACCTAATATTGCAACTGCACCTGCCCCATGATTCTGCCTACTTTTGAAATGAGAAGTTAAAAAAAGATACCACTATTCTGCGGATTAAAAGAGAGGAAGCGTATGAAGGTAAATATGCACTACTGAATTAAGGGAATCGAAAGAAGCATGGATTTCAGATACTAACTTCTTCAGAGTTGCGTGGAGGCATTGTAGATTAGAACAGACTTTTTTATACTATGTTTAGTTTACATAGAGGAACAAGACATGGTAAATTTACCCTGAAACATTTTGAAACAAATATCATTAGGCCAAAAGGTAGCTGGTGATGAATCTATAAGATTTTCCTTCCTGCACTTACGCCTTGGAATGATCTCTCAGTCTGTCTTGCTCATGAGCTCCTTGCACTAGCAAGGTGGGATTCGGGCGACTTTTGTTAACCAAAGAGATGGCAGGACTTGAATCTACCTTCCGAAAATCCATGTTTTGCTAGCTGAGCTTGTGGCACATATAGCTCCCTAAAGTATAACAAAGACTAAACGAATAGAAAGTTAGAAACCTAGACTGAATGAGAAACCCCTCAATCTTTCCCCATCCTACAGTCCTATTTATTACCGAATGACCTCCACCACCCACATTTTCTTAGTTTCCTATTGAACAGCCATGTCTATTGAGCCATTCTTTCCATTTGTTTGTACATTTATCAGCATGAACATCACACTCAAAGTTTGTTGGCATTGTTTTCTTTTTTGTCTTCATACCTTGTGATCTCAGTATTTAGATAATTTCTCTATTTGTGTAATCGCAGCTAGGTGAAGGGTTAGTATATGAAGTTGTTGACGGTTCCAATAGCTTCCCTCATTTCTATGGTCCATCTCGAAGTTTCATTCCTCTTCCTCTTGATGCCGTTACAAAAGCAGAGAAGCTGCATCTGTCAGGTGGCCAATTCAGTTGCAGTATGCTGGAACGAGCCGCTTAAGCTTTGATTTGGTATTCTTTCATCTCAGCTTTGCATTGTGTGGGATAGGAGATATTAACGTCTTCCAACTCCCAACTGCTGTAGTTGTTATGTTCTTACCAGTACACTATTTGAAAGGCCGTCCGTTGTTGATACTAATGAATTATGGCGGCAGTTTCATTTCAGAGTTGTTGTGCGTTTGATAGAATGACTGGGAATGCGATTACTCTTTTTCGAAAAGTCTCATTCATTGGGCTTATTGTGTTTTCATGCTACCCTCACCCTTCAATCAATTTTCAACATGCGCATGCGTTGGATGGAAACTAATAATATATATATATATATATATATATATATATATATATATATATATAAATATTTGTACATACCACAACTAGCATTATAATTTCTTTTTTGCGTATAAGGTCAACCGGAAAGTTTATTATTTAGGTTTTAATATCAAAATAGTTTGTTACTTAGGACTACGGTCTATGTATTCCTCTTCACTTATAAGTGAGAGGTCTTAGGTTTGATTCTCGCCAAAAGGTGAATTTGAACCACATTATTATGACTGGCTCATTGTGAGGCTTAGCACACTGCCCTCACCCCCTTAGTGTAGATAATATCGTTTGTTAAAAAAATATATATATATATCAAAATGGTTCATGTGTTATAGTCATTTGATCAATTTAGTCCATGTGTTTTCAATTTGGCCAATTTAGTCATTGTTTCGTGATTACTAATTAAGAACATTCCATTCAAACTCTATTAATAAATTTATAAATTATTATAAATTTATTGATAAAATTATCTACTTGATTTAAAATATTTAAAATTGTTGTGGTCTATATTTATCTGACAAAGGGAGAGAGGCCGGCGGCAGAGAAAGAGAGAAAAGAGAGATGTGTGTTTGTAGAATTGTAAGGGAATTGTGTGTGTTTCCCTCTTACATTGCACCTTTATTTATAATAATAATAAGATAAGGATGTTCCTTCTTCTCCAAGGAATATGAGATACAATAGGAGATGATAAACCCTAATCAAATCTAATCTAGGATTTACACAGTCACACTTAAACTATGAATGTTTACAACACTCCCCCTTGAGTGCGTAAATACTCAAGGTAGATTTAGCATAATGCAGAAGTTGATGAAGTCGACTTGTCAGTGCTGATTCCAAGGAACAACGCTTATTCTCAATAAGGTAGGAACTTGCATAAGTAGTAAGTCTCACTAAAAAACCCTAAGGCTATGGCAAAAACCCGAGTAGGGACAACATCCATAGTCTAAGGAAAAATGCGTGAGAAATGCAAAGTAAAAAAAAAGGTCTATAGGACGTCATCAGAGATATAATCAGCCCAAGGTGGGTGCCTCGTTAAAACCTAATTAGGTAGCAAAAACCCAGTGGGAAAAATGCTCCTAATCGTAGGGAAAAAGAGTACATTAAGATCAAGTAAGTATCTACAAGATACTCCCCCTGAGTTTGACATAATTCCAAAGAGAAATAGCAAGGTTACAACTCAGAAAGTTTACGCATACCAATTCCATGAACAAGCTTCTGAAACGTCGTCTTCGGTAGTGATTTGGTGAAGAGGTCGGCCAAATTGTCTTGTGAACGGATTTGCGTGACTTTAATCTTCTGATGCTCTTGTTGTTGATGTGAAAAGAAAAATTTCGGCGCAATGTGCTTGGTGTTGTCTCCTTTAATGTAACCCTTCTTGAGCTGTTCGATGCAAGCTGCATTGTCCTCAAAGATCGTCGTAGGGGCATTAACGGCGGGATGAAGATCGTAGGAGCTTCGAATATGGCCCACTACTGCTCTCAACCAAAAGCATTCCCGAGTTGCTTCATGTAAGGCGAGAATTTCAGCATGGTTAGACGAAGTGGCAACTAAGGTCTGTTTAGTTGACCTCCAAGATATTGCGGTGCCTCCAACGGTAAAGACATAACCCGTTTGAGAACGCGCCTTGTGCGAATCAGATAAGTATCCAGCGTCGGCATAACCAACAAGGCGAGAATCAACTTGAGGAGCACAGGGTGCAGCACTACTCGAGGATTCGTAGGGATAGAACAAGCCCAAATCCGTAGTACCCTTAAGGTGACGGAAGATGTCTTTCATGCCAGTCCAGTGTCTGCGTGTTGGTGCATTACTGTATCTTGCCAAAAGATTAACAGCAAATGAGATGTCGGGTCTAGTGCATTGAGCTAAGTACAATAAAGCGTCTATCGCTCTTAGATAAGGGACTTCAGGCTCCAAAATCTCTTCATCATCCTCCTTCGGACGGAAGGGATCTCGTTTTGCATCTAGCGTACAAACGACCATAGGAGTACTCGAAGACTTCGCTTTATCCTCGTTAAAGCGGTGCAACACCTTCTGGGTGTAGTTCGATTGATGTACTAGGATTCCATCCGAACAATGCTCTATCTCGAGACCGAGATAGTATCGAGTCTTACCTAGATCTTTCATCTCAAATTCCGACTTCAGGTGCGAAGCAGTTCTCGTGAGCTCTTCAGGAGTTCCAATGAGATTCATGTCATCGACATATACTGCAACAATCGCAAATCCGGAATGTGACTTCTTAATGAACACACAAGGGCATAATTCGTTGTTCATATATCCCTGACTAGTCAAATACTCACTCAGACGGTTATACCACATTCTTCCAGATTGTTTCAAACCGTAGAGTGAACGCCTCAGCCGAATTGAGAGCGTGTTCCTAGGTTTGGAAATATTTGAACCAGTCAATGTAAGTCCTTCGGGAACTTTCATATAAATTTATGTATCAAGATCCCCATAGAGATATGCGGTTACTACGTCCATCAGCTGCATATCTAGTTTTTCGGAAACTACCAAACTGATAAGGTAGCGAAAAGTAATCACATCCATAACGGGTGAATAAGTTTCATCATAGTCAATCCTAGGGCGTTGTGAGAAGCCTTGTGCAACAAGACGAGCTTTGGAACGCACAATTTCGTTCTTCTCATTACGCTTCCGAATAAAAACCCACTTGTAGCCAACGGGCTTCACATGTGGAGGAGTAGGAACTACAGGTCCAAACACCTTACGTTTAGGAACTACAGGTCCAAACACCTTACGTTTCGCAAGTGAATCGAGTTTGACTTGGATTGCTTGTTTCCAGTTTGACCAATCAGCTCTACGTTGACATTCACCAACGGAACGCGGTTCAATGTCATCGCTCAACATGATCTCAGTAGCTACTGCAAATGCTAATGCATCATCGACAATCATCTCATTTTTACGCCACACATCATCTAAGCTAGCATAATAGACCGAAATCTCACGATTCTCGGGATGAGGATTCGTCTCTTCAAGGACGTTTCCATAATCTAGAACTTCCTCATGAGTTGGGTAGAATGAATAAGCGATAGTCGGATTCACGGTAGGCTTTTCAGGACCTTGTGCCGTGGTTTTCCTCTTCCGGGGGTGTGAATCCTTTAAACCAATGGGTCTGCCACGCTTTTGCGTATGTGCAGATGATTGGCTAGCCATTAATGTACGTGGATCACTAGAATTGGCATCCCGGGCTTCCAGGAGGGCAGTCCGTCGTACATTTGGTACATCTATCTTTGCAGGCGTATTCGCAGTTGGAATGTGTGATCTTGTCACGTGCGCTAGATCGGTGAAAGCATCTGGCATGCTCTGAGCTATGCTTTGAAGATCTAATATGCGCTGCACTTCAGTTTCAGACTGAGCGGTGCGGGGATCTAAATGAGACAAAGTGGGAGTCGTCCATGATAATTCACGTCGTTCTTCAAGAACGTTGACGTTCTTATCTCCCCCTAATGACGGGAAGACTGTCTCATAGAAGTGACAATCCGTAAAACGAGCGGTAAACAGATCGCCTGTCAAAGGTTCTAAGTAACGAATAATCGAAGGAGAATCATATCCGACATAGATTCTCATCCTTTGTTGAGGCTCTATTTTTGTACGTAAGGGCGGCGAGATCGGCACATATACCGCACAACCGAAAACGCGCAGATGCGATATGTCGAGTTCGCATCTGGTAACCAACTGAAGGGTACTAAATGGTTGTGTCGCAACAGGCCTCAGGCGGACCAACTTTGCTGCGTGCAATATTGTATGGCCCCAAGCAGCGATCGGGAGCTTGGTACGTATGACCAACGATCGAGCAATCATTTGTAAGCGCGTAATGAAAGCCTCTGCCAGGCCGTTCTGGGTGTGAACATGGGGTATATAATGTTCAACTTCAACCCCAATCGACATGCAATAGTCATCAAAAGTTTTAGATGTGAATTCTCCAGCATTATCCAATCGAATAGATTTGATCAGGTAATCAGGGTGGTGAGCCCTGAGCTTGATAACCTGAGCTAACAGTTTGGAGAATGCAGCGTTCCTTGTGGACAACAAGCACACGTGTGACCAACGTGTGGAAGCGTCAACCAAAACCATAAAATATCTAAATGGTCAGCATGGAGGTTGAATTGGTCCACAAATGTCCCCCTGAATCCGTTGTAGAAAAATGGGAGGATTCGAACGAATCTTGCCATAAGAAGGCTTAGTAATAAGTTATCCCATTGAACATGTTTGACATGCGATTCCTTGGATCGAACCTAAACTTCTGGTTAGTGGATGCCCGTGTGAAGATTTGAGGATACGGCACATCGTTATTCGTCCAGGATGTCCCAAACGGTCATGCCAAAGTGTAATTTCGTGCGCGGTCCCAATACTAGGGTCGGCCACATAGTGGCATTCTATGGGGCGTATGGTCGTAGTATACAGACCACTCGGGATACGCCCCATCTTCTCTAAAATACGCTTTTGGCCATATTCGTAGGAAGTTATGCACAGAAATTCAACTCCGTTTTCTACGTGGGTTTCAGCGTGGTAATTGTTATCTCTAATGTCCTTGAAACTTAGTAACGTTCTGCCGGAACGTGGAGAATAGAGTGCCTCAGCAATGGTCAAGATTGTACCATTGGACAACATTATACGTGCCTTACCGTTTCTTTCTATCAGGTTGGATGGGCCTGAGAGGGTTGTCAGAGGTGCATTCTTAGGTATGAAGTTAGTGAAATAGATGCGTTCACACAAAACAGTGTGCGTGGTTGCACTATCTGCCAGACAACTAATTTTCCCACTAGTCATACCTAGAATGAAAACTAATTTGAATCGGTCACATGCATAAAAGTTTATAAAAACAATTATCAATTCAAAATAATTTCATTTATTCAAGGATTAAAACTTAATATCCAAAACAAATCACCAACTAATAATCCAAAACATAAAGGAAAATTGTTCAAAAATCAACCAAAAATGAGAGGGTTCGGCCACTAGGTGGAATTCGGCCCCATATGTCTTATTTCAACTAAAAAATAAGTCTATGTCTAAGATTCTAATCTTCCATAAGAGTGGTATCCTCTTGAAAGTAAGAAACCTCCATCTTTGTAGTCTCCGATTCGTCCACTTGCACGAAGTTTGATTCAAACTTCCTACAACGAGAATGATATTCATCTACAACCTTCTTGGGAGCTCGGCAAACACGGGACCAATGGTCATTTAAACCACAGTGATAGCACATATCGTCATCCATGGTTTTAGGTGCTTTGCCCTTATTCTTGAAGTTCGGGGCATTGGGAGCGAGGTTTGGGCGCTTCTGGGCTTTGTTTCCTCCCTTGGATGGACCTTGGCTCTGTTGACCTTGGTGCGATGGCTTCTGGCCGCCCCTACCACGCCTCTTTTGGCGTTTTGGGTGTTGGTTATTGCTATAATGTGCTTCAGGCACAGCAATAGCCCCAGTAGGTCGAGCTTGATGATTCTTCATCAACAGCTGGTTCTGCTTTTCAGCAAGAAGTAAAACAGAGATCAAATCCGAGAACTTGGTGAGCTCTATATTGTTGTTGCATGACAATATTAGAAGCAGAGAATGTCGAATATGTCTTCTCCAGGAGATCATCTTCGGTCAAAGTTTCATTGCAAAACTTGAGAAGTGATCGGATTCGACAAACTTCAGAATTATATTCATTCACAGACTTAAAGTCTTGGAAGCGCAAGTGCTGCCAGTCGTGTCTTGCTTCAGACAAGAATATGTCATTTCGGTGATCAAAGCGATCAGCCAAAGCGACCCATAATGCACGTGGATCCTCCTCAGCAAGATATTCAGTTTGCAGAGCTTCATGGATATGTCTTCGGATGAAGATCATAGCAGTGGCTTTTTCAGCTTCGCCAACAGGTTCATCTGTTACTTCTTCAATTGCAGGACGCAAGTTTTTTGCAATGAGGTGGAGCTTCACATCTTGAACCCACTTGAGGTAGTTCTTTCCAGATACCTCCAAAGTGGTGAAGTCAAGTTTGTTCAAATTTGACATGTTCCTATCACAAAATGGATAGACAAGATGTGGTTGGTGTAATGGAGAAAGAATCAATCCATTCACGTAGGAATATAACATACAGGTTCTAATAGACATGTACTGGTTTAATTTTGCATGAAAAACTTCGGGTTTTCATGGGTGATATGTTTAAGTGAAAACTTCAGGTTTTCGAATAAGGCATGTTTATAAGAAACTTCAAGTTTCAAAATAATTATGAACTTCAGGTTCATATATTCCTGCAGGCAAACACAAATATATATATGCAAACAAAAGTATATGCACAAATATATCTTTTAGGTGTATAATTATAATTGAATTTTAATTTATTTGGATTTCGGGCCAAATTAAAGTGTGGATGAAAAAATATAAAATCCATTGGGTCCAAAATAATTTAGATCAATAAAATTCGGGGCCCAAAAAAAATTAAGCCAAGGGTGGCTTGAAAAAAATGGTTACGTGTGGCCTAGGCCCATAATTTGGGCTAGGGAGGGTCTCGGGTGATCTGCGGGCTCACGGGGAGATATGGGCAAAGGGAATGGGCTGCTTCTTTTTCTTTCCTTTTTTTTTCGCGGGCCGCTTCAGGCGAGCCCAAATTTTTATTTTTATTTTTTTTTCAGGCTGGGCCGCTGTATGCGAGCCTAGAAAACAAATTTTTTTTTCTTTCATTAATTCAATTAGATACATATATAATTCAATGAATCACATATTTACTTTGATGCATATGCAAAATAATATTTTCAATGCATGTACATATGTATGATTCAATTCATAACAAATATCAAATTCACATAATTTCAACAATTATGGTTATGAGGCAGACACAATTTATGTAGAATCTAAAATACGTTAAACGTAAAGTTGGGTCATGCATCATGGTAAATGTTCATGCTATCAGGCTGCAAAATATCGAGTTAAAAGCCGTTGTTTTGAAAGAACCTGATTGCGTGATGAAATGGATGAACTAGTTTGATGCAGAAAAATTTTCTCCAACGTTAGATTCCTAAGCGCAGCGGTAAGAGCGTGCTGATAACGTGTTGTGGTCTATATTTATCTGACAAAGGGAGAGAGGCCGGCGGCAGAGAAAGAGAGAAAAGAGAGATGTATGTTTGTAGAATTGTAGGGGAATTGTGTGTGTTTCCCTCCTACATTGCACCTTTATTTATAATAATAATAAGATAAAGATATTCCTTCATCTCCAAGGAATATAAGATACAATAGGAGAGGATAAACCTTAATCAAATCTAATCTAGGATTTACACAATCACACTTAAACTAGGAATGTTTACAACAAAAATCAAATAAAATTAAAGAAACAATTACTCTCCTGCCAACTTCCCGACCTCATTCCTAACGTTCTGCCCTCTACCAAATTTCATGCACCCCTCCTCTCTTTTCTATGTCACAACCTTAATAGTTTTTCATATTGGAAGTTTTATCTCTTGTATGTTTATTTCTCATTTAATTTGCATTTTTCTGTAAATTTTAATTTAAATAAAGAAAATGATAATATATGAATCTCTCAGCTGCGGTCTGTTTCTCGATTACACAGTTAGAGGCAAGGTGATCGGGGTTAATTTTTTTGGGACCACGACGATGGAACTCGCATGGTGACATGTGGGGTCGAGGTGGATCTAGAGACGCGTTCGTCGAGTTGCTTGCATCTGTGGCTCGGTTGAGGCTTGGGTCAAGGACAAGTGGATGGTAGGGTGGGTTTCTTTAATTTTGTTTTCATTTTGAAATTTATATTTCTTTTTATATAATTGAAAATATTTTTCTATAATAGGTTATAAATCCTTTAACAAAGATTGGATAAAATGTCCTTAATTGGTTAACGGAGATAAACACGAAGACTAATTTGGCCAAATAGCCATAACACAAGGACCATTTTGACATTTAAGCATTTTTAATATATTTTGGAAACAACTAAAAAAATAGGATAACTCATATGTCATTAAAAAAATTTGAATTATTCTTCTATGTAAGGATTAAAAAATATCTAATTTTGGTTCTCCGTCTCAATAGGCAATTGACATGAACAAAGTTAAACCACGAACGAGCAAACAAGCAGCAAAGATCTTCCTCTTTCCACACGCCTTATGCACTTCTATATGGGGAGTATTGTGTATGAGAGTGGAGACCTAAGCCTTATATTTATTTGTTTGCTACCTCACTCCCTAAGCCTTATATTTATAAGAGAGTATTAGATTTCATCCCCACATAGAAAACCCTAGTACATATGTTTCGCACGAATGAGGATCCTCTCTGGATCATCTTTGTGAGGATCTTGGGGATCCTTAAATCGTGTATGTTCATCGTACATTGTGCGGTCAGAAATCATTTTAAATATTTTTATTTAAACTTAAATATGAATAGTATCTGACGAAAATTGACCACCTGATGTACGATGAACAGACACAATTTGAGGATCTCTAGGATCCTCACAAAGAGGATCCGGAGAGGATCCTCATTCGTTTCGCACCTCAAGATCCATGACTTAATAAGATAAATATTCCTGTAAATTAATATTTTACTTCACCTAATAGAAAACCCGTGTACATATCTTACACACATTTGATCTCTTAATTTAACTATTGTGTCACTTAGTATTATCACGTTCATTAACAAGTCACACAAGTTTTTGTCATCGACGACACGACAAACTTTCATTAGTTATTAGTTAAAGATGATTAATTATATTTAATTTTGTTTTCATCGAGTTGCTTGCATCTGTGGCTAGGTTGAGGCTTGGGTCAAGGACAAGTGGATGGTAGGGTGAGTTTGTTTAATTTTGTTTTTGTTTTGAAATTTATATTTCTTTTTATATAATTGAAAATATTTTTCTATAATAGGTTATAAATCTTTTAACAAAGATTGGACAGAATGTCCTTAATTGGTTAACGGAGATAAACACGAAGACTAATTTTGCCAAATAGCCATAACACAAGGACCATTTTGACATTTAAGCATTTTAATGTATTTTGGAAACAACTAAAAAAATAGGATAACTCACATGTCATTAAAAAAAAGGAAAACTAATGAAAATGGTTTGAAAACTTTGAGTTTTAACGATAAGGACAAAATAAAGGATAAAATGAATAGTACTTGATTGAGTTTTTAGTATAAAAATGTGGTTTTTCGTTAAAGTGAACAGTACCGGGAGCTTTTCGTTAAAGTTCCCTAAAAAAATTGAATTATTCTTCTATGCAAGGTTTAAAAAATATCTAATTTTGGTTCTCTGTCTCAATAGGCAATTGACATGAACAAAGTTAAACCACGAACGAGCAAACAAGCAGCAAAGATCTTCCTTTTTCCACACGCCTTATGCACTTGTATATGGGGAGTATTGTGTATGAGAGTGGAGACCTAAGCCTTATATTTATTTGTTTGCTACCCCACTCCCTAAGCCTTATATTTATAAGAGAGTTTTAGATTTCCTCCCCACATAGAAAACCTTAGCACATATGTTTCGCACGAATGAGGATCCTCTCTGGATCATCTTTGTGAGGATCCTAGGGATCCTTAAATCGTGTCTGTTCATCGTACATCGTGCGGTCAAAAATCATTTTAAATATTTTTATTTAAAATTAAATATGAATAGTATATGACGAAAACTGACCGACCGATGTACGATAAACAGACACAATTTGAGGATCTCCAGGATCCTCACAAAGAGGAGCCGGAGAGGATCCTCATTCGTTTCGCACCTCAAGATCCATGACCTAGTAGGATAAATATTCGTGTAAATTAATACTTTGCTTCACCTAATAGAAAACCCTTGTACATATCTTACACACATTTGATCTCTTAATTTAACTATTGTGTCACTCAATATTATCACATTCATTAACAAGTCACACAAGTTTTTGTCATCCACGACACGACAACTTTCATTAGTTATTAGTTAAAGATGATTAATTATATATTAAACCCACCTTATTTGTCATGATACGGCCCGTCACAATTCATGACCGTTAGAGATCAAAATATACTAATCTCTTGAAGATCATCGTCTACTTTACATCCAATTCCAAAAGAGAGAAAGAAAAAGTGTTCTACTTTACAGGTTGAGCCAATGTGCTGGCTTCTATTTTGCTAGTTTTGGTTTTTTTTAATCAAACAAAACAATAGGTTAATATAAGATTAATAAAGGGCCAATGATGTGGGCAGAGTGCGAATACCTAATACATCAGATTTGTGTTTTTATTTCCTTGTATTTTGTCAGGTTTATGAGTATTCCTTGACGGAAAGGGATCATCTCAATATTCCTTTCACCTAATCCTCTTCATCAAACAATTCGAGCTTTTGAAATTTGATCAAACGACTAAAGTTATTATAACTTTTAAAGTGGGCCCGTATTTTTAGTTGTTGGATCAAATTTCAAGGGTTCGAATTGTTTGATGAGGAAGATTAGGTGGTAGGGATCATCTGGATCCCTTTTCTTGGCTGTAAAGGAAGAACACTCTGCATATTATGAACCACAAATTTATTTTATTAAATTAGGGAAAAGGATCATCACCGGATCCTCATTGTGGAGATCCAAGGGATCAAGCAATCACAGCCATTCATCGTATATCATGTGGTCAATTTTTCGTTAGATACTATTTATATTCAATTTTAAATTTGAATTTAAAATGATTTCTGACCACACGATTACGATGAACGACCGTGATTGCTTGATCCCCCGAATCCCCACAAAGAGGATCTGGCGAGGATCCTTTTCCTTAAATTAGTATTCTTGTTTCATTTGTTCTAGAGAGAGATTTTAGATTCGATTGTCACTAAAGAAGTATTTGAATCAAATTACTATTGCTATCCCATTGTATGGTTTAGCCCACTCCTGCCTCTTATTATAGATAATGTCATATATATTTGATATTTTTTTCAGTCACATATGTGATATTATTTCTTTACTTGTTAGGTAATAATATTCTTTATGGCATATTATTTTCAACTCCCGCATATCATGAGTTTGATACAAATTTGTTATGATTGACCCATTGTTTTCAACTCTCACCTCTTAGTGTAAATAAATCATTTGCATAATCAAATCTTCTTAATATATCATTTGCATATGAAACTTTACAACAGTGTCAGAAAACAATTATGTGTTTAAATTTTTGTAGGGGTTTGATCTCACTAATATCTCTCTTCCCCTAACAACTAACTATTTAACACATTAACGTTATCAATCTACTCAAAAACTAAAAAAAATAAATAGTCACACCAATATTTCAAAAAATTATGTATACATAGAAAATATTTCATTTTCATTTGACATTCAAACATCACAATTATTAAAGTAGACAATGTATTGTTATTAACACTCCATAATAATCACTCTCCTCTCATATATTTTTATTTTTTATTAGGAATATGTCCATGGTGACTATTTTGCAGTGTTACTATAGTAGCATATCTATCTACTTGAGGTCCTGCATTTGATTTCCCTTTTTCTAGTATTGAAATTTGCTTGTATAAGAAAAACAAAAAAACCCCATAAAACAAAAAAAAACAATGCACTGTATTTTCTACCCTCATTGGTGGAAAGGACATATTTCACTCTTTGAAGATCATCTCTCATTGGTAGAATGGACATATTTCACTCTTTGAAGATCATCTCTCCAACAGACAGTTTTGAATTAGAGATCATTCGTTGGTAATCACATTGTCGATTTGTTCCATATATATAAATTATAAAATGAAAACGTGATGGTAGTGAACATGTTACTTGGTACTCGCACCGTCAATCAGAGGTTGTTCTTGTCTTTGGAGCATCACCATGAATATGCTATTTACTTACACCGTTAATTTGTTCCAAACATTTAAATGACTAAACGATCTCATATTCAAATGATTGATGTAAGAATAATCTTTAAATGAAGATTTACACTGCTTCAATTACAAAATTTATGCAATGAAAAGACATTATTAGCAAGAATAAGATGTGCATTCGTGGTGATTCGAGGAATCTCCCTTTTATTAATAACATTGAGGAGTTGATTAGAGTTGGGTACCATGAAATGTGTTTGAAAATATTCTTAATATGTATGATTGTTTTGGGAGGAAGAATGAAGTACATTATTAGTAAAAGTAGATTAGGTCCTCCCAGGCCAAAGACAATGTGGTGGCGGTGAGGTGACATAAACAAAAACAAGAGGGAGGGAGGGAGGAACCAGGATCCTCGCCGGATCTTTCCATAGGGATCCTAAGGATCCCGCAATCTTGTCCGTTTGTTTTATATCGTGCGGTCAGTTTTCGTTAGGTACTATTTATATTTGAATGTTAAATCTTAAATTTTAAATAATTTTTTACCGCACAATATACGATGAACGGACAAAATTGTGTGATTCCTAGGATCTCTAGGAAATGGATCCGGAGAGGATGCTGGTTCGGGAGGTTGGGAGGGGAGGGACCACACAAGACAAGTAGAGGATAAATTAGAGAGAAACGTGAGAGATGATGGGAGATTAACTGTCTCTATTATTGTATAGTATAGTCTCCTCCCTCCTAGGTAATGACAGTGAGATTCACCTCCATAATTCCCTTCTGACCCGCAAATTCTGTCTCCCCTCATCCCCTGCCTTTTCTTTTCTAATTTTTTCCAATACAAGCCATACCTTTAAATTATTTTATAAAGAGGTTCATAAGATTTGAGCAATGCCTAATGAATTGAAGTCGAATGAATTGAAGAAGATTAACTAAAAAAAATTAATCAATGATATGTGAAAATTAAAAATGAGTGTTGATAGCACTACTCTTAAAGTAAAATGTCATAACGACGTGCCATTTTCCAAATTTTTTTTGATCGGATTAATAATATTAACATCCCTTGAAGTTTATTGAGTTTTCACAAAATTTCCTCATGTTTGATATATTACACTAACACTCCTAAGGTTTTAATTTCATTTCATATAACCCCTTGAGTAAAAAAATCTGCTTACAAATTTACCCTTATAATTAAAGAAAAACTCTAATTTTTGTTGAATAAGAATTTTTTTTATTTTTTATAAATACTGGCATATGCCCCACACTTTGTGTGTGAAAATAATTTTTATTTTTATTTTAAAATGGGAAGGAGAAAGGGAGAAAAAAGGAATGTGGATTAGAGAAAGAAGTTTTCTTTTTTATATTTATTTTTTCAAAATTAGAGGATGTTAGGATCACCCTTAAATGAGGCTTTGGAAAAAAAAACACTTTAAAATTTAGTTTGTGTAAATTTATTTTATTGCCCATAATTTTGTTTTGTTGTAGAAGATAAAGTTGTCTTTTTATCATCTTTTGGTTGACAAAGAAGATTTTATTAATGTAGTTTAGATATAGAAAAAGAATATCAAATTAAAACATTAATAGTAAATTGACCAGAAGACCGATTTGGTGCCTCTACGGTTCCTTGTGTAGGTTCTAGTAAATTGACTTCGAGATTCACTTTGGATTCAATTTTCACGGGTGACAACGATGACAATTTATGTCTATGAACGATTGAAAAGAAGATATTTGGTTTTGTATCCACCAATTGAAAAATTAGGGCAACAACTCAGCGGTATATTGTCTTAGGACGGCCCCGAGAAATCAAAAGTAGAATTAAAATTACAATCAAAACCCTCAGGTTGATGTTGCGATCAGTGTCGTCTTGGGGGTAGAGGTGCTGCCATCGGCTGAATGTGAGGTCGAAGAAGTACTTGTTGCTGCGTGGGAGGAGGGGCGTCATGAGCATGGAGGTGGAGAACAATGTCATCTCGAGGCTGCGTGGTAAGAGGTGTAGAATACAATGTAGCCGAGGAAAGAGTCGCAAGACATGAGTTGGAAAAAATACAGCCACAGAAAGAAGAACTTCTTGTCATTTTTTTAGTGTTTAATGTTTTATAATTTTTTATTGTTATATAAATTATAAAGCTTTTGTTTATTAGTTTTAAGTAATTAATAAAGGTCAAGTTGTCTATTTATTATTAGGCTTTTTACTCAAGGAGTTATTTGAAAGTAAATTAAAATTTAAAGGGTGTCAGTGCAATATCTCAAATGTGAGGGAATTTTATGAAAACTCGATAAACTTAAGGGCTGAGTGCAGTTAACCTTCTTCAATCTTATATATTTCTCCTCTTGTCTCAAGATTCTCAACTTAATTCTCTTTCTCTTCCAAATTACCACCACCATTGACTCTGCTTTGCTAGCTCTTTCTAATTTCCCCATTTGGTCCACCCTCCTTGCTTTCTCTCCACACTGCATTGGTTGAATCTGGTAAAAAATCCCAGACCATGTAACTTAGGTGGTTACTTTGATAGCCAGTTCAAGTTATGGCAATCTCTTGCACCCTGCTTGCTGCAAACTGTTAGCAATTTTTCAGTGGAGGGAGGCTATCTCTATTTTACTCAAGGAAATCAGTAATACCGATCAGACATCAGAGACAGGAGCATGGAAGAGACATTTGTGCCTTTGCAGGGAATTAAGAATGATCTCAGAGGAAGATTGAAGTGTTACAAGGAAGACTGGACTGGGGGCTTTAAAGCTGGATTCAGGTATATACTACATATAATTACTTTATTCTACTTTCATTTACTCAAATACAAAAGTAAAAAATAAAGCGAGGCGTGCCATGAAAGAACATAATCAACATGCGGAAATCACTTCCCATCAACTCGAGAGATGTTTTACTGTTTTGAAAATATAGTTTGTTACACTAAATGTTATTACATCTTAAATTAAACATTTGGTGTACCAGATCGTGTTTCGATACACAAATAATTTTTCCGTCAACTCATGCAATATCATTTTTTTCCCTTTATGTTGAATCAAATGCAAACTTATGTTGATATTGGGTTTTTTTAGGATTTTGGCTCCTACAACCTACATATTTTTTGCTTCTGCAATCCCAGTCATTTCATTTGGTGAACAATTGGATCGAAGTACTGGTATGTTTTGCGACTCATCAACTGCTCCAACTCCAAGTCTTGAATTTATTTATTTATTTTTACTTCTTTATGTACAACCGTATTCAAGATGACGATTTGGTTAACTCACACAATAAATTAATCATAATTAAATATTATCATCATGATAGTTGAATTTGAAACTTTTCGCTAATAAGTGCAATATTAGATTTCCAATTCACAACGATAGTAATTCCTTTTTAACTTGAAAGGCACACTGATATAAGGATACTTTGGATGCAGTCTCTAGTCTTTAACACTTTTTGACTAAAACCCTAATGGTATTCAAAGTTTGATCAAAGTCCCTTGACTTTGTACACCTCATTATAGTACTATTAATATTTATATTTTTATAGTTTTGACATTAATTGTTTGATATTTTATGAGATTTATAATCCTATAAATTTAAAATCCCTCATTATAATACTATTAGAAACGGCTATAATAAAAAAATTCAAACATTTTGATTGAATAAATGGATTAAAACTATGTAACAATAAGAAATAATAAATGCCAAAAGAATGTATCCATAGTGTTACAAAAATTGGTACATTTCACATATAACAAAGTGGTACATTAATAAAGAAGAATGGGTACATTATAAATAAATTAGGGTACAAATAAAAGATGAAAAAATTATGAGTACAAATGAAATTTTAAAAAATATGGGCGCAAAAAGAAATTAATACATGAGTACAAATTAAAACTAAAAAGAAAATCTACAAATTAAAAAAAAGGTTGCAAATTAAAAGTGGGTACAAACTAAAAATATAAATATATGATACAAAGTTTAGCCATAAAACATAAATATACCATATGTAATTTTTCTATCATTGATTAATTATACAATGTCACGTGACGATAAACACACATAAAACTTTAAAAAATAAGGGCACAAAAAGTAATTAATATATGAGTACAAATTAAAACTGAAAAGAAAATTGGTACAAATTAAAAAAGGTTTGCAAATTAAAAATGGGTACAAACTAAAAATAAAAATATATGATAAAAAAATTTAACCATAAATATAAATATACTAATTGTAACATTTTTAACTAAATGAATATATTTAGAAATAAAATTATTTTATTATTGAAATAATTAATAACGTTATTAATACCCAAGGTGTGAAATCCCACATCGCTCAGAGGAGTGGATCATGTGAGCCTTATATGTATATTCTCATCTCTACCTAACGCGAGGCCTTTTGGGAACTCACTAGCTTCGAGTTCCATTGGAACTCCGAAGTTAAGCTAGTAGCGCGCGAGAGCACTTCCATGATGGGTGACCCACTGGGAAGTTCTCATGTGAGTTCCTAGAAACAAAACCATGAGGGCGTGGTCGGGGCCCAAAGCGGACAATATCGTGTTATGATGGAGTCGTGCCCAGAATATGGTGGGGGCCCAGGCCGGGATGTAACAATTTGGTATCAGAGCCTAACCTTGGCCGCGGGTGTGCTGACGATAACGTCGGGCCCTTAAGGGGGGTGGATTGGGAGATCCCACATTGCCCAGGGGAGTGGATCATGTGAGCCTTATATGTATATTCTCATCTCTACCTAGCGCAAGGCCTTTTGGTAGCTCACTGGCTTCGGGTTCCATTGGAACTCCGAAGTTGAGCGAGTAGCGCGCGAGAGCACTCCGATGATGGGTGACCCACTGGGAAGTTCTCGTGTGAGTTCCCAGAAACAAAACCATGAGGGTGTGGTCGGAGCCCAAAGTGGACAATATCGTGCTACGGTGGAGTCGTACCCAGGATATGGTGGGGTCCGGGTCGAGATGTGACACAAGGACCTTGATCAAAAATTAAAAAAGAATAAGATTTTAATCAATAGAATAGCAAAATAAGGGATATGAACCTAATTTCTCCTAATAGTTTTATTGTTGTTCTCTCAAGGTCTCACATTTCAAGATAGTCTACTTGGGAATTTGATCCCCTCCTGAGCATTAGGTGGGGATCCTACTGAGCAAGAAGTGTGGGCCGTTGGATGAAAATCCAACGGTTACAAACAGGGGAGTCCCTTTAAAGTTATAATAATTATAGCCGTTGGATTTTCATCTAACGGCCCATACTTCTTGCTCAGTAGGATCCCCACCTAATGCTCAGGAGGGGATCCAATTCTGTCTACTTGCACCTTGAGCTAGCCTTTTCGATTACTATAGTAACAACTTGTTATTCGGTATGGAAAACAAAAGGTAGGAAAGGATTCAAAGGAGAATGACATAGAAAAATAATATAGTGTGTGAATATTAAACTTAGACCTAGCATTCGTGTCGTGTTTTCCATGTTTGTGTCGTTTTCGTGTTATACCCGATATCTTAACGGGTCATGTCGTGTAACACCCGTTAAAATAAACGGGTAAAATGACCCAACCCGAAAACGACTCGATAATATTAACAGGTAATATGACCCGACCCGTTACCTATTAAGGAAAATATATTTTAAACCAATAAATAATCAAATGAAAAAAATAATACTAAATAAGTATATACATACCATATTGTCACATCCAAAACATAAAAACGCATTTTTCTTTTAAGTATAATTTCGCTTACCCAAATTGATCAAATGGTAAAATTGGAAAATATTGGAATAGAGAAGGGGTTTTTTCGTCCAAAAAAGTTCTAATAATATAAGTGAAATAAAATCCAATGGTACAGATTTACTCTCATTTATCTTACGGTTGTTATTTAAGTAAAGTCTTTAATAGTTTTTTAATTAATGTAGAAGTGTAAAAAATATAGAAAAAAATATATAAACGCTCGTAATGACAAGCTTTACAACTTTCATGAAGAGCTTAAAAAATGAAATTCAGTAAGAAGAATAAAGCATAAATGACAATCGACGGTTAAATATAAATTTAACGTTTATATGGATTATAGTGTTGGATTTCGAAGCTGAGCCCTTCATGAAAGTTGTAAAGCTTGTCATCATGAGTGATTGTATATTTTTTTTTACATTTTTTACACTTCTACAATAATTATTATTAATTTTATTAAATTTGGCCTCAAATAAAAAACATTATTCATGAGGGTTTGGAGGATTTTAAAAATCTAAACGATAATATGAGTGTAACCATTATCTACTCGTGGAGGAATAATGATGAATCACGAGTGTGTATATATTCTTTCACATTTTTCATACTTGTATGTATGTCTTCTTAGTTCTTGCCTACACAAATACTATACTAGTTTATTTTAATTTTGGACAACAACATGTTAAGTAAAATTTATCCTAATAATTAGGGCTGGGTTCGGTTGGCAAACCATGCCAAATTTCTTGTGCCACCTGCCAGCCACATATACATAATTACTGAAAATCAGTTACCGCTAGCCAACCGTCTTCTTGTGGTTGCCAAAAATCGGTTCAGCCAAAATTATTGGCTGGTTCGGTTGGTAAATGGCACAACCAGTGGTTTGCAAATAAGGAACGTGTGGATAATAACCGTAGGTTTGCAAGAGTATGATCAGCATTTGGGTGCTGTGAATACGATTACATTTGTGGACAATAACCGTAGGTTTGTTACTTCCAGCGATGACAAGTCGCTTCGAGTTTGGGAACCCTGTGGTTAATAAGTATATTAGTAAGCCTCACATGCATTCCATGCCATCAATTTCGCTGCACCCCAATTCCAATTGGCTTGCGGGCTGCGGCAGAGAGTATGGACAATCAGTTCTGATTTATAGCAGTAGGGAGAGTCAAGCATGTATTTTTTAAACCCTAAAATTAAGGAGTCATTTATTTTCTAAATCCTAAAACTGAGGAGTCAATCATGTAAAAAATACCTAAAATATCTAAATAAATAAATATATATATATATATATATATATATATATATATATATATATATTGGTAGGTATGGCATACCGCCGGCATACAAAATCAATTACCAAAGCCATGCCATTATTTGTCGGTTCGGTAAAATGCCAACCAATTATGAAAAAATGCCAAAACTATACCATACCATTATGAGCCGACCGGTATGGTTCGGTCGGTAAATCGGTTTATGGCAAAATTTCCCACCCCTACTAATAATGATAATAAGGAACTCTCATAATAAAAATAAGTAATGACTAAAACTTTTATTTTTTTTATTTTTTTTATAACTTATATAGAATAATAATACAAAACTATATATTTAATATAGAATATATTGTATATATTAATATGGCTATTGTATTTTATAATAAATCTTTTAGTAATTAAACTTTAAAATTATCAAAATAATCCATTTTTTTCTTAACGGGTCGAAACGGGTTACCTACGTGTTACCCGCGTGCATACTCGTTAAGAACTTGTTATTAACGGATTCTTAACGGATCACCCGATAATGACCCGATTAGTTTTCGTGTTGACCCGAAACCCGTTATTTTCGTATCGTGTCATCGTGTCGTTTCAGAAACTGCCGAGTCTAATTAAAATGTTTTTCTTCTTCTTCTGTAATAGGTATTGGTTGGCATATGAACTAATTAGTTAGGGTGATGTTCGAGAGAACTTTTTTTTAGATTAGATGTATAGACGATATGATGTGACAGTTGATGTATAGATTCTTTCTTTTACATCAATAAAACTGAAAATCAATTATCAACTACCACATTACTAGATTTATTGTCACAAAAGATGATCTCTTTGACATTTCCAGTTAGTTAATTAATTAATTAATCAATTTACTCTTTACAGATGGAGTTTTGACAGCAGTGCAAACCTTAGTATCGACGGCAATTTGTGGGATCATACACTCCATCGTCGGAGGTCAACCCTTGCTGATATTGGGTGTGGCCGAGCCTACTGTAATCATGTACACCTTCATGTTCAATTTTGCCAAAGAACGTACAGACCTGGGTCCAAAGCTCTTTCTAGCATGGTCCGCATGGTAAGCCTTTATATTCGTAATTTTTTTTAAGATCTCGACTCTCGAGTTTGAATTCTCTTTTTATGTGTGCTTTTGGTCGAATTCCATGAATTTACCTTCTAATTGTTTGTTTGAAGCTGTTTGACTAACCCTAATATTGTGGGGAATATTGAATTCTGTAGGATATGTGTATGGACAGCTGGTTTACTGTTCTTATTGGCAATATTAGGCGCTTGTTCCATAATAAATAGGTTTACAAGAGTGGCTGGGGAGTTGTTTGGTCTACTTATTGCTATGCTCTTCATGCAGCAAGCCATTAAAGTATGATTTATCCTTACCTAATTATTATTATTATTATTATTATTCATTTTTCTATTCAATAATGTTTTGGCCACATGATGAACCTTAGAATATTAGAAAATGTCACTCCATAGATTGGTTGACGAAAGAAATAGTAAATAAACAAATGGATATAATTTTTTAGGTTCTACTTCTCCCCCACCTCAGTGACCTCACCATCTTTAACTCTTTCCAGCCCACTTCTTATTTTAATTTACGTATGGGTGTTCTGAGTCTAGTATTAAAAAAATTGTAGGGTTTATGTGATGATAATTTTGTTTGTTATTTTGTTTTCACTAGATAAAAAGAGAAAATTGATGGAAGGATAGACGAATCAAGAATGTAAAGGGGTGTGGTGAAAGGGAGGAAGGAGAAATACACATGAAATGATATATAAAATGGACACTAGAAATTAGATAAAAAGAACACCTATAGTGAATTGCCCTGGGAATTAGGGAATTTTTCTTCAACCCACTACGTCCTAGATTCAAACTCTTCCATCTTTCTTTAGTTTAGATTAGAATAGAATATTGCTTGTCATTCGAGAAAAAGAACACCTACTTAAAATTCTCTCTATTTTTGGATTTTTATTTTCATGTTGGATTCCATTCCATATACACTTCTTTCTTCAATCCCTATTCATCCCCTCCCTTCTTCCTTGTATTCTCTCTTTATTTCCAACTAAAAACTACAAACAGAATGGTTATCAAATAGGTCTACCGGCTACCACTCATTTCTCCTTCTCACAAATGTTAAAAGACAAAAATTGGAGTGCAGGATGAATATTTTGAGCTACTAACATTAATGTCCTTAGAAAAACATGAAAAATGAAAACTTGAACTGGGGCATTTTTTTGGTGGTCTGATTTTGTAGGGACTTGTGGATGAGTTTCGCTTACCAGAAAGAGAAGACACTAGTTTACTACAATTTATACCTTCATGGAGGTTTGCAAATGGAATGTTTGCTTTGGTGTTGTCATTTGGCCTTCTTCTCACTGCATTAAAAAGCAGGAAAGCAAGGTCATGGCGCTATGGCACTGGTAAGACTAACATCATGTGCCACTGATTGCCATCTCCCGTGTTAATTAAGAAAGCAAGCATGTATATAACGTAGTTTGATTTTATGTAATGTGACGATTTTTGGTGTTGCAGGTTGGCTAAGAAGCTTTGTAGCAGACTATGGTGTGCCACTTATGGTTCTGGTGTGGACTGGTGTGTCTTACATTCCAACTAGTAGTGTTCCACATGGCATCCCAAGGCGCCTTTTTAGCCCAAATCCATGGTCACCTGGTGCATATGACAATTGGACTGTCATTAAGGCATGTCTTCCGAATTCAATTCTGTAATTAGTTTCAGTAAATTAAGAAGATAAATTAAGCTGATGTTTACTGTTTTGTAATTGGAATCATATCACAGGACATGCTCAATGTTCCAGTCCTCTATATCATCGGAGCTTTCATTCCAGCAACGATGATTGCAGTGCTTTACTATTTTGATCACAGTGTAGCATCCCAACTATCTCAGCAGAAAGAGTTCAACTTAAGAAAGCCATCTTCTTACCATTATGACTTGCTTCTTTTGGGGTTTCTGGTATGCAAAGCAAATTGATCCTTCCTCACATTCAACTTTTCCTTTTCCGAAAGCAGTCTTATATAACTCTCTTGCTTTCTCATGGCAGACTTTAATGTGTGGTCTGCTTGGAATTCCTCCATCAAATGGAGTCATCCCACAGTCTCCAATGCATACAAAGAGTTTAGCTACTCTTAAACACCAGGTAATCACACAAAACCTTTTCTTTACCTAACTTTTTTTCCTTCCATTGTATACTTTTGTTATGTTTCTGCAATCGTCAGTTTTTCTGTTTTCTGATCATAATGATGTATACTTGTGCAGTTGCTTCGTAATCGTCTTGTAGCAACAGCACGCACAAGTATGAGAGAGAATGCTAGCTTGGGACAACTATATGGAAATATGCAAGATGCCTATCAACAAATGCAGACGCCTTTGGTTTACCAGGAGGCCTCATCTCGAGTATGACAAGAATACATATTTTGATTTTCAAGTTTTTTGATATATTAAACCTGTGGCTTTGACTTGCAATGGAAACAAGGCCGCAGTTTAGAACATTTTGATGACATTAATTACCAGGTGATCATCGTGCTTTAATTGAAACATTTTTGTATTGCAGGGACTGAATGAATTAAAAGAATCAACCATCCAGGCAGCTTCAAGTATGGGAAATTATATTGATGCACCAGTTGATGAGACAGTATTTGATATTGAGAAAGAGATTGATGATCTGTTGCCGGTTGAGGTGAAAGAGCAGCGTCTCAGTAACCTGCTTCAAGCGGTATTGGTGGGGGGATGTGTTGCAGCCATGCCTATCCTCAAAAGAATCCCAACTTCAGTCCTTTGGGGATACTTTGCCTTCATGGCCATTGAAAGCTTACCCGGTAACCAATTTTGGGAAAGGATTTTATTGCTCTTTACAGCTCCAAGTAGAAGATTCAAGTAAACCCTCAAATCAAATCTCCTTTCACTTGTTTGATACATGTTTAATTTTACTTCCTCCTCATATGTGGCATTTTATCATCCTGCAGAGTCCTCGAGGATAATCACGCCACTTTTGTAGAAACTGTGCCTTTCAAGTCAATCGCGATGTTCACAGTTTTCCAAACTCTGTACCTGCTTGTATGTTTTGGGCTTACTTGGGTTCCAATTGCTGGGGTTATGTTTCCAATGATGATCATGCTCTTGGTTCCTGTGAGACAATACATACTCCCCAAGTTTTTCAAAGGAGCACACCTTCAGGACTTAGATGCAGCAGATTACGAAGAGGCTCCGGCTTTAACATATAACCTTGCAACGGTAAAACTCACTTTCCTTGTTAGCATATAAACGTATGGCAACGTAACATGACAGGCTGTGTGACAAAAAGAAAATTTCACCATCTTATTTATAGCTAATGAATTTTAATACATTAGTCAAATGTGAACCAATGTTAATGTTGTGTTTGATGTATTTGGAATGAAACAGGAGACAGAGCTGGGAGCTGGAGCTTCCTGCGCAGGGGATGCAGAAATATTAGACGAAGTTATGACCAGAAGCCGAGGTGAGTTTAGGCATGTCAGCAGTCCAAAGATCACGAGCTCTACTTCAACACCAGCAAATGCCCCTGAAATCCTTGGGAGTCCACACAAGACCTTCAGTCCCCGCGTAAGTGAGCTAAGAGGAGAGCGAAGTCCTCTTTCTGGCGGAAGAGGGTCACACAGTCCGAGGACCCCTGGCTCTTCTTCTACTCTTGGGAAGAGTCCTAGTGACAGCTAACGACGGAGCATCATGTTAGCTGTGTATTTTTCTTCGCCTTCAGTTAAGAACATGTAGAGGGCTTTCGCCGTTTTTCGTTCCGCTTTTTCGCTTTGTTTTGTTTTGCATTGCATTGCTTCTTTGTAAAAAAACATTTTCCTTCTTTTGTCTTCCAGAAGTGTTCCTTTGTAATCATAGCACATTAGCATTGTGCTTATTTCAACATTATTTATACAAGTGAAGGTATTCAATCCGATCACGATCGACTCCATGTACGTCCTCACTATATCATACTCGTACTATTACTTTAGTATAAAGAAGGGGGAGAAATTGCACTGTACAAATGAACAGTGGCTTTGGGTGAATTTCAGTTTATTTACAAAATTGCCACCTCCTCTTCCTTTTGATGTATTTTTGTCTATGCCACTTGGTGAATTTCGTTACATTCACGGTTTTGCCATCGGCTTAAAAACCGCTTTTGAGCATTTGGGCTGCATCTGGGCTTTGGCTTCTGTTTTTGTAACATCACATACATACGAGGTGGTACATTACGTATTCTTATATAAATGTTGAGTTATGTTGGTTAAAAGGTTAATAGCTTAAAATTTAAAATTTTTCATCACTTGCATATGTGATGTACCATCCGTATTTCCGTTCGCAATAAAAAATTTCTCCTCTTGATTTTTATGTTTTTTGGGGGGTGGGGGCAAGAAGGACTGACAGATTTGAGAGAGACGAGAGCTGCAAATGGACAGCGGCCATGCTTGCACAGAGGGAGTGGGGGATGAAATTGCACTGTGCGAATGGACAACGTTTTGGACTCTCTCTACCGCTGCCCTTGATGCACACGTGTTGATAATCGTGGAAAGGGCAGAAGGGATGGAAAAGGCTTTTCCATTTCCTTCTCAAACCCTCATTTCCTCCTGAAACCCGAAGAGAGAGAGGTATGGCGGAATTTCGATTAGAGAGAGATGGGGGTGTTCGCTGCAGAGAGAGAGATATGGCAGGATTTCGATGGCTACGAGATTCAGGGATTTGCACAGAGAGAGAGATGGGACAAGGTGTTCGTTGCAGAGAGAGATGGGAGGATTTCTGCGATTGCTTGGGGTGGGTAGCTGGTGTTGGTATTCTGCGTGGTTGAGGAGAGCGTTTGGATGTAGACAGAGTCACAGGGGCTGTACGGTTCGAGGGAGAGAGAGAGCGGTGATGTCGTTGGGGAGAGAGAGGGAGAGCGCGATTTGGAGGTTAGGTGAAAACAAAGCAGCTTCGAACCGAAGCTGACGGCGGGAGAGGGCGGGTTGTTGCATCCGTGTTATTCAGAGTGGGTTTTAAGAGAGTGAGAGTGCTGCATTCTAAGGGTTGAGAGTGGGTTTCGAGAAAGTGAGGGCTGCGTTCTAGGGTTTGCACAGGGTGAGTGTGGGTGCACGATTTGGGGGATTGTATCTATCCCACTCTCTCTTCCTCCATCCATGACATCCACAGTAAAACCTAGGCGCTACTCTTATATCTGAAAAACCCGAGATGCTCTCTCTCTCTCTCTCTCTCATTTTTCTGCTATCCTAGCCAAACCCAAAGATCAAACCCAGATTTCAACCGTACCCTCATTTCTCTAATCTCCATGGAGATTTTTCTTTCTGGATTATGTCTTCCCCGATCTGATAGTATGTATTTTTTTTTAAAGATTTTTTTTGCTAATATTTTAGAGTATATATGTTCAGTGATTTTCTGAAGAGTAAAAATGTTTTAGATTTGAATATGCGGCAATTGATGCTCCAGTAAGATTCCTCTTCAATGGTGGTGCTCTGTCTTTGCATCTGAGTTATTTGTCCCGTAAAAAAGTTAAGGTCTGGGTCTGGGTCTTCCAATTTCAGCGAGCTGTTTTCGTACAAACGCTGGTTCACCGTGTACCTTGCCGTCGACCACAATCCTCTCTGTTTTATCTCCAGCGTTCCAGCCATTTAAGGTAAGCAATTTCATATTTAATAAAACGAATTAGGGATCACGGGCTTTTGAATTAGGTTTCGAATTATGATTTACAAATTGGGGATTTGGAGATTAATTTTTTATTAGGGTTTTAATTTTGAGAAATGAGTAGGTAAATTTGATTGCATCAGAATTTGTGATTTGGGATTGTTGATGTGTGTTTTTTTTATTATTCTGTTAAGAAGTCGGAGAAAATATAATGGCTGAGATCGGCGGTGACAAGGCGATGGAGGTTGGCAACAAGAACAACCTCACCCACACCGTCAGGACCTACGCCGACTTCGTCCTCCAGCACGCCGGCCAAGCCATCGCTGAGGGCGCTAAACGGTTCCAGGACCGAATTGTAATTTCACAATTTTCACTATTTTTCACATTTTCTGCCTTTTTTTCTCAATCACATTTGTTTACAGGGAGGTCGGAGCTTTGGGAGTGTGAAGAAGAGTATATAGAGATGGGAGGAAGCATCTGTTTCCTGCAGGGGACCCGAAAGACTTGAGATATTGAAAAGGTGGGTGCTGCTCCTTAAAGAGGTGGAGAGGAAGAAGCTTTCTCAGGGTTTTGCGGAAGAGAAGGAAAATGTGCCGAAACAGCCTGTTGCTGCTGATGATATGAATGAGATTCGAAAAAGAATATCTCTGGGTCGATTTTGTTTTTGCAATTTTATTTCATTTCATTCGGTTTTATTGGTTTTGTTGGAGTATAGTTTGCTATTGAAACTTATGATTTTTGGTAATATAATTAGGTATTGTATTATGACTCTGTTGTTGGCGGTGATCTGATGAATGCTGCATAGTATGTATTCGAGAAATGAATGCTGCATATATTAATGAAATTTAAGACATTTAGGATGGATGACTAAGTGTGCTACAGGAAGAGATTGCTTATTTTGTTAGTTAGGGGAAGCACTTAGTGGAAGCAGGATGGGAAATTGTTCAAGTAGAGTTGATTTTTGTTGAGCCGGCTGCTCTTTGTTTTTGCTCAGGCATTGCCACACATGCGCTTGGTTTGTGAAGTACATGGAGTTTTACATTGGTGGATTTGAAAGCTCTTCGTTGCAACGAGGAGTTCATCTGAATACTGAACAAGGAATGGAGAAAGAAGGACCATGCCACTGATGTTCTTTCGCTGTCGCAGCATGTCCCTAATCTTAAGCTTCCCATTATACTAGCTCATTAGTTTTTGGTTCCATTTCTTTTAGCATAATTTTAATCACTGAACATTTGTATTATATGCAGCTTATGTTGGGTGACATTGTGATTTCTGTTGAGACAGTGACAAGGCAAGCGGAGGAAAGAGGCCGCACGCTTATTGATGAGGCACGTGTTCTCATGGTTTAAGGATTTTTTTCGTTGGAGAATCGATTAATTCAGAGCGATGCTTTTTAGTGTAGTTTGATGACTTCAATCACTGAACCCTTCTGCAGATACATGGGTTGTTACATTTACTAGGATTTGATCATGAGATTAGTGAAGAGACCAAAGTGGAAATGGAAAAGGAGGAGGAGCTCCTTTAAAGGGTCTTGGGTGAAGGGGGAAATGATTAATTCAAAGTGCACATGATGCCGAAACTCACACAAATTCCCATGAGGAAAAAGCATATGGTATTTTCATCTTATACAGCTTCAGTTTCACATTATTCGTCATTGGATTTGCTAATATAAGTTTTTAGTGAGATAATCTTACTGGTAAATTGTTAAAAGGCAGGAAGAGAGAAGGCAACCTGCAATTTTATAAACCAAAGTTCAGATGCATTTTCTGTGTATGGATGGTAAGTTGGCGGTTAATGTAATCTTGCGCCTTCACTGTGCTTTGTTTTTTTATTTGTTAGATGATCAATTGATGTATTTTATGACAGTTGATCTGCAAGATGTAAAGATGATTTTTTTTTTTTAATTTTATGTATACTGTTTAATTATATCAATGGAAATTGGTGCTGCCATTCTGGCAGTAGATGAATTTCTGGCTTTTGAGATGAAGTACTAAAAAATTTTGATTTCTTTCTTCTTTACATGCTTTTCTTTTAATTTTGCAGGAATTCTCACGTCGCTTTGATTAAGTTATACGTGCCCATGGTAAGGTATTGCTCATCCCCACAAACATTTTGTTCATGTGTGGCATTAATATATTTTGTTTTCTGATTGAATTTGTTTTTGATTCAATGGGGTTGGTGAGCTAAACAGCAAGTGGCTTTCTTTTGGTTTTTGGATAGCTCTTCTGGGTTGTTCTTAAGTTCATTTTTTTTTCTGATTGAATTTCATTTGATTCAATGGGAATTCCACTTTGTTTGTGGTTTGTGAATTGAAATACATGTATCGTGAAATTCATTATTTTGAGTATGCTCTTACCTGACATTTGGAAACTTTTGATTAGTTATGAAAGTTAATAAATTTTGTCCGTGTTTATAAACGTATGACGTACAATCAGTTTCTTTTCAGTTGGGTTGAAATGATGTTAATTGTGCTGTTATAAAGCTCCTTTTATAGTTAGGTTGAAAATCATGTTAATAGATTCTTATTTGGTTGGTCCGATCCGTAACAGTCTAACAGATGGATTGTTTTCATTGAATTAAAATTTGATCCTTTTTTTTGTGTGAAATTAAAATGGATTCACTAATTTGTCGGGTATATCTTAGATTCTTGATTGCACATGCCCGCAACTATTACATTATGTCTTTGGACTGGAATTTTTATAATTTCTAGGATCCACAAATGCAATGCTTTTGAAGCATAAAGTAAGGAGGAAGCTACTACTCTTATGGAGCTTCTTTGGTATGGTAAGTTGAAGTTGCGTATCATTTTTTTTCGTTCACGGAATTCATTATCCTGCTAGCTTGGCAATTGGCAGTGTGCACAATTAGTAAAATGTTTGAACAAATGTGTGGAAGTTTGAATTGTACTGATGGAAGTGAATTTTAACAACTCTAACTTGGATTTCTTAATAATTTGGTCCGTCTTTCTTTCATTTGTGTTCGACTACTTTACCTTTTTGTATATAAGTAAACTGTTGATCGAAAGCCACAGAAACTACCTAACTGGAATGTGTGGATCTTTTATTTTTTTATTTTTGCATGTAGATAGAAAAAAAGACTATGATCTTTTGTATGTGACTTATATTATGTATGTAAAAGTTTTCCTACCATTTTCCATTTAAAACGTGTTAATCTTCTATGACACAATCGTTCATATCTTTCGAACATAATCTTTTATACAAGTTCTAATCTCGCAATGTGTGTTATCTGCATTGGTGCATTTGCGGGTGTGATTCCGTTCGTACCGCCTTTTTAGTGTACCATTGATGCATTTGAGTCATCAAGTTTTATAATGTATATGCATGCATCAGTCATTCCGTTTGGTGAATTCCAAAAAATTACACTCTATTACTCTTTATACATAGGCAAAAATGAGAGCGTCTCTGTACACTATTACTCTTTTGTATGTAGGGCAAGTGGAGATGGCAATTGTTGTGGCAAGTGGAGATGGCTGTTTGAATAAAAAGAAGAATTTGGCCAGGTAATTCAGTTTTCCACTAACTGGCATTTGGTTTTTTAAATGTTTATGCAGGGAGACATTAGTTATGTACTCTGATTTCCTTACATTCTCATTACATGTTACCCAATTTAAAATTGTGACTCACAGGAAAGTGGATTTTGACAGGATTTGTGTTTTTAAATTGTAGTGTCATGTTGGCATTATTGCTTATTTATGAATGCAAGTCTATTTTACATCTATCTAATGTCTTTAGTTTTGATCTCCACATTATTCAATGTTCACTAATGCCTGTAATTGTGTTTTGTTTTATACCTATCTAACTGATGACACCACTTCCACTGCACAAGCTTCAGGGAAAAATGTATCAGCTTTTGACTCAAATTCCAACTATGCCTCATTACTCTGAATACCAAAGCAACCCCAAGCAATTATGGAATCATTTTTACGAGTTCCAAAATACAGTATGTATAACTTAATCTCAAATTTATTCATTTCACAAACATTTGCATCATATCCATAGTCTTTTATTGGTCGAACTTCCACACTTCTCAATGTTTACTAACACTTTTCATTTTCCACTACTTTACATCTGTATAGTATACTTATCATTTTTCCAATCGCTGGGTGTACGTAAATGGAAAAAGAAATATCAGACACAATTTCGTAAAAAGAAGTTGTTTTCTGTGTTGCTGAAGTGTGTTGGTTCAATTGAGTTATGAGGGACCAATCTTGATTCTTCACTATATGCTTGAAATTTTCAAAAAAGACAATTTAAGAGCTCAAGTCTGAATATCTTTGTTATTTTGTAGTGAATTTGTAGCAGTGGAAAGATGTGGAATGATATTTTTGCCTTTCAATTCTAATTGGCAATCTGCTGCCAATTTAAACCTTTTCAGGGCGTTCGCCACCGGAGGTTACGCATGTGTGCAGATGGTCACACAGAGGAACTTGGATTACATAAAGCACATCGAACAGGGTGATATGTATATTTTCTCACTTTTACCATTTTAGGATTTAGATTAGTGATAAATTAATACGAATCATGTGGCGTGATATTTCCATTGTGTTACAGACCATGGTTATGATAAATTAATTCGAATCATGTGGCATGATATTTACATAACTAGCTACCTTTGTTGTGGTTTTGTCGATCATACCCAAGGGAGACTGTTCAGCTTTTTATTTTCTTCTCATAGGGTTTATATTCTGTGGAGTGATATTTTAATAGTTTATGTGTCTATTTGTCACCTTTTTTTTGTATGTAAATTCACTATAAGAGTATTAATGAAATTAGCTAATAAGAATATGAAATTGACAAGTCACTTCTCTAAACCAGATTGTTTTTTTAATTTACCCTGTCAGCTATCTCTCTCTATCTACAAATAAACCGTTACACGAGTTCGTCGGCAATGTGTGCCCTTTCCCATTTAATCTGCATTGACATAACAAAATTTTAGTTCTTTTGAGCTAATGATTGTTCGAGGGGAATCAATTCTTATGTACACCTTAAACTTCCATTGGTGTCATGTGGATTTTTATCAACAATGATAAGTCTTTTCTCATTATTGCAAACAAGTCTTCTTATAATTAAAATATTTGAAATCCCTGGTCTGTAATCCTCTTGATTCATGGTTTTAATGCCTCCTGATGAAATAACTACAACGTCATCACTTCTTTCATTAGATAGATTTAAACATTCTACCCATTGTTGGGTTTCTTTAACGAGTTTCACCCATTTGTCATAAAATTAGATGAGGTGACTTCATACCATCTCACAGAGTATTGTCAGAATATAACATGATATTTGATTCTTTTTCTTTTCTTCCCACGAGTCTCAATTTGGCGGGATGAACTAAGAATTCAGGGCTTTTATTAATGACAGATCACAGGCCACTTTAAAGGTAAATCCAGATGCCAATTGCTGTGCAATTTAGCTTTTACTTTTAGCATGTTCCGATTGACCTTTGAATTTACATGTTTAGTTGTTTTCGTTTTACTCTTCTGATGGGTATGTGTGTATAACTATTCTATTTATCCCCATTGTCTGGTGGTGTTTACTGCATTGTTGCTACACAATCTTTAATGGTTCCATTACTGGACATAAACGAAATTTTGACTATTTTTTCCTTATCTTTTTTACTATTTATTTATCTGCATATTATTTTGGTTTTTTGAAATTTCGACTCTAGTATGCTTTGTGCTCGATGCAAAAGGTTTCTCTTCAATGATTATGTATAGCTTCAATAGTGGGTTTCTTTGGTTCATGTCGTACATGGTGGTTAACCGTTTTTCAAGGTGGCTTACCTTCTTTAATTGCATGTTCGACAGAAAGTTGAAGAACACATATGATTACCTACTTTTTACGAGGTCCTGCTCATACTTAGTTGTTTATTTTAGCTTAGATTTTACTATAACTCTTACTTTTAGGGTATGTGTGTGTGTATATATGTATGTGTGTATGTATATATGGGTTGCACAGATGCTCAGAGATGCCACCCAAGCCTAAGCATTAGAAAAAGTTTGTTCTCCTTAGTTGGTGTAGAATTTGGCATCTTTCAGTACACAGTGGAGGTGTATTGTCAATAACGAAGTTGTGATTGTTTAGATGATATGTGTTGGTTTGCTCCCCAATTCTAAAGGTTGCTCAAAAATGCTAAGACATACCATTCAGGCCTAAACATTCAAAGTTAGAAAATGTTTATCCTCTTTAGTTGGTGAAAGAGTTTATCTTCTTCAAGTCTATAATGGACGTACATTCCATTGGTAAGTTCTATTCTTACAACTTAATTTCAATGTATTTTTGTTTTTTCGATTTAATTGGATTTGCAAAATTTGGAATTTCTGTGTTGATTTGGGTGTTTATGTCAATCTGGGTTTGAAATTTGAGTTCTTGGCAATCAGAATTTTTGCAAATTTTGATAGTCTGTTCAATTGAATCTTAAGCTAGATTTATTAATAATCAGATGAAATCCCAACTTAATTTTAATTTGGAAAATTAGAATTGTTGTGGATTTGGTAACAAATTTGTAATTTTTGGCTCCTTTTCTGCGTATGATTTTCACTGTGTTTCCAGCTTTGTTTTGATTTTCTTGGATTGCCCTTTTAATTGTTTGGTAGGCAAGACTGATGCCAAAGATGCCAAATGAAGTGGAACTCATGAGTTTTGGCAAGATTTTGGAGAACAATGTGACAGTGGGTCAGTGTAAATTACCTTTGGTTGATATTGGTTAGGGAATTGTCATGATGCGTGTTGTTGTACAGCCAGCTATGGGAAAGTCTAAAATAGGTAATGTTTCCGTTAGGAACATAATCTCGGGTTTTGTATGGTTTAATTTATTGAATATTTGAGAAAATAAATAAAATTTTCAATTTACGATTAGTGATACGATGTTTGTTTTGAAAATCATTAGGTGAATGGAGAGATTTACAACCATGCAAATCTGAGGAGCCGTCTGCCAAATCAGATTTATAAGGTCTGATCAGTTATAAATGAAATTACATTTCATTCCCAATGACCTTATTTATTGTTTTTCTTAATGGATTAGCTGAACATGAGGTAGATGCTGACTTAAAATCAAATATGAAAATGTTTTAGGATTTGATTCTAATTTTTTGCCTGTTTGATTACTTTGCTTTTCGTAATTTGTTTTGCTTATCGACAAATGGAGTACTGATTGGATCATGAGACTAAACATATTTTTGCAACCAGTTTGTAGTTTTACCATCTCGGTTTTGATGGAATTGAAGCTTTCACTAAAGGGTTCTGATGGAATTGGAGGAATTGGAGTTTTGAGTAATGAATTTTTTTAACAGTAAAAGTATCATTTGTGATTCATTTATTAGTAAGATATTATATATAGCTCTACTGGGAAGGCCACTGTATATATCTTCATCCTGTTAATTATATATGGCTCTTGATGACAGCTGAATTGAATCTAAATGAAAACTAAGCTGCTGATCTTACCAGCCCAGATCACGTATCTCTTGCTTATTTAAATTATTTGTAGATGCGTATGTTGTTGAGTGATTTTGGTGGATTCACTCAGCTCAAATATGTTATCTGAATCGCTACAATTGAGAATGTGATTATGTTCCTACCACCATTTTGCGTTCTTTCTATGGAAATTATTCATGCCTTGTCTTACCTACACCTTTCACTCATCTATGCTTTGCTTGTTCATGACTGTTGAATTTTTTCCAGGTTAAATGTGTCTTACTCAAGTAGTTAAGGCTGATGCATTCAAGTCTTGCAGCATCGCAAATGCCAATTTACTAGTTGCCTCTAAAACAATAGGAGTGGGCATGTTTGGTATACTTGTTGGATTCAAAATTTTATTTTAAATAAATGATGAATGTAGCTTTGTGCCCTTGTGCCATTTTTCTTGTCGATGATTTTTAAGGATTTTGGCTCCTACCACTGGCATATTTTTGGCTACTGCAATCCCAGTCATTTCATTTGGTGAACAATTGGAGCGAAGTGCTGGTGTTTTTTGCAACTCATCAACTGCTCCAACTCAAAGTCTTAGAAATTATTTATTTATTTTTACTTGTTTCTGTACAGTAGTCTTCAGGGGGTGACAATTTTGTTAACTTACACAATGAATTAGTCAATTAAATATACTCGTCTCGAGACTTTTCGCTATAAGTTGATCTCGTATTAGATTACCAATTCACAACATTAATAACTTCTTTTCAACTTGAAGGGCACAGCGATATAAATCATATTTATTGTTATTCTCTAAAGGTCTCTGATAGAGATTTTACCATCTGTAAAATAAGGGTTAAATCATAGAAAATTCTTGCAAGAAAGTTTTCGTGGTATAGAATGGCTCAAGCAATGTTGATCTTCTTAGAACTGGTATAAACAATGTACGAGTTTTTGCATTATTTGACTTAATTAAAGAATTGCACTAATTTGACAAAACTGAAATCAACTGTACATGACTTAACAAATATCTAAAATGGGACTTAGCTTATAGAAATAGTGATCCAACTAAACAAAACAAGTAAATGTAGAAACTCAAGATAAAATAAATAATTGAAGAAAATTAGATTAACAAGGCACTAGAGTTTGACCTTTACCAACAACATTTCTACGTAGCTCTTCCAATTGCTTAAGCAATCGAAAACACACATGCTTTGAAGGTTGGGTTTTTCCTTGTGTAGTTTTACTTGTGACATTCAAGCTAAAACGCATACCACTACATCCAATTCATCCATGACATTTGGATTAAAATATAAACATGAGTGATTCATTAATCTTGATGAAAATCCTTTTGATAAACCATGTAATCCCTAGGAGTATGATATTTACCTTAGGAGAAATTACAATCCTCAATCACAAGAAGTATAACCAATTTTAACGTGACATTCGTTCAAAATTGCATTCGATGACTTTTCTAAGCATTCTAATGGTGATCAAGCACCAAGGCACATAGATAGTTTAATTCAGAGATTGAAAATATCAAAACAAGCATGTAACAACACATAAGCAATTAAAAGAGAAATCTACGTAATCATGTTGAGGCTCACGACCTCACTCTAGCGAAAGGAAATTAGTTACACATACTTGTTCTAATACATAAGCAATTATCCATTAAAAATCAAAGAAAGAAAACGCCCATGTTTTTACAAGATGAGCTCTCCGATCTTCTCCTCAAAGATAGGAGAAATTTTTCATTGTGATGGGAACACGGATGGTAAATCATGTGTTTTTATTTAAGTGATGGAAAATTTTATTTTTTAAGTTATTAACTTTTTAACATGTAAATCCTATTATTTGTATAGTAACATGTGATGTAACACTCAAAATCTCTTCAAAGAGAGGAGCATGCTTCTTGTTCTCTTCAAAGAAAACTTAGCCTTTTCTTTTCTTTCCAATCCCAACATCATTTGCCATCATGATGTCCCAAATTAATGGCGCTCCTTCTCTTTTTTCAAAGAATTGTTCCATCCCCGAAAACCAACTCCTTTGCCTTTGAAAATGACAAAAGTAAAGGAATCTAGCCTTTCTTTTTCTACAAACATAATCATTATGTTCCCTTATCATCACATGCTCCAGGATTTGGATTCTCTAAGCTTAGAAGACTGAGCTTTCTAAGCAAATCACATGGATCACTAAATTTTGATTCAATAGCTATAATGATTATAATTTTTAGAAGAATTCTCTATTTGTAGTCGTTGGATCAAAATCTAACACTTCCTATGAGTTGCTCAGGAGGCTCAGCCTCCTAAACTCAGGAGATGATCCAAATCCTATGCTCCATCCATTTAGCCCAAAGCTGGTCTGGAAACACACCAAACTCGATCCTCAGCTCCTAGAAAATATGGCAAAAGTATCACAAATACTTAAAACTTCCACCTAAACTAGACAAGAATACAAATATAAAAAGGCAAAATATATGGTATAAGTATTGGTTCATCAGTCTCACATTTCAAGATAGTTTACTTGAAGAATCTTCAGCCATTTTCGATCATCGTATGTATATTAGCATCTTGTTAGTCGGTAATGGGTATGGGAAACAAAAGGTAGGATAGGATTCAAATGAGGGATTTGGATCCCATCCGGATCCAAATTATGGAAATATTAGGAATCCTTACATTTTAACAATTTATTGTGCATTGTGCGATTAGAAATTATTTGATTTTTTTTATTTAAAATTAAATACAAATAGTACCTAACGAAAACTGACGACACAATAGACGATAAACGATTAGGATGTAGAGATCTCTAGGATCACCACAAAGTGGATCCGGAGAGAATCCTCATATTCAAAGGAGGGAAACCTTTAAGGGAAGGGATCCCTTGCACCTCATAGATCATCCTTGCAAAGTATTAGCCAAATCGAAAATATTTAAGACATCTAATTGAGTTCAAAGAAATTAACGAATAATTTATTATATAAGAAAGGGTGAAGTGTCGATTTAGTCCCTGAATTATCACCTCAGTGAAAATTAGGTCCTTGAAATATTTTTTTGGTAAAATAAGTCCCTAAATTCATTAGAAATTGCTAATTTCATCCCTACTATTATATTCAAAGCTATTTTATCCAATTTTTCGTCAACTTAAGTCACTTGACACACTTTAGAGTGTAATACCATCATTTTCTTGTCTATAAGCCCTTAACATTTCATATAGGTTGCGAACTTATGTCTAATTTACCCTCAAAAGTTAACTTACACTCTTTATGAAAAACCACCAATTTATCCTCCAAAGTTAACTCCATACACTATTTCTTTATGAAAAACTACCAATCAACCCTCCAATGTGTATCACATGCAAGTAACATGACTTAAATTGACAGAAAATTGAATATAGTAGCTTAGATTATAGCATTAAGGATGTAATTGGCAGATTTTTATAATTCAAGGACTAATTTTTCTGAAAAAATAGTTTAGGGACCTAATTTTCACTAAGGTGATAATTTAGGGACTAAATTAGCAGTTTACCCTATAAGAAACAATGAAATTTTATCTTGATAATTAAATAAGCGAATGGTTTCAGATTGAATTGAATTTTTGTAAGAATGATCTATGAAATAAGACTTACAAAATAGACGGTTCGGATCGTTGAAATTCGATGTGAAGTGAGCTCTACACATACTTCTTATTTAAAAAAATAGAAATTCCTTTATGTAAAGAGAATAGAAATCCCTTTGCATAAAGAATCTGTTTAAAGGAGAATGAATTAATGAACCATACGATAAATCACAACAACTCATAAAAAACAGTAACTATTAAATAAAAACTCACCACGTATCCACCAATAAACAGTAATTATTAATTAATAATCCTATTAGTGAAAAGGGCCAGTTCCCAGTTCGCGCTTCGCACTTCGCACTTCTCACCCTTTGCGTAATCATCTCTCTCTCTCTCTCTCTCTCTCTCTCTCTCGGTCTTCGATCACTCTCAGTATCTCCTTCCCAGCGGCGACCAGCTACCCGCGAGCTTCTTCTTGCAGTTTCGAGTCTCGACAGCACAGACCAAATCCCCACCTCGACTCCAAAAGGTTAGTCTCACATGTCTCTTTTAATTTTCAGTTGTATTTATATGTTCAAATTGGTTCTGATTAGACAAATATGTATGGTCCTGATAAACTGAGATCCATTTTTCTGGTTAGTCTCACTTGAGTGTTTTAAAATTCGAAAGTGGAATTGTTAGTTTTCTCTTTTATTTCGGCAGTGGACTGGTAATTTAAATTGAAGCTTGAATTGTGAATTTTTTGAAGTTTGGTTTTAATGATAACATGGAGTTTAGGTCCTTATATTTGTCTCTGCATATATAATTGAGATGTGTGTAGGATGTGACAGGGATGCCATAATTGTTTCAGTGGTCATTGTTAATTAGGTGTGTCTGATTTATGCCTTTATAGGATATGGATTGCACTTCTAGGAAAGACGTCAGCACCACTGCAGGGTGACTAAAAATCTTCAATGAATTCTTATTATTTTGTTTGAATTAGATGAAGTCAAATGCGTCAGAGGCGGTTAGAGGCTTCGAGCTCAAGTTCAAACTCAATGAGATCAAAATCAAATATTTTTTTCTTATTTGGAGGATGCCCTTGCGCCCTTGCATTTTCTTTTAACAATTGCCACATGTTGAGAGATTGCTCTGTTTATTGACATAATTGGGCCACTAACCGTGTCTTTCTTCTCCTTTTCTTCTTAAAACTGAAATTTGCGTATCATAAATGTTAGGGCGATCACAGTTTTTTCTATTTAACAAAGAGAGCCGGAAAGAGGAAAAAGTAGAGCTACTTGAAAGAATTACATACACGATACAAAAGACTTGAATGCTTTGTTTCTATTTTTTATCAATTCGTAAGATTTTGGCAATTTATATATTTAGTTAAAACAAATGGGATCTTATACTGTCTTTGGCTTTACTAATTCATTTTACTTAAGTGGGATTTTGGTATGTACCAGGAACTAGAGAATTCTACTCCCTTCGACAAAGGGCAACCCTCAGGATCAAGCAGTACAAGCGGTCAACGTTTCTTCAAGTTTTCTACAGCTTCAACAAATGGCAACCCCCAGTAGGTTTCCTGGTTTAGACGGCTTAACGTTTTTACATAGGAATGCTGCCAGAACGGATTGGGTCGATGCAAAGTGCCTTGCAGGAGACGGAATTCACCTCAAGGTGCTAGAAAATGAGGTGCTTCTCAAGATGATCAATGAGATGCGGAAGGGACTGACGACGGGAATGACAGAGAGGATTGCTGGATATATACTTATACTTGTGTGGAACATGAGGTCCGAATCTGACAACAGTAGGCGCATCTTTCCGGAAAACAGCCCAAGTAATCAAGGGATAGATGTTGAGGCCCTTTCTCACACAGTTGTATCACCCCCAGCGCCAGGGACAATCCCCATCAAGCTTTCTGCAGCAGGGGGAAACAGTTATTCCCTAAACGAGTGTGTCAGAACTGGATGTTTTCTTGCTGCCTCTCTGTTAAAATTGTTCAGAAGAAGTGCATACTCTTGGGACAAAGCCAAGTATCATATACAGAGCGCGTACACTAACTATACTAAGGAACCGTGGCCATTGAAAGACCTCGATGTCATCGCCAGTCATGTTGGAACACTCTCTCATTTATGGGAATATAAGACCATATTCAGGGACACCCTGGGATGCATTCTGTACTCCATAGGTGACCTTGAAGAGGGTCGAGGGATGGTTACAATGCTCTTTGCAGGGCATCTTGCGTACACTGGAATGCACATCGTCGATTTGTTCTGCAGAGCTGTAACAGGTCTTCAGTGTCAACCCACTGATTTGATGAAGGCCTTACATGCATCCATGTATAAGACTATTCTTGACGAGCTGAGAATTGTAATTGAATCATATATAGGGTCGGAGGAAGAAGACAAAAAGAGACAGACGTTCCAGTATGCAAGACTGTTTGACAGTCAAATGTTCGGTAACCTACAAACGAAGAATTGTGCCGATCTAGTCTGTGTCTTAGCATACCTTTGTCAACAATGTGGAAATGCGGGAACCGGAGACGCTACCCAAATTGCAGCGATAGCAACCATGAGGCAAGAAGCCAAGGACAGGTTCAAGGCAGTTGCAATCAAGATCTACGATTGTATCGTTACCAAGAATGAAATAGAAAAATAAGCCCACCAGTGTGAGTTTCAGCTTTCTCTTCCGTTTTCCTGCTTTCTTCTTCTTTTCTTTTCCATTTTTGTTGTCTGCAGTAAGCCCATCCCCTTTTCCGTCCCGATCTACACCTTTCTTGCCTCTGTTTTCACCATCTGGATCCCAAATCCCATATCTTCCCTTTCCTATACCATCCTCACCATTTGGCCTCATTATCTTTCCACTAAATCTCAATTCGATTAGCCTACCTTTTCTTGCGACTTTTCGCCGGTGTTCGCCCTGACGATGTCACTGCTCGGATATTTCTTCTTGCGGGCTTCCTTTGAACTTTGGGTTTCTGGATGGTGATGGAGGTTGGTTTCTATGCTTCGTTCTGAGTGTTGGCGCTGGAGGGTTCTGTTTTTGGTGTTTTTGAGGTCCACGTTGTTCTTTGTAATTAGTGTGTTCGTGGACCTCTTTATGTGTTTTGTTTGTGTGTATTATCTTCTTTTTGGTAATAGATTTACCTATTCACCAAAAAAAAATATGATTAATATTATACTGTTTTGGCTGTATGCTTTCCTTGTTCTCGGGATTCTTTTTATCTTAATAAAGTTTATTTCCAAGAAAAAAAAATTTATACTCTTTTTATGCTAGGTATAGGCTAGCATGTGAATTTTGTATTGAACTAATTAGTAGTGAATTGACTTAGGTTAGGGTATGGGCATTCTTCTTCGATCTATTACGTGCCAGATTCAAACTCTCTCCTTTTTTTAGTTTAAATTAAAATAGAATATTGTTTATCATTTGAGAAAAAGAACGCATACTTCAAATTCCTTCTATTTTTGGAGTTTTTACTTCATGTTGGGTTCCATTCTAGATACACTTGGGCCTCGTTTGGCACACCGTTTTACATATCGGATAGTACTAGTTAATACAAATACGGTGTTTGGTGCATGATGTATAATTTTAGTACCCCGACTATATATCCGGCCCCGCTAGTTTAGTCGGCTTCACGCCTGCTTAATTATCCTCCCCAAAACCTATGGATAATTAGTCGGGAGAAATAACGCACATCTCTTGAATTCCCTCCTCCGTTCCATCGCCTGGCGTTCGCAAATCTTTCCTCGTTTCCATCGTTTCGGTGTCTGAACCTCCTATTGCTTCTTTTTCTCTATGTATTTCCTTTTGTCGCACAGTTTCTCTCTCTCTCTCTCTCTCAAATTTTCTTGCAAATTCATTTTTTTTTTCTTGCTTGATTTATATATTAAATCAAACTAATAGTATTAATATCTCCATTTTTTCAATTGATTTTAAAATCTTGCTCCTTAATTAAAATTAGGGTTTCTCATTTATTTCAAATCTAAAAATTTAAGGTAAATTGAAAAATTCAACATTGAATTTTTATGTTTTTTGCTGCTTGTTATGTTTTTCAATTGATTGTGTCTTCATCCTTTTTTCTTTTCGTTTTTTTTTTTTTTTTTTTTTCAGATTTAGATTCTGGGTTTGTTCGTGTGTGTGAAAGAGGGGGAGCGGAGGAGAGGGGAGGGGGAGGAGGTGGAGGAGGGGGACATGTTATGGGCATTTCTCTCTTGCAGTGAAGATAATTTGCCTTTCTTGGGAAATATTTCAAATTGGGAAAGATGAAAGGTTTTGTTGGGAATTGATAATGGGATTTGATGAGAATCAATAATAGGATTTCAAAATTATGAAAGGTTTCATCTGGGAAAGATGATGGAGAGAAGAAGACGATGACTTGGGTTTTTTTTTTATGTTTCTTGCTCTTATCAGTACAGTACCAAATACGGTCGCCCGACTAATTTAGTCAGTACTATCCGATGACTATTTATCCTATCCGACTGAAATAGTCAATACAGTCCGAGCTGCCAAACGAGACCGTGTTTCACATTCTTCCCACCACCCTTTTTCAAATCCTTATTCATCCCATGCCTTCTTCCTTGTATTATCTCTTTATTTCAAACGAAAAACTCAAAACTAAAAACAAAATGGTTATCAAATAGGTCTACCAGCTACCGGTGCTATTGACACTCCAATATCACAGACATGAAAAAGAAAACCCTAAGCTGTGATTTGGGTTGTTTGTCCTCTTCAATTATCGAAAGACGCCGGACCCGGAGGAGGAGACCAAGAGGAGGAGGAGGGAGATGCCGGGGGAGAAGGACACCAAACGCCCAAAATCCATGACACTGGCCACCATCCCTTCCTTGGAGGACTTGTTGGACAATTCTTGTTCGACCAGAGTCGCCCTTACCCCCCAACAGCATGAAAACTGCGTCCTTGCTCTCAAATTCTTCAAAGACAAGCTCCGGATGCCCGAACAGATCAACCGAGAGTGGGATCAGTTAGATGCCATTCATATAACACAATCTGAGGCGGAGAAGCGTTGCACTGTGGCTCTCAACACTCAATTTCTGCAAAAACCGGTATGATGAATACGTAGCGTTCGACGAAAATAGGGTTGTTCTTAACTCTTGTGCGGCAGGGGCAGGGGCAGGGGACTACATCAATGCCAGCTTCATCGCAACACCATCTTCCTCCTCTTGTTTTATTGCAACACAAGGTCCGCTTTCACACACCTTTGAAGCTTTCTGGGAGATGGTCATCCAGTACCGTTGCTCTGTATTTGTCATGCTTACTGACTTGGATGATAACAAATGTGGAGATTATTTTCAGGCCGATGACAACGATGGCGTTTGTGGTAGAGTTTGGGAATATATGTGTAGCCACTCAGTGGATAGGAGGAGTTGGTGAATTTGGAGATGGTAGTTCGGATTCACTAGTATTGCGCCTTTTGGAGGTGAAGAAGAAAATTAGAGAGTCATCAGACTCAGACTCGAAGGACCCTTCACCGCCGCCCTAGCTAGTTCTGCATAAGTTTGGATGCCTAGTGTTGATGATTGTTGTATTATTCTATCGGATAATAGGAGGAATGGAGGATGCTATTGCCATACATTCCTAATTTTCTTTATCCTATTATTTTCGTGAGAGGATGCATAAGTAGATGCAAAGCAATAGCTGCTGCCTGCACAGGCTACACTAACACTGGTGTGTTTAAAGGCCAAGAGGTTGTGGAGGTGATGGTGGGGCCTAGCGTCAAGGATGCGAGTGAGGGTGGTTTTAAAGGGAAGACAAAATTTTGTATTTATAAGTGTTAAGATCATGCACTTTCTTGTACAAGCTGAAGAAATGATGATCAATGTTATGTCATAAGCATTGCTAATGCTAGAGAACTAGTGAGAGTAAAATCATTTAGGACTAGGTGTTTTATCAATGTTAAGGCATTAAAATTAGGGTTGCTATAGAGAGGAATGAGGGGGTTTGTTCTCCTCTATGACTTTGAATGTTCACTTTGAGGTAAACTAGTTTGTGCAGTGTGGTGCTAATCTCTTTGGTTTTTGGTACTGCTGCTGCTTTTGTTATGGTGGAAGTATGAGCTCAACAAGTCAGTTTGGAATCATACTGTTCCAATTGCAATCCAAAATTGATCGAAATGAAAATTGTCTTCCAATTTCATTCCAGAAACATTTAAGAAAGGCAACATCCATTCCAATTTCGGAAAACACAGACATTTTGGAAATTCTCGGAATCGAAAACTCATCAAGAAGCATAAGAAAAAGAGTCAGAAGAGTTTTCCATTGAGTGATATTGGGGGAATGGTGCTCACATGGAATCAAATGTTGTTCATGGAAAATATCATCTTTGCATCAGTTACAAGATCTTATTTACTTGCACATGAAGATAGTCATTTTTAGCTTAGTTCGAAAGAGAGTAAGTAGAAGGCAGCAGGACTTCATAGAGTCATTGTAACATCTCTACAACTAGGAAAAAAAGCCTTACACACTAAATTGAACCATCAGAGGATGGAAACATTCAACTCATGCTTGTGCTTATCATAACAAATAACTAAAGGCTTTAAGCTTGACTTCTGATGTCATCACTACCATCAAGAAACAATCAACTTATTTGAATTTTAGTGATGTTTTGATTAACGTGGGAAACTTTTGGGCGGTGGGAAGTTCCATGCTAGACTACTAGTGTGGCAGTGTCGAGTATTAGCATGGAGTAGGATTCTCTTCCCTCCTATTCTCATCATCTTCCCTCTTCTCCTCTCACACATTGCTTTTTGTCTTTTTGTCCTTATAAAAAAATCAATATAAATGTTGACGTGGCTGAACCGTAACCGTTCAAGTAGGAGGGAAGAGAAGGGGAGAGAGATTAGTTTAGATTGTTTTTTGCAATTTACTCAATTTTCTTTTTGTCATTGTATTGTTTATATTGGTTGTACAATCCTAGCAAGACAAGAACAAGAATCTGATAAGTAGGATGGTAATACCACTTTCTCTGATTATTTATAAAAAAATAAAATTAAGAGAAATTTCTTGACGAAGAAAAAAAAAAAAAAAGAGAGAAATATTAGTGAAAGCATCGCTTGACTATCGCACAAGAATATATTAATTCACAACTAGTTATTTGTATGATTTAAGAGTATTTGTGTGTGTTTAAGTGATATTTCAATATATTAGAAAGTTTTTATAAAAAACTGATATTTTTAAAATTAAAGGCTAATATTTGAATTATCGTTGATAAATACTCATTTTAAAGAGTATTTATTTCACAACAAAAAAATAGATGCAGAAGAGGCGAGGAATCTGGAGACCGAAGTCAGGGTAATCTGAAGCATTCAAGCATCAAGCATCAAGCAATCTTGAGATAGGACATGGACAAGGGACAACAAATCTCTGGAACCATCCTCGGAGTCCGAGTCGGAACATCCAGCGACAGCGAGACAACTGAATCAGCTGCCTCTTCCTCCTGCTCCTGCTCCTGCTCCTGCTCCTGCACATACATGATTTAAGATTTAAGATTGAAGTTACTCCTCTCTGTCTCCGGTCACTGGTAGCAAGCACACCTTATGATTATTGTTTTGTTCACAATTCAATAATCTCAAATTTGATACCGCATGTGTTACTGTGTCCATTAGGATTAGGCAATCTAGCAGATTTTTATTTTTATTTTTTATCTTTTTATTTTTTTAAATATTAATTCTCTCCCTTCCGGAAAGTGATGGGTTGCCCTAATGGTTACAGCCTTCCTATTCAATCCACTCCGTCTCGGGTATAAATCCTTTCCCCTACCCTTAATGTAGTTTAGAGAGGAATATCACTTGTATTTTTTTTAATACGAATTTGAATTCTTCAATCTGTTAGCTTAATGGGTTAACACGACGCTAGCTGTTAAGATAACGGTTTAGCACAAAAATGACACGAATACGGCAAACACGACCTGTTTGCAGGTCTGCTTGCGAGTCCGACGAGCATACAATAAAGGCGATTGCTATGCCTATGTATCATAATTTTCGTTTATTGCTAATCATCCCAACCAACCGTATTTCCTTCTTTCCATGGTACAGAATGAGTGTTAGTTTCTTCTTTCCATGGTACAGAAAGAGCAGTTCCCACCAATGATCACCAACTAAACTATCATTTGTTTGTTTGCAGGAAATCTCATTTGAACCTTTCTGGAGTTAATCCCCCTATCGATCAAGGAATGTAGTACATCCACAGTTATTAACATCATATATTATGTTCCATCCGTGTAGCATAAGAGTAAACTGCCCTAAACCCTAAACCTCGACAGGTGTAAGTTGCCCCTTCCCTGCTAAGAGAAACTGGTGTGACCCTGATTATTTTACTGAGGTTCCCCTTACCCCAAAAGCTGGCTGCGGCTTAGTAGATTCATAGCAGAAGTGTAGTGCCTCTTGCTTGTCCCAAAGGTATTTCATCACCTAATATATCATTTTTCCTTGCTCTATTTGTATCCTGATGATAAATGCTTTCCCGCATTAATGGAGCAGCTCAATGCCCATCTCCATCATCATTGTCCTTTTCATCTGTACCTGATTTCTTCCATTTAGGAGTTGGTGGAAAAACAAACATCTTGGCCATCATGTTATGATCGATTGAGTACAATGATTTCTTCCACCGGTTATTTAGTTGTTCTAACTTTTAATGTATCCAAGCGAGCTCATATGTGGGGGTATCCAATTCTTTTTTAAGTGAACTAATGTTGCCACTTATTATTACGATCTAATAGTATTCTTTTTCACAACTTTTCACTTGTAATTGAAAAGTCCTAGCTTTGAATCTCGTAAATGCTAAATGACGAGTTCGATACCGATTTATTCCTCAAACACTTAATGTAAATGTATCGTTCTATAAATTTGGAATTATGATATATCTGAAGATTCTTACACCCGTGTCATCTGCAATTGTCTTACACTTAAAACAATGTTCTTTCATTTCTACTTGTGTCATGTGCAATTTGGTTACACTAAAAACAATGTTTTTAATGCCACAAAAACGTTAGTTTGACTTTCCATGTTTCTTTTGTGAATAAAAGAGTTTCAAACTCTTCCCTCACCCCTTGATAGTAATATCTTAAAAAAAGAGTAATGCTAGGGAAATTTGTAGACAAACTTTGCAAACTAAATGATGTGTCACAAACATAGGCGAAGATATATGGGGATAAGAAGGGGCGGTCGCCCCTTCGGTCACTGCAAATCGGCATCGAGGGTGAGGATTTCGCCTATCTGGTCCTCTAAATTGATGCAAAAATCTGTTGCGCTACTTCGCTGCTTCTTTTGTGTTTTATTTATTAAAATACCTAGGTCAAAATGATGTCGTTTTGGTCCTAGGATAAAAAAACACAGAATGACGTTGTTAATGAGGACTACGGTAAGACAGTCATTATTCAAGAGTCTGTTAAGTTGTTTGATAGTATGAAGGAATTGGGTATGTAGAAAAGTTTCAAGTCTTATAAGGCTCTATTAAAGGTCGTTATGCACCACAAACCGGTATATGATGACCAAGAGGTATCTTAATGCAATGTTGACTGAGGGAAAAGAGCCCAATAGGCATACTTATAAATTATATGAGTCACTTGGTCATGCCTGCAAGGTGTTTGACAAAATACCCTACTTAACTGCCTCTCTCTTGAATTCCACGCTCAGGAGTTACTCTAAAGAGAATCGCTAGGAAGATGCCTTGCATCTCTTCCATAACATGATATCTGAGTAAAGATGCAATGAGGAAAAGCCTAATAATTTCACCGTTTTCATTGCTCTGAAGGCGTATGTGAGATCGAAGCACTCAAATATGAGAAAATCATACATGGGTTTGTTAAGATACAAGACAAGGTTGCACTCAATATGTATTGCATTTATTCCAAATGAGGAGAAATGAGCGTGGCTGTGAAAGTGCTTGACGAGTTTTTGCAACCAAATGTATTTTTATGGAGCGCAACAAAAAGAAAGGTAGAAGATTCTACTCTTTCATATTTCGCCCCTTCTCCACCCCCCCCCCCCCGGGTGGCGGGCGACAATTCCTGGCCTCTCCACTAGTTATATATAATAATGAACATGTTTATCAATGCTTAATAATCCAATTATCAACTTTCAGTACACAAACAATGGAGGTATATTGTCAATAACAAAGTTGTGATTGTTAGGTTTGCTCCCCAAATCCAACGGTTGCACAAAAATGCTAAGACATACCATTCAGGCCTAAAAATTCAAAGTTAGAAAACGTTTGTCCTCTTTAGTTGGTGAAAGAGTTTATCTTCTTTAAGTCTATAATGGACGTACATTCCATTGCTAAGTTATGTTCTTACAACTTAATTTCCATGTATTTTTGTTTTTTCGATTTAATTGGGTTTGCAAAATTTGGAATTTCTGTGTTGATTTGGGTGTTTATGTCAATATGGGTTTGAAATTTGAGTTCTTGGCAATCAGAATTCTAGCAAATTTTGATAGTCTGTTCAATTGAATCTTAAGCTAGATTTATTAATAATTAGATGAAATCCCAACATAATTTTAATTTGGAAAATTAGAATTGTTGTGGATTCGGTTACAAATTTGTAATTTTTGGCTCCTTTTTGGCATATGATTTTCTCTGTGTTTCCAGCTTTGTTTTGATTTTCTTGGATTGCCCTTTTAATCAAGACTGATGCCGAAGATGACGAATGAAGTGGAACTGATGAGTTTTGGCAATATTTTGGTGAACAACGTGACAGTGGGTCAGTGTAAATTACATTTGGTTGATATTGGTTAGGGAATTGTCATGATGCGTGTTGTTGTACAGCCAGCTATGGGAAAATCTAAAATAGGTAATGTTTCCGTTAGGAAAATAATCTCGGGTTTTGTATAAGTGTCTGCTGGGGTTGGGTGGCCTTAAGACAGAACATATTAAATTTGGTGTTTAGCGTGCTTAAAACGTGGTATTTATCCTGTAAACTACACCAAGGGGACGGGGGAAGGTTGGAACTTTGAACCCAGGATGCAGTGGGGCTAAGAGAAATACCCTCCCTACCGGGGCAATCAATCACTTGCAGAATTGTTAAAATACCTCTGCTAAAAATATGAGCTTTACTTCCTGTACTTTATTTTTACTGTGATGTGGAAATAGTTTTTACAATGGCTTATTTGTGATAGTTGATGAAGAGGTTTGTGTTTAAGACGAGAGTAGTGCGGTCTCTTTCTTGCAGTGAAATATGTTTTTGTGAATGTGGGTTTGTGGGATTTGCTGCTTTGATAGGTGAATATCTTTGTCCAGCAACTTTTCCTTTCAGTTCGATTGAACAATTAGTTCGCAACATGCTATCGTGCTTTGTCTATCGTTTGGTATGAAGCTGAATTGCAATGTCTTTAACCCTTTTTATTTTTTTGGCAAAGTGTCTTCAACCCTTTGATTCACCCACTATAAGCCTACTTAGCTCCACCTGAAGCCATTCAAGTCAAACTGTCCGTAGCTTGATGTTTACTTTTATTTTTAGAAATGTTTATTAATTTTTTTTTTTTAATTTCAGCAGAAATCAATTGAAACGAACTTAAATTTGATGATGGAATGCCAGGAAAATGCAGTGGAGAGCCTTCTCTCGCTCTCAAATCTACAAAATCGTGCCGGACCACGGGTCAATCCGCACCAGCAACGTTCCTCCGCTTTAGTGAAGGTAAGCGATCCATCCTACTCTAAATTTCAGAAATTTTGGGGGATTTTGTTTCCTTTTCAATACCAATCATGTAATTAGTCTATATGAATGGATTTGATGGATTGAAGCACCGTGGAGCTGATTAGAGTGGCTTGTACCAGCATGGAGATTGTTTCTTTGCTCATCAGAGGCTGGCCATTATTGACCCTGCTTGTGGTGATCAACCTCTCTACAGTGAAGACAAATCAATTGTTTTCACGGTAGGGTCGCGTCATATATTTTTAAATTTTGTATGGTTTAATTTATTGAATATTTGAAAAAATAGATAAAATTTTCAATTTTTGATTAGTGATACGATGTGTCTGATCAGTAATACATGAAAATACTTTTCATTCCCAATGACCTTATTTATCGTTTTTCTTAATGGATTAGTTGAACATGAGGTAGATGCTGACTTAAAATCAAATATGAAAATGTTTTAGCACCCCGGGGTGGCGGCGACTGGCCTACAACAGCTGCAAAATCATCAACCTCATGTGGAACTGCGGTGGTCTTGGGTCGGACACAGTAGTCCGAGCTCTCCATGGGCTCATTAGAACTTATAGACCCTCTGTGATCTTTCTGTCGGAAACAAAAATGAAGGATCACATATTAGAAGGTGTTCGAAGGAGAATGGGTTTCGACCACGGATTCACGGTCCCCCCATTGGGTGCAGCGGGTGGCCTGAGTCTCCGGTGGAATGACCCGGTTGAGGTTGATATTTTATTTTCGTCAAAGAATTTGATCCACTCTAAGGTCAAAGCGGATAAAAGTGGGGATTGGTGCCACACATCTTGGGTGTATGGTAACCCATATAGAGCCAAAAAACGTGAGTTTTGGAGCTGGCTTTCTACTGTGTTACACCCGTGCTCTACTCCGTGGTTTTGTGGTGGTGACTGGAATGAGTACCTGTGGGATAATGAGAAGCATGGTGGAAGGGATGAGTCCCACTCACATCCTCGTTTTCTTCAGGACTTCATGTCAACTATGGAGCTTTTGGACTTGTAGTTCAGTGGTCCTGCTTTTACTTAGAGGGGTACCCGAAACAACAGCTTGGTCCAGGAAAGGTTGGACCGTGGGATGGTGAATGGGAGCTGGCAGGAGAGGTGGCCCAATACAAATGTGATTACGGCACGGTTAGAGGATCAGACCATTGTCCTCTAATTCTGAACTCAGATCCTAGGAGTAGGCAAAAGTCAAGGAAGCTGTTCAGATTTGAATCCTTTTGGATTGATGATAAGGGCTGTAAGGAGGTTGTACACTCGAGCTGGGGCTGCCCTGGTGGTGAGGGGTGGATGGATAAATGGCACTGAAAGATAAATAAGTGTCGTGGGGGTCTCATTGAGTGGTGCAAGAGAAATTTTAATGGTAAGAGGGAGAAGATTAAGTCCATATACAATTAGCTAGATGACCTGCAGCAAAGGTGGGAGGAGAACGATGATCAAATAAAATTTTTGTCTGATCAACTGGAGAGGTTGAAGGAATGGGAGGAGAAGTTCTGGCAGCAAAGGTCTCGTGTAAAATGGCTTCAAGCAGGTGATTCAAATTCCAGATTCTTCCACCAAACTACATTACAGATGAGGCGATCGAACCGAGTAAAGAAGCTTCAAAACGGCAGTGGTACCTGGATTGAGGACGACGCTGGAATCTGCCAAATGGTTGATTTACACTTCTCTAATCTGTTCAAGACTGTAAGGCAACGTGATTGGGGCTCCGTTTTAGATAGCATTGACTCAGTTGTAACGGATGAGATGAATGCTTCTCTCTCAAGGCCGTTCTCGTTGGAGGAAATCAAGGATGCAGTGTTTAATATGGGGGGCTGAAGGCCCCAGGCCCTGATAGTTTTCAAGGGGTTTTCTTCCAATCCTTCTAGAACATTATTGTTGAAGAAGTTAATAGATTAGTGAGTGATTTTGTGAATGGGAGAACCAGCCTGAAGTTCATCAATTCGACATTTATTGTCCTCATCCCGAAGGTACATAACCCGGGAATGTTAGTCAATTCCGGGCGATTAGCCTCTGCAACAATTCATATAAAGTCATTTCTAAGGTCCTGGCCTATCGCCTAAAGCTTATGCTGTTATCCATTATTTCCACTAGCCAAAATGCTTTTGTGGCTGGTAGACAAATACAGGATAATATTCTCATTGCACACGAGGTATTCCATTTCCTGAAATTGAGAAAAGCTAAAGGCAAGTTTCAGTTGGCTATGAAGATTGATATGAATAAGGCCTATGACCGGGTAGAATGGGACTTTCTCGAGGCTGTTATGATTAAAATGGGGTTCGGCTCTAATTGGATCCAGCTAGTTATGGCTTGTGTGACCACTGTTGACTTTTCAGTTCTTATTAATAGTCAACCTGGGAAAAAATTTGTCCCAACACGTGGGTTAAGACAAGGGGATCCAATCTCGCCATACCTATTTCTATTAATTAGCGAGGTCCTATCTCGGCTAATTCATGGTGCCTGTCAGTCGGGCTATCTGGAAGGAATTAAACTGAGTCCGCATGGTCCTGTGCTTTCTCACATTCTATTTGCTAATGATACCCTTATCTTCCTCAAGGCCTCCTCCACCAACTGCTTTAATATTGTTTGCATCCTCGACTCTTACTGTCATGCATCGGGACATGAACTGAGCTTGCAGAAATCTACAGTCTACTTTAGCAACAATACTCCGGGAATCATGCGAAATGAGCTGGCTCATGCTCTCAAGATGCATTCGGTGGAGAACCTAGGAAACTATCTTGGTGTTCCGACTATATGGGGGAGATAAAAAAGGGCAGCCTTGGCCTATGTTAAAGACGTGTCTAAGCCAAAATTTTAGGGTGGAAGCACCGGTTCATTTCTCAAGTGGGTATGGAGGTTCTCATTAAATCTGTAGCCCATGCCATTCCTGCCTACCCCATGAACGTGTTTCTCTTGCCGGATTCTATATTCAATGATATCGATGCCGCTATTGCGAGGTTTTGGTAGGGTCAGAAGGAGGGGGAGCGTCGGATTCATTGGGTAAGTTGGGAGACTATGGGTAAGGCTAAGATTGATGAAGGTATGGGCTTTAGAAATTTGAAAGAATTTAACTTGGCCCTTCTTGGAAAACAGTGTTGGTGTCTACTCCATGAGTCTGACTCTCTCTGGGCTCGGGTAATTAAGGGCCGATACTTCCTTAATGGGTCGTTCTGGGAAGCTAAGAGATAGGGGATGGTGTCGTGGGCCTGGTCGAGTATCCTAGCAGGCCGATAGTTGCTGCTTCAAGGTTCTCATTGGCAAATTATGGGCGGGGCTCAAACTCGGGTGTGTGTGGATAGATGGATCCCTACCTTACCAGCGGGGCACCCCACTCATTTGTTTGAGACTTCAACTGTTAGCACACTCTTTGTTTCATCAATTATTGATTAGGATCTCTCTTCATGGAATTTGAACCCTATCTGTGAGCTGATCTCTCCGGATGAGCAGGCTGCTATTTTGGACACACATATTGGTGACCCTTCGTGGTGTGATAGACTTGTGTGGCCTGCTGATCGTAGGGGTAAGTACTAGGTAAAATCCGGCTACAGGTGGTTGCATGATCGTAAAATTAGATCCCGGTCCATTCCCCATTTGCCTTCTAGTGTTGTTGAGTCAAGGGTATGGAAAAGCTTATGGAGCTTGGAGGTCCCCCCCCAAAATTCGAAATTTTTTGTGGAGAGCCATCAGGAAAAGGCTTGTGACGAAACTTGGTATTTATGTCAAGTGGTGCGCCCCTTCGCCTTTATGCCCATTGTGTAACTCCCAGCAAGAATCTGTGGAGAACCTCTTGTTGCTCTGCCTGTGGGTTAAAAATGTGTGGTTTGGTGGGCCGTTGTGTTATCGGGTGAATGACGGGTCCATAACATCTCTGCAGTCTTGGTTTATGGGCTTTCAAGGTATAGATCTTGGCTCCAGGGAGGATCGCATGAAATCATTGTCCATAATTGCTTTTACCTGCTGGAATATATGGAAGGCTCGCTGCAATGAGGTGTTCAACAATAAAACCCCATCCCCTTCTCAAACTATCCACGCGACGGGTGTCACTATTGCAACATTCATGGCTGCTCGTTCCAGGTTGGTTCCTCCTCGAATTCCATGCAGTATGGCTCTGCGTTCACCATCTTTCTGGACTCCTCCTCTTGTAAACATGATGAAGGTTAATGTTGATTTTTCGTGGAAGATGGGCCTTAAGGGTGGGAGAACCAGGGGTTCTGATGAGTAGATTTTATATTATATATTTTACCCTATTCTTAGTATATTTTGGAATAATTTTGATACTTTGAATTGTATTTCCAATATAGGACTTTTGACTTCCTCTAGAGAAAAACGTGGTCAAACGGATGAATTTTGGAGTAATTTCAGTTGGAGGACATTCGTGAGTCACTTAGCTTGATCGTACCAAAATATCAGATATTTCTACCTAGCGGTTATTTTATGGCAATAAAATAAAGGAGCAATGCGCAGTGCTGGAAAAGTGACGTTTTGGGCTTGAATTGCGTTTTTGGAGCCCAAGATGACCTCTGATGGGTTCGTGGCCTTCTGGAGATGTGTTCAGAACGTCTTGGTCTTCAAAACAAGTGATTATGGGCCGGATTTGGAGGATATCTAAGGCTAAAACGTGGCTGAACAGTTCCCTTGCAGATTCTCCTAGATTAATTAGGATTCTATTTTCTAAGATATTTTATTATTATTTAGTTTCCTAGTTGGAATAAGAGACCTATGTTTTAGGGTTTGCGCGATGGCTAAGCAAATATATTGCTTTTCCATTCTTAGTTTTAGTTACGATTTCTTTTATGCAACTTTGGAGACAGAGAGAATTGTTAGGGTTGTTGGAGATTTTCTACTTTAAGGTGTTTTCATTCTTTTTCTAGTTAATGATATTTTCTATGATTTTAATTATGAATATGCGTAACTAATTCCCATTTGCTAGGGCGAAGCCTTAAGCCTTAGCATGAATATGCAATTTTTATTCAATTGCTTATGATTAATTGCATGCGCACTTTGAATTATTGATCACTGTTTTAAACTATCTAATTGTCTTGATGATTGGCCACCATTAGGATGTTTAGATAAGTAATTGGATGCAATTCGGTCGGAATATCACCGGATGATTGAGTATTGCTTCTTGTGATTGATAATTGTAATTTCACCTAAGGCGAATATGACGCTCTTAGGGATTGCATGGCTTTTCACAAAGTTTTCATAGAACTTAATGAGTCTTGCATGTTTATATTTGATCTGAATATCACAGACGGATTGCATGTTAGATATACGTTCTTGCTTGAATATCACGAGGAGAATATATATTAGGAAAACCTAACCTTCAAAGTGGCATGTGTAAATCATAAGTAATTGGTAGAAATTTATAGGATTGCTAAGTGATGGTGGAACCCTAGTGCTTTTATAAATTGGTATTTAAAACTTTTTTCTTTCATATTAGTTTTTAATTAAAATTCGTTTTAAATATTACTCAATTTCAAAATCATCTTTCTCAACTTTTAATTCTAAGCAGTTAATTAGGAATTGTTTTTACATAAATTATTAAATAGTCATTGAGGAGAACGACCTTGCATGAGCATCTATACTACAATATCCTTGTATTCTTGCAAGTATTTCATGTGTTTTTATCCCTACTTTTGTAGGTGGTAAAAATCCTATCAGGTTTCGTAGGCATTGTTGTAAGAAATTCTGTGAGTTGTTGTGTTGCGATCAGATGAAGGGAGGTCTGGGCCCCAAATGTGTGTTCGGCAGAAGCCTTGGCGGTCTTTGAGGGGTGCATGATGGCCCTGCAGTGGGGCTTCTCTGATATTATCACCGAGTCTGATTCGTTAAAGATGGTGTCTTGCCTCAATGGACAGATTGATGATTGCAGCTAGGAGGCATTCCTCATCATTTCCCGCATCCGTGCGTTGAGGAATTCCTTCCATGCTTGCGACTGGTCTTGGGTCCCAAGATCAGTTAACTATGCGGCGGATTTTGTGGCGTCACATTCTGGCGCGGAGATGTGCGATCTCGTTTGGGTCGAAAGACCCCCATCTCCGCTTGTGGGCATTTTCAACAAGGACGGCCTTCCCTGCCCGCCGACGAGTCAGATTGTACCCCGTCTCTCTTCTAGTTGATTGTTCTGTTTGTTTACCCTTGCTGGCTTTCTGCCCTTAGTGGTCTTTCCTAGTTAATATATTGATCAATTTCCAAAAAAAAAAACAAAAAAAAAAAAAAAATTCTCAATTCAATTCGCCTACCTTTTCTTGCGATTTTTCGCATTTTAATGGGACCCTTGTTGATCTTTGTTGGTCTTTCCCGGTGTTCACCCTTGTTGGCGATGTCGCTGCTCGGATATTTCTTCTTACGGGCTTCCTTTGTTTCTGGGTGGCGTTCGTTTTGGTGGTCCGTGGAGGATGGTGCGGCCTTCTTCTTTTTCAACTTTGGTTTTCTGGATGGTGATGGAGGTTGGCTTCTATGCTTCGTTCTGAGGTGTGTCGGCGCTTGAGGGTTCTGTTTTGTGGTTTGTGTATGCTGGGCTACAAACTAGACTTGGGCTTGTTTGTTTTTTGTGTTTTTGAGATCCACGTTGGTCTTTGTAATTAGTGTGTTTATGTACCTCTTTATGTGTTTTGTTTGTGTGTAATATGTTCATGTTGGTAATAAGTTTACCTATTCACAAAAAAAAAAAAAAAAAAAAAAGAAGATTAATATTATACTGTTTTGGCTGTATGCTTTCCTTGTTCTTGGGATTCTTTTTATCTTAATAAAGTTTATTTTCCTAGAAAAAAAATTATACTCTTTTTATAATAGGTATTGGTTGGCATGTGAATTTTGTATTGAACTAATTAGTAGTGAATTGACTTAGGTTAGGGGATGGACATTCTTCTTCAACCCATTACGTGTCAGATTCAAACTCTCTCCTTTTTATTAGTTTAAATTAAAATAGAATATTGTTTGTCATTTGGCCATCTTCTCACTGCATTAAAAAAGCAGGAAAGCAAGGTCATGGCGCTATCTATGGCACTTTTTGGTGTTGCAGGTTGGCTAATAAGAAGCTTTGCAGCACACTCTGAGTCCTACATTCTAACTAGTAGTGTTCCTTTTTGGGCTGGGCTAGTGGGCTTCTAATTTTTTTCTAGTCCAAAATTTTACTGCAAAAAGAAAACCCTAAGCTGTGATTTGGGCTGTTTGTCCTCTTCAATTATCGAAAGATGCCGGACCTGGTGGCGGAGACCAAGAGGAGGAGAAGGGAGACGCCGGAGGAGAAGGACCAAACGCCCAAAATCCATGACACTGGCCACCATCCCTTCCTTGGAGGACTTGTTGGCCAATACTTGTTCGACCAGAGTCGCCCTTACCCCCCACAGCATGAAAACTGCGCCCTTGCTCTCAAATTCTTCAAAGACAAGCTCCGGATGCCCGAACAGATCAACCGAGAGTGGGATCAGTTAGTTGCCATTTATATAACACAAACTGAGGCGGAGAAGCGTTGCACTGTGGCTCTCAACACTCTCAATTTCTGCAAAAACCGGTTATGATGAATACGTAGCGTTCGACGAAAATAGGGTTGTTCTTAACTCTTGTGCGGCAGGGGCAGGGGACTACATCAATGCCAGCTTCATCGCAACACCATCTTCCTCCTCTTGTTTTATTGCAACACAAGGTCCACTTTCACACACCTTTGAAGCTTTCTGGGAGATGGTCATCCAGTACCGTTGCTCTGTAATTGTCATGCTTACTGACTTGGATGATAACAAATGTGGAGATTATTTTCAGGCCGATGACAACGACGGCGTTAGTGGTAGAGAATTTGGGAATGTATGTGTAGCCACTAAGTGGATGAGAAGAGTTGGTGGATTTGGAGATGGTAATTCGGATTCACTAGTATTGCGCCTTTTGGAGGCGAAGAAGAAGATTAATAAGGAACAGTCATCAGACTCAGACTCGAAGGAACCTTCACCGCCCATGTCTGTTTTGCATATTCAGTATCCTCAATGGCCCGACCATGGAGTTCCCGAAGACACATTTGCAGTTCGTGGAATTTTGAAAAGAGTAATGTATCAGGTAACACTGGCCATACCCGACTGCGGCCCAGTAGTGGTGCACTGCAGCGCAGGAGTTGGGAGAACTGGAACGTACTGCACCATTCATGATACACTGCAGAGAATTCTTTCCGGGGACATGTCTGCTTTAGATTTAGTAAAAACAATAACCACATTCAGGTCTCGGCGAGATGGAATGGTCCAGAAACCGGAGCAATATCGTTTCTGTTATGATGCCGTCATTGATGAATTGGAAGAGCTCATCTCGGATGGATACCCACTTGGCAGTTGAATATATAGCGAAGTAAGCTAAACTCTTCCAGTACTTGCTTTTGACAGGACATGAGTTTCTTTACTTTTGCAAACTTGAGGTATAATCGTTCTCAATAATTAACATGGAAATCAGAATTACATTTCAGTTATGCAGCTAGATTCAGAGTTCTATTGATTTATGAATTCCTTACTTGCAGTTTATATGTTTTAATTCTTGCTTTATGCTTCTCTTCCATTGAAAGTTAGTGCCCTAGTACACATGCATCTTCTGTGTAAGCCCCTCCTAGCTAGTTCTGCATAAGTCTGGATACCTAGTGTTGATGATTGTTGCATTATTCTATAGGATAATAGGAGGAATGGAGGATGCTATTGCCATACATTCCTAATTTTCTTTATCCTATTATTTTCGTGAGAGGATGGATAAGTAGATGCAAAGCAATAGCTGCTGCCTACACAGGCTACACTAACACTGGTGTGTTTAAAAGCCAAGAGGTTGTGGAGGTGATGGTGGGGCCTAGCGTCAAGGAAGCGAGTGAGGGTGGTTTTAAAGGGAAGACAAACTTTTGTATTTATAAGTGTTAAGAACGTGCACTTTCTTGTACAAGTTGAAGAAATAATTGCTAATGCTAGAGAGTTAGAGAGAGTAAAATCATTTAGGATTAGGTGTTTTATCAATGTTAAGACATCACATTAGGGTTGCTATAGAGAGGAATGAGGGGGTTTGTTCTCCTCTATAACTTTGAATGTTCACTTTGAGGTAAACTAGTTTGTGCAGTGTGGTGCTGATCTCTTTGGTTTTTGGTACTGCTGCTGCTTTTGTTATAGTGGAAGTATGAGCTCAACTTAATTTCTAATTCTTGGGAGATTGAGTTCATATAACAAGAGAGAGGCTAAAGCTAGGGGTGGGCAAACGGGTATAGGAACCGCGGGTAGGGGCGGGTAATTCAGGCTCGGGGCAGGTACGGGACGGTTCCAATTTTTTGAGAATAGAAACGGGGCGGGGCGGGTCGATATTATTTACGGGGCGGGCCGAGTCCTAGGATTTGGAATAACGGGCCCCTGGACAGCCCGTTTCTAACTATAACAATCTCTAACCTAGTCCATTATCCATCCCACTCTCCAAAACCCACTCCCAAATTTCATTCCGTCGAAATCCCAAACAAGGCCACCTAGATTCCCACACTTGAGTCCTCGACTTGAGGCTTCCTCCCACCCGCACTCTTCTTCCCCTCGACAACGACGACACCACATCACCTCACCATCGGAGAAGACGAAGATTGTGCGGCCCTGACCACCCAATCCGATCTGAATCGGCCGATTCCTGGCGCTTGTTCGGTTCTGCCTCTGCTCCCTCACTCATAGAATCCCAGCTTAAACTTTGAATTTATTTATTTTTCTTAACTTGAAATCCAACATATTGGTCGACAAAGAAGCACTTGTAATTTCTTTTTTCCCCAAAAAGTCTATGTATCTGTGAGTTCTATTGCAGTTAGGGTTTTGTGAATGATGATGCTAATTTGTGGATTGCAGTTGAGAGGAATAAAATATTGAAGGCAAGGCATAAAGAAGAAGAGAGGAAGCCTACAAATTAAATTCACTGATTCTCTTATGTAATGAGGAAGACGACCTCAACGAGGTCATCCCTTTGTTTTTTTTTTTTTTTTTTTTGTGAATTTGTTGTGGGTTCTTAGAGAATTTGGTGTCGCTTCCTCCTCCTTCTTCTTCAATCTCTCAGTATGCCCAAAACCGAACCAAAAAAAAAAAGAAAAAAAAGAAAGAAGGACCCGTGGACCCGCCCCGAACTGGTCCGTTTGAAATGGGCCGGGTTAGGTCCCGTTCCCAAACTCAAAATTCCTTTACCCGGCCCGACCCGCCCCGTAACATTTTAAAACGGGTAGGTCCGGGTCCTTCAAATTTGGGCCCGGCCCGTGCCCAGCCCTAACTAAAGCTACTGCCTTGATTGGAGGTGATCTCAGTTCCAAGTCACCACTTCTTTGGAAACCCTTTGTGCAAGCAATTCAAGCTGTTGACTTGGGAGATCCCCAATTTTTTTTTTTGGTCAATCATTACTTTTCATTGTCTCTTGATTCAGACATTAGGGAAATTATGCAATGGAGGTTTTTTCACCTTCTGCTCTCAGATTTTGTTTGATGGCTGTGTTAAAAAAAAAGGCCTGACTTTCGGACAAATCAGTTTGGAATCATATTGTTCCAATTTCAATCCAAAATTGATCGAAATGAAAATTGTCTTCCAATTTCATTCCAGAAACATTTAAGAAAGGCAACATCCATTCCAATTTCGGAAAACAGACATTTTGGAAATTTTCAGAATCGAAAACTCATCAAGAAGCATAAGAAAAAGAGTCAGGAGAGTTTTCCATTGAGTGATATTGGGGGAATGGTGCTCACATGGAATCAAATGTTGTTCATGGGAAATATCATCTTTGCATCAGTTACAAGATCTTATTTACTTGCACATGAAGATAGTCATTTTTAGCTTAGTTCGAAAGATAGTAAGTAGAAGGCAGCAGGACTTCATAGAGTCATTGTAACATCTCTACAACTAGGAAAAAAAGCCTTACACACTCAATTGAACCATCAGAGGAAGGAAACATTCAACCCATGCTTGTGCTTATCATAACAAATAACTAAAGGCTTTAAGCTTGACTTCTGATGTCATCACTACCATCAAGAAACAATAAACTTATTTGAATTTTAGTGATGTTTTGATTAATGTGGGAAACTTTTGGGCGGTGGGAAGTTCAATGCTAGACTACTAGTGCGGCAGTGTCGAGTATTAGCGACGGAGTAGAATTCTCTTCCCTCCTATTCTCATCCTCTTCCCTCTTCTCCTCTCACACATTGCTTTTTGTCTTTTTGTCCTTATAAAAAAATCAATATAAATATTGACGTGGCTGAACCGTAACCGTTCAACAAGTAGGAGGGGAGATAGATTAGTTGAGATTGTTTTTTGTAATTTACTCAATTTTCTTTCTGTCATTTTTTTTGTTTATATCGGTTGTACAATGACAAGAACAAGAATCTGATAGGTAGGATGTTAATACCACTTTCTCTGATTATTTATTAAAAAATAAAATTAAGAGAAATCTTTGGTCTTCGTTTGACGAAGAAAATAAATAAAAAAAGAGAAAAATATTAGTGAAAGCATCGCTTGACTATCGCACAAGAATATATTAATTAACAACTAGTTATTGGCATGAATTAAGAGTATTTGTGTGTGTTTAAGTGATATTTCAATATATTAGAAAGTTTTTATAAAAAACTGGTATTTTTAAAATTAAAGGCTAATATTTGAATTATCGTTGATAAATACTCACATAAAAGAGTTTATTTCACAACAAAAAAAATAGATGCAGAAGAGGCGAGTAATCTGGACAGCGAGACAACTGAATCAGCTGCCTCTTCCTCCTGGTCTTGCTCCTGCTCCTGCTTCTGGAAGGAGATGGGAGCAGAATTGGCGAATTTGGTGAAATATAAGGTGACTTTTCCACCTCCATGATCCATCCATCTGCACATACATGATTTAAGATTTAAGATTGAAGGTACTCCTCTCTGTCTCTGGTCACTGGTAGCAAGCACACCTTATGATTATTGTTTTGTTCACAATTCAATAATCTCAAATTTGATACCGCATGTGTTACTGTGTCCATTAGGATTAGGCAATCTAGCAGATTTTTATTTTTATTTTTTATCTTTTTATTTTTTTAAATATTAATTCTCTCCCTTCCGGAAAGTGATGGGTTGCCCTAATGGTTACAGCCTTCCTATTCAATCCACTCCGTCTCGGGTATAAATCCTTTCCCCTACCCTTAATGTAGTTTAGAGAGGAATATCACTTGTATTTTTTTTAATACGAATTTGAATTCTTCAATCTGTTAGCTTAATGGGTTAACACGACTCTAGCTGTTAAGATAACGGTTTAGCACAAAAATGACATGAACACGGCAAACAAGACCTGTTTGCAGGTCAGCTTGCGAGTCCGACGAGCATACAATAAAGGCGATTGCTATGCCTATGTATCATAATTTTCGTTTATTGCTAATCATCCCAACCAACCGTATTTCCTTCTTTCCATGGTACAGAAAGAGTGTTAGTTTCTTTTTTCCATGGTACAGAAAGAGCAGTTCCCACCAATGATCACCAACTAAACCATCATTTGTTTGTTTGCAGGAAATCTCATTTGAACCTTTCTGGAGTTAATCCTCCTATCGATCAAGGAATGTAGTACATCCACAATTATTGACATCATATATTATGTTCCATCCATGTAGCATAAGAGTAAACTGCCCTAAACCCTAAACCCTAAACCTCGACAGGTATAAGTTGCCCCTTCCCTGCTAAGAGAACCTGGTGTGACCCTGATTATTTTACTGAGGTTCCCTGTACCCCAAAAGCTGGCTGCGGCTTAATAGATTCATAGCAGAAGTGTAGTGCCTCTTGCTTGTCCCAAGGTATTTCATCACCTAATATATCATTTTTCCTTGCTCTATTTGTATCCTGATGATAAATGCTTTCCTGCATTAATGGAGCACCTCAATGCCCATCTCCATCATCATTGTCCTTTTCATCTGTACCTGATTTCTTCCATTTAGGAGTTGGTGGGAAAACAAACATCTTGGCCATCATGTTATGATCGACTGAGTACAATGATTTCTTCCACCGGTTATTTAGTTGTTCTAACTTTTAATGTATCCAAGCGAGCTCATATGTGGGGGTATCCAATTCTTTTTTAAGTGAACTAATGTTGTCACTTAGTATTACAATCTAATTGTTTTTCACAACTTTTCACTTGTAATTGAAAAGTCCTAGCTTTGAATCTCTTAAATGCTAAATGACGAGTTCGATACCGATTTATTCCTCAAACACTTTATGTAAATATATCGTTCTATAAATTTGGAATTATGATATATCGGAAGATTCTTACACCCTTGTCATCTGAAATTGTCTTACACTTAAAACAATGTTCTTTCATTTCTACTCGTGTCATGTGCAATTTGGTTACACTAAAAACAATGTTTTTAATGCCACAAAAACGTTAGTTTGACTTTCCATGTTTCTTTTGTGAATAAAAGAGTTTCAAACCCTTCCCTTACCCCTTGATAGTAATATCTTGAAAAAAGAGTAATGCTAGAGAAACTATATTTGTTGACAAACTTTGCAAACTAAATGATGTGTCACAAACATAGGCGAAGATATATGGGGACAAGAAGGGGCGGTCGCCCCTTCGGTCACTGGAAATCGGCATCGAGAGTGAGGATTTCGCCTATCTGGTCCTCTGAATTGATGCAGAAATCTGTTGCGCTACTTTGCTGCTTCTATGTTTCATGCTTCACTACTTCTTCTGCGTTTTTAAAAGGAAAAAAAAAATACCTAGGTCAAAATGATGTTGTTTTGGTCCTAGGATAAAAAAACACAGAATGACGTCGTTAACGAGGACTACGGTAAGACAATCATTATTCAAGAGTCTGTTAAGTTGTTTGATAGTATGAAGGAATTGGGTATGTAGAAAAGTTTCAAGTCTTATAAGGCTCTATTAAAGGTTGTTATGCACCACAAACCGGTATATGATGACCAAGAGGTATCTTAATGCAATGTTGACTGAGGGAAAAGAGCCCAATAGGCATACTTATAAATTATATGAGTCACTTGGTCATGCCTGCAAGATGTTTGACAAAATATCCTACTTAACTGCCTTTCTCCTGAATTCCACGCTCAGGAGTTACTCTAAAGAGAATCGTTGGGAAGATGCCTTATATCTCTTCCATAACATGATATCTGAGTAAAGATGCAATGAGGAAAAGCCTGATAATTTCATCGTTTTCATTGCTCTGAAGGCGTGTGTGAGATCAAAGCACTGACATATGAGAAAATCATACATGGGTTTGTTAAGATACAAGACAAGGTTGCACTCAATATGTATTGCATTTATTCCAAATGAGGAGAAATGAGCGAGGCTGTGAAAGTGTTTGACGAGTTTTCGCAACCGAATGTATTTTTATGGAGCGCGACAAAAAGAAAGGCAGAAGATTCTACTCTTTCATATTCTCCCCCCCCCCCCCCCCCCCGGGCGACAATTCCTGACCTCTCCACTAGTTATATATAATAATGAACACGTTTATCAATGCTTAATAATCCAATTATCAACTTTCAGTACACAATGGAGGTATATTGTCAATAACAAAGTTGTGATTGTTTAGATGATATGTGTTGGTTTGCTCCCCAAATCTAAAGGTTGCACAAAAATGCTAAGACATACCATTCAAGCCTATACATTCAAAGTTAGAAAACGTTTGTCCTCTTTAGTTGGTGAAAGAGTTTATCTTCTTTAAGTCTATAATGGACGTACATTCCATTGCTAAGTTATGTTCTTACAACTTAATTTCCATGTATTTTTGTTTTTTCGATTTAACTGGGTTTGCAAAATTTGGAATTTCTGTGTTGATTTGGGTGTTTATGTCAATATGGGTTTGAAATTTGAGTTCTTGGCAATCAGAATTTTAGCAAATTTTGATAGTCTGTTCAATTGAATCTTAAGCTAGATTTATTAATAATTAGATGAAATCCCAACATAATTTTAATTTGGAAAATTAGAATTGTTACAAATTTGTAATTTTTGGCTCCTTTTTGGCATATGATTTTCTCTGTGTTTCCAGCTTTGTTTTGATTTTCTTGGATTGCCCTTTTAATCAAGACTGATGCCGAAGATGCCGAATGAAGTGGAACTGATGAGTTTTGGCAATATTTATCCTGTAAACTACACCAAGGGGACGGGGGATGGTTAGAACTTTGTACCCAGGATGCAGTGGGGCTAAGAGAAATACCCTCCCTACCGGGGCAATCAATCACTTGCAGAATTGTTAAAATACCTCTGCTAAAAATATGAGCTTTACTTCCTGTACTTTATTTTTACTGTGATGTGGAAATAGTCTTTACAATGGCTTATTTGTGATGGTTGATGAAGAGGTTTGTGTTTAAGACTAGAGTAGTGCGGTCTCTTTCTTGCAGTGAAATATGTATTTTTGAATGTGGGTTTGTGGGATTTGCTGCTTTGATCGGTGAATATCTTTGTCCAGCAACTTTTCCTTTCAGTTCGATTGAACAATTAGTTGGCAACATGCTATCGTGCTTTGTTTATCGTTTGGTATGAAGCTGAATTGCAATGTCTTTAACCCTTTTTATTTTTTTGGCAAAGTGTCTTTAACCCTTTGATTCGCCCACTGTAAGCCTACTTAGCTTTAGTTGAAGCCATTCAAGTCAAACTATATGTAGCTTGAAGTTTACTTTTATTTTTAGAAATGTTTATTAATTTTTTTTAATTTCAACAGAAATCAATGGAAACAAACTTCAATTTGATGATGGAATGCCGGAATAATGCAGTGGAAAGCCTTCTCTCACTCTCAAATCTAGCAAATCGCGCCGGACCACGGGTCCATCCGCACCACCAACGTTCCTCCGCTTTAGTAAAGGTAAGCGATCCATCCTACTCTGAATTTCAGAATTTTTGGGGGATTTTGTTTCCTTTTCAATACCAATCAGGTAATCAGTCTGTATGAATGGATTTGATGGATTGAAGCACCGTGGAGCTGATTGGAGTGGCCTGTACCAGCATGGAGATGGTTTCTTTGCTCATCAGAGGCTAGTTGTTGTTGACCCTGCTTCTGGTGATCAACCTCTCTACAATGATGGCAAATCAATTGTTTTTACGGTTGGGTCGCGTCATATATTTTTAAATTTTTTATGGTTTAATTTATTGAATATTTGAAAAAATAGATAAAATTTTCAATTTTCGATTAGTGTAACGATGTTTGTTTTGGAAATCATTAGGTGAATGGAGAGATTTACAACCATGCAAAGCTGAGGAGCCGTCTGCTAAATCAGATTTATAAGGTCTGATCAGTTACAAATGAAAGTACTTTTCATTCCCAATGACCATACCTATCGTTTTTCTTAATGGATTAGCTGAACATGAGGTAGATGATGACTTAAAATCAAATATGAAAATGTTTTATGATTTGATTCCAATATTTTGCCTGTTTGATTACTTTGCTTTTCGTAATTTGTTTTGCTTATCGACAAATGGAGTACTGATTGGATGAGACTAAACATATTTTGTAACCAGTTTGTAGTTTTACCATCTCGGTTTTGATGGAATTGGAGCTTTCACTAAAGGGTTCTGATGGAATTGGAGTTTTGAGTAATGGGATTTTTAACAGTGACAGTATCATTTGTGATATCTCTTGCTTATTTAAATTATTTGTAGATGCATATGTTGCTGAGTGATTTTGGTGGATTCACTCAGCTCAAATATGTTTTCTGAATCGTTACAATTGAGAATGTGATTATGTTCCTACAATCAATTCACAACATTAATAACTCATTTTCAACTTGAAGGGCACAGCGATATAAATCATATTTATTGTTCTTCTCTAATGGTCTCGCATTTCAAGATAGTTTACTTGAAGAATCTTCAGCCCTTTTCGATCACCGTATGTATAGGAAAGTGTTATTGACACTTCAAAAATCTCATTCTACACTCGTCACAAGTGTATTTTTCTTTCCTAATATAGAAAGTTTGGAGTGTAGAATGAGATTTTTGGAGTGTTAATAACAATTCCCTATGTATATTAGCATCTTGTTAGTCAGTAATGGGTACGGGAAACAAAAGGTAGGAAATGACTCAAAGGAGGGATTTGGATCCCATCTAGATCCAAATTGTGGGAATCCTAGGAATCCTCACATCTTAACCATTTATCGTGCATTGTGTGGTCAGAAATCATTTGACTTTTTTTATTTAAAATTAAATATAAATAGTACCTAACGAAAACTGATCGCACGATATACGATAAACGATTAAGATGTGGAGATCCCTAAGATCCCCACAAGTGGATCCGGAGAGATTCCTCATATTCAAAGGAGGGAAACCTATAAGGGAAGGGATCCCTATTTTTTTTAATAAAAATGGGGATTAGTTTTGGAGTCCACATCACATCAAACTTTAACGATCCGAGCCGTCTATTTTTCAAGTTGCACCTTATAGATCACCCTTGCAAAGTATTAGCCGAATCAAAAATGTTGTTCAAATAAATTAACGAATAATTTGTTATATAAGAAATAATGAAATTTTATCTTAATAATTAAATAGGCAAATGGTTTCAAATTGAATTAAATTTTTGAAAGAATGATCTATGAAACGAGACTTACAAAATAAACGGTTCAGATCGTTGAAATTCGATGTGAAATGAGCTCTACACATAATTCTCGTTCTTTTAAAAAATTGAAAATTCTTTTGCATAAGGGGTTTGTTCAAAGAAGAATCAACTACACGATAAATGACAACAACTCATAAAAAACAGTAACTATTAAATAAAAACTGAGCAAGTACCCACCAATAAACAGTAATTATTAATTCATATTAATCTCTCCTCTTCTGGAGAGTTCCTTCTCCCCTTGTGCGAGTTTGTTTTTAACTGCTTCCTTCCTCTTCCGTCGTCGGCCCTGGCTATGTCCAGGGTTGGTGGCTGTCTCCTATTTCTCTTTTTCTTCTTTTCTTTTCTGCATGCTCGTTGGCCTACGTTTTGTCCCCGTTGTTTCGGCCCAATTTACCTGCACTCCTAGCTCTGATCCCCTCTTCTTCCACTCTCAGTTTCCTATTCACATTATTTCTCTTCCTTCACTATCCTATCCATCCACCCTTGCTTTGTCCTTCCTCTGTCTCACTCAATTTGGGCTGTACAGACCATTTTTCTTCACGCGACTTGTCGCAACCTCTAGGAAGGTGCGTACAGCTCCGGCTTCGGTGGAAACGTCACCACCTTTCATGTGTATGCCTTTATTGGCATTGTTACTGGTGGGATCTCCTTCCCTCTGGTTTCCTTTAATATGTGGCTCACATGATGGAGGCAGGTTGGAGCTTTCTTTTACACCATTTATGGGACATCAGTTGGCTGGGTCTCTGGTATTTTCAGGGGATAGAGGTGCATGATGGTGGATTCCGGTCGATGGAGGTTGTGGTGTAGGCTGCTTTGGCTTGTTGTCTTTTTTGGTTTTCCTGTTTGGGCCCAATTCTCTGTTTGGGCTTTGTTTTGCTTGGAGGCCTTATTTTTATTTTGTGCTGGACTTGTAATTGAGCCTCCTATTTTGTATAGTTGTTGGGTTGTTAATAAAGTCATATTTGTCCAAAAAAAAAAGAAAACAGTAATTATTAATTAATAATCCTAGTAGTGAAAACGGCGTCGTTTTCCCCTAGCGTAACCCTAAATTGGGGTTGGCATTTTGAACCCGACCCGACCCGTTAAAACTAGTATTTGAGTGAGTGCTTAACGGGTTGGGTTGTTAACGGGTCAACCCATTAAATAACGGATCATTTTGGGTCAATTCGCGAAACCTGTTAGCACTTGTTAACATCCATTATGGAGGACTTTTGTGTAATTTCATAGTTGGAATATAAAACCTAGCTCTCTGTCTGTTCTCTCAAATTCGTACTCGGACTGCACGTTCCTCTCCGGGGTTGCCGTTCTCTCCCTCATCTTCTTCCTCAAAAATCAAGGTTTCACTGAGTTCTGCCACCCTCTCTCCTGTAAGTTCCGATTCCCTTTCACCTCTTCTTCCATGGCGATTACTTTTTGTTTCTGCAGATTATATTTTTCGTCTATTTTTCTCAGTTTTTGCTTGAGCTTTGAATTAATTTGGAATTAGTTGATTTGTGTTTGAGGCTTTCAATTGCGATTGTGCTTTTGTTGTGCAAATGGTGCTTTCTGTGTGTGATTGTGTTTTTGTTCTCTTCCTTCGCAAGTTAGATAGAGAGAGATCTTCCCACTTCTCCATCCCGCACACACTCGATTCATACACACACACATACATACGTTATTCTTCTATCTATCCGTTTCTAGTTCTACCATGGGTTCGATGGCGATTGAGGAGGAGAAGCAGGCGGCGGCCAAGCCTTTCGACGAAGAAGCCGCCTCTGCGGTGGTGAAGGAGCTGAGATATATAGATATATATATATATATATATATATATGTTAGACTGTTAGTTAATGTTTGTAATTTTGGGTAAAAGATGTGTAATTTGTATTGGAATACAAAATGTAAAAAAAACAAAAAACAAAAAAAATTGTCAACGGGTGAAATGGATGACTTATTAGGCTTAACAGGTTGGGTTCGAATGACCCGTTAGCTTAACGGGTCGGGTTGAATCCGATCCAAATCCAATAAACCTGACCCGTTTACAGGTAGTCAAGTATTGTAGTAATCCAAAATTTCCAGACACTATAGGGAAAAAATTTGGTCTATCTGGGAATGTTTCTACTGAAGAAGCTGATGCAGGATCTAGATTAGTGTCTTCAAAAAAGGGACATATGGAGTTCAAATCTTCAGTTAAGGATAAATATGAAGATGACTGGAGATACCTGGCTGTCACTGCGTTTTTGGTCAAATGTGCTGGTTCCAGGTAATAGGAAATGACTAATTGTTTGCTATTCTTATCTAATTTCTCTTTTTGATCTAATTCCAAGTTCTCGATTTCTTTCAGGATTACCGTTTGTTTTATTGTTGTTGCTTGTTCAGATGCCACCCTTGCATTGCGGGCTCTAGTTTTGCCCTATAGGCTATGGTATTAATGAGGGAGCCCTATCTTCTATTTTTAATGATTTTCGCATCACTTCATGGTTCATATATGACATTCCTCTTTGATACTGTAGGTTTGATGTTTCTGTGTTGGTTCCTCCGTCATCACCAGTTTTGGCATTGCAGCATGTCATCCTTCCCACTTGCGTCCCTTCTGAAGGTCAGTCGTTGAATGGATCATATATGGGCTTGAGAAATAGGTGTATGGGTTTGAGGAATTTCACCAATTTAAATTTCTGGATCCCTCTTCTGAATTTGGGATGAACCTTGTCCTGATTAAAGTCTGTACACATAGCCTTCTCTGATCTGATGTTTTTGCCCTTTTTTTTCCTTGGACGACTGGTACTGTCACAGCTGATGAATCTAAAGTCATTTAGTTGAACATAAGAGAAGGTTTTTCATATTTTAAATTAAACTCGACACCCCTATTAATTTATAATGCACAATAAAATACCTTTCTCTGAGCTCCAGGTTGATATTTTTGAGATATTTGCGAGCCTCGTATCTTGAAAATCTAGACGGTCACTTTTCTCCTTGTAACCTGAGCTTTGTCCTTTGTCATGGTTTTAGGGCCTAAACTATCGTCCCTCTATCCCAGTTCCCAGTTCCCAGTTGGCACTTCGCAGTCCCATCGCAGCCTCCGCGTATTCATCTCTCTCTCTCTCTCTCTTGGTCTTCGATCACTCTCAGTATCTCCTTCCCAGCGGCGACCAGCGACCCGCGAGCTTCTTCTTGTCGTTTCGAGTCTCGACAGCACATACCAGATCCCCACCTCGATTCCAAAAGGTTAGTCTCACATGTCTGTTTTAATTTTCCATTGTATTTATCCGTTCAAATTGGTTCTGATTGGACAAATATGTGTGGTCCTGATAAACTGAGATCCATTTTTCTGGAAGTGGCTCCTATGGTTAGTCTCACTTGAGTGTTTTAAAATTCGAAAGTGGAATTGTTAGTTCTCTCTTATTTCGGCAGTGGACTAGTAATTTAAATTGAAGCTTGAATTGTGAATTTTTTGAAGTTTGGTTTTAATGATAACATGGAGTTTAGGTCCTTATTTTTGTCTATACATTATAATTGAGATGTGTTTAGGATGTAACAGGGATGCCATAATTGTTTCAGTGGTCATTGTTAATTAGGTCTCTAGGTGTCTGATTTATGTTTTTATAGAATATGGATTGCACTTCTATGGCACTTTTTGGTGTTGCAGGTTGGCTAATAAGAAGCTTTGCAGCAGACTCTTGGAGGGGTGGGCACGGGCCGGTCCAGGCCCAAATTTGAAGGGACCGGACCGGACCCTCATAAAAAGGAAACGGGCCGGGCCGGGCCGGGTATTGCACATCTGATCACTGGAACCGGACCTAATCCGGCCCGTTTGAAACGGGCCGGTTCGGGACGGGTCCAAGGGTCTTTTTTTTTTTTTTTTTCTTTTCCGGTTTTGATTGCCTCCGGACTCCCCATCCTCCCGATCTTCGACTCAGTCTCCGACATCAAGACCCACATCCGCTTGTCGCGCCGTTTCCAAATCTGGTGCAAAACCATAAACCCAATTCACCACGAAAATTCTATTTTCTCAGTAGCCAAACAGAAAACAAGAAGGGATGACCATCGATGGTGACAATTTGAGCTCCGAACTCGACACAGAATTTGTTTTTTTGGGTCAAAAGGTTCAACTTTTATTTCCCAAATAAGTTTGCTCAGACGATGGGTTGGTGTATGTGACGTCTATGGCTTCAGAGATTCTGGGTTTGATTTCTCAAGGTCGAGTTTGGAAGTCTCTGGGTTTTAATTTCCCAGATCCAAGGTGTGGGGGTTGCAGGTTTGGTGGAGGTGGGTTCTGGGTTTCGGATCTGAGCTCGCAGAGCGACGGACATGTGGAGAAATAGGGGCTAAGAGTTGAGAGGGTTTGAAAGAGAGAGCTGCGGCCTTAGGGTTTCGAAGGTAGAAATGGAAGGATGGATTGTGAGTGTTGATGAGAGGCATGAGTGTCGTTGGTGTTTTTCAAAGAAAAAAAAGCAAGAAAATATCAGATATGGGTAGAGAGAGACATAGGGATGCACATGATTTTGTTTGGTTGGGAAAGAGAGATGATGTGGGTAGAAAGAGACAGAGGGGGAGGTTAAAGGGAGACAGAGGGAAGTGGGGGTGGCGTGGGTTAAGGGATAGAGAGAAAGTGGGATGTGACTCATAAAACAATAATAAATTGAACACAGTAAAGACAGCTAGAAACGGGCCAGGGGCCCGTTCCCTCTTATTTTAAGAACCGCCCCGCCCCGCTAAATTCGTATACCCGTCCCGCCCCGCCCCGTTTCGTGTTCTGAAATTTTGGACCCGCCCCAAACTACGGGTACCTGTCCCGACCCGCGGGTCCTGGACCCGTTTGCCCACCCCTAGACTCTTGAGTCCTACATTCTAACTAGTAGCGTTCCTTTTTGGGCTGGGCTAGTGGGCTTCTGATTTTTTTCTAGTCCGAAGAAGCCTGAAATTCATTCACAATTCAAATTTTACTGCAAAAAGAAAACCCTAACCTGTGATTTGGGCTGTTTGTCCTCTTCAACTATCAAAGATGCCGGACCCGGAGGAGGAGACCAAGAGGAGGAGGAGGAGGGAGATGCGGGAGGAGAAGGGCACCAAACGCCCAAAATCCATGAAACTGACCACCATCCCTTCCTTGGAGGACTTGTTGGCCAATACTTGTTCGACCAGAGTCGCCCTTACCCCCCAACAGCATGAAAACTGTGCCTTTGCTCTCAAATTCTTCAAAGACAAGCTCCGGATGCCCGAGCAGATCAACCGAGAGTGGGATCAGTTAGATGCCATTTATATAACACAATCTGAGGCGGAGAAGCGTTGACTGTGGCTCTCAACACTCTCAATTTCTGCAAAAACCGGTATGATGAATACGTAGCGTTCGACGAAAATAGGGTTGTTCTTAACTCTTGTGCGGCAGGGGCAGGGGCAGGGGCAGGGGACTACATCAATGCCAGCTTCATCGCAACACCATCTTCCTCCTCTTGTTTTATTGCAACACAAGGTCCACTCTCACACACCTTTGAAGCTTTCTGGGAGATGGTCATCCAGTACCGTTGCTCTGTAATTGTCATGCTTACTGACTTGGATGATAACAAATGTGGAGATTATTTTCAGGCCGATGACAACGACGTCGTTAGTAGTAGAGAATTTGGGAATGTATGTGTAGCCACTAAGTGGATAAGAAGAGTTGGTGGATTTGGAGATGGTAATTCGGATTCACTAGTATTGCGCCTTTTGGAGGTGAAGAAGAATAATAATAAGGAACAGTCATCAGACTCAGACTCGGAGGAACCTTCACCACCCATGTCTGTTTTGCACATTCAGTATCCTCAATGGCCCGACCATGGAGTTCCCGAAGACACATTTGCGGTTCGTGGAATTTTGAAAAGAGTAATGTATCTGGTAGCACTCGCCATACCCGACTGCGGCCCAATTGTGGTGCACTGCAGTGCAGGTGTTGGGAGAACTGGAACGTACTGCACCATTCATGATACACTGCAGAGAATTCTTTTGGGGGACATGTCTGCTCTAGATTTAGTAAAAACAATAGCCACATTCAGGTCTCAGCGAGGTGGAATGGTCCAGAAACCGGAGCAATATCGTTTCTGTTATGATGCCGTCATTGATGAATTGGAAGAGCTCATCTTGGATGGATCCCCACTTGGCAGTTGATATATAGTGAAGTGAGCTAAGCTCCTCCAGTACTTGCTTTTGACAGGACATGAGTTTCTTTACTTATGCAAACTTGAGGTATATTTGATCTGAATAACATGGAAATCAGAATTATATTTCAGTTATGCAGCTAGATTCGGATTTCAGAATTACATTTCAGTTTCCATCTTTAATTGAAACTTGGAACTCTGTGAACAGTTCCCCTGATTTATGAATTCCTTACTTGCAGTTTGTGTTTTTAATTCTTGCTTTATGCTTCTCTTCCATGGAAAGTTAATGCCCTCATATACATTCATCTTCTGTGTAAGCCCCTCCTAGCTAGTTCTGCATAAGTTTGGATGTCTAGTGTTGATGATTCTTGCATTATTCTGTCGGATGATAGGAGGATGCCATTGCCATACATTCCTAATTTTCTTTATCCTAACCTAGGTGGCAATGTGTAATTGGATTATAGAAACCATTGCTTCTTTCTTAATGTTATATGATATGGGGAGGTTGGGAAATAAATGTTGAAACTTATTTGAATTATACTACATTCAACAATGGAAGTTAGTTATCTTCAGTTGGGCTGATCACCCAATGAGAGATTCAAATTGCACTGTGGGGTTTTCGGTCTGCAGATCCCCAATTTCTTGGGTGATGCCCAGAATTATTTTCGTGAGATGATGGATAAGTAGATGCGATGCAATGCTGCTCCTTACACAGGCTACACCAACACTGGTGTGTTAAAAGGCCAAGAGCTTGTGGAAGTGATGGTGGGGCTTAGTGTCAAAGGTGCGAGTGAGGGTGGTTTTAAAGGGAAGACAAACTTTTGTATTTAAAAGTGTCAAGAACATGGACTTTCTTGTACAAGTTGAACAAATAGGTACTTGATCAAGGTTATGCCATAAGCATTGCTGATGCTAGAGAGTTGGTGAGAGTAAAATCATTTAGGTTTAGGTGTTTTATCAATGTTAATACAGTAAATAGGGTTGCTTGAGAGATAACGAGGGGTTTTGTGCTCCTTTGTGATTTTGAATGTTCACTTTCAAGTAAACCATTTTGTGCGTTGTGATGCTAATCTATTTGGTTTTTGCTACTGCTGCTTCTTTTGTTATTGTAAGTATGAGCTCAACTTAAGTTTCTAATTCTTGGGAGATTGAGTCCATATAACAAGTGAGAGGCTAAAGCTACTGCCTTGACTGGAGGTAATCTCAGTTCCAAGTTACCCAGTTCTTTGGAAACCCTTTGTGTAAGCAAGTCAAGCTGTGGACTTGGGAGATCCCCTTTTTTTCTTGGTCAATCATTACTTTTCATAGCCTCTTGATTCAGACATTAGGGGAATTAGGTAATGGATGTTTTTTTTTTTTATTTTTTTTTTTATCACCTTCTGCTCTCAGATTTTCTTTGATGGCTGTGTTCAAAATACGCCTGATTTTCGGACAAATCAGTTTGGAATCATGGTGTTCCAATTGCAATCCAAAATTGATCGAAATGAAATTATCTTCCAATTTCATTCAAGAAACATTTAAGAAAGTCAACATCCATTTCAATTTCGGAAAACAGAGACATTTTGGATTTTTTGGAAAATTTCAGAACCGAAGACTCATACTAAAAGCCTCAAGAAACATAAGAGAAAGAGTGAGTAGAGTTTTGCATCGAGTAATGTTGGACTAATGATGCTCACATGCAATCAAATGTTATTCATGGAAAATATCATCTTTGCATCAATTATAAGATCTTATTTATTTCTACCTGAAGATAGTCACGATGGGGAGTTTTAAGTTGAAAACCCAGCGTTTTTCTGATTTCAGAAGTAGGTTTTAATTCAGGCGTTCCAAGGTTAGAAATATTCAAAATTCCAATCCAACTTGCACCCTATTTCGAAAGATAGTATGTGGAAGGCAGCAGGACTTTATACAGTCGTTGTAACAACTCAACAACTAGGAAAAAAAGCCTTATACGATAAAATTAACCATCAGAGGAAGGAAACATCTAGCTTATCATAAATAACTAGAAAAACATAAAGCTTGACTTTGTGATTTTCTTCCCTACCATCAAGAAAACAATCAACTTATTTGAATTAGGATAGGAGTGATGTTTTGATTAATGTGGAAACTTTTGGGCGGTGGGAAGTTCAGTACTAGACTACTAGTGCCTAGTGTTATCCACGACTAGAGCGATTTATGCAATCAAGTGCTGTTGAAACACTAGTCCTTGCATATGTGTCTTCTACTGTGTCACAATTTCTGTCACCTTGTAATCCGAATTTCAGTTGATGACGGCTGGCAGTAATTTGGCATATTAAAGTGAATTGAGGATCCATTTATTTTATGTGGTGTATCCACGATAATATCATACCATTTATTTCGATGGAGAAGGGATCTGAACTTTTCTTGGTGGAAACGAACAATGTTTCAGATGCATGACTGTTTAAAATGTCACAAAAATAATATGCATGGTTAAGAACAACTCTGGGAAAGGCAAACCTGGAAAACATCATTCCATCGTTGTACTTTATGACTAGTAAGCAGACAAATCATTCATCCAAAGTTAACAATTCTGCATGGCAAACGAGGGGCATCTGAATTTCTTGTCTCTTTGGATTCAAGTTTCCTCAGAACATCCATTCCCTGGAGTACTTAGCGTGGCTAATGCAGACCCTGGTATAGAAATTGGCGGTGAAGATGTAGGTCAGTTTCCTCAGAACATCCATTCCCGAGAGCAGCTGCAAGCCAAAGAAATAACCAAGTGCTTCTTTGATATAGAAATTGGCGGTGAAGATGTAGGTCAGTTTGTAATGGGCCTTCTTGGTTAAAGAACCCTTATTTACAATAAAGCATGCCAGCCCTGGAGTACTTAGCATGGCTATGGCTGACCCCGGTATCAATGGCAACCAGTTTTTCATGTGCGCAGTGAAGGTGCAATGGCTTCTGCAAATGTGTAACTCTTTCTTTCTGGAGATCACGTATGTTACTAAATATTTTTGTTTCAGTTCTCAATATGCTTTTCTTTGAACTTTGTGTGCAATCTATCCTATATTTCTATACTTTATGGGGTGGAGCGACTTTTTTGCAATTTAGTCAATAGTTGATAGGAGCAACTGCTTTGTTTGGTTAGTCCCCCTGGAGAAGATTTTCTTTGGTCTTCATCTATTCAACCATACAAAATGTTTCAAATGAATTTTTGAAAAAGCCCATACTGAAATCCTGAGATGCACCAATTGTTGAAAGAAAAACTGATATGTATATATGTGTGTGGGAAAATCTTGAAGTGAGGATGTCTATCCCAGAAACAATCCAAAGTATCCATCTCTTAGGTGATTCTTCAAGGTGTAATTCTGTTTATGGATCAGTTTTTGGTTTTTACATCATCACATAAGTAGCACGCTGGAAGGACTGGGAGACATCCATTATATTCTTTTTAGTATTTTTATCAGTGTGTTTATTCCAGCTAAAAAAAGTAAAGTGTACCTGAAATGAACCCCCATTCGTGTCCATTAATGTTTTTGATCTCCATGGTTTGAAATTGCCATGTCGTGTTTTAACATGTTATTGAGGGAATGGATGTTCTGCGGAAACTTGAATCCCAATAGACAAGCAGGTCAGATTTGCTTCATTTTTCGTGCAGAATTGTTAACTGTAGAGAGTTGCTTTTGGACACCAGATATGCCTACCAACTCATTTTGGATGATTCCCCACTTGGCAGTTGAATATGTAGTGAAGTGAGCTAAACTCCTCCAGTACTCGTTTTTGACAGGACATGAGTTTCTCTACTTAAGCAAACTTGAGGTATTTTCGATCTGAATAACATGGAAATTAGAATTACATTTCAGTTATGCAGCTAGATTCAGAGTTCAGAATTACATTTCAGTTTCCATCTTTAATTGAAACTTGGTACTCTGTGAAGAGTGTTCCTTTGATTTATGAATTCCTTACTTACAGTTTGTGTGTTTTAATTCTTGCTTTATGCTTCTCTTCCATGGAAAGTTAATGCCCTCATATACATGCATCTTTTGTGTAAGCCCCTCCTAGCTGGTTCTGCATAAGTTTGGATGTCTGTGTTGATGATTCTTGCATTATTCTGTCGGATGATAGGAGGATGCCATTGCCATACATTCCTAATTTTCTTGATCAGAATCTAGGTAGCAGTGAGAAATTGGATTGTACAAAGCCCTTGTTTATTGCTTTATGTAATATGATATGGGGAGTTTGGGAAATAAATGTTTAAACTTATTTGAATTATACACTCAACAATGGAAATTAGTTATCTTCAGTCGGGTGGATCACCCAATGAGAGATTCAAATTACACTGGGGGGTTTTCGATCTGCAGACCCCCAATTTCTTTGGTGATGCATAGCATCTTTGGCTGGGGAATGAAGTTTATCAGTCATGCTCATGCATCTGAGACCATGTTTATTTCCGCTGAGAAAAGTTCAAATGGCAATATATAGGTTAGAGAGAAGGTGCTCATGTGTTCTTTTGCGCACTACGTTTCTAGAAGTAACATGGAGTCAATTACACCAAGTATATGTTGTATGCGTTGGACTCTTGTTTTACAAGTGTATAATATGTTGGTTGTAGTTCATACTTTCATTAGCTGAAATTTGCATTACAAGGTAGAGGAAATTGTGGCATGGTAGACGATCAATGCATGGACTATTGTTTCAACAGCAGTTTACTGCATAAATTGTTCGAGTTGTTGCTCTTCTTCCTCATAAATTGTTCGAGTTGTTGCTCTTCTTCCTCTTGCCGTAAGTTTTTCCCCTTCTATCAGAAAATCTCACTCAAGCAAAGTTATTTGTTTCTTGGTGGTGGTGAAGAGAATCAGCAAGCCAGGCTTAAACTTCAAGTTATTTACAATGTGCTTGTATAGTTTGTATGAAGTCTGTATGAAGTCGTGCTGCCTTCCCACCACTTCCTATGTTTCAAACACTGTCATCAGAGAGAATCTGAGAACCCAAATGGGACAAAATGTCCATTGCATCACCTTCCTAATGTTTTCAGCTAAGCATCCAATTACATCATCATCTGCGATGCGAATAGCTGCTTCAATTGCTTCCACAGAGAGTTTGCAAAGGGATTGGTGAATTGCTTCCATAGAGGATCAGTGGCTTTAACGTGCGGTGCTCGTTTTGTGAGGACCGTACGATAGAAAATGAACTCCGAGGGCAACTGCAAGGAGAGCAATCTGTTTTACCTTTGGACTGGCCTCAGGATGACAATCAAACTGTTAAACCGGATAACCATGGATAACTGTCCGAATGAAACGGATTTGGGGATGAAAATTCGATTATATTTCGGATATGGGGAAAAACCGGAAATATTATTTGGTTATGGTTTCGAATATGGTTATAGGGGTTTCCAATTCATATCCGTCCTCGAATCTGACCCGAATAATACATATTATGTTACAATATATATATTCACTGAAACTCATTACCTTGAGAATTACGAAAGTTGCATTTTGTGAGAAAGTTCAAAAGTTTTGAATAAAAACCAATGAGAATTCAATAGTGCTTATTAGAGAGTTCAAACATAAGACATCATCATCAATGCATCATCAATGTATTTATTATATTGTAGCGACGAATATATTTGTTCACAAATATATTGTAGCAACGGGAATCCGTTATTCGGTGGGTATGATTATTGATAATACTCGATAATGGTTAATTTGCAGTTATAGATATGGTTAATTTTCATAGCTATTTCCATCCCATAACCATGAAAATTAACCATATCCCCATCGGTTAACAGTTATCAATAACCATACCCACCAGGTTTAGGAACGGTTATGGATATGGTTAATTTGGTTCGATTTATTTCGATTTTGATCCGGTTAAGTTTTAGTTATTTTTTACATAGAAATTGGAGAGAAATTAGATAACTTGATTTTAAGTTCCACAAATAACAATCAATTCATTAAATTACTTATTAAGAGTTTAACTATTCAATGAAGTAGGAAAAAGATAATCCACAATTGAACATTACAATCATAAAATAAGTACTCCACTAAACAAACAAAAAAAGCGTTTAATTGATAAATACTTCAACTTCAAAAAAATCATTAATTGGTGGGATGTCATGATGTTGCATTCGGATTACAATGTGCCGATGAAAGGTGGGCCGAATGCCGAATAAACATATAATTTCGGGGAAGCCCAAATGAGTGCCAAACCGCGAGCGCTCACTTTGTGGGAACAGAAAAAGGAAAAAGAAGGGAGCGCGAGCGACGGGCAGAAACGCTTAGCAGTTGCGAAAATGGAGGCTTACGGCTCTAGCGATGATTGGGAATCCATCGGCAATGGAGCTTACGGAATAGTTTTCAAAGCCAAGGTCAATGGCACAGAGGACTTCGTTGCCATCAAGAAAATTGAACCTGACATGGATGGTATCGTTGGGGTGCATCCTGAAATCCACACCCGCACATCGTGCGTTTTGACAATGCTGTGCCGGTAATGGAGGTGGGGAAGGATAAACCCACCATGTATCTCATATTCGAGTACCTCCACAAGACACTCGGTCAAGTCGTCAAAGAAATTGGATTCTTGAAAGATGATATCCCTCACTTTCTGTACCAGATACTGAGTGGGGTCGACCACTGTCACTCCTTCTCCGTCATTCACCGTGATTTGAAGCCGAATAACATACCTTTTGACGAAAATAATCGGACCCTCAAGATTGCCGATTTTGGCGGTGGTCGCGGCTTCACGGTTGGACCTGAGGAAAGCAATTACTCGCCCCAAGTGATGGCCAGTATCAAATGGAAGGCGCCTGAATTGCTATTACTCACTGGAAAATACTCAAGTCCAGTCGATATATGGTCAGTTGGCTTAATTTTCGTTAAGTCTCAAAAGTTCAGGTGTTTGAATGTATTTAAGTAATAATTTACTATAATATTCTTGCATTATTGCAATTTACTATGACATTCTCGTATTAATTACAGCTGTGATGGCGAGGGGAGGAAGGAATTTGTTCTCTACTAATTATCGGTTTTCTCAGTTGGTCAGCATATTCCAGATAGGTGTTTGGTGTATTTTTCATTTTGTGAAGTAACTGAAAAAAAGAGGAAAAGAATATAAATAAATGCGATTATTGTGCAGGTTACTGGGGATTCCAACAGAGGAGGAGTGGCCAGGAGTCACTGAGGCGCTTGGATGGCCAACTGATGAGGAGTTGGAGTGTGTCATGCAAGAATGTAGTGATTACACTGTAGACATAGAAATTTCGGTGAAATAAATGTTCACCAACACATTAAAGTTTCGACAAATGCATCATAAATCGTACATGTGATTCATCAAAATCAGACGAGTCATCAAGAATGACATGTGTCAACACTTACACATCTGCACATCTTTTGGAGATCGAATAAGAGGAAACTTGTAATCAGAAATCGTAACCCTACAAATTCATTAATACAAATTTATTTTCTCTTGTTATTTGCTACAGGAAATACGTGTTTACATACACATCCGAGGAATTTCGATTAACTTCTTTGAGAGGCACTGTTCCTTGTTTGGATTCGGATGGATTGGACCTCTTATCTGTAAGCTTTATTTCTCCTAGTATTTAGTATTTGTCATCATTGCACACTACATAGACCATGCATATTCATTCAATCAAGTACACATTTTGATGGCATTTTTCACACTTTAGTACTCTGATAAAATGTAGTTCCCTTGTTGCTTTCACTCATGAATATCATGTGTACCATTCATTTCAGTATGCCATATTGACGAGGATTTTACAACAGGCTTACGTATTGCTCATGTGTTTAGTCAGTGGTTAAGTATTTAGAAAGAAAGAAGGTCAACTTAGGGTGATGATGATGAAGTTGGGCAGATGTCATTTAGCAAAGTTTGTTCTTTCTTGTATTGTTTTTTTAATATGTAGGTTGATGAAGCTCCACTTGGCTGGAATCTTTCCTATAAGACAATGTATTTGTATCCTTTTAGCTTCTAAATGAGTGCTTTTCCTGAAGGAAAACTACTAGTTCATCTTATCACTTGAATTTGCCATATTTGATTGTTGCTGGTTGTTCTGCGATTACTTTAAATTGTGCATCTCTTTCTCAATTATGCTCCGAGTCTAATAGTTTATTGCTTTGTCGACAATGCAGCAAATGCTCATATATAATCCCGGGAAGAGAATTACAGCAAAAAAAGCTCTGGATCATGTATACCTTAAGAAGCATGACAAGGCTCAGGTATCAAGTTTCATTTGTACAATTTTTCTTTGGATTGACAATGACATGCACTAAGTATAAATACTTACTCCCAGTTTATTCTATTCTTCAAACCCAAAATGAATTACCCGAGTATAAGGTAACTGGCTTCACTCTTTCAGCCGTCCTCATTCTCCCAAAGTTTCCCAGTCCTGTTTCATGAGCATGAGATCTGAAAATGGTGCTTTTACCACCATCGTTGTCCTCAGAAATGGGCTTTTCTGCCATCCCAGGCACCCGTCTCTTTGCAATCCATCTTAAATCCCTAGAAATCTAGATCCACAAATGCGATTGGAGCCCCATAAATTTTTTTTTGTATCGGTGTCCTGTTTCACTTTGCTCGTTATTAATGCATCTTGTTTATGTTGAGAGATGGGACGGTCATGTGTAATCTAGAAAACAGTTTGAGGTATTTCCATCATTAGGAGAAATGAAATCGCTTACATTTGTGTTACTAGTTAAGGAATAAAACTTTTATGTAATTAAGTGACAGATCTTAGGTTCGATAATTGATTGACATGGACGGCGAGGACGAATTTGTTTTGATTTTGATACCTAGTTATGGATGACCCATCATGGGACGTAGTCCAGTCTCTCATCTTAGAATATAATACCTCATCTTCAGTAATGTAGGGTTATACATCAATATTCTATTGCAAGAATTACTTAGTAGTGAAAACTGCTCCTGATCCTCATGCTCATGAGTATGCATTACTGATTCTGATTTCCTATGATTAATGAATTTGTTGTAATCTTCATTATAGTCGATTGTTACATATTGTATTGCTGCTATGGGGCTACATTTACTTAGAAGTGGCTGTTTTAATTGCTCCACAAGGGCCTGAATTCTCAGTTATTTTCTGTTGTTTTCGGTTTGGGTTTTGTTATTGCATAAGCTTGGGTGTGCCTTGATTCCCCCATTAGTTGCTTGTCTCTTTGTATGTTAGATAGACACTGAAGTTGAAGCTCCAGATCACGTTTAGCAGTAGGATTTGTCGAACATTTGCCATTATTGTTGTTATTATGATTAATTGGCTCTTTTTACATTTGATTTGTCCATGCGGTGTCTTATATTTTTTTTGTTGCAGGCGTGATCATAACGGGGATATGGACTTGAAATTCTGGATGAAGGGGTGAATATTCGCTGGTTCTATTTCGGTTTCTGTGAACCGTATAAGCAATTCTACTTAGCACAATGGATTTGAATTTGAATCATTCATCATTTTGTTGCCTTTTTTTGGGTAAGTGATTCAAGATGGAAGCACAAGCGTTGGGAAAATGGGAATTGTTAGACCATAGAATCTGATTGCGATGTGGTTGTACACCGAATGCATTTGTCAGTATGCAAATTGCACTTTTTTTTCTGTGTTGGTTACACAGGCAACTGCCGGTTGGGCGTCGTCTGAATATTCGTGTATACTCATCTGCCCTTTTTTAGGCTTTTGCTAAAAACAGCTGCCGCACAGCGATTTCTTTCTGCAATTTCCACCAAATACCCTTCACTTTTTATGAGTGACCTTTTGTCTTTCTTCACTCTATTCTTCTAATGACTCAGCTTCTTTTATTTCGTTCTTCTCCATTAATTTTTCTTCTTGTATGGTCAAGTTCTTCCCTTGTTCTTAATTAGATACACAGTATTATTAAGTAGCAAAGGTTTTTATACTTTGATTCATAAAGGATTTCTCTCTCTTTCTCAGGGGTTGCTGATAAAATTTGGTACTTTTTTGTTTTTGCTTGGTTAAAGTCTATACAGGAGCGCTCAAGCAATGACTAGTTAGTAACTTAATACGGTGCTAACCGATTGTTAAGTTGTAGGCTATGGTTGATTTGTAATGTTTAGTTATATGTTAAGCAATGTATTTACTGACTGTTATATGATAATAAACATGAGAACTATGTATCCTTGTTATCTTGAGGGCCTATCATGTCCTAAACTACCTTGATGTGAAGAGTATCAAATATGTAAATACGCACTATATATATACACTGTATGTACATGACATGCACATGATATGCACGAAACTGAAGCTTGGCAAGGAGTTGATTATAAGACGCATTTAGTGCATGCTATTCGCATAATGGATACAACTAGAATATAATCCACAACGACCACATATATAAGGTGGGAGTGGCGGTTGGAAGTTTTTTGTAAAGACCATTTATACGTAAAAATAACTTTAATAAAAAACTACCATGGCATTAGAAGATTCATGTGGTCTGAGGGATTGCAACAAGTTCCCTGCAAGTTCGCTCGTTATGGCCAAACTTCCAACAACGCTTACATTTCTGATTGACTACATCTTCTCCTTGGGACGGGATACACTGCTTCTTGGGTCCCTCAGACAGTTCTGTCGATGGTAGGACTATCAGCTGCGCATGTTGCGTTCCATTAGACAACGGGGAATACCAACTATCAAATCGGAATAGGCAGCTTCTCGACGAGTGTAGTAGGTGGAAGCCAACTCATAAATGTTGCAGTTTGCAAATAAGCATGCTGCAATGGCGTGTTTGCAGGGCAATTGCTCTATATTGAATTTCCGGCAGGTGCAAGTTTTGTTATGTATATACATTCAAATTACACAGCATAAAAAACTGAGAACCCTAAATTTAATACAAGAAATTTTGATTAGTTATTTACAGGTTAATTTAAGATGTACTTGCAAATCACAGAGTCACCAACTACAAGCCTACAGTCTACCGGGCGAGTTTCAAGTCCAAAGACTTGTTCTTTCCATCATCTTGTTTTTGATCAGCAGTAGTAGCAGTATTATTACAAGAATAGAGAGAATGGAAGAGTAAAGGAGTAGGTCCTCGAAACTCCACCTCTCTGGTAGGGATGGCAATTCTAACCGTTAAACCTGATAACCGTGGATAACCGCCCGAATGGATTGGATTTGGATATGAAAATTCGGGTATGGTTTGGATATGGGGAAAAACCGTTTATATTATTCGGTTATGGTTTTGGATATGGTTATAGAGGTCCCCAAACCGTATCCATAACCGAATCCGATCCGATTAGTAAATAATATAATTTACATATAATATAATAGTATAATACATATACATATATATATATATGTATTTATGTATTTGTATATCTATTATTCACCAAACCATTAGCTTGAGAATACAAAAATTACATTTTGTAGGAAAGTAAAGTTTTGAATCAAAATCAATGTGAACTCAATGGTCCTTTTAGGACATAACGAAGATAAGCCAACATCATCAGTGTTTTAATTTTTATACTCAACAAGATCCATTCATTGGATCATTTTATACATCAAATGTTTAATGACGAAATTGATATTTACTAACTTATAATTTCTCAATTGAACGAATATATTTTTTGTATTGACGAAGATGGATATACCCATTAACCGATGGGGAATCCGTTACCCGGTGGGTATGGTTATGGATAATACCTGATGGTTAATTTGCAGTTATGGATATGGTTAATTTTCATGGTTATGGGGATGGATATAGCATTTCCGTCCTCAAACCGAACCGTTGCCATCCCTACTCTCTGGCAAAATCCCCCACCTCAAAACTTGGCACCCAATTACCTCCTCCTGCTGAATCATCATCATCATCATCATCATCATCCTCGCTCATTTTCTTTCTTCGCTGTTTGCTGTTGTCCAACAATACTTCAGGATCGTCACCCTGATCTTCTGGCTGGGGCGGCGGTGGCGGTGGTGCGTTTCTTAAACTTAGACGATTACGAGCGTCGTGGTAGTTTCTTAAGCAAAAGAACCCACGTATGGATTTTCTTTTCTCTCTGGCCTTATTGTTTTTTGCTTTTTGATGTTTTTGAAACCCGTTATCAACTGGGTTCTGTTTGGTATCTGAGAAAATGCAAGAAACTGTACCCCTCTAATCCAGTGACCTCATTCAAGAAAGTTCGATTTTTTTCCTGTGTATTTTGGTTTTAATTTTTATGGGTAATAAAAAAGGGCATAATTCTCCTCTGTTTTTTTTGTAGATAGCTATAAGTTTGATTTCCATGTCGCATGCTTCCAATTCTGGGAAATTTGCTTTTGTTTTCCTTTTCCTTTTGTGTTTTCTGGGTTACCAAACAGAGGATAATCTCTTCTCTGTTGTTTACAAAGACAAATTACTTGAATTCTGTTTTTTTTTTGCTGAGCTTTCTTGGTAACCAAACAGAGGGTAATTTCTGTTCCGCGTGTGTTTGCTTTAATGCCTAACGGAGTCTGATTCTTCTTTGTTCAGTTTTCTCAAATCTCATTGACTCCTCTGTTGACTTTCACTGCCTGCTTTGAATTTTAATTCTGTTCACTGGATTATTAAGTACAAAGTTGGGCATCACATGTTTTCTTGGCTTTCAAATTGAAGGGAGATAAATTACTTACCATCTGTGGGAGGAGGTGCATCGGGATTTCGTGTTAATTACTAGTACTACCCAGTTAGGTAGAGCTTAAAAGAATACAACGATAATCCTTGAGGATGGCTAAGCAAGCTGTGGACAGTCGCATGTAAAAGGAGGTTGTCGTGTTTCGAAATGAGGATCGGTTGGAGATTATTGAAGAAAAACAGAATAAGGCTCAGTTGGTGCTTCATATCAATTTTGTATTTGATTTTCCTTCCTTTTCCTGGTCAAGTCTATGATAATTTTCTCAACTGACGTACCGACATTCTCTTCGCATTAGTTTTTTTTAAATATTTATTGTACGGTATTGTATAGGTACCCTTTTACGTCAGAGGATGCTATCTCAGTATAGCAGATGTAGAACAAGAGTGTATTTAGTTGATTACTTGCGCCCCAAGTTACTCGGACTTCTTGTTATCAAAAGATTGTCGTGGATGGGTTAAGTCCACATTAAGTTCTTTTTCTTGCCTTGTAAACAAGGACTTTTAGTTCATAGTCTTGTATGTTTGAATGAAGGGAGTCCAAATCTCCTTTAAGCCATTTATCCGTTTGCTTGGTTCTTGATTGATTTTAATGATAACATATCCATTAAACTAATCAGATCCAGATGCAAATGGGACTCTTAATGTGAAATTTTGTTCCTGGATTTCACTATTATAATCTACGTTTTTGTATTATTGAGATTTTATATTATTTCTCAAGAATTTATTTTAATTTGTTTGAATTTATATTTTAATTAAACTAGTTATGAAATTTGAAGTTTGGAAATTAATTATTTAAAATTCGTAGACCTTTCGAGGTCACAATTTATATTTTCGAATAGATCTTGAAACCACGAACGTATAGACGAAAGCCGTTTGCGAGTCTAGATTATAACGGTATAGTTACTGACATTTAAAGTTGTTTTACTAAACTATAGATTTTAAATCAATTAAACTTCCACAAGGAAGAAGCCTAATCAGATTTAAGCAAAAATAAGGGGACCAATCAGCTATAAGGAGAAGGACCAATCAAATTAAAGGGGAAGGTTTCAAAAAAAAAAAGGAGGAGGGGAGGAGTCTGATTCTAACCCGTTTTGGTGGGAGATTAGACCCGGTAACCCACCAACTTGATCCGCTTGTATCTCCTCCGTCCGAGCTCTGTTTTTGGTGATCTTGATGTCCATGGAAAGCTCTTGACGAGCCCTACATCTTTGTAGTGTTAGATTTCCCATTTTCTTTTCCATCTTTGCAGTTCAAAGCCACAAAGCCATGACTTTTCTGGCGGTTTTATCATTTTTCCGGTGATTCCGGCAACCATTTCCTTCGAGTGAGGTATGAAACTTCATCTACTCATCATAATCTTCAAGTTGGTATGCTTGGTTCGTGTGTTCGTATTCATTTTAGAGTTGGATGTTTAGAACCCTAGAAATCCAGTTTTCTTCGGTGAATTTGGATGGTTTCCAGTTAGAATTTATCGTTGGCCTAGTTGTGAAAAGTGTTTCCCTTATTGAGCTCTAGCTACCACATAAATTTGAGCTCATTTAGTTAATGTTGAAAATTCAGGTTTTCTAAACCCTCCACCTTGGCTACAACCACGTGTGGCGGTGCGTGGGACCGTCCACGAGTGTTTTCTAAGTACCAATACCTTCTAGTGACCCTATAAACCTATGTCTAGCTCGGTTTCCTGAAATTCAATTGTTTGGTGTGGTGATCAAATTGGACCACCACTTGTTTGTGTGATTGACGACAATCCGATCGTTGGATCGTCGTACAATTTTGTGAGCACCCTAGTTATCAGTTGTTAAACCTTTGAGAACTTACGGATCGGAAATCCAATGTGCGGATCTTCCGGATTAAATAACCTTAGATTGTTGACCTTAATGGACCTACCTTATCGACGGTTGACGTTCTAGTCAACGTGCTCTACTCTAGAGTGTCGTTTATCTCTAGTTTGTTGTTGAGGCTTGATGGAGCTTAGTTGGCTCATCACGATGACGTGTCTTTCCCAGTTGACATGTCTCGATATATGTATTAGTGGCACCATATTGAGTTATGCTTGTTTATTAAATGTGCTTTCTATTGAATTGTTATTTTTACTTTTAGCATCAATCTATGCTTATTAATTGTGATTCGACTGTAGTTTGGAAACGTTTATGAAATGTGGTTAGTTAAGTATGATTAGTATGATGTGTATGATTGTTTTTATGACGATGTGAACCCAGAATCTTATGAGAAGTATTATGCAGAACTTTTATGCTTGTATGATAAGATAGTTAGTGGTCATGAGAAGTTGATAGTGCAAGTGATTACGATGTAAATTATAGCGGATGAGATAAGCGTAAATGGTTTATGTATTGATCTAACTGCGCCATGTAGCAGTGGTACGTGGATGGTCCTACTTGGTTAATCCGCATTGGGGGACCGTATGCATTCTAGAAGTGATCATGCTTGGTATATCCGCGTTGGGTGATCACTACCTAGAGCTATATGATATAGTCATGCTTGGTATATCCGCGTTGGGGGACTGTTAGGGGTAATCATGCTTGGTATATGCGCGTTGGGTGATCACTGCCTAATAGTTATGTAGGTGTGACCTTGCTTGGTTAATTCGCGGTGGGGGGTCACTACCTACTTGGTTATCTTGACCCTGCTTGGTTAATCCGCGTTGGGGGGTCACTAGTGGTCCTGCTTGGTTAATCCGTGTTGGGGGACCATACTATATATGGATCGCGCTTGGTTAATCTGTGTTGGGCCATCCTTATGGCTATGTATGCTTAGGAGTGATCATGCTTGGTTAATCCGCTTTAGGTGATCACTTCCTAATAGTTGTAGGAGTGACTCTGCTTAGTTAATCCACGTTGGGGGGTCACTGCGCAGTTGGTTACTTTCTCGGGGGTGGCTCTACTTGGTTAATCCGCTTTGGGAGGCCACTTCCTGTTTGGTTACTTATGTAGGCTTCAGCCGAATTGCGTTCCTCTAGCCCTAGTTTTTAATGTACATATGAACGATGGTTTTTGAGAATCTTGGTGGTTTGAATGGGAAAAGTCGTTGGATGTTTGGGTGACTCCTTCGGAGTTGTTAGAGTTCCTTGGTTAAACTCGTGAAATGATATGTTACTGCATTCATTGATTAACATAATTAAATGCTAAGATCATGTATCTTTGATTCGTGAATTGATTGATTGACGGGATTGTGGAATGACCTTGGTTATGGTTGTTATTATTCTGATTATTTTAGTTGATCAATGTGGCTTGAGAATAATATGTGCTTCGTTGGCTATTTGATATGTTACATGCTGTGGATGGAAGTATCATGCTGAAAACATGGAATTTATATGATGGATGGAATGAGAATCTTGAATGGCATGTTGGTTTGTTTTGTAACCCTGAACTTGGTAATGTCATGCATGTCAAATTCTAATAATTGATTACAGAATGTTATGTATTCCTGTTAGAACGCACTACAATAAATGTCTAAATTAGTGAACGACGAACTACAAGTGGCTTGATCCCTAATAAGTGTACGTAGGCCGTCTAACGAGGAGGTTAGATGCAGCCATAAAGTATACAGAAAATTACTTTGTGATTTGATTCTCGAGTTGTGATTTGCCATATCCCAGAGGCGGGGTATGTTGAGATACGGGTATTTGGTGACGTCTCTTATCGATCCTGGATGTATGTCGGGATCGGGGCGTGACACTTAAAGTAGGAAAACTGATGGAAATAGCTTGAATACATACTGGAGAATGCATTAAGTAATAGATCTACAAATTCAGAAAACAAACAAAGAGCTTTGGGCAAGATTTCACCTTGTCTGGTAAGGTTGAACTACTTGCAGTCACTTCTCTTTGAATTAACAGGGGTTTATATGCTAAAAAGGGATGGATGGTAAACAAGTTTACACAAGGGAATCGATACTACGCCACTAAGAGAGATAGCAGAGCTTTAAACTAGAGAAAGATAGGCTTTCTAAGGAAATCTAGACAAGAGATAGCTTGTCGTTAAAAATGACTGAATCTGGGTTGATTTTAGCTTTTGGATGCAAATCTGGCTTAAGAGTAAAGTTTGTATGTTTGTTTGTTTGATTGGTTGAGTGTCCTTGTCTCTGGGGCCTCTTCTTCCTTTTATAGGCCAATTAGCCTGATTGCTGTGACTTTGTTCTTGCCCGAAAACATCTGAAGGATAATGAGTCATCAGCTTTTTACTTGGAATGCCACTGAAAAGTACTTTTTGGCTAATTGTGAGTTAGTGTCCATCATTTGACATTTAAATCATAGGCACATGGTCTATGCATTAATGGGGAGGCGCCAATTTGTCTCTGGACCTGGTGTTGGGCTTCGGGTAAGTCTTCTTTTAATTGGTATCTCTGGGCTTTCTCACACTTACAGCCCAATGTTCAAATATTAACCCAAACAATATGTTTCATACATAATTGAAGTGTTCATAAAATGTTTTGGTTTTTTCTGCAGAAGGTTTACCCTGTGAATGTGCTTCCATTTTTGAAAAGAATTAATGATGAACAAGTGACAGAGATGGAGATGGAGATAGACGCTACAAGACAAGGTATTCTCTTTCTGGAACTCAGTAGAGGATTAACTCTTTTTCTAACCAGGTTTTGCTTTGATTTTGAGGCAAGGTATACTTAATTGAACGTTTTAATAGGATTTTGAAGTCTTTAAAATATGGGTGCATACATGATACATGAATACAATGTGTTGTGTGTGTGTTGGGTTGGGTGGTGGTGGTGGTTAGAAGACGAGCACACATTAATACAAAAGTTGCATCTTTTATTTGACTAAGAGAGGCATTCTGAAAATAACATTGCCACACACAGACAGGCTTTTTACTCTTTACGTTTCTGTAGTTTGCAATCATTTATGAAATCGGGGATAGTGGATGTTATTTATGTTCTTGGCTGGGGTTGTTTCTCATTGATATATGAGATTAGAAGTAATCACTGTGTCATCCCATCTGAGACCTACCACACAATATTAATGGAACTCTTATTATTGTTTTCATTTGACCTTGGATTTTTTGGGGACAGGGATAGCCCCGTTGGAGCTAAAGAAAGAAAAGTCAGATGTAGATCCTGATGAGCATGTGTTTGGTAAACCTTTAACATGAACATTTTACTGCATTAGATTTTGATTTTTTGGACTAATTGAATGCAAACCATCAGTCGGTTTTCTTTTTTTGCAAGATTTGCATCTTCGCAATCTAATATTGAAAGAGGAAGCGAAGGAAGATTTAAATCTTCTGGAAGTGCTCAAAGTAGATCGTAACAAAAGCATTGATTGAATAGTTGAGGTAAAATCTGCGTTTATAAGCTTTTCCCAAATTTTGTGTCCTTTTCTAATTCCCATATAAAAGACAAATGGGTTTTGTGCAATTTTGCATATGCAAGCCAAGAGGATGCTACCATATTTCTGGCAATAAATACCTGGGACAACTATTTGTGTTCGAATTCTGATCCGTTAATATTTTTTTTTTCCTTTTACTATTTTGTGTAAGAAATATATTGTTTTTAAATTTTGATTAGATTTTTTTTTTATTGTTTATTTTAGAATCTAAAGCTGGCTTGCTTGTCAATTTCTTCAAAACTTGAAGAAATTGATTTTCCTCGCTGTTTGTGGTAGCCTAATTCCACTGACTCTCTCTTGCACAATAATGAGAACGGCACTCTCCAGACTCAAATTAAGGTCCTCAAGGGACTTTGTTCAGGCATGTGTCAAAAAGCTAGACAGAGAAGGTTGTCCTGAAGAAACATTGAGGGAAACATGTGTCTCAATCATGAAAGGTATAATATTTAATTTATTTATTGATAAATGAGTGTTTCAGATTAATACAGTTCATGATTATTTGTTTACATTTTATTATTTTATATATTGAGACCAGAGTTAATACATTCGATGACTCTAAAGTTGATAGTGTGGAATTGACAGAGATTAATATAGTGAGCTACAGGCGATCTGTTATAGCTTGTGCTACAGTCATAACTGCTCTGGTTTGCACACGAAAAAAAAAACCAGAATATTCAATTCCTTTTAGCAACATTTATTGATAGGCATTAAGAAACAGAACATTAAATATTCCTAAACTAGGACTTACCACTTTTAACAAGAGAAAAGGATCTGAATTAAACTGCAGCTTGTTACGATCTAATTTGAGAGCAGTTATGATTGTAGCACAAGCTATAACAGATGGCCTGTAGCTCACTATATTAATCTCTGTCAATTCCACACCATCAATTTTAGAGTCATAAATTGTATTAACTATGGTCTCAATATATAAAATAATAAAATGTAAACAAATAATGATGTACTATATTAATCTGAAACACTCATTTATCAATAAATAAATTAAATATTATACCTTTCGTGATTGAAACACATTTTTCCCTCCATGTTTCTTCAGGACAACCTTCTCTGTCTAGCTTTTTGACACATGCCTAAACAAAGTCCCATGGAGTCCCTTCGATCGCCCACCCTAATGACATGAGGACCTTGATTTAAGTCTAGAGAGTGTTGTTCTCATCATTGTGCAAGATAGAGTCAGCGGAATTAGGCTACCACAGACGGCGAGGAAAATTTATTTCTTCACGTTTTGAAGAAATTGACAAGCAAGCCACTCGTAGTAGCTCCCAATCAGGCTTTAGAGTTTAAAATAAAAAATCTAATAAAATTTTAAAAACAATATATTTCTTACACAAAATAGTAAAAGGGAAAAGAAATATTACCGGATCAGAATTCGAACACAGATAGTTGTCCAGGGTATTTATTGCCAGAAATACGGTAGCATCCTTCAGTTTGCTCTTGGCTTGCATATGCAAAATTGCACAAAACCCATTTGTCTTTTATACAAGAATTGGAAAAGGACGCAGAATTTGGGAAAAGCATATAAACGCAGAGTTTACCTCAACCATCTAATCAATGCTTTTGTTACGATCTCCTTTGAGCACTTCCAGAAGATTTAAATCTTCCTTCGCTTCCTTTTTGAATATTAGATTGCGAAGATGCAAAAAAGAAAACCGATTGATGGTTTGCATTCAATTAGTCCAAGAAGCAAAAAAAATCAAAATCTAATGCAGTAAAATGTTCATGTTAAGGGTTTACCAAACACATGCTCATCAGGATCTACATCTGACTTTTCTTTTGTCAAAAGATCAGTGGCGACGTCGATGATGGCGTTGGATGTCAAAACGATGTCGTGGGTTATGGGTTTCAGGGCGTGGAGCTGCTAGCTTCGTGGGTTGGCTCGGCTCCAGTGGCTCAGGCTGCTGGGCTCGGCGGTTCGACGACCGCGACTTGCTCAGTGGGAGGGGTTTTCAACGAAACCGTAGTCTATATATATATATATATATATATATATATATTTTTTTTTTTTTTTCAAAATTCAAATATGCATATATAATTTAATACTGATCTATATAATTCCATACAATATCAATTCACATAATTTCACAATATTATGGATATAATGCATACACAATTTATGTAGAATCTAAAATTCGTAAAGTTGGGTCATGCATTATAGTGAATGTTCATGCTATCAGGGCTGCAAAAATATCGAGATAAAAACCGTTGTTTTGGAAGAACTTGATTGTGTGATGATATTGATGAACTAGCTTGATGTAGAAAATTATTTCTTCAATTTCGGCTTTCCATCTTCGAAGCTTGTATCACGTTCTAAGAAAAATAAATTGAAACAATAAAAGTATATGAATACAAAAAAACCAAGGTTTTAAAAAACGCTAGGCGTTAGTCGGGCGGCGGGCTAGCGCCTAGGCGGATTTAGGTAAATTTCTTGTATATCTTGTAAATAAGTGCATATTGACACCTAAAAAAAAAACTATACTTGTATGGATAATAAAATAATGATAAAATGCAAATTAGGTACACTATTTCCATAAGTATTGGATGAACTTGTAGTAAATCCATCATTTGCAAATTAGATACACCATTTCCATAAGTATACCACCATGAAACCAAAAAAGAAAAAAACACACAATTAATAAAAAAAATATTAAAAAAAACCTCCTAGGACCGCCTAGGCGGTAGCCTAGGCCCAGCCCGATTTGCCCAAAAACGCCTCGGTTGCTAGGCCCCGCCTAGGGCATTTTTTAGAATATTGAAAAAAACCAAAATTTAATCAATTAAGAATAATTCAAACGTAATATTACCCTTATTGAAGATGAATAATTTCCACGTCACATTTATAGGCACAGTGGTAGAAGTATGCGGATAACGTGTTGTGGCTTATTTTAATCAGACAAGAGAGGGGGCACTGGAGGGAGAGTAGGAAGAGATGTGTTTGTAGGGGTGTGTAGATGATGTGTTATTTCCCCTACCCAGTGCCTTTATTTATAATAATAAGAGGAAAAAATACAAGTCCTAATAGGGAAGAATAACTAGTATAAAAAATTTAAGATTTACACAATCATACTTTTTTTTTTTTAAGCGATATATTAAATAAGCAAACTCATGAAGAGTTACATATGTCTTGGAGTAGAAGCTCCTAAATAAGAGTAGGAGGCTCCTCAAACCAAACTAAATTATTGCTACTAGACAAAACAAACTTCGCAAGACTGTGCAACACCATTACATAAACTAACACGCCCCGATCCCGATGTCCCACGGACATCAGGATGGTCACGTGCTAGTCGACACCCGGAGACAACAAAAATCATTTAATGAATGCAAATGCCGAGAACATGTGAAAACATGCATGAAAATTTCGTTCAAATACTAATATAATAAAATAATATTCAACTGCCAACATTGAAAACATAAAGATAATGCATGGCATGTTCAGAGCATATTATAGTACAGAGTACAAGAGGAAAGTGAAATTACAATGATGTCAAGCAGAAGAGATGATGCGATATCATTGGTAGGGGAATGCCTCGTACGTCGGATCATTGTCCTCGTTCCTATGTCCTGATGGGGCGCAAAACAAATATAAGTGGACCAAGTTGATGTATATATATATATATATATATATATATATATATATATAATGAAACAGTTATCAACATACTAACCCCTAAAGTTTTATGAAAACAAACCCTTTAAACCCATAAGGCCCAAACCGGGTCTTAAGCCCAATAAACCCTAAACCCAACTAAACCCTAAACCCAACCCACTAGGCCCAAAACCCTTAGGTCCCAACCTAGTTCAACCCTAACCCTTGACCCGGTCCAACCCTAAACCGGTTTGACTGGACCCGTTGACTTTGACTCGATCAACGCTGACCGTTGATGGTTGACTTTGACTGTCAACGTTGACCGTTGACTTTTTGGGTTGACTTTTTTGACTTTCGTCCGGAACCCCTCCTAGGCTAATTTCTACGTCCTGAACCTGTTTTTGACATCCATTTTCCCAAATTCAATCGTTTGAATAGAGTTTTATTAATTGTAACCTTTATGTGCTTAGGTGCAATTAATAGCGGCGATTCCGTCATTCCTATTTCGTACAGCTCTACAACGACGGAGTATATATGAGTGGACCCCTTCTAAAATACATGTTTTAATAGTAGAAATGCATACATGAAAAGCATGATTTAATGGTTACGTTTTATGAGTAAATTAGATTTACACTTATGATATATTATGCTTTACTTAGAATATTTTGGAATACCACATTTTCTATCGAACCCATGTTCTTTGTAGGATATCTGATGGATGACGATATACTATTTAGAACATGTTTTTACACACTTCTTTGTAGTATAGATGATGGATGACTTTATACTATGAAGATGCTTTTGAGATATATGTACCTACGTTTGGAAAGATTATTTTCAGTGGTTTTGTGCGTATCTAGTGGTCCCTATTATTGACCTTCGGGTTGGGTGCTGTAGGAGCCTTTGGGCGATTGATACAATATTGACCTTCGGGTTGGGTGATGTAGGAGCCTTCGGGCGATGATACTTATATTGACATTCGAGTTGGGTGCTGTAAGAGTCTGCGAGCAATTGATATATGTGAAGGAAGTTTCTGAAGGAAGAGTTCTATATTCCTTTGGGCGACACTGATACTACTAGTTAGCACACTATATAAGAGATATGTTTTATGAGAAGTTTCGGAAAAACCTATTACATATTATGATATCGATGTTTTCATAAAACTTTGGGGGTTAGTATGTTGATAACTGTTTCATTATATATATATATATATATATATATCAACTTGGTCCACTCATGTTTGTTTTGCGCCCCCTCAGGACATAGGAATGAGGATTACGATCTGACATACAAGGCATTCCCGTACCAGTGATATCACATCATCTCTTATGCTTGACATCATTGTAATTTCACTTTCCGCTTGTACTCTGTATTAGTATTTGAACGAAATTTTCATGCATGTTTTCACATGTTCTCAGCATTTGCATTCATTAAATGGCTTTTGTCACCTTCGGGTGTCGGCCAGCACGTGGCCATCCCGATGTCCATGGGACATTGGGATCGGGGTGTGTCATAAACGGGAGACATGAATAAACCTCACGATAGAGAAAGTAGAAGCCAGCTGCATTATATCATCTGCTATCATACCAATCACCAATGAGTCTGAATGGATCATATTAAGAATTGCAATGGCCTTCATGTAGTCGCTCTCCACCATGACCTGTTGAAAACCTTGTTGCTGAGCCATCTGCAAGCCATATCTCATAACATACAGCTCCAGAATCGGTACCGAGGTAACGTCTGGGAATTGTTGCTCCCCTACCGTCAAGAAACCTCCCCCCAACCCCGAATCACCATCCCCACACCACCCAGCTTGGCATGAACATTCAACGCCCCATCCGTATTAATTTTAACCCACCCGTGATTGGGGGGAGTCCACCATGGGGTGGGGAGACCCCTCGTCCTTGTTGGTTTATTATTGGCCTCATGAGAAGGCAGCCAACCAAGAAGAAACTCTCTGCCAAACAACCATTGGTAGAACATGAAAACCCTGCCACACTCTTGAGTTCCTTTCTTGCTAAATACCCCACATGATCATGCATGCCATTTTGAAATACATCTCCCATCTGTTCAAGCACCTCAAGCAGCCACTCCTTAAGCAAAAAGGGGTATTCCCAGACAACTAGAGACCAAACGGAGTACTGAACCATACCGCTCTGGCAAAAGAACAAGTAAGCAGCACATGTTCCGCAACCTCTTCCTCTCCATGGCATACCCCACACGCCAACTCCACTCCCATACCTTTCTTTCGAAGATTCACTTTAGTTGGGAGAATGTTACACAATCATACTTAAATACAAGGTTTATAACAATTTGAATATATTTAAAAAAATTTATAAAAAAAAAAATTTATAATTTTAAAATTAAAGACTAATATTTGGTGATATTTGATTAATACCCATTTAAAAGAGTATTTATTTGACAACAAAAAATAGATCAGAAGAGGCGAGTAGTCTGGAGACCGAAGTCAGAGGGTAATTTGAAGCATTCAAGCATCAAGCATCAAGCAATCTTGAGATAGGACATGGACAAGGAACAACAAATCTCTGGAATCATCCTCGGAGTCCGAGGCGAAACATCCAGCGACATCGAGACAACTAAATCAGTTGCCTCTTCCTCTTGCTCCTGCTCCTGCTCCTGCTCCTGGAAGGAGATGGGACCAGAATTGGCTAATTTGGTGAAATATAAGGTGACTTTTCCACCTCCATGATCCATCCATATGCGCATACATGATTTAAGATTTAAGATTTTAGATTGAAGGTACTCCTCTGTAAGATCCTACATCGTTTGAGGGAGAGGAGGTGATGTGCCTTATATGTATATGTGAGACGCGTTTTGGGTGGAAGCTCACAAACAAATCCGTGAGGACATGGCTCAAAGTGGACAATATCTTACTATGTGGATTGGGATGTGACAGTTTGGTGTCAGAGTCATTCCCCGACCGGAAGTGTGCCGACGAGGGCGTCGGACCCCTAAGGAGGGTGGATTGTAAGATCCCACATTGCCCTGGAGAGAGGAGGTGATGTGCCTTATATGTACATGCCTACCTCCCTATAGTGAGACACGTTTTGGGTGGAAGCCCAAGAACAAATCTGTAAGGGCGTGGCCCAAAATGAATAATATCTTACTATATGGACTAGGATGTGACATCCTCTCTCTGGTCACTGGAAGCAAGCACACCTGATGATTATTGATTTGTTCACAATTCAATCATCTCAAATTTGATATCGCATGTGTCACTGTGTCCATTAGGATTAGGCAATATAGCATATTTTTTTTTAATATTAATTCTCTCCCTTCCGGAAAGTGATGGATTGCCCTAATGGTTACAACCTTCCTTTTCAATCCACTCCCTTAGTGAAAATTAGGTCCCTAAACTATTTTTTCAGAAAAATTAGTCCTTAAATTATAAAAATCTGCCAATTACATCCATAATATTATATTTGAAGCAACTATATTCAATTTTCCATCAATTTAAGTCACGTTCTTTGTATGTGATACACATTGGAGGGTAAATTAGTAGTTTTTTATAAAGAAATAGTGTATAAAGTTAACTTTGAAGGGTAAATTGGTAGTTTTACATAAGAAATAGTGTAAGTTAACTTTGAAGGGTAAATTACATGTTAGATTCGCAACCTATATGAAATGTAAAGGGTTTATAGGCGAGAAAATGACGATAGTACATTCTAAAGTGTGTCAAGTGACTTAAGTTGAAGAAAAATGAGATAAAATAGCTTTGAATATAATAGTAGGGATGAAATTAGCAATTTTTAATTAATTTAGGGACTTATTTTATCGAAAAAATAATTCAGGACCTAATTTTCATTGAGGTGATAATTCATGGACTAAATCGGCACTTCACCCTTTTCTTTTTTTAATACGAATTTGAATTCTTCAATCTGTTAGCTTAAAGGGTTAACATGACGCTGGTTGTTAAGATAACGGTTTAGCACAAAAATAACACGAACATGGCAAACACGACCTGTTTGCAGGTTTACTTGCGAGTCCGACGAGCATACAAGAAAGGTGATTGCTATCAATGCTATGCCTATGTATCATAATTTTCGTTTATTGCTAGTCATCCCAACCCACCGTTCCCAAATTATAGTTGTAATATTCGATCTTTGTTTCTTTTAGGATGCCGTTATCTCTCAAGTCCTAGTCCAACATAAGCACCCAATCCCAACCGGATTGGAGATGTGCGGGACCAAGAGAAAAGGACGCTGCAGCAACAACAACAATGCTAAGCTGATGGATCTGGACATCAACATCCTTATAGACACCATTTTGAGACTGCCCGCAACTTCAGTTTGTTGCCTTCGAAGTGTCTCTAAGCTGTTGAAGAACTTTGGTTGACAATCCTGCTTTTGTTACAATGTACATGCAGCGTTTACTTACTGCTACCAACAATGCTGCTGAAGTACCTCAACTTATGCTTCTTGTTAAATCCCCACTCCCTGGATGCTTTTTTAACTTCAAGCCTTTGTGCTCACTGGATTACAATGTCAATGAAAACGCCTTGAAACTGAGAAACCATGGAATTGCATCTGAGATCTTAACCAACCATAACAATAGGTACAATGTACATTCTTTTTCTGCAACTTGGTCTGCTTTAAAGACATCAAGTATGGAGGTCAATGCTTCTTATTCAATCCACTTAAGGGAGAAGTTCTTATGCTCCCAACCAGTAATGTCCAAGTGCCAGCCGCACCATCCTATCGTAGAGGTCGTGAGTTGTTCGATTCGTATGCTGTGGGATTTGATAATATAACAAACACCTACAAGACTCTTCGTGTTTGTGGGAAACCATTTCCCAAAAACCTGGTGGCCCAAATTCTTGTATTAGGAACAAGCACTTGGCGAGAGATAAGCTCAGTTCCTCCTTGTGAAGGATTAAGTCACAAGAACGTATTTGCATATGGGGATATGCACTGGGTGATCAGTTGGGGAACGAGAATTACAGCAATGGGAGAAACTAGCAATATAATTTCTTTCGATTTCAAGAAAGAGGAGTTCTATTGGATTCCTCATCCGCCCTTACGAAGTAACTGTTTCTGCCTTACTTGAATTTGCTTAATCTTAGAGGATGCCTGGCCATTGTGGATGCTTGGTCAGATATGCATATTGACATTTGGGTGTTGAAAAATTTCAATAACAAAGAGTGGGTGAAACAATACTGCATAAATACCGAACTTGCAAGATATCTAAGATGTTGTGGTGAATGGGAACATGGTATATTTTTCAAAGAATTGATCTCCTGCAGAAAGCCTCAGAACAACAGTACTGCAATCTTTCTTGATCGAAGAGGCAGTACGGTTTGTACAAGCTCGTGGAGTGTCCAATGTTAGTGCAGAATTGGACTATCATCAGTTATACTGGGAGCCTGATTTCCCTAAATAATTACGGCAATTTGAAGCGGAAGCAGCTTGGTGTTAGTGCAAGACTATGGCAAATTGATTGAAGCAGAAGCAGGTGAGTACTGGACGGAATTAAGAGAAACTCTATTATCCCTAATGTTTTGGTTACTTTAAGAGCAGATATGGAGAAAAATGACGTTGAATAATATAAATATAATAAATTATGAGGTTATATTTTATTATCTAAGTTAGCTCCGAAGTTACGGTTAGGAGGAAATAATATCCAGGTTTTCTTGTCCTTGTGGAACTATGTTTGCTTGTTCAGTTAGCATTTATTTATTTATTTCCTGTTTTATAGTTATTTTCCGTTAGGATTGATGTACCCTGTTTTCTTTAAAATACCTACTTATGGAGAAGTATAAAGTATTATGAGTTTTTGAAATTATGTCAGATACCTCGTTGAGCAAATGACACAAAATGAAAACTGAAAAGACAAAAACCAAAAATTATTTTAAGTTATTTTCACTTTCACAATTTAAAACGGTCCCTTTGTTTGTGTATTTGATTATATCTACTTCTGGTTACTGGTGTATGAAATATTTATTCATTATATGAAATGAAACTGCTCTATTTTTCTTTTGTTTGCTTATTTTAGAAATTACTTTTAAGGAAAATACATGACTCCTGGAGTAGGAAATCATTCTTCTTTACAAAGAACAATAATCGAACCTGGCAACCTGAGAATTGGAGGAGTTATTTTTTAATCGAGATAAATTGGTCATTTCGAGTCAGGCTAAGAAGTCAATTTTCTTGTGGATTTGTGTTGGTGCTACTGCTATTATCAGAAAAAGTAAGGGTTACAAATAGTGGCGGATTTACAGAGGGACCTGGAAGGTTTCAGGACACCTCGACGATCCTAAATCGCTGCTAGAATTTTTTCGAGGACCCCTCATACTCGAACACGAGGTCTGTGAAATGTGTTCTGTAATTTCTGGGTTTGTAGCTTCAGTTCTTACGAAGACGAAAGGAGGAAGAAGATAATCAAGTGAGTTTCTCTCTCATCCCTTCATTCCCATGTGACCACCCTCAAACTTTCCCACTTAATTTATTTTTTAATGGGTCCAATCACGTTTGGACAACTAGCATCAAGTTGATCTTTCTAAAAAATGAAAATGGGCTGTCAGTCCCTAGGTGTATATTTTTGTTAATTGGTGTGGCTCCCCTCTTTACGCGTCAAGTGCCTCATTTTGCTGAGCTCAAATTTTTTGCACCCAAAAACTCATGTGGCCTCTCTGTGAGCTCAATAAAATCAAAGACACAGAGAGACCACATGAATTTTTGGGTGCAGAAGATTTGGACTCCATTTTGCTTTCTACACCCACCTATTTAACACAATTATTTGTCTTAAAATTCAATATAAATCAATATGATCTTTAAAAATATTATGTAAATTACTATGAACTTGTAATTATTTGAACTTTTATCTCATACCTTAAATTCACCAAAATACTAAAGGTATATAATAAATTTACTTAAATCCGCCTATTCCGCTTAGACCACACGCGGAGAAGAAAGAAAATATGACCCTTTTTAACAATTGGTATATGTTTTGTGTTTTTTTTTTTGGTTAAATGTGTAGTTTAGAAATAAAAAAATATGGAGAGATTTTCAAGCCAAAGCCGATAGCACCATCTATTTGTTCATTGAGAAAGATGGGTGAGTGATGTTTTTTCATGTATTGGTAATGAAGTTATCATAGAACATTTTCAGACTATGAAACTCCGTCGTGGATGATCAAATTATGATTTTATAGCTTGTAATGTTGTTTTGCATATGATTTTTGAATGAAATGTATTATATTTAACTTTACAATGTTAATTTTATCTATAAATTTTTTTACCTTTATTAATGAGATCCCCAAATTTAAAATCCTGGATCCATCACTAGTTACAAGAAACTGTGGTTGCTCTACCCGCCTTTGGCGAGCCCTTTGCTATTAAACACATGCTGCAGATATGATGTTGCCTTTGCGCTCTGCTTTCTGTGCTTGCTCTGCCCTCATTTCTTGAACGATTCGTTAGATTGCTCCTCCTTGCTGTCACCTCTGTTGTGCTAAATTTCAATGCTGCTGGGCAGCTTTGTTATATTCCGTATCCGATCAGCATACATAGGCTGACAAATGATCTCAGGGCTCATTCAACAAGATGTCCTCAGTGATATTGTCCATTATACGCTTGATAATATTCCTGCAGGCGGATTTTTCATCCTGATGCACATACATATACAGAAAAATTAGATCCATTATTTCCTCCCAGAATTATATTTTGATCCAACCGTATTTCCTTCCGTTAGTTCTTCTTTCCATGGTACATAAAGAGCAGTTCCCACCAATGATCACCAACTAAACTATCATTTGTTTGTTTGCAGGAAATCTCATTTGAACCTTTCCGGAGTTAATCCTCCTATCGATCAAGGAATGTAGTACATCCACAGTTATTAACATCATATATTATGTTCCATCCATGTAGCATAAGAGTAAACTGCCCTAAACCCTAAACCTCGACAGGCGTAAGTTGACCCCTTCCCCGCTAAGAGAAACTGGTGTGACCCTGATAATTTTATTGAGGTTCCCTCTACCCCAAAAGTTGGCTGCGGCTTAATAGATTCATAGCAGAAGTGTAGTGCCTATTGCTTGTCCCAAGGTATTTCATCACCTAATATATCATTTTTCCTTGCTCTATTTGTATCCTGATGATAAATGCTTTCCTGCATTAATGGAGCAGCTCAATGCCCATCTCCATCATCATTGTCCTTTTCATCTGTACCTGATTTCTTCCATTTAGGAGTTGGTTGGAAAACAAACATCTTGGCCATCATGTTATGATAGATTGAGTACAATGATTTCTTCCACCGGTTATTTAGTTGCTCTAACTTTTAATGTATCCAATTCTTTTTTAAGTGAACTAATGCTGCCACTTACACTTAGTATTCCGATCTAATAGTATTTTTTTCACAATTTTTCACTTGTAATTGAAAGGTCCTAGCTTTGAATCTCGTAAATGCTAAATGACGAATTCGATACCAATTTATTCCTCAAACACTTTATGTAAATATATTGTTCTATAAATTTGGAATTATGAATATATATCTAAAGATTCATACACCCGTGTCATCCGCAATTGTTTTACACTTAAAACAATGTTCTTTCATTTCAACTCGTGTGATGTGCAATTTGGTTAAACTAAAAACAATGTTTTTAATGTCACAAAAACGTTAGTTTGACTTTCCATGTTTCTTTTGTGAATAAAAGAGTTTCAAACTCTTCCCTCACCCCTTGATAGTAATATTTTAAAAAAAGAGTAATGCTAAGAAGACTAAATTTGTAGATAAACTTTGCAAACTAAATGATGTGTCACAAACATAGGCAAAGATATATGGGGACAAGAAGGGGCGGTCGCCTCTTCGGTCACTGGAAATTGGCATTGAGAGTGAGGATCTCGCCCATCTAGTCCTCTGAACTTATGTAGCTATGTTGCGCTACTTCGCTGCTTCTATGTTTTATGCTTCGCTACTTCTTTTGTGTTTTATTTTTTTAAATACCTAGGTCAAAATGATGTCGTTTTGGTCCTGGGATAAAAAAACACAGAACCACGTCGTTAATGAGGACTACGGTAAGACAATCATTATTCAAAAGTCTGTTAAGTTGTTTGATAGTATGAAGGAATTGGGTAAGTAGAAAAGTTTCAAGTCTTATGAGGCTCTATTTAAGGTCATTATGCACCACAACCGTATATGATGACCAAGAGGTATCTTAATACAATGTTGACTGAGGGAAAAGAGCCCAATAGGCATACTTATATGAGTCACTTGGTCATGCTTGAAAGGTGTCCTTAACTGCCTCTCTCTTGAATTCCACGCTCAGGAGTTACTCTAGAGAGAATCGTTGGGAAGATGCCTTGTATCTCTTCCATAACATGAAATCTGAGTAAAGATGCAATGAGGAAAAACCGATAATTTTACCATTCTCATTGCTCTGAAGGCATGTGCGAGATCAAAGCACTCACATATGAGAAAATCATACATGGGTTTGTTAAGATACAAGACAAGGTTGCACTCAATATGTATTGCATTTATTCCAAATGAGGAGAAATAAGTGAGGCTGTGGAAGTGTTTGACGAGTTTTCGCAACCGAATGTATTTTTGTGGAGCGTGACAAAAAGAAAGGTAGAAGCTTCTACTCTTTCATATTTTGCCCCTCCCCTCGACAATTCCTGGCCTCACCACTAGTTATATATAATAATAAACACGCTTATCAACGCTTAAGTAATAATTCAATTATCAACTTCCGTATAATTTAGTTTACAAAATTTAGTCTACAAATTTACAACCCTAAAACAAAACCTCAAAGGATGTTAGTGTAATTTTAACATGAGGAGTTTTTGTGAGAACATGAAAAATCTTAAGGAGTGTTGGTGTAATTAATCCCATAATATTTAGGCTTGCAATCCCTACAAATAACAAAGTTTGTATCATTCGCAAGACCACCTTTTGCATAACCCTAATACTCATCGTTGCATCTAAGAGCAAAAGAAGAGGTTTAGCATATGTTACGTTTTGTTTTGAGAGCAACTTAATAAAAGTTTTTGAAACCGAACATTCATTCATACGTTATCATATGTCGTGAGGAAGTTGTGTGCGATCTTTGCTTGTGAGGAAGTCTACCAACGTTCAACGGTGTTCATCTAAATAACACTTAAGTAAGGACGGTTAGCAATACAAAAGTTCAACGTAGGTTTGTTAGTGTATGTCTTGTTGAGTTTTGTACTTTTCAGAATATTTTATTGTTCATTTCTGTTACGTGGTACGACTGAAATCATGTTTCTCCTACATTCTATTTGATCTAGCTAAGAAAAAATTGCAATCATGTACTTTTACATAACTTTTTGGTTGCAATCATAAAAAGAAAAAAATGTTATATGCCATATAAACCACATCTCTGAAAAGTGTGACCTCAATTACAATTTTGAGAAATTTTGATGAATTTATTATCTTCATAAAATTTCATTGATTTATAGAACTTTTGTGTAAATTTTGAGTGAAATTTATCCCAATCTTGTTATTCACGTGATGCAATATCAGTAAATGATAAAATTATATTTTATTGTATAATTACGTATACTATAGTATCTAGAAAACCATCTTTTCCTTTTCTGTTTTTTTCTTTCTGCGCTCCCCACGTTCACTTTATACAAGTAATTATTTCTCTGAATACATGAATCGCATGTACAATTCCACTTCCTAAAAACACACATTATACTACAAGTAGATGTAGATGCTAACATCATATAACGGGCATTTGGTATACTTGTTGAGCAAATATGTAGTTCTGTATTGGTTGGGTTTCTCCGAATTGGAAAAGAAAACCTCTTTGATACTCCCACGACTGAGAAATAGATACTCCCGACGACTAAAATTTTGCCTGGTTCGCTCTTTTCTCTGTTGGGATAGTGGATGTTTTGGTTGGGCTAACGCCGTTTGTAACCCTTTATTATTATTTCTTTCTTTCTTTCTTTCTTTCTTTCTTTCTTTCTTTCTTTCTTTCTTTCTTTTTCCCTGTCGACTTTCTTTTTCTTTCTTTGGTCTATTATTTTTCTTTTTCTTTAACAATTAAAAAGAAAAGTAGTCACAACCTTACGATTGCCGGATGTCATGCAGGATGATTCATTCATAAAACAAACATTTCTTGCGCCAACAGCATAAAATGGCCCCCCAATTTATCCCCACCTAAAATCATTTTGCTGTTTTCTTAAGCAAGTGAGAGCGTGTTTAAAAGTATTTTTAAACTGATTGAAACGCTTTTGATGACAATGTTTTTGAAATCAATCATTGGTAAAGATGCAAGTGAATCCTGAAAATGCATTTAAGTACTTTTTGCAAGAAGCACATAATTAGTACTTCTTCCAAACAAAAACTTTTTTATACCAAAATCGCTTTTAGTTGTTTAAAAACACTTCTAAACGAGTCATGGATCGGAGTTCTTCTACCTCCCTTTAGAACCCATTCATCTATCTTGGATTAATATTACAGGGGAGAGTAATTAATGATTTGAATTTTAACATTCAAATTACACAGCATCAAGAACTGAGAACACAAAATTTAACACACGAAATTTTAATTAGTTAATTACAGATTAATTTAAGATGTACTTGGAAATCACACACAGTGGCTACAAGCCTACAGTCTACAGGGTGAGTTTCAAGTCCAGAGACTCGTTCTTTCCATCATCTTGTTTTTTATCAGCAGTAGTAGCAGTATCATTACAAGAAAAGAGAGAATGGAACCGTAAAGGCGTAGGTCCTCGAAACTCCACCTCTTTGGCAAAATCCCCCACCTCAAAACTTGGTACCCAATTACCTCCTCCTGCTGAATCATCATCATCCTCGCTCATTGTCTTTCTCCTCTTTTTGCTGTTTTCCGACAATACTTCATGACCATCACTGTGATCTTGTTGCGGCGGTGGCGGTGGCGGTGGTGCGTTTCTTAATCTTATACGATTACGAGCATCGTGGTAGTTCCGAATCAACGAATAAAACTTCTCAATCTCCATCTCCTCGCTCTCTTCATCCACCTGATCATCCTGATGTTTCCAGACCTTAATATCCATCTGATCATCGGCTCCAATCTTCTTCTTATTTTCCATGGTTGGCAACTTTTGTTGACTCTTCTGCTTTCTAATCTTAGACTTCTTCTTATGCAGTCATGCATGCATATATACATATATATATACATATATAGGGAAACTGATGACGTAATCACGTTAAGGTCACCAAAAACCATCATCCTTATACGTGTAAAGCTGTAATGCGATGAATTAACAACGGGCCCCGCCGTCCGATTAAATATAGAATACAAGGGCAGAAAGACGAAATAACCCCCACCGGCCATACCCTAATTTGATGGAGATAATAGTCAAATCAGGTTGCAAGGAACAAAATGACGTCACCGGGGAAGGGACGTGGCTGTATTATATTCTCGTACTGGTTTGTTATTCGGTGGGTGGATGTCGAGTATGGCGGGACGCATGTCGGCTGACGCTCCAGAAGCCCGGCCTTGCGTTTCATGTTTGAAACATTGTATATTTTCTTAATACTAATTGCTGGCCCCTTATTTTTGATTGTCGGCCTTATGACTTTGACCGCCGCAATTTGCAATCTATATATAATTTAAAGATGATATCCACACATTCTATTTTATTTCTCACACATCTCTTGATAATTTATGTTCGTTGATATTCTTCAATTCATCCGATCCGACGGCCGAAAATTAAAAAGGTATTTGAGAAGTAAAATGAGGTGTGTGTATATCACACCCCATAATTTATAGGGACTTTTAACGAAAATCTCCCTGTATTGTTCACTCTAACGAAAAATCATATTTTTACACTAAAAAGTCAATCCTAGTATTATTCACTTTACCTTTTATTTTGTCCTTATCGTTAAAACTCAAAATTTTCAAGCTATTTTCATTATTTTTCCTTAATTTATATCATTAACTTTTGTTATTGCTACACCCACGCAATTAACGTTTGTTATTGTCAGCCATCGGTTCTGAAGCTCGACGATGTTTGTAGAAAAGATAAGAAAATAATAGAAGGTAGGGAGAAAAAGGAGAGAGATGGAATAAAAATAAAATGCATAGTATAAAAGATACAAGGAATAACAATAGGCTAACTCATCGTGAACAACTTAGTACATCTTTACAGTGTACGGTGTTGATGAAATGAAGATACGTTGATAAGAATTTATTGAAAAATTATAGTATTTTAGATATTTTAAGTATTAGGTTCTATGTTCTCATTTTCTTGTATCTTTCTTATTTCTGTTTTTAAAGGAGTACGGTTTATGTCCTGTTCTTTTTCATGTATTTTTCCTTTTTTTTTCTTTTATTATGAGGGGTAAGGTTTTTGTCCCTCTCCTAACTACGTGTAACTTTTTTTTTGTTATTAATAAAATTTCTCCTCGTACTGCCAAAGTTTCTTTTAAAAAATAGTGTTAGGTTCTCTAGAGTTTCAGTAATTTTAAATAGTTTGTAATTCAATATGAAAAAATAAGTTAGTCAACATGTAGTCTTCGGTTTATAGGTGTATCGACAATCTTATTTATTTTTTCGTTAGTGAAATAATATATGTACGTAGTTTCATATGTCATGCAAGGACTCACATGTAAACCTGATAAATAAAAAAAAGTCTTATAGATCTTCGAATTGAAATTCCTCTCACTGGCTTCTTTTTTGTGCATATAAAACCTCAACTGGATTGGATTTTCCTCAAGACGAACACAATACCCACCATCACCACCAAAACCCCAACAATCTCCCAACTGATTCTCTCTGAGCAGCAACCCATCGCCATCAATTATTCCTCTTCACATCACCACCAATTCTAAGCAACACTTGATGGTTAGAGCCTTATTCTTCAACTCACTCAAACCGTTTATTTCTTAAGATATATTAGTATATATAAAAGGTCGCTTGTATTAATAAATGTGAGAAAATATTATTAAAGAGAGAAACTTCTTTAATACTTTATTGTGAATGAAGCTTAACGACTAATTATAAAAGTATGTAAATTATGAATTCTACTTTATTGTACTTTAAAAATCATGGATCTGATGTTTTGCCAAATTATGTTTTAAAATAATTTTGCTACATTTGCGAGAGACTTTTGAAGCAAAAAAGTTATTTTGCTACATTTTTGGAACTTTGAAAATGTGATGGGCTTTGTACCAATGAAAAATGCGATGGGCTAGACTCTGTACCCAACTCGGAAATAAATACAACGAACCACACTTCAAGCCCAATTCCTATAAACAGATAAAAAAATTAAAGCGCCAACAAAAAATATGAAAAGAGAAGCAATCAGGCGTAGAAAAAAATGAAGACACTTTGAATGAGTCGAAATCAAAATTTAACCTGTATTTTCGGCTTCAACTGTAAAGTTGTTGTGGACGACTTGATTTGATTACAAGAAAAGAGGAAGGAGGAGGAGATTTAGAGAACTTCAAAATTATGAATTTTTGAGATTGGCAAATTTCTTAATTCGCTTTTATGGTCTTCCGAATTGGAATTGGAATTTGGAACAAGAAGTTTCTCCAATTTCTCTTCTCGTCTGTCCTCCTTCTAACACGAAGGAGCAGCCTCCTTTTTCCGAAGTCAAAATTTATTTTTGTACATTTACTGAGGAATACTAATAATAAGTGGAGGGACAAGTGGTTCTTTTACGGGAAGAATACATGCATTATCCTAATTTTTTTTCTTTTAATTTTGTTTGGGCTAAGAGTCATCGCGTGTGGTTTGAAAACTTCTTTTGTGCTCACCTATCTGACTTAATGATGCTCTCAATGTGTTTTTATTTTATTTTCTTCTCACCTTCATCATTATATGTTTGTTATGTTTATTTCTTTTAAATCAAATAATATTTTTATTTCATTCAAATTAATTTGTGCAATGTGGAGAGACTTTGCATTACCTCTTACAAGATTCCTTAGCCATGTGCATGAGTACTGCCTTGTGAGATCATCCTTGTTCTTGTGTCTTTCATTTTCATGATTTGTTTTACGTTGATCTCCCTAAATATTGAGTCTGTAGGAGTGTCATACTGATACCAACAACAGGTGATGGATTATTTTGTTTTGTTCTTTAATTTTCTTACCGTTATCTCTCAATATATCCAAGCATGGCAAATGACTTTGTTTCTTTACATGTCATTTTTAGGCAATTGCTAGTACACGATATATTAATATCTATGTTTGTGGTGGTAGATGAGAGATGATTTTAGTGGGCTAACTAGATTCCCTTCTTTTCTTGGGTGAACTTTAGGCAGCCTGTCATGCCTGCATGCGACAATCCAGCATTCCTATGGCAGTATATGTGATGTGCTTCAAATCTCTTTACTTTTGGAGCTTCTAGCACAAGCACTTTCGTCCTCGGCCCTTATTTACTTCCAACTTTCCAAATAAGTTCAATTTCTCTGTACCATTTTGACACTATGCTATCACAATGTTGGATCAGATGTGATGTTTTTCCTTGTGCACATCATCTGTCTTTGTGATGCTACTTGCTCCTCACCATTCTCAAGTGGAGTGGCTTTATATGTGATCGTGACTGCAATGGGTGGTTAACATTTGGACCTAAATTTTGAAAAGTGCAAAAAATGAATAGGAGAAACTTTAGTTTCAATGGGTTTTCAGATTAATATGCATGTACTATATGTGTTGTGGAAAAATTATTGTTCTCCTAGGCGCTAGGCGGCTGGCAACCGCCTTGATTAATGCCTAGGCGTTTGAAAATTAAGAAAGGGCACCTAGACTTACTGAGGCACCCGCCTAGACCGCCCAAACCCGCCTAGGCACACCTGCCTAGGTTGTGACTCACTTAGACAGAAAACAGATAACTTTCAATTTGCATTTTATTTTTTCAATAAATTGTAAGAGACTTGTTGAATACTTAAATGAACACACATTATATGCTTGTTCCCCATATTTTCATTATGTTCCAATACTTCATAATAAATATGTCATTCTATTTTGTAGTTTATGATGAAATTATATATATTTTAAATATAAACAGACACTTATTTACACAAAATATAATAGATTTACTTAAATCCGCCTAGTCCGTCTAGGCGCCCGTCTAGCCGCCTAGGCGCTAAGCCCCAGCCCGTCGCCCAACTAACGCCTAACGTCTTTTAGAATCTTAGGAAAAATTCTATAACTTTTTGGGGAATATCTCAGCAATGTATCATGCATATGAAATGCACTATGTCCATTGATCCCTCACAGTAAACCCCACCCTGAGAAATAAGTGGAGAGCATGGACTTAGAGGTTCGAAACCAAAACTCTAATACCATGTCAACTAGACAAATATTGGACCCCGTATCAACCTCAAAACATGTAAGTTGTATTCATATTTTGATTTTTTTTTTGAAATGGCTGGATGAAGAAACTACTTAAGATTCTGAGAAGAAAATGTCATGGGCCAAAAGCTGAAGAGCTTAATATGTAGAGCATAGAAAAAGGCGGGGGACCTTTAGTTATATGGGAATTTCTTTTATATATGTATATATATCCCAGCTTCAGAGTTCTCAGAAACTCTTATCGGTGCTGAGAATTTTGTAGAAGACAACAACTGCCCCATCACTGAATGTAAACTAATATACAAATGAGATACTATGAAAGTACTTGATGAATGTTGAGGCCCTTGAGATGTTTAATTTATTAACTATAGAGAGGGGGAGAGAGAGAGATTGCAAAGGCAAGTTTGGTGGGTGGCCATTGGACATTAGCCCGTGCACCTACCTACAATTTGTCAGAGCATATATATATATACAGTCTATACAAACCCTAATGGATCCTCATATATATCAACTCAACTCCATGGACACCATTGATTCTTGAAGCGTCATGTATATACGTATGATAATACACACACACGAAGCGTCATGTATATACGTATGATAATACATACACACACACATATATGTATGTATGTATGTATGTATGATTATATTAGTGTGTGTAGCCACTGCGCGTGCAAGAAAAGAAAGCTAAAGAAGATTGTCTTTTGTCCCTCCCTCTACTTCAACACCCAAATTCTTTCTCAATTAAAGTTAGTGCTGCTGACTGCAGCTTGGGGTCGACAATCCTCTCTTAACTTCACTTGCTCCCATAAGAGTAAGAGTAATGTTAGGTAGACCAAATTTGTAAATTATAAGATGTGTCATCAATAGAATATAAACACGTTAATCAATATTTAAGTAATAATTCAATCATCAACAACCACATTATATGATTTACAAAACTCAATCTAAATATTTAGTCTTCCTATCATTACACCTGTCACAATAATACATATTCTCATTTACACATTAAATAAATAGTTCTTTCTAGTTAGCTATGTCACAATTACGTCTATAATTTAATAGTAGAAAGTTATAGCAGCCACAACGTTTAGACTTTAAAATGGTGGGAGTTTGTTGTTGCGGCTGAGAGGGATGAAACTAAAATATTCAAGCTTATTATACATCAATATGTCTCAGACAGGATTAAGTTTTTAATTAGTACCCGTTTTTTAACACTGCCTAGAGTTAGTGGGTGGATTTTTTCTGGTTTACTGATTGTTTAGGAAGTGAAACCATGCCTAATATAAGGTTAGTATTTGCATTTGAATTTGTATCTAAAGCAGAATAAACAACTGTAAGAATTATGAGGAATTCTAGAATTAATGCTGGAGCGTATGTATTTTTAAGTTGCAATATTGCATAACACTTCTAAACTGGTGGCCGCCCCTTGTCTGCATGGTCTCTCTCGATTTTTCAATTTTGTATGCATTTTCACATACTTGTGTTTGTGCACTTAATGAGAGGAAAGAAAACATTTTTTATTGGTCTCGTCATCTGTAAATGGCATTCATGGCCGCTGATCTTTAATTTACACTTTCTTTTCTACCTGCATTCAGTACTTTCTTTTTTGTTTTTGGATTAAATAAATTAATAGAAAATTAAGGAAATTTTTTTTTTTTAGAATAAAATGAGTGTACGGAAATCACTTTTCTTGATTTTATGTACGGGTTGCAGGTTTATTTCTACTAGCAAGGTCTCTTGTATATTTCCCAACAAATACTTGCAGAGTGTAAGGTTACTGATGGATTGTGGTGGAATAGTTAGGACCTAATTTCATTAGCTTTTTCAATTAGAAGAAAAGAAAATTCATATATAGAATGAGGAAGAAAAAACAGAACATACTTCATATTTATGTATATATGTAGGGAGCACATAAAACAACAGTCGTCCTCTATACTCACATAAGGAGGTTTACCGGATGGACGGGTTCATAATCCCTCAACTAATTTTCTACAGACGTGGATTACGTTACAAATGAGACCAGTTAATCAGCAAAGCTCAATTTCATGGCCCAGTAGGGATCGAGGAACACCATGCAACAAGCAAGAGACTGGTGGAATTGTTGGTGTCTGCAGCTCTCCATAAGCATTCCAACAATACGGATCAGATACCTTATATCCTACTGCAGGAAGGAGCTCAACTTCTGAGAGTGTCAAGTTAGTGCATGGGAGAGCATCACTACAGGCAAAATGCATTGGTGAACTCCGAACGTCATAAGTCCCCTTTATGTTCGAATAGAGTATGTCCGATACAAACACTGCTGAAGTTTGGTTGGTGCACCGTTTGGTAAGGCAGTAGTATTGGTCAATCATAATAGGGTTCCTAACATTATCCATATGAATGTTACTAAATGTTACTCCAGACACCGATCCAGACCCGCCCTGCCATGTCTTGATCCTAACTCCATTATCCGTCCCTTTCATTATCGAGTCCCTAACAGTAATGTTAGAGACGCATGCTCGTGAGTTGTGATTTCCGAGACTCCCAATGCTGATTCCATGACCAGGTCCACAAGTAAGGTTCCTTATGTTTACATCATAACAGCCTGATCCAATCGATACACAATCATCACCTGCAGAACAGAAGAGAGCTAGGTCTTTTAACATACAGGTAGATGATGTAACGAATTTTTCATGAGAAAATTAACGAGGAAAAATTGACGATATTGGAAGTAGTTTAAGGCTAACCATTAGAAATGACTGAGTTATAAATTTGGACATCATATGTTTTCTCTATATGAATCCCATCTGTATTCGGACTTTTAGCAGGTGATGATATAGAAATGGATTCTATATGCACATTCCTGCAACTATCAAATCTGAAGTGGAATTGGGGGCTATTCTTAATTCTAAGTCCTTGAACTGTCAAGTTGAAGCTCATAAAGAACCTAATAGCCTGCATTATTCAAATTTATGTCATTAGAGCTCATTACTAAAAATATATAGCTGATATATATATATATATATGCAATGTTTTCAACTCACAATTGGGCTATCACATGGTCCTGGCAATGTGGTTCCATTTATCCCCTGTGCCATTGAATTTTCATGGAATCAGAATTTGCTTGAATCACCTAAAAAAAAAATATCAGACAGAATATGAACAAATTTAAAAAAAAAAAAAATACCCTATGGGGTTTGCAGGGAAGATTCCACCATTTCTCTCCTCTCCCGTCAATTACACCACCGCCTTGCAGCGACATCTCGTTGATTCGGTAAAAGACCAGCCATTGGTGCCTGCTGATGTGCTTTGGCCAGGATCCTGGTCCATCAGGTGGCACTAGAGTTCCATCAACCTTCTCAGTACCAAATATACACAATACCAACAAAAAAAAAATACTACTCCATCAACTGATTGGCCCAAAGTAAGGTAAAGGTTAATCCAAACCAAAGGCCTAAAATTAGTACATTACCTGTAACACCAGGCCCTTAAGGCAGGGACCAGTGAATATTGTAGATTGTATCATGAATGAGAAACCTTGGGGAACAAGAATCCTTGCAGCAGATTCATCACTTTGGCAGGCTGTGTCCCATGCCATCTTAAACGCCACGGTGTCATCAGTTTGGCCATCTCCAACAGCACCAAATGATCTTACATCAAAAATACCGGAGGAATGATACGGCTTGGTAGGCGGCTCTTTGGGAGGAGTAGTGGGATCAGGCCGAGAGCAAGGAGGTGGTGAAATGTGGGATTGCTTTTGAGAGTACTTCTGTTTTGTATGGTTATGCCATCTGCAGGCTTGGTTGGACACTAATAAGAAGCAAAAGAATGAAATGCAGAAAACAAGCGGTGAAAGCATGCAATTCTTCATGTTGGGTTGTTCAATATAAATTAATTCTATAAATAACAAAGAAAAGTTCTACTTTTCACTTGAAATATATGGATGAATTTCAGGAATTTTATGGGGTTAATTTGTTACTGTCAATGTCATGACACAAATGTGAGAACAAATTGAACCCTATATTTTGTGAAGTAGAAACTAGTGGGACGCTGTATGCAGAAATAAATATGCAGAAGGGCTGATGAGCCTTTAATTATGCAGAATATAAACTACTACTAATTATATATTTTGGTAAGTTGCACAAGGTGAGAAGTTGAATTATTGGGTTTTATAATTCATGCAGAATATAAAGATGCATAAAGGTTGATGAGCCTCTATATATAATAGTTTCTAGGGTTAGTGGAAGGTCTTTCTTTCTCTCTTCCTCTTGTTTAATTTAATACTTTAGTGTCGCGGGAAAAGGAAACCAACCAATACCATTGGGGCATTGGCTTCTCTTTTTAATTTTTTTAACTTTTATTTTTTATTTTTTACAATAAGCGATAGAGTGACATTTCATTAAACATTACAAACGGGTATATAGGTGTCATTTTGGTACAATATTCTAGTGATCAAGAAATTGATTTGGAGTGAATATGCTCAAACAAACTACTTGAGTAAACCCCTAAACAACTACTACGAGTACGAAAAAAACTATAATGATCACCAACACAAATATGTCACAAAGACAATAGACGCAAACATATTCGTGTTGGTGACTACAGCCGGTCATCGCCGAATAGCGAGGTCACACAAAGTTATCGCACATCAAGACACATAAAGTCATCTCTCAAACGCAAAGACAACATCCAACCAATGCTATAACGCAACCACAACACTCGCTAAGGGAGACAACAAACTACCCTACGCCGAAAAGAAACCCACCAACCAGTTCGTCAAATGTTAAGACATTCAGGCCACGGTTACCATTGAAAATTAATTGACCAAAAACCAAATATGGGAAAAATTCGATTTGATTGACTAACAGAATTATTACAGAGATGGATTACTAAAACGAATAAAATGACTGTCTCATCCCTTGTTGTTAGGCTTTTATCTTTCATATTATTCCATCATAATTTTTGAGGTTTTGTCATGCATTAAAGTTGTTGCTTGATTTCCCGTCCTTATTGTCTCATTGCATCAGAAAAAACCTAGTTATATTACGAGGTCGATGTATTACAGATTCTTTACTGGAAATGGTTAAGATAAGTGAAAAATTACATTAAGAGTGAGTACCTTTCCCTAATGGTTTGTTTCTTCATCATTTGTGGCAATCTAGGGTTACAAGTTTGGTTCGCAATATATATGCTCCATGGTTGCAGTCCATTTGTTGGAGAATCATGAAAATCATTAGGGAATTTTGGCTATTTTTTTTCCAACATAATATAGTTTGGTATTGTAGTATATATATTAAACTAAAGAACAAACTACAAATACACATGCATATGATGCAGTCCCTTTCGGTTTTCTAAGTGCAATTGGAAATGAAGTGTGACTCTGGCCGAAAAGGATTTCAGAGTTATCTTTCTGTTGGGTTGGGCAGTCCACCATTAGATATACATCTCTAATTTATACACACACACACACACACGTGTGTGGTATATCTGATCTGGCCAACTAGACTGATGTCACTCTATATATATACAGGTCAGGTCAGCCAGGGATCTCAGTTGCTTGCTGCTTCTTCAAACTGGTCCAACCCACCTTCATCTTCTCAATTTCTGCCTGAAATCGTGAAATTCGTGGGCTGAACTGCGTGTGGCTTATTTTTTTACTCTATGTGGGGCCGTGGATTTAACACTAGGCTATCCAAAAAAAGAAAAAACATGAACTAGCTAGTGAGACATACATGGTAGGATTAGCTTTATACCTTCTATGAATGTGCAAAGGTTGTAAACGTTGTGATGGGCACTTGTATACATGTACTTTATATCAACCACTATGATCAATAGTAGGTTTAGCTTTAGGCTGTGGCATTTCAAGTGGAATATTTCACCCTAGTGCCCCATTGGGAGAAATATCATGTTGGTCTCTTGTGGATTGCTTGGAAATTTTATTAGCGTTAGGAATGTTAACTAAACGTCTCGTAAAAGTTCATAGAGCTAGGCATTTGGATTTGGGTTTGAAGTACAGCTTGGTGCGTGAAAAGGTGAAGGAAGGTCTAATCAAAGAATTGTTTCACTACTAAGAATAATTGCTTGGGCGACGAAGGGGCAAGCGTCGCGCAAAGCTTGTGATGTTAGGCATTGCATGACGGAGGAATGCTCTTCGTCATGCAAAATAAAGGTTGCGCGACGGAGTTGATGGTCATTGTGCGTGACCGAGTGACGAAACTGGGGTTCGACCCCCAAACTCTTGTGTGACGGACGTTGAGGTTCGACCCCTAAACTCTTGCGCAACGGACATAGATGTTCGACCCATAAACTCTTGCCCAATGGATATAGAGTTCGTCGCAATAAGATTTAAAAATTAGTTTTTTAAAATAATTTATTATTTATTTAGTATTTATTTAATTTTTTTTTCCTTTTAAATGTTGCGAATATTGGTTTATGCAAAAATTAATTTAATGAAATTAAAAATAGAAAATGTAAAGAAGAATATTGAATTAAAAAATTATTGAAAATGTACATACAATGAAAAATGCATTTTTAAATTTGAAAACAATGTAAAACAAAACTAAAATAGGAAGTCCTCGACGTCACAATCGCTGGTTTGTGGTGTTGCTGCTGCGTCTGGGGGCTGGGAGGTCGTACCTGTTGCAGCGGAGGGCTAGGAGGTCGTTTCTGTAGGTGGTTCAATGTTAGGGAAGTGAATGCCAGAGATTTGAAGTGCACGACGAATTTGGTTCATCAAATTGTTTTGGGCCGCAATCCGCTCCTTTAGGTCCGCCACTTCAAATGTCAGCATTTCAACCTCCTCTGTTCTCTGCCTGGAGGATGAAGCAGCCGGGTCCAGAAGGCAAGCTTTTCTAAGCCCCCTGTGAACATTCTCATGCCTACGACTGAGGGTCTAATCAAGTGTGTCTGTCATTATCTGAAAGCCAACATCCTCAGGGGGAAACACCTCTTGATTGGGGTCCCTACGGGAAGCTGGGAAGCCACCTCCTCCAGAACAGTCTGGCCTTTCTCCACCATGGTGGACTAGAATGAAATAAACAAATTAATTTGAATATACATGTAATTAATATTAATACTAATTGAATATTAAAAAATTGAAATAACTTACATGAAGCTGCTTCGTCAGCTCATCCCCGGGCCGAATGTACACCTCCTTGAACATGTCAATTTCAGGAAACTTTGACTCCCCTGAAAAAATTTAAAAAGTGTTAACATAGATTACCAATTGTGTAATAAAGAGTAAAAAGATTGAAAACTTAAAATAAATATACGGTTACCTTACGTCGCTCCTCCAACCTATAAGAGAAACGTCGTGAGCTGGATCAGTGAAGAAGTTTCTTCTTCGATCGATTGATCGAGTTTGCCCTCACTTTTTTCTGTTGAATTAAAAAAACAAAAATGTATTAGTTTAGATATTTATAACAAATGAATGAAAAAATGGAAATTTTATTTAAAATTGTAAAATTTCTGATTAATATATTATTGAAATATATATTATACGTACGAGGTATTTCTCGTCTTGAAAATGGCCGCAGAGCCATTCCCATTCATCCCGGTGGTCCACCAACTCTATAGGGCACCCAACTGCTAGAGCAACCTCCAGACCGTCATAGAACTCATAATGCTCGTGGAGGTCGCTCTTCCATTGAGTGAACCTACCGGAGCAAAGGTTGTTGATGTACTGCATTTGATTGGCATCGAGGTTGGAGAGCTCATAGTGATACTGCAAAACTCAACAAATAAATAGTAGTTAAAATTTAAAATATTTGTATACTTTAATAAAAATTTAGTATTTGAGGTTGAAAATACTCACTGATAATTCATGAAGAACGGTTTGACTTCATGTGGGACAGCTTTCCATGACTCCCACATGAGGGGGCAATGGTTCATGATAACCAAGCCAATGTCAGTGGCCAACGCACTGTGTTGCTCATTTGTGGCAGCCGCACGATGTTGAGGATCCCACGTAATGGTGATCTTCTCGGTTGTGGTGCGAGTGGTCTGTGACATCTTAAGTAGTTTGCAAGGGCCTCTTTTTTTATTTTTTTTGAAAAACCAAACAAACAAAGTAAACATTAGGCGAATTCTATTTTCTACCGAAAATTCGGCAGAACCTCCCCTAAAACTATAACATTTCCTAAAACCTGCATACAATATAACAACAAAAACAACACATCCACCCAACAATTCAAACAGTTTATACCAATTGGGGATGGTAAAACAAAATTTACAACTTGTTGATATGACTTCACACTGCGAGTCTGCAACAAGTTTTGGCTTCCAAGGCCAAGTGTGCCAACTTAAATCGTTTACAGTAGTGGATCTACTAATATAGAGAGACGATTTAGATTAAGGAGTAATTATGCAAATAATTAGACAAAACCCGTGGATTGAGTAAGGTAAGAATGCTTATAGCCTTATTGCTAAGATGAATTAGGTTGAATGTTCATTATCTTAGAGAAGGAAAACATAATTAAAGCTGGTCAAGTTTCATTGTGCTTTAGTGCCAACTAAAGTGCATGCATGCATCAGCGAGCTATCTAGTCACCTCACTGAGTTTAGAGAAAGCGACTCCTTATGAATTCTATGCTATCTCACAGTATAATTTAATATTATAAAATATTGTGCAAAAAACATAAAATGGTAGAGTTCTTAGTAAGTTCGTTCTAATTAATGGGAATGTGACAGTTTTGAAGGTTCAAGCATGCCTACAGACTAATGTCAATGTTGTTTTGACCATCATAAAACCATAAGCAAGCTTATCAATGGACATCCTTTGTCACGCAAATTGTTTAGCGACGAATGTGATTGACTGTAATTATGAAGTTTACGTAAACATAGATATCTATGTTTACGTATTTATTCTAAAAAATAATTAAAACCTTAAATAAAATGATATTATATTCCATTCAATTATTTAAAAAACCAAACAAGAATTAAAGCCTGATTAAGTCCAAATACATAACTTATAAAAAAAAAAACCTTAAATTTAAATATTGTCCTAAAAAACATAAATTTAAAACTACTATTTCGATGATCCTCCATTCCGCTCGACGTCATAACGCCACCGCTTGTAACCTCCCTTCAACGCCGCCTCCATCAACTTCATCAACTCTTCGTTCGTATCATCATCAAGAGTATACTTACACTATCACACATATATGCAAATAATTAATTCCAACATATAACAAAAAATTTCACAAAATTAATTATTGATCCATCAACAATATACTTACTAATAACTCATCCATCACCACCTTCTTCGCATTCTCGGGCACATATTTCCAAGAAGAGTAAATTATAGGAATGGTCCCTCAACTTTAATCAAATTGGAGCAATTGCCCCTCAACTAAAAATCCATTATCATTAGTCCCTCAACTCATCAAAATGCGTAGCTATGGTCCTTTTCGTCAACTTCGTCAAAATTTTGTCAAAATGAGTTATGTTGGAAGGACCATTGCTACAATTGGGATACCTCAACTCATCAAAACGTGTAGCTATGGTCATTTTCGTCGACTTCGTCAAAATTGTCAAAATCAGTTATGTTGAAAGGGTCATTACTACAATTGAGTTAAAGTTGAGGGATCATTGCTCCAATTGGGTTAAAGTTGAGGGACCAATGGTAATCGATTTTTAGTTAATGGACCATAGTTCCACGTTTTGATGAGTTGAGGGACCAGTGGTAATGGATTTTTAGTTGAGGGACCATTGCTCCAATTGAGTTAAAGTTAAGGGATCATTGCTACAATTTATTCTTCCAAGAACGCCACTCAACAGTAGGACAATTATTCCACATGGCTACACCAATCGCATGCACGAACTCCACATGTTGCCTCAAATTATACGGGTTGGTAGCAGGCACGCTCTGATCCTTGTTTTTATCCTTCCTCCCAGCACGAACTGAATTGTGAAGAATAAGCAGAACATAATTGTGAAGAATAAGGACATCATAAGTGCATATTTATAGGAAAGTCAGGGTCTTTGCGCGATGAAGGATTTGTCGCGCAAAGACGCGCACTAACTACAGTGTAGATTCCTCTAATTCACATGCATTGAATGCTCTAACTCAAAACTGACTATAACTTGTGCAACAAAGCCTTTGTCGCGCAAGTGTTCCTCTGATTCCCATGCGTTGAACACTCTGCCTCAAAAACTGAACGAGCTTTGCGCGATGAAGACTTTGTCGCGCCAAGGTTCCGCGGTAAAATCTTCGTCGCGCATTTATTTTCCCGCCAAAAAAAAAATCACCCGCAGTTTTCTTACTAGCTTTGTGCGATGAACATTTGTTTTTCATCGTGCAAAGGCTATTGCACGACGAAGTTGTCCATGGCACAAAGTTCACCAACCTTGTGCAACGAATATTTTTTTCGTTGCACAAAACGTCTTTGCACGACGGATTTTGCTTTGTCTTGCAAAATTCTGTCACGCAAATAGATTTTCCTACTAGTGTTTATATTGACACTAAATCTTGATGAAGTACAGCTTGGTGCGTGAAAAGGTGAAGGCCTAATCAAAGTTGGTTATATTTAGTATCCTAACTTATTTTTATAAGCTCATCATGCAAGGTCTCTACCCCAATCAACGTGAGATTTATTCTCGACACGCAAGGACGCTCATGTAGACATTTGTCAGGCTGTTTGGCTTTACGCATGCTCTAATACCATGAAAAAAGTTAAGGTTCTACCATAAACCAATTGACAATATAAGGATTAACCCAACTGACTTATAAGCCCATGCAAAGTTCTTCCTCCCATCAACTTGAAATTCATTTTCAACAAATCCATGCTGACCGACTCTCTAAATAAGGTTTCGCCAAATGCTCCATTCCCTAAGGCATGTTGCTAATATATATGAGAGTTGTTCTTAGTTGTTCCTAGTTTTGATGCCTAGGATTAGTGAGAGCCATAACTATGCAATCTAATTATAATTCCTAAGTTTACTATTGTTTTCCGGATTTTGTAAGTTGCAATTGGATTGATAAAGTTTGAAGCATTTTATCTAGAATTATATTTTGTAACGCCAACGGCCATGAAATTTATTAACCTAATGTTGTGATCAGGAGCAAAGCCACATAATGCCCCCAGCCGGGGGGCTGGATGTGCCCCTTTTCAAATTTTCTTGCCCATGTTTTTAAATGATCTTGCTATATTTGTACAAACTTCTGGTATAAAATTTCTAGAACCTTGATGAGGGTGCCCCTGTGAATCAAAATTCTGGTTTCACCCCTCGTTGTGATCATAACGAAAGCTTCAATTAAGCCTAATAATGTTTGTATTCTCACCAAGGACAAGACCATAAGTTTAAGGCTTATTAATTGATTTTATCCCCTGAAACTGTTATTTAGTCTCACTTTATGCCCTTCAACTGGTTTTATCTCTCTTTGCCCCATAAATTGCTATTTTCGTCTCTTTTAATCTCATTTCACCCCATTTTCATCAATTCCGTCAAATATACGTTAAATTAAAGGGTAATATGGATATTTTATTTTTGAGGCAGTTCTTTACTTCCAACTTGCCTACTAAACAATCCCAATTCATTTTCGATAACTCTAATTCAAACTCCCATTTGTCTCTCTTGCGTATTGGTGTGAAGCTGAAGTTGCAGTTATTGGCAAAAGCAAATAATGAGTTCTGTTTTAAAAGAAAATACTGGGCTGTGTTTCAAAATTAATTCGAGCAGGCATTGAATCCAACAGCTGAACTACAGCTAAGCATCAATCAGAAAGAGAGAGAGATGGGGGTTTGAATTAGAGTTATAAAAATAGAATTAGGAACTAGTAGGCAAATTGGAGGCAAAGAATTGTGTAAAAAATAAAATGTCCATGGTACCCTTTAATTTAATATTTATTTGACAAAATGGACGAAAATGAGGTGAATTGAGACTAAATGAGACAAAAATGGTAGTTTAATGGGGCAATGTGAGACAAAACCAATTTCAGGAGGTAAAATGAGACTAAATGGTAGTTTCAGGAGGCAAAGCAATTATTAAGCCTGAGTTTAAACATTTATCTTTATAATTAGTTAGGTTACCATATGATGCAATTCATGAACGAAAAGTTAATACCATCATCTATATTTATGATGGTTCATGTGACTTTTCATTTTAAGGGGAACATGATTATGCTCTCTAAATTAGTGGAGAGACATGGAAAAATATATTATTTACTCTATTTGTATTATGGCATGTGGTTATCCCTTGAATACTCGATACTTAAAAAATCTCTCTAATTGAAAATATAATAATGTTTTCATTTGTTTTAATTATTTCTCCAGTGAATGTAAGTTATCACCATATTAAAAGAGCTCCATAAGTAAATTTAAGTCGGTCAATTAGTGAATTTTAGATTAATTTAAGAAGAGAATGTTTCCTCATTCTAAAACAAGCGTTTGGCTTGTCGTGTCCAGTGACTCCAAGATCAGCAGCGTCGAGCAAGATCTGTTGCCTCTAGTTGAGCATGTTTGCTATCTCCCGTCTCATTCAAACCATGGCTTGTCATGCATCAAGTGGTATCATAGCGGGCTTTCCACTGCCGGTATAAAAGATAAAATCATGTTACTAATTTTACATTATTAGCTCGCTTCTTTAAATTATAGTTCTCTCTATTTGAGTCACCCAAAAGGTTACATATCATTGGAATGGTCTGTGAATCAATTTTCCAACAAAAAAAAAGTGTCCCATTCAAAGTTTTTTAAATTTATGGCTTATTTAATTTAGAATGGTGCTATTTATAAATTCATTTTTACTTCTCATACATCACTTGTTAACTTCTAGTCCTTCATCTTCTACAATTCATTCGATGTGACAACTGAAATTGAGAGTGATGTGTGGAAAGTAAAAATGGGTGGGTAGATAGCATACCCTTGGTTTAACTTGGCTTTTGAAATTGATTTTTTTAATTGCTTTTAAAAAGTTTTAAAATAGTAAATACTTTTTAATATTAATATTGATATGGCAAGAACAACAACAATAAGTGGCGAAATTTGAATTTCAGATAAAAGTGAGATTAAGTTAAGTTTCAGGGGCATTGCAAAGATAAGCCAAAATTTATTAGCAAAATATTGAGACCACCTCCAACCCTAACCTAAAACCTAAATTTTCCCTTCCCCTTCCCCCCCCCCCCAAAATCCACTCCAACCCAAAACCTAAACCAAACCTAAAACCTAAAACTTAAAATAAAGGCAAATACCGGTCACAAATTTAGCCCACACATTGAAGTGGGACCCACGGATGAGAGTGTAAAGTGGGCTGTGAAGCCCAAACGCCCAAATACACGTGCTCCACGCGCAGACGCGCAAGCCATTCAGCCGAGGTAGGCCCCACCCACGTGGGTGTGTCCCCCGGCATGTCAGAATGTGTTTGTAGCCAACGGCTACTTTTCTCCATTGCACGGCTGTGGTAATTGGACCGTTGGATTAACCAACGGTCCACATTCAAATGTTTTTTTTTAGTTTTATATTTATATATTTATTGAATCCAACGGCTTAGATCGAATATAATCAAATCTAACGGTAAAAAAGAAAAGATCTAACGGTCCAAATTTAAATCCAACGGCTAAAATAATTTAAAAAAATTATTTAACTTAAAATTCAACCAAAAACTCTATAAATACCTATGTATTTGTTAAACATCCACACAAAACTCACTTTTCTCCTACAATTCTTCCAATTTTTCTTTCTAACATTTCTTCTCATTTCCAAAATTTTCAAGATGGCAAAAGAGCATCTTAGAGGTCGTAATTGGACCTTTGACGAAGATATTGCTTTATGTTTGGCATGGATTTCTGTTAGTGAAGATGGTGCCGTCGGCACCAATCAAAATAGAAAGGATTTGTGGGGTAAAATCGTTGATAAGTTCCATGAAAACTCCAACGCTGGTCAAAGGGAAGTTGGTGGTGTTTATGATCGGTGGAAGATTATCAACAAAGCGTGCACTTTGTGGAAGGGAAGCTTGGAGAGAGCCATGGTTGACATGCCTAGTGGAAAGGGCGCCTCAGAAATTGTGAGTTTCTTTGTTGATATTTTAGTTGTCATGTACATAATAGTATTTTGCAACTAATTGTTTTTATGTATTTGTTGCATAGGGTGACAAAGCAATGGCAATTTACAAGACAAGAACTACACCAAAAAATCAAGCTTTTAAGTTGCATCATGCTTGGAACATCCTCAAGGATTGTCCAAGGTGGGGAACCGATGCGAACCAACAATGTGGAAGATTATTTCATAATGAAGCCCCACCCCTAAATGATGTCAATGAAGGTGTGAATTTTGCCGACAATGAAGGCGTCGAACAATTGAACCCAACTTCTTCTTTTGCAAGGCCCCCGGGTAGAGATAAGCAAAAGGAAGCAAAGAGAAAAGGGAAGTCCCAAGATCCGATACGTGCACACTTTGCTAGCGAAATGGCAATAATGAACAAAAACATGTGCCGTCGGCAAGAAGAATCGGCCCAAATGCTTTTGGCCATGAAGGAAGAAGGGAATAGGGAGCAAGAAAGGTACGAAACTAATTTGATAATGGAGGACCTTGACAAATACACTCCAGAGAGGAAGAAATACTTACGTGGTAAGCAAAAGGAAATTTTACGAAGAAATGCCACAAGGAGTATATTTCAAGATGATGATTCATCTTAAGACTATCACCCAAGTCCATCACCAAGTCAAGATGGTGGATATCATTATTAAGTTAGTCTATGAGTTTTCGATTGTATTAAGTTTATGTGGTTTATTAATTGTCTTCTTTTTTTTTAAGTTTATGTAGTTTATTAAATGTCGTTGGTATTAAGTTTATGTGGTTTATCATGATTTTCATGTATTGATTTAGTGATTTTTCAAAATTTATCGGAATTTAAATATTTTTACGTTAAAATGTTCATAAAATTAATTTAGGATAGTCTACATAATTTTTTTTTTTAAAAAGTTAATTTTAAAAAAAAAGAAGCCTTAATTCATTCTTTGACGATCTTAGGCTAAAATTTTAGGCCAGAATGATTGGAGTAGAAAAGCTGTTTCTGGGTTAAAACCTAAATTTTCTAGGCTAAATATTTTTAGGTTTTAGGCCAGGATTAGAGATGGTTGGAAGGGTGTACGAGTTGTACAAATATCTGCAAAGCGCAATTCCTTTTCAAAGGAGGGGATGTACCACCATCTTGCTTCTATGGATAACAATAAGGTATGTGAAAGCACCTCTGGTTAGATATTTTTGGAAAGAAGATTTGTTTTATTCATAAAGAATTGATCGGAATTTACCTCCAATATATAAACAGTGTTAACTTAAGAGGATGGTGTTTTCATGATTGCTACCAAAAGAACTGGTAACGTTGAAGTGCACGTCGTACAAGTCAATGCTTTGGTAGCTATTGGATTTTGCTGCTTGGAAGGATTCATAATTTTTCAGGATGATAAGATTGATCATTCAATGTGGACTTCGACATTGGAGCACTACGGATTTGCAAAGATGTGGCTACGACCAAGTCATCAAGATGCCACTCAAATTTTCACTTTTTTTTAATATTTATTTACATAAAAAATTGTATGAAATGAACATGCATTAAACATGAAAACTAGGTACGTAGGTGTATAATATACATATTGATGTTTTCGAAAACGTATGATTTAATACAATCATTGAGACGTGTACGAAAAACCTGAAAGTATTTTTCAAAATTAGCAGCAAAAAGAGAAACAACGATCAACTTATTTTCTGTTACAAAACCTGCTTGCCGATATTTTCACTTCAACATCCCTTCCCCGCCACCCACAAACCTTTTTCGACCGCCATCTATGAAACCCTCCGTAACAAAGATATAAACAAAACCTATCCCAACTGCCACTCTGTCGATACCCACCTCATTTCTACCGCCATCTATGGATGTGGTCGCTGATAGGCTTGTGCGACCTAAAAGATACAAACGAGTAAATTAGTACCACCTCTTTTCAAACAACATCCATCAGACACCATTCAGGTGTGCCAAGATCTGGTTACAATCTATAAATAGAATGAAGAAAATCAAGGGTGTGCAAACCCATTAAGATTTGAGGAACACAATAAGCAGAATAACCTCCTTAATCTACTGTTGTTTTACATACAAGGCTTAATCGGATAGACATAGATGGAACAAAAGAAGAAGGGACTGAAGCTACGGTTCTCCATTATCCCACGTTTTTCTGTGCAGATCAGACAGCAGGAACAAAGAAGAGTCACGACCCAAGGAAGGCGCACTGTTTTCTTGCGTGCTCTGGGATCAGCTTAACAAGCATTTCTGCGGGTACTCCCTTCAGTTCTAATCAATGCGAGATCATTAAAAAGAATTGCTAGTTAGCATTTAGACTGCTCAAAGACTATAACCAAAGTGAACAACGTACAGTACAAAAAATAAACAACGCTTATTACCATGAGCCTTAAAGTTGAACAAAGGGGGAAGGAAGCGTCCATTTGGCAAGCGGGTGTTAGGGTCACGCAACTCGTCAAAGAAGGGATGAGCTAAGGCCTCCAACTGCATTGAAAACACATCGCTTTACATTAAAACTTGAGACGGCGTGACGTAGCAAGTTAAAGCTCAAGTAGAAAGATTAGAATCGGATGCGGATCACAAAAAACTCTACAAGGCATAGGTAGGATGCATGATAATTAAGGACAGACTCCAGCAACATACATTCCACATATGGGACAGAAGAAAGAAGTATCAAATGGACTCCACATGGGCTTGCCACATGCAACAAACAATGAATGAGCATCTCCTAGGATGGGGACAATAACACCTAAACAGCTTGGCATACGTCCAACTATAGCGATTTTTTTTTTTTTGGGATAAACTGAGGCCTCTAGTGACTATAGATGAATGCAAAAACAGCCAGAAAGAGGAACACTGATAATGGACCCCATCAGAAATACTCACAGCTGTACTTCGAAGGTTTGGAGAGTACTGAAGCAGCCTTGATACGAGATCCACAGCTTCCGGGGGCATCCGCTTATGGAATATCTGATCATCAATGATGTACAAAAGGATATTAACATTTAATTTTCTTGGAAAGAAAATAAACCACAAGTAATATCCCAAGTACCTTGTGCCACGGATGAGCTTTAATTTGGGGAAACTTAAACTCTGTGTAGTTAGGGTTCATGCACTTTATTTCCTCCCTCGTTGGGGTACCTAAAACCTGCATGAGAATTAAAAAAGTTATTACGAGAACAATTACCATTATCCGAACAGCTTAAACTTGAAAATATCAAAGCTCACAATCACCTTGATTATTTCAACAAGCTGGTCTACTCCACTTTCTCCAGGAAACAGGGGCTGCCAGAAATAGGTATTACTTAATTAGCACATATATCAAAGCCTAAAGATGGAGGAAATTAAATCACTGAGGAATAATACTTACCTGTCCAAGCAGTAGTTCAGCTAGAACACAGCCAGCAGACCAGATGTCAATGGCTGTTGTATACTCGGTTGCACCAAATATAAGTTCAGGTGCTCGATAGTACCTAGAACAGATGTAAGATATGTTGGGTTCCCCTTTAACCTGTCATATGTACAACCCAGTCAGTTTTGCAACATCACTAGCCACAGATAAAAGGAAAGTGTCTAGAAAATGTCAGGATGCAGAAAACAAACCAAGACTTTTGCACTCCCAAAGTCGCAGATTTTAAGCTGGTGCGTATGTGGATTGACCTGTGAGAATGTGGATAGACAATCAATTAACCTATGCGTGCACAGTAAGAACCAAAGTACAGAACGGAGCAAATACCAACATACCAACAAATTTTGAGGCTTTATGTCCCTGTGGCACACTCCAATAGTATTATGAATGTAAGCAAGAGCTCTACAAATCTGTAAAAATGTATACAGTATTAGATGAAAGACCAAAAAATGACTGGGTCATATATATTAATCTCTGATAAATCATAAGAATTATGAAATATTTAGAGCATGATGCAGAGTTTCCTCGAAACATGTAGTGTGTTTCATGCGAACAGTTTAGGAAAAAAGAATATGTTGTAAAGAATTAAAATGACAAAAACTACCTGGTAAAAATAAAGTTTAACGTATATATGGGGCATCCTCTGGTTCATCTTACTATAATGCTTGATCACCCTATGGGCAGTCTCGGGGACATACTCAAGTACGAGATTAAGATATAGCTCATCTTTTTCAGTTGTTGAAAAGAAACAATGTCTAAGAGACACAATGTTTGGGTGGTCTAGTAGACGCATGGTTTGCAACTCCCGGTTCTTGTACCTCTTGTCTTGAAGAACCTTTTTAATAGCAACAGTTTCACCAGTTTCTAAGCACTTGGCCTGGAGAAATAAGAAATCAAAATATCAATTCATTGACATAAAAAGAAACAAAACAATTTGAGCAAAATTTGAACACAGCTGCAAACAGTTTATTGAGAATAAACACATAAGAAAAAAGTAAAATAAGAAATTACCTGGAAAACCAATCCGAAAGATCCATGTCCAACAACACGCTCAGCCATATAGCTTATTGTCTACAGTCATTGAAAGCAAAAGCATATCACCATCTATCTGAAACGCCTGAAACTACAAAATGCAGCTGCAGGAAAGGAAGAGAAAGCATTTCAAAAGCTTACCTGTTTTGGCTGGCCATTCTTTCCACCAATAGTTGTCACAATAATATGACCTGCCTCTGTTCCATTACCATTAACAACAGTTGCCTCCATTTCCTGTAAATAGGAAACGAAAATATATTCGAGATTTCAGAACCAAAAGGAGCTTGCGTAAAATGATAAAGTTTGAGTACAAGCCATAAGAAGACGTCACATGGTTCACCTTGTCATCCCTAATTTTCATGTCATTCATCTCATTAGGCAAATTATCAACACCAACTGCATTTCCACTGGGCTCTCTTAGACCAGAAGCAGGAACCACGCTTACGGAAGCCATGAGCTCAAACAAAAAGAACTGAGCAAACCACCTTCTAGATTCCTCTTCTCAGCTCAATCAAACAAATCAATAACTTCCCTGCCGAAAATACAACCGCGTATCATGCATTTACCCAAAATGCAGGTTATGTTAAGTATTACGCGGAATATAACATTTTCATAGGTAAAATGAACATGTTATGAAATTTCATAATTCAATATACAGCCCGGTGTGTAGTTCTGCTCGCCTAATCCTCCATCGCACGCACTAGTGCCGTTAATTAAAGTAAATAAAAATAAAGAAGCGGGTCCTTGTATTAACTACATTCCTTAATTGGTGAATCTATGAACTGTAGTTTGAAGGATATTAAACAATTAAACAAGAGTCGGAACTCAGAAGCCAAAGAATCCAATCCGAATTTGTTTCCAAACAAATCCACACTTCAAAATAGTTAATAATTCAGCATTGGATTAAGCAATTCAATTCAATGAAATTATAATTCATACAAATTCAGCACAAGATCGAAAATTCAAAAAAAAAAAAAAAATTGAAAAAAAAAGGAGAGATTTACCGATCGGCTGGGAAGCTGGCGGAGGTGAGGGAATCGCCGCGACAGAGACATGAGCCGGCGATTCGATGGCGATGTGAAATTCTGAAACTTTGATGTCAATCAATCACTCAATCTAATTATTGATAGTTTTGTACAAGCTGAGAAAAATAATTAAGAAGAGAAAAAGTGAGATTTTGAGATTTGGAATTTGGAGAAAATACAAGATGAATGGAATTTGGAATTTGGAATTTGGTGAAGGAGAGGAGAGGGGGCAGAGAGATAGGAGAGAGAGGGGGGCCAGTCAAAACTCAAAGCACAAGAGAAGAGAAGAGCAGAGAAGAGCTCAAACATTTATGCGTGCTTTCTTAATATTAATATTAATCACCAATTAATTATCAGTAATCAACTAATAATCTCTCTCTTTGCCTCGTTCTTCGTTCCTCAATCCTCTCTTTGTTTTCAACTTTCAACAGTCTCTCTCTCCCCCTTTTTTGACCGTTCAAACCCCTCCGGGGCCCCACTGCCCCCTTCCCCTTTGAAATTTTGCTCTTTATTTACAATTATGTTCTTCCCCCATACGACTTTCTTTATCTCTTTCTTAGGCCCAATTCTTATCCTGGCTTGCCTGCCTCAATACAATGAACTAGCCCAGTCATATTGGCCCACATTTGATTCCTCAAACTTGACCCTTGAACACATTAAAACATATTCAATAAAAAAAAAAATTTACCCAAGTAAAACATATTCCAGCAATATATTAACCCAAGTTTAGGGGTGGGCATCAAACCCACCAAAAAAAGTCCAAATAACATAATTTCATACCCGATTCAAACCATATTGACCCGTTTGATTGGTTTCAACTAAGAAAAAAAGTCAAACAATTTGAAAACCGAACTGAATCGATTTACTCTTGGTTCAATGTGAACCGCTCTCGGATTAATGCTACTAGAAATATAGGCGCATGAGGAGTTTCTAGAGATAACATCGATGAATGGCTTGGCATGTTCCCTGTCAACTTGAGCAAAGGGCAGGTGGTTGATGCTGAAATTTGGGGCTATATTTCGGATTGAAACTTGTAATTCACAAGCAAGATTATGTGTGGAGATGGATATTGGTCTAATGGTTATTTTAATGGATAATATGACTGATATCAACTTACATCCTCTTGCCAACATCATTTATTAATGTAGACTACTTCTGACATGCATAGCCGAATGTGAGTTAGTGCATAACTTCTGAGAGAATAATATAGTGGCAGATGGCATTGCCAAGTGAAGCTATAATATGGATCTTGAGTACTATTATTTTAAGAATCCTTCTGATTGGATTGGATTGGATTGGAGCTCAGTTATTTGATGATATGTTGGGAGTCCCAAAACTCGAACTATATGTAAAAACTTTAAGCTGGTTTTTTGGGATGATCCATCTCCTTATGTTTTTTTTATAAAAAATAAAATTAAAAAAAAAAGCCTTAATTAAAGTCGAAATTTTCTGAATGCGAAGCATCCTTCATTTAAAGGAGCACAACAATTTTACCATGCACATTTCGTCTAGATAAAATTTCAAGCCCAACTACAAATTTGGTTTAAAATCGTAGGAAATAAGTTGAAAAACTATGAGAAAGCATGCTCACAACAACAGACTTAATCAATGTAACACGACCAACCATTGAGAGATAATGACCTTGCCATTGAGACATTCGAGAACATATTTTATTTGCTAAAGCTTGAAAATATTCCCTCTTAGGTTTGACTTTAAATATAGGAACCCTCAAACAAATAAAAGAAAGCTCATCGGCAAATACACCAAGCTAGGATAAAATAAGAGCACGACGCATGGATGTAGATTCCTAATATAAAAACGGAACTTAGCTTTACTAATAAGTTGACCATAATTTATACCATATTCTTCAATAAAATGCATAAGAGGTTTGCGCTTGTCACCTCCGCAGAAAAACCATAACGTCATCTACATAGAGAATATGAGAAAGAGCAGTTACTCCATGAGGGGAAGAAATCAGTTTGAGCTTCCTAGAATTTACAGATCCACAAGGCCTCGACTAAGAACCTCTTCAGGAAAGCAAAAAAGAAGAGGGGAGAGAGGGTCCTCTTGACGAACACCCCTACTACATTAAAAAAAATAACAGGAGAACCATTGAATAAAATAGACAATAGAGCAGGAGTAAGGATTGCAAGAATCCATTGAATAAATGTGACATGAAAACCAAAAGCTGTAAGCACTAGATCAAGAAAGTTCTAGTTGAGAGTATCAAAAGCTTTAGCAACATCAAACTTAATGATGACATTACCCCCAAACACTTATTGTCTAATAAATTAACACTCTCTAAGGGCAACAAAATACAATCTGAAATATGCCTACCCATGGGAAAAGTTTATTGATTCGGCAAAATAGTTCAAGCTGTCACATGAGCAAGTCTATCTGCAAGAATCTTTGTAATGACTTTAAAAATAAAATTAGCCATAGCTATTGGGCAAAATTAGAAAATAGAATCTGCCTTTTGAACCTTGGGAATTAGAGCTACAAAACTTGAATTCATTTTAGAGAGAATATTACATGCCCAAAGAAACGTTGGACAACCAAACAAACATGGGAACTTTATCGAAAAACTCCTGGTACTGTTCACTTTAACGAAAAATCACATTTTTACATTAAAAAGTCAATCCTTGTACTATTCACTTTACCCTTTATTTTGTCATTATCGTTAAAACTCAAAGTTTTCAAGCCCTTTTCATTAGTTCCTAATTGGATAGAATCTTGTTTTCAATAGTGCTTACATGACTTTTTTTTTTCTTTTTCCAAGTATAATGCGTATTAACATTCTGCCTTATCGAAATACTAGTAAGTTCAACTTGATGTCTCTAAATATGTTTATCTATTAACTATTTTTTTGTGGTCACTTAGTACTACGGTATAGTAGTACTACGGTCACTTAGTACCACATTATTTCTAGCACATTGTGAGGCTTAGCCAACTCCTCCACACCTGCAAGGTCCCTTCCCTTGTCAATATAGATGAGTTTCATACTCAACAAGTGTGAATAATATCGTCTGTTAAAAAAAAAAAAGAGTTATTCCTTAGTGGCATTTAGAGTAACTTTGCATTAATTTTTTTTGGTACCATTCTATTGTTCATGGACAATGCTTGGTTAGTGGTATATTTACTTGAAGAGTAAATTGTAGTAATGATCTCTCAACTTTAATTAAACTGGAGCAATGGTCCCTCAACTTTAATCAAATTGGAGCAATGGTCCCTCAACTAAAAATTCATTACCATTGGTCCTTCAACTCATCAAAATGAGTTATGTTAGAAGGATCATTGCTATAATTGGGGTCCCTCAACTCATTAAAACTTGTAGCTATGATCTTTTTGGTCAACTTCGTCAGAATTTTGTCAAAATGAGTTATGTTGGAAGGACCATTGCGACAATTGGATTAAAGTTGTTGGACCATTTCTCTAGTTGGATTAAAGTTGATGGATCAATGATAATTGATTTTTAGTTAAGGGACCATAGCTGCACGTTTTGATGAGTTGAGAGACCAATGGTAATGAATTTTTAGTTGAGAGATCATTACTCCAATTAAGTTAAAATTAAAGGACCATTGCTACAATTTACTTTTACTTCAATTCATGGTTAAATTAACATGGTTAGTGTAGCCGTAAGGACCTAAACAAGTGGGTTTTGTTTATCTCTCCCTACATTCTCGTTCATTTCTTCCTACTCTCCGCTCTTTATCCACGATCCACCTTCATCTTTCCCATTCCTTCATATTCCTACCTTCTATCTATGAAGGAAAAAAAAAAAACCTAGAACTAAAATGTAAATTCATGGTTACCAAATGATCCCATAAAATTTCAATATTATACATAAAATATGTGGGGAAAAACGTAATGAGTTTAAGACGTTTTTCTTTAATTGCACCTTGAACTAATGAATGGTCAATAGCCGGTTTGATTTTTTCTTAATTAATTTTTGGTTTTTACTTTTTGTGCGGATGATAGAAGAGAAATACTTGGAAGTTAAGAGGGATGAACATAGTGGATAAAGAAGAAATGTTTCGAGCTTTCCAAAAAAGAAGAAATGTTTTGTTAAATAATCATTTCGTTTTCAGTTTTTTTTTTTTTTTTTTTTTTTTTTTTTAACTGAAATCTTGTTTAGTAACTAGTTTCAGTTTTCTTTGATTTTTCACTTTTTAATTTTTCAATTTTTAAAAAAGTGAAAACTAAAAGTTAAAAACTAAAAACTAAATAGTTATCAAACAGCTCACAATAAGTGTTCAAAGGGTCACAAGAACATGGGAGTTTGGGTTCGTAATTAGAGTGCAACGCATTGTATACAAGCTTCTGCTAACATGAGCTAGGGGTTGAATGTAAGAGAAGGGGTTGAAAACGAGATTTTACTTCTTCGTGACTTACATCTTTATGTAGTAGTAACAAAAGTCACCTAAGATGATGTGCAATGTATGGTGAATAATTGATCTTCCAATTTGTGCTGGACTTTTTGATCCGTTCAATTATATATCCCTTATTGAAATTTGGTCTAATACTGTTTGGACCCGATTTTACATTATCGGCCCGAGTAATCGAGTGCCGTTGAATGACCGAGTGGTTGAAATGATTTTCAATTATTATTGAGAAATAATGTCGTGATTTTAATCATGATATTATCTCTTAGTAATATATTAAATTATTTAAACCTAATATTTGTCTAAATCCCCATTGATTTGACCATGTGGGATATTGAGATACGCACGGCAATGAAGCATGCAAGGATTGATGAATGCATGCGTGGGTTAATGCGACAATAGGGTGATAGGCCTGGCTTTTGATGATGTGATAAGCCTAGGTTTTATTTTTGTTTTATTTGAAAAGTCATGGATAATCATAAAGGATAATGATTACACTTTGCAGTTGGTTGTCAGAGATGGTAATTCAATTGATTTGTCATCTGCAATTAGGTCACTAAGTGCATTTAGACGAATTATGCGAAGAAGGAGTCTTCTGGTTGGAATGGGATTAGTGTTCAGAGTCCTCATTTGTCGACCAGATATGCATGTGGTCATGACTGTTCTCAGAATATTCCATTACAAAGTCTTCAGGTGCAATCAAAATTGCTCTGCTTATTATCCAGGCCGTGCCAAACACAAAATATGTCCTTATAAATACAGAGGCAGTAGCAACGAGAAGAGCCCCTTCTCCAACTCAACACACAAATCTGCCCTACGCAAACCCTCGCTCCACGTGAAATCTCCCACCAACCTTGAGATTTTTATTTTCTTTTTTCGTCGACACATCTTCAGTTTGGATAAATAGCACAGTGAAGGCAACCGGTGACATCTTCAGTTTGGATAAACAGCACTGTTGCGGTAGAATCAGCCGACCGTGGAGCACCTTCAGTTTGAATAAACAACACTGCGTCGAGACCGACTGGTTATCTATCCAAGTCTCGGTTGAGAAGGATTTTCGAATCCTTATTGGCAAAGGTCATCTCATTAGCATTCTTGACGAAGTGAGGTGTTACCAACATTTGACACATTGACAGCCGAATTTGATATTGAACTTTGCAGAACTAGTAGCCTTGTCTTCAAGCTCTAGAACCCGAAGGCCGAGGCGTATTCCTTCCTCGGCCGCAGTCACAAGATCAAGAAGTCAGCAGTGCGCCCAACGCGACATCAACACATTTTACTCCCCGGCTGAGCTCGGCCGACGAGTTGGCACGCTCCACACACAACCGAATGACGTAGTTAGCTTATTAATTACTCGGTCTGCGCGCCACGTAGGCTTGGTAGTTTTTAGGGTCAACAAATACACATAAACATAATGATGGAGGTAAACTAAATGATTACAACGGTTCTGTTCATCCATTCAAACTGCAGTATAGTTATCTAATTATTACAGTTTAATAGCATTATCTTAGTTTGGTTTACGTGGGGATTCATTTCTTTGGAGAGCCTGCTGTTATTTGCGAAGACATTTTCGGTAAGATTCCAACATTGATAAGTAACTAGAAAGTTTGAAACAACAAGAAATAGGTTTCGCATACTCCCAACATAACAAGAAACTACGAAGCTTGAAATACAAGTGTTATTATGGCTAATCTGCTCGACTGATAAATACTTAATGTTCCAACCATGTTAGGCTGTCTAAATATGTTTATTTATGTTGTATCTATTGAAAAAGCAGAGAGACAAGCAAGCTGCTCAAGAATATCCTTTCGTTGTTGCTGGTGTCAATATCATGTTTATGGTCATGCAAACACTTGACCTTGAAGCCAGTAAGTGTCAAAGGTGCTCCTTTCGTTCCAAGTTCTGAACTTAGTCAATGATTTAGATGATAAAAGGTGAATTTGTTCACTTAATTCTTTGAAATTTTTTCTTTTGGCTCTTCTCGAGTCTTCTGCTTCGTTTTTGTCGATCTGAGAAGAGAAGGATCTAGATGTACATGTGTGGGTCATCTAGGAAAGGAAAGAGGTAGACTATACGCATGTTGATTCATCTGGGGTGGGAGGGAGACTAGACAAGTTGGCTAACTTGGAAGTCTCTTTCATTCCACTCTCTCTCTCTCAAAAATCTCAACTGGAGAAACACTGAGAGACGATTGTGGCATACACAGGCCTCTCTTTGGCTACCTTCTTCACTATGTTAACTCTGCCGTCCAACAACCAACATCAGCGGGCCAGGAGCTTGGAGGAGATGCTGCCTCTGCCGCCCCCTCCAGCTCGGCGAGATCACCGAAGACGGATTGAACCAGCACGACGGCTCCGATTCTCCTGATTCGAAGAAAATTCTTTAACTGGCTTTGATTGCAGGGTAAGTCTTCTCTCGATACTGATACAGTCATCAAAGCAACATGTTTGGTACATACTAAATTCGTTTATAGTTAACTCTAAGATTGTCTCTTTTTGAAAAGTTCAAACTAATTAAGTAAATTTTCTCGGTTAAATTCGGTTTAACTAACCAAGCCAATTATGATTCAATTATTTGTAGAGTTTGATTGCTGGAGGGAGTGAATCAACCACGGTGACTCTGATATGGACACTCTCGCTATTTTGAACAACCTTCACGCGTTGAAGAAAGTTCATGAAGAACTAGACAAGCATGTTGGTAAAGAAAGGCTAGTGAACGAATCAGATATCAGCAATCTTGTCTACCTGCAAGCAACTGTCAAAGAAGCAATGCGTTTATGTCCTGCTGGACCACTCTCTGCCCCAAGGGAATTCACCGAAGACGGCACGGTCGGAGGCTGGTGAACCTGTGGAAGATCCAAACCGACCCACGGGTTTGGGGCGACCTGATGGAGTTCAAGCCGGAGAGATTTCTCACCACCCATAAAGATATTGATGTTAGGGGTCAGCATTTTGAGCTCATGCCTTTTGGTAGTGGTGGTGTAACTTTTGGCCTTCAAGTGACGCTTTTGACCCTGGCTGGTTTTCTACATGCGTTTCTCAACTCTACAAAATGCACCGGTTGATATGACCGGAAGCGTCGGACTTACAAACATGAAACTCACCCATTTCGATGTCCTTGTCAAACCGCGCTTGTCTCTCCAAATCTTTATTGAATAAGTTACCCGTTTAGTACGTAAATCCTTATAGAGTTTTGAGTGATATATATGTTCCACTTTTAGTCATTATCTTAATTATTATCTGAATGTATGTCTATTAGTCTATGTAAGAAAATTTCTAAATTTAAATTTCATATTCTAAGATCATATACAATTTTTTACTTTTATCATGCTGCATGTTTGTCGATTTCTGATATTCAAATGGGTCTGATGCCATCCAATTGTAGCTGCTTTGCTCTCATGCTGCTGGAGGCTACGCTGCGGATTTTGGATTCGTAACCAAAATTTAACACATTCATTTTTAAATAATTCATCAAGAGCGGATTTCTAAGTACCAGCTATATAAGGTGATATGGTTAAAATGAGGTGGTGCAACACAATTTGTCAGTGATAAAGTAACTTGTATCAAAACTCAACTCAACTCAACTCAAAATTTACTATAGGTATCAACAATAACTTTATGCATAATTGAGACAAAGTTGAACCTGATTTAAAGAATTGACTGAAGCACATGTCTCTTTGTATTTTAACCTCTGCTCTAATCAACTGGCCTGATTGCTGCATTTGAGCCGTTGATTCCGATCATGAAGAACTTAGGATTCTGCATTATTACCACCGCTGGTCTAAGAATATGCTCAAAAGGTTTTTAAAAAAAATTCTTACCATAATGAATATTAAATAAAGCTCAGTTGTAAAAAAAGTGGAAACTGATTTACTATATATATCTGCATTTATTGTATTTGAATATACATTAGAGAATTTAGGAGTTAAACACGGTCATCAATCACTATTAATTTAATGACTCCTTGTTAATATGAAGCCGTACCTAGGCATCCAATATTCATTCCACCATGTTGTAAAAGGGGTCACACTTATATGATGGATATGTAAAGTCTTGGCATGGTGCCCCGTAAGGAATAGCAAGTACATCACCCTGCGTAAATCGTCCTTCCGTAGAAAACACAACCTAGTTGAAATATTAATCTTAAACCGTAATTACAACTTTTTCAGAATTTATTAAAAACAGAACAACTCTCTAAGGATATATTACAGCAGTTCAACCAGAATATAAGCTGAAATAGAAGTGTGAGCAAAATTTAAAATAGGTTAACATGCGTAATAGTTTCATACAAATACTACGGTAGTTGAAGATTTGGAATTTGGAGAAAATACAAGATGAATGAAACGATTTGGTCTGGTTTGGTGAAGGAGAGGAGAAAGAGGAGAGAGATTTGGTCTGGTTTGGTTTGTTTTGGTGAAGGAGAGGAGAAAGAGGAGGGGGGGGGTGCAAATCAAAACTCATGGCGCAAGAGAAGAGAAGAGGGAGAGGTTAAACATTTATGTGTGCTTTCTTAATATTAATACAAGGCACACGCATATGCGTGTGGAAATTGGCCTTTTTATATTAGATCATGTTTCGTTTTTTAATTTTTTTATTTAATTAGCTAATTTATATTGTTATTAAAAATCATTAAAAAAAAAGGCAAAAAGATGAAACCTAACCACCTACTAACGTGGGAGCTTTTTTTCTTTCCTGAAGTTTTAAATTTATATTCATTGAAAATTAAAAAGCGGTGAATCAATTAAACTTTTTATGGTTGAATTGTAATTTTTGAAATTCTTAAAGGGCAATCTATGGTATTTTGAATGTTTCATCTTTATAGGATGCTTATATATATAGATTAATAATCAACCAATTAATTATCAGTAATCAACTAATAATCTCTCTCTCTCTTTGCCTCGTTCTTCGTTCCCCAATCCTCTCTTTGTTTTTAACTTTCAACAATCTCTCTCTCCCTCTTTTTTGACCGTTCAAACCCCTCCTGGGGCTCCACTGCCCCCTTCCCCTTTGAAAATTTTCTCTTTATTCACAATTATGATGGCAGTTAGAGACATGGCTGCTCTTCTTCCCCATGTCTTTCGTTGTCTCTTTCTTAGGCCCAATTCTTATCCTGGCTTGCCTGCCTCGATACAATGAATTAGCCTACTCATAGTGGCCCACATTTGATTCCCCATACTTGACTCTTGAACACATCAAAACATATTCAATAAAAAAAATTACCCAAATAAAACATATTCAAGCAATATATTAACCTAAGTTTAGGGGTGGGCATCAAACCTACCAAAAGAAGTCCAAATAACATAATTTCATTCCCGATTCAAACCATATTGACCCGTTTGATTGGTTTCGACTAAGAAAAAAAGTGAAACAATTTGAAAACCGAACTAAATCAATTTACTCTTGATTCAATGTGAACGGCTCTCGGATTAATGCTATTGGAAATATAGGTGCAATGCTATTGGAAATATAGGTGCATGAGGAGTTCTTAGAGATAACATCGATGAATGGCTTGGCAAGTTCTCTGTCAACTTGAGCAAAGGGCAGGTGGTTGATGTTGATATTTGGGACTATATTTCGGATTGAAACTTGTAGTCCGCAAGCAACATTATGTGTGGAGATGGATACTGGTCTAATGGTTAATTTAACTGATAATATGACTGATATCAGCTTACATCCTTTTGCCAACATCATTGATTAATGTAGACTACTTATGACACGTATAGCCGAATGTGAGTTAGTGCATGACTTCTAAGAGAATAATATGGTGGCAAATGACATTGCCAAGTGAAGCTATAATATGGATTTTGAGTACCATTATTTTAAGAATCCTTCTAATTGGATTGGATTTGAACTCAATTATTTGATGATATGATGAGAGTCCCTAAACTTGAACTATCTGCAATAACTTTGAGTTGGTTTTTGGGATGATCCACCTCGTTATGTTTAAAAAAAAAAAGCCTTATTTAAAGTCGAAATTTTCTGAATGCAAAGAGTCCTTCATTTAAAGGAGCACAACAATTTTACCATGCACATTTCGTCTACATAAAATTTCGAGCCCAACTACAAACCTGGTTTAATATCGTAGGAAATAAGTTGAAAAACTATGAGAAAGCATGCTCACAACAACAGACTTAATCAAAGTAACACAACAAACCATTGAGAAAAAATGACCTTGCCATTGAGACATTCGAGAACATATTTTATTTGCCAAAGCTTGAAAATATTCCCTCTTAGGCTTGACTTTAAATATAGGAACCCTCAAATAAATAAAAGAAAGCTCATCGGCAAATACACCAAGCTAGGATAAAACAAGAGCACGGTGCATGGATGTAGATTCCCAATATAAAAACGGAACTTAGCTTTACTAATAAGTTGGCCATAATTTATACCGTATTCTTCAGTAAAATGCATAAAAGGTTTGCGCTTGTCACCTCTGCAGAAAAAACCATAACATTATCTACATAGAGAATATGAGAAAGAGCAGTTACTCCATGTGGGGAAGAAATCAGTTTGAGCTTCCTAAAATTTACAGATCCACAAGGCCTCGACTAAGAACCTCTTCAGGAAGGCAAAAAAGAATAGGGGAGAGAGGGTCCCCTTGACGAACACCCATACTACATTAACAAAAATAACGGGAGAACCATTGAATAAAATAGACAATAGAGCAGGAGTAAGGATTGCACGAATCCACTGAACAAAAGTGACATGAAAACCAAAAGCTGTAAGCACTAGATCAAGAAAGTTTCAGTTGAGAGTATCAAAAACTTTAGCAACATCAAACTTAATAATGACATTACCCCCAAACACTTATTGTCTAATAAATTAACACTCTCAAGGGGCAACAAAATACAATCTGAAATATGCCTGTCATTGGGAAAAGTATATTTGATTCGGCAAAATAGTTCAAGCTGTCACATGAGCAAATCTAAAAATAAAATTTGCCATGGCTATTGGGCAAAATTAGAAAATAGAATCTGCCTTTTGAACCTTGGAAATTAGAGCAACAAAACTTGAACTCATTGTAGAGAGAATATAACTTGCCCAAAGAAACATTGGATAGAATCTTGTTTTCAGTAGTGCTTAAATGACTTTTTCTCTTTTTCCGAGTACAATGCATATTAACATTCTGCCTTATCGAAATACTAGGAAGTTCAACGTGATGTCTCTCAATATGTTTATCTATTAGGGTTTTTTTTTTTTTTTTTTTTTTTTTGTTTGTGGCCACTTATGGTATTCTTCTATACTTGTAAGTGAGAGATCTTAGGTTCGATTATCGTTAACGGCGAATTTGAACCACATTATTTCTAGCACATTGCTTAGCCAACTTCTCCACACCTGCAAGGTCGTTTCTCTCGTCAATATGAGTTTCACACTCAACAAGTGTGGATAATATCGTTTGTTAAAAAAAAAAAATTAGTTATTCTTTAGTGGTGTTTAGAGTAACTTTGCATTAATTTTTTTGCGTACCATTCTATTGTTCATGGACAATGATTGGTTAGTGGTACATTACTTCAAGAGTAAATTGTAGTAATGGTCCCTCAACTTTACTCAAATTGGAGCAATGGTCCCTTAACTAAAAATCCATTACTGTTGGTCCCTTAACTCATCAAAATGTGTAGCTATGATCATTTTCGTTAATTTTGTCAAAATGAGTTATGTTGGAAGGACCATTGTTACAATTGAGATCCCTCAACTCATCAAAACTTGTAGCTATGATCTTTTTCGTCAACTTCGTCAAAATTTTGTCAAGATGAGTTATGTTGAAAGGACTATTGCTACAATTGGGTTAAAGTCGAGGGACCATTTCTCCAGTTGAATTAAAGTTGAGGAACCAATGGTAATATATTTTTTAGTTGAGAGACCATAGCTGCACATTTTGATGAGTTGAGAGACAAATGGTAATGTATTTTTAGTTGAGGAACCATTACTCCAATTGAGTTAAAATTAAGAGATCATTGCAACAATTTACTCTTACTTCAATTAATGGGTTAGTGTAGTCGTAAGGACCTAAACAAGTGGGCTTTCTTTATCTCCCCCTACATTCTCGTTCATTTCTTCCTACTCTCTGCTCTTTATCCACGATCCACCTTAATCTTTCCCATTCCTTCATATTCCTCCCTTCTCTCTATGGAGGGGAAAGAAAAAAAAAACTAGAAATAAAAAGTAAATTCATAGTTATCAAATGATCCTATAAAATTTCAATATCATACGTAAAATATGTTTGGAAAAACGTAATGAGTTTAAAGACGTTTTTCTTTAATTGCACTTTGAACTAATGAATGGTCAATAGCCGGTTTGATTTTTTCGTAATTAATTTTTGGTTTTTACTTATTGTGTGGATGATAGAAGAGAAATACATGGAAGTTAAGAGGGATGAACATAGTGGATAGCGAAGAAATGTTTCGTTAGATAACCATTTCGTTTTTAGTTTTTATTTTTTTGAAAATTGAAATCTTGTTTGGTAACTATTTTCAGTTTTCTTTGATTTTTCAGTTTTTAAAAGAGTGAAAACTAAAAATGAAATGATTATCAAACAGCTCATAATTTAAGTTGTTTTTCACTTTTAAGATATTATTTTCATTAATTTGTGCTTATTTATTGTCATCTCTCCAATTCTCTTTATTCATCCCTCATTTCTCTTGTATACTTCTCTCATATCTTAAGCCAAAAAAAAAAAAAAAAAAAAATTGTCAACTAAAATTGAAATAGTTATCAAACGTATCTTAAATTGTGTTCAACCCAAATTAGAGAAACTAACAAACTATGAATGTGTTGCTTAATGCTTACATTAGTCAAGTGATTGTTTGTAAATGAGGCAAACCAGCCCTAAACCATATAAATAAAGACATATAATTGTAGTGAAAGTTTTAGGTTCTTGATGGTTCACACACCATAGAGTTGCCGGTTGTATCTAGAACCAATAACCCTTAACGAAGGAGGAGCATTAATTTGCACTTGGGACATCAATAATTCAATCATCATCCTCTATATGCAATTAGTGTGTGGCTTGACCAGTCGGATTACCGAACCCACTTCCACTTTAGCATTTTAGCTAAGATTTAATAATTAATTTTATGGCATAAGTTAAGATAAATGGTGTGTCACCTAATCACACACATCCAGTACTAATAAAGGAAGATAATTGGCATTTGGGCGGAGCCACCTGTAAAACGTCAACCGATGTTCTCCGCAACCCCAAATAATTGGACACCTAGTACTTGGCCTGATCCTAACCAGGATAAGAATAACGAGGTACAATAATTACAGCCACTGAATGCCAGAATCCAGAAACAATAATTCTGGTGATTGCTATGCCACCTAGCAATCATGCATGCAAAGATCTTCAACTGCCAACGTAGAAAGGATTTCACCTTGCCGGGTCAATAATTGTGTACAAGTGTCGACCGAAACAAGACGAACAAAAAACACGTTGGGTAGGAGGCTGTACGAAAGAAGAGAAACACTAAAAAAATTCTTATAAAAGTAATATTTTATAATATTAATACAAAAATTAATATTAAAAGGAAAAATAACAAAAAATTTATAAAAAAATCACATTTTGAAATAATCTTTTTAGCATTTTTTATGGAAGAAAGTTTTTGCATCACACCGTCCAAGTATCTGGACGTGGAACCTACCCCTCGTTCGAACGCGTTTGACGAGTTAGATGAAAACATTCAACGACAGCCTGCTGAATGTATGCCGTTTAGTCTAAAAGAAGGATTAGAGGGGCATTTCCGTCCCATCAAGCACCCTGCAACGTCAGCACACAATTCTGTAATTTGTGAACGCTGACATTTCTTGTTCAAAGTTCCTACACGGCAATAGCGACTTATTTCCTAAATTACCCTCTGCTCAAGTATAAATTGCACGGAACATTATCGTCACTCACTGTTTTAATTTAAAGATGTATTGTCTCCCCATGTAACAAGTATTAGTGGATCAAAACGTTACACTAAAAAATTGAGTCGTGAGAGCTAAATTAGTTGTTCAGTGTTTTTTTTTCTCTTCTTTCATGTTACAAAAACAAAAAAAAAAAAAACTGCTTATTATCTGCATATAGCATTAGGAAAACTGAAAAGTCAACTCGGCAAGCAACAGCTTGTTCGTGCTGGAGTCCAGAGAGGGAATGAAGGGCATTTGAGTAATATCGACGAAACATCCCAAAGGTCACGCGGTAACCGGTCTCGCCAAATCACCCGACCCTATATAGACCGGTTCAGCCACAACTCTCCCAATTTTTGCTGATTCAGCGAAGGAAAAGGAAAAACGAACCGGAAGTGTGAGAAAATTTTCCAGAAACCGCGAGAGAAAAAAGAAAATCATCGGATTCTCTTCCTCCTGGTCTCCGTCGTCGACGTCGTTGGTTGTCGAAGTTTGGTTCGAGTTTAACAACGTTGTGGGATCGTGATATTGTCTGGGGGTGTTTGTTTGCGTGGCATGATTTGATAGAAAATGGTGGTAGAAGCTAAGGTTGTGTGCCAGCAGAGCGTGCCGGTGCCGGATGTTCAGTACTTTACCAAAAATGCTCACGAAGTTGAAGATGTAGTTGCAGTTACCCAATCGATTTCGTCCCCCAAGAGTTTTGACCGGAATCGTTCTTCGGAACCGGACTCCGCCGCCGCTTTCTTGAGCTCGCAAGCCGTCGTGAGTTTTCTGATCCTCAAGTTCCCTGCTTTTGGACTATTTTATCTTTTGGTTGTTATACTCCATGTGGGTTTGTTTGTTTTTACTTTTTGGGTGATCATGCATCTGGGTTTTGAAATTTGATCATTTGGGTTCTGACTTTTCGAAATTGGGTTTTTTGCTTACTGAGAAATTCTGCTATCACATATGAGAAATTAGGATTGTATTGTGTTCAACTGTTCTAAAAATCCCGACGCTAGACGGATGGTTACAGCCCGATTAATGTCTAGGTGTTTGAAAATTAAGAAATGACCCCTTGACCTAGCCCCCTAGACCCCCTAGGCATGCGTCCAGTCACGCTAGGCACCACCCGTCCAGACACGCTAGGCACCCGTCTAGGTTGCGATTCACTTAGACAAAAAATAGATAAATTGTAAGAAACTTGTTGAATACTTAAATGAACACACATTATAGGTTTATTTCCCATGTTTTTATTGTGTTCCACTACATCATAGTATATATGTCATTCTATTTGGTAGTTTATGATGAAATTATATATATTTTAAGTATAAACATATACTTATTTATATGAAATATAATAGATTTACTTAAATCTACTTAGCTGCCTAGGCGCTAGGCTCCAGCCCGCCGCCCTACTAGCGTCTAACGTCTTTTAGAATCTTTCATCAAAACATGTTGAGTTTTGATGTAGATGAAATTGTAGTCAATTTCTAGTCTAATAAGGCGGGACTTTTGGTAACCCTGATGTGATGATATTATCACTGCTTAAGTATATTTGTGAGCATAGAACTATCCGATCGTTGTCAAACTTATACGTTATGAATTGCCTAGTAAATTGAAAATATGACCTGCATAAAATTAAGTTTGCAAAAGCTCGGGAGGTTGTCGTAGTTTAGTACATTCTCTTCATATGTGTCGTATGCCTTGGAACTTCAGCAGGGTAAATTGTTGCTCATTAACAACTATGCTTGCAAGCAGGATTAGTAGTTTTTGTGTTTCTATTGAAATCTTGGCGTTTAATTTCTCTGTCATTACTCCTTTTCAGGATGCTAAACCTGCAGACAAAATTCCAGATTTGGTTCCTGCGTCGGCCGACCAGCAATTCTTCCCCAGGCTGCGTTCTGGTAGCTTTGCTGACATTGGACCCCGTAGATACATGGAAGATGAACATATTCTAATAGATGATCTATCTTCACACTTGGGACCACTCTTTAGTTTTCCCAAGCCAAATGCATTTTATGGGGTAATATATCGCTTTGGACTTGTAATTGCGATGGCCTTGAATTTGGTTGATTCTTTGTTTGGAGCTTACTGTGGTTGAAAATGTCATATAGGTATTTGATGGACATGGAGGACCCGAAGCAGCCGCTTATGTCCGGAAAAATGTGCTCAGACTCTTTTTTGAAGATGCCAATTTTCCCCGAACTTCTGACGTTGATGAAATTTTCTCAGAGAAGCTTGAGAACTCCCTCCGCAAGGCATTTCATGTGGTTGACCTTGCTTTGGCTGATGACTGCAGTGTAAGCAGTTCTTCGGGGACAACAGCATTAACTGCTATGATATTTGGAAGGTACACTTGTGCTTAAAATCATTTTTCCACTCTTTCCACTGAAAAAAGGACATGTTTCCTTGTCGTAACTAGACTTCACTTCCAAAATTTACTATTGACTAGTATTTTCTTCTATCCACAAAATTATGTGGCGATGTTTTACCCTTTCGAAACTAGTAGGTCTTGTATGATTGGTCAACCTGTTGCATTGATTTAAGCTATCCCGAGTGAGAGATTTATCTTAGTTACAGACCTTGTTAGTGTTGGCATTTGTGTCTCTCTGTCTCTGTCCATGCTATATTTTTTATTCTCTCATTGTAATTGACCTTGTCATCGTCTTCTCCAGGCTTTTAATGGTGGCCAATGCTGGGGACTGCAGAGCAGTACTCTGTCGGAAAGGAGAAGCAGTTGATATGTCTCAAGACCACAAGCCAATATATCCCTCAGAAAGGAGGCGGATAGAAGAATTAGGTGGATTTGTTGATGATGGGTATCTGAACGGTGTCTTATCAGTTACCCGAGCATTAGGCGACTGGGACATGAAGTTTCCTCGTGGATCTTCGTCACCCCTTATCGCCGACCCAGAGTTCCGGCAGGTGGTTTTAACAGAGGATGACGAGTTTCTAATTATTGGGTGTGATGGGATTTGGGATGTGATGTCTAGTCAGCATGCTGTTAGCCTTGTTTGCCGCGGGCTGAGGCGTCATGACGACCCCGAGCAGTGTGCCAGGGACCTTGTCATGGAGGCTCTTCGCCTCAACACGTTTGATAACCTCACGGTGATCGTTGTATGCTTCTCCCCCCTTGATCACCGGGATCTATCGCCACAGCGAGAACGGAGATTAAGGTGCTGCAGCCTCTCTGCTGAGGCCCTTTGTAGCTTGAGGGCCTTGTTGGACAGTAGTGCCAGTAGCTGATTGTACATGCAATTTTTCAGTGAGGGTCTTCCTCGGAAGCGACCATACATTGTTTCGGCTGCTTCAGTCGGGAGATAAAAGAGCAGCTAGCAGTTTTGTAGGTGTTTGGATTACTCGTGTATACCTCGGTGAGTTGAGGATTGATGTACATACATAAGAAAGGGGATGTGGATCGGATGGCGTAGTGTTGTAAAAAGATGCATCAGTTCTTTTAGTTAGTCCAGTGTGATTGCATTGTCCATTGTCCATCCGACGTAGCCCTTTTCTAATCCTGTCATGTGTATTTATGTATATTAGTGGGATCTTCATTTTCTTTTTCTGTCTTTCTTTCTCGAGTATGCTTTTTCCTTTTGGCACTTGGCTATCAACAAATAACGCATAAGTTATTCACAGCATTTGACAGACGCTTGTCTGGACCAGTCACGACTCACAAGTATTGCAAATTGACAGTCATGATTGAATTGAGAAAATGCGACAAATCCCTGTTTGAATTGAGAAAATGCGACAAATCCCTGATGACGCTGTGTAATTTCATTCAGATCACAAAATATTCTTAATATTAGGAGTGGCGCAAGAACTGTGTGTGTGAGAGAGAGAAAGAGAGAGAGAGAGAGAAAGAGCAGTAGTATTTCATTGATTAACAATTCAAGCAAAAAGTCGAGGTTATATGAATAATTTCTTCAGTCTTTGCCTTTGGGAAGAAGTAACTTACAAGAGGGAAAAGCCAGCCTCAGAGAAGTGGTCATTGGACCCAAATGGTGTATCAAACAATGCTTCAGTGGCAAAATCACTCGGTAAGATGAAGTGGTAACTCATTTAAAATATCAAACGGGTGAGTCTGTTTTGTAGGTTCTTCTTGCAAATGTCGCAAACCTTTCCAGGCCGCGTCCAAGTAAATTTTCAAGAAATGGTTGAAGCGCCTGGAGGATTCACATCACAAATCAAAGTAATGATGGATTACTACACCCCCACCGTAAAGTAAACAACATTGCAATTGAAAAACATCTCTACATTTTTTTTAACTGACTTGAATCTGGATTAGGGTCTCCGGACTGGAGAATGTATAATATCTTAAGCAGAGAGTTAGAATACTTACTGATGCCACTGGAGACAGAATTGGCGGAACTTCATACGACACCGTTAGCTGCAATTGGAAATTGATAAGAGCAATACAATGTGAAAACTGAGAAGCAAAAAAAAAAAAAAAAAAGGGCCCTTTCCTAGATGTGAGAAGCCTGGAACAGGAAACCATGTCAATCGCAATTATTTTGCATTTTACCAATCCAATTAAGGTGCGGTTAGGCCGTCCAATTGATGGCCAAGGAATGAGGAAACGTTGTAAAATAATCAAATTGACGACGACTGATTACCCCTCGTGAGGCACCAATTGGATGGCTTGATCAGACCAAGTTGAATCTTTAACACTACAAAATAAGAATTGCAAAAAATCGAAGTTCAATATATGACAGGAACCTCACTTCTACTAAGCATGATGAAGGACCTTTTGGATAGAACCGAACAGCACCTCTGCGTATACAATAAGTAAAACAGTTTATCAAGATTACAGTATCAATATAAAGCGAAGGAAAGCGTCTGCTTCATTTGCATACAACATACAATACAAAATTCACTAGTTAAACATTATATTTGTGCGTGTTGTATGTTTGTAACCTCAATGACACGAGCATCATTTTGTTTGTGATATGCTAAAGAGTGGTTTCCAGATAATTCAAAACAAGATATATTGAACATTTTTCACTCTTTTGTCAAATACTCATTTGCATCCTATGAAATGCAACTTCCACTTAAGATGAAAGACTAAGATCCCGTCCTTTGTGCAAGGGATTGAACCGCTAAGCTTCTAGTTTTCTACATACCAAGTTACCAACACAGAAACCGCATACATGACTAAAATTTTATGGGTACTAGTTTTTACTTGTCATCATATTTTCCATGATAAATCTTAAACAATGACTAACATATAAGCTCTAGGATGACAGTGTACAAGTACCGCTGTTAGATAAATCCTGGTAACTGTAGGTAAGTGTTTGAAATGCACTCTTGTCAAATGCTTCATCTAAAGTAAAGACGACAAGAACCACATTTATAGTAGCAAAAACGCTACTAAAGTACACAGCTTCTGCTAAAATTTCTCGTCTCCTGACCTGTTAGGAAGACCTTCTAGAGATCTCCAGTGGATTTTCTGATTTGGTGTAGGCTGCATGAAGTTTTTGCAGAGAGTGAGAAAGGGGTTATTGTAAGGACACATCATTGAACTCAGCTCTTACAGTAGATGAAGGAATTATGGAAGGAAAAACAGATTTTAAGTAAAACGTAAATCTTACCTGCATATTTCGAGCAAGCCATGAGAATTCAATATTACGACCAAAAGCTTTATACTTCAGTGACCATCGTGATAGGTCAGGCTGGTCTTCCAATATCTGTTTTTAAATACCATATCAAATATCAATCTTTCAAAATGTGATGAAAAGAAATCAAGTATCAATCTTTGAAAAATGAAAAAGCTGAATCTATAATCGGCCAAGTTGAAATCATATCCGCTGCAACATTTTACTCTCGACTCTTGAGGAATCAGATTAGAGCAAATCAATTATTCCCTCACAATTAGCGAACTTTAACAACAAAATATAGGCTGGAAAAGTATTGATACAAGTGATTATACCTCAATTTATCGAGTAGGCACTGACAAGAAAAATCAAATTTGCTTTGAATATCATCTAAAGAGTAGTAGGAGAGTAGTTTAGCACCTTCACAGTTGAAATAAAAGGCATCCAACGGGGAATCGCCTCACGATCAGAGTAACAATCATATGCAACGGAAATAGGCACATCAATTTCCATCTTTACTCTGCATTTGATCACATTGTCTAGTAATCAGTAGCAGTAAGTAAGGCTTTGATCACAAACATGCTACACCTCACTCCAAGAACTAGTTCACATTCTTTATGGTTTTGCATTGTACTATAAAACTATTCCGAAAAAAAAAGATTAAGCATCGTAGGAATTCCCAAACATAAGAAACAGTTTCACTGTTTCATTGCATATTGAATCAATAACTATTTGCTAATGGAGCAACCGGCTTGTAACTCAGTTGGTTAAGAGCACTTGACCCGAGGTTCGATTCCCCCCTCCCCACTATTGCTTGTACAAATAAAAAAAACAAATAACAATTTGCTAATGTATAATCTGCCCAAGTAACCAAAACATAATTCCACATATTAATCCATGTTACCAATCGAACTACTTTCTGATAGCCATAAAACTCAAATTGGCCAGCAAGAAAATAAAAAAAAGGAAACAAAATAAATAAATAAATAAATGAAAAATCTGGGAAGTTACGTGCAGTCCTGCCATTGCATAACGACGGGGGAAGTACTTCTGAATCCAGTGAGGACGGAGGTCCGCCTGAAAGACCCACATGGGATCTTGAAGGAGAAGTCGCCGAGAGAAGACGGCGGCGGCGGTCTGAGAGAAGAGCTTCTCCAAATGGGTATGTGGGTGAGACTGCCGGGACAGTTCGGGCCGGAAATGTAGACTGATGCTACAGCAGTTGCAGAAGCACAAGACATGGTCAAACAAACAAAAGAATTAACGTTTTTTTGGTTGAAAAATTATAAAAGCAGAAAACACGGCGAAACCGAAAAGCAACTAACGAGTTACTCGAGTCAACTCAGAAGACTGAAGACCACAAAATCACGATGACAGAGCCACCAGACTAACGGGTTTGTTGTTGCCACGGGACTCCAATTAGATGTGGGCCTGATTCAATCCAGCGAAAGGCCCGGGTCCAACAGCATCTAAGACTAAGGCCCCTTAGCCAGTTGACGGTACAAATTAAACAAATGATTCGCAGTTTCGTAACTATTTCGTTTTCAATTTATTTTTATTTTTATGATAACTGCTTTATTATTTATTAAAATTGTTATCAAACGAACTCTTATGTATTTATTATTTACTAATAAGTGAAAGTTTTCTTCTTTTATATTCAAGCGTTGATCTTGGTTGTGTCAAGTAAATCTACGATTAGCGATGTTGATTGAGCTCAATTGCCTCTGATTAAGTGAATCCTTCGTTTCTTTATCCTTGTCCTTTCAATATCCCTATGATCTCTTCTACAACATTTTTTTGACTAAATACTTTGGTTTTTTTACTTTTAGCTGTGGTGTTTTGACTTGACTCCGCATCATAAAATTCAATTAGGGTTGTATATTGATTCATATGGGTTGTTTATTTGCACCCCGCATATTTACATCAACCTCGCGTATTCCATGTTCATCCTTAAAAAATAAGAAGTAGAGGAAGACACATCGCTCAAAAGAAGCTGAGGAAGTCAAATAAAAAAAATTTCCTCCCATTTTCTATTCAATTTCCAAATCAATAGCCTACATAATTCCTCATTTTTCCATACAAAGACAACCTCTCTCACAGTCGCATATATCATTTCCCAAAGGATATGCCATTTATTTAAGACCCCCAAGGATAAACGGTAATGACAGTGTGGCCACAACCGTTAGTTGTTGTCGGAATATCTACGAAACCAAAATTTGCTCCATCTTCTATTCAATCTTTATGGGGGTTTTAGAAAATAAGTTTATTTTAAAAATCTTATGGAGACTATACAGTATTTCATATTTATGTACAGAAAATTGTTACTAGCACTAAAAAATTCTTATTTTGTACTTCAAACTATTTTTATTTAAAAAAAAATAAAACTCTTATGAGGAGCGCAAAATGAAATTTTTAAAGTGAAGTTTATAAGGAGTGAATGACAATAATGTGTTCTTGTAAATCTTGTTTTGAATTATTTAATTTAAAATGAGCTTAAAAATTTGAACTTTAAGCTTAAGGTAAACTTTATGATGATAGATGAATAAATGTTTGCATCATATATGATCAACCTCAAAGTTACCGAGTATCGGCCACACTACAAAGCACCATGAACCTGTTGAAGCATTTTCGCTGGGGCACCCTTACCAAAATCACACAAAACTAACCCCAAACAGGTGGGAGGCCACGACATGTGGGAGGCCACGACATGTGGGTGTCACTTACTAGTTATCCCTTAACCAGTAGAAGATTTCCCTCCAACTTGAAGACCAATCACGACATAACAAGTGACAACACAATATTAACCCTAGTCAATCCCACATTGACTAGCTCATCAAAGTTTCTCCAACTTCACCTCTAAAATGGGGAAACTTGGGAAAACTTCTACTCCCTTCCAAAAGTAACCATTAATTACTAATCATCACGATATTATCAATAAACAAGCCCATGTGGCGTCCAAAATATACATTGCTAACTTAAGCATCGAAGGCTCTTAGCCAGTACCACACATGTGTCCTTCGTACATGCTCTCTTTAGCTTGCAAATCACTTAGTCATTCTACTCTTGACCGAAGCACTCCTGCGAAGGTCAACTTCACTACACCGTATGCTGATTCAATTTTTGGGCACATCAACAAATAATAAACTTTTATGCATATTTAAATATGAATCGTATCATTTATTGTGATAAGTCTTAAGTTTAAATATTAGCAAATTTAATTATTTTACCCCTTTCCACAGTCCACTAGAAGAATAAAATGCAGCTGTAAGGTTATATGCTCAACTACCATAACGCTTTTAAGTGATTTGAAGCATATAATCCCTTCAAGAGAATTAACTGAGATGACTATTTTTTTTATCTGCACTAAGATGGAGATTACCTTCTATGTCATGGATGGCTTTCCCCCCCCCCCCCCCACCCCCCCCCCCCCCCAAAAAAAAGGACCAGTTGGTGGCACTACAGTTCACCTTTTATGGGGTCAGGAAGACTCACAGAGGCATTTCAGCCTCCTCCTGGCCACCATCGTGCAATTCACCAGCACCAGGAATCGAACTCTGGACGTGTCGTGTGGAATACGGACCTAAAATTTATCCCCAAACACTGGGTCACCCTATGGTGATTATGTCATGGATGGCTTTGAGTTGTAACATTTTTATAAAATTATTATTTTACCCCTTTGCACTAGAAGAATAAAATGCAGCTGTACGGTTGACTACGATAGTGCTTCAAGTGATTAGAAGCATCTAATCCCTTCAAGAGAATTATCTGAGATGACTATTTTTTTTTCTGCACTAAGATGGAGATTACCTTGTATGTCATGGATGGCTTTGAGTAGTAGCATTTCTTTTCTTTAAATTATTATATTTTGGGTAATGTATCAATTACAAAGTAGGGTTGTAGCATTGTTGGAGGGAACCTTGGACATTTATGCGTGCAAATCATACTTCATGGAAATTTCCATGAACTTCTGAGACACAGACACTGCTCTTAGTTTTGACCAAAAGTTCCAACAAAGTAATGTATCTTTTGTGGATTTACTCCACGGACTCTTGATTCTTAATTATATACTTGCATGCTTTTCTTTGTTAAAATTCCACTTAATCCATTACAAAGTCTTTTTCTATTCAAACTTTTGACTGCCTTTTTTAATTTCTGTTTTTGATTATTCCATTATGTAGAATAATTCCGTCATCTTTGTTTGTCTCAGCGTCTCAGCGTCTCGGGTAGTGGTTTTTGAGGTAATTAAGAATCTGTGCTGATTCTTGTTGGCCTTTCTTCCTTCTAGTCTGTATTGAGGGATCCGTAGGCAACAGAGAATAATACTACTCTTTTTTAAATTATATTTTCACAACCTAATAGCTAGCTCTTTTGTCCATTATAGGGAATAATATTCCTAGGTTGTGCCCTCTTCTCATAAGAAGAAACATGGGAATGCACTCTTCTCACATTAAAGTGCCCCGACCGGTTAAACTGCTGGATTAAAACTAATCAGGCTATGTCACTTGTAACATATATGCGAGAAGGAAGTTGTTATTGGCACTTAAAACATGTCATTATGTACTATTCTTATTAATACAAAGTTTCTATTTTAATTTATAAAGTTTAGAGTGCATAATAAATTTTTTGGATCTAAGTGAAATGCCAAATAAATATATACTATATGTACATGAAAATCGATAAATCTCACTATAGATGAGTATATAATTTAAAATGCCTACACTAACTGTAATGATGCTATATGAGGTGATAAAACTTGGCCTACATTAAGAGTCAGTTTGCACGGATTCAAAATTGTTTCTAGCATAGTAAGAAGAAATGTTTCTGGGGTATGGAAACACTTTTTAGTACTTTATGTGAAAACATTTTATTTGATTCTTTAAGAAACACTTCCAAGTGCATTTCTACTGAGTTACAAGAAGTATTTATAAATAAATAATTCTGAAACAACCAAAAAGCAATTTTTTTTTTCTTTTTGATAAAAATTTAATTAAAAGCATAGGCTAGCCATGGTTAGTTTAATAGATGCGACACAATTCTAGAAGGGGTAATGCTATACCAAGGTTAGGGGTGAGTAAAAATAGTCTAAAAAAACAATCTAATCCTAGTAGAAAATATAGTACAATCTAACCTGAATAGACAACATACCAACATCCTAACATAAGAGTAAACCAATTGATAACTAAGTTAAGTTTTCCAACATATTTATCAATAACCCTAAGCATAATGAACTTTAGTAATATCTCTAAGGCTTATGGAGTCATGATGAAGGTATACAACACATAGAGTTCATGGTGAATGCTAAATTAAACACCCAACTATTCTTTCAACCTTATGCATTAAGTTTGTGTAACATCTCTGTCAAATTCAGTATATTCCAATCAATACGTTAGTTATTATTTTATTATCATATAGGACTCACATTAAAATAAATGAACAGTAAAACCAATTTTAAAAACTTAATATTCTAGTGGATGATGAGACCTATGAGTTAAAATTAAATAAAATTGCAATTGAAGGTAGAAGCAACAACGTCAAACATTACTTCCAATTCAGATCACCTAAAAGACTATTTGGGTGGAGCAATATTTGCTGTCAAAAGTGACTAGTCAGCATTCCACATAAGATTTAGAGTAGACCTGTCAGTTTCTGACACGACACGAAAATAACGGGTTTCGGGTCAACACGATAACTTATCGGGTCATTATCGGGTGACCCGTTAAGGACCCGTTAATAACGGGTTCTTAAAGGGTATACACGCGGGTAACACGTGGGTAACCCATTTCGACCCGTTAAGAAAAAAATTATTTTGATAATTTTAAAATTTAATTACTAAAAGATTTATTATAAAATACAATAGCCATATTAATATATACAATATATTCTATATTAAATAAATAGTTTTGTATTATTATTGTATATAAGTTTAAAAAAAAAGTTTTTGTCATTATTTATTTTTATTATGAGAGTTCCTTATTATCATTACTAGGATAAATTTTACTTAACATGTTGTTGTCCAAAATTAAAATAAACTAGTATAGTATTTGCACAGGCAAAAACTAAGAAAACATACATACAAGTATGAAAAATGTGAAAGAATATATAAACACTCGTGATTCATCATTATTCCTCCACGAGTAGATAATGATTACACTTACATTATCGTTTAGATTTTTAAAATCCTCCAAACCCTCATGAATAATATTTTTTATTTGAGGGTAAAATTAATAATAATTATTGTAGAAGTGTAAAAAATGTAAAAAATATATTCAATCACTCAGAGTGACAAGCTTTACAACTTTCATGAAGGGGTCAGCTTTGAAATCCAACACTATAATCCATAAACCTTAAATTTATATTTAACCGTCGATTGTCATTTACGTTTTATTATTTTTACTAAATTTCATTTTTAAAATTTTCTTTTTTGAAAACATGATCATGTGGCGGATGTAAGAAGATGAACGGTTCAGATCTTTGATATCACGTTTCGATATTTACAGTTAACTGAAATATGAGTCGATGTCATATAGTTTGTAGAAACTTTATAAACATCAATCAATATTTTCACTAACCGTAAAACTCTGAATATAATATCAACGATCCAAACCGTTCATCTTCCTGCATCAACTAATAGATCATGTTTTCAAAAAAGAAAATCTGAAAAAACAAATTTTGATGAGAACAATGAAGCGTAAATGTAAACAACAATCAACGGTTAAATTTTGATTTATGATTTATATGATTATAGTGGCGAATTTTGAAGTATGCACCATAAATCCCATGTCATTCGTCCATACTCCATAGTTCGTCAACATTTTTAAGGTATATGGATTTCGGTTGACCAGAAAATACGATAGGGTATATATATGTGGATTTAAAGCATCTCTAAATTAGACCTGGCATTCGTGTCGTGTTTTCTGTGTTCGTGTCATTTTCGTGTTATACCCAATATCTTAACGAGTCGTGTCGTGTGACACCCGTTAAAATATACGGGTAAAATGACCCGACCCGATAATATTAACAGGTAATATGACCCGACCCGTTACCCGTTAAGAAAAATATATTTTAAACCAATAAATAGTCAAATGAAAAACATAATACTAAATAAATATATACATACTATATTGTTACATCCAAAACATAAAAACGCATTTTTCTTTTAAGTATATTTTCACTTACCTAAGGTCTTTAATAGTTTTTTAATTAATGTAGAAGTGTAAAAAAATATAGAAAAAATATATAAACGCTCATAATGACAAGCTTTACAACTTTCATGAAAAGCTTAGAAACCATATATACATGCATGATAGTTTCTAGAGGAAGAAGTTAATTGGTATGTTTGTGCCATGGAAGATGTCTCTCTGTCTCTCTCTCTCTCACACTAGAATTATTAATACTAATTTTTTGTAACTTTCAGTCTTGAGTCTTGAGTCTTGAGCGCGTTCCTATCACAGGCACAGTAGAAATGCTTACTTTTTTCTTATTTGGTAATTTAGTCGGCCCAATCCTATTTTTCAGTCTTCTCTCTCTCATCTATATATAAGCCCTTCTCATGAATTGTAATCCCCAAGGAAATCCTAACAAGGTCAACTAATTAATTTCTGTACCCTCCAAACTAAATCCCAAACTAATCCGTATTCTTTGTCTTCCAACTCAAACCAGACAAAAGGAAATGGATATTAGTAACGTACATGATCAGATGAAATCAGCAGGTTATGGCTCATTAGCAGCAGCAGCAGCTCCTGACCAACCAATTGAAGGAGGACTGGGCTTAAGAACAGGTCCATGGACAGCCGAGGAGGACTCCATTCTCATCGATTACGTCAACCTCCACGGTGAAGGCCGCTGGAATTCCTTGGCTCGTCATGCAGGTACGTAGTTCTCTTCCAGACTCTTTCAAGACTCTGAAGAAAAATACCAATATACCAATAACTAGTTTACTTAGTCATGGAGTTGTCGTGTGTATTATCTACCATTTCTTCCTTCTAAGCCTTTGAATAAATAGAATTCAATATTAATTATTTTGGAAAGTAAGTTACATGCATCATAGCTTGAACTTATATATAGTTTCCAATCCTTAATTTTTGAAATTCTTGGGAAGACTTGTGCCTTGGCCAATTCTGATCACTATGATTTTGGACAAAGTACTAATATGATAATACTTAGTCAGGTCTGAAACGAACTGGCAAAAGCTGCAGATTAAGGTGGTTAAACTACTTGCGACCAAACGTTCGACGTGGAAACATAACTCTCCAAGAACAGCTTACAATTCTTCAACTTCATTCACTCTGGGGCAACAGGTACATACACAAATACATATGCAGATACATATACATGTATGTCGTTGTTCCTAATTAATCTTCTGTGTGTTTTGTTTTTAATGGCACAATCATATAATTAGGTGGTCCAAGATAGCCGAATACTTGCCCGGTAGAGCAGACAATGAGATAAAGAACTACTGGAGAACAAGAGTGCAAAAGCAAGCAAAACAGCTCAAGTGTGATGTTAACAGCAAACAATTTCAAGACGCCATGCGTTACGTATGGATTCCCCGTCTAATTGAACGGATCGGGGGCTTGCCTGAATCTCTACCAGATCAACCCAGGACTTGTACCACTACGACATCCGAGTTTGAGTGTCAATACTGGGTTGACACTAATTTCGTGCCCAAAACCTCTGGCAGTACTTCATCAGACTCATATGATCAGGTTCAAGCTTGTTCAATTCCCACCGACCGTACTAGCATTGGTGATGAATTCATGACTTATCCATGCAGCGGTCAATATGGTTCAGAAAACGGGTTGGGTTATAGTCAAAATGGTATAAATTTAGATATTCATGGCTTTGAGCAAAGCGAATGTTGTTCAACCGGTGGGGACACATCAGTGGAGAATTTGTGGAATGAAGAGAATATATGGTTCTTGCAACAGCAACTTAGTGATGACTAATATTGAATTGATGGAAGGATCGAGCAGCCACGAGGACTATTTTGCTTACGTAACGCATGGGTGATGCCATGACGTTACAAAGCAGTAAAATAGACTCTTCCAAAATTGGACAAACTTTTGTTGCACGGACACAAAAAGATACGTATTCTTAAAGCATAGGAAGACCATGAGATTTTTTTTTTTTCCTTTTACTTTTTGTTTTGAGTTGAGGTGAATTTTATGTAGATGTGGCTGCCCAGTTTTAGTAACTATATATAAAGGAATTAATCTTGTGTTGTCAGATTATGGCCATGTTTATGTTCATTTTTCTCGAAAAAGAAAGAGATTTTATTAATTAAATACGAATGAATACATTAACGTCTGCTGCCAAAATGTTGGATAGCCACTCAGAAATCTCTTACCACCATGACCTTCCCCTAATAAGAAATGAGATCAGAGATGATGGAATATTTCTGTCTCGTGTCATATACTCCCTCACGCGCCGTCCGTCGCAACTCTCTTTCCATCACGGTTGAGATCACATTTTTGATGTTATGATAGCTTTTGCATCGACGGTCGCCTCTCTCCTTGCTCCATATCATCCAAGATCTCTCACCGTCACTGACCGAACCCAAACAGATATTTTGATGGACCAGTTTGTCTCAGTAGCGATACTAGGTGGTTTGTGTTGGTGTTGCGATTTGGACAACTAACTCGCTCGTGAATTCATTGAGTTGAGATTATACAAACCATCCTAGTCTTTTAGTTTTCTGATTAGGAGGTTTTTCATGGCAGGGTAAAAACGAGGCCGCTTTGTAGCTTGTACACCTGTATGTTTGTAATCATCATTTTATATGTTAAATGGAAGCATTATTGGTCTGTTTTAAAGTTTGTAGAGGTTCACATGGCTGCACTATATGTTTTATAGCTAATTTTTTCTTATATTTTATTTTACCGATATTTTCATTGATATATATATATATATATATATATATATATATATATATATATATATATATATATCTTCATTTGGGCTACTGCGACATATCTACCAAAATCAAAATTTTATTCCATGTTTATTGCTTAAGATAGATACTACATCGTAACTTAGTACTACATTTAAGTGATTTACTCTTTATTTGTTAGTGGTAGTCTTAAGTTCGTATATCATGGATGATGAGTTCTATACTTATTTATTATGAATGCATCGTTTGGCTTAACCCAATCACATATCCATTAGTATAATATATTGTTGTATAAAAAATTATGGATGCTACATTATTATCTCTCTAACTTTATCCTTACGTTGCGGTCTTGATTGATCACAGCCTAGAAATAAAGGGTATGGAAATTAAAAGGTATGGATGATATGAAAGAAGTGTACTTAAGAAGAAAAGGGGTCTATGATTTTGATATTTAACATTATTTTTGTGTATAATTTGTAACTTGCAGTGCTCTAACAAGAGGGTGGGGACTGCTGTGCTTGTGCAATTGATAAGTGCAGCTTTCACAGAAAATAAACGTGACAATGCTTTTGACGCTAGAATGGAATTAAAATTTAGAAAAGAAAAAAAAAGACTTTGACACTCGGCAGCCACATTAGCTACATTTGGAATGAAGCACTAACGACCGCAACCCTTAAAGTTGAAGCACGTTTTAACCTTATTATAGTCCTATGTATCAAACATAAATAAGGTGGGTCAACTAATTAGTTAGTCGTAATTCATTGGATATTTTGCAAATTTCTTCTCAAATGTAATATTTTATTTAGTTTATTTTTCATATTTATTTATATTTTTATATTTAAAAACTTTGACAGTAAGATGAAAATTTTATTGAATTAGAAAAAAAAGAAGTTACATTTAGTTATTAGGAGACATAAACCTTATCGATATAATACAAGAATAAATAATAAAGAGAAAAATACAAGAAGAGAAGGGGAGAGGGGGACATAAAACTGACTCCTTTAAAAAAAGTGGGGGTGGGGAGGAAGGGATGGGCGGAGAGGGAGACGTAAGCCTGAACCCCTCTAAAGAATAACTGAGATGGTCTAAACTTGCAAAGAACCAAAAATAATAGGTTAGGAAAAAGGAAAACACACACACACACACACACACACACACATCATGAAGGAGGACAAAGGAGGACCGTTGAGAGTGAAGAGGCCAAAGGAGGAACAAAATCCTTTGAATGAAGACAAACAAGAGCACTAATAGAATCACTGTCCAACTAAAGACTATGCCAACCTCGTTCATAAGCCAATTCTACGCCAATAATAACAACTAATAATACCGCCAAAAAATTTAATTGTGATGACCAAAGCCTTGGCAGAAACCCCCAAGATATTGACCATGACAATCTTTGAAAACTCCTTTACAAGCAACAAGACCATGTTTTCCTTTAGCCAAACTATCAGTATTAAGCTTAATTCAAGGAAATCAAGGAGAATACCAAAGCACATGATGAATAATTGGAGCCTTCTGAAGGACAGTTTGAATACCCAAAGAAGAGATAATGCGAAGATCCAAACCGTGTGAGTATCTAGGGATAACCTTGTTGATTATTGGCTCAAACAAAGTAGTGTAAAACCAACAATTAATTTCGGCTACTTTTGTGGTCATGGTTGTTGGTTGGCATGCTACATGTGGGAAACAAAAATGGATGCACTTATGCCTAATTCCTTTTGACTTGATGAGAGGCCTTTGGCCTTTGGTTTCTTTGAGAAGCCACTTTCTTTGGCCTATAAAAGGAGATGTAGGCATAACTCAAGGAACAACAAGGAAGAAGGAAAATAGCAAGAAGCCATTCGGCAAAGAGAAGAATTTTCTCAATTTGTCTTGCTTTGTATTTTTAGTTTTCTCTTCCTATTGTAAGTGTGTGAGCTTGGGTTATTCGGGTCTTTGGGAAATTGAGTGATAAACACTATTGTATGTTCTCATTGATTATAGTGGAATACTCTGTCGTCTCCAAACTGGATGTAGGCATTGCCGAACCAGTATAAATCTTGGTATTCTTGTTGGTATTGTTCCATTTATCTTTTGTCAGTTATTGTGGTTTATTTTTCATTCACACTTGGTTGACGCTTCCGCACAACATAACCTTGCCATCATAAACCATCCTAGAAGCAATAGACATGCAAATGCAATGAAAAGAGAGTGACCGATCTTCAAAGATAGATTTATTGCGTACCTTCCAAATAGTATAAAGTAAATAGACCTGCAAAAATCCAAAGATTATGGACGAAATTAGAGGAAAAGTATATGACCAAGAGCGCAGAAAATCGGCTCTTCTTGAAGAAGCGACTTTTCCGTTTTCAGTATCGTCCAGGTATTTCTATGCACAAACACCTCAATGATTATAATAAAATACTTGCTGATTTAGCAAACCTTGATGTGAATATTCCTGACGAGGACAAGGCACTATGTTTGTTAAATTCATTGCCTGATGATTATGATCATTTGACAACTACTCTGTTGTATGGAAAATCTGAGGTGAAACTTGATGAAGTGTCTGCGGCATTGGTGAATCATGAGTGTCGTAAGAAGGAACTGAAGACTCACAATTCACAAACCGAGGCACTTGTTGCAAGGGGTCGAACAGAGGAGAGAAAATCTGGGAAGCGGGGAAAATCTCGTTCAAAGTCACGAGGGAAGTTTCCTGCTAAAGATGAATGTGCCTTTTGTCGCCAAAAGGGTCATTGGAAGAAAGACTGCCCCAAATTGAAGAACAAAGAGAAGGAGAAAGCGGGTTCTGAAGCAAATATTGCAAAATCTGGAGATGATGATTTCGAGTTTGCTTTGGCTAGTTCATCTACTGATGGTCACTCCAAGGAGTGGATTTTGGATTCAGGTTGCACCTATCATATGTGTCCCATTCAGGAATGGTTTTCTAGTTTCGAGGAGCTGGATGGTGGAGTTGTTTTGATGGGTAATAATAATGCCTGCAAAACACAAGGGATAGGCAAAATCTGTTTAAAAATGCATGATGGAACAGTCAAAGAATTAAGTGATGTTCGGTATATACCGGATATGAAGAAAAATCTTATCTCACTGGGTGCATTGGAATCCAAGGGTCTTAAGATCACCATGGAGGGTGGAGTTCTCAAAGCTGTGTACGGGGCAATGGTGGTGATGAAAGGTATAAGACGAAATAACTTGTATTTCTTACAGGGGAGTACAATTATTGGTGGAGCAGCTATCACCGAAGCTGCTGACGCAGATAGCACAGACACCACGAGGTTATGGCATATGCGTCTTGGGCATGCTGGTGAAAAAGCATTGCAAGGATTGGTGAAGCAAGGCTTATTGAAAGGTGCAAAGGCATGCAAATTGGAATTCTGTGAGCATTGTGTGTTGGGTAAGCAAACTAGAGTAAAATTTGGCACTGCTATTCATCACACTAAAGGCATTCTTGATTATGTTCACACTGATGTTTGGGGACCTTCCAAGAATGCATCTTGGGGAGGTAGCCATTATTTTGTCTCCTTTGTTGATGAGTTCTCTAGAAGAATATGGGTGTACACCATGAAGCGTAAAGATGAAGTCTTGAAGATATTCTTGAAGTGGAAAAAGATGATTGAAACGCAAAGCGGTCGAAAGATCAAGACTCTCAGATCAGACAATGGGGGTGAATATAAGTCTGATCTTTTCTTGAAAGTTTGTCAAGATGAGGGTATTGTGAGGCACTTCACGGTTAAGGAGACACCGCAACAGAATGGGGTGGCGGAGCGCATGAACCGTACTTTGCTTGAGAAAGTTCGGTGTATGTTGTCTAATGCTGGTTTAGGCAAGACATTTTGGGCTGAGGCAATTACTTATGCAAGCCATCTCATTAATCGATTGCCAGCTGCTGCGAACGAGGGCAAAACGCCCATGGAGGTATGGTCTGGTAAACCTTGTACCGATTACAAGTTTTTACACATATTTGGTTGTCCTGCTTACTATTATGTCAGAGAAAGCAAGTTGGATCCAAGAGCAAAGAAAGCTCTATATATGGGTTTTAGTACTGGCGTGAAGGGATACCAACTCTGGTGTTCAGATGAGAAGAAATTTGTTGTAAGCAGAGATGTGACTTTTGATGAGGCTGCTATGGTTAATCAGAACAAGCATGAAGGTGAAACTAAAGCGACCGAGACCATGAGTAGCTCAAAGCAGGTGGAGTTACTGAAGACTCCAGTTGTTCTAGTAAGGCCTGATATTACAAACACCAGTCCTACAGTTAATTCTGATGATGAGGATGAGGATGATGAAGAGGAGACACCTACCCAAGAGCCTCCACAACAACAAGACTATATTGCAACCAGAAGATCGAGAAGGGAAATTCGAAAGCCTGCTCGATTTACTGATATTGTGGCATATGCACTTCCCGTTATTGAAGATGATATTCCATCCGCCTACAAAGAAGCTGTCATGAGTTCAGAGTGCGAGGTGTGGAAGAAATCTATGGATGAGGAGATGAAATCTCTTCATAAAAATAAGACTTGGAAGCTGGTTCAGTTACCAAAGGGGAAGAAAGCAATTGGTTGTAAATGGGTGTATGCCAAGAAGATGGAATCTTTGGGAAAAGATAATGTAAGATTCAAAGCCAGATTGGTAGCTAAAGGCTACGCTCAGAAAGAAGGCATTGACTACAATGAGGTATTTTCTCCTGTAGTAAAACATTCTTCTATTCGTATTATGTTGGCTTTGGTTGTACAGTTTGATCTTGAGTTGGCCCAACTTGATGTCAAGACTGCGTTCTTACATGGTGATTTGGAGGAAGAGATTTATATGTCTCAGCCAGAAGGTTTTAAGGTTGCTGGAAAGGAAAATTGGGTTTGCAAATTGGAAAAATCATTGTATGGCTTGAAGCAGTCTCCAAGACAATGGTACAAGCGATTTGATCAATTTATGATTGGGAAAAAGTTCACAAGAAGTCACTATGACCATTGTGTATACTTTCGCAAACTACAAGATGGAACCTTCATTTATCTGCTTTTATATGTTGATGATATGCTTATAGCATGTAAGAGCAAAGTGGAGATTGAAAGGTTGAAGACTCAACTGAGTAATGAATTTGAGATGAAGGATTTGGGAGAAGCTCGGAAGATACTAGGTATGGAAATTGACAGAGATAGAGCGAAGGGCAAGATTAGTCTGTGTCAGAAGCAGTATTTGAAGAAGGTACTACAACGTTTCAGGATGAATGAAAATTCAAAACCGGTTAGTACACCTCTTGCCCCTCATTTCAAACTTAGCGCTTCTATGTCTCCTAAAAATGTTGAAGTGAGTCGGTACATGGCTCAAATTCCTTATGCAAATGTTGTTGGTAGTTTGATGTATGCTATGGTGTGTACTAGGCCTGATATTTCACAAGCTGTTAGTATTGTCAGTAGATATATGCATAATCCAGGAAAAGGGCATTGGCAAGCTGTGAAATGGATTCTACGGTATATTCTGGGTACTGTGGATATTGGTTTATTGTTCCAGCAGGATAAAATTACTGGTCAATGTGTTGTTGGATATGTGGATTCTGATTACGCAGGTGATTTGGACAAGCGTATGTCCACTACTGGTTTTGTATTCACTATTGCTGGAGGTCCAGTAAGTTGGAGGTCGATTCTGCAATCTACAGTTGCTTTGTCGACTACTGAGGCAGAATACATGGCTGTAACAGAAGCTATAAAGGAAGCCATCTGGCTTCAAGGGTTGCTTGATGACTTAGGGGTTCAACAAGACCATGTGGATGTTCATTGCGACAGTCAGAGTGCTATTCATTTAGCAAAGAATCAAGTTCATCATGCACGTACGAAACACATTGATGTAAGGTTCCATTTTGTTCGTGAGATTATTGACGAGGGAGATATTCTTCTTCAGAAGATTGGGACCGCTGACAATCATGCGGATATGTTAACAAAGCCAGTTTCGTTGCTCAAGTTTAAGCACTGCTTAAACTTGATTGGCATTTGTAAAATTTGTTGATTGCCCCATGGGGGAGTGGGAGACGACTATTAGGAGTTCTACTTAGAGGGTTTGAGCCAAGGTGGAGATTGTTGATTATTGGCTCAAACAAAGTAGTGTAAAACCAACAATTAATTTCGGCTACTTTTGTGGTCATGGTTGTTGGTTGGCATGCTACATGTGGGAAACAAAAATGGATGCACTTATGCCTAATTCCTTTTGACTTGATGAGAGGCCTTTGGCCTTTGGTTTCTTTGAGAAGCCACTTTCTTTGGCCTATAAAAGGAGATGTAGGCATAACTCAAGGAACAACAAGGAAGAAGGAAAATAGCAAGAAGCCATTCGGCAAAGAGAAGAATTTTCTCAATTTGTCTTGCTTTGTATTTTTAGTTTTCTCTTCCTATTGTAAGTGTGTGAGCTTGGGTTATTCGGGTCTTTGGGAAATTGAGTGATAAACACTATTGTATGTTCTCATTGATTATAGTGGAATACTCTGTCGTCTCCAAACTGGATGTAGGCATTGCCGAACCAGTATAAATCTTGGTATTCTTGTTGGTATTGTTCCATTTATCTTTTGTCAGTTATTGTGGTTTATTTTTCATTCACACTTGGTTGACGCTTCCGCACAACATAACCTTGCCATCATAAACCATCCTAGAAGCAATAGACATGCAAATGCAATGAAAAGAGAGTGACCGATCTTCAAAGATAGATTTATTGCGTACCTTCCAAATAGTATAAAGTAAATAGACCTGCAAAAATCCAAAGATTATGCAATTGATGAGAAAAAGGTTTGCACATAAAAGCGGCCCATAACATCGGTAAGGAATCATAAGAGACAAAGAAGTACCAAATTGACAGGCCAACTACATCCAAATTTGCTTAGGTACCGAACACTGGAAGAAAAGATGAGCAACAAATTCCTCAGAAGCACGACATAAACGACAAATGGATGCTAAAGAAAAACTTTGTCACTAAAGTACGACCTCAGTGGGATTTTTATCATGACAAACCCGCCAAGTCGAAGTAGATAACCGTAAGAGTATGACATGCTGCCAAATAATCTTTGCTTAATCATAAAATTTAAGTTTACTGTGAATAAGCTCATAACCAAAATCAAAGGAAAACTGCCCTGAATAAGAGGGCTCCCAAATTAGCTTATTGTCATCCTTCACAACCAACGAAAGAGGAAGACATAATACCTTATCTGTCACTGAATAAAAGATCCATAAAATATTTTGGCAAAGTACAACATTGAGCTTGCATGACAGTTGAAGCCCAAGGAAGCACCATAGGAGAAATAATCGAAGATAACGAAGGATTAGTAATAGATTCATCTAACTTTTTATCATACCAAAAGGAAACTAGCCTTCCATCGCCAATAATCGATGACTATGATTATTAAAAAAGAAAGAAAGAACAACACGCTTTAAATCATGTGCCACACTAAGGAACGCAAATATACATATTGTGTTTGTAAGATGCAAGAGAAAACTACTTACGAGCAATAGAGCCCCACAAAGATGAAGATTATAAAGCTTCCCAATCAAAACTAAGCAAAGTTGTCAAGATCAAAGTAGCTAAATAATGAATGCTAAGGCCACCTTCACATTGTGGGCCACAAACCATATTCCATGATACTGTTACTAATTTACAAAGTTAAGTCACCTGACCAAATAAAATTTCGTGCACAAGCAGAAATATGCTTCAAAAGTCTAGTTGGCCATTTATATATGGAGAAACTATGCAAAAAGACATTCCGATAAACAGACTGTACTAATTGAACCCGTTTTGCCATAAAGACAAGTTTACCTTTCCAACCCAAAGGACGAGTCTTTGCCTCATCAGCCAAAGCTTGAAAATGAATTCTCTTTGGTTTACCACAAAATTCGGAATGCCCAAATAAGTAAAATGAGCCATACTTAAACGAAAACAAAGATGTCTCTCCATATGAGCTTTGCGATGAGAAGAGATTAACAGTGGTAAAAAGTGATGTTATTAGCATTAACAAATTGCCAAGAAGCATAACCATACAAATCCAACAACTTTTGAAGAAAGCGAAGAGATCGAGCATTTTCACGACAAAAAATCATCTGCATCCAACACATGTGTAGGAGGGTAACAACCCCTAGGAGCTGAAATTGCAGTAATTCGTCCAGTGGAGTAAAGTAAGGTTAAACCTTTGCTAATAGCTTCTTCCGCAAGACAAATATGAGTTGAAAATAGGATCTCCCTGATGAACACCTTGCTAACAAGAGAAATATCCATGTGGAGTGCCATTTACTAACATTGAAAGATGAGACGACCATAAAAAAATATGAACCTAATCCACAAAACACTGGAAAATCCAAAAATGGAAAGCACACAAAGAAGAAATCCCATGTTAAAGTATCAAAAGCCTTGGCAATATCCACTTTATGCCAACGTTACCGCCAAAAGCCTTTTTATCCATAATGTTGAACACTTCAAAACCTAACCCAATGCAATCACAAATATGTGTACTTTTAGAAAAGTTGCTTGTTGAGGAGAAATAATACGATGGGCAATAGGTCCAAGTCGATCAGCAAGAATCTTAGGAATTATTTTAAACAAAAAATTCGCAAGTGCAGTGGGACGATACCAAGTAATAGTAGCAGCCCCTTCAACTTTCGTAATAAGAAACACGAAGTTACAATTAGCATTGGGATATAACTAATCTTGCTTAAAAAAAGTCTTGCAAAAAAGTAATAACATCAAAACAAATAATATCCCAACAAGACTGGTAAAAAGAACTAGGAAAACCATTTATTCTAGGTGCACTCAAAGCGTCCATAGAAAACACTAAATTTTTAATTTCGTCAGCAGAAGGTGAAGAACAAAAGACTAAATTATCTGCCTCACTAACCACAACAGAATTACACTAAAAACATCATCAATTCTATAAGGAGTGAAGGAATGAATTATATAAAGAGTGATAAAATTTACCACATGATTAGCAATATCAGTCGGAGAAGAGAGCACAATATCACCATCCAAATGAGTTGTAATTCTCGAAGATCAAGACCTACCACAAGCATAAGCATGGAAAAAAGCAGTATTCCAATCACCTTCAATAAGCCATTTGACTCGGACTCGGTCTAGCCATAAAGTTTCTTGCATACGTAAAGCATCAAGAACAGTTGTCTTAGCTACAACTTCCTCATCAAACCTCTCTTGAGTAATCCCATTGAAAGCAATGATATTTTGAATAGTCCTCAGATTCCCCTTAGCAATAGTAGCATTTTGATGAACAGTACCAAAAATATGAGAATTCCAATCCCGAAGACAACGCTTAATGGCCTTGAGTTTCTGCAACATAACAAACATGGGACAACCATATGCAATAGTGGACTGCTAGCACCTAGCAACCACATTCATAAAACCAGAATGCAACCACATGGATTGAAACCGGAAAGGCCGGAGGCCTTCCCGTAAAACAAATAATGCCGAAAAAACAAGACAATTATGATCAAGAATACTCTTTGACAAAGCAGAATAACTAGTGTGAGGCCAAAAGAGTAATATTAATATATGTCATTATCACTCACGTTCTTGCTTCTAATTAATAATCAAGTATTACTCTTAATTAGATACAATGTTTTTGGCCAAATGTCCATGTGCCATCAAATTCAACACCGACGTATTCAGTCAACTTTATATTTTCTTCCAGAAGAATGCTTTTTGTTCATTTTATATTCGACATACGATGAGCAACTATTAGCCTGTGGGATGACAATGTTATTAGAAGAAAATTGGAATACAATTTAGAGATGATTTCAAAATGGTAGTAGCCAGAGGGGGCATATTTACGGGAAATGATTTCACCAACACGAACCTTCAACAAAGAGACAATACAAGTGCCCAAACCTCTTTCTGGAGGAGTAATTGGTCTCTAGATCGACATAGAAGAGAAGCTGAAATTTTTTATGTGAAGTGCTATTCAAAATTATCTGTCCATTAGAACTCCTTTTTAAGCAAAAAATTACTAATGATGCTTGCCGCCCAATTTGTAAGAATTATTCTGAAGCCCGTTTACATGCAGTTTGGAGCTGTCCGGGGACACAAAAAATGTGGAAGAAGACTGGGTTTACAAGGTTATTTCAAGGCTTCCAATTTGAATCTTTTGGTGATCTATTTGAGGTTGCTTAAAATTATCTTTCAAGACAGGAACTTTGTTTTTCTATTATATTTGTTGGTGCCTATGGTTCATCCAAAACAAGGAATTTTTTTTTTTTTTTTTTTTAACAAACGATATTATTTACACTAAGGGAAGGGGTAGACTTAGCCTCACTATGAGCTAGCAATAATATGGTTCAAATTCGCCGTTGGTGATAATTGAACCTAATATCTCTCACTTACAAGTGAAAATAAATACCAATAGACCGTAGTACTAAGTGGCAAAACAAGGAAATTTTTAAGCTAATTAATTTTCAATTCGAGGATGTTATAGACTTATGAATATCATGTTTTCTGGTGATGGTGGTATTGGGGCAGTTGGGGAAGTTATGGTGGCAATGGTCCTTACCCTTGTCAATGCTACTCACCAAAGCATGCATGGATGCATTTTAACTCTTCACTGCGGGTTGGTAGGTTGGATTTACCTTCATTTTAGTTGAATCTAAAATTAAAGTTGGGGTGCATGATTTGAATGCACAAAAATCTAAAACCACCCTCATAATAATAATGAGAGATTTTTCAATGTGACCGGAACACGGAGTAGTACACCATTTGTCACTATACAAATTGTGGGATATGTGTGTTAAAAAGTTAATAACTTAAAAAATACAATTTTCCACCACTTATATAAAAACACGTAGTATACCATCTGTATTCCGATCACAATGAAAAATTTCCCTAGAATAACCCTCCTTAGCAACGCTAAATGGCTCAAATTCCCAAGATTGTCACTAAAACTCAATTTTTTGGGTAAAGTACAAAAAACTACCTCAACTATTGGTGTCACGACACTTTCATACCTCATTTTTTAAAGTTGACAATGTCATACCTCATCTTACGAATTTATGCCAATGTCATACCTCCGTCAGTTTTTCTGTTAATTTTTCTGTTAAGTGCTGATGTGGCTACATTCGGGTCCCACTCACTAATCCAATTGGATTTAAAAATTATTAAATATATTTTTAATAATTAAAAATTAAAAAAATTTATTTTTTTTATGATATTAAATCTATGTCTCTCTCCTCCTCACCTATCTCTCTCCTCTCTCTCCTCTGCATCCCCGAGACCCTTTCCCACCCAACCCCTCCCACCTGTCCCTCCCCAACCTTCCTTCACCATCGTCACCAAAAACCCAGACCCAGGTAACCCCAGCCCAGCCCCGTGTACCCCCCCCCCCACAATGACCCCCCCCCCCCCCACGCGCGCCCACCCTATCTTCCTGCATTCACTGTGTTCCAACCTGTCCACCCTCTCTTCCTCCCCGCGTCGGCCCTCTCTTCCTCCAGCCGTCGTCCGTCCGTACCCCCCCCACCCCACCCTACCCCAGTTGCAGCAGCAGCAGCTCCCCAAAACCCCCACACCCAACTTGCAGAAGAGGAAGAGGAAGAGGAGAGAGAAGGAGAAGGAGAAAAAAAAAACGGAAACTACCCAACCTGCAGAAGAGGAGGAGAAAGGGGAAAGGGAGAAAAGAAAAGAAAGAGGGGGTTTGACGGGATCTGGGAGCGCGGGGGGGGGGGGGGGGGGGGGGGGGGTGGGGGAGGGGGGTGTGACGGGATCTGGGGGGGGAGGTGCGACGGTATCTGGCGGGGGTTCGAGTCTGGGGTTTCGGGGGGGGTTGGTGGGTTTTCAATTTTTTTTTTTTTTTTTGCCTGGAGGAAGACGAAGGGGGAGAAGAGGGGAGTGTTTTGGTGGGGGGATAAGAAGATGAAGGATGGAGGGGGAACGGAAGTTGTTTTTTAAATAATTTTTTTTTACTTTTTTATTATTTTAATATTTAAAACATATTAAATAATTTTTTTTTAGTTTTTAATAATATTTTAATAATTTTTTAATAGAAAGTGGGGTCTGGATTAAGCCACGTCAGCATTTCACTGACAAATTAACGGTCAAACTAACGGAAGGTATAAAATTGACCAAATTCTAAAGATGAGGTATGACATTGTCAATTTTAAAAGATGAGGTATGAAAGTGTCGTGACACCAATAGTTGAGGTAGTTTTTTGTACTTTACCCCAATTTTTTTTAACTTATCTTTATATTCACTGCTGAAAAGACCAATAACATTTCCCACTTCAATGAAACTAACGTTTCTCTCAACACGGTTGATGAATGATAGAATATGAGACGTGGATGTTGAGTACAAGTGGTAAATTAATACAAAATAGAGTGGTGGAGGTAGAGTAAAAATTTTGTGCAGAGGACGTGAGACAGCTAAAAATAAGCCTTTTTGCATTGGATGTCTCTTTCCAACAACCAAATGAAAAGCCCCGTTTATTTTACGGTTCTCTATGAACTAATGGTTTTTTTTTACCCGATTGTAGCTTAAGGGTGTGTTGTAACCCCAGTTGCTGTGATTGATCTTACGATTAAGAAAGAAATATGCAAATGGCATGTATGTATATAATTGAGCAATTAGATATTGAAGAAAGAAGATTACATACCCAAGGGATGAAAGGCCAATTAGTTACTACATGAAATTAAGTAGGAAAATTTTGTTCACATCCAACTTTTGTCTTTGGACATCCTTATTACTCCGAACACCCATGTTAGTTTTTCAATATACTTTGGACACCCAAATTAATAATGAAAGTTCCAAATGTACCCATTTTTGAATCTGTTCTTCTTCCTCTCCACACATAACAATGTGCCTTCTCCACAAGCCATCGCCTCCCATTTTGATATCCATTTTCTCAAGTTAGGGATTTATATCTCCATTTTTTTTAATTTTTGCTAGTCTTGTTCTTATCTCTCTATAATCTCTGAATAATTCTTTTTATTTATTTTGATTTATATCTCCATTTTCTCAATGTAAAGGCTTATGAGAGAAATTGTTAAAATTAGCAATTGGGTTTTCATAGTTTCGTACGTCAAGGTAATTCTTCTTTATTAGCATTGAATAAGTCGGGTAGATTCCTATGAAAATATTAAATATTTCAGCAGCATGATGATATATAAATATAAAATTGGAAAAAAAAGGTTTTTCAAAGATGATAAAGAGATTGATGATTGAAGAATGCTCAAGAAAATTATGTTAAAACAAGTCCTTTATAATAATTTTCTTAAAATAATTGAAGGGCGTTCAGAGATTCAAATTGGGTGTAAATGAAATTTTCCAATCAAGTATCGAAATGCATGGATATACGATTGAGAGGCGAAGAATGTACCAATGCGTAAGTAATTTGAAAAGGCCCAACTGAAAAGGGCAACCAAGTGCTCTGCTTAAATTTTATGTCAGCAGGTCCCAAACGGAGAAATTCCACCCATTGAAACATGAAAGGATTCCTTTCCAAATCTTAGGCGCGTTTACGTAACGGTAATGAAAATAGGAGGAATTGAATTGAGGAGAAGTTGGAATGAGGAGAAGTCAGAATCGGATTCATGTTGAAACTGTTTACTTAAATGTTCTGGAATCGGAATATAATTCTATAAAACTGTTTACTAATTCAGTAGAATCGAAATATAAATTAGTATCATTACTAAAATGCCCTTGTCCCAAATCAAATATTTTATATGCTTTACTGGGTTTATAAAGGATAGTCTTGGAAATAAAAAAAGTAAGTGTGGGCATAAAGGGAACAAAAGTGTCATTCCAATTGCCCAAACAATCAGGAATTGGATTACCACCTATATCTAGGGAATCCAATTCCACCAATACAAGGAATTGAATTCCAAAATTTGTGTGGGCCCCACTGCTTTTTTGATTCCTCCATGTTTAGTAAACACCAGAGTACTCCGTAATCCAAATTCAATTCCACATTCTCATACCAATTACGGATACGTAAATAGGCCCTTAAAGCGTACGCAACTTTATTTTCACTAGATTATTGAAAACCAGTTAACCCCAGACCCAGAGCATATTTCCTTGCTTTACATGCATATGGGGAGTAAAGTAAGCAGTAGATACAATTTCATAATTATGGCCAAATGCCATACTGAGCTAACCTCCAGCTGGTTTGAAAAACTTGATCTTCATGGCACATTCTGATTTCGTTTTCGATCATTATGGTAATTGCAGTGCTTGGACTGCTCCGTTGATCCCTCGACATTCAGCAAAGGATCACTATGGTGGTATCGCTCCCAGTAACAATAGTAAAGAAGCCATATGCCTATAGGGTTTGAGGGCTCAATAGCTACATGATCGATCATCAGCTTATATAAATCTTTTATTTAGTTTGATTCATTGAACTTGTTGAGAATGGGTCCCGTATTGATGGGAAAATGAACTTTACATGGGCTTATAAAAGGTTTGACTATTCCCCATATTGCCAATTAGTTTAATGGTAGAACCTTAACTTTCTTCATGGTATCAGAGCCAGGCTGTCCCACATGTGAAGCCAAACGGCCACACGGGCTCCCGTCACCCCGTTGTGCTGTCCACGTGTTAGGGTTAAAAATTTGCCACACGTGAGGGGGCGTGTTGAGAATGAGTCCCACATTGATGGGAGGAGGAACCTTGCTTAGGCTTATAAGAGGTTGAGCTACTCTTCGTATTGCCAATTAGTTTTATGATAGAATCTCAACCTTCTTCATAACATTCAATATTTCCCCTCCACTGTTTTTTACAATTAATTTGAGAAAGAAGTGTGTCGTCCAACATGCAGAAGATACTTCATGCGACTATGAATTGTTCTCGTGATTAGGGCTTCAAACGCTTGTTTTGAGTATCTTCATAATCTCGTACTACCTAACAATACTTACTATTCCAAAAGCTACCTCACAGGTAAAGCTGCCAATCAGGGTGGGTGGGTGATAGAACCCTGATCGATCACTTTATTTATGTTAAAGTTCGTGAGACTGAAAATAGCCAAGAAGAAATCACACTCACGAGTCTTTCTTTTTCATCCTCTCTCAAGTTCAAACTTCAAATCAAGAATCCCTTGTCTCATCATTGTAACATGTTCGCACTCTAACAGCAGCACCAGCGTGTGCTGGAGCCCGAGGGACAGGCGACTGAACAGGGCCAGAGAGCCCGATGGATTTGGTCCAGCGTGTGGCAGTCTGAGGGACAGGCCCGGCCCGAGGGAGAGGCCTGGCACGAGTTGTCAGCATGAGAGCTCGAAGGCAACGTGACAGAAGACTGACGTCAGCCACAATATAAAATTAATAAAATTAATAAAAATAAAAAATATTAATAAAAAATTTAAAAAAATGTAAAACCCAGCCTTCGAACTCAACGGCTCTCACCGGAGTTCATCGCCGAGGCTGATGATACACCCACAAACAAATGGGAGAGATCCAGTCCCTCCTCTGCCGCAGCTGTCGCCGCACCCCACACCACCTTTGCCCCCACCCAGATCGCATGATTTGGGATTTGTTTTGGGGGGGGGGGAGAGAGAGAGAGAGAGAGAGAGAGAGAGAGAGAGATTTTAACTAAGGAGTTGGCGATCCTTTACCTACTAAACTAAGGAAAAACTGTGAATTTTTGCACAGATCAGCTATTGATGTTGTCAGAGTCTGAGGCTCTGCCTCCGGAGCTCAAGTGAGAGAGAGTTGCTTAGCTTGAAAAAGAAAGAAAAAAAACACACACAGCTTTTGGAATGGTGCGTTGGCACCATGTGAAAAGAAGAAGAAAAAATAATAATAAAAAAAGGTTTTGTAATGGTGCATCGGCACCATGTGAAAATAAAAAATAAAAAATAAAAAATAATAGAACATGGTATAACGAAACGAATTAAAAATCCTATCCGAAATTACAAATAAAATTATTTTGTATTATTTAAAAAAAAACTAATATTTTATTGCTTATTGTCAGGGCTATTCAAGTGCAACGGTGGAGATGCAAAAGATAATTACTACTCATTAAGGACAATTACTGTTTACTAAATGAATTAAATAATGAATAGCCTAAGGGAGGGTTTTCACGGTGGAAGTGCTCGAAGGTTTATGGGTATCATAGTCTCTCTTTCTTAATTAATTATTTTTATAGATATGATGTGGACAAATAATATAGTTGAATGAGAAGTGTACATTGTTAGGAATATAATAGGACCATCAACTAGTTCTGTATGTGATTAAAACCTTATCTTTACTTAGCTGTTAAGCGAATTGTACTTGTCTATATTGTATTGTTCTCATTCAGTTAAATGTAATGAAATCATTCTATTCAACCACTTCTCTCTCTAGAATTCTCTCTCTCTCTACCTCTAACTTTTCTCTCTCAGAGTTATGAGTTTCTACATTATATCAGAACTAGGTTATGAGTTTCTCTCCACCTCTAACTTTTCTCTCTCATAGTTATGAGTTTCTACATACATGTGACCGTACCGTAAAGCTGCATGTTTCATCATGGCTAGCTGTAGGCAATCGTATGTTCCGGCCAAAAACGTCTGTATCAAGTGGACCTAAAATATGAGCCAAAAGATAAATTTTTCAGAGTACCCGCTGGAGTACCCACCCACTAAATGTCTGACAGGTGACAAATCTGTTTCCTATTAAATTTATGCCTTTTGTTTTTGTTTTGTTCGAGATAAGTTTATTAATAAAATATTTCATGCCGAACCAACAGGCATATGACACGTGGCTGTATGCTTTTACACAGAAATTCTTTTTCTTTTCTTGCTCTTTTTGTTGAAAATTAATTTCTCCTGCTGTTCGTCCCCCCCTCCTTCGTATTTCTCTATTTTTGGCGCAGCTCCCCATTCTCTTCGTCCCCAGCGCTCCATCACCTTTCCCTTATATATATTTTTTTTGAAAATCCCAAGACCTAACTTTCCCGTGCCCTCATCCTTCTCTCCCCGCATTTTCAGAAAACAAACGCAGGCCCGAGGCTGGCCCTGCTGCCCTGCTGCCGGGTTTTGACTTTGACAAGTGTTGCGGATCTGGGTGTAGCGGTGAGTTCTGCAGCGGGTCGTGAAGCCCGGGACTCTGTGGCTGCTGAAAATTGCAGCTTTCATGGGTTGGAGTTTGCTGATTTGGGTGTAGCGGTGAGCTTTCATATTTAGGAGTTGGGCGAATCTGCAATCTACCAAGAAAGAAAGAAGATGAACAGATTGAGAAATTAATGAGGTTAAACTTTTTTGTTTCTTTTTCCCACAGATGAAATATTTTATTAGTAGACTTATCTCGAACAAAACAAAAAAACAGCATAAATTTAATCGGAAACAGATTTGTCACCTGTCAGACATTTATTGGGTGGGTATTCCAACTGTGGATACTTTAAAAAATTTCTCGAGCCAAAAATGAACAAATTGTTATTGCGATATTTTTAATGCACCTGAGCTCGGACGTTGGTATCATGTAAGACTATCTCCAACCGAATGGTCAAAAGGACTAGAGGGTCGAACATAGTTCAAAAATCGTCTCCAACCGAGGGCTAGGCCAGAGGGCTCTGGAATCTGAGAGGGTCCAACGGAATCGGAAATGGTTGGAGGGCTGGCCACTTCCGGCCAGCCAGCCAGCCCCGGGCTGGCCATTTTTTTTTAATGTTTTGTTATTTCTGTCGGTTATAATCAACAGAAATAATATATACTATATTATTAGTGTCAGTTATAACCGACACTAATAGCAATGTTAGCAAATAGTGTCGGTTAAAACCGTCACTAATTCAAATTTGAAATTGTTTCGGTTATAACCGACACTAATTTTTGAATTCCAACGACTAGCCAGTCACTAGCCGTTGTATTCAATTTTTTTATTTTTTTAATTTTTAATTTTTATGAATTTAGACCTTTGTTTTTTGTATAACTTCCTATAACTTTTTTTCTATAACTTCCTATAACTTTTTTTCTGTAACTTCTTATTTTTTTTCTATAACTTTCTATAACCTACAAAATTTGTTTCAAATTTTTTTAAATTCTATTTTTTTCCTATAACTTATACTTTACAAAATTTGGTTCATATTTTTTTTCGTATACTTTACCAACGGCTAGCTGACATCACTTAGCCGTTGGATTTGAATTTAAGTTGTAGTTTTTAAATAATAAATTGTGTTTGGCCCTATGGTCATTTGGCCCTCGGTTGGAGACAGTTTTTTGTGACAGGGCTATAACGAGCCCTCTGGCTCTCGGTTGGAGACGGAGGCAAATATGGTCATGTATTGTTCATTAAAATATTAATATCTTGGAGAATCTTGGAGGACCAGAGGGCTAAAACGAGTCATCTGGCCAGTCATCGGTTGGAGATGGCCTAATTTTCCTAGGTACACCTAACTAAATCAATGACCATGGACCAACGTGCTGCAACAACAAAAATTGGCCAAATTATTCTGTCCAGCCAGTTAAATTGATCAACTTAATTTTTATCCAGCAGACAGCCAACTTAGTTAACCAAAAAATACGTGCAAAAAATACAGTGGTATGTATAATTTTACAAGAAAAGGCAGAAAATATAAACGTACAAACGTGCAAGTAAGCTTTCATACACTAAGCTACACATATACTAATATTACAAACCTTCTATATTTTGTTCGAATCTAAATTGATTATGGTTTCTAGAATTGAAAGCTCAGGAAGAAGGTTTAAAGTGGAAGCAAGTGAAGTTGCAGGCTCAAGAAGAAGAATTGCCTTTTGAGGCATAACGGCTAGTGTTTTTTTTTTTTTGTCAAACAGATAACTTTCATTAATAAAAACTAATACAAGAAATAGAAGGCCCAAAAACAATCCAAACACAAGCATAAGCCAAAAGTAAATACAACCGAAAAGCCCATAAAGAGCAAGCCTACAACAACGAAAACCCTAGATCTGGAAGAGTGCAAACTCCACCATCCCTGCTGCGTCGCCATGTCGATTTGTCACCACCATCAAGAGAAAGAGCCCACGAACAAACTGGATGAACGCAAAATAGGGGTGAGTGAGCCACCCGCGCAAAAAGCGCTCTCATAATCGTACCAAATAGTGCTAAACGCACTTTAACAACCATGCAACACCAAGGTGTGCCGTCGAAGGGAGACACGCGATGCGCCAAGTAGCGGAGGTTGGCGGTGAAAGATTGACGACATGGAGAAACATCAGGGGTAAAAAGGGCATAAAACCCAGATATGAGACAAGTTCAGGGAGGTTGAGACAAGGCTCAAGGAAGCTAGAAAATAAAGTAGGGAAAGAACTCGAGGAAAGAAATGCAGGGAAATAAAGGGAAATCAGAAGTGAAAAGGAAAAGAAAATAAGGAAAGAAGAGGAAGACCTTGGCGAATGAGAGAAGAAGGATGGAGCTAGGAAGCAAATCCCAAGAAAGATGGGGAAGGAATGAGAGGAAAAAAAATAGGGGGGGAGGTGGGGTTGAAGAGAGGGCTGGAGACCAAAAATAAGGGAAAGGTTGGGGGGTGCGGAGCGAGAAAGAAGATCAGAGGGTGGGAAAGAAAGGGGAAGGGGGATGATGGCTAAAGTGGGTTGGATACTGGGCTGCCACTGACCCCAAGCCGGAGCAAAAGGGCCGACGGCCAGAGGCTCTCAGATGTAAGGTTTTTGTGAAAGAAGGAGAGAGTATATTAAGAAAGGATCGTGTAATTTACTGTATAATATGTTTACCTAAAGTAGTCGATGTGAAATCCCATTAAAAGAGGGATGTGATTTCCTAGACTTTATTGTAGATTAGTTGACTTAGTTGTTTATATATATTGTACTCTTACTTGAGCAATAAAGATACGAAAACTATTCAGCCTATCACTTTCCATAGGACCATAGCCTAGCAATATACTATTCATTCTTTTAGTATGGTATACAGAGCCTAACCCTATTGCCTGCGTTTTCACATCATGTCAAACATATCGCCAAACAGTGAAACCAAAACCAAAAATTCAAACAATTTAGGTATGGATTCATCAAACCCATACTATGTTCATCATTCAGACAGTCGTGGTCATATGCTAGTTTCAAAAAAATTGAATGGATCCAACTATCCATCTTGGAGTAAATCCATGATTTATGCTCTCATCGCCAAAAACAAAATTGGTTTTGTTGAGGGCTCCATTCAGCCTCCCTCAACAATAGATCAACCAAAAGAATATGCTCTTTGGAATCAGTGCAACAATATGATTTTATTATGGTTTGCTCAATCTGTGGAGGGTGATTTTTCCAAAGGAGTTGTTCATGCCAAAAGCGGCCAACAAGTATGGGAAGATTTCAAAGATCAGTTCTCACAAAAGAACGCACCAACAATTTATCAAATCCAAAAGTCCATTGCATCTCTCACACAGGGCTCCATGACAGTCTCAACCTATTTTACAAAGCTTAAAGGCCTTTGGGACGAATTAGAGACATATCGTCCTCTTCTCATTTACGACCAGACAAAGGCACATAATGAACAAATAGAAAAAGATAAGATGATGCAATTTCTTATGAGTCTGAACGATGTTTACAGTGGAATTCCCAGTAATATTCTCATGATGACACCATTGTCCAAAGTTTGTCAAGCCTACTCACTCATTATTCAGGATGAAACACAACGACAAATGTCATTGGGGTCGACCGAAAATTTCGCAATTGCTGCTGCTGTTCAAAATCGACCAAACCATTTTTCCAACAATTCTCAAAATCTTCACTGTGAATACTGTGATAAAGACGGTCATACAATTGACAATTGTAGGACTCGAAAGTACCATTGCAAGTTCTGTGATAAGCGAGGCCATACTGAAGACAGATGTAGATTTAAAATGGAATAAGTGGAGGAAATCAAAGCAACAACAAATCAAATCCACGTGGATCCCAAGGCAACACCAACCCATGTGCTGCATCTCAAAATTTCCATGGTTTCCATACTGCCCACGCAGCAGCTAGTGGTTCCCACTCTGCAACCCCCACAGAACCCATTGAAAGGTCTCTCAAATGAACAGCTTCAATAATTAGCCCATGTTGTGTCCCTGATGAATTTAAATCCTCATTCCGGTAATAACAATGCTTATGCGAATGCTGTAGGTCTGTCATCTTTTATTGTTGCCTCCGTTAATTCTGTATTTACTCACCCTTGGATTTTGGATAGTGGGGCTACCAATCACATCACATCAGATTCTTCACTTTTTACCAAAACTAAATCTTCACCAATATCCACTGTTAAATTACCCACCGGTTCTTTAGCCACAATTACTTCCACTGGCACCATACCATTCAATTCAGACATTACATTAGACAATGTTTTATGTGTTCATTCTTTTCACTTAAATCTCATGTCTGCCAGTCAAGTCACTGACTCCCTAAATTGTTGCGCCATTTTGTTTCCCACTTTCTGTGTCTTGTAGGACTTGGCTACGGGGAAGATGATTGGATTAGGTAAGTAACGTGGTGGTCTTTATTACATGTCACCATTGCAGCAGACGCCTATCTCCTGTCAAGTTTCTCATTCCTCCAGTTTATGGCATATGCGACTCAGACATCCTTCTCCAACCCACCTTAAATTAGTATTTCCCTCATTGTCTACAAATAATATTTGTACCATTTGTCCTATGGCCAAACAAACCAAACTTCCATTTCCTTTAAGCTCTATATCAACTCATGCTCTATTTGATTTACTACATTGTGATATTTAGGGTCCTCACAAAGTTCCCACGCATTCAGGTCCTCGATTCTTTCTCACTATTATCGATGATTTTACTAGGTGCACATGGGTTTTCTTGATGCAGCATAAATCTGAAACTCAACACCTCTTAAAATGTTTTGTTACTTTTGCCCATACATAATTTCATGCACAAATCAAAGCAATCAGGGTAGATAATAGGTCTGAGTTTTTGTCTATGAAAGATTTTTTTTCAAACCAATGGCATTGAATACCAACGTACATGTGTCTACACTCCACAATAAAATGGCGTTGTCGAACGTAAACATCGTCACATTCTTACCGTGGCACGTAGTTTACGTTTCCAATCTCAGGTACCTCTTTCATTTTGGGCGGGAATGTGTCACAACCGATGTCTACCTAATTAATCGTTTACCATCTCCTTTATTGTCCAACAAATCTCCTTTTGAGTTATTATACCAACATTCACCATTATTTGATCATTTGAAAGTTTTTTGCTGTTTGTGTTTTGCCACTGTTGTTCACCATACACACAAATTCAACCCTCGTGTTAGACGTTGTGTATTTGTTGGATACCCCATTGGTAAAAAAGGCTACAACCTATATGATCTAGAAACAAACAGTTTTTTTGTTAGTCGAGATGTTAAATTTAGCAAAACTATTTTTCCATTCCATTTACCAACCCACCCTCCTATGATTGACCCTAACAGTAGCTCCTTACCATTACCACTGTCATCAATTAGCCGTGACTTTGACATCTCATCCATCAGCTGTGACCTCATTTCCCCAACGCAACCCACTAGCCCGCGGTCTCCACCACCTCACCCTGATCCTATTGCCATCATATCACCCCAAATTAATTTCCCTTCCCCCTATCAGACCCATCCACCACACATCACTTATCCTCCTACACCATCCACTGACACGCCAACCCATCAACCTGCCATCTCCCATCAACCCGACCCCACACCTTCCCCCCCACTCCCATCCTTTCGTCTAAAGCAACCTCCCATATGGTATAAAGACTACCACGTGACCAACCAAGTTAGTCAATCTACCCCGGGGCCTCGTCCTTCCTCAAGTACTCGGTGTCATCTTTCTGATTTTCTTTCATATTCACGCCTTTCTTTTGCCCATTGTGCTTTTCTAGCTAACATTACAGGTCTTGCTGAACCAACCTCCTATGCTCAAGCTATCCTTGATCCAAAATGGCGAACTGCCATGCATGCAGAATTAACGGCTTTGCAGCAAAACAATACATGGACCATGGTTCCCTTGCCTGCTAGTCACAAACCCATTGGTTGCAAATGGGTCTATAAAATTAAGTACAACTCTGATGGCACAATTGAGCGCTACAAGGCTCGTCTCGTTGCTAAAGGCTACACTCAAATTGAGGGCATTGATTATCAGGAAACTTTTTCTCCTACTGCTAAACTCACCGTTTTTCGTTGCCTCCTTACCGTTGCTAGTGCCCGTTATTGGTTCATTCATCAATTGGATTTTCAAAACACTTTTCTTCATGGTAATCTGAATGAGGTTGTTTTCATGGAACCTCATCTTGGTCTTCGCCGACAGGGGGAGAACATTGTATGTCTGCTTAACAAATCTCTATATGGACTTAAACAGGCATTCAGAAACTGGTTTTCCACTTTTTTAGTCACCATTCAAAAAGCTGGTTATCAACAGACAAAAACTGATTATTCCCTTTTTACAAAGGCCCAAGGTACCTTATTCACTGCAGTCCTTATCTATGTAGACGACATACTTCTTACAAGAAATGATCCTAAAGAGATGGAACGTCTCAAAACACTCATTCTCACATGCTTCCACATCAAAGATCTTGGTGATTTAAAATATTTTTTGGGCATTGAATTTTTCTCGTTCTAAGAAAGGCATTTTCATGTCTAAAAGGAAATATGCACTAGATATTTTGCAAGATACTGGTCTTACAGGGGCACGCCCAGACAAGTTTCCAATGGAACAAAATTTGAAACTCACTCCCACCGACGGAGCATTGTTAGATGATCCCACAAAGTACAGAAGACTAGTCAAACGATTGATTTATCTTACTATCACCAGGCCTGACATAGTCTTTTCAGTTTGCACATTGAGTCAATTCATACACGAGCCTTGCAAACCTCATTGGGATGCAGGTTTACGAATTCTCAAGTACATCAAAGGTACTCCTGGTCAAGGTTTGTTATTTCCTGTCTCCGACAATCTTGAATTAAAGGCTTTTTGTGATTTCGATTGGGGAGGTTGTCGGGCCACAAGAAGGTCAGTTACTGGGTATTGTGTCTTTCTTGGAAATTCCCTCATCTCATGGAAATCCAAGAAACAAGACAATGTTTCTCGATCATCTGCAGAAGCTGAATCTCGAGCTATGGCCAACTCATGCCTAGAATTAACATGGTTGCATTATATATTGCAAGATTGAAAGGTTCCGCAAAAGGGTCTCACACCATTATTTTGTGACAATCAAGCCGCTTTATATATTGCAGCTAATCATGTTTTTCATGAGCGAACGAAGCATATTGAAATTGATTGTCACATCGTTTGAGAAAAACTGCAAGCTGGAATGATTAGTCCTTGTACCTACACGTTTCCAGTTAGCAGATTTATTCACAAAGGCTTTAGGGAAAGATCAATTCGTGAAATTGCGAGACAAGTTGAGACTTCATGATATTCACTCTCCAACTTGAGGGGGAGTATTAAGAAAGGATTGTGTAATTTACTGTATAATATGTTTACCTAAAGTAGTCGATGTGAAATCCCATTAAAAGAGGGATGCGATTTCCTAGACTTTACTGTAGATTAGTTGACTTAGTTGTGTATATATATATATTGTACTCTTACTTGAGCAATGAAGACGCGAAAACTATTCAGCCTATCACTTTCCATAGGACCATAGCCCTGCAATATACTATTCGTTCTTTTAATACCCTGCAATATACTATTCATTCTTTTAATAGAGCACAAGTTCATAGGCAAAGAGAGCTGCATGCCGACATTTTTTGAGTTTTGTTTTGTTTATGTAACAGTTGTACACTTGACACTTGATTACAAAGCTAAAAATTTATAATGGCTAGTTTTCTGTTTTAAAGTTTTTAGCTTTGTAATCAAGTTTCAAGTGTACAAGTCAGATTAGATCACTTAAAACCTCAATGCAAGGCTAAGATTTAATTGGAAAATGTTTAGGTGAAGAACATAGTACTAGTTTGTCATCTAGCTCAATTAGAGATAGGATTGTGAGTTGGCAATGTACCAAAATCCTAAAATCCATCTCCACTACCTGAAAATAGGGCTTGCCTTACAAATATTTATGCGATGCCCTACAAATATTTGTGCGACAGCACAAATTTCGTCAAGTAAATGGACTTTACTGAACAGATATTTCAGTTGGTACAATGAAGACGGTCAACATTTAGGGTTTACTCAAAACCTTTATGCGACGAAGTGGTTTGTCGAGCAAACCCTTATTCATCAATTTATAAGTCAGTGCTTTTCTCTTCCTTGTTCTTCTCTATACTCCCATTTTTCTCTTTCTACTCTATACCTTCCTATTCGTCTTTCTCCCTTCTTCCTTTCGTCTTTGCTTTAATACCCTCTGGTTCCACTACCCAAACCCTACCATTTCACCACTTTGCACAAGGTCCCCAAGTATGTCATGAAAAACACTAGCAATAAAGGCATGGTTATTGTGGCATGAGATCTAGGGAGTACATGGAGAGGATATCACCGTAATGTGGAAGAACATGGTAAAGATACAATAGTAATGTCGAAGAAGGAGGTGAACAAAAGTTACTTGGATGTCTTACATGTGGAAAAACATGGAGGGGACCATCATAATGGGTTCCAAAGCCTTAGCTGAGCCTTTTTTAACAAAAGACTACCTTTTTTTTCTAAAGCTCAGCCGGAACTGGATCTAAAAGTGTGTTTTTGTAGGTTCACGATTGAGCCTTTTTGTAAATCTCTAAATTTTATACATGAGCCTTTTTTCATTATACTTAATAAATGGGTCTTCACCAAGATCCATGACGACATTGTAATTCGAATGGCTAATGATTCACTGATGGGTTGGTTGCCAAATTGCAACGTTGCAAGGATCTTGGTGAAAACTGATTTTTCTTTCCACATCAACCTACATTTAATCATGTACATGATTTCAGCTTAATTTTGCCATGCAATATAGCTTTATTACTAATATTCTTCAATACTTCTGTTATTCTTCCGCATGCAAGACATCTGAGTAACTTTTGGCCATCACTTTCCTCAACACAAAAAAATTACTCAAGTAGTCCACACGGTGATCCTTATATCCTTTCAAGCTGGACTACACAGCAATCATGATATCATTTCAAGCTACTAGTTGTAATATTATTATTAGATATCTTATATTTGCTGCGAACCCCCATAATTGGCTTCCACTCATTCTCTAATCGTACTTACTATTCTGATTTATACCTCTAATACTACTCTCTAGACCTACATAACTGAAGGCACATTCTTCTCCTAAGTAGCCGTATGGAACTAGCTAGGCACCGTCACGTTCGGAGATTAAGTAAACTAAGTATAGCAGCTAGTTTCCCCGATCCAACAAGTAAAACATGTTCGTAATGGATGAAATCATTCGATGGTTAGAAACTACAATTCACGATTTAACGGTTGTTTTAGCTCCAAATTTGTTCATTTTTGCAAATACAATCCTCAACCCTACAAGAATAAGAGGAACAAACCTGATCATCAATAACAATGTTTAAAATAGCAGATACAACAAAAACTTACATTGTACTTAATGGAAGTATAGGAAAAACACTAAGTGTTTTGGAATCGATTCTTTACAAGGGGACACGTATTCTATGAAACTAGTTTCCCTGATCTAACCATAAAAAATGTTCGCATATACTTCGAGATCTACTACGCAAAAAATCAACCCAGAAAAAAACGTTCTGAGCTTAGGTAACGAGACAAAATTATTCGACGGTTAGAAACCAAAATTCACAATTTAACGGTTGTTTTAGGTCTAATTTTGTTCATTTTTTTTTACAATGCCCCAAATTGAGAGTAAAAGCACACACTAAATTACCTAATCATCAAATTCGATGATTTTTTTGAACTGTTTGAACTTAATGTTCAACAACAGATAAATATTGGGGTAAAGTACATTTTACCCCCTCATGCTTGGATGCAATTGCACTCTCATACAACATTTTAATTCAATCTCATACATTTACTATCATTTTATTTCAATATCATACATTCATTAAAAAAATCTGTTAATCTTAACTGTTAAGTGATGATGTGGCACATAGTGTCCACATTTCTGTTGAGGTGGGTGCTAACTTTGCACCATGTGGATAAAAAACAAATAAAAAATTATTAATAATAACAAAACACAGTGGGCACCACCAAACCATCCATCCTCACTCTCATTCCCCTCTGTTTGTCCTCTCTATGTCCGTCTCCTCCCTTCACCACCCAACCACAACCCACTCCCCCACCGCCATCACGATAGGGCAGAGACTCGCTGATTTCACGATCTTGCTCGGTCCTCTCTTCGAGTTCCAACCATTGAAGGGTAAAATCAGAAGCATAACCGAGCTGAGTCAACTCAAAATCAGATTGAACAAGGTCGTCGTGGTCCACTAAATGCATCATTGCTTGTACGATGTCATTGACAGTGATTTAGCGGCCATGAGGTTGCTTGGCTCGTTGAAACCGAAGCTGATCACGATCACAATCGCCGAGCAAAAACCCCCAAATTTATTCATTTAATTTAAATCCACAAAATAAGTTACAAAATTTAAGTATTGCACAGAAAACCTATCCCAAAACATCAGGAAAACACGAACGACATTCAAATTAGGGAAAATTTGAGATTTTGATGATTTGAGTTTTAAGATGAAGGAAATATACAGAGAAGGGAGGGAAACACTTGTTAGAAATTATATATTATAATTAATATTTAATTTTTATATGAATGAAAAATAAGAGTCGTGTCATAGTTGAATTCAAATTCATGAGTTACGTCTGTTTGTTGGAACTTTAGGTAACGGTCACAATGTTTCAAAAGGGGTGGCTTGAGTTCTATATAAACTCAAACATCCCACATATCCAATGAATCGAAGAGAAGAGTTTTCTCCAATGTCTTAGTAAAAATCCGAGTCGTGTCTTGAGAGTACGGAATATATAAAGTTGCCAGAGTCCGAAGATTGAAGTGCTTTGACTTTGGAGTATGGATTGTTGAATCTTGGGAGATGGATGCCTACCGAACTACAAGCACAAGAGTAGGGGCGAAATTCTGTCACATTGCATTTATGCAAGCCTCAATCTCCAAGTTTGTCAGTTTTTCTAACTTTCTCTCTAGTTGTTTATATTAATCTCATATATAATTGATGTTGTGAATTTCTTTATGATTATTATGATTGGAATATTGTTATTTTTCACATTTTCTAATATTGCTCCAACAATCTAAAGACAGAATTTTTCTTTATGCAATAATTAGAAGAAAAAAAAATATGGATTTAAGAAATAATTATATTGAGAAAGTAGAAAAGAATGATATGAACATATGTTAGTGAAACAGCCGTTTAAAAATTAGACTTTTGAGACACATGCATATTGCTGTGAAGGTATTGTTCTTGATCTTCATTAAGAACACATTGGGCAGTTTGTTAAGGTATTGTTTATTTAATTCTTTTTGCCATTTAACGTTATTGTTGTTGGTTTAATACTCTAAAAATTAGACATTAGAAATGGTGAAACGCTTTGGTTTTGCAAACCGTGAGGGTGTTGGGTATACTAATCAAGATACGGCTTCACTCTATTATTATTATATTAAATTTCCTGACATTATTCTAAGGACATGAGTTTTGTTCGTTACATATTAGAACATATACCTATGTGATTTTTTGGGATATATGTATTTCCTGGAATCTCTTGCAATTTTTTAAGATAATAGTGAATTGCACTTAAATCTCATTTGGTATTTCTAAACCATGCACCTTTTCAGTCTAGAGTTACAATTAATTATCAGAATAATCATGTCTCCTACGCACCATTTCACTTGGAAAAGGTATTATGGTGATGGGGTATTCGGTCTGGATAACCGCATAAGGATCGTTTGAGTTCGGTCATGTATCAAGTATCTGCAGACTGTGCAGTCACCCAACAATTATATAGTTGGTAAAGAGAAGGTGTTTGAACTGTGCAGTCACCCAACAGTTATATAGTTGGCAAAGAGAAGGTGTTTGAACATTTTCAGGACAGAGCATGACAGTAGTATCGTGTATATTTGTTGCTAGTTATCACAATAAGGTGATGATGGTCACTAAAATTGAAGCATAAAATGCCTATGCTCCTTTCGCCATAAGGTGTTGCAGGGCATTAGAAGGAATATTTGCAGACTGTAACTTGGAATATTTGCAGACCGTAACTTTGTGGCACTATAAAATATGCAGACTTCAGACTAGAAATAATAGTAAAAGACGTCAAGTATTATGAACAACATAATAGAGTCTTGCAGTTACCCCTATTAGTCACGGTGAAAGTCTTGCATTATTTGTTCTTGATACCGGATTATGATCACAAAGAGTGATGTTGTCCTTAATCTTGATAGTTTCCTACTTCTTAAGTTTGATGAGTTATTTATCAACTTCGAAAGATGCTTATTTAATTATGGGGTCAAGGTCCAAGACTTATATTGAACCATGTGGCGGCTAAGTTGCAAAAAGATGCAACTATTTAACAAATGGATGGTTTTGTAACATGGTGGAATTGAAAATTGAAATTTGCCATGTGAGATTCAAAGAAAAAGCATGCCATTTGAAATGCTGTTTTTGACAGTGAAAGGGTATGACATTTCCAACTAGTCATTGACATATTCAAATGTGTTCATGGGCTGGTATGTAAACTTCTACATACTGACTGGATGTATTATCATATAGTGATAATAATGTTGTAAAATAATTTATATACTTTCTTCGAAGTGATATTTATAAATTACAAGAGGCCCAGAATGATATTGAGTTTCATTTAAAAGTGATATTAATATAAAGAAATAATCATGAAAGTGTGAGGGTCTTTCAAAAAGGACAAGAACATACTGAAAATGTGAAAGACATTTCGCAGATTTGAATTCAACATAATGATGCTTATTAAGTAAGCATGTGAATGGACATGGCCATTGGGTCATGCATGTATGTTAGTCATAGTAAGGAAAGAATGAAAGCCAAGAAGTGATTTTCTCATAATTTCTAGTGAGGCATGAAGGCCTAAAAAGATAGATCGAGTCTATCTTAGTTGTTCCTTCTTAAAGTGGAAAATGTGATCGATTTAATGAAAGCATTAGAAGAAACTACAATTATGAAAGAATTGTGAGGGTTGGTTAAAAGTAATTTGCTAATTGAACGACATTTAAGATGTCATCTCTTGTAATGAGTAATTGTTTAAGGTATGGCAAGGTTAGGGACCTTCTTACAAATACCTTAAAATGTGGGGGAAGTCTACTTCCTAGTGTTAGCAAATTATTATGTAAGTCCTAACATATGTTTTGAGGACTTAACATTGGAAAACAACTATTCTCGTATGAAATATAATTTCATAATATGGAAGTGCACACCATAAGAGTAGTCAACCTTAGTGGTACCAATTATTAAAGGTTTGACTAGAGAGTAAGTTGATCATCGAAGGGAATGAGGCTAAAGCCAACATAACTAATGAATCAGCCGAGCGGAAACCTAACTTAGTTGATTGGAGATCCCATGGTCTAAGTTCAATAGGCAAATTGGTTGGGCATGATTCAAAGAAGTTAACACACTATATACCTCATTCTTATGATGGAAGAAGTGTGTTGTCTGCAGAAGTTTTAGGATGTATATTTATACTTAATGACAATGATATCTTATAAATAAGAGGAATATTGTAGAGTATTCTTAATTAGTGGTCACCTATGTGAGAGTAGAAGTGGGTCGCTTCTATAAGAATGAGATGGCTAAATTCTCTAAAGCTCTCATGAATCCGGGATTTGTTCAGGACCAAAATGAACACAACAGTATGAGCTGGAATATATTAGGATTAGTGATGTGTGTTACTTATTGTCTCGGTTTACTGTTGCGGTGAACAGTTCAAGATTTTATATTCACTGCGTCACCAAGTAAATCCGATAAGTATTCACTAGGGTAGGTTCAAGTCCAAAAGACACCTCTCCCGATGCATCTCTTGTCTGCCTGTACTATCAAATTCTTCCTAATTTTTCATTCATGTGGGGGATTGTTAGAAATTATATATTATAATTAATATTAAAATATTTAATTTTTATATGAATGAAAAATAAGAGTCGTGTCATAGTTGAATTCAAATTCATGAGTTGCGTCTGTTTGTTGGAACTTTAGGCAACGGTCACAATGTTTCAAAATGGGGTGGCTTGAGTTCTATATAAATTCAAACATCCCACATATCCAATGAATCGAAGAGAAGAGTTTTCTCCAATGTCTTAGTAAAAATCCGAGTCGTGTCTTGAGAGTAAGGAATATGAAGTTCGCCAGAGTCCGAAGATTGAAGTGCTTTGACTTCGGATTATGGATTGTTGAATCCTGGGAGACGGTTGCCTACCGAACTACAAGCACAAGAGTAGGGGCGAAATTTTGTCTTTAGGACATTGCATTTATGCAAGTCTCAATCTCCAAGTTTGTCAGTTTTTCTAACTTTCTCTCTTGTTGTTTATATTAATCTCATATATAATTGATGTTGTGAATTTCTTTATGATTATTATGATTGGAATTATATTGTTATTTTTCATATTTTCTAATATTGCTCCAACAACACTTAGAGCTGTAGAGGGTTTGTGATTGTAGGCGTCTGGCTTTGCTCTTTTGCCATAATCTTATTTTTGGTAAGGTGGGCATGAGGTAGATGGTGGTGGTGGTGGCGGCCACGGGGTAGTTATGGTTGTAGTTGTGGTTGTGATGGTGGTGGTGGGGTGGGTGGTTTAGGTAATTTTGGGATATTTTAGGAAGAGATGAGATGTTAGGGTGTTTTAGGAAATTTTAGAAATTGTGGGCAATTTTAGAAATTATTTGAAATTTTAGAAACATGTGAAACTTTTGAAATACATTAGAAATTATGTGGAATTTTAGAAATTTTAGGAAATATTTGAAATGTTAACCAATTTTAGAAATTGTTTGAAATATTAGCAAATTTTAGAAATAATGTGTTTTTTCACATATGTTATCTTGTTTGATCACGAGTGGCCCTCGTTCTGCTTCCACCTTTGCTTAGAGTGAGTGCTCGACCCTTAGTTCCACTATGGCGGCCAGCGGGACCCAAGCGGCCAATATCGAGTTGGCCGCCAAAGCCATTACGTCTGCACCTTTGATCAAGGCCCTCTAATCTGCAAGGCGAATCTATAACCACAGTCACCACTAGCTTGTGTCAGCATTTGCCTCCGCTTTATCTCACTTATCTCAGGGCAACTTAAAAGCTGAATAGGCGACGGTGGAGGAGGTGGAGGAAGGAAACCTCACCACCGAGCCGAGGACTAAAAAAAATGGGGAATTGGTTAAGGCTTGAAGACCAACCGAATCACTCAGATGACGCAGCAGAAGATCCTGATTGTATAGCTCGCCAGCCATCGCCGAGCTAGTGCCAGAATCAACAGTTCGTTGACCTACGATTATGGTGCCTTCATCCACACTAAATGGCCCATGGACGCCGATTCATAGATTACACACATGGACTTGGTTCGTGCCGAGATTGACTGCCAGTTTTCGGTATGCATACAAATACTTGCTTACTTTAATAATATTTTTTCTCAATTTATTTTATGTGGTTTTAAACTAACTATTTGATTTTTTTTTTTTAAATTTTCAGTCCAACTTTAGGTGGAACCAGCTGGACAAAGCTATCGTCGATTACATAGACCGGGTGTGAAGTAGCCGGTATAAGGAGTGAAAGTACTAGCTGCACAAATACTACGACAGTTTTCTAACTCCTGAGGCAACTCTTGCTAAGCCACCACAAGAGTCTGTGGAGAAAGAGGCAGAGTGGGAGTGGCTGTGCACTCATTTTCTCCGTGAAAAGTATCAGGTAATCAAATTTTATTATATTTTAATTTTTTTTCAATTATTATATTTTTTTAGTCAAGTTAAATTAATATTTTTTAATGGACAAAAAAAATCGACGGCAAATAAAGATAACCGAGAGAATAAGTTGTACCTTCACCAATTCGGTTCTTGTGACGACCCGTCCCTAATTTTCTATGTAATTTTCTCCCTGAGTGTGTGAAATGACATTTATGCCCTTTTTGGCAATAGTGGAACCTGACGTGGACGTAGTTATTTGGCTTTAAATTATTTTTTCTCGTTATCGTAAATTAAATAATACTCGTTGTTACGATCACGTGAGCGTGAGTTAGACCCGAAACGGACTTGTAACAAAAAAGTTACGTTTAGGTAAAGGGCGTAAACAACGAGCAGAATTGTACGCGTGTGTTCAAATTATTTAGTTTTGGAAACACTGTTTTAGATAAGGTGAGTTAGATTTTATAGATTTCTTGTAGTTTTATATTGCATGAAATCTGATCCTTTCTATTTTTAAAACTGTCCCGTGACCCATACCTCACCCACCAATCAGTCGCTCTTTTATTTTCCCTTACCCAACTAGACAGCTTCCCTCACTTTTCCACCAATCAAAAAAATCTATCTCATTCTCTCTCTCTCTCTCATCTTCTCATTCTCTCTCTATCTCTCTCTCTCGCACTATAACTCTATCATCTCTGCAACACCAAGGATCACCATCAAACTTCATAGATTGAGCCTAAAATTACCACCATCATGTTTCTCTCATCCCCACGAACACATCCGTACAACCGATCACGAAATGAACGAGTTTTGAGTGTCCAACTCGGAGCTTCGACTCGGGTGGAGTTTTCCCCGACGTTTTTCAGTTCGAGTTACAAGATTTTGGGAGTTTTGGAAGCATCTAGGCAACTCCCCGAGGCCATTAGCCTAGTTTTGAAGTGGAGCCGACGAGGAAACCCACGGGTTTGAGAAGTTGAGTTTAGGTCCGAGGCTATCGAGTCTATTTTGATCCATTTCCCATCCATTTTTGGACTTTTGAAAGGTATAATCTTGTTCTACTCGTCACAAGCTTCATTTCTATATAAAGTTTGTCAAAAATGGTTGAGAAATGAAGAAGATATGAAGTTTTGAAATTTTTTCCAGAAACCGGCGAGTTTTTCCAGAATTCGATGAACCAGACGGCGGCGGCGGACAGCAAAGGTCAACTGGAGAAGACAGAGAATATTTCGTTAAAGTTAACGGAATATTCTAATGCCGCTAGGTAATGCCGTTAGACTTAACGGAATATTCAATCAGAATCTGACTGAATATTCCCTAGAATATGTCAATTATGCCAGCACGTGACCTGTGTGTGGCCGTGACTTGGTGGCGCATAAGGGTGCGTCCAGCCACCGGCCCGCGTGTGCTTGATGTGTACGGGTCTGTGACGTTGAGTAGAATGTTTTGGTATATTTAAACCCTCCGTTTGAGCAAACTATTGGGGATTTTCCTAGCCTTTTAGTATATGTCTTATTTAATTAATTAGTTTTAGATATTTCGCATATAGGTGAGACTTACCTCGAGGATGTACGAGGACAAATAAGGCTAGGAGGCTACGATCCATCAACATATCAGTAAGTGGGCATTTGTTTTCGTATATATATAAACTTTATAGTTTCCACTTATGCTTTTGGATTGATTTATGCCTATCATGCCATGTTTTATTTAATTTTAGAAATGTTATTACGTGGTTGAGATTTATATACTATCATGGCATGTTCATATGCATTTTACCTGCTTATTATACATTGCTGCACCCGATGTTAATGCTCGCCCAGGGGCTGGGCCAGTCTTTCACGTGTATATTCACATCCACACCACACGTTCGCCTTGGATCCAAGTAGGTGCCAGTCATGTCCTACAAGTTGCATTAGGCAACTTCGACTTATATGTGATGGCGAATAGCGCCAGTATTCACGTAATTGTAGCACTAGAACGTATATTATAATTACACCCAATCATGTTCATGTTAGAAATCCTCTGCATGAACTCGTGTGTTAGCATAGATTGATGAACACTTGATTTTATTATACTACTGTTGAGATATTGTGATTTGGCATATTGTTGGATTTACTGTTGATTTGAATTTGATTTCATACTTATACGTAGTATGGTTTTTTGGAAACTATACGTGTTTTACAGCGAGGGGTTAGTATGTTCAGAAAATAAATATGTTTTATAAACCTTTGTTTTTGCCCACTCACCCTTCTGTTTTTCGCCCCTCCAGGTCCTAGTTAGCTGATTTACTCTGTGGCTTACGAGGAATATCCGGCAACTCTGACATATCTCTAAATAAATGTAGGAACTTTTTCCTGTTATGTAATAAGTACTTAACCCATTTCGATTGCACTACTCATGTCATCTATGCTCAGAACATTTGTGCTTTATGGGTTCTTCCCACTACTGCACACTCTCCACGTTAGTTTAAATAATGTGATACTTTGAATGCGGTCCCTAATCCTTAACATTCTTTGATTAAAACCTTAATAGTATTCAAAGTTTGATCAAGGTCCCTTGACTTTGTACACCTTATTATATTACTATTAATATTTATATTTTTATAGTTTTGACATTAATTGTAACAGCCCGTCCCGAAATTAAGTATCGATATTGTGAATTGACGTTTTTACCCTTACGTGATTGTGTTGTGTGTGGGTTATGTTGAGCCTATTTTGAGAGGGTTCCCATATTATTGGACCAATAAGAACTTGGGCTTGGTAAATGGTGGGATTGGTTGAGAACAAAACACACACACACACTCACCTACACGTGTGCATCCTTTCCATTTTGCCCGTCTCTCTTTCTCTCTCATTCTTCTCGACTCTTCTTCCTTTTCCCTAGAAACTGTACGGACGACGCCACACCTCTTGATCTGGTCACGGATCGAGGTCCCAAATACTTTATTCATGATCCCTGTGACCTGGGGATCGCAACTGTTGAGCAAAAATTGTACACAATATGTAAACAAATTATTCGCTCGACATAATTTCACCCTCGTTCATTTTTCGAAGAGGGTTTTATTAAATTGAGTTCGACCCATTCTAGGCTACGCGCCTATTAATTACAACCCTTCTTTTGGGAAAGGAATACCCTTTGATTCTAATAAATCGTAATTTGGAGATTTGGGAGTTTATTTGATTTTGTGACTGCACCTAGGTCGAGCCCTAGATTGCCTACGTACCCTCGTTGAGGGATCAAGTCACTCGTAGTTCATGTGTATTTGTTGGGGTTTAATGCTTTGTGCAGTTTCAACTCGTGCAGGCAAGGAGCATTTGATGCCTTATGCAGTTTTAGCTCGTGCGTGCAAGGACTTTGAGCCATTGGAGCATTTGATGCCTTGTGCAATTTTAGCTCATGCGGGCGAGGAGCATTTGGTGCCTTGTACAGTTTTAGCTCATGCGGGCGAGGAGCATAAATGTGGCTTCGTGCCATTTGAGTTTTGTTGCGGCTTCATGCCGTTTGATATTTGATACGACTTCATGCCCTTTGAATTTTCTTCAGCTTTGTGCCATTTAGGATTTGATGAGGCTTCATGCCATGTGAAATTTGATGTGGCTTCATGCCATTTGAGTCTTGTTGCGGCTTCATGCCATTTGATATTTGATACGGCTTCATGCCCTTTGAATTTTCTTCAGCTTCGTGCCATTTAGGATTTGATGAGGCTTCATGCCATTTGAAATTTGATGTGGCTTCATGCCATTTTGAACCGGCTCGCTTCTCTTTTATTCTTTATAAAATTTGTAATTACTTGGTCAAAGTAACAGAAGTGAATTTAGTTTATATAAACCAGGGATTCGTCTTGATTTCACGGTTGCGTCTAAAGTTTAATATCAGACTGCCTACGTATCCTTAACGGAATCAAACCGGCATAGTTCATAAAGGTGTTGATATTTGATTTGGATTTGTGTTCAGACTTTGGCTAAATGAAGAAGCCAATTGGATTTATTTAAAACCCATATATGACCTTTGTAAAATAGGAGTTTTATCTTTGTCCTTTCCCTTAAGTAGCTTTGAGAAAAAGTGGGACTTCCACAAAGGATAAAGCCATTCCCCCTTTTTTTTAGTCTTTTTCCTTTGAACTTTCAATCTGACAGCACACTTTACTATCATCTTTTTATGTGACTTTAGTTAAAGCTTCAAAGTCCAACAACTTCTCCTCTTTTCCACGTGAGCAGGCTCCCTCGTGCGGTACAACTTTATTCATCCCCCCTAATTCACAAATTCCTTCAGAAGTCCTCTTTTTCCTTGACTCTAAATCCAGGTGGTCTTCCTCCAGAAGCAACCGTAATACTTGGGCTTCTAATGATTTCGTAATGTTTTGGAATTCTTTTCAGGTTTGTCAGCCGTTGATTTCCAAACGAAGATGGGTAAGATGGGTGGAGTTCAAACTCTTTTGAATCGCTCCAATTTATCCTCTCTTCCTCCTAAATCGCAGAGGTTTTTTTCTTGTGCAGGTCGTAAACTCTTTCATTTTTTCTGCTGCCTTGTTCTTTTGCTCGTGTGCATCCTTTGTGGATCGAAAACTCAAAACGAAGAGGGGAAGAAATCAAGCAGGTTACCCATTTTTGTTTTCCTTATGTTATGGGTTTTATTTTGGAGTGGGTTGAAGCTCTGAACTGCAACTGATTGGTTTAATGAATTTGTGCAGAAGTAACAGAATCTCTTCGATTGGTTGTTTGGACAAACTTTCTTGCAGTACTTTGAAAACAAGTGTTGATTCATGGCTCCAAAGGTGGGAATTTGCACTTTTAAATTCGTGGTAATGTATCCTCGTATCTGCTGCATTTTGAATGAGTTTTGATGTATTAGAGTGTAATTACTCTCTGGCATTTCTGTTTCCTCAGGGGAAATTATTTGACTGGTCTTGACAGTGAGCATTTGGACACCCCTTTTGTGTTCCCATTTATGTTTTGCCTTCGATACTTGCCATTCTTTTCTTATTAACACTTGCATAAAGTGATGCTTTTCCAAAAAAAATCTTTTGTAGTATTGATTTGTCTACCAAGTCTTCTCGGTGTTTAATGTAAAGCTTGTCATATGAGTGACTTTCTCAATTGATTTGGAAATCTTGACAGTGAGTCTTTTTCCTCTTCTGTAAATTTGGGACGGCAAGTTTCAATATAAAGGCTTTGAACCCTTTTTTTTTTGTCCCATCTTCTCGTGGCAAAGAAGGCTTTGAACCTTCTTTTAAATGTTTGTGGCAGAGAAGCAGGTGAAAATTTTGACACAATGAAAACCTTTGTCTCATCTTCACGTGGCAAAGAAGGCTTTGAACCTTCTTTTATCTGTCCATTTAAAGATGGGGAAATTTCCCTTTATTTCCTGTGTCTCTTTTTATCCAACATGATGGCCATGTGCATGGCTTTTATGTTATAAAAACAAACTTTTCTTCCTCCTTTTCCTCATAGCATTTTAGCCAAAGGTATCCTCCATGTCTTGTACCCGTGAGTAACAAAGAAAACACCAAACAGAGAACAATTTCTTTCCCCTTGAGTTGTATCTTGGCATATATTGCTTCCTTGCTGTATTTCTTCACAGAAACTAAACTTGGATTTCTGAAACTGCACTTTAACAAACTGGCGGGGGAGTATAGACCATTTAGACTTGTTTGGAACTTCACGGGGTGGTCCAGGCCACCCCGAAGAAATTCATTGGATTCTTGGAGATTATTTCTGCTGCAGCTAGTGGGGAGTCGGGTCGTTCAAAGTCTCCAACTCCATTTGATTGGTGAAGAATGCCGAACAAAGAGGCAAAGGCCTTATATGCCTTTGCTTGTTTCCCTTTCCTCATTCATTTTTTTGTTTCTCTGCAGCTTTTTATTTTTGTGTTTGCTGCTGTAATGCTTTTTTTTTGTTCTTCCTGCAACATAACATCAAACAAGAGAAAAAGAATAATTTTAACAGAACTTGCTTCATACCTGGTGATGAATGTTCTTCTTTTGGATCTTGATTCAAAAGCACAAAATGGTTGAACAGCTTGCTCTCTTTTTTGGCAGCACCTTGTTGCCTTTGGTATTTTCTCTCAAAGTTTGCTCTTATTTTCTGCAGAGTTTCTCCTCTTTTTTTTCTTGTCTTTCCTTGCTGTGATTGATGCCTATTTATAGGCATCTTAGGAGGGTTCCAGAGTTCTTACGTGGGGGAGGATAGAGGCCTTTCTTTTCGCCACTTTCTCTTAAACTGACTCCACTTTTCTTTTTGTTGCAGAAAATGGGGGAGCCGCTGATCTTGCACGTTTCTTCCCCCTTTTGTAGGAAGAAATGCATATTTTATTTATTTATTTATGGATGTTGATTTGTATGTAAAGCAGCCCATCCTCATCTTTTGGGCTGGATTACATTTTTGTTTTACCTTGTAGTTTGACCCAACTTGTATGGACTTTATTTTTTTCATATGTTATGTACTTTTATTGTTCAACAGCAACTGTACCCTTAGTTAGGCGTAAAACCCTCGAAAACCCCAGAATTCGTGAAGCTCCTAGAGGGTACTGTTCATGAGCTTGTAAACCAGGACGTTTTAGATCATTCCAAGATCATAGGGAGCTTTAAAATGATCTTGTGAAGCTCGGAGGACAAAATTGGAGGTTTTTGGACATCGGGATCGGGAGTTCGAGGTTTGGTCGGATTTCATGGTTTTGCTCCGGCGAGTTACAGTTGAGTTTTGAGATTTTAAAAGGTATAGGACTCTTCTCTTTATTCTAAGCTTCATTTTGGTGTTAATTTCGTGAAATTTGGTGGAGAATTGAGTTAGAAATTAGGATTTAAATATTTTCCAGAATCCGACGACGCAGCGGTTGCCAGCGTCGGATTCCGGTGTCTGGAGGTAGGGGACGAGGGAATATTCTGTCAAAGTTGACGGAATATTCCTAACGGAAGGTAACGGTGTGTGTTGCCGTGCCTTGGTCGGCGCGTGAGGGCGCGTGGGGCTTCAGAAAATTATTTTAAAAATATGGGGGTGTTCGTGGGATTGAGTATATCATGTTGGTATATTCAAACACCCCAATTGAGCAATGTATGAGAAGTTATTACCTAAATTGGGTTATGTGCGTAATTAACGGTTGTATAGTTGTTTCGCATATAGGTGCGATTTATCCTGAGGACGAGCGCAGCCACGCGAGGCTCGGGGGTTACGATCCGTCTACTTACCAGTGAGTGGGTTTTTGTTTTCAGTATATATATATATACACCTGACTGATTCTCAGAAATACGTTGTAAATGATTTTATGAAATTGAATGCCATGTCGAATGCCATATATATTTATTTATTGTTATATTATGTGATCATATGTTGAGACACTGCGGGAGCCAGGTAAGTCAGGTAAGTATATACTTTTGATATGACGATTGTGGTGATATCGATGAGATTAGATTATGGCTCATTTACTTGCACATCGGGGTTTGTGCTCCACCAGAGTAGGGCTTAGCTCTCACGTGATCGTTCACCTCCCGCACCGTACGCTCACCTTGGATCCAAGGCAGGTGTCAGCCTGTCGTACAGACCACTATAGGTGGTTTCGACTTGTAGGTAACCCGCGATTCATCGCCAGCCTTCACGTGACCGTAGCACAGAGCGTCTTTATATACCCAGCTTGTCGTACAGACCACTACAAGTGGTTCCGACATGAGTGCAGGTTATTGACTGAGAGTTTAGATTGGGGATTTGGTTGAGGAGCTATAGATTCAGCCGTACATGTCACTATAGGTGACTCTGGCTGACTTATATGCATTGCCGGCATGTTATGCATTGAGATATCACCTGATTGACTTTGATGATATTATTGCATGTTTGATCTTGAATATGGTACATTCGGACATGGCAATATTTGAATGATGATTTTCAGTATCAGTACGTACTTATATATTTTTCTGGGAAGTATATATGTTTTTACGAAGAGGGGTTATAACTTTTATATCGAAGTGATTTTGGTAAAGTTTTGTTTTGCCCACTCACGCTTTTGTTTTGCGCCTCTCTAGGTATTAGATAGAGTTGGTGGCAAGCGAGGTTTCAAGGCAATTCTGACAGTGCACTATCCATGTAAATATTCTGGCTATCCTGTTATATCTTTCTGGACTGCACCTAGGATGCTTGAACTTTGTAAATTATGTTTCTGACCTTCACACTCTTCTATGACCTTTTATCACTAGTTGTGTTATTCTAGTGCTTATTATATATATATATGATATATATCATTCCGCACTGCGCACATGGCTACGTCACGCTCACGTGACAGCCAGCACATCCTGATGTTCGAGTCGGGGTGTGTCATTAATTGTTTGATATTTTGTGAGATTTATAATCGTATAAATTTAAAATCCCTCATTATAATACTATTATAAACGGTTATAATAAAAAAATTCAAACATTTTCATTGAATAAATGGATAAAAAACTAAGTAAAAATAAGAAATAATGAATGTTAAAAGAATGTATCCATATTGTTAAAAGAATTGGTACATTTTACAAAAAAATTGGTACATTTCACATATAACAAAGTGGTACATTAATAAAGAAGAATGGGTACATTATAAATAAATTAGGGTACATATAAAAGATTAAAAATTATGAGTACAAATGAATTTTTAAAAAATATAGGCTCTAAAAGAAATTAATACATGGGTACAAAATAAAACTAAAAAGAAAATACTACAAATTTAAAAAAAAAAAAATGTTGCAAATTAAAAGTGGGTACAAACTAAAAATATAAATATATGATACAAAGTTTAGGCATAAAACATAAATATACCATATGTAATTTTTCTATCATTGATTAAATATATAATGTCATGTGACGGTATACACATGGGTACAAACATAAATAAAACTTTAAAAAATATGGGCACAAAAAGAAACTAATATATGGGTACAAATTAAAAATGAAAAGAAAATTGGTACAAATTAAAAAATATTTGCAAATTAAAAATAGCTACAAACTAAAAATAAAAATATATGATAAAAAATTCAGCCATAAATATAAATATACTAATTGTAAAATTTTTAACACTAAAGGAATATATTTAAAAATAAAAATATTTTATTATTCAAATAATTAATGATGTTATTAATATCCAAGGACCTTGATCAAAAATTGAAAATAAATAGGATTTTAATCAATGGAGTAATAAAAAGAAGGATGTGAACCTAATTTTCCCTTAAATAATTGTTAGTCACCTTCGGGTGACGACCAGCATGCCTCAACTCTAGTCGGGATGTGTCAGTTCTCGACCCCCGGATCGAGAAACAGTGGGCGGTTGGGGAGCCTTTTCCAAAGGTGGTGGTTTGGGGGGGGGGGGGGGGGGGCGGCGCACACTAATTATGGCACGAGGTCGTGAACGAAATTTATGTAATCATTCATTTATATTTTTTAATTACAAATTTCATTACAATACATAAGGGTAAATTCTATTTTGCACCCTCAAGTTTAGGCACAATTACAATTTCTTACAACATCTTTAAAACATTTCAATTTCATACCTTTACTATTATTTCATTTGAATTCCGTAAAACCGTCTCAATTTCTGTTAGATTTTCAATTATTAGCTTTTATGGATCTCACGGCCCCATATACATGTGACATGTGGATTAAAAAATAATATAATAATTATCTCCTCCTTCTCCAGCCCACCATTTCCTTACTCTCTCTTCTTCTTTTGGCCTCTGCCCACCCCACTCTCATGTCTGCCTCACCCAATTCTACCTACAGAACAACACCCACTGCTACCTCATCTCCAATTGAACCAGAGTCATGCTCCATCAATAAAGCCCGCGTCATTGCTCTATCCCTCATTTCCCTAAAACTCTAGGGACACCCACTGCATACCCTGCTGAAGTTGCTCAGGCAACCTCGCTGCACCACCGGCGGTCGACATGGCCACAGACCCTTAAAGAAGACCAGGAACATGAAATCATGAGCCAAGAAAAAAAAAAGAAAATCAATAATTCAAAAGAAGGGCATAGTTCTTGTTCTCTGCAAAGGGTTTAAGGTTGAGATTTTGCAGAAAAATTGAAACGGGGTTGCAATTCGAAATAAGAGGGTCCAATCCCAAATCGGAAACATCTTTGTTGTTGTTAACATAGGATTTCAAGGGTTTGTTGTTCGTGATTCAGCTATCATAGGTGGGGGAGTAGGTTGTGGTTTTGGTGGTGGAAGGGATGAGGGATGGACGAATGGGGGAAGCGGGTGCAGATGAATGGTGGAAACCTGATAGGAGCATATTTATGCACCTTAGTTAGCTTGTTCTTGTGCATTTATGTTGTTTTTCCTTAGTTAAAGTAGTCTTTTAAGCTAGTTTGATGTATTTTCAGGTTCTAAGGGCAAGTATGCAAAAAGAAGCAATTTGGAGCATTCTAGAGCATTTTTGGGCCAAGATGGGGTAGTGCAAGCATGGAGGCAAGTTGATGGACGAAATTGAAGATATTAAGGCTTGAAATCAGCTAAGAAGATGGAAGAAAGAAGTGAAAGATAAAGAAGATAAGGAATCAGCTCAAAAGAAGGAGAATTATCCAAAACATTATCTAAAACAACCTTATCTTATCTTATCTTATCCAATCCTTACCTTATCTTACCTTATCTTATCCAATCTTATCCTAATCTTATCCTAACCTGTTTTCTTCAGTTTAGGGGACTTAAAACCTGATTTCTAGAAGTCTTATCCCTTGTCCTATAAAAGTGGCGCCCCAAATCCCTCTAGAAGCCCCAAAATCTGCCACAAAACACATTCCTTCTAGAACCCTGAAAATCTGGCGCCTCCTTCCCTTCTAGAATCCTTTTTCCTTGCCTTGCAAGGCATTCCCTGCCCTTATCCTATTGTGCCGCACCTCTCAGGCCTTTTCTCTCTTGGATTCTGATTGTTAGGCCATTTTCCTTGTGGATTTGGGTTCTACAAATCCTTTTCAGAAATTAATTGGACCACAATGTTTTTTCCAAATTAATTGCCGCACCTAGGGCCCTAATTCCTTGTGCAATGCTGAGTCCAAGCCCTAATCTGATTACCCTAGGGTTTGTGGTGCCTATATATATAAGTTTAAAGGGTTGCCGCAGGTTACACCACCTCCATACACACCGTTCTCGCCAGAAACTCTTCACCACTCTCTGCCGCACCCTTCCTTCACCATTCTCCATAGTTTCTGACCTAATTCACTCCCTGCCGCACCATACATCCATCCTAGCCATTAACCCAGCCTTCTACACCATTCATAACCCCCAAAATTTGTCCCAAGACCTTGTGCCGTAGCAAAGAGAAGGAGAATGAGCCCTGGGACGTGCATGCCATTCAAGTTTGACTTGCTGGAAGTTTTAGGTGTTTTTTTTCCTTTGATTTCAATGTTTAAATTCAATACTCTTTGTTCTGTATGTATGAGAAACTAAACTCCCTCTGGCTAGGGGGGGGATTCGAAACCATGTTTATGCTTGCTATATGATTTGATTACCTCTAGTTGTGATTCATAGATTGTGATTTCAATTTACTTATCTGTTCATATTAAAACTGATTCGTGTGTGTTGGTTGAGAGTGCACGCTTAATTGTCATGCATAAATCTAATGCTAGGATATAAGGAAGTTTCACCTAATCGTTACAGAATTATATTCACAAGTAGTAAAGGTTGATGATCTCAATTGTGTTAAGTAAATTCTTGGCATAAGTATCATGCGCTTTCATAGTTACAAGTGCCTCGTCAATACTTATGATTTCCATTGAACGTAATGATCTTTGATTGTATCTCTAGTATGCGCTTTCATATAGAGAACTCTTGAAGAATAATTTGATTGTGATGCGCAGTTTCCATCCAATTCATTGACATAAGGGAAATCTGAGAGTTAATTTAAGCGGACCTAATTATCTTGGAGTGTTGAGAATTCGTGGTTTATTGAATTGCAATTAGAAATCGTTTTGTATGCAAGTATGACATGTGTGGAGAAGAACCCCTTAGCTAGCCTTCCATCCATTAATTTAAACCAATTTCGTTTTACAATCTGTTTTGTTTTACAAAGTTTATGTTTTGTTTTCAATTTCGTCAAAACCAATTCCCCCTTTATTTTGAAGTGTCAAGTTAGTTAGAAATCAATTTAGTTTGTGTTTTTAAGTGTCTGGAGTCAAGTTATAAACTGTTTTCGTCCAAATTCTTCCTTAGTGCTCAAAACTGCCCAGAAAGTGGTTTTAAGGCAGTTTTGAGTGTTTGTTTGCTGTTTTGAGTCTTTTGGTTTGTTTTAGTGTTTTAGAGTATAGTTTTGCTGGTTTGGCGCCGTTGCCGGGGATTAGTAACTGTGCTAATCCCTTGGATTGTTATTTTCGTTTGGTTTAATTAGATCAGATTCTGACCTTGTTTTTGTTTCTTGTTTTAGGTACTAGTTTATGACTCGGAGTTCTCATCCAGTTCATGAACATATTCTGGACTTTGACGCCGATTTCGAGCGAGAGTTAAGACGAAAGAGGAAGAATCCAGAACCAAGTGAATCAAGTGCAAGTTCAGAAGCCGAATCTGAATTTGAAGAGGAAGTGGACGACATGGCTGTGGATAATCGTACAATCAAAGAGCTTTCAGCCTCAGGACTTGACAATGCCGTGCCCTTATGCATTCAATACCTTGGGGCGGCTCAAGGCAAAACTGATGAGTTTGAATTGAAGTCAAGCTTGTTGCATCACATTCCTAAGTACCATGGGCTGTCCATGGAAGACCCAAACAAGCATTTGAAGGAATTCGAGGTGGTGTGCTCAAGCATGACACCAATCAACGTAGATGAAAGTATTCTGATGATGAAGGCCTTCCCCTTTTCTCTCTTGGAAAAGGCAAAGGATTGGTTGTATGAATTGGCCCCCGGAACTGTCATATCATGGGAGAGCATGAAACGGGCTTTCTTGGAGAAGTTTTTCCCAACTTCTCGAGTCATCCTCCTACGAAAAAGGATAAGCGGAATTCAACAAGAAGCAGGTGAATCTTTTCCTACTTATTATGAACGTTTTAAATCTCTTGTTGCTTCATGTCCACAGCATCAGATGAAGGAGGAACTTCTCCTACAATATTTCTACGAGGGACTTCTACCAATCGAACGTCAAATGCTAGATGCCTCAGCGGGAGGAGCCTTGGTGGACAAGACCCCCACGGCAGCCAAGACATTGATAGCCAATCGAGCGTTGAACGCTCAACAATACGAAGGTGTTGGGCAAATGAGCATTCCACGGCAACACCAAGTCAATGAGGTAAGTGCCATAACCGAACTTCAAAATCAAATGGCTAACCATACTACTTTGCTTTCTCAGGTGGTGGAAGGTCCAAAAGTACAAAATGTAGCTTCTTGTGGCGTGTGCTCCATGCAAGGACATCCCACAGATAAGTGCCCACAATTGATAGAGAATGGAGGGTGGGAGACACTCAATGCCGTGGGTTTTGGCAATCAATACCAACCACGTGGTGATCCTTTTTCCAATACCTACAACCCTGGGTGGCGTGATCATCCAAATTTCAAATGGCGAGAACCCCAACAAGGCCAACAACAAAGCGGATTTAGGCAACAACCCCCGGGTTTCTATCAGAAGCCGTTGGCACCAACTCAAGCCCAAGCACAACCTGCCCAAAACAAATCAGGTTCTTCAATTGATAATGATCAGATTTTTCAATTGCTAACTTCTATGGCGCAGGGTATGCAAACTAGGGACAAGAAGGTGGACGAGTTGGAGAAGCAGGTAGGACAGATTGCCGAGTTCATGGGGCAATTTCGAGAGCAAGGCAAGTTGCCAAGTTCAACCGTTGTCAATCCAAAAGGTGGATTCGAATCTGCAAAAGCCATGAGTCTGCGAAGTGGGAAGCAAGTAGGATCTGACCCTAAACCATCCAAATCATGTTCCAATGAGGAGGACGAGTTGAGAATTGAAGAGAAGGAGCAAAGCCCACTCACGGGAAAGGTGGAAACACATTTGCCGCAAGCCCTAAGTGATCCTATACCATCCAATTTGTCCAATAGAGGTAAAAACGTGTCAAATTCAGTTCCTACTAATGTTTTTCCTTCGAATGTGCCTTTTCCAAATAGGTTCAAGCAAACAAAGAAAGAAGAAGCAGAAAAGGACATTCTTGAGACGTTTAGGAAAGTTCAAGTCAATATTCCCCTTTTGGATGCAATTAAGCAAGTCCCCAGGTACGCCAAGTTCTTGAAGGAACTTTGCACTAATAGGAGGAGGATTTCGACCAAGGAGGTTGTAAAAGTGGGTGAAAATGTCTCAGCCATCTTGCAACGCAAACTGCCCCCTAAATGCAAAGATCCGGGTAGTTTTACAATTCCGTGTGTCATTGGTAATTCTAGGTTTGAATCTGCCATGTTAGACTTAGGTGCATCTATAAATGTCATGCCATATTCAATTTATGCATCTATGAACCTAGGAGCGTTGAAAAACGATGGTGTTATCATACAATTGGCCGATAGATCTAATGCCTATCCAAAGGGAGTTTTGGAGGATGTTTTGGTGCAGGTTAATCACTTGATATTCCCGGCGGATTTCTACGTGCTTGAAATGGATGAATCGGACCATTCCCCGTCATTGCCCATCCTCCTTGGAAGGCCATTCATGAAAACTGCTCGCACGATGTGTTTAATGGCACTTTGACGATGGAATTTGATGGGGAAGTTATTAATTTCAATCTTTCTGATTCTATGAAGTACCCTAGTGAGAATCATTCATGTTTTGCTATTGATATAATTGACTCTTTGGCACAGGACCATTTGGACAATTTGAAGGACGATGCACTTGAATTGGCCATTGCACAAGGAAGGGACATGCACAACATTGAAACAGCCACAAAAGCAACCCACGGCATGCATGAAGCATCCTTTGCCGTGCCCCTTAGTGAGGATGTCATTGAGATGGTGGCTGCCCTTGAGTCACTGCCATCACAATCTGGTAAGTTTTTGGACCCAATTTTAAGTTTAGTTTCGGCTAATAAGATGCTTCCCTCAGTTGTGCAGCCACCTACACTTGAACTTAAGCCTTTGCCAAGTCACTTGAAGTACGTTTTCTTGGGAGAAGATGAGACGTTGCCCGTCATCATCTCATCCTCGCTCACGGCACAAGAGGAAAACAAATTGGTGAGGGTGCTAAAAGAGTACAAAACAGCAATTGGATGGACTTTGGCCGACATAAAGGGAATTAGCCCTACCACGTGCATGCATCGCATACTTCTAGAGGAGGGGTCCAAAACATCTCGAGAGGCTCAACGCCGTCTCAACCCTCCGATGATGGAAGTTGTGAAGAAGGAGATAATCAAGCTTTTGGATTGTGGAGTGATCTATCCAATCTCGGATAGTAGGTGGGTTTCACCCGTTCAATGTGTGCCAAAGAAATCTGGTGTGACAGTGGTAGCCAATGCCGAGAACGAACTTGTTCCTACACGCATTCAAACCGGTTGGAGGGTGTGCATCGACTATAGGAAGCTAAACGCCACCACAAGGAAGGATCACTTCCCACTGCCATTTATTGACCAAATGCTTGAGAGGTTAGCAGGTTATGCTTTCTATTGTTTTCTTGATGGTTATTCTGGTTATAATCAAATTGTCATAGCACCCGAGGATCAAGAAAAAACTACTTTCACATGCCCCTTTGGTACTTTTGCATATCGTCACATGCCTTTTGGTTTATGTAATGCACCTGCCACATTTCAAAGATGCATGATGAGCATATTTTCTGATTATGTTGAGAAAATAATTGAAGTTTTCATGGATGATTTTAGCGTTTTTGGTGACTCCTTTGATGGTTGCTTGCATAATCTTAGTTTGATTCTAAAACGTTGCGTTGAAACTAACCTTGTTCTCAATTGGGAAAAATGTCATTTCATGGCTAAGCAAGGCATAGTTCTAGGTCATATCATCTCTGAAAATGGCATTGAGGTTGATAAGTCAAAAATAGATCTTGTACGTCACTTACCCTCTCCGACTTCGGTTAGAGAGGTTCGTTCTTTTCTTGGCCATGCAGGTTTCTATCGTAGGTTTATCAAAGATTTCTCGAAGGTTGCACAACCTCTTTGCCGTCTCCTACAAAAAGAAGTGGCGTTTGAATTCACCAAGGAGTGCACGGCATCATTCAACCAACTCAAGGAGTTGTTGACCACGGCACCCATTATTGTTCCACCAGATTGGAGCCTACCTTTCGAGCTTATGTGTGATGCGTCCGATTATGCTTTAGGGGCTGTTTTGGGACAAAGAAAGGACAAGAGGCCGCATGTCATCTACTATGCCTCACGAACATTGAATGATGCCCAGTTGAACTATTCCACTACGGAAAAAGAACTTCTTGCCGTTGTTTTTGCTTTAGATAAGTTTAGATCATATCTAATTGGTACTAAAGTAATTGTGTTCACTGACCATGCAGCATTGAAGTACTTGCTCACCAAAAATGAGGCCAAGCCACGGCTAATTCGTTGGATATTGCTACTTCAAGAGTTCGACATTGAGATTCGTGACAGGAAGGGAAGTGAAAACATGGTGGCTGACCACCTCAGCCGAATGGTGCATAACGAGGAGTCTCTACCTATTTTGGAGACATTCCCTGATGAACAATTGCTGTCAATAAAGGTTAGTGAGCCTTGGTATGCTGATTTGGTGAACTTTTTGGTGTCAAAACGAATTCCAAGCAATTTCACTAGGCACCAACGTGATAAACTTAGACATGATGCACGGTTTTATGTGTGGGATGATCCATATTTATGGAAATTTTGCCCTGATCAAATTGTACGTCGATGTGTGCACGATTCTGAATTTCATTCAATTCTGAGTTTTTGTCATACATATGCATGTGGGGGACACTTTGGGACACAACGCACTGCCCTTTAGGTTTTAGAATGTGGATTTTATTGGCCGACTTTATTTAAAGATGCTAGAACCTTTTGTATGTCTTGTGATCGTTGCCAAAGAATGGGTAACATAGGTGCTAAGGACCAAATGCCGCAAAACATCATTCTCCCTGTTGAAATTTTTGATGTTTGGGGCATTGATTTCATGGGCCCATTTCCTTCATCGCATGGTTTTCTTTACATATTACTTGCCGTGGATTATGTCTCAAAATGGGTGGAAGCAAAGGCCACCTGGACTAATGATTCTAAAGTGGTTGCAGATTTTATTAGAACTAACATTTTTGCAAGGTTTGGTATGCCACGGGTGATCATTAGTGATGGAGGGTCGCACTTTTGCAATCGGACAATTGAGGCGTTGTTGAGGAAGTACAATGTCAATCATAAGGTTTCTACACCTTACCATCCTCAAATGAATGGCCAAGCCGAGGTTTCTAACCGGGAGATCAAACAGATCATAGAAAAAACCGTAGGGCCTACAAGGAAGGATTGGAGCTTGCGCTTGAACGATGCATTGTGGGCCTATCGCACGGCTTACAAAACACCCCTTGGCATGTCCCCATTTCGGCTAATATATGGCAAACCATGTCACCTACCTGTGGAGTTAGAGCACAAAGCACATTGGGCCGTGAAAACATTCAACTTGGAGTTAGATGCGGCTGGAATGCATAGGAAGCTTCAATTGAATGAACTTGAGGAGATAAGGAACGAAGCATATGAGAACGCCCGAATCTACAAGGAGAAGACCAAGGCTTTTCATGACAAGATGATTCGTGGCAAATCATTCTCAGTTGGGCAGAAAGTGTTGCTATTCAATTCCCGTCTTCGGTTGTTTCCCGGTAAGTTACGTTCCAAGTGGGTTGGCCTATTTGTTGTTACTAATGTTTTTATTCATGGTGCAGTGCAAATCAAAAGCTTGAAAACTGGACAAGAATTCAAGGTGAATGGGCACCGATTGAAGCCATATTATGAGAACTCTGTGGAGCAAACCGTGGATGACATCTCCTTGGATGCCGTGGGTACCAATCTGGAGTGATTGGGTTCTTTGTCCCGCTGTACGACGTTAAAGCAAGCGCTACTTGGGAGGCAACCCATGCATTCAACAAAGGAAGACCTAGGGAGCACTCCAATTCCAGATTTGCGTTCCTAAACCTTTCTCTTTGTTGTTGTTTTCGTTTCTGCTTTGTTTATTGTTTAGTTGCTGTTTTGTTTGTTTGTTGTTTATTTGTGTGAGTTTATGCTTGAAACATTGAGGACAATGTTTGATTTAAGTGTGGGGGGGGTAACCAACATGTTTTGATGCAAATTCGTAGGGTTTTATCACCCATAACTTCTAATGTTGTTCCTTGCTGTTTTTAAGCTGTTTTGGTGTGTTTTAGTGTGTTTTGACTCAAAAATCCGAAAATCCCATAAAAATTTGAAAAATTGTTTTAGAAAAACCCAAAAAAAAAAAAGAGTTGTTTTTGTGTGTTTGTTTGTGTCTTAGGTGCCTTCCAACACAATGATGAGGATTCGGTTTGTAATTGCATGACTGTTAAAGAGAGTTGTAAACATAGATGAAAGTTTGATTTACTCTTTGGTTTATGCTTGGTTGTGGTTATAACTTATGAATTCACATGCAATCATAAAAGAAAAATCAGTTTTTGTAACATGCTTGAAGGAAGGAACTCAAACTAACGCTACAACCTTGTGAGACTTGAGCCTAAACGTTTATTTGGAGAGTTAAAAATCTGTGCATTTGTTGTTTTCTAAAATCGTTGCATGATCTCATCATTCTTTGCTTGGTTGCTACTTGGAATGCGCTTCATCATTTAGTTCCAAATACTAGAACGCATACCCGTTTCATTCAAAGCATGAAATTGATTAGCATAACACATAACAAGATGAAGTTGTTTAGTAAACCAAGAGCCAAATAGCCGTACCCCATGTTTATTTGATTTGTAGATTTTAACCCCATTGAGCCTTGTTTAGCCTATGTTCTTTGTTAACCCACATTATCCTCACCTAGCCTAGATTAGGACCATCCATACCTTTGTTCTTGAAGCATAGTAACGCATGACTCAATATGAATTCCTTTTGATCATTGTTTGGCAGAAAACAAGTGTGGGGGAAGTGAGTTTTGTGGTGGGTGTGCCCAAGTCTTGAATGAGGCACGGCAAAGAAAAGAAAAGAAAAAAGAAAAAAAAAGAGAAGAAGAAAAATTCGTGGAAAATAGAAAGAAAAAAAGAAAAGTTGTGAAAAAAAATGAAAAAGGAGTTGAAAAGATGTGAAAAAGAGTTCTCAAGTGTTGTTTGTTGAAGGAAGGGTCCAAAACATTGAATCCGGCCCTAATTGTTGCTTGAAACTTCCCTTTGTGTTTAAAGGTTGATTTCTGCATGCTAAAGGGAATTCTAAGTGTCATATTCATTATTTTGCTTGCTATTGCTTTAAGAACGTTTGTTTTTCCTGTCCTTTCATTGTTAGCCAACTCTCCAAGCCCCGTTACAACCCTTGACTTTAATCTTGAGTGTTGTGTGTTTCAATTTGTGGAGTTTGAATTTGGTTTGAGCATATGGTGTCACTGGTTCTCGCATCTAAGTAATAGCGTTCCATTCATGAAATCATATCTAAACATGCTTATTAACTCCAGAAATTGCTTTCTTTGTTATAAACATATGTGAGTGTTCGTTTTCATATTTACATCAATCTTCTCACATATACCTAGTGTAGGGTGTGTAGTCAGAAAATGTGTGTGAAAATTGAGTGCATATCTAGTAAGGAATTGAGGGAATTCTCTAAGGCATGTTACTGTATTCAAAACATCGTTTTAATTGGTTATTTGTGAACTAGTAAGTAGTGACTATAATTAAGTATATGCTTAAGCGTAAAGATGGCCAAAATCTGTGGGCATGATGATTTTTAACATATCATGTGCATTGGTAATCCCTGAGACAATTGTTGGAAGGTTTAGGTTGTGTTATACTTGTTTTGTTTCGTTTTGTTTACTTTGTTTCGTTTTGCTCGAGGACTAGCAAAAGCTAAGTGTGGGGGAATTTGATAGGAGCATATTTATGCACCTTAGTTAGCTTGTTCTTGTGCATTTATGTTGTTTTTCCTTAGTTAAAGTAGTCTTTTAAGCTAGTTTGATGTATTTTCAGGTTCTAAGGGCAAGTATGCAAAAAGAAGCAATTTGGAGCATTCTAGAGCATTTTTGGGCCAAGATGGGGTAGTGCAAGCATGGAGGCAAGTTGATGGACGAAATTGAAGATATTAAGGCTTGAAATCAGCTAAGAAGATGGAAGAAAGAAGTGAAAGATAAAGAAGATAAGGAATCAGCTCAAAAGAAGGAGAATTATCCAAAACATTATCTAAAACAACCTTATCTTATCTTATCTTATCCAATCCTTACCTTATCTTACCTTATCTTATCCAATCTTATCCTAATCTTATCCTAACCTGTTTTCTTCAGTTTAGGGGACTTAAAACCTAATTTCTAGAAGTCTTATCCCTTGTCCTATAAAAGTGGCGCCCCAAATCCCTCTAGAAGCCCCAAAATCTGCCACAAAACACATTCCTTCTAGAACCCTGAAAATCTGGCGCCTCCTTCCCTTCTAGAATCCTTTTTCCTTGCCTTGCAAGGCATTCCCTGCCCTTATCCTATTGTGCCGCACCTCTCAGGCCTTTTCCCTCTTGGATTCTGATTGTTAGGCCATTTTCCTTGTGGATTTGGGTTCTACAAATCCTTTTCAGAAATTAATTGGACCACAATGTTTTTTCCAAATTAATTGCCGCACCTAGGGCCCTAATTCCTTGTGCAATGCTGAGTCCAAGCCCTAATCTGATTACCCTAGGGTTTGTGGTGCCTATATATATAAGTTTAAAGGGTTGCCGCAGGTTACACCACCTCCATACACACCATTCTCGCCAGAAACTCTTCACCACTCTCTGCCGCACCCTTCCTTCACCATTCTCCATAGTTTCTGACCTAATTCACTCCCTGCCGCACCATACATCCATCCTAGCCATTAACCCAGCCTTCTACACCATTCATAACCCCCAAAATTTGTCCCAAGACCTTGTGCCGCAGCAAAGAGAAGGAGAAGGAGCCCTGGGACGTGCATGCCATTCAAGTTTGACTTGCTGGAAGTTTTAGGTGTTTTTTTTCCTTTGATTTCAATGTTTAAATTCAATACTCTTTGTTCTGTACGTATGAGGAACTAAACTCCCAAATTCAATACTCTTTGTTCTGTACGTATGAGGAACTAAACTCCATCTGGCTAGGGGGGGGATTCGAAACCATGTTTATGCTTGCTATATGATTTGATTACCTCTAGTTGTGATTCATAGATTGTGATTTCAATTTACTTATCTGTTCATATTAAAACTGATTCGTGTGTGTTGGTTGAGAGTGCACGGTTAATTGTCATGCATAAATCTAATGCTAGGATATAAGGAAGTTTCACCTAATCGTTACAGAATTATATTCACAAGTAGTAAAGGTTGATGATCTCAATTGTGTTAAGTAAATTCTTGGCATAAGTATCATGCGCTTTCATAGTTACAAGTGCCTCGTCAATACTTATGATTTCCATTGAACGTAATGATCTTTGATTGTATCTCTAGTATGCGCTTTCATATAGAGAACTCTTGAAGAATAATTTGATTGTGATGCGCAGTTTCCATCCAATTCATTGACATAAGGGAAATCTGAGAGTTAATTTAAGCGGACCTAATTATCTTGGAGTGTTGAGAATTCGTGGTTTATTGAATTGCAATTAGAAATCGTTTTGTATGCAAGTATGACATGTGTGGAGAAGAACCCCTTAGCTAGCCTTCCATCCATTAATTTAAACCAATTTCGTTTTACAATCTGTTTTGTTTTACAAAGTTTATGTTTTGTTTTCAATTTCGTCAAAACCAATTCCCCCTTTATTTTGAAGTGTCAAGTTAGTTAGAAATCAATTTAGTTTGTGTTTTTAAGTGTCTGGAGTCAAGTTATAAACTGTTTTCGTCCAAATTCTTCCTTAGTGCTCAAAACTGCCCAGAAAGTGGTTTTAAGGCAGTTTTGAGTGTTTGTTTGCTGTTTTGAGTCTTTTGGTTTGTTTTAGTGTTTTAGAGTATAGTTTTGCATTCTTTGAGTCTAATTTAGTGTTTTAACTTTGTTTTAAGTTTTTGAGTCAGTTTTCAAGTGGTTTAGCAATCCCTCCTAATCCCCGGCCTAGAACGATCCCTACTTACATACTTTGCTACAATTGATAAAAAGAGGGTTTAATTTGTGTGCTTATATATTTTGCATCAAAACCTGCTCGAGACAACAGGTGGTGGTCGATGATTTCCTTCTCCCCGACGACTTAGATCTCAGCGCCGCATCGATTTCGGTTTCCGGCGATGATAAGGGGGTTTGGTCGGAGTGGTTTGGGAGAGAATAGGGAAGAGGACGCCGTCGACGAAGAGGCGAAACCTGAGATGACAGGAAAACAACCTGGATGCCACTGGTTTTTGCCGGCATCTGGGTTCGTTCACTCGCTTCGATCTACAGCAACGCTTACCCAAAACAAGCATGTAAGTTATCAAACACCATCTACACGAGACGATGGCTTAGTTTAAGGTAATCTCAAGGTAAACCATTGTCGAAAACAACGAGAACCTCGCCGTGGGAAGTCGGGTCCTGGACGGGGTTGTTCAATTCGATGGCTTGGGGTTTGAAATTCACCAAGCAAAGTCTTGGGTTTTGTTCCATGAGAAACATTGGGTAATGGTGGTGGTCTGACGTTGATGGGGAACGACGGTGGAGCCGCCGTCTGAGTCGTCTGGGTGTGTCGGGTCGTCGGAGAAGACGATGAAACGTGGCTGCAGCCACTGAGTTTGGGGCCAGAGATTTTTCGAGAGAGAAATGAGTGAGAGAGAGATAAGTGGGGTCATTTTGTTTAATTTAGTTTTTTTAAATGATTTCTAATATTTATTTATTTTTATTTGCCACTTCATAAAAACATATGAACTTTATATTTGCCACGTCATCACTTAACAGTCAAATTAACGGTTTGACTAACCGATGTATGAAATTGTAATTAAATGATAAGTAAATGTATATGACTGAAATGTTTTAAAGCTATTATATGAGGTTACAATTGCACTCAAACCTAAGAGGTAAAATGTAATTTACAAATAAAATTTAAATTATAATTGATAATCCTACTTTGTTTCCTTTTTTTTTTTTGGGTAGGCTTTTATGATATAGAAGAAGGATGAGTACCTCGCCAACCTCTCTCAGCAGCAACTGGACATGCCTATGGAGCAGCTGACACCTCTAGCGCCAACTTTTCCAGTTGCTGATGAACAAGGTTAGCCGGAAGAAAGGCAAGGAAGTTCACGGCCTATAAGGATGTAAGGTTCGAGAAGTCGGGTCTTCTTCTTCTTCACCCAGCTCTACTCCATCGACTGAGACTGATTCCAGACTTTACCAGGTAGAGATGGAGCTTGCGCACCAAATGGAATTAGTGCACATGTACGTCAATGCCTTAGCTAGTCCTTGTTAGCTTATCTTATATAGAAAGCCAGAGGAAAAGGTAAACAGTGCAGCACAGTTTTTTGATGCCCAAATGACCAATTTACCCTTGCATAATTTGAAATATGATTTTGGGCAAGTTTTGAATTTTTTTGGCTGAGGGGCATTTTGGTCCACTTTTTTTTGTCGAAGTTGGTGACACCAAATTTTTTGTCTTATGTGTATAGAATAAAAAAATGAAAGGGAAGAGAGAAAATAATAAACAAATAACAAAGTTCATAGTGCTCACGTGATATAAAAAAGATATTTCACACGCGGATAATAATGTGATTAAATAAGTTGTCAAATGATTATTATTTTTTTATGTAACAAACGATATTATCTACACTAAGGTGAAGGGCTGGACTTAGCCTCACAATGGGCTAGCAATAATGTGATTCGATCAGTTGTTTATTAAATATTATTTTCTCTATTTTTAAACACGTTCAAAAAATCGTAAGAAGCGTGTAATGCTGGTTATAAAAATGGTCTTTCGCACACGGATAATAATGTGATTAAATTAATTGTCAAATGATTTTTTTTTTTTAACAAACGATATTATCTACACTAAAGGGGATGAGGTAGGAGGTGGGGAGGGGGTAGGGATGGCAACGGTTCGGTTTGGGGACGAAAATGCTATATCCATCCCCATAACCATAAAAATTAACCATATCCTTAACCGCAAATTAACCATCGGGTATTATCCATAACCATACCCACCGGGTAACGGATTTCCCATCGGTTAACGGGTATATCCATCTTCGTCAATACAAAAAATATATTCGTTCAATTGAGAAATTATAAGTTAGTAGATATCAATTTCTTCATTAAACATTTGATGTATAAAATGATCCAATGAATGGATCTTGTTGAGTGTAAAAATTAAAACACTGTTGATGTTGGCTTGTTTTTGTTATGTCCTAAAAGCACCATTGAGTTTGCATTGATTTTGATTCAAAACTTTACTTTCCTACAAAATGCAATTTTTGTATTCTCAAGGTAATGGTTTGGTGAATAATGGATATACAAATACATACATACATACATACATACATACATACATACATATATATATATATATATATATTATACTATTATATTATTTACTAATCGGATCGGATTCGGTTATGGATACGGTTTGGGGACCTCTATAACTATATCCAAAACCATAACCGAATAATATAAACGGTTTTTCCCCATATCCAAACCATACCCGAATTTTCATATCCAAGTCCAATCCATTCGGGCGGTTATCCACGGTTATCCGGTTTAACGGTTAGAATTGCCATCCCTAGGAGGGGATGAGCTTGGCCTCACAATGGCTAGCAATAATGTGATTCAATCAATTATTTATTAAATATTATTTTCTCTATTCTTAATGTAAATTCTATAGAGACCAATTTTATTATGTGAATTCAACTGCTTTAATTGGTTTATGAGAGGTTACTTCTAGCATGATCTAAAATGATTCATTTACTTCAAATATTTGACTTTCCTTTTGTCAATTTACGCATATAAATATATTTAAAACGTGTAAGTTGCCCGTAGCACATCGTGATTCAAAAAATATCTTATGCACACGCGTGAGCGCATGCATGAAGGCTAGTGGAATTAGAATTTCGAAGCCCTTGGTTGAGCTTTTGCAGCCATTCTAGGAACCCCCACGAGCCATCCCATGCGTCGCCCGAGCAGTCACACCACCACCAACACAGTAGTTTATATTTTTATTTAGTTTTTGGTAATATAATTGTACGAACAAATTTTTTTGGGTTGTAAATAAGGCCATCTCCAACCGATGGCTGGCCAGAGGGCTCGTTTGAGCCCTCTGGCCCTCCAAGATTCTCCAAGATATTAATATTTTAATGAACAGTATAGGGCCATATTTGCCTCCGTCTCCAACCGAGGGCCAAAGGGCCATAGTGTGACAGCCTGTCCCGGAAAATATTGATTTTATAATTTATTAAGTGATTTTACGAAAATGCCCTTGAGGCACGCGCATTGTTCGAGGTTAATCGTTGTGTCGTGCCATCTAAGATTTGTTTTCTTGACATATCCTCGTAGTACTCGTCACTACGGACGCGTGGGCGCAAGTGGTTCGTGATTTGGAGTTATATCGAAAAAGATATTAAAGTTTGAAGTTTGGGCATTTTGGGAATTATAAGAATAAAATATGGAAATTCTTTTATGAAAATGGATGGCCCAGATTAAAGGAAATCTGAAATGGATGGCTGGGATTTAAAGAAATAAGATTATGTGTGTGTGTGTGTGTGTGGCTGGTGGAGAAAGGAAGAAGAAGATGATTGGGCAAATCTGCCCAACCAGGAAGAAGAGAGAAGAGAGCTCCGGGAGAGAAAAGGAGAGAGAGCTGGCGAATGGGGAGAGGAGAGAGGAAGAGAAGGACCAATCAGAGAAGGGGAAAGGAGGAAAAGAGAGAGGGCGAGAAGCGGAGGATGAAGAACAGAAATGGGTCTTCAACCCGCGACCCGCGCGACCCGTGGGTTTTCCACCCTTGTTCGTCCAAATTTCTTCATTTTTCCGGACCTGGAACAAAGCCCAAGCAGTGGTTGAGGCGTTGGAACAAGTTTGGAGGTCGAATTGGAGCACACCAAACCTAGGGTTCCGACGGGTTTTGTTGGAATTGGAGGCTTTGCCGACCGAATTGGCCTTGGCTACAGGCGCCGATCGTCATGACGCCTTTATGTGTTGTGCTAGGGAGTTGCAGGGCAAACTCCAGGTGAGTGGGCAGTTTTGTTTTCCGTATACACCTATATACTTATGGGTTTCCCAGAAATCGATTTTTGAATGAAAGTATATTTTGAAATGCCATGCATAGATTTATATGAATATGTGATTTAAAAATGCCATGCATAGAAATTACATGAATTATGTGAATTGATATACGATGCATATATGTGAATTGGTGCTGCGGACGCGCATGTGAGTATCAGGTGAGTTATATTTGGTTCATTGAATTGTTTGATGTGATTTATGTTGATAGCTCATAACCTGCACCCCTGGTGTTAGTGCTTATGTTATTCACCCGCATCACACGCTCACCTTGGATCCAAGTAGATGCTAGTCGTACAGACCACTAGAGGTGGTTCCGACATGCTAGTGGTACAGACCATTAGAGACGGTTCCGACTAGTAGGTGACCCTAGATTATGTGCACAGATGATTGATGAGAGAAGCACTAGAGCGTATTATTACACCATCCGAGTCGTACAGACTACTACAGGTAGTTCCGACTCATGTGCAGCGTAGTGCCGTACAGGTCGCAGTTGGCGACTCCGGCAGTGCCGTACAGGTCCCAGTTGGTGACTCCGGCTGGATTGGATATTGAGCTTTAGAATCAGCCGTACAGGACCACTGCAGGGTCTCCGGTTGATTTATTATTTCACCTGATTTATGTTGATGCATCCATATTATGTTTTTGGCACATGGCATGGCATATTTTCTGAAAAGTGATAAAGAATGGTGTTTTGAGATTTTTGAAGCTATATATATTTATATATGCTATTTTCTGGGAAAGTATACAGGTTTTACAGTGAGGGGTTAGAACTTTGATAAAGAAAAGTTTTGAAAAGACTTGTTTTACTGACCCACTCAACTTTGTTTTTGCGCCCCTCCAGGTTCGAGTTAGAGCAGAGCTTTGGTGGCCACGAGGAATCCAACGGTGTTCTGACAGAATTCACAATTGTATTTTTTAAGCTTCCGAACTGTGTAAATGGTTACGTCACTCTCACGTGACGGCCAGCACGCCCTCCTTCGGGACGGGGTGTGTCAGTTGGTATCAGAGCCTAGGTTGTAGTCCTGTACATCTTGAGAATTCTCTAGTGTCTTCTGTCAGAACAATACCGCCTCGTAGAGAGCCATGTCGTTTAGTTGAGTCTAGTTTTCCCTATTTAGCTCAGTTATGGGAATCTAGTACTAATGTGACTGAATCACTTTATGGAAAATGAATGACCTGAGGGAGCAGGTCGATGGCTTAATCATTTGGAAAAGGTGTTTCAGATTATGCAAGTTAAGGAAATCTTTCTTTTGACGGTAGGTCAAGACGACTACCTGGTTTCTGAGTATTGAAATTGCATCCTGGTGGAGACATGAGTCTTGTATGACGTCGCTAGAGGAAACAGTTGATCGAGAGTTATTTAAAGAATTGTTTAAGGAAAGGTTTAGTCCTCCGGCATATATTGATGGTGAGAAGCGATAGTTTACAATTTTAGACAAGGAAAGATGACGGCAAATGAGTATTATAGAAAGTTTACGGAGTTGTCTCGTTACCATACAGATATTGTTAAGAATCGAAGACTCAGAACTTCAGAAGGAAATAAGGCTAGTTCTAGTTCTTCTAGCTGAGGTTTTAGTGCCACTGGTCAGAGGTATGGTGATAGATTCATTGGTGATTCCAGATTTCAGAGACAAGGTGATTCAGATAGAGGGAATGTACCTTTGTGCCGTAGGTACAATAATGGACACTTTGGATAGTGTAGACAAGAAAGCAATGGATGCTTTACATGTGGATAAATGGAACATAGAGCTGCAAATTGTCCCTAGAATCGGTAATTGCCTCCGTAGTCTTCTTTGCCACCACTAGTGCTAATCCATCAAGTACCTGGATCTAGTAATTATGGTTAGATGAGCCGTGGTGTACAGGATTAGAGTCGTACAGGTCACAAGAGGTGACTCCGACTTATATACTAGCAGTGATCGATGAGTTATGAGTACAGCCGCACATGCCACATTAGATGATTCCAGCTGGGTGGACGAGCTATAGATTCAGCCGTACAGGTCATATTAGCTGACTCCGGCTGATATATTTCTTGGTATTGATGATGTTGCCAGAGAGAGTAATGATGGAGCACGATCGAGGCGTGTATATGTATTTCTAATGAAAGACAAGATGATAATATTGCACCCTTGGGGATTATTGCTTACTTATCGAGACAACAGTGAGTTATCGTTATTGCGGGCTGCAGACCGTAATATCCATAACTTATTGTTGGATTCGTTAAGCGAGTAAACAAGTAGGTCATCCTACGTTAGTATGGTGTTATTCAGAGTGTCCAGTGATGGTGAAAGATGTTGTTATGCCTATGAATCTTATCCAGTTGGATATTGTGGATTTGATGTGATTTTTGGCACAGATTGGTTGCAGTATGATCATCGCAAGATAGATTGCTACGGGAAATCAGTTACTTTCCATCGATTTGGATGACCAGAGGTTACTTTTGGGGGATGCAAAGTGGAGTGAGGTATGCCGTTATTTCTGCTGTGAGAGCAAAGAGATTGTTATCGAATGGCTACCTAAGATATTTAGCTCATGCGGTACTATGATGTTGCTCTGAGTAGTGTGGAAGTGGTCTAGGTGGTTAAACATTTTCCTGACGTTTTCCCTGAGAATTTACCTGGACTGCCACCAGACGGAGATGTGGAATTCACTATTGATTTGTCTCCAGGTGTAGAGCTTATATTATAAATTGATTCATGATGAACAAAAAGAATTGAAAATTCGGTTACAGGAATTGGTTGATAAAGGTATCATTTAACTTTGTATGTCATCATGGAGAGCCCCAGTTTATTTATGAGGAAGAATGTGGACATTAAGGCTATGCTTTGATTATAAGCAATTAAATCGGGTAACGATTGAGAATCGTTATCCATTACCGCGTATTAATGATTGTTTGATCAGCTTAAAGGTGCCTGTGTATTTTCAAAGATTGAATTAAGGTTTGGTTATTAACCAATTGAAGATTTCAGTGATGATGTCCCTAAGACAGTTTTCAGAACTCGTTATAGTCCTTGCGAGTTTTTGGTAATGCCATTCGGATTGACGAATCTTATGAGTTTGACGAATGAAGTATTCAAGTGAATCCTTAAAAGGTAACAGTGGTGGATAATTTGGAACAACCCCAAAACGGGACTGAGGTACGGAGTTTTCTTAGCTTAGCAGGCTATTATGGACGGATTGTGAAGGATTTTTCAGTCATTGCCTTGCCTTTGACGAGACAGACGAGAAAAGAGGTCAAGTTGAGTGGGATGAAAATGGTAAGCAAAGTTTTCGACAGTTGAGGTATTTCCTCACTCATGCACTTGTGTTAGCATTCTCAGATGATAACGGGAATTATGAGGTCTATAAGGATGCTTCCTTGAATGGTTTGGGATGTGTATTGATGCAAATGGTAGGGTGATTGCCTATGTTTCACGGCAATTGGAACCTCATGAGATGAATTGCCTTACTTGTGATTTGGAATTTGCGACTATCATCCTTGCTTTGAAGTTATGGAGACATTATATTATTGGTGAAAAGTGCAAGATTTTTACGGATCATAAGAGTCTCCAATATTTGTCTACTCTGAGGGATCTTAGTCTTAGGCAACAAAAGTGGATTGAGTTGCTTAGTGATTATGATTGCACGACCAGGGTGATCGTGCAAATGTTTGGGCTGATGTACTTAATACGAAGACGCTCGTGAGAATAAATGCCTTGTATGCTTGTTATGTTCCTCTTCTTGCGGATTTGAGATCTACTGGAGTAAAGTTGGAAATAGAAGAACGAGATGAAACCTCGCTTACTAGTTTTCAAGTTAGGCCTATTCTGATTGATCATATACTCGATGCCCAGAGGATTGATGAAGAAATCAGGAATTAATTGATGCAAAGAATATCGAGAAAAGAAAGATCACAGAGTTCGAAAATCAGATGGTGTACTTATTCTTGAGACCTGGATGTAGGTGCCTAATGAGATGGAATTAAAGGAAATAATTTTGGACAAGGCGCACTGTTCAGCTTATGCAATGCATCCCGGAAGTACTAAGATGTATCATACTATTCGATCATTTTACCATTAGTTGGGTATAAAAGGAGAAATAGTTGAGTATGTTAGTAGGAGGATCACCTGTCAGCAGGTTAAAGTGGAAAGAAAGAAGCCTTTGGATTATGTGTACAACTTCCTCGTACACGAGATGGTTATGATGGAATTTGAAGTGGTAGATGATCGGCTTACTAAGTCAGAACATTTTACTCTAGTGAAGAACAACAACCTTTCCAGACAAGTACAACAACTAATTATTTGTTTTATGGAAATGGGATTTTGGCTTACGGATACGTTGAGCTTTTTGGGTATGTTGGTTATTTCTAAGTTTTGGTTAGCGTTGCATGAAGCTTTGGATACAAGATTACTCAATAGTACATCCTATCATTCTCAGACAGATAGTCAATTAGAGATGACCATTCAGATTTTGGAGGATATGCTGAGATCCTCAGTATTGCAGTTTGGTGACGCTTGAATTAAGCGGGTGGATGTGATGGAGATTGCCTACAACTACAGCTTTCAGTTGAGCATTGGTATGTCACCGTTTGAGGCACTTTATGAGAAAAGCTTGTCGTACACCTTGATATTGGTCTAAAGTAGATGAAAGAATTTATGTGGGTCTTAAGATTTTGGATGAGTCTACTCGGATTGTTCAGGTGATAAAGTCTAACCTGAAAGTAGCCCAGGAGCGGTAAAAGAGATTAGCAGATGGATGTGCCATTAATCGAGTGTATGATGTGGATGATTTCGTATTTTTGACGTTCTCTCCTTAGAAAAGTGTGATTCGGTTCGAGAAGAAAGGTAAGTTAAGTCCTAGAGACATCGGACCCTATGTGATCACCGAACGAGTCGAGGAAGTGGCTTACAGGCTTGAGTTGCCTCTAGAGTTGTCGTAAGTGCACGATGTGTTTCGATGATTCGACATTATGTTTTAAATCCTTCACGTGTGAGAGATCCTCAACCATTGGAAATTTATTTGGATTTGACTTAGGATGAGGAACCAGTGACTATTTTGGATTGGAAAGAGAAAGTTCTGAGAAATGAGATTGTGCGTTTGGTTAAAGTTTTATGGAGGAATCATTCAGTGGAAGAAGCTACTTGGAAGTCAGGAGATTGGATGAGAGGGATGTAACCAAGTTGTTTGATGATTATTAGAGGTTTGATTTGGTTTATGAATTTCGAGGACGAAATTCTATTAGGTGGGTAGATTGTGACAGCCTGTCCCGGAAAATATTGATTTTATAATTTATTAAGTGATTTTACGAAAATGCCCTTGAGGCACGCGCATTGTTCGAGGTTAATCGTTGTGTCGTGCCATCTAAGATTTGTTTTCTTGACATATCCTCGTAGTACTCGTCACTACGAACGCGTGGGCGCAAGTGGTTCGTGATTTGGAGTTATATCGAAAAAGATATTAAAGTTTGAAGTTTGGGCATTTTGGGAATTATAAGAATAAAATATGGAAATTCTTTTATGAAAATGGATGGCCCAGATTAAAGGAAATCTGAAATGGATGGCTGGGATTTAAAGAAATAAGATTATGTGTGTGTGTGTGTGTGTGTGGCTGGTGGAGAAAGGAAGAAGAAGATGATTGGGCAAATCTGCCCAACCAGGAAGAAGAGAGAAGAGAGCTCCGGGAGAGAAAAGGAGAGAAAGCTGGCGAATGGGGAGAGGAGAGAGGAAGAGAAGGACCAATCAGAGAAGGGGAAAGGAGGAAAAGAGAGAGGGCGAGAAGCGGAGGATGAAGAACAGAAATGCGTCTTCAACCCGCGACCCGCGCGACCCGTGGGTTTTCCACCCTTGTTCGTCCAAATTTCTTCATTTTTCCGGACCTGGAACAAAGCCCAAGCAGTGGTTGAGGCGTTGGAACAAGTTTGGAGGTCGAATTGGAGCACACCAAACCTAGGGTTCCGACGGGTTTTGTTGGAATTGGAGGCTTTGCCGACCGAATTGGCCTTGGCTACAGGCGCCGATCGTCATGACGCCTTGATGTGTTGTGCTAGGGAGTTGCAGGGCAAACTCCAGGTGAGTGGGCAGTTTTGTTTTCCGTATACACCTATATACTTATGGGTTTCCCAGAAATCGATTTTTGAATGAAAGTATATTTTGAAATGCCATGCATAGATTTATATGAATATGTGATTTAAAAATGCCATGCATAGAAATTACATGAATTATGTGAATTGATATACGATGTATATATGTGAATTGGTGATGCGGACGCGCAGGTGAGTATCAGGTGAGTTATATTTGGTTCATTGAATTGTTTGATGTGATTTATGTTGATAGCTCATAACCTGCACCCCTGGTGTTAGTGCTTATGTTATTCACCCGCATCACACGCTCACCTTGGATCCAAGTAGATGCTAGTCGTACAGACCACTAGAGGTGGTTCCGACATGCTAGTGGTACAGACCATTAGAGACGGTTCCGACTAGTAGGTGACCCTAGATTATGTGCACGGATGATTGATGAGAGAAGCACTAGAGCGTATTATTACACCATCCGAGTCGTACAGACTACTACAGGTAGTTCCGACTCATGTGCAGCGTAGTGCCGTACAGGTCGCAGTTGGCGACTCCGGCAGTGCCGTACAGGTCCCAGTTGGTGACTCCGGCTGGATTGGATATTGAGCTTTAGAATCAGCCGTACAGGACCACTGCAGGGTCTCCGGTTGATTTATTATTTCACCTGATTTATGTTGATGCATCCATATTATGTTTTTGGCACATGGCATGGCATATTTTCTGAAAAGTGATAAAGAATGGTGTTTTGAGATTTTTGAAGCTATATATATTTATATATGCTATTTTCTGGGAAAGTATACAGGTTTTACAGTGAGGGGTTAGAACTTTGATAAAGAAAAGTTTTGAAAAGACTTGTTTTACTGACCCACTCAACTTTGTTTTTGCGCCCCTCTAGGTTCGAGTTAGAGCAGAGCTTTGGTGGCCACGAGGAATCCAACGGTGTTCTGACAGAATTCACAATTGTATTTTTTAAGCTTCCGAACTGTGTAAATGGTTACGTCACTCTCACGTGACGGCCAGCACGCCCTCCTTCGGGACGGGGTGTGTCACATAGGGCCAAACATAATTTATTATTTAAAAACTACAACTTAAATGTTTAAGTTTTATGTTGATAAATGTTATTTAATGTTGTTTCATATTGTTTAATGTTGTTTCATGTTACTTAATTTAATTTAATGTTGCATAATGGCTTAGGAAGTTATAGGAAAAAAATAGAATTTAAAAAAAAAAACGAAACAAATTTTGTGAAATAGAAGTTATAGGAAAAAAAATGGATTTTGAAAAAAATATGAAACAAATTTTGTAAAATAGAAGTTATATGAAAACAATATGAACCAAATTTTGTAAAATATAAGATATAGGAAAAAAAATAGAATTTAAAAATATTTGAAACAAATTTTGTAAAATAGAAGTTATAGAAAAAAAAAAGAAAAAAAAAAGGTTTAAATTCAAAAAAAAAAAAAAAAAAAAAAATTGAATACAACGGCTAGTGGCTAGCTAGCCGTTGGAATTTAAATTACAATTAGTGTCGGTTATAACCGATACTATTCAAATTGCTATTTTATTACATTGCCATTGGTGTCTATTATAACCGACACTAATAATATATATACATTATTTCTGTCGGTTATAACCGACAGGAATAACAAAACATTAAAAAAAAAAAAATAGCCAGCCCAGGGCTGGCCTGGCTGGCTGGCCGGAAGTGGCAAGCCCTCCAGCCCTTTCCGATTCTGTGGGGCCCTCCCAAATTCCAGAGCCCTTTGGTCTAGCCCTCAGTTGGAGACGGTTTTCGAGCTATTTTCGGCCATCTGGCCCTCTGGATCATTTGGTTGGAGATGGCTTAATATTTTTCCAATTTTGTAATAATAATTGTTTTTCAAATTTTAGGAATTAAATAAATTATTTAATATAACAAGTGTTTATAATATTTTTTTAATTAAAAAAGAAGGTAGCATGAGGGACCCCTTGTCGCACAAAATGTTTGCCCGTACAGTCTACCCGACGACTATGCCGAGCATGTGAGTGCCTCAAAGGCAATAGCTGAGGCCGTTTAGATGAGATTCATACTCAAGTCTTTTGGAGAATTACAAGTGGATGCCACACCTCTTTTGTGTGACAACACATCAGAAATTTCCATGACCAAGAACCCATTATTTCATCAGAAGGCTAAGCACATCAAGAAGAGATATCATTTTATCAGGAAAGCATTACAAGAGAATATCATCTGACTAAACTACTTCAAAACAGAAGAGTAAATTGTACATATTTCACCAAGGCACTTCCAAAAAACAGAGTCACTTACCTAAGGGGTTTGCTCAGGGTGACAACTAAAACCAAGTTAGAAGGGAGTGTTGGAACCTAAATTGATTCTGGTTCTTGGAATTGAAGGCTCACGAAGAAGGTTTGAAGCAGAAGCAAGTGAAGTTGCAAGCTCGGGAAGAAGAAGTTCCTTTAAGGCATAACAACTAGTTTTCTATTTTAAAGTTTTTAGCTTTGTAATCAAGTATCAAGTGTACAATCTAGATTAAATCACTAAAACCTCAATGAAAAGGTAGAATTTGGTCTGGAAAATGGTTAGGTGAAAAACATAATACTAGTTTGTCATCTAGCTCAATTAGAGATACGATTGTGAGTTGGTAATATACCAAAACCCTACAATCCATCTCATATATAAACGAATTATATGGTTGTTGCATTTTTGCACATCCTTGTATCCGTCGCACTCTGAATATACGTTCATTCTTTTTGTTCATTCCTCACACACACACCAAAATCAAATCAAACACTGAAAGCCCAATCGAAAACAACAGACATTACGATATTTGGCTACACTTGTTATACATATATTCAAACAAATCCACATGCAACTAGACACAAATTAATGGGAAAATGCTCAAACCCCAGAGCAAAAATTCCCGATCCATACGCTCAACCTCCAATATTTTCAACTACAATTTTGACCTGGCATGCTAGCGGCTAGCCATACATATATATACGCACCTTAATTATGAATACACAGGTCCTTTAAGGGAAGGGATCTCCATTTTATTCGAATGAGGATTAGTTTTGGGACCTACTTCATATTGAACTTCAACGATTTGAACCGTTTATTTTGTAAGTCTCGATTCATAGATCATCCTTGCAAAAATTCAATTCAATCCAAAACTATTTGCCTATTTAATTATCACTATAAAATTTCAATGTTTTTCTTAGAACAACATGTTCGTCAATTTCTTTAATCTCAATTAGATGCCTCCAATAATTCCAATTTGGCTAATATTTTACAAGGATGATCTATGAGGTGCAACTTGAACAAAATAGACGATTCGGATTGTTAAAGTTCGATGTGGTGTGGGCCCCACAACTAATCCCCATTTTTATAAAAAAAAAAATTGAAATTTCTTCCCTTAAAAGCCTCGTATGAGTACATATATAGACTTGACTACATATATAGACTTTTATCTACCTAGTGTAGTAATCAATTTTTGTAAGATGTAAAATCATATATTCTATTTTACAAGATTGTCCAAGCATGGACATGGAATTTGATCGTTGCACTTGCACATGTGGTTATTAATCTTGAAAAGGTCTAGACGTGAATCTCCCAATCGTGTAGTGTATGCAGCTTTCTTGTACTCACCCCATGTGAAGGGCTTGTAGAGGCTGGGCTTCTCCAGCGACACCATCTCCGGCAGAGGAGACATCCATGCATTGAGGGGTGGTGCCCCAAAGTACACCATTGACATTCTTGGCTTCACCACTGAGTTTGCCTGTGCCCTATGTCTCACGCTCACTAACCTCCCATTCGTTAAAGCCTGCACATAAATAAAAAAGAGTGTTACTAGACCCACCATATTGTCCCATTTTCTCACCTCTCTTATAATTTCACCTACCATAGAAAGTTAAAAATACTTAATACTCTTTCTCCACCCACTTTTATTCCTGAAATATCCTAGATACAATTAACATCATCCGACTCAACTGGACAACAATCTCATCCGACTCAATTCGACAACCTCCTTCCCACCAGAAACAATTTTTTCTCTCTGGAAATTTGGAGGGGAAGGCCTTGACGTGGCCCATTTTGACTAGGAGGAGGAGGATGAGCAACATCCACGGTTGAAGTTGAGTTTTATTATTTGTGAGTTAGATTGAGATGGAGGAAGGAAAATATTAGGTTGAAGTGTCAAGCCGGTGGAGGATGGCTGCCGTCAAATTGGATGGGGTGTAGCTCGTGGATGTGGGGAGCTGCTTGCTGGGCTCTCCGTTTTTCTTCTAAATTTTCAATTTTTCACTTTTTTTTTCTTTCAATTATACCAAAGCAGCAACTAACAACAAAATGAAATTCAAAGAAATTGGACTTTTTGAGTTTTGCAAAAACAAAGAGAAGAAACTGGGTTAGAATTATGGATAAGAAGATTCGTGGGATGCGAGTTCTAGAGAGTGGAGCTGGACTGCGAGAGGTCTAAAAGAGGGAGGGAGATAGAAGGGTTCTAGATTATTTAGGTATTTACGTCATTTGACATAGGGGGTAAACATGTCATTAAAAATAAATTAAAAAAGGGGGAGGAAATAGGGTTGAGAGGTGGGCTTAACAGCTCTCATAAAAAATGAAATTACATTTAATGTGTACAAAGAAAATATGTCATCTAAACTACCTATTAACAAAACTCTTTTTGCCAACTAAAAGAGAGTGAAAAGACAATTTAGTCTTCTATCACAAAATAAAATCAATGATAGTAAAGTAATTTTGCACAACCTAAATTTTACAGTTTTTTTAAACCTCACCCACAAATGATGTTAGCATATCTGATTTAAAAAAATAAAAAATAAAAGTCTCTCTCCCTTCCCTACTTTTGAGTGCTCTCTCTCCTTCCCCCTTTAAAACCAAAAAAAAAAAATGTTCACACACAAAGTGTGTAGGCATATGTTGGTTAAAATTAGAAGAAAACAAGGTGGGGGTTTAACTAAAGTATTTATCAATAATAGCCAAAATTTAACACCGAATTTTATAAATGTTATTTTTTATAAAATATTTCAAATATAGCAGAAAAATGACTTAAAAAGACCTAAATACCCTCAAAATTAAAACCAAATAAACATAAGAAACAAAACCCTATTAGAAGTTCAATCGTTCCAAAGAAATCCAATACTAAAATTGAATTTCCAACATGATTAGAATAACAGACTTGTATAATGAAAAGTGTGATCGATTCATGGCATCCATTCGCTCTGGGTATAAAAATTGGGACGAGTTGAGATCAACAATTTAGAACTTACAAATAGGTGTTGTAGATTAATTAGATTGGCGGGGAAGAGAAGAAAGAATAGAGTTGGAATGATCCTCTTGTGAATTAGATTGGAATTTGATTCCAATGAGTTAGAAGCCTCAACCAGTATCATGTCTGCTAAATTGATTGAACAAAACATACTCTTTTAGGACGATCTTGTATCAACGGTAACGATTGAGTTTCAGACATGAGTTACAAAATTTCAAGTCCATACTCCATTAGTTGATTGTTGAACAACACCCGCAATTGCTCTACAATGTTTATCAACTCCCCTTGCACCCTCGCACTTTGAACAAAAATGTAGAGGAGATCTATTCAAGGGTTTTGGCTTTTTTGTGTAATTAGGTTTTTGGATTTTTAGGGCATTTAGGTCTATTCACATGGGTTTTCTGTTACATTTGAAAGCTTTTATAAAAAATGACATTTATGAAATTGAGTGTTAAATTTTGGCTATTTATAATAAAAACTCATTTAACTACCCACTTTGTAGGTTTGTTTAACTTCTGTTTTTTTTAATGTTTGTTTTTATTTGTGAAATTAGCATTTTACTATTTTGATCATTTTAATTCATTTAGTCTGTTCTAAGAAATGAATTTATTGTTGGCAACACCAAAATAAAGAACTTGGATCATAGAAGAGATTATGTTGTAACCGAAAGATACTATTGTCACTCAGCTTGCGACATGCAGGGACAAGGAAACAGGTCGTTGAGATTTACAATTGATTGGTTTTTTCCTCTTGTTCTGTAGAGTACCCCCAACTTGATTGGTTCTAGAGTGAGAAAAGAGGGAGAGAGACAGAGGGGTTTTACTTTTATTTTAATTTTGATAAACAAATATAACTTTTCAAATCATATAATTAGTTCAAACTTTTCTAGTGATAAAAAAAATTATAATACTCGGTAAATTTACGGTTGATCCAAAATGAATGATGATGTTACTGACCTGTAAGGCATCGCCAACCATTACAAAAAATTGATTGGCGTCGGGAGCGACGGGAACCCACAAGCCATCACGTAGAAAAATCTGAAGGCCCCCCACGTTGTTGGATCTAAAGATTGTCAAGATTTGAGGGTCAGAATGCTCTCCAAATCCAATCCTATTATCATTATTTTTGTTGTTATTGTTGTTGTTAGTGAAAGGATGCTGTTTAGTTGCTGTGTCCCAGTCCTTGACCGAAGGATAGTGATTAAGCCTAAGAATTGAGTCGCTCTGGACGTCTCTGATGAACCTGCTGAACACAGACTTGTCTGAAACCCATAGTCCCTCGGCCACCAGATCAAGAATCTCACATGCCAATTCTTTAACTGCTTCTATGTAATCATTCACTGCACAGCTGGATTAATTGAAAGAATATTGATCATGTTAGTTAGATAGTCAATGAATAACTATCACTAAATAATAAATAGTTATCGTGCGAGTGAGTGACTGTTAGATCATTATAGTATAAAAGCAATATTCACCAATTGATCACTTCAGGAAATATGACAATTATTTGGTGACTATTACTCTTTTATCTACGAGTGACTGTCCATGCATTGTAGAATTTACTTATTCACTCACTCATATATATTATATACTAGCATATAACCCAAAATTAAAGCAAGTGTTTGGTAAGAAAAATCATCTCAATGCATTTCCAAATTTAGTATATGAAAAAAGGATGCTTATGCAACTCAACTTTTCTTTGAATCTCTCCTTTTACTAGTTATTGTTTGGTACTATATATCCATTTGTACCAACATAATTCATCCTCATAAAACTTGTTAACTAATCCAAGTGTTAACAATTCTCTTTTATCTATTTTTAATTTGTACTCAATGGAACTCGATGCCTGGTTTAATGTGGTTTCATTTTACTCATATGATCAATACCAATAAGGTCGATCCAAGCAGTCATGTCAAACGTACATTAGTACATCACATGCCCGATTCATGGATCAGCAAGCATTCGGTACTATTTGGTGACCCCAGTCCCAAAAATGTATGAATGGAGAAGTACTACTGATAGAAAATGTTGCATAAATGACAATAAAGTGATGATATATTTAAGATCATGTAATTGAGGTAAAACTTTCCAACTACCCAAGTCGGCTCCGAAAGGATTAACCTCAAATTATTGACAAAAGAGCGTAATGCCAATGCCATACATATTGCAAACAGTGGCTGACAGTTATAAAGCTAATGCTGCTTATCTGCCTCTTTGCTACTTTTAGATGGGTTTTATTTGAAACAAGAAAACTTGGAGACCACCGACCCAATTGCTTTTCCCATCCTAAAATCTCATCATGTACTATTAGCCTCAATCAATTTTCTTATAGTAATTAACCCTGGATATTCGTTGTTAAATCTTAAAGTTATCGTATTTTCAATAATCTAAATGTGAATTATTGATGTCATCGATTCACAATTAATGTAGCAATATAAACATTATATTTTGGGGCTTGTTTATCATAAAAGAGTTCCCTCCAACCAATTCGAAATCTATTAATTTTTATGACTTAGGCATGTCCGTGATGAAACAAAAACTCTCGCACTAATTCACTAAGATTCTGATATAATAACAATAAATTATTATTCTAACAACTAACAAGGTAAGCATTGTATTAAAAATGCATTAGTTACTTATAAAATACATCGTTTGCTATTTTAATCCTTTCTTTTTCCAACAAGGAAAGATGCCGTTTTCTAGGATACCAAGGATTAATACTAAACAATCTTTTCCACCTTGCATCCGTAAAGCAATCCTCTTTCTATGACAAGTTTCATGAATTCAGAGTTATATACATTTGACAACATCTTACTACAATGACATGAAACAATTCAAATCAAAGAAATAAATTCAAACACGCCATAAACTTATTACCATGAACAACGAAGCTTCTATGAAGAAACAGAAACCATATCCCTTCTTATTCCCTTAATTATATGATTACTTCTCGGACATATATATTGTCTACGAAATATGTTGCATGCATACTATATAATTAGAAAATCATGAACGGAATATATTACCTGAATTTCGTAGGGTCGTTGGAAATATCATTGGATCTCTCAGAAATGGACTGACGATTGGTTTGAAGAAGAAGGTACTCAAGCTCTCCAGTGTCGCCTTTGCAGCCAATGCTTTTGCAGCCATAGCCAAAAGGACAAGCCGGGCCAGCTCGTTGCTTCTCCATTGTTGGCTTGGCAAAAAAATCAGACCCTTGTGTTTCCATTGTCTCAATGACCTCTTTTGGGATACCATGGTTGACCACCTTAAAGAAACCATATTCTTCACAGGCTTCAACAATTTTTTCAGATAGCTTTGACCTATTGTAATTTGATCGATCGATTGTGGGAATTCCTATTGGCATGGTTTTCTTGCTTCTTATTGGTGAAGGAGATGATACCACCATTCTTGTTTCTTTCTGTGGGATTGAAGGAATATTAATAATCTGAGAAAAAAGGAGTAAGATCCAGGATAAGAAGGGGAATTCGACTTTTGAACGTTGTACTTTGGAGGTGCGATCAAGGTTGAGCTGGTGCTCCTATATATAAGAAGAGAGAGAGAGAGAGAGAGTCAATTATTATTCTTTTATGCTAGGGGAGGAGGGGGGGGGTTTACTTGATGGTTAAACGTGGGAATTTGTACATATGGCATGGCACCTGGAGTCCAAAATAAGTAGATGTTTTGTTTGAACATTGTTATCAGTAATTTAAACCAGTTAGGATTTGGAGTAGGGGGGCCGCCGATCAGAATTTGATTTTTAATAGCTCTGAGCGGAAAGAAAGTAGGTTACAATCGCTAGGCGCTAGTCGGGCGGCGGGCTGGGACCTAGCGCCTAGGCGGCTGGGACCTAGCGCCTAGGCGGCTAGGCGGGCGCCTAGGCGGACTAGGCGGATTTAACTAAATCCGTTATATTTCATGTAAATAAGTGTTGGTTTATGCTTAAAATATATATAATTTCATCATAAACTACAAAATAGAATGACACATATATTATGAAGTATTGGAACATAATGAAAACATAAGGAACAAGCATATAACGTGTGCTCATTTAAGTATTCAACAAGTCTCTTACAATTTATTGAAAAAAATAAAATCCAAAATGAAAGTTATTTATTTTCTGTCTAAGTGAGTCGCAACCTAGGCGGGTGGTGGGTCTGGGCGGGCTAGACGTGTGCCTAGGCGGGTGCCTAGGCGGTCTAGGCGGGCGCCTTAGCAGGTCTAAGTGTCCTTTCTTAATTTTAAAATGCCTAGACATTAATCGGAGCGGTGGCCAGCCGCCTAGCGCTTAGGCAGGTAGGCGGGGGGCCTAGGCGAAGATTTTTAGAACAGTGGTTACAATAGTAGTTCATGAGTCAACTTTGAGAATTCTTTCTACCTGCTTTGAACGAGAAGAGAGTAAGGCTATAATAGAAATTCAACGACCAAACTTTTACGTACAATTTGGCTCGCCTTATCTTTCAACACCTCTAAGATTTTGTTGTTTCTAGTTTTCTCTGTGTTGTGGATTACTTCGTTTTAATTTTATAATGCTAGGCAGTGATTGCATGTATATATATAGTGCAATCTAAATTACCTAGTACATTAAGGTACGGAGCGAATTATTAGTTAAATATCAACCACTCAAATTGGTATCCAGTACCGAATAACATTTACCTAGTACTAGAGGGAATTAGAGGAAGGGTGACTTGCTACGTCACACTATTATGATCAATTAATTGATGATCAATCTATACAAGTTATATAATATGTCACTAAACTAGTCTAAAAATATAATCTTATATAATACTATTGCAATTAATTAAAGAGACTGAATGCCTTTCTAATTTCCTATTTCATGATTTCTCTATAAATGAGAAAAAAAATTTGGAGTCTGGCAACTGGACCACATATCCGTATGGACCCAGACAAAAGAAAAGAAGAGTTTTAACGAAACACTCCCGGTAGTATTCACTTACAACACATTTTTGTCATTTTGATTAAAACTCAAAGTTTTCAAACTATTTTCATTAGTTTTCCTAAAAAAAAAAAACCATATATATATTCCATCCCTTTTGTCATACTAAAGCTAACTCACTTTGGTTTCACTCTCTCTGATACCAAACCCCAATTCGGTTTTCTTAGCCAAGAACCTCTCGTGAATGGGAGGGTGAAAGAGGGTGAGTGAAGGTTGAGACTTATGTGTATGTGATAAGGAATGAGGGCTTGAGGCCAGGCTGGTAGCGGCTGTTTGTCTCCTCTAAGACCATCTTCAACTCATACGATAAAGTTTAAAATATAAGCTTTAAAACCCTCCCAAACCATCTCCAACCATTGGGCTAAAATAAAAGGAAAACTAATGAAAATGACTTGAAAACTTTGAGTTTTAATCAAAAGGACAAAAATGTGTTGTAAGTGAATAGTACTAGTAATGATTTTTTAGAGTAAAAATGTTCTTTTCGTTAAAAGTGAACAATACCCGGAGTGTTTCGTTAAAACTCTCTAAAATAAACCTTGGGAAGAAAATATATCTTTGGGCTAGATTCCTCCCAGGATTTAAGCCTAGCTTAAATTTTTTTGTTTTTTACTTATAATCTAACGACTATGGTCAAATGAGATCAAATATAATGATAAAAAAGATTTGACGGCCCAAAGTTAAATCTAACGTCTAAAATAATTTAAGAAAATAATTTAAATTAAATTTAACTTAAAACTTTATGCATAGGGAACCTATGTATTTGTATGATTTTTAATTACTTATCGGAATTTAAATATTTTTAGATTAAAATATTCATAAAAATAAATGATGATAATCTACATAAATTTTATTTTCAAAAAAGTTACGGAAAAAAAAAGTTAGGCTAAAATCATTATTTAATAATCTCGGGCTAAATTTTAAGCCAAAAGGGTTGAACGAGAAAAACAATTTCTGGGTTATGGTTTAAAATTTTCTGACTAAAATCATTATTTAATAATCTTAGGTTAAAATGGAGTTTTGCTAGAAACGCTTTTCAAAAGGAGTTCGGAGTTTAAATTAAGCCATGGTTACGCGTATATGTTTCTTTGATGATTGTTGACTTATTCAAGCTTCCACTCCCTATGAAATTTTTGAAAAAATAAAATAGGTAACTAGATTTTAATCTCTAAATAAGATGAAGTTTTGGAAAATGTCTTATACAAGATTAAAAATTGATTTTAGTCCCTAGACTCTATTTATTGTCACATCCTGGCCCGGGCCCCCACCACATCTCGGCCACGACTCCGTCGTAGCACGATATTGTCTGCTTTGGGCCCCGACCATGCCCTAACAGTTTTGTTTCTGGGAACTCACACGAAAACCTCCCAGTGGGTCACCCATCATGGGAGTGCTCTCGCGCGCTACTCGCTTAACTTCGGAGTTCCGATGGAACCCAAAGCCAGTGAGCTCCCACAGCTAGGTAGAGATAGGAATATACATATAAGACTCACATGATCCACTCCCCTGGGTGATGTGGGATCTCACAATCCATCATCCCTTAGGGGCCCGACGTCCTCGTCGGCACACAAGCGGCCATGGTTAGGCTCTAATACCAAATTGTCACATCTCGACCTGGGCTCCGACCACAACACGGGCACGCCTCCACCGTAGAACGATATTGTCCGCTTTGGGCCCTGACCGCGCTCTCACGGTTTTGTTTCTGGGAACTCACACGAAAACCTCCCAGTGGGTCACCCATCATGGGAGTGCTCTTGCGCGCTACTCGCTTAACTTCGGAGTTTCGATGGAACCCAGAGCCAATGAGCTCCCACAGCTAGGTAGAGATGGGAATATACATATAAGGCTCACATGATCCACTCCCCTGGGCGATGTGGGATCTCACATTTAATGCTAGCATATGTATTCAATGTCTCTTTTTTTATTTATAATTTTATGAATTTAAATTTTATGAAAATATTATAAATTTTAATTCTCATTATGATAAGCATCTTATATAAGAAAATATTTTCGTAGAGATTTTTCGATACACTTATGGTTTTGCATATTTTCTTATCTGCCACTAATTCATTACAATATATTTAGGTACGAACATTTTGATACACTGGGTTAGTATACTATGTTTAGTTATAGACATTTCGGTACACTAGTGTAGTATAATATATTTAGGTACTGACATTTTGGTACACTAGTTTAGTATCATATAGTTAGGTACGCAATTTTCGGTACACTTATGTTTTTACATATTTTCTTATGTGTCACTAATTCACTACAATATATTTAGGTACAGGCAATTCGGTACACTAATTTAGTAAAATATATTATGATACAGACGTTTAGGTACACTAAATAGAGAAAGTTAAATAAAATTAATGAATTAAAATGTGTATAATAATAAATTTAAAATTTAATGTAATAACATTAAATAAGTTATTTGTTAAATATAAAAACAAAAATATAATAGGAATTTGAATTAAGTACACATTAAGGGACTAAAATCAATATTCAATCTAACACCAGGTTTTTATTAAATTTTAATCTTCTTGAAGGATTAAAGTTCAAGAATCCCAAAATAAAATAAGAGTGAATAGACAGACTATCTATCTTAATTTTTTTTAGAGCTTTTCTGCCTCTTCTTTGTGTGAAACACGATGCCTAAGATACTTGCATGAATGGATAATATATACTTGTATTCCTCCTTTTGGGGTATGAGCTCATTTTCCTACTTGCAAATAACACTTTTCAACGTAAAAATTTTATAATATCGGAATTGTTTAATCTCTTAATCTTAATTTAAGATCATTCTTAGAAAAAACTCATGTGAATTGATGATCGTTAATTGACACACCCCGACCCAAAAGTGGGGCGTGCTGGCTGTCACGTGAGAGTGACGTAACCATGTGTACAGTGCGGAAGCAATAAAGAATAGAATTTACGAATCAATTAAAACCGAAACAATAGCAATACTAGTGTAAAAGAAGTGTGAATTCCACTAATACAGAGCATAAAAGTCAACGTGCAGTCAAGCAGAAGTACTAAAATAGAGATAACACCCGAAGGTGGTCCTACATAAGTGAATTTTGTCAGAACGTCCGATGAGCTCCTCGTATGCCACGAATGAACACTACTTAATACCTGGAGGGGCGAAAAACAAAGTTGAGTGGGTCAGAAACAAATCTTTTCAAAACCTTTCTTTTCTCAAAAGTTATAACCCCTCGCCGTAAAACCTGTATAATTTCCCAGAAATAAAGTCTATACTCATATATATAACTCTCAAAATCCTACTGGAAAATATGTATGTATGAAAGTATGTATGCCATGCCAAAGTATCATAACTGAATGCCAAAACATAACTATGTGAATGTGATTGAATACTAGATAATCAACTCAGCCCTCGGCTGTATATAGCTTATAACAATCTCATCATAACATATAGCTCATACTCATCTCAATCATATCATATATATACCCTGCACACACATCAATACCACCTCTAATGGTCTGCACAACATCATTGAATATAAACTAATATGCTCTAGTGCTACGATCACGTGAAGACTGAGCGATAAATCGCAGGTCATCTACGAGTCGAACCCACCTATAGTGGTCTGTTCGACAGGACTGAGCACCTAACTTGGATCCAAGGCGAGCATACGGTGCAGGAGGTGAACATCACGTGAAGGACTGAGCCCCTATCTCTGGGTGGGAGCACTAATATCAATGTGCAGGTTTATGAGCTCTAATCATATCACATCACATTACATCACATCATTCGTTCTCATCAACTAGTATATAAACTTACCTGCCACTTACCTGTGCGTCCTCAGCACCAACATTAATATAAGCAACCAATAACGTATAATAAAATAAATAGATACTTTGCATGGCATTTCATATCACATTTCATATCAAATTTCACTTAAATTGATTTCTGGGAAAAATCTCATTTATATAAGTATATACGGAAAACAAATGCCCACTCACTGAGAAGTAGACGGATCGTAACCCCCGTGCCTAGCCTGGCTACGCTCGTCCTCCGGATAGGTCTTGCATATATGAGAAGTAACTGAAATAACGTTAATTAACGCACATAATCGAAACCTTAGAAATAACTTCTCATACATTGCTCAAATTGGGTATATGAATATACCACTATGATCTACACAACCTCATGAACATCCCTAAATTTTTAGAAAAAATTTCCGACCACCCACGCGCCGGCCACGCGCGGCCACGTGCCTGGCACATGTAACGGAACAGTAACGCCGTTTGGAATATTTCGTTAATACACAACGGTAACTGTTAACTCTAACTGACGGCGTTGGAATATTATGTCAGAATTGACGAAATATTCTGTCGTCTTCAACCTCAGAACTCCGGCGACCGTCGCCGTCGCCGGAAACTGGAAAAATTGTAAAACCCTATTTTCTCACTTGTTTCTTCACCATTTTCTATGAAATTTGCATCAATGGAAAGCTGGAGAGGAGTAGAACAATGTTATACCTGTTTGAAGCCTCAAAATCCACAGAATCATGTCGGGAAAAGCCTCGAAATCCGGTCAAAACTTACAACTCGACGATCTCGCTATTTCGACGTCCAAAATCTTCAAACGAACTACTCCAAGCTTCCTTAGGACCTCCTAAAGCTCCCTATGAGCTTGAAATCTCAAAAAACACAAGGTTTTACGTGAGCATGAATAGTGACAAAATCGGAGGTTGTGGTTCTACGGGTTTTTGAGAGTTTTCTTACCTGAAATGGGCACCAATGTGTTCGTAGGGACGAGATGAACACAATGGTGGTCTTTGCGTCCTCGATCTGCTAAGTTCTTGGAGGATTTGGTTGTGTCCATACAACACCAAAAGGGAGAGAGAGAGAGAAAAAAAAGAAGTCTGAGAGATAGAGAGAGAGTGCGAGAGTGAGAGAGAGAAATAGTGTGAATGTGTGTGTGTGTGTGTGGTCCAAATACCACCAACCAAACTCCCAAACTTAGATACACACACATACCTTAATTAATGCCTAAGGGCATTTTCGTCATTTCACATCCGTCGTACGAAATCTCCGGGACGGGCTGTTACATTAATCATCCCAATGTATCAAATAAATCAGCATTGTATGTACTAAGTAGCATATTCATGATGAACCGTTGATTTGCTTGATAATTTGGATGACTAAACGAGCATTGATACGAATGAATTTTTGTAGAGATGATTTTCAAACGAAAACTAGGAGATTGAAAAATTCCGATTATCAAAATTTTACATTGAAGATATGAAGTGGGAAAGAGCTCTGTCACGCCCCGGCCCGCGAATAAAGACTATTCACGAGCTAGGGTGTGAGCCATATCTTAGCTATAGAAATAAATTCTACAACCAAGATATGGTGGAAAATAAAATAAAATTATAACGATTACACCACACATCAACTAAATCTTACAAAAAAAATTATTGAATATGCAGCGGAATAATTATAGTGCACAAATTAATTCACAGCAAAAACTACCAATTCAACAATAATTAAATTGTAACAATTCTTTCAAATGCATGAAATATATGCAGATGAGATGGATGAATGTACTCACTCCCTTCTAATCCCCTCAACACATACCTAAGGCACCCAAGCCTGCACATCCCATACCATGCTTATACCACTTGGCTCCGGATACCTTAGAATATGAGTTAATTCCCATTCATCTCTTAACCCAATTTTTGTAATTAAACTCTCAGTTTCCACTTTATTAAACAGGCACTTCTCCCGACGCCCAATTGTATATTCAAGCCCTTCCCCCAACGTCTGACATATACAAGATTTCATTATTTTATAATCAACCAATTTGTATACTCAAGCCCTGCACCCTACGCTTGACATATACAAGGTTCATTATTTTATATTCAAGGCAAACTTCAGCCTTTGAATATCCTTACAACTCAAACATTTCACACAAGTGAGCACTGGACACAACACAACTCTTTTTCTTGCTTTGCAATGCATATGTATATGTCATGTGCACATAGATATCAATACTCACATTTTATCTAGCAACCCTGCAAGCTTCAACATAAATCAAATGGATTAGTGACAAGAGTAGTATAATCATAATATTAATAACAAAATAATAATCTTTAATATAAATGATAAGCAATATGTTACCATTTCCTCATTTTGTCGATCCTCCTTTTCCATTGTTTCTATTTAATAACTCAGTGTTTAAATTGTTTGCTCAACTCAAATCTATTGCAATTAGACAAAGGAACACGGAGATTTAAGTGGTTCACCAATTTGGCTACGTCCACTAGGGTTGCATATGCATTTGTGTTTTCACTATGTAAGAAAGATTTACAAATTACAATGAAGATGGCCTAGAGCCTTAAAAATATATAAGAAAAGGTATACAAGAAGGACGATTTTGCTCTCTTCTTTCCTCTCTCTTTTCTCCATGTCTTCCGTTGGTTCTTACTCCTTCCTTTATAAAGATTGAATAACCTCTTCCTTCCCATCTAGTTTGAGGAGAAAGCTTCCAAGTGTGCCAATAGAAAGAAAGCAAGTGTTGTGCCAATCATTAGACATAAAATGTGTTCCAATAGAAACACACCAAATGTTAACCTAATCATTGATAATGGTATGCGTTCAAATGGCAAAGAGACATGTGTGAAGTTAATCAATATTATGCAAGGTGGATACAAGCATCCAAGGCCACATTCATCTCTAAGGGATATGAATCCAACCTCTTCACATTTTGGAGGGATGAATCATCACCAAACATTTAACTCTTAGATTCCTAATGAATACGAACTTGCCAACTCACCCTTAAGTAGACTTCCACCTTCACATTTAGAGTGGTGAGTAATCACTAAATCATTAAATCCTAATGTTACAAACTCTCCACCTCATCTTTGAGAGAAAATATCAAGTCAAAATTACTCACTTAGTCCAACCTCAAACTCTCGGCCCTTTGTGAGGAAAATCAAACCAAACTCATTTAATCTCCCTTCTCCAATTCAAACTAAAAATATCTCTAATTACATATGAACATGAAATAGCTAGTTTTTGAAATAATTTGTAGCAAAAAGGATTTTACATTGAAACTATTTTACATATCGAAAATAGGTTCTTGTACGTAAAAATAATTACCCACATACATACATATATACATATAACCATTTTTTTTTAAATACGGGGTATTACAAGCTCATTTCCACAAAGGGAAAATGCAAGCATTATCCAGCATGAATTATTTGTGTACTCCTCCAAGTTTGGTGGTCGGACCATGTTCGATAATTGATGTTCTTGTTAATGATTCCATTTTAGGTTAAACTAGCGAAAGTGCCCCCGCACGATGCTGCGGGTTTTAGAACCGTATAAAACATGTAAAAAGTTATAAATATATACACACCTAACTCCTAATTGAAATGTTCACGCAATATTAACAAAGTTTGAAATGAGTATTATTTGTATTCTTGTCAATCTTCTCATAGTAAACCTTCATTTTGAACACATAAATTATTGAGAAGCACAACCCAAGAATGGTAAATGGATTTAAGTTTATATGTATTCTTGTCAATCTTCCCATAGTAAACCTTTAGGCCAGCTCTAATTATATAAGTTAGAGTTTCTATGTGAGTTAGGAATATGCTGGTGTGTAGAAGATGAAGGGAAAGCACAATCCAATTAACATCAAACAAAGGGAATTAATATTTAAAAAGTAGAACCAACAGATGAGTGAAAACTTGTGAATTTACAATGGTATGGTAGGTGAGTGAAAACTTGTGCAGCAAGTCTACATGGTTGGAGGGCAGTGAAAACTTGATCTAAAATGCAGCTAAGGATGATGACTCTTCGAAAGTGGAAGACGCACAGAACGCAGATAATTGGATGACTAGGTGAGTTTGGAAACTTCACTTCTTAAATGAAGTGACTATTCTACAAAATTTAATTAATCAAACAATGATTGTCAAAAGAATAAGCAAAAAACACTTGAGAATAAGCAAAGATTTACTGAATAATAACATAAGTTGTCTCTACAAAAACCAACAATTTGGTGAGCAAAAACACATTCTTTAACCCTATCTCTTCTTGTAACAGTAGTGTTCACAAACCACAATCAGTGTCACTATCTCAACGTGATGTTACATTCAATGGGATAATCAAACACTCACGTAAACCCATTTCTTTGACTCACACAGTGTATCGTTTTAACAATCGACCTACATAATTTGACCTCACTGCGAACTGTACAAACTTCTGCAATATTCTTTTCCCCTTTGTCCTGGAAAATATGGCTGCAAAATATATGCATCCTTTAAACAAAAACTCTAAATTGCACACTAATTAGAGACTTGAAGGCTAATCTGCATTGCAGGTGGAATTGTGTTTAAGGAGAAAAGCTGCACCAAAATGCATGGACTGTTCTTGGAATTGTGGCCAACGTACTGGATCAAACCAAAAGCTAATAATACTAACAATTATTACGATTTATCTTACGATAGTATAGTTACGTATGAATTTTAATTAGTAATATTAATTTCATATTTATTACAGCAGATGTAAACTCCTGTAAAACCACCATTCCCCCTTAAAACCCCCTGAGACTGACTCTTACATCATTTATAGAGCAAAATTCGATGAATCAAATAAAGATTGTCAAAAGTTTAGAATTTTAACATCAATTACAGCATGCAGACCCAAAAATGATCAAAATCTAAGTTGAAGAATCTATTAACCCCAAATTTCAACATCAATCACAATATACAGACCCAAAATCACCTATAAGACTCAGACGGTCAAATAAAGCCCAAGAGTTGAAGAATTGAAATATACCTATGATTTGGTGATTGGATGACTGTGAGGGCTTCAAAAAGACGGAAACTAGCGGGTTCTCCGAAAAATCTCGCAAGAATCTGGGTTACAGATTGAGCTTCAGTCTTCTTCAAACCTTCACCAAATGGTACGTGCAAGCCATGAAATCTTGACCTAGAAAGTAAGACTGGGCTTAGACTTGAGTTTGTGAGGTCGAAAGGATGAGAATGGTGATTGTTTTAGGTGTATCTGGGTTCGTGGGTGGGGTTTGGGGTTATCGCAGTGTCGAGAGAAAAAAATGATGTTCAGCAGAGAGTGGAGAAGAAGATAAAAATGGACGGACTGATTTCTTACCACAGTGCCCAAAAATAATGAGCGGTCCAGATTCAACCAGATTTAAATTGGACTAACATCGAAATTACACAATTAAGGTAGGGGCATTTTCGGAAGTACACTGTTCTTATAAACAGTGTTTCAGTGAATTTTCAGCTTTAGTATAGATTAAATTTATCTAATCTTCATTTGTTTTAAGTTATTTCACGAGATAACAAGTATGCCATTGGAACTAATCTTATTCTTGTTTGCCTTGTGACATAGAGTGTACTTGGGACTCAACGATGGATGAAAACAGCAAGTACTTCGAATATGCTCAACAAGAACTCATAACCATGTCTCACGTGTGGTGTAGTGAAGTGAGGTGAGTCTTGGAACGATTTGAAGATTTCGCAACTAAGGTCATATTGTGGACCTCCAAGATATTGCGATATCCCATAACGGTAAAGACATAACCATTCGAGGATTTTGCCTTATGCATGTTTGATAAGTAACCAGCGTCAGCATAACAAACAAGGCAAGCATCATTTCGAGGATCAGGGGGTTAGATCTGCTCGAGATGCGTTGGGATTTGTCCAAATTCGTAGTACCTTCAGGGTACGTCTTTAATACTAATTCAGTGGTTGCGTGTAGGCGCAGTGCTACATATTTACCAATAGATCAACATCGAATGAGATGTCTTGTCTAACGCAATGAGCTAAGTACAACGAAGCGCAAAGTTGAACTTAGATATGGAATTTCGAATTCCATAACCTCTTCAAGGGTCACATTTGCATATAACGTATGGACGATCACATGTATGCTCAAAAGTAACACCATCAGGGTGTAGTTCGACTGGTAGACCAAAGTACCGTCAAAATAATGCTTCAACTTCAGGTCAAGGCATAAACGAGTTTTCCCAATATCCTTCATCTCAAATTCCATCTTCAGGTGCGAGGCAGTTTTCTCAAGCTCTTCTAGAGTCTTAGTGAGATTCATGTCAATGACATAAACTGTAACTCTAGCAATTCGGAATAAGACTTCATTGTTTAACACGTAAGGGCATTCATTCGAATCCCTGACTGATCAAATAATCACTTAGACGGGTATACCACATCCGTCGGGTTCTTTCAATTCGTAAGTGAAAGCCTCAAACAAGTTAAGAGGGTGTTCTGTGGTTTGGAACTATTTGAACCAGTCCATTAATTCTTCGGGAACTTACATGTAAATTTCCGTATCTATATCCCCATGGAAAAAATACTAACCATATTTCATAATGCTGCTATCAATCATATGATGTTTGAGAGAAACCTTGCGCCATAAGGCATACATCATATCGCATTATTTCATTCATCTCATTGCGCTTCATTTCCCACTTGTAACACAACAGGGTTACCTTAGGCAGTGTAGGAATGAAATGTCCAAAACACACTTTGGTAAGGAATTTGACCTGGATTGTAATTTCAGTTGTCCAATCAGTCCTACGTTGTCACTCAATCAACGGAACACGGTTCGATATCATCGCTTTTCATTTATGTCGGTAGCTACCATATAAGTGAAAACATCATCGATGGTAATCGCATTTCAATTCCATTAACTCATCTAAACTAGTATATTGGACCAAGAACTTCAAGTCTCGGGAGTAATCAAGATTAATCTCATGAGATGGAAATGATTTGAGATAGCGATCAAGTATAGATTCATTGTTGTGCCGTGTCTTCCTCTTCTAGGGAAGTGAATCATATGAACCGAGTAATCTGTCGTGCTTCAGGCTAAGACAGATTGATTAGTTATCCGTCGGTGTACCGGATCGTCCAACAAGGGCGTCCAAACCGTCCAACAGGGACGACACACCTTTCGAGGATGTTGACTCGACGTCCGTTAAGTACGTTTATCCTTGTAGGCATGTTTGCAGCTGGTATATGATCTCGTCACTTTAGCTAGATCAGAGGAATGTGTCTGGAGCAACATTCTGAAGCTAGAATTCATCACACTTGTGCAGTATGGGAATTGAGATAAGACATAATGGGCAACGTCTACGTAAATTCGCACTGTTTTACATGAACGTTGACGTTCTTATCTCCCCCTAACGACGGGAAAACTGTCTCATTGAAGTGACAATCCATAAATGAGCGGTAAAGAGATCACATGCAAGGGCTCTAAGAGAGCTAGTGTGAAGGAGAATTATAATCGACAAAGATTCACATTCTTCTTTTGAGGACCCATACTGGTACGTTGTGGCAGCGCAACTTGGCACATAGAATGCACACCCAAAACACGTAAATACGAAGTGTCAGGTTCGTACCCAGTAACCAACTGTAACGTGGTATAGGTTAGGTGGCAATGGACCTCAAGGAAGACCAACATAGCTACATACAAGATTGCATAGCCCTAGGCAGAAACTGAAAACTTGGTACATTCACCAAGGTCCGGGCGATCATTTAAATTGCACTTTATGATCATTATGCAGGGCTATTTGGGGTGATCATGGGAATTCGATGTTCAATTATAAACCCAAAAGGCATGCAATACTTTATCGAAAACCATCGATATAAACTCTCTGGCATTATCCAGTCTCCCAGACCTAAAGGGATAAGTAGGGTGGTGAACCCTTAAAATCGGCCAAGAGGTTTAGCAACAATGTGCATGGATAAACATGTGACCAGTTTGTCGATTCATAAACCAAAACCATAAGTATTTATATGGTCCGCATTTTAGTTGGATTAGTCCACATATATTCCCTTGAATCCACTATGAAAATAGGGTCATTTCGTATCTTTGCGATGAATGATATAGAAATCCAATTTCCTAACGAGCAAGCTTGGCAAAGTGTGCTTGTAAGCACAATATCCTTACTTTGGGTAAGGAGATGTGTCGTAGCATCATTGTTCGACCTAAATGTCCCAAATGGTTGTGCTAAAGCAAGTAAACTGCTCAATCACCAGGCTCCAAGCTGGCCACATGTAGTGTATTTCGAGTTGGGAGACAACCCATTGGCCCCAAATCAAAGCTTCAGGCTCATTTCTAGAGGTGGTTGCAAAGATATTACACTCTATTTTCTTCAATGGTTTCATTCATGACCATTGTTCTCTCGAATATCCTTAAAAAAAACTCAACGACGTTCTTTTGGAACGGATAAAGTATAAGGTCTCTTAAATGGTAATTCAGTACCATTCATACAACGAGGAGCATGCCAATGCTCTTAATCAAGTTGGATAGACCTGAAGTCGTTGCTAAAGATGTGATTTAGGCATAAAGTTAGTGTGCATAGTATCGCATTCATCCAGATAACTAATTTTCCCACATTCGTACCCAATCACGTGTTTAATTGAATTTGGTCATATGTATACAAGAAACATGATTCAATTAACTCATATTCGAGGACAATATCAATAAGATTATCCATAACAAAAACAAACACCAAACATGAATCCAAGAACATAGAAAAATGTTCACAAAGTAAATGATTTACTAAGGGGATTCAGCCAACAAGGCTATCCATGACAAAATTCTGCTCTTCCAACGATGTTTGGTGGAGGAAAATTAGTTTCACAGATTGACTACTAGAATGGTACTCCTCAACGACATTGGTAGGGGCACAAATAGGTGCATAACTAATGATCTATTCCACCGAGATGGAAGTAGATTCTGCAAGGCTGAGGTACGGGAATACTCTTCCTTATTCTTGAAGTTTTAGGTCTTAGGTACCAAGGATCACGCTTCGGGCATGATGCCACACCATGGCAAGCCCTGATTCTACCATATGTTGTACAAACAAACTCGAAATTGGATTGTGAGAGACAGACCCCAAATTGGGTTCGGTAAGCTTTAGCCGAAGATTGAGGGGTCTGTTCTGTAGGTTTCTACCAAAGCAAAGTAGTACCGTCTGGTGACCTCTGCCGAAGCAGAGCATGCCCTTCGGTGCAGCCCTGCCGAAGTAGGACACCATCATGTGGTAGGCTTTGACCGAACTGGGTCGAGCCATTCAGTAAACTCCAGCCAAACTGAGTCTATACCATTCGGTAGACTCTAGCCGAAGCTGGGTCTATACCTTTCTCTCACGTTTGTGGTAGTAATCAGATCCTAAAATTTGGTAAACTTTCACTTTCTACACTGTTGCTTCAGAAGCAAGTTGGAAACAAGGAAGGACGAGACAAGTATTCTCCAATCAAAATTCGATCGGATTTATAAACTTTAAAATTGTACTCATTCATGGACGTAATCATGGTATGTTTCAGGCAATGTCTTTCATGATTAAACAATCCATAGAAATGAGCCAAAAAGCCATTGAATCCTCTTTAGGGAGGTATTTCAGTGGGTAATGCTTCGGGCGTGGCGGAGGCATATTCAGCTCTTCCATGCCATTGTTGGCTACAATGGTTTCTCAGCTTCTTGATAGTCAAGTGAAGATTCACGTCTTGTACCCCACATAAAGTGATTTCTGATAGAAACGTCCAAATAAGGGAAATTGAACTTACGACGGTTTGACAATCCATTCAATTGGAGGGAACAAGATTGTGATTAGTGCTATGGGAATGAATCATCCATAAGCATCAAAGTTAGAACATTCGAGTTCTAAGACATGGTTTTCATGAAAAACGTCAGGTTTTCATGGGTGTATTTATTTTATGAAAACTTCGGGTTTCAAAGGCACTAAATTTGAAACTGCATGTTCAATTTAGTTTATGAACATTTAGTTCATAAAAGAGAGGTTCCTGCAAGAAACACATAATGCAATATGCTGATTAGAGTGTAGTGGATTTGAATTTCTTCGGGAACTCAAGTGTGAAAGCTTCAGGACTACGAAAGGATGTCAATGGTTCAAAGTATACAAATAAATTATTGAATCGATAATGTCCAAAAGTGATCTTTAGGTCAATAATTTTGGATTAATTATCAAATTAATGGACTGCAAGTCACTTTTAATTAATTCAATAGATCGGGACCAAACGGGGTCGATCGTGGAAGCAAAAATAATAATAACATTTGGGTTTAAATTATTTAAAATGCCAAAAATTAGCATTGGATTCGAAAAACCCTAGCCTAATAGCATTTGGGCTTGGGAGCCGTGAGTAAGGCAAAGCCCTAGAGGCTTTTAGGCATCGGGTTTGGCTGCCAAGCAGCCCACATGTGGCTACAGGCCATAGGCCGAGGGATTGGGTAGCCTAACAGCAAGCTGCTGGCGTTTTTGGGCCAAAGGGTGCACGGGAGTAAGCCCAGTTGAAGCTGGCTTGTGGGTCAGTACATGTGCGGCCTAGCCGAAGTTGAGACCGGGTCTTTGGGCCGTGGGACAAGCCTAGCCTGCAGGGCTGGCTGCAATACATACGGGCTGGGGCGGTCGCAAGCCCAACAAGCCAAAGGCTTGTGGGTTAAATTGCTTCTAATTTATTTATATCGGAAGGTAAATATAAATGTAGAGGTGTTCGTGCATCATGAGGAATGTTTTCATGCTTCATGGTCGTTTCAAATATCTTCCTTTATTTTAAGCGAACCTGATTGGCAGAAAACAATAAAAGCCTTTGAATTTGTAGAAGATCCTTCTCGGAAAGCCGGAATCGCATCTCCAATGCGTTGTATCACGTTCAACAAAGAAAAATTAAATTGAATCAATAGCATGTAGATCAATTCAATAAAATAATAAATTAATCATAAAAAGAATGATTAAAACATAATACTCCCCTGATTGAATATCAAACTCTCTTTAGCGCAGTGTCAAGAGCGTGCTGATAATGTATTGTAGGCATAATTTACTGAACAATTATGGAGGCCAAAAAGAGAGAGAGAGGGTGCGGCATAGAGAGAGAAGAGAGATGTGTAATTGTGGGGTGTGTTCTATTCCACCCCATTGTGCCTTTATTTATATAGTAGTAGGGAAGGTTAATTCATTACCCTTTTAGGATTACAACTCTAATAGGATATTAACTACTAAAGGAAATATTCAAAGATATCCCTAGTTACACTAGAATTTACACCATCACATTTCTAATCTAATAGGACTGCAACCGAAGGAAGGATGTAAAGGACAAATGGCTACAAAATATCCACTCTAATTTGTGGTTCAAAATTCAGTGAAGTACAAACAAACCTTACCCACGACCGATGAAACGAATCAAAATAGCGATATCTTAATCTGAAACCAAAAAGACAAATAAGAGTAAGATTTGTTGTGGTGTGTTTCTGATTGCTAGATGCAAACCCTCATTGCCACGGGCTCTTGCTTTCTTCGCAAGTTCCCTAACAACAATGCCAATTGGAAGCATCTTTTACCGAGTGCTCGTAGGCCTTCCTGCAACCTTAGAAATCAAACCACAAGAAGAAACAGCAGCCTCAGAACCACTTGGCCTTCCATCTCGTTCGCACTTTTCGCTTCGGGTTTCTACATCGGTCCGTTGATTGATGGACTCCATTCAAGGGTTGATCTTGTGGTTTACCAAGACGGTTCAACCAATATCGGTCCTCTGCACACAAACGTCTGGGTAAACTCCATAGTTTCTCGTTAAAGTTCTGTTTTTCTCTCTCAGAAATTAGATATAATGGTTTACAAAAAGCATTAGAGATAATGCAGATTTATACAGTTCTTGATTCAATTGAATGTAATGTCGTTAGGTTCCCGTCTTGCTCGGTCTGTTCTACTGCACTGTTGGGATGTTTCAACTAGTCTTGGATGAAAGGACCTCTTCAAAGGTTCAGCAAGTGAACCAAGCGAAAGCGTTTGCTTCTTTGTTGTAAGCATACGATTACTTTGTGCACGTGTCAAATTGTGGTTTGCAGGTAACGAGTATTCTTGCAAATATGTAGTTGTTGCCTATAACAAAGGGCATTGCTGTTCAACGCAGATCACTTGTGCTGTTTATAGAGTTGAGCGCCGAACTGTACAAAGCAGGAATCGCAGACAATACTGAAGCCTACATATTATTTGCAGGAGCTGAGTTTCTATGGTTTTTCCTTGACAGAACATGGTTCGGCTTCCTCCTCGCAAGTGTCATCGGCCTTGGCTGCCCGCTGGCCGAGATTCCGTTAATGCAGTAAGGCTCCCTTCTTTCTTCTCTCCATCTCTAGGTATTATTCAGAAAACTGAAATGTTGGATGCTCCCATTCAGGTTCTTCCACCTTTGGTATTATCCACAAGCAAATGTTGAGATCTTCGGCCAGGTGGGTATTTGAAAACCAATCAATATTTATTAACCCTATATTTTTTTCCCCTGATATATTTCAGCTGTTGTTTGCAGGGACTAGTGAGTTGGACACTCACTTGCTATTTTGTTTACACGCTGTTTTTGATCAATTTCTCACGATGGCTGAAATCAGTGATCGTTGACGCTGCCGATACGGAGGACAAGTCCTCTTAATCCTACTCACTGTCATCAGTCTCAGCCCAGTTTGATAACCAACTCGGAACAATGTCGGAGAATGTATTTGAAATAACTAGATTTACATTTCGCATGGGGTTGAAAAGACGACGTGCGAATAATCATTTGAAATCCATTCGTTTTCGTCCGTTCGATCTCATCTGGATCTTTGACATACATAGATTGTCCTGGTGTATTTAGTGAATGTTTTCTTTCATTTTTCTACTTTGTTCTTCAATTTTCTACTGAACAGCAAAAGTTAATAGAATTTCTCCTCGGCGTACAAGAACAAAGTTGGAATTCATCAAGTATCAATGGTTAATTACACCAACTTCATTGTACAAGCAACGATAACAAATCACTTGTTCAACTGCATTCACAAATTGGAAGTTGATGGAGAAAGCAGCTAACCGTTTTGGAATTGGAGTCGTTGTATGCAATATACATCGTAAGACATCTATACGGAAGCACAAAGCTATCCAGTGAACACAACATTGCCGATATCTGGGAACTTCTCCTTAATTGCTGCTTTGATTCCTGATCCGATGGACTCGGGACCCACATAATTAACATGGCAATCCCCACCTTCAACCGATAACACTTCCACACGCCCGACAAAGTTCTTTATGGCTGGTCTCAATATGTCCAGATGACGATTCACTGCCTGCATTTGCAACTTTAACACAGCATCAAACACTACGGGCCTTCTTGGCAGTTCTAAACCTCTTTCAGATAATCAAAAACGCTTTTGACACCATTTGGCGGAAAACATTAAAAGTGGATCTGGATTTATAAAAACGCTTACTAGTATTAGCTTTTTTCCTTTTACGGAAATGACTCAAATAAAGTATAATTTCTTATTGAATTCGAAATTCAGTCAACAATGTTTGGGAGTGCATTCTCTCTAAACATTTTCTCTTATTCGAGATGGCAAAGTTAAAATAGAAACATCTAACTAATGATTTTTATCCTGGAGCTGCACATCTTGTAGCAAGCGTCCAATTGGCCCTTCATGTTACTTTCGGCATAATAGGTTAGTATGGCCTTAATGCAGGCAAGTGAACACTTTTTTTTAGTGATTTTGAACTTGAATTTCGAAGGGCAAGCCTTTCTAACATTCACCATGTCACTGGTGCAGTTTTTCGGACATCTTCCCGAACATGAGTTGTGTTTTGAGGGATCATGATAAGTGGGGGGGTTAGGCAATAGGTAGATGTCTTGATAAGGTGGGATTGCAGGACCAGAGTTTTTTTTTTTATGATGAGGTGGGATTATACTGACCTGACGACGATTTTCAGTGAGTGAGTAATGGACAAGGCCATAACAACCCCAATCATCCAGAACACCAATACCACAACTTGTAAATTGCTTCCCTTCATCTCCATAGCTAGCTCTAATCTCAGACTCACAGTCTCTCGCTCTCAATGTCTTTAAAGTCCGCTACTTCACTAAACAATTCTAGAAAAGCACTTGCATTTTTACTAAAAGTTTCAACGTGGATCTAGCAGAAGTCCTTCCTAAGGAAAGCACTTTCAATTTTCAAACATACGGCCTAACAAATTAAGAGTACGCAATCCATTGAATCTGAGTACGAAACACTGACCTCAACGGTGATCTCTTTATTTTCTTCATCAAAGACTTGTTGAATGTCCTTGAGCGCATCTCCAAACTTCTCCTTGAGCACTCTTTCGATTCCCATCTTCATGGTGGTCGTTGAGCTCGGACAGCTCCCACATGCCCCTGTTCATTCATTAATTTTATCAGTTCATGCAAATTTAATGTATTTTCAATTACCTATATTTTTCCCAATTGTTATAATTTCCCAAAAAAATTCATAGGAAAAAAACAGACTCGAATCAAACCCACCTTGCAGCTTGAGTGAAACGACGCCGTCTTCAACGGAGGCAACATCGGCGTGTCTCTCGTAATATTATTTAAATTAGTCTATGCAGGTAACAAACACAGAATTACATTAACATTTAGCTCAGTCCAGTAAAACCTAGTGATGACAAAACAAATGCACCATTACTTCATTACGATTTGATTAGGTTAAAGGCAATTGATACTTGAATACTTCCCTGTTAAAAAGCGGGCATTGATTTTGATTTCCCCGTTATTCAACAAAGAATGCATATTACGCATAAGTGCATATGAAACTGCTCACTCTACATGCATACTGCAATTGAAACTCGAGTCAGATTGATAAATGCGAAAACCTTGGGAGATTCTGCTACATCAGTAACTAAACAACTCAAACCCAACCAATACCAATTACAAAGTATTTACACGAGATAAAATTGAACTTCGAATTACTTTCCTGTCAAAATTCCAAGTTACAAGACTCATTTCTCATGTTCAAACAAAATTCACAGCTACGTTACAAAAGAGAATAGCATCTCATGAGATAGCTTGCTGCCATGTCGATGTCCCCCCGATTCACAAACATATTTCATCACCTATAATACGATGCCATAATGTAGAGCATGAACGCGGTTGATGAAGTGATTATCAATTCCTGCATGCAGAGAGATATTATTTTCACAATGGTAACGACTAAGTATTACACAATCTGTCTGCCAGAACATGGACCATTGAGTTAATTACTTTACTCGCCAACATTTCACATCGTTTGTCTACACAAGTGCTTAATTGCTGAAATAAAGCTCAAAACTACTTTATAGACGTAACAAACTAGCTTTTACATATAAATACTCAAATAGTAATCAATAGACTAAAAAAGAGATCTTTAGGAAGGTCGTTGATCAATATAAAAAGTGCGGATAATCCCGTGGTTCATCCTAATTTCCCGAAAAATAGGGCCACCCTAGCCCATTGAGTGCTCTACCTCGGGCCATCGACATCATATTTACCCTGTGACCTTGTCAACTCTAGTTCCGTGTGCTTGCGAAACGTGTTTTAACAAAATAAGTATAAAATTTCACTCCGAAAGGATGTTTAAAGCTTCGAAAAAATCTGATAACTTACCAGAAGTCAACAATTTGACTTCGGATTTTGGGGGAATTGATGAAAAAAAGCAAATACGAATTTCTCTCTGAGTCTTGACCAAAATTGCAATGGCTAGAATTATGTTCTTTTAGTGTAGAACAAAGTATCAAATAAAAGCAAAGATATTACCAGCCAGTACCTGGTTATTGTAAAGAGCAGCAGGAATGTAGCTACCCATATACTCGATCAAATTCAGTACAGTAGTGTATCCCTGCAAAGTTAACCGAGACTTTGGTGGAATGAACATAAAAGAGTGGAACTAAATTATAAGATAACCAGATATAGAAATCAGAATTAAAATAGAGAATCAGAACAGAACTGAAATCCCCCCACTTATACCCCCTCCCTGTCAAACACTAGTGCGCCAAGAATTCAAGCAACATAATATACCACAGAAGCAATCGCAATACAGCCAAACACTAGTGCAAGTGAACGGAGCAGTCGTTTTCCCATTCGCAGTCCCCTCCCTGCATCCTCACCATCTTCCTGCATCAACAGAATAATTAGGTCGAAACAGCAGCTTATCATAAGTTTCTACATACAGTTTCAAAAAGTAAAAAATGAGGACATGCAATCTATTCAGCAAGATGACTCACTGTATATGTTGGAGATACAGGCGGTTCAAAGGATTTCAACTTCTCAAAAATCCGATAAACAAAAGCAAAAGTTAAAAATTGCAAGGGTTTATATTCAGCATTCCGCTTGATAAGAAGCCAAGCTACCTGCAAATAGATGGGGAAAAGGTAAGGGCAAGAAAAACTCACATAGAATAAAGCAAAATAACGAAAAGAACCCATGAGGGTTAAGTTATGAAATATATAAGTTGGGCTAGCTAATTGCCATGCATCCTTCAAGAGTTGTTCCATAGTCAACATCATGCACCAAAGGATATTTTCCAAAACGATAAGGAATATAGAATCATATATAATCGACCATTCCCTAGAACTTACAAATACAGCAGATATTGCCAGGTTGATGAGCATGTCTTGTACAGTAGACTTGGTGAACCTGTAAGCAAATAGATTAGAGCATAAAGTGCCACCACCTGGATACATATATCCTCTGAAAATAGCCAACGTATCAAATGTGGAGGAAAGAAACGAGAGCTGGTTTCAGATTTTAATTGATAAACGGCATGGACTATAACGTTTCCAAAAAATTCCAAATCAGAATGAAAAGAAAAAAATTATGAATATTTGTATCATTTTCCATATTGAGAGCTCATAAGAAGTTCATGTTTTTAAGCATGCAATTGATTCAATGAAGCAAAGAGTAAAATCTGCAATGCAAAAGTACCAGACTCTAGCGAAGTAGGCATGGGTAAGCAATAATTTTTCCACAAGTAACTATTAAGGTAATCCAACCTACTCATATTCTTCATATAAAAATATCACATGCTTTAAAAAGTATCAAAATCAGCAGCCACTAATATACATCTTCTCAGCAGCACTATTTTCCTATGCTACTTATCATTAGTAGTCACATGATGCGTAGACAAACCTAGGCCCCCATGGTACAATTGGTTGCTTATCAGCATATTTGATGTCCTTTGAAACCTGCAAGTCAAAAAAAAAAAAAAAAAAAAGAGGAATAATTAGTAAAACGAGGTAAAAAGAAAGGATGATAATCAGCTTTTTTAACAGGTTACGGCGGATAACTAATCAATCTGAAATTCCAATTATCACAAAGACAAAATCTAGAAGTACGTAAAAACAACTTTAAGGGCCATTTACACAAAGCACCCAAATGGAAACATATTCAAATGTGCTAATTTACACAACAGGTGATACCTGAAAGAAGCAAAAAATATGAGTTCTTATAGCAGTTTTCAATGAAAAATTCGTAGACTAGATTCTTGACTGTTGTACCATGACATGACAACTATTCATTCCTAACTTTGATCTTACCAGTAACAACTAACAATGATGATATCAATCAATTCTATCTAAACCCAAATCAGATTAAGAGGTATATAGTACATGCTTCCACAAATTATACAGACGCCCATGTATCTTCCCATTCCACTACTTTAATTATCTCTAAAACAATATTTGTGCATGGTATTTGGCATCTCTTCAAGATTCAGGTTCCTCGTTTTTCCTATATGCAGCTCCCTTGAAAAGTGTTATCCCTGGAAGCATAACACATCCAGAGTAAATCCTCCATAGATTCTCCAAGTTGTTAGACAAGTTGTTACAAGTTGGTAGTTATTCCTCCGTAGTACTGTATAAAGCTTATACACCACAACGCTATAGAATACGACAACATTTACAATAATTCATGCATAAGAAAACCACATGACATCATTTTTCAACTTCCACTTTCTTTCTCTTTTGACGAATAAAGTCCACCCAGCAGACTCTTAATAAGAACATAAAAAGTATCACTTGCATGTACCTTGAAGGAACCAAAGGTTACACCTTTCTTCCTATTAGTTAGCTGTGCCATCATGACTTTGTCATATGATTTCTCTAGCTACATAAATGATTATGTAGTTATAAGAATATTGTTCACGAGGTCGTTCCAACCAAATATTTAAAGAGCACAAAGAGAGTTTTGAAGCGTACTCTAGCAGCAGTTGCTTCATCACCGCTCCTCACGGCCTCCTTGTGTTTTTTCGTATAAGCTGCCTTGATCATGTCAAATCCCTCAATTGGGCTCACACCGAGAACCTGTGAGATAAACGAGAATTAGTAAATTACAAAAAAACAGAGAAGTAGAACCAAGTACCCAACTATTCAGTCAGCCACTTGCTGCAACATTAATTTCAAAGGTCCATAATTTACAAGCTGAAATTACCTCATATGGATTCAAATCACCGTCCGGATTAGAACTTCCAGCCGCAGACGCAGCCGCACAAATTACCCTTGTATTCTGTGGAATTGTTCTACAAACATGATAAGTTTAACACCCTGTTGCTATATCTATACAGCTTCAAGCATAAATAATTATAACAATATTTGCAAAACAAAACAAAAAACAAACAAAGACCCAGCATTCGTATCATGAACACGAAACTTTCAACAGAACAAAACCCTATTCTCAATTTTCTCACCAACCAAACAGAGTGAGCGAATTACCTGACGAAAGAGGGTGGTAGCCTCAACTCTGGGACTTTAGGGCGAAAATTCCTTTGGGAAAATTGCAATTTGGGGCAGAGAAAAGCATGGGAAATCGCCAGAGCCATTTGCCCTGTGGAAAATGAGTTTTGGTTTGAATTTTCAGGTTCGGGGTTTTTCGAGCAGAAGAAGCAGAGGGAGAAGCAAAGCTGGAAAACCCCACTGGCACTGGGTGACCCTCCCAAGTCCCAAGGGATTAGTACAGTACAGGCCAGCTGACAACTACGCAAATACATACGGAATACACGTAGTAATACTTGGGCCTAAAGAAACTAGTACATCGACTAATATAATAAGTGGGCTTTCCACTTATTTGCTAAATTGTAATGACGGCTATCAGAAGTTCTCCATGGGGATACCGCTGTTGCGCGAATGGGTTGTGCATGACTCTTTTTTTATATTTTTGAACAATGTGCTTCACTCGTATTAGTAATATGTTAACCATGTATTTCTACCATATTGATAATATAAGAATATTACATTAGTATGGTGGAATATGTTGTCAATGTGCACGCATGAACGCATGAGAAAACCATGTGTGCTAACTGGCTATTTTTTCTGTATACAGACTTCATTTTTAGCTTTTATTATATAATTGACTTCATGTTATGCCACATATGGACCTAGATTGTCTGCCCTCCCTCATCCCATCTTCTTCCCATCCCCTTCTATCTCTGCGGTCACGGTTAAGCCACGTCAACATTTTATATTGATTTTTTTTATAGAAATAATAAGACAAAAAGCAATGGGAATATAAAATGTTGACGTGCCTTAACCGTGACCACAGAAATAGGAGGGGATGGGAAGGGTATGGGATGGGGAGGGCAAACAATCCAAATCCGTCACATATTCATTTTTTAGACCACATACGCATTTTTGACAGCTTTTAAACATAATTAATACAAAAAAGATACTGTAGAATGAATTTTAAGTTTCAAAAAATAAAGTTGTGACTTTAAAGTTTTAGAGAGTAATCGCTACAATTCCAGTCCTCAGTCGAAAACAAACACACAATAGGCATGTGAATGCCCAAAACCAAGTAGTAACAACAAAGGTCATGTGGTGTAAACCTATTCAAAGAGATCCAAACCTTGGTAGGGTAAAAACATATAGTTGTCTTCGATTGGAGGGAAGCACAAATAAAGCAGCAAACTAGTGTTGAGATGAGATCCAGCAAATCCAGAGTGGATGGCTGTGACGGGTGTGAGTGGTTGGAGGGTTGATTCGAAGTTTTGGAAGAGTTTAAGCACAAGGCCCCAAATCTGAGGTATAATACCTTGAAACATGGGCAAAAAGCCCAGAGGGCTCCATCCACATCACCCGTAGATGGTGTGTTGCTCCACTGTTCCTTGACGAGAATCGGTGCCACTGAAATTGCAAGGAAGGACAAAATGCCTAGAGACAAAGCTCCATTCACACCACTCGTGGAAGGTGGGTTGTTCCACCGTTCCCCGAAGGGAAATCAGGGTCATCGCAGTTGCGGGAAAGAAACCGAAGGATAAGAAAGGTTGAAAAGGTGGCTGCTTAGGGTCGTCAGCAGGAGGGAGAGTAAAGCTTTGGGGTTTCGTTTTGGTTTAGAGAGCGTTCATTCTTCAACAAATATGCATTATGCATAATGCCTATTATAGGCTACTTTCTTCAACGTATATGCATTATGCATAATGCGTAGTAATTGCAAGTTGGATGGTGATATTCATACATTTATTTTTACTTCTCACACACTCCTTTTAATATTTGGCCGTCAGATCGAATAAGCTGAAGAATATCAATGACTAAATGTTAATAAAGATGTGTAAAAGCTAAAAATGAGTGTGTGAATATCACTTTTATTGTGAGTTAGACTTCAAAACAAACAACTTCTGAGACTCTCTCAATATTAAACTTTAGATTTCTACCATGTGAAATGAGTGTAACTTTCATGATCAAGTGTGTAACTTTCAACCATGTGAAACTTCAATCATGTAATTATTAATTTTTAAGGAAACATTTTTTTTTAACAAACAATATTATCTATACTGAGGAGAACGGCCGAACGGGGTAGGCTAAGCCTAAGAATGAGATGGTAATAATACGGTTCAAATTCAGCTTTAATGAGAATCGAACCTAAGACCTCTCACTTACAAGTAAAGATAAAAATGAATACTACCAGACTGTAGTACTAAGTGACATATTTTTTTAGAGAAACTTATTAGATTTAAAAAAAAAAAAAAAATGGAGCCTAAATGACGTAGAATAACTAGCAGACCACAATATAGAGATAATCCACATTTGTAAGCCAAAGAAAAATGGGTGTTGAGAAACCTGAAGTTGGGTGCCCTAGTGTTTGATTTGGTACCATAATTTAGTCTTCTAAGTTGTTTTAGTTAGATTCTTAAAAGGAAATTTTTTTGAGATTTAAGTAACGTTTAATCTTAATGAATATGATAATTACCACTCGTTATACATGCATGTAACGTTTAAGTAAATTTATGAAATTTCGTTCATGTTTAAGAAGTGCACATGAAACTTTTCACGCAACATACATGCACATTGCGATTGAAACTTGAATCGGATTCCCAAATCAGAAAACTATTTAGCATTTTCTTTTGAGGTAAAAAGAATCCTGATGAGAGAAATGTTAAACCTGGAATTTGTGCACCCTCTCCTCTGGTCATCAGTGACAGTGCCAGGCTTATTAAAACAGAGCTGCTGTAAATCGTGGTAACAGTGTTTATATCTCATAGTGACAGGTTTGACCATCTAGGATTGGTAAATAAAGTAGCCTATGGTACCCAAACTACCCAGACGAGGCCTACTTTAGGGTTTTTGCCATCCAACAAAAATGGCGGGCACGGAGGTCAAAGAAGAAGAGCAGCTCCAATTGTTCAGCGTGGGCACAGAAGTAGAAGTGAAGAGCGACGAGGAAGGGTTCAAAGGCGCCTGGTTCAGAGCCACCATTGTCACAAGCCCCACAAATTCCGCCTCAAAGAAGAGGAAGAGGGCGTTGGTCGAATACAAGAACTTGGTCACGGAAGACGGGTCTAAGCAGCTCAAGGAGTACGTCGATTCGGAGAACCTGAGGCCGACGCCGCCGCAGCTCGCCGACCGGAATTTCTATGTGGGAGATGTTGTGGATGCGGATTACAGAGATGGGTGGTGGACTGGGGTCGTAGGGGAGGCTCTTGACAGCAATTCCAAGTACCGCGTCGTCTTCACGAACCCCCCGGATTTGATCGAATTTCAGAAAGAACGTCTCAGATTGCATCAGGATTGGGTTAATGGCGAATGGGTTCGGCCCAACAAGCAGGTAATTGCTAATTCTTTCTTTCCTTTTAAAGATAATCTGCCGTTTCTTTCTTTTCGTTTCCATAATTTTGGTGCATTAGTATGGTTTTTTTTTCGATTTCTCTTGGATGCTAACGTTGTTGTACTCATGCATGTAAAAGTCCGAAGATTTTCGTAAATGAGATCGATAGTCTTGCTTTGTTTTGGAATTTGATCAATTCATTCGACGCTTATGTGTTCGAAACTTATCGGTGTATTCAATGAAATTATCTGAAGGGGCAATGCTCTTCCCCCTTTCTTGTTTCTAGTGGGTTCTTTTGATAGGTTTCTGAACGCAGTTAATGACTAAGTGCAGTTGTTTGTGGGTTTCATAGGCTTCGTGTGTTCGTGAATTTATCACTTGCAGCTAAGAATTAAAATGTGTTATCGGTTAATTTCCTGGAAAATTTAGTTGATGCTTGGTCCCCTGCAATTGTTGTAAAAGAAAATGAGGATAATACCTCTCTGGTGAAGTATGATAGTTCAGATGCTAGGGTTCAGAAAGATGCTGTAGATTTTCAGCATGTTCGCCCTCCCCCTTATGTGATTTTTTCTAGGTGGGCTGGTGTTGTTTCCATCCAATGTTCTGGCTGAGAGGATGTGCACCGTCATTTTAAGCATAGGATTAAGGTTAGGGAACTAGTTTCTCAGAGATAAGATGACAATTGGTTGGTGCATTGAACGTATAATCCCTTTTCTATTCAACGTTTCCACAAAGAGAAGAGAAGAGAAGAGGGGGGGGGGGGGGGGGGTGGTGGTATTGATATCTCAATTAAGGAAAGGTTCAATATTGTTTTGTAGTACTTTGGGAGAAATCACTCTGCATACAATGGAAAAAGAGCCTTACTACATTTTTATATATGGAATGATGCCTCCTGCAGAATACGAACCTAATGTATAGTAATCACTTGTGTTTTGGTTAATGGTCATGAAGTATGCCAAAGCAAAATACTTAGTTCTTGATTTAGTTGAAGTTTAGCCAGTGTCTTTCAAGGATTAGATTTATTTGTTGGTAAATAATCAATTTAATGTCGTTCCAGGATGTACTGGCTGCTTCAGATACTCCACAAGAATTAGAGCATATGTTGCCTGCTCAAAAAGATCCTAACAATCTTCAAGTGGCTACTCAACTAGAAAATTCGAGTGCTGCAGAGGAGAATCCTGAATCAACCAATTCAGGGAAGAATTTAACAGAGCAGCCAAGTTATCCACTAAGCGTCAAGGGCAAAAAGATGTTAGCCCGTAATGGTAGTGTTACAGACTTGCGTCCAGTTAAAATGTTTAAGGACGACAAAGCGGCTGAACCCACAGTATCTGCTACAGCACATCAATTGAGCAAAACGCCTGACAATAAAGAAATGCTGCAGGAATTACCTCAACTGAGCACAGGAGTTAAGGGAACAAGACGCACAAGGAAACCTGTTGTACGCCATCAGTTTTTTAAAACAGAGAGCGTGCTTGGGAAAAATAATGTTGTGAGTTGAATGTCTTTTCTTAACCTTTATTTGATTGTATCATTCATGTGATGCAACTTGCCATTCATGATATGATGTTTGTGGGTTCCATGAAATCGGTGACACACATAGAGGATGCGCACATGCACACACATTTTTCTTGGGCCTAAATGATTGATTACAGTGACTAGTAGCAATGCTATGTCTTAAAACATGAAATAGAAAGGAACAAAAAAGGATCCCGAGTAAACTACATGTGACGGAATGTTGTCTTTCTTCCCCTTCCTTGATGGGCAATGATGAAAGTCACCATTTCGGTTTTGTTTTCCCAGGAACCAGTGTTTATGAATTAAGATCAACATATTCTTTATGTGTAGAAGACTAAGCAAGAGAATGACGGTGAAGTGAATAGCCAGTGGATTCATCCCATAGCAAGTAAAGGAAGGCGCACAAAATCTCATGCTGGAAGTCGATTGACCCCAGACACAGGTAAAAGAGAGAAAAAAGGGTATATATGTTCATCAGTAGACCATGCACACTGGTTAGGCTTCTTATTTGAAAGACATCCTGGTTCTTCATAATTTTCAGGGTATATCTGTTCACTGCCTAGCCAAAAGAGAGAAAAGGTTATATATGTTCATCAGTAGACCCTGCACTGATTTAGTTTCCTATTTGAGAGTAATTTGGTTATTGATTATTTGCAGGTAAGGAAGAGTCTGCAAGTGTTTCTTTGGCTGGACAAAATGTTCAGAAGGAGGGTAATATTAAAGAAGCTGAAAGGCCTCAAACTATTAGGTCAACAACTAAGGGCAAGGAGGGTTCACTGGCTGAAATACCAGCTCAGCTACCTGATCAAGAGGTGCAAGTGAAAGATCAGAGGAAGAGTGCAAATGATCCTGCAAAAGAAAAAAGCATGGTAGGCAATACACAAAAAATTGACACAAATTAGTCAAAAGAAGGTTTAGGAGTAGTGAGTAGTTTTTAATCAAACTCCTTAGTGATTACCCAGATAACTTCTTGTAGGCAAAGTGATTGTTGTTGGTGTTAGTCGTACTTAGCTTGACAAAACTTAATTTGATGAGTCAAATCACAAATTACTAAAGAGAAAAGGATATAAGTCAAGTAAAAAAAAAAAACTAGTTTCATAGGCATGAAGTTTCTATTTAATTATTTATCTAATATTTCATTCAATTATGTCAAGTGAGGAACGTAAGACATTAGGGATTTTAGCTATCAACAATGGCAACATTGGATATTCTCTAAAATAAGCTATTAACACCCAGGTTATGTCAGCTGAACTTGGCAGTGATTCAATTTTGGCTAACCTGCTCCATAGCCTGGTTACTTTTCCAGACATGGTATAATCATGGACATGGAATGAGAGGTCCTCAGTGAAAAGTTATCTTTTGTGTACTTCTATTTGTTTTTCCGCTCAATGGTATTGCCTATGGGTGTTTGTCTGTATTTGAGCAGGAGTTTAAGCAGCAACCAGCTGGAGGAAGCAGTCATAAAAGGAAGAGAGGCAGGCCTCGAAAGTTGGTGGTTATAAGATCGCGAGCTTCAGAAGGAGGTAAAAATTCCTTATAACTAAATTCATTGTCTGATATTCGAGATTCGGTCAAAGTCCATTTTAAGCCCTTGCTTTTCAATGTATTTCAGTTGGGTCCCTTTGGTTTTAATTTGAACAATGTCAACCATTTAATTATCATATTTGTGTCAATTTGGTCCCTCTAGTTAAAATTTGAATGTTAATCCTACATTTTGCAATTAGAGAAAGAATGATTTGGGTGAAAATGCGATCCCAGGTGAACCTGATATTGTATTGGAATCATGCAGATGCTTGTCTAACATCCTATTAAGTTGTTGGAAGAGGATGGATGGACAATTGCAGGGCCATTTTGGACAGTTAATTGTATTTATTTATTTTCACAAATGATAGAAATACCAAGTTGCGATATAATGACTACTCAAATATGAGTTGAACCAGTGGTATCCTCCTTATACTGCCATGCTACAAGTGGGGAAATAGATAAGGATAACATTGTTCAAGTTGAAATGAGATGGAACATATATGGAGCTATTAGTAAGCCTATAGGCCAGCTTATCCCTAAAGAAAAAAGTTGTTACCTTGACCAATGAATTCTCGGGTAAATAACCATGGTTTTGAACTGCAGTGAAGGGGCAGAATATTTCGGGAAATGTCGCCAGCAAAAATGTTGCAAATGATCAGACGCCTGAGGAAGCTGCTTTGCGTGTGCTGAGAGGGACGGATCCTACAGGTTTGAGATTGTGCAACTTGATTTCATTTTCAGCCTATCAGTGAGGAATTTCTCAACTTTTTCATTGAAGAAAACAACGAAGTTTAAATAAAAAACAACATATATGAAGCACAATCACTCTTCAGTATAAAGGATAAACTGAGTATTTTGTATAAGTTTTGGGTAAGGAACTTGAAAAGCATTAAGGAATGACATGAAGCAAACCAGAACTTGAAAAGCATTTCTGGAAATTTGAGACTTAGAAAAGAATTAGCTATTTTCACATTTGCACACAATTTAATTGTCAACAAGGTAGTGTAGCTAAACATTTTTCTATTTGCTGTATAACAACTTTGTCAGAGAATTAGAGCCAAAATATTTCTTATTATTCTGTTGACCTTGGTTTTTCCTTGAACTGGAATGCTTTCTGGAATTTGTTTAGATGCACAAGATGCCTCTAAAAGAAAAACGGCTGAACTTCCTGGAAGGTGCATGATAAATGAAGCTTCATTGATAGCATCCGAGAATGCAGATGATGATGACAGACCTCTATCCATGTGGTTTGGAGGGATGCAGCATTCTGTGAGTGTGGGTGAATCAAGTAAGTTGCTTCATATATTAATTTATTTTTCTGTTGTAGCAATTAGTTTGACTATATATGTTTTTCTTTTCTAGGACCATCCCCTGATATGAATGTCGACCAGCATAGTGATAGAAAAGGACCAGTCGAGGTAGCAACGGAATCTCCTGCAGTTGCTGCAGTCAGTTGCAGTGGGACAGAGGAGAAGCAAGGGTTTCCATTTGTTAAGAGTTCCCCTGTGTGGAAGACTATTGAAACATTGGAAGTGTTCAAAAAGTTTCCCCAAAATCCTCATTTCCGGCCTTTAATTGAATGCAAAGAGGAGTACCGCGAGGGTTCAGCAATTGGAAACATGATAACCTTTTCCATTGTGGCGGATAAAATATCCAGGCTGCAGTTCGACGACCATCAAAATGTTTTGGGTAGCATTTTGGAGAGTCTTCTTGACTTGGAGAAGTATGGGTTTAATGTTACAGTTCTACGTGGGCGGGTGAATGATCTGCTGTCTGTTAAAGATAGGCACGGACGGTTTCAGGTTGAGTCAAAAGACGCTGAACACAAGATCATGGAGCATTCTCATGAGAAGACCAAACTTGTTGAAGATGCTGAGCATATTGCGAAGAAAATAATCGAGTTGCAGGATAAACATGCATCAATGAAGTCGGAAATGGAGGCCAAAGACCATGAGATTGCTAGATTGAAAATGCATATGGATTCCATGAATGAAGGCATTCAGAGCGCTCGGAGTGATTTTGAGAAGCTAGCTTTGGCTCCCGTGACTTAGGCCGCTCACAACGGAAGTGCTTAAAGTTTGCTTCTCAGATTAGGGATGTAAAGCTTAGTTGTCAGTTGGGACAATTTGTTGTACTTGGCATTAGTTTTCAAATTTTAGTACCTAGTCTGGAATGTTGAGTAGCATCGTGGAATGTATCGAGAAGTAAGTATGAAACTTGTAGATCAAGTCCATCCATATTCCATAGCTTGAATATTTGAATTTTTGATTAAAAACTTGAAGCAACCATCCAACACTGCTATATTCAAGCTATGAAGGATGAATCCAGCTATATTCTTTTGAATATTTAACTTTCCATTATTTTTTTTATTTTATTTTTTTGAGTCGAGAGAGCGTTAATAAGTTAGATGTTAGATTAGACACCGATGGGGTTTGAACTCACGTCGTCATGTAAGAGCACGATACATTTCCATCACTGGTAAATGGTCACTTGCAACTTTCCATCGTTTGAAGGGGATGGGGGATGGTAAATCATAAATATTTTATTCATTCTTTAATTTTTAGTACGCAGAACCCTATAAGAATTTACCAAGAAAAATTTCCAGCATGCATGAAAATTAGAAAGTAAATAACTTACATCTCTGGGTAAAAGTAGCACGTGTTACTGTCAATGAAAAATTAAACCATGCACCTAACTTACACCATATCATGAAATTAAGGTCCACAACTTTTCCCGAGCCGGTACGATGATGCATGTGTGGTCTGCGTCGTCCCTTGTCATGCTTTAATAAATAAAAAAACCCAATTGGACCCATTGACACCAACACCAACTCAACTTACATATTGTGTATGGTCCCAAACTACAATACGTAGAGACTGTAATTGCATGCATGCGTCTACCAATCTACGCATTCGATGATGGATTTTTTCCTACAGTGAGATATACTCTTTTATCTTCACTTTTATGCATCACGTGGTGTATAAACATAAAAAGGCGTGTTTACGTACCCGTAATCGGAATGAAAATAAGGAATCCGATTCCGATTACGGATGATTCTTGTGTTTACTACGATTTAGAGGAATCAACAGCATGTAGGACCCACACAAAAAATGGAATTCAATTCCTGAAATTGGAGGAATTGGACTCTCTGCATGGGTGAGGTATTTGGATTCCTGGATGGTGAAGGAATCGGTAATGCACTTCTACTTTCCTATTATGCCCTCTTATTCATAGATGCTTTAGCTTGGCGTTGGAGTTGGAGGAAGACAACTTGGAAGACCCTGGAACGATTAAGATCTTTGATGATCAGTTTAATTCCCTACTATCTTCTTCTAGCTTGGCTGCCGCTAATGTGATGTCGTTGTTAGGTTGCATTAGAGAACTGAGGCAAACTATGCTGTTACAGTGCTCTAAACTGGAGTGGTGGTTGTGTGAGAAGTAGTTGAAAACATGGCATGGTTACAAGACTCATGCTGAAATATTTTAGTAATCATATTAATTCTTATTCCGATTCAGCTGAATTAGTAAACAACTTTTACGAACTCAAATTCATTTCTATTCCGATTCCTGAACATTTAAGTAAACAGCTTCAACAAGAATCTGATTCTGATTCCTCTTTAATTCAATTCCTCTTCAATTCAATTCCTCTACAATCCAATTCCTCCTATTTTGATTACGGTTACGTAAATGAGCCAAAATGTAAGGAATAAAGAGAAGGGGTAAAAGTAAATCCTTTACAAAGCATTATTTTGGGATGAAGACCTAACCATGAAGAGAAGGTGGTGGTCAAACCTATCCATTGTGTGGCCAATCCTATGGCCGGCTTAACCTTGTTGGATTTAAGTTTTACACAACTTAAGCCACAACCCTAAAGAGCCTAGAAACTAGAAATTTCTTTGAAGAGCAAACTCGGCATGTGATGTTTGTGTGATTAATTTGTATTCAATCTTGCATGTGTGTGCTGCCCCGTTTTAGGTATGAAATATATCATTTCTCTCAAAAAAATCGTGCATTTTTTCTCACAATCATAAAGTGGTGGTGAACATCACTAATAAGTCACTATATTTTGTTGGGGGACTTTTAGGTCGAGGTGGATTTGGGCTTTGAGAACGTCCTCTTGTCTCCCTTGGTACGGATGGTACGGATTGTAAGTTGTGAGTGTCAAAGAACATGTGCTTACTGTTTCTTGACATACAGTAACTTGGTAAATCCGAGTTAATAGTTGAGAAAATTATGAAGCCTTATTTGGTTAGGTTTAGGAGTCCTTATTTAGTGCAATTAATTATGAAAACCTTATTTAGTTGAAAAAGAATTCGTTACCATTTAGGACTATAATGAAATCCTAATTGATTTGGAATATCCCTTTAATTAGTTAATAGGGGATTAAAGGGATGAGCGTCTATATATTAGGAGGCCTATTCTAGTGCAAAACCTTATTTCTGTGCACAAGGACTCTCAGCTGCTAGAGTGTAGAAGTTCCTCCTTGAAACCCTAGCAGTCATGGCTTCTTCTTCCTCCGCTTTGGAAGATAAGTTTATTTCCCTTTAATTGTTTGATTGGTTTATTGTAGTTATATTTGTTATATATGTGATCCTAGTAACTTGTTGATTTTTCAGATCAGAGCAACTCAACTTGTCTAGGATTCAAAAGTTCCATGATCATATACCGTGCTTTGTTCCTTGTCTGCAGATACAAATTTGCTAGGGAATTTGCAAAGCTTGGGGTTCGGATTATAGGTAACTGTTTGAACAAATTTCGACAAACTGAAGGCATAATTAGTTTGTGTTTTAGTTTTGCTTTCATCAAAATGGTTTTGTTTTGCTTTCATGGGAAGACGTGAGGATGAGTTTTCTTAGCCATGTCGTGATATTAAGAAGCAAATATGTTTGCTTTGTTTATAGCTATACTTATTTGATGAAAGTTATATATATAAAATTTTGCATTGAATTTTGATCTTCGCCTGGTTAATTTGATAATTTCTTCTCAATTTGTTGTGACCTTAATTAATATGTGTGTATATTATCAATTTCTGGAGTTTGGAGGCTTGTCACAATTTGCATCTAAATAGTTTGATTTAATTATTTTAATATGATTAATATCAATTGACTTGGATGGCATTGCTGTAGCTGCTGGGCAGTGTTTAGGGCTCCTTGTTTTGGAATCCTATATTTACAATAATAATTACTATGGCTTCTCATGGTGTTTCAAATTTTTCTCTCACACACTGGTCACTGGCAAGCCGTTCTTCAGTCACTACTCATGCTGTCAATGATCAAGTTTAAAATGTTGGTCATTTTCGGAGTCTTTCGGCGAGAATCACTCGCTATTAGGAAACATGGGTATGATTTAATTGAATTATGCTTTTGAATAAATTACATGATATCGATGATTTTCAAACTCTTATATATAAATCCTTCTACGGATTAATATGGAATTTTGTTATGAGTTTGTGAGGTTTGTCTTCTTGTTTTCCCCCATTTTTTGTGTATACATGGATCCTCTCAAATTTTCTTATCGTTATAAAATAATCCTATCGTTATGTGTTTCTGGTGATTTTCATGCTTCTGCTCACTCTTATTCTATTATTTTTCATGAATCTATTACCCTTGTATTAAAGAGAAGAATTGAAGTGGTAGTGTTGAGATTTTCTGCCTATAGTAACTTATATTTTAACTACATCGGATTATTGATTGCATGATTAAATATTGTAGTTTGGTTCATAATTTTTGGAATAATGAATTAAAAGGACTAGTGTGGCTTTTGCATTGAAATTTGATATGGTTACCAAATTTGGATATTTTGCTGATGTAGACTTTAAGCGAAGTTGTCTGTATGACTAAATCCTTTTCTTTTATGATGAAAAGGGATGCCTTGTTTGTCGTAATCACCAAAAGAATGAATTTTTGTTACCTATTTGCATTTTGTAGCAAATATATAGTGAATGGTCATTGTTTAGCCAAATTCTCATCAATGCATATGTATCTCATTTTATTGTGATCTGATTAGAAGATTTTGTAAATTTCATTCACCGTTCCAGAACAATAATTTGATAAATTTTCCTATCTCCAATTTTGATGAAATTATGTCATGTTAATATAATGAATTCTATACATGCAATTATGTCATGTTAATTTCACAAGAAATGGATTTATGGTAAATTTTTAAGTGTGATACCATGTTGCTGGAATTCTGCAGACTTCTGCAGAATAGTGTGTTTGTAATATTATTTTGATATATTTATGTAATTGATAAATTCATGAAATTTTAGTATGATATACATTGAGATATTTATTTCAAATCTGGACATTTTGACGAGCATTGGTTTGAAAATGAATTATTGGTGAATTTTTTAATCTCGGGACTGTCCTGCAGAATTTATGCGGTTTCTGCAGCAAATTCCATTTCGATTTTATTTTTTGCCCACTTTTAAAATCGAAAAAATCATGGAATTTTGGGTGACAATAAATTTATATGTCTACTTTATTTCTGGAAACTTTCATACACATTGGAGGAAGATTGAAGTTTTGGTGAATTATTTAGTCTTGGGTATGTACTGCAGAATGTTTTCTGTTTCTGCAGCACATCCCATTTCGAATTTGATTTTAGTCCACTTCTTAAACCTAAAAAATTATGAAATTTTGGAATATGTCAGATCAATATGTTTACTTCGTACTTGAAAATTTTCATGACAATCTAACTAGAATTGATTTTTGAGTGAATTTGCAAACTAAAGTAGTATTGCTGAATTTTTTTTGGAATTTCGAAAACATTTCTGAAATATTGTTTTCAGTGATTTGTGCGGTATCAATTATTGACATGTTTAATTGGTCCTATTTGTTCTTATCTTATGCAAATTCTCAATACTAATGACTTTTATTAAGCAACACTGATTAAATTTGGTTGAAAATAATGTATTGGTTTATTTTGCTCAAACCAATATTATGTTTGGTCATCAATTTTGATTATGATGATCATTGTCTTTTAAGACAAAAATTGGAAAGTGACATCAGTTTACTAATTGATCATTTTGGTCCCTATCGAATTGTTGGAAATTTTGAGTAGAAATTTCTTATGTGGGGTTTGTCCCACATTGACCATTCCCACAAGGTTTCCACATTTTATAAGGCTTTGTCCCTTATATAGAAAGTGATTGGAGTGATGGACCTTGGAGACTAAAATTGGACTCACCCTTGGGGTTGGGCTTTAGGGTGTGCTAATTAATTGATAATTATATATATATAATTAATTATCAAAAGATGGGCCTTGGGCTCTAATAATTAAATTAGTTAATTAATTATTTTCAAATTTAATTAATTATTATTTTTTAATTAATTAATTTCGAATTTAATTTTTTAAACTTAACAGACTCATCTTTTCAGATGAAGTCTGAAAGTGTATTTGAGAAACAGATGAAGCAACACACCCCTTGCGAACAGTCGCCTCCCAAAAACTTGTCTGTTGCAAACAGACATATGCACACTATAAATATATGCATCTGCATATCATTTAAAATACTGAAAATCATCAATCCTTATATACCAAGCATACTGAGAGTACCACAAACAAATTCGCCAGAAGTCTAGTTTTCCGGTGCTGGAATTCTAACTTAGATCATTGAATCCGGGTGAAGCAGACGTCCGTAGAACTACAAGCACTGAGTGGGGACGAAATTTCTGTTTCAAGGACATTACGGTATGCAAGCCTCGATCTTTACTGTTTCTGTATAACTTTATTTCATTGCTAGTACACTGTTCATTCATTTATTCGCATTTATTATTTTTTAGCATATATAAATTACCACAGATTGTTGACATATATCCAACACGAATAACTGAATAACTATGTTTCCTCTTTCGAGAACTTTATTGTTCAATGTTAATAACGACATACTCTTGTGTCTGATTTAATCTTTTGAGAATCATTGAATATCCAACAAAACGGTTATTTATTACTGTTCTAAAGGATTATTTTGAAAAATCAAAATTCTAATTTATATGGTGAATACTTTTGTCCTAAAGGGAATTTCAGGAAATCATTTACCACTATAAATTAATATTATAGCAACATAAAATACTTCTAACATATTTTCATCTGGCCAAAGCTGTTGAAGCTATATGTATTTTGTGTATTTTATGTTTTGGCTAGCTATGTACGTATTTTATTTGCATGATTAGTTTATGTCCAAAGGTGTAACAATCATGCAATTTGCAATTGGTTTGATCTTTTCAACAATAAATTGGTTTGATCCTCCACAACTCGACTACTTCCATGATGAATCTTGCATAATCGAGAATGAGTAGGTAAATTTGCCAATCTTTTGCCTTAATTTTCTTTGAGTTCTAAATTGGATTAAAATTATTGTTGAAAAATTGATGTTATTGAGATATCTAAGCGTTTATTTTAATCGACTTTGTTTTATAATTAAAACATAAATTTTGAGTTTGGATTCTCTTATTAGGTTTCATTTTAATTTATGACCTAATCATTAACACATATGTGAGTCTTCTCTCATACACTAAAATAAAATAAAATTTGTAGTCATTGCATAAGTTTTTATTTATGGAACTTTTTAATTCTAACCTACTTTTAAAAAAAAAATTATGTATTTGATCTTTATTGATTCAACTAGCCTATATTTTGGTATATGAAAACCACTTTCTCTAGTGTTTAATCTTGCAATTTTGAGTGTTTGCCCAAGTGGAAGAAATAATGTATTATGGGCTTCACACTCATCAATTTTGCATTCTTTTAATGGTCATAGTTTTGGAAGATAAAACGTACATTATCATACTAGTTTATATTTTATATATGCAACTAATCTTGCAAGAAATTCAAGAAGGGGTAATGAGTATATTCTGCTCAAAAGTGTTTTGCTTATTAATTCTTGTTTGTTGTTCAAGAAATTGGACTTTTGATTTATATATTATTGATGGATAATTAATCTGCTCAAAAATGTTTTCTTATTCAGTACAACTATAAATCAATGTATAGTGAAGTATGGAATTGACAAGATTGTATAGTGAAGCATGGAATTGCCCTTGTATTTTATGTTTTAGCTATGCTAACCTAATATAATTAGTTTCTGTCCAAAGATGATTCTAGAATTATATGCTTTTGATGCAGTAAGAAAACAATTAGTTAAAGTTTTCTATTTCTGTCAAATGTTAGATGATCAAAACTGACCAAATGATTTTGTATAGTTTTTCAGTCACAAGAATCACTTCCCTTCAGATATCTAGAATAAAGATGTTGAGCTCACAAATTTTAGGTTTTAGATCCCATGACTAATGTTTTGCTAATGAGAGTATTTGAAAGATATCTATTTCATTTTGTAGACATTTACAAAGTTTTTTTTTTACTCTCTTAATCAGTGGGAGTAATAATAATTTATATAATTTTGTCTCTTTTAATCAGTGGGAGTAAGAGATTATCTTTTGTGTTAAGAATTTGAAGTGTTAGTGGCTGATATTTTAAGAGTTTTTGTTTAAGTTTTGTTCATAAGTTTAATAAGAGGTCCTAATTTTGTAAATAATATGTTGTATTTTACTTGTCCTCTTATCATATTATAAATTGACATAAAATATAAGCCATGCTTGCATGAGGCTTAGTTCAGGAGTTGATCTTTTGCTTATCAACCTTAATTTAACGAATGATGTCAAGCAACATTGTGCTCGTAATTTAATATTCATGGTAATAGAGTAAACATGTAGAACCAATTACATGTTATTTTCTATAATCCAATATTTAAACTACTAGTGACAAGTTGTTAAAGGTATAGTTGCAAATTTTGTGGGACTCGGTGATCACCTACCACTTAGCCAAATAAGGATTATGTTCTTGGACACTCAAGTGGGAGAATGTAAGTTGTGAGTGTCAAAGAACATGTGCTTACTGTTTCTTGACATACAATAACTTGGTTAATCCAAGTTAATAGTTGAGAAAATTATGGAGCCTTATTTGGTTAGGTTTAGGAGTCTTTATTTAGTGCAATTAATTATGAAAACCTTATTTAGTTGACAAAAAATTCGTTACCATTTAGGACTATAATGAAATCTTAATTGATTTGGAATATCCCTTTAATCAGTTAATAGGCCGGATTAAAGGGATGAGCGTCTATATATTAGGAGGTCCCTGCACTCACAACATTATCCTATTCTAGTGTAAAACCCTATTTCTGTGCACAAGGACTCTTGGCTGCTAGAGTGTAGAAGTTCCTCCTTGAAACCCTAGCAGTCATGGCTTCTTCTTCCTCTGCTTTGGAAGATAAGTTTATTTCCCTTTAATTGTTTGATTGGTTTATTGTAGTTATATTTGTTATATCTGTGATCCTAGTAACTTGTTGATTTTTGATCAAGCTGGTTTCCACCACTCGTATACTCTCTTTTGATCAAGCATCCCTCTCCAACATGGGGAGCGAAGGAAGCCATAACTCACAGAATGACACCCCTCTCGCACCTAGTGCGAAGCAACGAAAGAAGGAAGGAAAAAGGGTTTCTCTTCAAGCTAAAGTCGATGAGCTAGAAGCTCAGAACAACAAGATAGCAATGAAAAACGAGGTCCTTCAAGAGCAATACGAGAAGCTCTTCGAGACGCTCCAAGAAGCTAGGCATGCTCAAACACACGAGCTCGTTGCCCCTGTGAACGCCAACCATCAATCGGATGCCTTCCAACATGGAGGGTCACCTGCCTTCAACATGGTTATTCTTGATAAGGAGCAAGCTACTCCTCAAAATGTCGATCAACATGAAACTTCTCTCAACCTAGCTGCTTCAACCCGAAGCAGGAGAAGTGGAGGAAGACACCTCCTAGCAGAGGGAGCGGAAGGATCGAAAGCTGTTTATCGCGACTGTCGAGACTTCCTGAAGCAACGTCGAGAGAACCCCATCCACATAAGCTCAAAGATCAATGACCCAAGGGTTTCTGAAAGACTCGGTCCCCTACCACGGCCCAGGCTGGCTACCAATTTGGGGAAGGGGCAACAAGTCCTAGAGAAACATGAGGGTATAGGGGACTCAGAGGTGTTCCGACAGACATACCCTAGAAGTCAGTACGGCGAGTCCAGGGAAAAATCACATGCTCTTGATCAGACTTTCTTACTTTCAAGAGGGGATGGAAATTTCCGAAAGAAAGCTCCAGTGATACAAAACTCTACCCAGGACCCCCTTGTCCTACAGCTCCTTGAAGAAGTCAACAAGTTGAAGGCCGAACGACAAGCTGAGATACTTGACTGGAATCAACCCAGGCCTGGCCCTCTTACAAGGAGGATCCTCAACACCCCCCTCCAGGCGAAGACAAAACAGAAGCTTGGCTTGCAACTCTATACTGGAAAGGAGGATCCCATTGAACACCTTAACCTCTTTGAGTCTACCATGGCATACCGGATGCACACTGACGAAGAACGATGTCTTCTCTTCCCCTCCACCCTCTCTGGTGGAGCTTTAAACTGGTATTGTCGTCTTCCACCTGAGATGGTTGACTCATTCGAGGAATTGAGGAAACTGTTTGTTTCTCAACACATCTTCCAGACCGATCGCTTGCATTCTGCAGATGATTTGTACACTATCCGCCAGAAGCCGGACGAGTCACTACGAGAGTATGCCGGCCGCTTCAGCCATGAATATTCTCGCTGCGCTGAGGTAGATGACAAGACCGCCCTCAAGGCCTTCACAATAGGCTTACGTGACTGTTTCTTCAAGTACATGATCAATGCCAACACTTGGAAAACTTACTCCGAGGTGATGGCACAGGCCTATAACCACGCCTCCGCCGAGGCAAGAACATATCAAGGGAAACCCCCTACAGTCACCCCTTATCAGCAAGTGGGGAGTGGAAGCCAGATCCAACCAAATGAGAAGACATCGGCTCTCCAAACTGCAATAGCGTATCCCCCTGCCTCGCTTAATGCTTCGCCAAGTCAACAGACATACCAATCTCAAGGCAAGAGGAAGGATTTCCATCCCCACCACTCTCATTTCAATAAAAAGAGTAAAGGGCACTATCGCGATAACCAAGAGTATCGCCATGATAATGCCCGCCCACAAGCAGTCAATGAAGTGGGCCAAACACGTGTCAAGACACGCCCTACCCCGAGGTATGAGACATACACGCCCTTGAACACCACATGCGTGGCCATTTATCCCAGTATAGCTCACCTGATACCGAAGCCAAAGCCGAGAGAGCCAGTTTACAAGTCCACGAAGAACACGGGCATGTTCTGCTGCTACCATGAGCATAATGGTCATGACAGCGAGAAGTGTATCATCCTCCGTGATCATATTGAAGCTTTGGCACGTGAAGGAAAAATTGATCAATTCCTCATTCACTCTCCAAGGGATAACTGTAACCAACGCCAAGTGAATGTGATATATTCCATAAGCGGCGGCATACCCATATCTGAATCTTCCAACAGGGCCATGAAAAACAGTGAACGAACTTTGAGGCCTGGTCACCAAGTGTTTCACGTGGAAGACATTAGAGGAGGCAAATATCAAAAGCCTAACTGGGATCCAATATGTTTCTACCCTGAGGAAGAAAGAGGTATCATCTACCCTCACAGTGACCCATTGATCGTGGAAGCTCACATAGCCAACTTTGACGTACGATGAATCCTGGTAGACACGGGGGCTTCGGTCAATATCATGTTTGCTGAAGCTTTCAGGGCACTTAATGTAGCTGAACACTTGCTTGATCACTCAGTTTCTCCTTTGATAAGCTTCTCCGGTGACGTCGTACAACCTCTAGGGAGCATACACTTACCCTTCACCGTTGGTACAGACCCTTACAAAGCTACCATTACCACTAACTTCCTAGTGGTTGACTGCCCAACGGCATACAATGTCATCTTTGGGCGCACAGGCATCAATGATCTCAAGGCCATGGTATCTACACATATGTTGTTGATGAAATTTCCAACCCCCTATGGCAACGGTTATATCAGAGGAGATCAACTTAGTGCACGATCATGTTACAACACTTCAGTCAAGCAACAACATCTGCCTATGCTTAAAGAAACCCTTTCTATACATGACCAAGTCATAAAAACAAGCCCGGACGAAGCCAACTTAGATCTTCACAATGGCAACAGTCAACCCGACGATCCTCGAGATGACTCTTTCACCCAGCAAGCCCAACCTGCTGAAGAGTTAGAAAAGGTCTCTATCTCAAAAGATTATCCGGATCGCATGGTGAAGATTGGCACTACCTTGTCACCACCCATTCGGTTGGCATTGATCTCTTTTTTGCAAGAGAACACTGAGGTCTTCGCCTGGTCATACGAGGACATGCCAGGCATATCTCCGGATATCATCTGTCATCACTTGAGTATTGACCCCAAGACCAAGCCAGTAAGACAGAAGCGAAGATCTTATGACGCCGAACGATACGAGGCAATGAAGGCGGAAGTTGAAAAACTCAAAGGCATAGGCTTCGTCCGTGAAGTCAATTATCCAACATGGGTGGCAAATGTGGTTCTTGTTAAGAAAAGTCCGACCAAGGAAAGTCTCTTGCTTCAAAAAATCTTGTGGAGAATATGTGTAGACTACACCGACCTAAACAAAGGATGCCCGAAGGATAGCTTTCCCCTTCCTCTCATTGATAGACTTATAGACTCTACAGCAGGGTGTGAACTCTTGAGCTTCATGGATGCTTACTCAGGGTATAACCAAATCCTCATGAACCCTTCGGACCAAGAACACACAGCCTTCACTACTGATAGGGGACTATATTGCTATAAAGTCATGCCCTTCGGCCTAAAGAATGCAGGGGCAACTTATCAAAGACTTGTAAATTCAATGTTCGCCGAACAGATTGGGAAGAGCATGGAAGTGTACGTTGACGATATGCTAGTCAAGAGCAAACATGCTGACCAACACATTACCAACCTATCTGAAACTTTCATCATTCTGAAGAGGTATCGAATGAGGTTGAACCCCAACAAATGTGCATTCGGTGTGGGCTCTGGCAAATTCTTGGGTTTCATGATTAGCCAACGAGGCATTGAAGCTAATCCTGAGAAGATCAAAGCAATCCTCGACATGAAGGAACCGGTAACTTCAAAGGACATCCAGAGCCTCACTGGTAAGGTGGCAGCATTAACCAGGTTCATCTCTAAGGCCACAGACAGATGTGCTCCTTTCTTCAAAGCACTTAAGGGAAGTAAGAAATACATTACATGGACTATTGAATGTGCCGAGGCATTCAAGAACCTCAAGGAGTACATGAGTAAAGCCCCTCTGCTCTCCAAACCTGAAGTTGGGGACACTCTCATTATCTACCTATCAGTATCAGCTTCAGCAGTAAGTTCCGTTCTCATTCGAAAGGATGGTAATGTCGAACGGCCCGTCTACTACGCTAGTAAAGCCTTACAAGATGCGGAGACACGATATTCCAACATTGAGAAATTGGCTCTGGCATTAGTCATGTCTGCTCGAAAACTTCGCCCTTACTTCCAAGCACACTCCGTCATCGTGCTTACTAATCATCATCTTCGACAGATACTACAAAGCCCTGACACTTCAGGGCGAATGATCAAATGGGCGATAGCGTTGGGTGAGTTTGACATCTCCTACCAACCAAAGCCAGCTGAGAAAGGCCAAGCGGTGGCAGACTTCATCGCCGACTTCACATATCCTGTTGACATTGCTTCTACACCTAAAGCAGTGGCTTCGTTACCCTTGGAAGCCCAGAAAATAGAACCAACAGCCCCAGTGTGGAGTCTGTATGTTGATGGCTCATCCAACCAACAGGGTTGTGGAGCAGGACTAGTCTTGACTACCCCCGACAAAGTGGCAATGGAGTATGCTCTTCGTTTCAAATTCAAGGCATCAAACAATGAGGCCGAGTATGAAGCCCTTCTAGCAGGCTTACGTTTGGCCAAACATCTTGGGGTTAAACAAATTGATATCTTCAGTGACTCCCAATTAGTGGTTAACCAAGTTACGAACAACTTTGATGCTAAGGATAGCTCAATGGCAGCATATCTTGCGCAAACATAACTTTTGCTCAAGCATTTCCACTACCAGATCACCCAAGTTCCTCGAGCGGCAAACAGTCATGCAGATGCCTTGGCTCGCCTCGCCTCAGCAGTGGAAGACAAAGTTGGGAGAAAAATTCATGTTGAACTATTGGTTGCTCCTAGCACCACGGCCGCGGAAGTGTGCAACTTACAACAGAGGGATAGTTGGATCACCCCAATTTATAAATTCCTTACTCATGGCTCACTCCCAAATGATAAAGTCCAGGCTAAGCAAATTCGATACAAGTCTACCCGCTACCTGATCATCAACGATCAACTCTACAAGCGAGGTTTTAACTTGCCGTACTTAAGGTGCCTTACGCCTGCCGAGGCAGAAATTGTCTTCCGGGAAATACATGAGGGAGTATGTGGAGATCATGCTGGATCTCGGTCCCTAGCACACAAGACTTTTCGCCAAGGATATTACTGGCCAACACTCCACCAAGATGCCATCAAAGTATCCCGCGCATGTGACAAATGTCAACGCTATGCGACTATTCCTCACTCCCCTCCAGATGCTCTCACTCCCATAATCAGCCCTTGGCCCTTCGCCCAGTGGGGGCTTGATTTGATCGGCCCAATGCCTGTAGGGAAGGGCAATGTTCGTTATGCAATCGTTGCGGTTGACTACTTCATAAAGTGGGCCGAAGTAGAACCCTTGGCAACCATTACTGAGGCAAAGATAGAAAACTTCGTGTGGAAGAACATCCTTTGCAGATTTGGCATTCCCAATGCGATAGTCACTGATAATGGGCGACAGTTCGACAACAAGAAGTTCAAGATGTTCTGCTCTAAGTTCAACATCAACTTATGTTTCGCCTCCCCAGCTCATCCCCAGTCTAATGGACAAGTTGAGGCCATCAACAAAATAATCAAGCGCACTTTGAAAACCAGCTTGGACAAGGCTAAAGGTTGTTGGCCTGAATTTGTACCCCAAGTTCTTTGGTCATACCGCACTTCATATCGGACTTCAACAGGAGAAACTCCATTCTCACTTGCCTTTGGTACAGAGGCAGTTGTCCCAGTCGAGCTTGAGCAAGCAACATTTCGAGTCCAGAACTACTTGCAAAGTGAGAATGACAAACAACTCACCCTCAACTTGGATCTAGTCGAGGAACACAGAAACCAGGCTCACTTGAGGAATGTCGCCTACAAGCAACGTATCTCTAACTACTACGACTCAACTGTCAAACCTCGCTCTTTCAAAGTGGGGGATTGGGTATTAAAAAAAAGATTACTCTGCGATAGAGTCCCAAGTGAAGGCACATTGAGTCCAAACTGGGATGGACCGTTTGAAGTTATTGGCATCAGTCGCCCTGGCTCTTACAAGCTCAGAAGTTCCGATGGCAAGATCATTGGCCATCCATGAAATGTTGATCACTTGAAGTACTACTACAAGTAGACTCACAGTGTACAAGTGTTGAGCTATAGCCGTTCGGCATCCTATGTAATGAAGACCATTTGGCAATGAATTCAATAAAGAGATGATTTAGCTAACTCGGCCCTAACTCTTTTACATTCCTAGCAATGAAACACTCAAGTGTTGAAACTTCAACGGGAATGCTTCTGACATGAAATAAAATCTAAATATGTGTCAACGAGACTATACAAAGAAACGAACAACCAAGTCATGGCTTATATCCAAACAAAGGATCTATTCAAACATAGCCAAACATTCATCAATGATAGTGCAAACACTCGTAAACATCCAAAAAAAAAAGCTCTCAGGCTTACAACATGGCAGACGCCATATAAACAACAAACTAGTACATCCAGAGTATATGCAGAAAGTGAAGACACTTCTAGTCCTCCTCATCTGAAGTTGAACCCCTGACAATATCACTCTGCATCCCACCACCATCATCTGCATCTCCAAGATCATCTTCACCTTGGTGAACCTGCTCATCAGCACTAGCCTCATTGTCAGACTCCTCTTCACTACTAGGATCGACTGCAAGGACGAAGGTTTCACCCTTTTGTCGATACTCATCTTTCTCCTCACAGTACTTGCGAATAATACTTCCATCGTCGTAACGATCAAGGACGGCCATCCATTTCCTTTTCTCAAAATTAGCCGCCTGGATGCAGTGAGGTCTAAAGGCATCATGAAAGGCTTGAGAACTTAAGAACTCGTGCACGGCAGCTTTCCTCTCAGTTGGGATACTCCTCTTCAGCTCAGAAACCTCAACCAAGGCACTATCCAACTCCGCTTTAACCTTGGAAACCTCGAGAATAGTTGTCTCCAACTGTTCCTTAGCCGCCTCTAACTGTGTTTTGAGCCTCAAGTTCTCACCATTCCGCCTTTTCAAACTCTCAAAGTTTTGATCTTTAAGCCGGACGACCTCAACCAAAGTTTCACTTGTCTTCTTGGCATCTTTCACAAGCCGTCTATTCTCTTTAAACTTTGCCTTGTATTTCTCAAGCTCTTGTAGCCTGTCGTCGTACTCAGTCATGACCTACATGACAAGATGATCATCACTACTAGAAAAAAAAGATGGGAGAAAGTAAAGAAATGACAGAGTAACACTCACATAGGAAGATAGCCTCATCATCCGGTCACGATCAAATTCGTGCCTAGCTAGCGGCTCGCCAAGCTCTTCAACAGTAGATCGACGTCCTGCCAAGCAATTATTGACATACCTAAAACTACTTGGTTGCATGGCAACCTTCAAATCCTTCCAAGGGACGCTGCCAACCTCTTCCTTGTACTTCCTCTTACGGCTGCAGCTAGGACCACCTTCTTGGTCAATGGACTCCATGGTTGGAGGAAAAATGGGATCGATGGTAGGAAGAGGAGGCAACAGTCGCTTCTCTTCTCCTGCAACTATGGCGGCAGCACACCCGATAGCCTCAGCTTCAGCCTTCTTTGAGGCAGCAATCTTGAGGACTTCCTCTTGCGACTTAGGTCTAGAGGCTGGCCTCATCCGATGCTTACGAGCTCCCTTGTGAAACAAAATGTCGTCTACAGGAACCAACATGGGTGCTTTCCCTTTCTTGGTGCCAGTCTCCCCTTTTTTGCTCACTTTCTCCACTGAACAAAAAAAAAAAAAAAATCAAAGTAAGGAATGCAATTTTGTAAGAGCAAGAGGAGGCGAAATAAAAGATACAACTTACTTGTTCGTCTCTGGCACTCGGAAACTTGGGGCTGGAAACCGTACTTTTGAAATAAGGGTCGTAGCTTGCCCAAATGCCTATATTCTTCGGGCACCCTCAAAACCTTCTCTACATCAGCTAGCTCCCGTCCGGACAGTTTAATGGTTCCTCGTGTCACTGCAAAAAAAAAAAAAAAGTGTTAGAAGCAAGAAGAAATCACAACAAATAGCAAACAATGCAAACAATGGATACATTACAACCTACAGTCTGGAAGTGAGTAGGAACACATCGCTCAAGTGTGACACCCTTAGCATGCTCCCAATTGTTATAAAGAAAGCACCAACGGTTTTTCCAAGTGCAGTGCGCCTTTTTCTTACCAAAGACAACACGCTCTCTCTCACTCCGACATGCACACTCGGCATACCCAGTGCATGCTCTCATCGGACGCATCTTATAGCAGTAGCGCCACTGATGGAAGGAAGGCTCACCTAACCCACATTCCATCCAAATAATATAAAACCCAATCAAGGTATCCCAAAAACCAAGGTTGAGTTGCCCAGGCGCATATCCAATAAAAGATAGCATCCGTTGCAACCACGGGTGTAAAGGTAGCTTCACCCCTAAAGTCAATAATACCTGGGTATAGAACATAACATGACCCTTGGGCGGCTCAGAGGGCAATTCTTCACAATGCACCAAACGCATTCCTACACTACAGGGGACACTACATGACTGCCTTAGGGCCTCAAACTGCTTTTCGCTATCTAACAAATTTTTCTCTAAATGGTCCGCTGTGAACTCAGAGCGAAATATGGGTATGGCGTCACAAACAACCCCTTCACCCACTGGCATGGAGGAATAACCAATATTGGCTAAAGTTTGACAAGTGTGAAGATCACCCAACATTTCTTTTGTATAAGACTCTGACAAAGACCATGAAGACTCCGACAGTGCAGGCTCCAACCTAGAGCTAGAGCCAGGGGAGCCCTCATCACTAGAACTTCCAGGCTCTGACATCTACAACAAACAAAAACAAACTCTATCACTACATGGAGGATCGAAACATAAGGAAGTTCCTAGGGCATAAGAAAAAAGCTCAACCAGTTCATTATGTTCTTAACCAAGTACATGACCACTCAAACAATTCAACAAGAATGAAAGCATTCGATCTAGTGGAGAAGACTACCAACCTGAAGATGGTGCAAAGCAATGCCGGAATCCCTCTCAACTAGAGAGGACTTTGTCTTCAAAAATCACTACAAAATTAGCAAATGAAGGCAAGGTAAAGAGTGGAAACTTATCATTCTTATATAGATAGCTCAACATAGCCAAAGAACTTTGAAATTCAAATTCAAACCATGAGAAAGCCACACATGGAAATTCTTCAAACTTCCACACAAGCTAGGGAGTTTCAAATTTCAAATGTTCAGTTCCCCAACTCCAAAAAAAAAAAAAAAAAAAAAAATGGAAGGGGGAACACAACAAAGCTTCATCAATGGAGGACAACCACAATTCTCAAAAGCTTCACACACTCTTGATCAAGATAGTGTGAAGCAAAATCAATTTATGATGCACACAAAGCTTCACCCCACAAAGCAAAGCTTCACCCACAAAGCTTGACCAAAGCTTCACCCACCAAAGCTTCACCCACAAAGCTTGACCAAAGCTTCACCCACCAAAGCTTCCCCACAAAGCAAAGCTTCACCCACAAAGCTTCCCCCACAAAGCTTCACCCCACAAAGCAAAGCTTCACCCACAAAGCTTCACCCCACAAAGCAAAGCTTCACCCACAAAGCTTGACCAAAGCTTCACCCACCAAAGCTTCCCCACAAAGCAAAGCTTCACCCACAAAGCTTCAACATCAAAGCTTCACCCACAAAGCTTCACCCACAAAGCTTCACCCTACAAAGCTTGACCAAAGCAAAGCTTCACCCACAAAGCTTCACCCACAAAGCTTGACCAAAGCTTCACCCACCAAAGCTTCACCCCACAAAGCAAAGCTTCACCCACAAAGCTTCACCCACAAAGCTTCACCCCACAAAGCAAAGCTTCACCCACAAAGCTTGACCAAAGCTTCACCCACCAAAGCTTCCCCACAAAGCAAAGCTTCACCCACAAAGCTTCAACATCAAAGCTTCAACATCAAAGCTTCACCAACAAAGCTTCATCATTGAAGCTTTGTAGTTGAAGCTTCACCAACAAAGCTTCATCATCAAAGCTTCACCTACAAAGCTTCAACAACAAAGCTTCACTACAAAATTTCAACACTAAAACATGCAAGAGCTTCACACACTCTTGATCAAGATAGTGTGAAGCTAAATCAAATTTTGTGTCCAAAAAATAGCTTTAACTAGTCAAGCTTTTTTCCCTCTCTCCCTCTTCCGTCACCTTTCATCTATCAAATTTCCGCAACTTCTGCTCTTCTTCAATGGAGCCAAATTTTGGATATCTTATGGTTCTTGAACAGATAAACAACTTTCAAGAAGGAAATATTTCTGTTTGAGCGAAGGAAATTAGAGTTTTAAAGCTCCAAACATGACAGTCAGATTCCTGCCGATTCCAAAGCTGTTGTGATGTTTCAAAGATCTGGAAGTATTTAACCATTAATTAATTCTGAATTTTTGATATGTTATGGAAGAGATAATGAGGAACAACTTCGATGAAGAAAGTATATTGATTTGAGCAAGATAAAATGGAGTTACAAAGCTAACAACAGGTCTGATGGGTTGACAGACAAATCATGAACAGTTATTCATCATACCTGAATGTCTGGAGTTGTACTACTCCGATGGATCTCAAATTTGGATACGTTGTAGATCACAAGTTAAGGAACAACTTTCATGAAGACGACTTTGCGATTTGAGCTACAGAGAAGGGTGTTATAATTGCAGCGACTCAGGCTGATTAGTGGAAACGAAAAGCAATTCCACCACAAAAGGGGAAGCAGAAATGGGCAAAGGGATGAGACCTTGGGTCTTATTTTTATTATTTCCCTACCTCTCAAACATGAAGCAAGAAAGAATTGTACTTCACTAAGAAAGAATTGTGCTTCACCAAATGAAGCAAGGCAAGGCATCGATATTCTGACAACTTGGTAACAAGCAAGACACCTCCTTCGGCAACTCTCCTCGACCGACGACTTGGGGGACTCCTATCATATGCTACTACACCTTGGTACTCGAAAGTTCCGTTACTACTTAGTGACTTGGATCTTTCAAGTCCCCAATCGAGAAGTTTTCCTCACTCGGGAAATTAGGGGAGCACTATTTCAACCTACAGGATCCACCCATGAAGTTTCAACATGCAAACTTCAACAAAAGAAATAATTCAAAGAACTTAGTGGAGGATGCCTTAGTGTATTTAACACAATACGCTGAATGAAGTAAAGCCTGTTTATTGACATCATCGATAAATTACATATATGTACATACACAAGAATCAAAACAAACAAACAGGAGGGAACCTTCACAAAGGTTGCCCAGGAAAAGCCTCAGTACTCGACAAAGCACCAGAAAGAGGAGGCACCGGAGGGTGGTCATTTGGAACCTCTGTACTGGGCAGAACCCCAGAAGGAGGAGGCACCGGAGGTCGATTGTTTGGAGCTTCAGTACGCAGTAAAGCTCCAGAAGACGAAGGCAATAGATGCCCTTGCAACAAACCCACAAACCTCTGACGATCACTTAGAATCTGACTCTCGGATTCCCCCAGCCGGTCAAGCTTTCTCTTCATGCCCGTGGAGTAGCTATGTGCAAGCAGGTGCAACTGTCTATTCTCATGCTTAAGCCCTCTGATCTCCTGTTTGAGGCTTATCACCTCAGCCGCCAAGGACTCAACCTGGCAGGTTCGAGCAAATAGGCGCTGGGCCATATTAGACACAGAAGCCGCACACTGAACACTAAAAGCCAGAGAATCCTTAACAGCCAACTCATCGGACCGTTTGGAAAGTAGTCTATTATCTTTGGGAGTGAGAAGATTCCTGGCCACCACCGCAGCGGTCATGTCATTCTTCATCACAGAATCCCCAACGGTAAGATGACCAGTAGGGGATAAGAAAGACGGACGTCATATGTTGTCTTGAGGAGACCTGGCTGCCTCTTCCTCAACATTCAAGTCAAAACGACGGTCGGATGGGCCAGACATTTTCAGAAATGACAAAGGAAAAATGAGGTCCAATAAATCTCAGAAGCACAAAAATGAAGGGAAGATTTCTACAAGCAGTAACTCTCTGAGCGTACTTCTTGAACACAATTGGTGCCCCTATAAAAGAAAAGGCAACAGGGTCGTTTGTTCGAAAATCAAAGAGGCACCGCTCCTCCAATTTCGAGAGCCAGATCTCCTTGGATAAAATGTGTCTGCAATCTTCACACGCAACATCAGCTTTCCGGATATTACGGACCACTTTTTCAAAGTGCTCTGACAAAGTTAAGGCATGAGAATTTCGAAGTTCCAGCTACCCTACTATTACCCACAAGGGTAAAGGAATAGCATCACTACTTGCTAATTGGGAAATCACTATACGAGTCAAATCTATCCTCTATGGCAAAGCATACCCACAAGAATGCCTAATTTTTCCTCATCTCTGAGAATACACCTTCAACAGATATGCTTGTTCAAAAGTTGAAGGGGCAACGCTTTCCGAACTTCGAAAGCCAGATCTTCAACAGATTTGCTTGGTACAAAAATCGAAGAGGCAACGTTTTTCGAATTTCGAGAGCCAGATCTTCAACATACCCGCTTGTTCAGAAATCGAAGAGGCACATCTCTTCAAACTTCGAAGAGCCAGATTTTCCTGGATATAATTTGTCGGCACTTTTCACAAGCAACATCAGCTTTCCGGATATCACGGAACACTTTATCACAAGATCTCTGACAAAGTTAAAACACGTGAATCTCGCAGCTCCCACTACATCGATATGACCGATAAGGGTAAAGGAACAACATTACCATTTGCTGTTAGGGAAATTCCTAATATATGTGGACCTCCATCCTCCATAACCAGGTAGACCTGCAAAAATGTTCAACTCCTCCTCACACCCGAGAGGACACTCCCAACGAAGCCTCTCGAAATACTTAGCTTTCTTTCCTCCCGATAATACCTTTGCAAACAAGCCACACCATAGCAAGAATATCTCATATCATCAGGGACAAAAGCAAGAGTATCCCATATCATGCTTTTTCCCTGTCTTTTCCTTCGCCCTTGCTCTTACCTGTAAGACAAGGAGAAAGAGAGCAATCAGCCAGCACTTGGAATCAAGCTTCCAGTCAGGAACCGATTGCCTGGAACCCTTTCTTGATTGCTTACCTAACATTGCTCTCGAGTACTCATCTTCAACATCTTATGCTTCCAGAGAAGATGCCACATCTGCATGGAGAACAGATAAGGCAAATGAAACTGATACCTTGAAGCATGTGGAGACAACGTGCTGATTCATCCTCAACTAAACTGAGGATCACTTGCCATGTGAGATTACTCATGGTCCGATTTCCTTCAAAAATCAAGCCACCAACGGCCCTTGAAGAAATTACAAGTCCATTTCACAATCAAGTCTCATATTCCTTGCTAAGAAGCCCTCCAGCTCAGTTCAAGAATAAACCTGTGGAAATATACTTCTTCAAAAGCAAAAGTACCCCATATCATCAGGGTCAAACGTACTCTAGATTTGACGGACTTGTTTTGACCCTCAAATTCCTGAGTTGGCTCGCTTATTTGGAGGAAACTAGAAAACCCTCCAGCCCAGTTCAAGAATAAGCATGTGGAAAGTTACTTCTTCAAAAGCAAAAGTATCTCATATCATCTCTTCTCCTTTTTCTTCTCTTTATCCTTCTTGCTGAATAAGAGACAAGGAGAAGAAGAATAATTGGCCGGAACCCGAAGTCAAGCTTCCAACCTAGACCTGATCGCTTGGAACTCTGATTACTTACCTTGTCTGTCACCTCTTTCGGCAGATCTCCTCGCTCAGAGACTTGGGGGACTCCTACTATAGTGTTTGTATCACACTTGACCAAGCCCGAAACTACAAGTAAGCTTCAAGTGAAAATGATACATTACCTTGTGCGTCAACATCAGCTAGAGATACCACTCATGAATGGAGGAGAAATGCTTCCAGAGAAGATGCCACTTCCACCTATGGAACAAAAAAAAGGCAAGTGAAAACGACACCACGCTTCAGTACTTGGAAGTTTCGGGATTACTCGGTGGCTTGGAACTTGCAAGTCCCCAACCGAGGAGATTCCCTCACTCGGGAACTTAGGGGAGCACTGTTTGTACCATACTTGACCAATCCCGAAACTACTGAGAACCGGTCAACATTATACCGTCAATGACCCACAAGGTCAGAGGCCAATCACAAGGTGACATGTGTCGACACCAGAGGCCAATCACAGCGCGACACGTGTCAACATCAGAGACCAATCACAGCATGACACGTGTTAATGTCAGAACAAAGCTAGAAACTCTCTTCTATAAATAGGGATCATTCTCCCACAATGATCTCTAATGTCATTTGTACTAGACTATTCACTAGAACTCACAAAATGAGAGCTTGAACCTATGTACTTGTGTAAACCCTTCACAATTAATGAGAACTCCTCTACTCCGTGGACGTAGCCAATCTGGGTGAACCACGTACATCTTGTGTTGTTTGCTTCCCTGTCTCTGTCCATTTACATACTTATCCACACTAGTGACCGGAGCAACCAAGCGAAGGTCACGAACTTGAAACTTTCTGTTGTACCAAAGTCCTCACTGATTTTGTGCATCAACACAGATTACATCTTACACGGATTCGTAACAAGTCTCGGGATATCTCAAAAGAGTTAGCTTGTCTTTGAAAATACCCCGGTAACATTAACGGCTTGAAGATAGCATGAATGATCAAGATAATGACTTGCTCAAGTGAAGCGTGGTGTGGAAGTTAAAAGATTATCAGTTTATATCAGAAAGAAAGGGTTTGCATGGTTACATGACATTCTTAGCTGCATGATTTGGGCTTTCCTGGGTGGTAGTAAGGCTTCTAATGGCTGAGATATTTGATGGAAGACTGTGGGAGTTACTAACATTGCATGGATGATGATGCTTGAGGATTGGAGTATGCTTCTTGGCTTCCTGGGTGGTTCTCTCTCACTACGTTATCTTTATCTCTCTCTTCCCTCGCTTTATGTAAGTGAAGGGTTCTTCTCTAGGCTTCAAAGGAATCTTCCTTTGTGGCTTGGTATTCCCCTCATTTCTCCCTAGGCCTCATATTATTCCCCTTTTGGTGTAAGGTAGCTGCACTGTTGAGACCTGCATATTGCTCCTTCCTGAGACGCGGCTTTCTCAGGGCGGCCTTCCGCAAGCGTTACTTCTGGTAGTGCGCCTCATGGCTTTTGCGCGTTGGTTGTCTATGCAGGCTGGGAAGGGAAATTTAGTATTAAATGCTTGACTTGCTGGGCTTAACATGCATTTAATGCAAGAATCTAGTTTAGTCCTAACTAAGGGAGTTGGCTTACTAGGAAAATGAGTAAACTAGGCTAGTTCTCTCTTAATGATGCATGCGTGAAACACAAAGGGTATGGGCTTGGATCTTTGGGCTCCCAAGCAGCCCAAAGTCTTCCATGACCCCGATTCCATGTAGGCTCGATAACCTTCCATAACCATCCACACCACAATCCACTTGACAAGACCCGAATATATGACTTAGGTTAGCATGAATTGTGGCTAAGCATGGCGTGATGAATAGGCATGAGCATGGCTTGAATATCCAGCTTAATCATTGTGGCATGACATGTTTGTGAATATATTCCTCGTCGATCCCATGCCTTTGCATGTTTTTGGGCTTGAATGTAGGCTTTGCATGACAATTGGGCCTTGAGACTTGGTTGGGTTGGTGTGTAACATTTTTGGGCCCCAACGTATTTTTATAAATAGGTATAATTTAATCTATAGTGCATTTTTGCTCATCACCTTCAAGTGGTGGTATTTCTCACCATCCTACTTATTATCATTTGATGAGTTTAAAATTTGAAATTTATGTCTATTACACTACATAAATATTGAGATTTAAACTCATCCAACGATGATAAATAGGGTGGTGAGCATCAACATCACTTGAGAGTCTTGAACAAAAATATTTCCTTTAATCTATTTACTTCACAATTCTCGTGATTCAGTTTCATCCAAAGACAATTAATAGGGTGGTAATCCACCTAGGAAGGCTGGTGAGTAACAAATATAACCAAACATGCCACGTGAATCTTGGGGTAGGTCTGTGATTATTTCCTAAATTACTGGAGGTCCCCGTTTGTACGTTGGTTTATATGCAATAATGCATGGAGTTGACGTTATGATTTTTAAGACGTTCAAAAACCGAGCACGAGCAGACTTTATGATGTTTATCTGTCAAAGATTCATGGCCATAAAAACGAGTAAGTGCACAACATTGGGTAAAATAATGTATTGTACACTTATGTATTGTACACTTATGTGTGTTTGGGTTAATATTCACTACCCTCAGTTGCTTTCGGGCAAGGACAAAGCTGCAAGCAGTCGGGCTAATTCGCCTATAAAAAGAGGAAGAGGGCTCAGAGATAAAGACACTCAACCAATCAAACAAACAAACCTACAAACTCTGCTCTTAAGCCAGATTTGCATCCAAAAGTTGTAATCAACCCAGATTCAGTCCCCTTTGTAGCGACAAGTAGGGGTGGGTTCAAAAAACCGAAAATCGAAAAAAATCGAGAACCAAACCGAACCGAGGCCGAAAAAAACCGAACCGATATATATATTTAATTATTTTTTTATAATATTTTAATTATAAAAATCATAAAAATTATAAAAAAAATTGAAATCCTGAAGGCATGAGGTTCGAACCCATGCACTCCAGGTTGAAAAGGTTCACTAAAACCAACTTGGCAACAGCTTTTTGTTTTGTTATGATTGTATGACTAAAGTATTTATAAAGATTTAAATATAGTCTTTTTGGAATTAGAAATCAAGAAAACCCTAGCCACTAGTAGTAGCATCCCAACCATACCTTTTCTATTTTTCACTCCCTTCTTCTCTCTCGTCCCCTGCGCCTCCAGACTCCCTCCTTGTCCATGCCTCCAATTTCTCCATTCTTCTCCATTCTTCTCTCTCCGTTTCTTGATCTTCTCACTCCAGGTAAGATCTCCAATCTCTCTTATTTATTTTGTCGATTTATGGGTTTTTTTAGAGTAAATTCCATGGAGGGAATCTGAAATTTTGGTGTAAATTTATGGGTTGTTGTTTTGTTTCATATTGTAGATTTGTTTGATTTTTGTGTTGTGAGAGTCTCACCCATTTCTTTCCCTTTCTTTTTTTCTCCCCTGATATCATTATTTGCTTCTCCTATTTCTTTGCCTCAGCTGCAGCAAGGGCAGCGGCAGCACCACCACCACAACCAGTTGCAGCAACTGCAACAGCACCACCTCCACATATGTGGTGGTCTTGCCACCCAACAAGTTTGCAGCGACCAACTTCATCTCTGCTTGAGAGGGCTCAGGATCTGCGGACTGTGGAGAAAAAGGGTAAAGTTGCAGCTGAATGTGGAAAAAAATGTGCTTCAAGCTCTAGATATTAAAAAAAAAAATTCATGAAAAAACCGAAACCGAACCGAAAAAATCAAAGCCGAAAAAAACCGAACCGAAAAAAAATAGAAAAAATTTGGACCGAACCGAAAATTCGGTTCGGTTTCGGTTTTGACAAAAAATCGAACCATTTCGAACCGAACCCAGCCCTAGCGACAAGCTATCTCTTGTCAAGTTTAAAAGCTCTGCTACTTTCTCCAAATAATGTAGCATCGATTCTCTTATGTAAACTTGTTTACCATCCATCTTCCTTTAAATCCCCAAATCCTTGTAGTTATAAACAAGAGAAACTGCAAGAGGTCCGGCCTTGCCCGACAAGGTTTAATCTTGCCCGACTCTCTTTGTTTTGTCTTTCAGTTAGTAGATCTAGTGTTGTAATGCATTCCCCAATATATATTCAAGTCATTCCAAGTCTTTTAATGATCCATAGCTCAACTTACCCTCAGATCTGGTTTGGTTAATGGTTTTACCATCTTAAAAGTACATCAACTTAATGACTTGATCAGATCTGGATCTTCGACCCTTTTACCATACAAGATAAATAAAAGTCCTTGATCTTAAGGCATAAAAAAGAACTTAATGTGGACTTAACCCATCCACGACAATCCTTTGATAATAAGAAGTTAGAATAACTTGGGGCACAAGTAATCGGCTTAAATCTACTTATTTTACATCTGCCATACAGAGATGGTAGTGGCACGCCTCTGCACTTAAGCTAGTTTTGATTGCGAGCCTCACGGCCTATACCTAAGGCCCGACAAAGGCACATTTCAAAACTAACTCTGTCCTCTTCTTATAGTCCGACTAACAAGCAAGAGCCCAATAACTAACCAAAGTGTCAACTCCTTTGGGAGCTGTGTGCTTGAGCTAGGAACGCCTACCAGTAGAATTCCTGCCCGAACATAGTTTTGGCACGCTCAGTGGGACCCATCTTGTATGCCAAGAAGGCGAAGAAAAGAACAAACCTTTAGGTGGGGAGCAAAACACACGCCAAAACTTAGCATGGCAAATTTCCCCGAAGACTTACAAGGACCTATCTTAACAGAAAGCCCGTCTTCTTCTAAAAAATCAGAGGGAAAGGTCACGAATGAAGACCTATAGGCTACTATAATGGTTATTCTAAGAAATATGGAGAAAAACTCTCAGAGCATGGAAAGACTTTCTATAAACAAGGAAAGAAGTTAGTAGACTCTTTTACCCAACAAAGAGTCTGCAAAGAATATTAGATTTGGAGCATTCTACCCCAGAGAATAATTATGCTGGAAATAGTCAGCCAGGGTTAGAGACAATTAAGAAGGCAGAGCTGCCCGGCCCCGTGTTATTTTTATCAAATAACAGGGGGCAATGCAGGTCAAAAATAGAGCAGCTACAGAAAGAATCGCAAGCTAGTATAACAACAAATGCTGACTTCTTTTTACAAGCCCCAGTAAACATGATCAACTTGAAGTGGGCAGAGAAAGGAAAAGAAAACGCTACCTGGGAAGTGAGAGCTGAAAGGCGATAAATTGATAGGCCGACATAAGGGACCATCAAGTTGCCCGAAAAGCCTAAAGCGGCAATAATCAAGGGGGCGGTGTTGTGCAGTAAATGTCAATGTGAGTGTGAGTTGGAAGTACCGGCTGCAGGAGCTATCTTTGACCAAGAGTTGATCAAGATAAAAGAAAACGAAGAACAAGAATCTCGTAGAAATATCATACGAGCGATTGAAAAGGAAGCCTTTCAGAACGTCTTCCAGAGGTTGGGGGGAGACTTTCAGCCAAAGAACTTGTCAGAAGTATTCATTTCAAGATGACAAGGAGGAAGAGGACAAGGAGGCCAAGACACCAAGGTGGGTGGACGTAAAGCCACCCCAACCAAGATACGCTGGTGGAGATGTTAGGATGAAAGGAAGGATAATACACCCGGTCAATAAGAATGATGTTTCCCGATACGGGCGGAGATGGTATATAATTGGAAGGGACGGAAAGCCCGTTAAAGAGATGGGAGCTTCCATGATTAGGAGGGTCCAAAGACAACATAAAGCCTACATGAACTCATTGAAAGTCCCCACCACCTCAGAAAGCTCCAAGAATGTAAAGATGGACAAGGTGTTTGATGAAGAGAAAAGTCAGTCCCGTTGGAGAACCAAGAAAGAAGTGGAAAAAGCTAATAGCAAGACCCAGGGGGAAAGAGACCATACGCTTCCGAGCCTTCACCCAGGAAAATGCAAAATCCTGAGAAGAGCTCAAGAGGATATGGTGATGATGCCAACACCTCAGTGGAGCCCAGAACCGATCTGTTTCGGAACAATCTCGCCCTAGCGGAGGATACCCTCACCATTGTTGGTTGACACTCTTTGTGAGAACATAGTGCAGGCACAGAACTTTGGCATAACTCAAGAAGAGGCGTTGCCTGAAATGATGTTGCCATAAGAAGCACAGACTTGGTTATATGAGTTTATGAACCACATAGGGGGCAAGGAGAGAGATTTACCTAGACCCAGCAACTTCCACATAAACATGACATATGTATTATCTGCCATGTTTCATGCTAAACATGATCAACCTCCCATGATGGAAGCTGATTACCTGACGACAAAACCTATGATGGTGTATGTTAGTATTGAAGATGCGGGGCAAGGAGAACCCAATCGGACAGGAATGCCGAACAATCAATAAAAAGACCTGAGAGGATATACTCGGACAAAATGGTTTTTGCCCGTCCGAGTTCAAGCTTGGCCAACCATCTTAAGCCCATATACGTAACGGCACACCTAGAAGGGATACCCTTCAAAATGGTCTTGATTGATTGAGGGGCTGCAGTTAATGTGATGTCGTACAAGCAAATGAAGAAAATGTGCAGGAATGAAGGGGATCTTATCCCCACTAATCTAACAGTTTCTAGTTTCTCAGGAGCTATTACTAAGATGCATGGGATACTGCCATTATAAATGGACTTGGGTTCAAAACAAATCATACTAGCCTTTTTTGTGGTAGACAATACTTCTACCTATGGGGCATTACTGGGCAAAGATTGGATTCATTAGAGTCTCTCTGTGCCATCTACCTTACACCAGTAAGTGGCTGTCTACCATGAAGAAGGGGAAACATGACCTGGGTTCTGGGAGATGATAGAGGTTGAATCACGACCATTTCTCCCTACAACCAACATCGCAGAAGCCAACTTCTATCACTGTTCTAAAAATCCCCACCTAGCGCCGCCTAAGCCCCCCTAGGCGCTAGGCGGCTGGCCACCACCTCGATTAATGCTAAGGGTGCCTAGACTTGCTGAGGCACCGCCTAGAACGCCTAGGCACCCGCCTAGACCGCCTAGGCACCCGCCTAAACACTCACCTAGGTCGCAACTCACTTAGACAGAAAATAGATAACTTTCATTTTGCATTTTGTTTTTTTCCAATAAATTGTAAGAGACTTGTTGCATACTTAAATGAACACATTGTATCCTTATTTCACATGTTTTCATTATGTTCCAATACTTCATAATATATATATGCATTCTATTTTGTAGTTTATGATGAATTTATGTATATTTCAAGTATAAGCAGATACTTATTTACACGAAATATGATTGATTTCCTTAAATCCGCCTAGTCCGCCTAGGCACCTACCTAGGCCCCGCCTAGCCGCCTAGGCGCTAGGCCCCATCCTGCCGCCCGACTAGCGCCTAGCGACTTTTAGAACCTTGACTTCTATAATCCCAATGTTGGGATTCTTCAATGCTCAGGAGCTGATAAGAACAGCTGCCCGACCAAGGTAACGACCCAAAAACTTCTAGAGCAGAGGCTAGTTCTTACAAGAGAAGAGTGGGATCAGCCCTATATCATCCTAACTCCCCAACACCTTTAAATGTCAGAACAAGAAAGGAAGGACCAAGTGGTAGCAGTCAGGTCCTTAATAAAAAAACTGTTGGTGTATGGGAGAGAGAAAATACAGGAAAGGGAAAGCTCGGCCAAAGAAGAAAAGGACTGGAGCAGAAAAACCTCAAGTAGCCAAATAGATAAAGAAGAATCTTTTAGGGAAGAACTAGAAGCAGTCATCCAAATGGCTGAGTGTATATATGACTTAGACGTACCAGAGGATTTGCCCGAGAGTCCAGAATTGGTTGAGTTTTTGTGTGCAGAACCTGATAAACCAGCCCCAGAAGTGCAAGATCCCTTTGAGACCATTGATCTGGGAACTGAGGAAGACCCAAGACCTATACAGATCAGTGGTTTGTTGAAAATCGAAGATCGGGCATGAATTGTCAACCTTTTGCACGAATTTAAAGATTGTTTTGCTTAGCACTACACCGAGATGCCAGGTTTAGACCCAACCTTAGTAGAGCACAAGATGCCTATCAATAAGGGGTTTAAACATGTCAAGCAAGCACCACAGAGGATGTCAAAAGAGATCGAAGAGAAGGTTAAAGAAGAGATCGAAAGACTGGTGAAGGCTGGATTTATTAGACATGCCAAATATGTTGAGTGGTTGGCCAACATTGTTCCTGTATTAAAAGCTATAACTAAAACAGTTAGATGTTGTGTTGACTATAGAAACATTAATGGAGCCACACCTAAAGATGAATATCCCATGCCAATGGCCGACCTATCCATATATGCGGTAGCTAAACACAAAGTTCTATCTTTCATGGACGATAATGTAGGATACAATTAGATAAAAATGGCTAAAGAAGATATACATAAAAACAACCTTTAGATGTCCAGGTCATGTCGAGGCATATGAATTTGTGGTAATGCTATTTGGACTCAAAAATGCTAGTGTCACTTATCAAAGAGCGATGAATGCCAGTTTTTCATGACCTAATCGACCATAGCATGAAAGTATATATTGACGACATTGTGGTGAAATCCAAGACCGTTGAGCAGCATTTGGTAGTTCTCAAACAAACCTTAACAAGAATGAGGATCCACAAGTTAAAAATGAATTCGAAGAAGTGTACTTTTGGAGTAAGATCAGGCAACTTTTTGGGATTCCTCATTCATCAGATAGGAGTGGAGGTTGATAAAAACAAAGCTTGGGCAATAATGGAATCACCTTCACCCACCAATAAGGTACAACTGCAAAGGCTGCTCAGAAAAATCAACTTCCTGAGGAGATTTATCGCTAATTTAGCAGGCAAGATTCAACCGCTAACTCCATTACTGAGGTTAAAAGATAAGGAAGATTCTGAATGCGCCCGCCACATCAAGAGGCTTTCGACAGCATACAAGCTTACTTAGCCTCTCCACCAGTGCTCATGCCATCTCAGAAGGGAAAGCCATTAAAACATTATATCTCTGCCTCAGAGAAGTCAATTGGAAGCTTGTTAGCCCACAACAATGAAGGTGGAAAGGAATGAGCCATATACTACCTCAGTAGAATCTTTACTGACGTAGAGACAAGGTATACCTCAGTGGAGAAACTATACTTGGCTTTGTACTTTACTGCTTGCAAGTTAAGGCATTACATGTTGCCATGCTATATCCATATCATTGCCAAGACAGACGTAATCAAATATATGTTATCAAAACCTATGTTGACAGAAAGGATTGGGAAATGGATTCTGGCACTGTCCGAATTCAGGTTTCTGTATGTACCTCAAAGGGCAGTTAAGGGGTAGGTGATTGCAGACTTCTTAACCGAGCACCGAGAGTCCCAAGAAGAAATAATTAACATCCCAGGAACTCTGGAGGTGGCTAACCTTTGGATCCCACCAAGCAAAGCCCTCTCGGGCAAAGAAGAGTAGATTCAGCAGGAGGTAGGAAGAATATCTAGCCCTTGGGTTACTCTATAGAGGCTATATTTTGATGGATCTTGTACCCAAAATGCTGCTAAGGCTGGGATTATTATTATTGATCCAAGGGGAACTTGCCATTGTTATTCATTTTTCCTGGATTATCAAGAAACTACTAATAATCGGGCAGAATATGAAGCTTTGATAATTGGCCTTGAAATCTTGATAGAGTTGGGGGCAATTGAAGTAAAAGTATTTGGTGAGTCAGAGTTGGTGATCAATCAGTTGAATGGAGAATACAAATGCAGACACATCACCATGGCCAGTTATTACTTAGCAGCTATCCAATTATTAAGCTATTGGGGCACATGAATATCAGCTAGCTAGAGGGTTTATGGGAAGAAAATCTACTAAGGAAGACTCAAGATGGGTTAATGTTGAAATGCTTAGGCCAAGAAGAATCTATGAAGGTCATGGCCGAAGTACATGAGGGAATCTGTGGAGCTCATCAGGCTAGAACCAAGATGAGGTGGCTGCTTAGGAGATACGGTTATTTTTGGCCCGAGATGGAGAAAGATTGCAAAGCTTGTGCTCGAGGATGTGAAGAATGCCAAAGACATGGACTACTTCAACATGTGCCCACAATACCTTTAAACCCCGTGGTCAAGCCTTGGCCTTTCAGAAGGTGGGCGATGGACTTTATCGGACAAATTCACCCGGCTTCCAGTAAGGGGCACACGTTCATAATTGTGGCGACGGATTACTCTACCAAATGGGTGGAAGCTTCAGCAGTGAAGACTATCACGTCAACGTCGGTCAAAAAATTCATCGAAACCAAGATCTTACATAGATTCGGGGTGCCCGAGACCATTGTCACAGACCGTGGGCCATCTTTTATCTTAAGGGAAGTAGAAGAGTTTGCCAGTAAGTTCAAGATAAAGATGATTCGGTCTAGTCCATACTACCCCCAGTCAAACGGTCAAGCGGAAGCTAGTAATAAGGTCTTGGTAAATATTATCAAAAAGATGGTGGTAGAAAGGCTGGAGAAGTGGCATGAAAAGTTGGGAGATACTTTGTGGGCTTATAGAACTTTCAAGAGAACAGGAACTAGAACTACTCATTATGCTCTAACTTTCGAGCAAGATGCGGTCCTACCCATGGAAATTAATGTGAATTCAGTTAGGGTCCAGAATCAAATCGGGCTACATAGTGAAGAATATATGCAAGCTATGTGTCAGGGAATTGAAGGTCTTGACATAGCCCGAATCAAAGCTCTGGATAAAATTAAAGAGATGAAAAGAGTTGTTGCTTGAACCTATAACAAGAAGGTGAAATTAAAAACTTTCAGAGAAATAGATCTAGTTTGGAAAGCAATTTTGCCCTTAGGAATACAAGTAAGAGGCTTTGGGAAATGGAGTCCAACTTGGGAAGGTTCTTTTGTCGTTCACCGAGCTTTGGATAAGGGGGGGTTATTATTACTTGGCTGATTTAGAAGGGAATTTGCAGAAACATCCAATTAATGCCAAATTCCTAAAAGAATACCATCTAACCTTATGGGATGTTAGGGATTGTTACATTGAAGAAGTTTAAAGCATTTTTTAAAAAGTCAGTTTGTGTCTTTATCATGGAGGAATTGCAAATAAAGGAATTAAGGAGATCATTCTCATTTCATTAACTGATGAAGTTACATATGGGTTAACTCTGAAAAGTTTTACATCTTTGACTAAGGACTAATATCCTAGGATGGCTCACCTATATACCAGAAGATCTACTTTGCTTCTCCAATGTGTTGAGATCAACAAAGTCTCTCTGTGGAATGGAAAAATTGGAGGGCAGAAACTGAGGCGAGATTGTTGATTTCATGGTAGAACCCAACCTTTGGATCAGCAAGAAGCTGATGAATACTTTGATGTCCGGACAAGGGAGGGCTCGGGCTAATGTTTTCCTCATCAGAACTTTGTTGTTAATCCTAAAGCATACACCTATGATGATGAAGTGACCAAAGATGCAGAGACTATGATTTGCCTCAGGCGTATTGCTTGTTGCAGCTATTGAAGTCGGAGATACCCATGTAAGCCCCAATGAAGTTGTTCCTTCTTTATTAAAGAAAAGCTCAGTGCACTAATTAGCCCGAAGGCGATGAGGATTACAAGGCAAACGGGGCATGGTGAGAATCTCCTCACCAATTTCACAGAAGGAGTACCCTCAACTCTGAGTGGCATTAAGAGCGAAAGACAAGGAGGATTTTTAAAGATTATGAAGGATATGGTAATTCTAAAGAAAATATATTGAAATTTTGGGATTACTAAGGTATTGAACCAATTAGCCGATGGGAGATTTATAGTAAATAGTCGGCATGAAAACAAGATTCGTGGGGTAGTGCAAGGGTCTGAAGTGCAACGGTCGTCATAATTAATGAAAGTCTGAGAAAAGGCATGCGCACGCGGCTGCTGTTCAATCATTATTAACGCATCGGTTTGCAGGCTTAACAATGATTGAAGGGGGCACTGTTTGGGTTAATATTTAAACTTTAGGCTGTCAGGAAAGGAATCCCAAGAAAGAATGCAAGAAGAATGTTCGGCCCGAAGCTTATCGCCTAAGCCCAGACTATCCATTTCAAGATTTATGGGCACTTCCCCATTAAATGCAAAGGCAAGTGGCCTGAAAGATGTGACTGGTGATGGAAATCGACCTACTTTCAGCCCAAAAGCACTTTCTGAATGGCAGAGCATGTAAATTACTAATGAGTCACTACCCTCAGTTGCTTTCGGGCAAGAACAAAGCTGCAAGCAGTCGGGTCAATTCGCCTACAAAAGGAGGAAGAGAGCCCAGAGACAAAGACACTCAACCAATCAAACAAACAAACAAACCTACAAACTCTGCTCTCAAGCCAGATTTGCATCCAAAAGCTGTAATCAACCCAGATTCAGTCCCTTTTGTAGCGACAAGCTATCTTTTGTCAAGTTTAAAAGCTCTGCTACTTTCTCCAAATACTGTAGTATCGATTCTTTTATGTAAACTTGTTTACCATCCATCTTCCCTTAAATCCCCAAATCCTTGTAGTTACAAAGAAAAGAAATTGCAAGAGGTCTGGCCTTGCCCGACAAGGTTTAATCTTGCCCGACAAGGTTTAATCTTGCCCGACTCTCTTCGTTTTGTCTTTTAGTTAGTAGATCTAGTGTTGTAATGCATTCCCCAATATATATTGAAGTCATTCCAAGTCTTTTAATGATCCATAGCTCAACTTACCCTCAAATCTGGTTTGGTTAATGGTTTTACCATCTTAAATGTACATCAACTTAATGACTTGATCAGATCTGGATCTTCGACCCTTTTACCATACAAGATAAATAAAAGTCCTTGATCTCAAGGCATAAAAAAGAACTTAATGTGGACTTAACTCATCCACAACAATCCTTTGATAATAAGAAGTTAGAATAACTTGGGGCGCAAGTAATCGGCTTAAATCTACTTATTTTACATCTGCCATACAGAGATGGTAGTGGCACGCCTCTGCACTTAAGCCAGTTTTGATTGCGAGCCTCATGGCCTATACCTAAGGCCCCGAAAAAGGCACCTTTCAGAACTAACTATGTCCTCTTCTTGTAGTCCGACGAACAAGCAAGAGCCCAACAGCCAACCAGAGTGTCAACTCCTCGGGGAGCTGTGTGCTCGAACCAGGAACGCCGACCAGCAGAATTCCTGCCCGAACAATGTGCTCATCGCAAATTGCACTATATGTCGTTATGATTTACAGTTGTTTTTAATTTCGAACTTTCGACTTTGTAAAATTCTTTTCCAATTTCATCTGCTTGTTTTCACTTTTTAGTCTGCCTGTTTTCACTTTTCAGTTACGGTATGTTTACTAATACATAGAGAATCAAATTAGTTCACACATGTCTCCCTCGTATTATAAGAAATTAGGTTCTCATTCCTATTTTTTCTACTTCATTGATTAAAACTTTATTCCTTTTTAATTTTTAATAAAGGTTCTTAGATTTTAATAAACGTCATTAATTATTTCAATAATAAAATATTTACATGTCAAGATAATTAAATATATTCATTGAGTGTTAGAACATTACATTTGGTATATTTATATTTATAGCTAAACTTTGTATCATATATTTCTATTTTTAGTTTGTACCCATTTTTAATTTGCAACTTTTTTTTTAAATTGTACCAATTTTCTTTTCAGTTTTAATTTTTGCCCGTATATTAGTTTCTTTTTGTGCCCGTATTTTTTAAACTTTTATTTGTACTCATAACTTTTTTTAACCTTTTATTTGTACCCGTACTTTATTTATAATGTACCCATTCATTTTATGTAAGATGTATCCATTTTTTAATGTAAAATCTATTTCCTTTTTTTTTTTAAATCTAAAATGTACACATTTTTTTTTTTTTTTTCATATAGAATCACTGTTCTAAAAATCCCCGCCTAGGCCCTAGGCTGCTGGCCACCGTCCCGATTAATGCCTAAGCCCGCAGAGGCACCGCCTAGACTGCCGAGGCACCGCCTAGACTGCTTAGGCACCCGCCTAGCCCGCCTAGACCCGCCTAAACACATGCCTAGGTCGCAACTCACTTAGACAGAAAATAAATAACTTTCATTGTGCATTTTTTTTCCAATAAATTGTAAAAGACTTGTTGCATACTTAAATGAACACACAGTATATCCTTATTTCACATGTTTTCATTATGTTCCAATACTTCATAATATATATGCATTCTATTTTGTAGTTTATAATGAATTTATATATATTTCAAGTATAAGCAGACACTTATTTACACGAAATATGATAGATTTACTTAAATCCGCCTAGTCCGCCTAGGCGCCCGCCTAGGTGCCTAGGCGCTAGGCCCCAGCCCGCCGCCCGACTAGCGCCTAGCGACTTTTAGAACCTTGTATAGAATGTACCTCCTGTTTTTTATATAAAATGTACCCATTTAATTTACATAAAACGTGCCCATTTTTTTGTATAAAATGTACCAATTTTTTGTATGTGAAATGTACCCACATTTTTATATCAATGTACCAATTTTTTATATGTAAAATGTACTAATATTTTATAAAAATAAAAAACAATTCTAGATGCACTCATAAGCAGTTTTTTTTATTTTTTTTTATTTTTTATTTTATCATTTTTATTAGGGAAACCATAAGCAAATCTCAATAATTAAATTGGTAGTGTAAATGTAAGCAAAATAACAGTTTTGTTGTGGCCTATATTTAACTGACAAGGAGATGAGGGTCGACAGCACTAAGAAAATATAGAGAGAGAGTTGTGTTTGTAGGGTTATGTAGATGATGTGTTATTCCCCCACGCAATGCCTTTATTTATAGTAATAAGGGAGAGAAGAAATCCTTCTCCTCCAAGGAATACAAGTCCTAATAGGGTAGAATAACTAGAATAAAATCTAATCTAGGATTTACACAATCACACTTAAATAAGAAGTTTATAACACTTCCCCCTTGAGTGTGTAAATACTCAAGTAGATTCGGCATCATGTAGTAGTTGAGGAAGTCGACGCGTCGACACTAATTTTGGGAACACGCTATTCAAATAAGGTAGGAACTTGCATAAGGAAGTAAGTCTCACAAAAAATCCTAAGGCTATGGTAAAAACCCGAGTAGGGACAAAATTCATAGTCTAAGGAAAAATGCGTGAGAAATGCAAAGTGAAATAAAACGTCTACAGGACGTCATCAGGGATATGATCAACCCAAGGTGGGTGCCTCGTCAAAACCTTGTTAGGTAGCAAAAATCCTGTGGGAAAATGCTCCTAATCATAGGGAAAAAGAGTACATGAAGATCAAGCAAGTATACTTCAAGATACTCCCTTAAGTTTGACATAATTCCAAAGAGAACTAGCAATGTTACAACTCAGAAAGTTTATGCATACCAATTCCTTGAACAAGCTTCTAAAATGTCGCATTCGGTAGTGCTTTGCCGAAGAGGTCGGCCAGATTATCTTGTGAACGGATTTATGTGACTTCCTTTCTTGAGTTGTTCGATGCATACTGCGTTGTCTTCATAGATCATCGTCGGGACGTCAACGACGGGGTAAAGATTGCAGAAGCTTCGAATATGGCCCACAACTGCTCTTAGCCAGAAGCATTCCCGAGTTGCTTCGTGTAGGGAAAGAATTTCAGCATGGTTAGACGAAGTGGCAACTAAGGTCTGTTTAGTTAACCTCCAAGAGATTGCGGTGCCTCCAACGGTAAAGACATAACCCGTTTGAGAGTGCACCTTGTGCGGATCAGATAAGTATCCTGCGTTGGCATAACCAACAAGGCGAGAATCGACTAGAGATAAGGGGGTGCAGCATCACTCGAGGATCCATAGGGATAGAACAAGCCCAGATCCGTAGTACTGTTAAGGTAATGAAAAATGTCTTTAACACCAGCCCAGTGTCTACGTGTTGGTGAATTACTGTATCTTGCCAAAATATTAACAGCGAAAAAGATGTCAGGTCTTGTGCATTGAGCTAAGTACAATAAAGCACATATCGTACTTAGATAAGGAACTTCAGGCTCCAAAATCTCTTCATCATCCTCATTCGGACGAAAGGGATCTCGTTTTGCATCTAGCGATCAAATGACCATAGGAGTACTCGAACGCATCGTTTTATCCTCGTTAAAACGGCACAACACCTTTTGAGTGTAGTTCGATTGATGTACTAAGATTCCATCCGAACGGTGCTTTATCTCGAGACCAAGACAGTATCGAGTTTTTCTAGAACTTTCATCTCAAATTTTGACTTTAGTTACGTGGCAGTTCTTTCGAGCTCTTCAGGAGTTCCGATAAGATTCATGTCAGCGACATAAACTGCAACAATCGCAAAACCGGAATGTGATTTCTTAATGAACACACAAGGGCATAATTTGTTGTTCACATATCCCTGACTAGTCAAATACCCACTCAGACGGTTACACTACATTCTTTCGGATTGCTTCAAACCGTAGAGTGAATGCTTCAGCTAAATTGAGAGTGTGTTCTAAGGTTTGGAAATATTTGATCCAATCAATGTAAGTCATTCGGGAACTTTCATATAAATTTCCGTATCAAGATCCCCATAGAGATACGCAATTACTACGTCCATCAACTACATACTCAATTTTTCAGAAACTACCAAACTGATAAGGTAGCGAAAAGTAATCACATCCATAACAGGTGAATAAGTTTCATCGTAGTCAATCCTGGGGCGTTGTGAGAAGCATTGCGCAACAAGACGAGGTTTGTATAATTTCGTTCTTCTCATTACGCTTCTAAAAGAAAACCCACTTATAGCCAACATGCTTCACATGTGGAAGGGTATGAGCTACAAGTCCAAACACCTTACGTTTCGCAAGCTAATCGAGCTTGACTTGGATTGCTTGTTTCCAGTTTGACCAATTAGTTCTACATCCACATTCATCAACAGATTGAGGTTCAATGTCATCGCTCAACATGAACTTAGTAGCTACTGCATATGCAAATGCATTGTCAACGATCATCTAATTTCTACACCAAACATCATCCAAGCTAGTCTAATGGACCAAAATCTCACTATTCTCAGGAGGTGGATTCTTCTCTTCAAGGATGCTTCCGTAATCTAGAATTTCCTTATGAGTTGGATAAAATGAGTAGGCGATAATCAAATTCACGGTAGGCTTTTCAAGGGCCTGTGCCATGGGTTTCCTCTTTCGAGGGTGTGAATCCTTTGAACCAAGAGGTCTGCCATGCTTTTGTGTAAGGATAGATGATTGGATAGCCGATAATGTACGTGGATCGGCCAAAGTGGCATCTCGGGCCTCGAAGAGGGAAGTCCATTGTACATTTGGTACATCCATCTTTGCAAGCACATTCGCAGCTAGAATATGTAATCTTATCACTCGTGCTAGATCGGTGAAAGCATCTGGCATGCTTTGAGCTATGCTCTAAAGATTTAATATGCGTTACACTTCAGTCTCAAACAAAGCGATGCGGGGATCTAAATGAGACAAAGTGGGAGTCATCCATGATAATTCGCGTCGTTCTTTAGGAACGTTGACGTTCTTATCTCCCTCTAGCGACGGGAAGACTATCTTATAGAAGTGATAATCCACGAAACGAGCGGTAACCAAATTGCTTGTCAAAGGTTCTAAATAATGAATGATTGAAGGAGAATCATATCCGACATAGATTCTCATCCTTCGCTAAGGCCCTATTTTTTTACATAAGGGCGGCGAAATCTGCACATAGACCGCATAACAAAAAACATGCAGATGCGATATGTCGGGTTCGTTTTTGATAACCAACTGAATGACGTTATATGGTTGGGTCGCAACAGGCCTCAGGTGGACCAACATGAATGCGTGCAATATTGCATGGCCCCAAGCAGGCATCGAGAGCTTGGTACATATGACCAACGATCGAGCAATCATTTATTAGCGCTTAATGAATGCCTCTGCCAGGCTATTCTGGGTGTGTACAGAGGGTACTAGATGTTCAACTTCAACCCCAACCGACATGTAATAGTCATCAAAAGTTTTAGATGTGAATTCTTCAGCATTATCCAATCAAATAGATTTGATTGGATAATCAGGGTGGTGAGCCCTGAGCTTGATAACATGAGCCAATAGTTTAGAGAATGCAACGTTCCTTGTGGACAACAAACACACATGTGACCAACGTGTGGAAGCGTCAACCAAAACCATAAAATAACTAAATGGTCTGCAAGGAGGGTAAATCGGTCCACAAATGTTCCCCTGAATCTTTTGTAGAAAAATAGGAGGATTCGAACGAATCTTGTCATAAGAAGGCTTAATAATAAGTTTTCCCATGGAGCAGGTTTGATATGCGATTCCTTGAATTGAACCTAAACTTCGAGTTAGTGGATTCCTGTGTGATGATTTGAGGATACGACACATCGCTGTTCGTCCAGGGTGTCCTAAACGATCATGCCAAAGTGTAATTTCGTGCGCGGTCCAAAAGGTAGGGTTGGCCACATAATGGCTTTCTATAGGGCGTATGGTCGTAGTATACAAACCACTCGGGATACGCTTCATCTTCTCTAGAAGACGACGCTTTTGGCCATATTCGTAGGAAGTGATGCATAAAAATTCAACTCCGTTTTCTACATAGGTTTCAGCGTGGTAATTACTATCTCTAGTCCTTGAAACTCAACAATGTTCTTCCGGAACGTGGAGAATAGAGTGCCTCATTAATGGTTAAGATTGTACCATTGGACAACATTATATGTGCTTTACCATATTTTTCGATCGAGTTGGATAATCCTGAGAGAGTTGTCAGAAGTGCATTCTTAGGTATGAGGTTAGTGAAATAGATGGGTTCACGCAAAATGGTGTGCGTGGTTGCAATCTGCCAGACAACTAACTTTCCTACTAGTCATACCTAGAAATAAAAAATCATTTGAGTTGGTCACATGCATAACAGTTCTAAAAAAAATCCATTTAAAATAATTTTTAAGTATTCAAGGATGGTAATTAATAAAAACGTAATATCCAAAAACATATCACCAACAAATAATCCAAACATAAAGGAAAATTGTGCAAAATTAAACCAAAAAACAAGGGGGGTTCAGCCACTATGTGGAATTAGACCCCATTATTCTAAAATTTAACTAGAAATAGTTCATGTCTAAGATTCTAATCTTCCATAGGGGTGGTGTCATCTTGAAAGTCAAAAAACCTTTATCTTGGTACTTTCCGGTTCATCCACTTGCACAAAGTTTGATTCAAACTTCTTACGACGATAATGATATTCAGCTACAACCTTTTGGGGAGCACGGAAAACATGGGACTAATGGTCATTTGAACCACAGTGGTAGCACATGTCCACATCCATTCTTAAAGTTTAGTGTCTTGGGAGCGAGGTTAGGGCGCTTTTGGGCTCGGTTTCCTCCCTTAGATGGGCCTTGGCTCTGTTGACCTTGACGGGGTGGCTTCTGGCCGCCCCTACCACGCCTATGTTGGCGTTTTGGGAGTTGGTTTGTGCTATAATGTGCTTCAGGCACAACAGTCACCCCAGGAGGTCAAACTTGATGATTTCTCATCAATAGCTGATTCTGCTTTTCAGCGAGAAGTAAAACAGAGATCCAATCCAAAAACTTAGTAAACTTCTGAGCCCTATATTGTTCCTGCATGACTATATTAGTAGCAGAGAATGTCGAATAGGTCTTCTCAAGTAGATCTTTTTCAGTCAAGGTGTCGTTATAGAACTTAAAAAGTGATCGGATTCGACAAACTTTAGAATTATATTCATTCACAGACATAAAGTCTTGGAAGCACAAATGCTACCAGTCATGTCTTGCTTCAGGCAAGACGATGTCATTTTGGTGGTTAAAACGATCAGCTAAAGCGACCCAGAGTGCTTGTGGATCCTCCTCAGCAAGGTACTTGGTTTGCAGTGCATCATGAATGTGTCTTCGGATGAAGATCATGGCAGTGGCTTTCTCAGCTTTGCCAACCAAGTTGTCTGTCTCATCTTCGTTAACGGGACAAAAATTCTTTGCGGTGAGGTGAATTTTCACATCTTGGACCCACTTGAGGTAGTTCCTTCCAAAGACCTTTATAGCGGTGAAGTCAAGTTTGTTCAAATTCGACATGTTCCTATCACAAAATAAATGGACATGATGTGATTAGTGTAATGGAGAAAAAAAAATCAATCCATTCACATAGGAGTATAACATTTAGGTTCTAATAGACATGTATTGGTTTAATTTTACATGAAAAAGTTTCGGGTTTTCATGCGTGATGTTTTTAAGAAAAACTTTAGATTTTCAAACAAGGCAATGTTTCTAGAAACTTCAGGTTTCGAAATAATTATGAACTTCAGGTTCATGTGTTCTTGTAGACAAACACAAATATATATATATATATATATATATATATGCAAAAAGATCTTTAGGGTATATTATAATAATTGAATGAATTATTTGGACATCGGGCCAAAGATTAAAGTGTGGGTGAAAAATTATAAAACCTATAGGGCCTAAAAAATAATTAGGCAATTAAATTCGGGGCCCAAAATAAGGGGCCAAAGCCCACGAATGGGCTAATCAAATTTGTATCGTGGTCCAGGCCCAAAAAATGGGCTTAAATAGACACGGGTTGATCAAGCCCCAAACAGAATTTGGGTTGTAAGCGTAGTAGCAGCAAACGGGTTGCAAGAACCGGGTCCAAAAATAGAGGCCCAGATGGGATCTGATCAGATGCAGCGTAATGCAGGTGCACCAATGCATCAGCTGCAGGCTGAGATCACGTGCATGTGGAACACGGATGCACCAGCACGTGGCTGGGATCTGGTGCATCGTGGGCGCAGGGACACCATAGCTCTATGGGCTGGTGTCATGCTTTGGGTCGAGCCGTGGACTTGGGTCGCATCAGGCGAGCCCAGTCTGAACAAATTTCCATTGCAGGCCGAGAAAGCTAACCTAATTGGGCTTGGGTTTTAGCCAAAGAACACCCCAGCATCGCTGGGTGTGGTTACAGGGGACGAAGGTCGGCACCGCCACTTCAGGCGGCCGTGTTCTAGTCAAAAGAACTTGGTACGAGTCAAGGGTTTGACATGGAATTCGGTGGTGTGATGGAGAAAAAGGGGAAATCTCGACGTCCATAAACCAAAAACCCTTGGATTCGAATTCTAGGTTTTCGAATCCATGGAGATTCATACGAATCTCGGCCAAAATCAAAGTCGTTGATGACTACAGGTTATGGGGGATGGCAAGGCATGGCTGCAGGCCATGCATGGGACCCCGTGAAGGGAGTCGAAGTTTGGCAGATGGACGATGTCGAAACGACGTCGTGGGTCTGGGTTCCAAAGGCGTGAAGCTTCTGGCTCCGATGTAGGCTCGGGTCATGGGTTCAAAGAACCCTAAAAAAATTTCTAATTTTTTTTCAATTACTTCAATGCATATTTAATTAAATAATTTAATGAATGAACATATATAGGATGCAATTCATGGCAATATCAATTCACATAATTCAACAATTATAGATATAATGCATACGCAATTTATGTAGAATCCAAAATTCGGAAAACGTAAAGTTGGGTCATGCATTATGGTGAATGTTCATGCTATCAGGGCTGCAAAAATATCGAGATAAAAACCGTTGTTTTGAAAGAACCTGATTGCATGATGATATTGGTGAACTGGTTTGATGCAGAAAACTTCCATGTCAGATTCCTAAGCCCAGCGGTAGGAGCGTGCTGATTACGTGTGGTGGCCTAATTTAACTGACAAAGAGAGGGGGCCGGCAACATTGAGAAAATAAGGAGAGATGTGTTTGTAGGGTTTGTAGAGGATGTGTTATTCCCCTATGCAGTGCCTTTATTTATAGTAATAAGGGAGAGAAGAAATCCTTCTCCTCCAAGGAATACAAGTCCTAATAGGGTAGAATAACTAAAATCAAATCTAATCTAGGATTTACATAAGCACACTTAAATAAGAAGTTTATAACAAGTTTGAGTCTTTATTGATATTATTACATCTCTTTTGTTATTATGTTATTTATGTGGAGAGGAACTTCAATCTAAAACAGTTAGAGGCCAGAAACCGAAACTAAACTATCCCTATTATAATTCGTTGTTTTTTTATATGAAGAGAATACAACGTCTTTCATTCATAAAATGGGCAGATACAAGATCTAAACAAATGAAGACAATGATCGAGGAGGATACTCACAGTTGAAAAACGTACTTGAAGAAAAAAATAAACTAACACACAAATCAAAGAACAAACTGACGACAAATTGCGAATACTATTTCATTAATCGAATAGAAAGAACTAAAAAATATTGCTTTGAAGCCTACATACCAGAGGACTACATCTTATCTTGTTTTCATATATATTTAGTTACACGCCTTATATGCATATAGCCAAACCCTAGAAAACCTAAAATATGAAATTCCAAAAATACCATAATATGAAATCAAATCAAATCAAAAACTTACTTACTAATTAAATAACTAATAAGTTCCAACACTTGCAAACAAAAAATTGAAACTATAACATTATAATATCAGATGTCGCAAGAAACTGAAAGAGACGAGTGATCCATGTTGGAGATATATCCACAATCTGTGATAAATTTAATTATGCTAATAAATAATAAATGAGGATAAATGAATGAACAATATACTAACAACGAAATAAAATTATACAAAAATAGTAAAGATCGAGGCTTGCGTACCGCAATATCCTTGAAACAGAAATTTCGTCCCTACTCTGTGCTTGTAGTTCTACGGACGTCTGCTTCACCAGGATTCAACGATCAAGTTAGAATTCCAGCACCGGAAACTTAACTTCTGGCGAATTTCTTTGTGGTACTCTCAGTAAGAATGCTTATGGATTGTAGAGGAGATTTATCCTTTTCTATATTCTAAATGCCATGCAGATGGATGTATATATATTATGATTATGCCTGTTCGCAACAGGTATGGAGAAGAGATGCATCTGTTGGAAGACATCTTCTCTGAATGGGTGCTTTGCTGTGCGTTTTTTTCTGAACTCTTCAGACTTCATCTGAAAGGATGAGTCTGTTGGTTTAAAAATAAATAAATAAATAAATTCGAATTTAATTAAAAATAATTAATTAAATCTGAAAAATAATTAATTAAATAATTTAATTATTAGAGCCCGAGCCCCAAGGCCCAAGGCCCATCTTTTGATAATTAATTATATATTAATTACCAATTAATTAATACACCCCAAAGCCCAACCCCAAGGGTGAACCCAATTTTCTTCTCCAAGGCCTATCCTCAAATCACTTTCTATAAGGGATAAAGCCTTATAAAGTGTGGAGACCTTGTGGGAATGGTCAATGTGGGACAAACCCCACATAAGAAATTTCTACTCAAAATTTCCAACAATACCCCACATTTGAGTTGAAATTTCATTCAAACTCCAACAATGACCCCACATTTGAATGCAAATGTAAATGCAAATGTATGACTAAGCTGCCTAAAACTGAGAGAGTATAGACATGATATGCATCGGGTGAAGTGTCTTTTGGACTTGAACTTACCCTAGTGAAAACACATCGGGTTTACTTGGTGATGCAGTGGATGTGGAAGATCTTGAACTGTTCATCGCAGTAGTAAACCGAGACAATATGCTACACACATATCATGTCTGCCACACGTCAATTCATACGGTTGTGTTCATTTTGGCCCTGAACAGATCCCGGATTTCGTAGGAGCTTTAGAGAATTCAGCCATTTCAATTCTCATAAATGTGGCCCCATTTACTCCTATATAGGTGACATTAATTAAGAATAGTCTGCCATGTTCCTCTTGATAACAAGATATTAATGTCATTAAATGTATAAACATAACCCCTCAAACTCAACAGACAACACACATTTTATCATAAGAATGGGTAAGTTGTGTGTTCAACTTTTGAATCAAACTCAACCAATTGGCCTATTGAACCTAGACCATGGGATCTCCAATCAGCTAGGTTAGGTTTTCGCCCAATTCGATTCATTGAATTGGCTTGAGATCCATTCCCCTCGATGTAAATAATATTTGCTCTCTTGGTAGGCCTTTTGTCAAAGGATCAGCTATATTTTCCTTTGACTTCACATAATCAATGGATATTATTCCATTAGAGAGCAACTTCTTTAGAGTATTATGCCGACGCCTGATGTGTCTCGACTTCCCATTGTATACATGATTTTTGGCCCTTGATTGTGCGGCCATACTATCACAATGTATACATATAGCAGTTACAGGCTTTGGCCACATTGGAATATCTTCCAGAAAATGTTTGAGCCACTCGGCTTCTTCTCCAGCCAAGTCTAAAGCTATAAACTCTGACTCCATGGTGGACCGAGCTATACATTTTTGTTTAGAGGATTTCCAAGATATTGCTGCACTTCCCAAGGTAAAAATATATCCACTTGTCGATTTGGATTCTGTAGTGTCAGAAATCCAATTGGCATCACTGAAGCCTTCTAAACAGGTGGATACGTTGTGTAGTGTAATCCGTAGTCAAGTGTATTTTTCAAATACCTTAACACTCGTACTAAAGCATCTCAATGCTCTTGTGCCAGATTACTTGTATATCTACTAAGCTTACTTACTGCATAAGCTAAGTCGGGCCTAGTTGAATTCAGCAAGTACATTAGACTTCTAATTACTTGAGAATATTCAAGTTGAGATATGGCATTGCCTTTATTTTTCTCCAACTTGCATCCAGCATCAAAAGGAGTTGCAACAAGTTTGCAGTCAAATTGACCAAACCTTCGTAATATTTTTTCTGCATAATGGGATTGTGTAAGGACATACCTTTCACTATTTCTCTTAATTTGAATTCCTAAAATGACATCGGCTTGACCTAAGTCTTTCATGTCAAAACTTGAATTCAACATTTTCTTTGTTTTGTTTATTATGTCTTTATCACTTCCCATTATGAGCATATCATCCACATATAAGCAGACAATAACACAAGTTTTATCATTACTCTTAATGTAGACACATTTATCAGATTCATTTATTTTGAACCCATGTGTCAACAAAGTATGATCAAATTTCTCGTGCCATTGTTTTGGTGCTTGTTTAAGTCCATATAATGACTTAACTAATTTGCACACTTTGCTTTCTTGTCCTTTAAGCACGAACCCTTCAGGTTGTTCCATGTATATTTCTTCATCAAGTTCTCCATTTAAAAATGCTGTTTTTACATCCATTTGATGTATATCAAAATTGTACACAGCCGCAATCGCTATTAACGTCCTAATTGACGTTATGCGAGAAATTAGAGAATAAGTGTCGAAATAATCCAACCCTTCCTTTCGGCGATAACCTTTGGCTACTAAACGTGCCTTGAACTTGTCAATGGTTCCATCTGCCTTAAGTTTCTTCTTGAAAATCCATTTATGACCAATTGGTTTACTACCGGGAGGTAAATCAACCAATTCCCATGTGTTATTTTCCATAATGGATTCCATTTCACTTTTAATTGCTTCCTTCCATAAAGAAGCCTCAGAAGAAGACATTGCTTCTTTAAAAGTTCTAGGTTCATTCTCGGACAAGTAAGCAATGAAATCTGGTCCAAAGTTTTTAGAAACTTTGGTTCTTTTTCCTCTTCTTGGTTCCACATCTTTTTCTTGGACACCAGAAGAAGAGGCTTCATCATGACTATGATCATGAACCCTTTTTGTATTTGAACCAGATTCCTTTTCTTTGTATGGAAATATATCCTCAAAGAATTCTGCATCTGCTGATTCTAATATAGTGTTAACATGTATGTCAAAAATTGAAGATTTTACAACAAGGAACCTATAAGCAACACTATTGTTTGCATATCCAATGAATACACAATCAATAGTTTTAGGTCCTAGTTTCGTTCTTTTTGGTAACGGAACTTGCACCTTTGCTAAGCAACCCCACACTTTGAGGGTTTTATAAGTGGGTTTATGTCCTTTCCATAGTTCATAAGGTGACTCGTCAATCTTCTTTAGAGGAACCTTATTCAATATGGTATTTGCAGTAAGTAAAGCTTCACCCCACAAACTGTGTGGAAGCCCGGAACTATTTAACATGGAATTAATCATATCCTTGAATGTTCTATTTTTCCTTTCGGCAACACCATTTTGTTGTGGTGTGTATGGAGCCGTTGTTTGATGTATAATTCCATGTTGTGCACAAAAATCTGAGAAGGCAATAGACTCATACTCTCCGCCTCTATCGGATCTAAGTGCTTTGATTTTTCTCTCAAGTTGATTCTCAACTTCGGCTTTATATGTCTTAAACATATTCAAAGCTTCGTCCTTGCTATGAATCAAATAAACATAGCAATACTTATTGCAATCAATAATGAAAGTGACATAATAATTCTTTCCTCCACGAGTTGGTGTGGATTTAAAGTCACAAAGATCACTATGAATTAAACCAAGTAATTCATTTGATCTTTCCAAAATTGACTTTCTTGTTTGCCTAGCAAATTTGGATTCAGTACATGTTTCACACTTATGATTAAAATCAATTTCGAGTTTAGGTAACAATTCTAATTTAACCATTCTTTGCATGGAACGAAAATTAACATGTCCTAATCTAGCATGCCAAATATTAGAAGACTCAACAATATAAGTAGAAGCATTTATTTTATTAGCATCATCAATGGCAATTACATTGAGTTTCACGAGGCCATCAGCCACATAGCCCTTTCCAACAAACATCCCACCCTTGGTAAGTACAAATTTGTTGGATTCCATTACAAGTTTAAAGCCCTTAGTAATCAGAATAGGTCCAGAAACCAAGTTCTTCCTTATTTCAGGAACATGCAGCACATTCAGCAAGGTGAGACTCTTTCCAGATGTGAATTTGAGTACCACTTTGCCTTTTCCCTCCACCACAGATGAGGCAGAATTGCCCATATACAGCTTTTCTCCAGGGGCAGCAGGATGGTATTCAGTGAATATGTTTCTGTCAGCGCAGATGTGCTTGGTAGCACTAGTATCCAACAGCCATTCACTTCCATTCGAGACCATGTTGACTTCGGACACAACAGCAGCCAATTCTTCATTGGTGATTGCCATGTTAGCATGGTTGTTGTTGTTTCCGTTGCCCTGATTTCCATCCTTGCGATGATAACAATCTTGTGCCTTGTGACCAGATTTGCCACATACATAGCAGGCACCCTTAATCTTCTTCAGATTCTTGCATTTAGGAGCAAGGGCAGATTGCACAAACTGCTTGGTTTTCGGAGCAGGAGCCTTGTTCTTTTTCGGCTTGGCCTTGGAGTTTCCTCCCTCAACATAATTCGCATTGGCTTCAATGGCTGCAAACCCTCCAGAACGGTCTGCCTTTCTGTGGTCTTCTTCCACTCGTAGCCTCATAATCAAATCCTCCATATTCATCTGATGACGCTTGTGCTTGAGATAAATTTTGAAGTCATTCTAGGAAGTTGGCAATTTCTCGATTATTGCCCCAACTTGGAAATGCTCATTGATCTCACATCCCTCGGAGTGCAATTCATAGATCAATTTCTAGATTTCTTCAACCTGAGAAACAACAAATTTGGAATCCACCATTGTATATTTGAGAAACTTACCGATAACAAATTTCTTTGAACCGGCATCATCAATCTTATACTTTTTCTCCAGGGATTCCCACAACTCCTTTGCAGTCTTGCACAGAGAATAAATGTCGTAGAGATTGTCATCCAAACTATTCAGAATATAGTTCCTACAACAAAACTCAGAATGATTCCAAGCTTCAATTGCCATGACAGTCTCATTCGTCATTGGATTCTCACTAGACTTCGGAGCTTCTTCCTTGACAACATGAGCGAGATTCATGGTTGTCAGGAAAAACAACATCTTCTATTGCCATCTCTTGAAGTCCAGTCCTTTGAACTTCTCAGGCTTTTCAGAGTATTTTGGCACAGCGCCATTCACGTTTACAGATTGTTGATCCATGAAATTTTCTGTTTCAAGATTGTTGGAGATATATCAACAATCTGTGATAAATTGAATTATGCTAATAAATAATAAATGAGGATAAATGAATGAACAATATACTAACAACGAAATAAAATTATACATAAATAGTAAAGATCGAGGCTTGCGTACCGCAATGTCCTTAAAACAGAAATTTCGTCCCTACTCTGTGCTTGTAGTTCTACGGACGTCTGCTTCACCAGGATTCAACGATCAAGTTAGAATTCCAGCACCGGAAACTTAACTTCTGGCGAATTTCTTTGTGGTACTCTCAGTAAGAATGCTTATGGATTGTAGAGGAGATTTATCCTTTTCTATATTCTAAATGCCATGCAGATGGATGTATATATATTGTGATTATGCCTGTTCGCAACAGGTATGGAGAAAAGATGCATCTGTTGGAAGACATCTTCTCTGAAGGGGTGCTTTGCTCTGCGTTTTTTCTGAACTCTTCAGACTTCATCTGAAAGGATGAGTATGTTGGTTTAAAAATAATTAAATAATTAAATTCGAATTTAATTAAAAATAATTAATTAAATCTGAAAAATAATTAATTAAATAATTTAATTATTAGAGCCCAAGGCCCATCTTTTGATAATTAATTATATATTAATTACCAATTAATTAATACACCCCAAAGCCCAACCCCAAGGCTGAGCCCAATTTTCTTCTCCAATGCCTATCCTCCAATCACTTTCTATAAGGGATAAAGCCTTATAAAGTGCGGAGACCTTGTGGGAATGGTCAATGTGGGACAAACCCCACATAAGAAATTTTTACTCAAAATTTCCAACAATCCATAAAAGTGATGTTTCTAGTATTATAACATAATAATTCGTAGTTTTATACTTGAAATCTATGAATTAGATCGATTAGGAGGCTAATTGATCCCACATTCGTTTGCTGATTTTTCGGATTCATAATTTCCCTCGTTCCAAGTAAACATGTCATTATCTACCAAATGAGTTCATCGCTTCAAAATTAATTGTCTTTAATCCGCACACCATTCTTACGTTTAACACATCAAATCCATAAAACTAAAATCGAAGGCAAGAAAGTATGCTTAAACTTTGCAGACACAAATTGCTAAGTATATACAAAGAAAATCCGGCAACTAACTAATTTATCCAAAAGGATAAGTAGTTGTGACCCATATATCATTGCATATTGTTAACCAATGGGTGAGGATTAACACTAATTATAAGGTCGAGTTATTCTGACCACTGATCAATATATATGAAGATAGTGACCGTATAGTTTTCCAGCTATCTTGGCCTTTTTGGGTCATGTAATGACTATTGGTTTTTACCGGTGCAACTACCCCGAGTTGCATTATGTCAATGGTAAATAAGTAATAAAGGCTCTCTATCCTGGGTAGGTTTTGCAGACCATATGAGGATCAAAATGATTTCTCGTAAGGAAGGTGACGGGAGGAGGATATATTTATTCACCTACATCCTTCCCACCTATTATTTCAACTAACTAATTATTAACGACCCCCATTGCCTTCTCTTTCTCTCATAAATATATTTTGAAGCTGCACCACTCGTGCAGGTGTCTCTCACTTCCATACTCCTCCCTCTCCCAGTTCTCTCTGTAAGTAATTCATCTCTCTCTCTCTCTCTCACGCACACACACACACAAAAGCATGCAAGTTTAGCCAGTCTTGTGCACTCTCTCTCTCTCTCTCTCACGCACACACACACACACAAAAGCATGCAAGTTTAGCCAGTCTTGTGCATGGCTAGCTATGTTTAGGCGTGCATTTCGCTTCATAACGATATATACTATATATGTATTTATAAATAGTTATGTTAAGTAATCTGTCTTTAAAAGGATGGGTTTGGGTGGTCTTATGAAATATAAGCTTTGTATGGTCAAATCTCAAATGCTAAGGGTTTTATTTGTCTGCCAAATTTTGTTTTGTTTGTGGCGTCATGTTTGGTTGGATCGGATGCATATTAAATTCCGGTTGTCAGGATTATTAATTTGTCTCTCAACTCTCAAGGTCCAGGCTCTCATCATCTGCTTCCTCGTGTTGCTTTACTATACCCCTCTCCCTGCCCATCTGTATGTGGTTTTTAATTTTAATTTTAATGAATTCATTTGTATTTTTAAAAAAAAAGTTGATCTTTTTTTTTCATAAACGATAGTATTAATTGTTAAATTGTTAATTGTTAAAAAGAAAGGGGATCGGTGCAGTTACCTCAAAACCTAGGTTAAGTAGCTCAAAAGGCTTTCCTCAAATTCTTTCATTGCATTCTCTTTTTTTTTTTATAAACGATAGTATTAATGGTTAAATTGTTAATTGTTAGAAAGAAAGGGGATCGGTGAAGTTAGCTCAAAACCTAGGTTAAGTAGCTCAAAACGCTTTCCTCAAATTCTTTCATTGCATTCTTTTTTTTTATAAACGATAGTATTAATGGTTAAATTGTTAATTGTTAAAAAGAAAGGGGATCAGTGAAGTTAGCTCAAAACCTAGGTTAAGTAGCTCAAAAGGCTTTCCTCAAATTCTTTCATTGCATTTATTTACTTTTACTTTTGCTTTAATTTTTTTGTTGGTGAAGTTATAGCTAGTCATAATCTTTTGCTTCCCTATACATTCGCCTCACTCTGCTAAAAAAAACCTTAATCAAAGTCGATACTTAATTAGTTGTACGTTTTTTTTTTACAAAAAAATAAATTTAGTTTTTCCAAAATAAAATAAATAAATCAATTTAGTTGTACTTTTTTTTTGAAGAAAAATTAGTTGTACTTTTCGTCTCATACTTTTCAGCCTTAACTATATGATACTGGTTTGGTATTAATGTACTTTTATAAAAAGTGAGTATCAAAAAAAGCTGAACTCAAAAATGTGTTTGGTAAACACTTAAAAACAGCTTATTTTCACAGTTATGGATGAAAAAAAAAAATGAAAACGTGAAGCAGCAAAAATGAGCTTATTTTCACAGCACAGTAGCAGTTTTTTTTTCAAAGCACAGCAATACCAAACCAGCCGTTAGTTGAAAGTAACCATGCATATTATGTAACTGAATCCCGGAGGACTTGTCAAAAGGTGGCTGATTTTCCATGGCTTTACGTTACAGCCGGATCCTTTTCCTGAGGATCTAGAGGATCCTGTGATCATGACCGTACATCGTGCAGTCAGTTTTCGTTAGTTACTATTTATATTTAATTTTAAATTTTAAATTTCAAATGATTTCTAACCGCACGATGTACGATGAACGACCATGATCATATCCTAGGAAAAGAATCCGGCGAGTATCCTTTTCCTTACGTTACCACCTCATTTTCTAAAATGATGACTCTTGGTTTGTTTTAATTGACCGTTGATTTTGATGCTTTAGACTCTTGACAAGTATATAGTGCTTCTTCAATCTTCTTAAATTCTGTTTGGACTACTTGAAGTTTTTTGTTCTTTGATTAGAATCGATATTACTACTCTAAGCTACGATTATGGGGAAAAGAAATGTTTGAACTCGAGACCTTGGCTTATTTTCACACATAAGTTCACATCACATATGGTACTTTGTATCTGGAATTTTCGGCTGACTGTTAACTCATACGTCCAGGGTTCTTGAAAACCAAAAAAGAATGAAGATTTTCTCAGTTGCAGTGGAGGAAGGAAGAGAAGGCAAGGATGGCAAGCCTTCACTCGGTCCAGTGTACCGTAATTTACTCGCCCAAAATGATTTTCCTCCGCTTGATCACCAAATTAATTCATCTTGGGACCTCTTTAGGTGCTTTCAATTCTCTACCTATAGTATGTCAGATTTACTTGAACGTGTGTAATTTGATTACTCTTACTGCATTAGTTACCTTCTAATAGTTTATTTCTTTGACAATCTTGATGCGCAGTCTATCTGTCCAGAAGTATCCTGGAAATCGAATGCTGGGATGGCGTAAAATGGTTGATGGGAAGGTGAAGTACATTTTAAAGTTTTTAAGCAATGCACTGATAATTTACCATCACATCCAGTTAAAAATGGAAACTGAGTTTTGACTTTATTACTGTGTATGCTCTTTAGCCAGGGCCTTACACTTGGAAAACATACAAGGAGGTTTATGACGAAGTTCTGGATGTTGGTTCTGCATTGCGATTATCCGGTGTTGAACCTGTAAGTTCACATAATATAATTCAAGGGGATTGCAATTTGAGTAGTCAATGGTTGTTGATTTTAGAAACTGAAACTAATCTCGTTTTTGGATTTGACGACTGAATAGGGTTCCCGGGTTGGGATTTATGGTGCAAATTGTCCTCAGTGGATTATGGCAATGGAGGTTGGTGTTTGGTTTCGTCTTCAATCTCTTTTTTCATTTGTTAATTTCTTATATATGTGTGTATATATATTTATGTTTTATTCATTATGATTGATTTGTATGATCAACCATGTGATGATCAACTTGTTTAAATTTTCTGTAGGCTTGTAATGCTCACAGTTTGATTTGCGTGCCTCTCTACGATACCCTTGGTAATTAATATTCGTAAATAATCACAGTGATTCTTTCTACTTGATGTTTGGAGGGGTTCATTGATGTCAAGAGATTTAGTTGAACTTCTCTCAAGTGATCAGGAATGTGTTGATGCAGGTCCAGGAGCTGTAAACTTTATTATAGATCACGCAGAGCTTGAGGTTATTTTTGTCCAAGATAAGAAAGTGAAAGAAGTGAGAAACAAATATCTCGATCTGCATTTTTATCAAATCTTATATTCCACATAATCATTTTCACAAGCACTAGATGGTTCTGATTTGATACAACTTCTTTACTTTGCAGCTACTGAAACCCGATTCTACATCTAAACGAATAAAAGGTGAGAATGACTGGATTAGTTCATGTTCCCTACATCTGCTCAAAGACCTTGTGCTGAGTTTGTTTGTGTTTATAGTTATGGTCTGCTTCGGTTCAATGACGGATGAAGAGAAGAACAAATCAGTGCAGATTGGGATAAAACCGTACTCATGGAATAAGTTCACGGAGATGGTTGGTTTCTCTATGTTAACCAGCATAACTTTTTTTCTTCTTTCTTTTGTGTGTTTCATAGCAAGGAAAGGAACCCTTGCACAATTTTGAAATAGACCAATACTAGCAATGTTTTCTTTTTAATTGCTACTCCTTTCGCTTTTTCACCCAGTTGTGAATAGAGTTTTTTGTTTTCAGGGTAAACAAAATCCGTCGGAGATTGTTCCACCAACGACAGATAATATTGCTGGCATTATGTACACAAGCGGCACCAGCGGAGATCCTAAAGGAGTCGTGATAACACATGAAAATGTTGCATATGGAGTGAGAGGGATTGATCTCTTTATGGAACAATTTGAAGACAAGGTAAGTATGTGTCACCATTTCCTGTGTTTTTCAAGCGGTGCCTAATTTCCTTGTTAGCTCATTACTGACTTGTGCATTAATTTATGATGTTGAGTAGATGACAGGGGATGATGTCTATCTATCTTTCCTTCCCTTGGCTCATATCCTCGACCGCGTGATTGAGGAGTATTTTTTCCGCAATGGTGCTGCTGTTGGCTACTATCATGGGGTATGCTACCTGAGTTTTTTGTATCTTGTTGGGAGATTGTAAAACAAATCCTTCATATATCATCTTAATGAAAAATCCAACCATAAACTTCCCAACTCTGTTAATTATGTTTGCATTGATTCTCTAATTGAAGGATCTTAATGCACTGAGGGATGACATGGTGGAGTTAAAGCCAACGCTTCTTGCTGGGGTACCTCGAGTTTTCGAAAAAATACATGAAGGCAGGAAGAAGTTTTGCTTTTCTATCTGTCTGCAGAATTAAACTATACATTTTTGCGGATTTCAGATATGCGTAATAATTCAAACTCACCTGTATTTCAGGTATAAAGAAAGCAGTGCTAGAGCTTAATCCAAGAAGAAGGAAGATTTTTGACATTCTCTACAAATAGTAAGTAGGCCTCCAACTTTATTAATTGTACATCACTTATGTTCGAAGCTATCATCTTTCTTTTGTTATACAGCAAACTTGCTTGGATGAATAGGGGGTATAAAAACAAATACGCATCGCCCATAGCGGATCTGTTGGCCTTCAGAAAGGTTGTATTTTTATTTTTCATCTGACTAATAACTTTTATTTCAAGGGGAAATATCCGCACACAACAATAGTCTTACCTTACGTTGTTAGCGTTTTTAGGTCAAAGCTAGGTTGGGTGGTCAACTTCGACTTATAATATCTGGAGGTGCACCCTTGAGCTCTGAGATCGAAGAATTCTTGCGAGTTACCTGCTGCGCATTCGTAGTCACAGGCTATGGTAAACAACTCTGTTTTTAGCAGTAAACAGTATTTATGAAAATTAAGCATACATAAATCTACTACGCTTTAGATTAAGTTGTAAATCCCTTTCTAAGAAGAAATTTAGCTAAGTTAATCTCCTTGGTAATATTAGCTAGAATAAGTCCCAGTTAGTGTATAGGATAATGTAGTGAATATATCTTGTTTGGACATATCTAGCTAGATAGGAATACGGGGACTTTAGCTCAAGTAGTTAAGAGCGTTGTGGATAATTCTTTCAGGGTTGACAGAAACTATTGGACCGACAACTCTCGGCTTTCCTGACGAAATGTGCATGGTTGGTGCTGTTGGCACCGTATCTGTATACAATGAGATGCGCCTGGAGGAGGTTCCGGAAATGGGCTATAATCCACTTGGGGATCATCCGTGTGGTGAGATATGTGTGAGAGGGAAGACTGTTTTTGCTGGCTACTACAAAAATCCTGAATTAACAAGAGAGGCCATCAAAGATGGTTGGTTCCACACAGGTTCATTAATTTAATGATCATAATTAATCCTTTTTCGAGTAATATAATTTGATTGAAAAAATATATGTATTGATGGGGCATACAATATTTCTCAGGTGACGTAGGGGAAATACTTCCGAATGGAGTAATCAAGGTTATCGATAGGAAGAAGAATCTTATCAAACTCTCACAAGGAGAGTATGTTGCACTTGAGTACTTGGAAAATGTTTATGGCATTGCTTCTATTATTGAAGATGTAAGCATCTAATTCTTTACATGTATGTTTCACGAGCTTGTGCTAACGTGCTGTTGGATGAGGCTGTTTTCTTCTTCCTTTTTTTGAAGATTTGGGTCTACGGAAACAGCTTCAAGTCGATGATTGTTGCAGTGGTGGTACCAGAAGAAGAGACAGCCAAGAAGTGGGCATATTTGAACGGTCACATGGGTTCTTTTTTGGATCTTTGTTCTCTTGATCAGCTAAAAGATCACATTATGGCTGAGCTTAAGTTAATAGCTGAGAGGAACAAGGTAATTATAAGAATCTTAATTAATTAAAAACTAAACCAATATTTTCGAGATGGGGTGTTTGATTAGTGTCATTTGATTTGTTCTCAAACAGCTGAGCGGCTTTCAATACATCAAAGGAATCATCATAGAACCTCGGCCTTTTGACATGGAAAGAGACTTGGTCACTGCAACATTGAAGAAGAAACGAAATCACTTGCTCAAGTATTACCAGGTATTATGTTCCCTCTTTCGCACTTGCGAAATTACAGTTAATTGCTAATTACCAAGTGCAAAGCAGCTGACAACGAAGCATTTTACATGCAGGTTCAAATTGATCAACTCTACAATACCCTGGATGGACGAAAATTTAGTAATTAACGTCGTAGACTTGTTGAAATCAGTAGGGAGGCATGTGTGTGGTGGTTCTCCGAGTGTCATGACCACCAGTATAATATAGGAGCTCCATGTATCATATATATATATATATATATATATATATGTATGTATGTGTGTGTGTGTGTGTGTGTGTTTATGTATTATGTGTGCATACCGAACTGCTGATGGCATTTTAATGAGTTTTAATCCTGTTGTGTTAGAGTGATAATTAATTTTTTTAACTATGCGTTGATCATGAACTTGGATGCTACTTGTTACGTAATTTCGTGTTCTTCGAGCCTTCGTTGTTATGCTATAATATTGTCAGAATGTTACTGCAATTGTGCTAAACTCATCTCAACTTTACAACTCTACAACTGCTTCCTCTACCTGACTCCAGTTTCAGTACTACTTGGTACATTGTTTTGTTTTTGAGCCACCTCCAATGGGTGTTGGGCCTTCCACCACAACTAAAAGTTATGAAGGACACCTTTAGACTTCAGGGGGATTTTTTGGATCCCTAAATGATACAGCCTAGTTGTTTGTTTTAACTTGATCTAACTTCATTTTATCGTAAATTATTTTTCTAAACATTTCCACAAAAAATTTAATTTCGAAACCAATTTTTTTTTTTTTTATAATAAAAATGAGTGCAACAATGACTTTATATATTGGCATACGGTATATGCCATAACTTATGTCATGGTCAATTATTTTTTATCAAGATAAGATTTCTCCTCTACAATGCTTTGATTAGATTCTCTCATCATCAATCTCATCCATCAAATTATTATCTATCAATCTGTCATTTCTAATTAAAATTATATGAACATATCCAAATATGAGGACTACAAATAATCTTGAATTGTATACTACTGTCTTCTAGTTTATGGGGACTATTTCACTACCGTATCACAGTGTTACCGTCACATATAATAATGTGTGAACCCTATTACTTCAACATGTTGCGTGATGTTATGGTGACATGCACTACTTTTCACCTCATGTTAAGTTCATAAAACTTGGAGTACATATGTACGTGGAGAAGTTCCTGTGAGCATATTAGCTGACAAACTACCGCCAGCTTTATACGCTTCCGACGGCCAGTTTCCCTGCATCCCATAACATTCTGTTGTGTAACAGAATGATTGCAGAGTACATGAGGAATGACCAAGCGCCATTTGCACAGGACCTGTTCGATCAAAAGCTCGTGAGAGACGTCGTTTCGTGGAACACCATGTTGTTGGGGTTGCAGAAAGCCAAAAACCCACACGGAGTTAATCGATGTTTCTTGCAAATGAGAAGAGGATTAACAAAGCTCGGTCTGTTTTCGACAAGATGAGCGAAAAGAATGTGGTTTCATGGACTCAAGGACTCGGCCAAATCATTTTACATTTTCAAGATATTGGCGCAGCACTTTGCACTATCAGATCAATTAACGTTTGTGAACGCGTTATCGGCTTGGTGCATGTGGCTTGCATTCAAGTTTCGAACTTGGCGAGTTAGCTGCTAAAGAAATTGACAAACTGGGACATGCCCATCCTTGCAAAGATTCACAGCGAAAGAGGTGTATTGAACAGCGTCCAAGAGTTTAGGAAGACGATGGAAGAGAAAGGCATACGAAAGCAGAACACTGGTAGCTGGGTCGAATCTCTACATGGAATGAGATGAACAAACACAAGAAATTGACCAAAAACATAATGAATTACGAGGTCCAATTTACACTACCACAACATTTTTGCTTGGAAAATAGATTTTCATTGGTCATAAATCAAATAATAACCTCGTGTTACACTTTAATCAAATGTTAAAACTGCCACTAAATCTTGAATACCATAAAGGCCATCACATCCAAGATCATTCAAGAAATGGTACAGAAACAATGCAAGGCCTTTCCCCAATTACAGTGACAACTGAGATGCTCGGATGTGCAAAACGTTGAAATATGCTAACTTCGACCAGCTCTCAATAATTGCTCCATACAATAATCTGCACATTCCGAACAATCGGGGTTAAGAACTTCATCTTCTGTTTTTGTTCTCATCCTTGTCCTCCCGCTTCCTGTATAGCTTCTCAAGAACACGCTTGGCCTCACACTGAGGAAAATTCGCCAAATCATAGTAGTGGGGTGCTATATCGATTAGCCTGTAAACATGTAATATTTGGGAGATTAGAAACAGATAAACTCACGAGGATATGACACAATTTAGATTCACCTTAATAAATGGGTATTTGGAAGGGTGAGAGAGAGAGAGAGAGAGAGAGAGAGAGAGAGAGAGAGAGAGAGAGAGAGAGAGAGAGAGAGAGAGAGAGAGAGAGAGAGACTGACCACTCCCCACGAATATCCATCACTGTACGGATAAAATTCCTGCTTGTCAAAACATACTCATTGTAAATCACCCATTCTGGCTTGTGATCCAAGCAATTCGACGGATGCAAATGTACCACCTGCAAATTAAGATCATAATACATATCAGGAGCAAGTACAAACACTGTCACAAGGCAAAAAAGGGGAATAATAGATGGCCTATATGGAAAGTAAAGAATAATTTTACGTACTTGGTTATCTTTCACTGTCAGATAGTGGCCAGTGCGTTCCAGGTAAGCCACCTGCATGAAATATCCAGCTAGCATGGCCTTTCTTATGTTGATGTAGTAATCACGACTATTGAATTCAGTACTGCATAGCTTGAGGTTAAATCGGGCCATAATGCGCACTAGCTGCTGCCTGACGTTGTCTGCGGACTTCAATGCCCTCTGATTGACAAAGTTCTCATAGCACCACGACGGATCCTCGTCTACACCATTAAAATTAAGACTTTACTATGACGATCCACCGGATGATCAACTTCAAATCAGTAATGAAATAATGATATAAATGTACTTACTATTTTGCTTGTATGCATGATACACGTTCAGAAGCGTGAGATGATCTCCATCAATGTGCCCGAACCTAGCTTTTGCTTCGTCAGCAGCTTTTTGAGCCTCCCTAGGCCGGACAAAGCAATTGGGTACTAAGAAATAAATTGGTTATCACAGACGAGGCCCATGGAACGTTAGCAGATGCATAGAGGCGAGACGACACCATTTGCTTCACGAGATAATACTGAGAAACTGCAACTATATGCATCAGCACTTACTTAAAAATCCATAGGGACAAGCCAACCGGGGGCATGGAACCCAGACAAGACAGTTGCTGATGAAAACCTAATTTGACACAGTACCACTTCAACCACATGCATAAGCATTTGCATGCAGATGTAGCAGTTAGGACAGTGTGTGCACAAGAGAAAATGTCTGTACACATAACAGACTCAAAGGCACGCAATCAAGAATCATGCAGCCCGACTTATCTACTTGATGTAGATAAGAACCAAGACAGACACAACTGAGAAAGCAATGACAAAATAGAAAATAGAGTACCTGAAAGCATGGCAGATATTGACAAAATTTCATTTGAGCAGCTGAACTCAGGGCTGACTACAAGCATCTTTGACATCTGAGGATCCAACGGGAACTCACTCATAATCTCCCCCAGCTTGGTCAAGTTACCATCATCATCCAATGCTCCCAAATAATTCAAGACCTCTAGTGCTCTCATCAGTGTCTCTGGAGCAGGGGGATCCATAAAATCAAAATGAACCAGATCATCTATTCCTAGTTTCTTCAAAGTAAGAACTGTATTTGCAAGGTTGGATCTCAATATTTCTGGATAAGTTTGTGGTTGAAGATCATTCTGGAAACTTTTCTCAGTATAAAGTCTGAAGCATTTTCCTGGCTGAGTTCTTCCAGCACGACCTGACCTCTGATGTGCACTTGCCTTGGAAATTGGAGATACCAACAATGATTCAACACGCACTCTTGGGTTATAGACTTTTTGTTTAGCAAATCCAGGATCAATAACATAAACAATTCCATCAATAGTCAGAGAAGTTTCTGCAATGTTTGTGGACACCACAATCTTCCTTCCAGGAATTCCACCTTCTTTTACAGGAGGAGGAGCAGGATCAAATATTTTCTGCTGCATAGCTGGAGGTAGAGTTGAATACAGAGGCACCACTTTCACAGGACCAACCTGGTCACCCAGATTTCCAATTTCCTTGTTAATTTTGCGGCATGCATCTTCTATCTCCTCCTCTCCAGTTAGAAAAACAAGTATATCTCCTGGGGTCTCATACATATGAATCTGCACAACTGTTCGAATCGCTGCTTCCAGATAATCCCTTTCAGGTTCCTCAGTGTAAAAAATTTCCACTGGATGAAGCCTTCCAGGAACTTTCATGAGTGGCGCACCGCTGAAATAGCCCTGAAACTTTTCAGCTTCAAGTGTAGCACTCATCACAACCACCTTCAAGTCAGGTCTGTTTCTCAACACTTCCTTCAACAGCCCAAATAGAACATCTGTTGCTAAAGTTCTTTCGTGAGCTTCATCAAGGATTATCACGCTGTATCTTTCCAATAGTGGATCAGTCATTGCTTCTCTTAAAAGCATTCCATCAGTTAGATACCTGCCACACAAAAAATGCATATTATGTAACTTATCTTTCCCTTGAATCTCGGCTAAATGACTCCCTAAAAGAGTACAAACGATAAAGCAATAAAAAAGAGCTTACTTCAACACAGTTCTGGAACTGCTGCAGTCTTCAAAACGGATGCTATAACCGACCTCTTCTCCAATGGTTACATCCATCTCTTCGGCAACACGACGGGATACTGACATTGCAGCCACTCTACGGGGTTGGGTACATGCAACCATCATCTTCTTGCGTTTATCTGAAGATTCTGAATCGACAGCTTCCAAAACAAATTGGGGAATCTGTAAAAGTGGGATAGAGAAGTGCCATGGTCAGACGATTTCAACAATTCTCGTTCTTTACATGATCTTCAGCAAGAAAAATATAGGGGAGAAGATAAAAATCATCTCACAATCAACTTTCTAATAGATTCATAGAGCACAATATATGATTTATAAAATAAAATGTCCAATTTCGCTAAATTTCCCGTAGGCAAGTCCTAGTTGTGTTGTGAAAGTGGCACACATTATGAAGTTCAACCAAATCCTTTTTATTTATAACCGGCCTACAACGATACCAACCTTTATGTTCAAATAAGTTAACAGGATTGCCGTAAATGATATTAGGGTAAAAGAGCACCATCGGGCCAAGGGTGACAAATGTGGTTCAGAAAAAAGGTACATCGGGTAATATTGACCCGCAGTAGAGAATTAATTCCCATATGCATCATTATGGTGTAAAACATAAGACTGCTATTTAAGTTTAACCAATGTTGCATAGCATGACAACTGACATATAAAAAGCAACCCTCAAATAATTTGACTACAAGGGTTTTAAATATGCCACTGTATTCTTCTCTCTCAACACTACAAAAGCTACTATTATTTCAAATTAACAATAATGGCAGGGATCAGTTATTGGCACTTCAAAAATCGCATTGTGCACTACTCACGTCTATTATGCTTTCTAAATATTGAAAGTTTGGAGCGCACAATGAGACTTTGGAATGCCAATAGCAATACCCTAACTAATAATCAAATACCTTTCGCAATTTGAGAAAAATCAAAATATGCATTACCAAGTTTGAAATTTTCATTCAGCTTCCATTATCTATTTCATGCTACAAAATACACGAAAAGTACAGTAGAAGTTTGAAGAAACCAACCTGCGTGGTTTTACCACTACCAGTCTCACCGACCAAAATGAGAGACTGGCTGGCCTTGAGAGCCTGCAAGAACTCCTGTTTCTGGTGCCAAACCGGCAACGTCTTCCTCTTCTCAAGGATCTCATAGTACCCCTGCGAGTACGGCTTTCCGGTCCACCGATTGATCATACTGCTCACAGCGTTTTGGTTGGCCGCAGCTCCGCCGCCGCCGTTCAATTTGCTCATCTTCGCCAATGAGATGGAGGTCTCGTCCACCACGTCGAACAAGCTCACCTTCCTCTTCCTCTCCGTACCCATCAATCAAAAACCCTAACGGAAACCCCCAAAATCCTAACTTGGATCCTAACGAAGTCGGATAGGATCCGAATAGAGAGGTTTTCCTTTCGATTTTACTAATTAGCCCTAAATTTCGTAATTAATATTATAGGAGGTGAAGTTTTCAGAATTACGATTGTGCCCCTCCCTCCCTTTTTGTTGTAGACCAGTAAAAGGAGACCTTACAATTTCAATTTAGTCCGGCGTTAAGTGGGAGGCCCAATAACTGCATTCATAATACTGAGAAATGCCCAATCAACGTTTGATGTTCGAGAAATCTTGCTTACACTTCGGAATTGGAATGTGAATAATTTTTTATTCTTGCGTTTTATGCGTTTATTAAATTTGGTATGGAATTATTATACGGATGAACTTTATTCTGAGTTATTTACATTACATGTCAGAAATCAGAAAACTGTAATAAAAAAAAAATTTGAAATCAGTAATCATATACCTAAAATTCAAGAATCGGATTAACTAGTAATAAGATCAACTATGACGACTAGTTGATCCGATTCCCTTTCCTTACTTCCCATATTTCTAAATTATCTGATTTCTTCAATTTTCCCTTTCGTGTAACGTAAACATGCCCTTAAAACCAATTTTTCAACGCTTAAATTTTCTTGGTCAACCCTGAATTTAGATTTCTTTGGACACCCAATTACATTTAAGAATATACTGAAACTATCCTTTCAATTTGTTTTGGTAACTCAGCCCTATGAACGGCAATGCCGCCACTCCCTCCACAATCGAGCCCATACCTCACTCTACTATTTATCTCTTCCCCATTTACAACTTCACACCGAGTATTAGTCTTATTGGAAGATGGACTAGCCGGTGGTGTTAGGCAAGAGAGGAGGTGTCCACATGTTGAGAGTATGGATCTCACATCGAACAAAGAAAATACTTTGCATTTGTTTATAAGTAGTGGGGCTACTCACATATATTGTCAATTAGTGTTATGATGGAACATCAACTTCCTTTTAGTTAGTTTCAAGGTATAGGAGGATTGGGAGGACTGAAGCCCTATTCAACATGACGGAATATGAAATCTAGAATGAGGAAGTCTTGAGTCATAGAATATATAACGAGTTTTGAGACATGATGGAATATGGAATGAGGGAGTCTTAGACTACAATTAAGGTTTCCATCTCGTCTTTGGACATAAGTGTTACACAACAGTCTTTTTTTTTTTTTTTTTTTTTTTTTTGACAGGAAACGATAGTGTATTTCATTAATCAGCACAAACCATTACAAGGGTGTCATTGGGTACATAGCTTCAGTGACCAATAAATTGATCTGAAGTGAATTACACAAATAGACAAATAAGAGGAAACCTTAAACGACAACCACAAAAGCTAACATACAAACGTCAATCGCACAAGAGCTACCAGTACACATCTATTACAATAAACGATAGCAGCAACATAGAAATACAGATAGCCACAACAGCCATCGCTAAAAAACAAGGCCACAAAGGCGAAGACTACCAAAACGCATCCCACAAAGGCGAAGACCAATTTGACCAAAACAAACAGCGACACCACGGTGCACAAAGGCAAGTGGACAACGAGACAACACCGGAAAGGGGTCCGTTGTACACCTCAGTAGTTAACAAAATATTCCGAGAAGGAAACCACAAGGCAGCACCTTCCAATGGAAAGATGCGCCACTCTTGATAAAGACCAATGCATATATTTGGATAACCCCATCAGCAAGTCGAACCAAGGCAGTTGGCTGCACAACGAGAAGCCAGATCTGGAAAAGCCCAGGCGATGCAACCCCAGCAAAAGCACGACCTAGACGACGCAAACAGAGGGTGGGCACAGGAGGCGGTGTGTCCAAATCAAGATGAGGAAACATCCACAGCACCGGCAAATGAGTGGCTTCAACCCACCAAACGACCTCAATCAAAACCCAAGCTCTGAATCAGACCCAAATCAAGAGAATAACTTGAAAAGGGCGAAACCCAGATCTGGGAAAGAGACTCGAAATCACGGGACAGCCGTGCAAAAGATGGGGGAGAAGAAAAAGAACAGGGATGGAGCAAGCTAAAAGAGGCAGAGAGGGAGAGTTGGCATAGTGAAGAGGAGAAAAGAAATGGGAAGAACAGAGGCGCGGGGGAGAAGGGAGGGAATGAAATGCAAGGGAAGGGGCGGCATGAGGAGGAGGGGAAAAATCGAAACTGGCGAGGGGTGGAGGATGGCTGGGATGGGAAGATGGGGGGAAGAAGAATGGAGGAAAAGCTAGGGAAAGAAAGGGAGAGGGTGCCACCGGCCCCTAGCCATAGCCACCGGCCCTAGCCACAGCCAGAGGCCGGCGGCGAAGAGGGGGATGGTTGACGGCTAGGGTTTGGTTGAGGGAGCTGGGACCTTATATTTGAAGACCCTCTATCTATTACACAACAGTCTTAGTCAACATGAAACTTCTGTTTCCTATCCTAATGTTTAAATTCAAATGTAAATGTTGTTTATTAGTTTTGATGTTGGGATAAAATGTATTCAGCTTTGCATAAGACTCTTGTACTGATGTATATTTATACGACAAGTTGAATGAAGATGACAATAACTTCTGCAACCACTTTATCATAAAAATGTCCATAGGATTGGTGTACTGATGTATTTTTATACGACAAGTTGATTGAAGACAACAATTACTTCTCCAATCATTGGGCTAAAATAAACTCTGGGGAGAAAATATATCTCTCGCCTAGATTCCCCTAGGATTTAAGCCTGGCTTAAATTATTTTGGACTCACCAAATTGTCATATTTCAAACATTTTTTTGTTTTTTACTTATAATCTAACAGCTACGATCAAATGAGACAAATCTAATGGTAAAAAAAAAAAAAAAAAAAAAAATTTTGACGGCCTCAAATTAAATCTTTCTAAAGTAATTTAAGAAAATTATTTAAATCAAGTTTAACTTAAAACTTTATAAATACCTATGTATTTGTATGATTTTTAATTACTTATCAGAATTTAAATATTTTTAGATTTAAATGTTCATAAAAATAAATTATGATAATCTTCATAATTTTTTTTTTTTAGCGAAACGATAGCATTAGTAAGTTAAATGTTAGATTAGCCACCAACGGGGTTCGAACCCACACCATCATGTAAGGGCACAACACCTTTCCACCACTGTGGTCAAGGGCCACTTGTAAATCTTCATAAATTTTATTTTCAAAAGAGTTCGAAAAAGAAAAGCCTAAAATCATTATATTATTAATCTCAGGCTAAAATTTTAAGCCGAGTTAGAGGAGAAAAGTCGTTGCTGGGTTATGGCTTAAATAAATATATATATATATATATATATATATATATTTAGTATATCGATATTTTTACACTAGGGGGAGGGGAAATTTGGCTAAGCCACATAATGACCAACCTAATTTGGTATCGAATTTGTCATCCACGAGATTCAAATCTAAGACCTCTCACTTCTAAGCGAAGACGATGGTTTGGACAACACATGATGATGAAAAGACAAGCCTGAACTATTGATCCCCTATAGAAATGTACAATTGGATAGTTCTAGGGGTGGTTCGGTATGGGATCCGATACCGAAACCCTTGTCCTGATTCCCAAACCGAAATTTTCGGGAATCCCAATTGCAATACCGATCCCGTACCAAATTTTCGGGAATCCCAATTTTTGGGAATCCCGAAATAGTTTCGGGATTTTGGGACAAATCGAGAATCCCGAAATGGTTTTGGGCTTTTGGACTAAAATTTGACATATTATGTTTTTGGGCTAAAATTCAATCTTTTATATTGAAAAATTGACATATAGGCCTATTCAAAAGAAATCTGCCTATTCAATACTTTCTTAGCATCTGCCCAATCTGCCAATTTGACATAGTTTCATAGTTTCATAGCATCTGCCTATTCAAAAGCAATCTGCCAATCTGTCTGTGCACAAATCTGTGCACAATAGCATCTGCCTATTCAATTTCTACTACACATGCATGCAATAAAAATAAATTAAGTACCAAATCCAAAAACAAAAATATTAGCATTCAACATAGAAATATATTCAAGAAAATCTGAGCATTAAAAAATCTGAGCATTCAACATAGAAATGTATTCCAAGCAAATAAAAACCAGCTCGTTTCTAATTTAGGGGTTGGCAAACCTACAGACTTTGTAACGTCATGTCTTGTTTCTACTAATCTGTGCACAAATATGCCAATTAAATGACAAGGTCCAGTTAAGTATCTGCCTATAATATGCCAATCTATGCACAGAATTACAAAACTTGATTTGCTATCAAACATTAAAGCAAGACCATGTATCTAAGATTCTATAGCGAAAACAAAAATATTACCTGACGCAGCGTGTGACTAATTTGAAGTTTGAACATGTGGAATGATTAACTCCTCAGTTGCTACAGCAGTGCTAAACCTGCTAACACTTCTCCCTGAAGACAACCATGAAATCAGTCAGCATAGATAATCACTTGTAGTAGTGCTTAATAATTTTCGTTGTTGATTAATGATCAATGATAGCGGTTTAATTTATTACGTGTAAAGGTACACCAGTGAACGCTTAATTCAATGATGTGTGTGCAGGTGTGAATAGATTTACTTATTGTCGCAAGTAAGACTCCAAGAAAAAAGAATAACTTTAATCTATTTCTCCAGAGTGTAAACTCAGGGGTATTATTCTCATTAAACCCTTTGTTAGTTAAGGTATTCTCCACTTCCAAGCTATGATATTAAAGCCTAACAATTTGAACTAGCCATCTAGAAAGTTGAAGAGTTTCCCTGTATGTATTATGTGAACATGAAATTAATGGACTAACACAGTGGGGAAACCTAGTACCAACATTCTGAACGAAGCGAGCAGGATGCAACCAGAAACAAAATTAGTTTCTGTTTGTAAGGATATAATACATTTCAAGGCAAAGAAGCTTGCACGTCTCAATTTATGAACTTATGACTAAGAAAAGTTACACTCGAGAATTAGACTACCAGGCAGGAATCATATGAGCTAAAGTAGCAGGACAAATGTTAAGATGTGAAAGGTTAACAGGTGAAGGCATCGTGGGACAGTATACAATACATTCACCTGAAAATATTAGGATGCCCACCTCTAAAACGCGGTTACCGGCAAATGATACATGTCCATTTTGAAATTCAGATCTTAGAGCTTTGACTAGATCAAGAGAACTTTCCCACAGCTTTAATCCCCTTACAACCCGCCAAAACCAAATACATAGCATCACACATGGGTGCCGCAGCGCATCATCAATAAAAGAAACGATTTTTAAAAAAGAATACGATAAACTCAATCAAACATCATTTTAATTATTGAATGACTACTAACAAACAGATGAAGATGGAAGAAATGTATAAGTTAATAACACACAAAAAAAAAATTTGCCAACAGCATGAATAAATTAGGCCATCAGCGGGTCTATAACCGGCCTCGAGCCCTTCAACAATCCCTACTGTCAATTGGGCACTAAATTTTGGATGAGTGATAGAAATTAGATTTCAAAACACTAAATTAATTACCTAATTTGGGGTGAGAGTGAGACTCGGACTCGGTGCTGGATCGAGAGTTATGTCCGTGAGAGAAAATCGCCCGAAAGAGAGAGATCAAAAGAGTCGGAGACGATTCGTGAAGGAATCGTGAAGGAAGGCTGGAGAGTTCTGTCTTTGATACTTTGGCGTGGCGGTGGCTGGGTGGTGATTCATGAAGGAAGGCTGGACCGCTGGAGAGTCAGAGACGATTCGAAGAAAGGCTGTGTGGTGAAGGAAGGCTGGCGGTGGCTGCGCTTCAAGTTCGATGGAATTGGAATCAATGGAACGGAAGTGCAATGGGGGATCCGACCTAAAAACAAATGAACGGCACACATTAAATTCAAAACAATGAACGGTTGAAAAAATTCTCTTATAATTAAAATATAATATATATATATATATAATATTTATTTCGGTTTGGTATGGGAATACCGAAAAAATGGAGATGCAAAACCGAATCCCGTACCAAAAATTTCGGTTTGGTTCGGGATGGCATACCGAAAATTTCGGGAATTTTGGTTTGGAATTTTTTTGGTTTGGAATCGGAATTTTTTCGGTTTGGTTTGGGATTTTTGGAATTTTTTTCCAGCCCTAGATAGTTCTGTTGATTCGGTTTAACCCTTGTATAGATACAATACAAGCCAAGATACACGATAATCCTTCTTCTTTAGGGGAGAAGGAAATGTAATTACATACTCAGCAAGGAAACCTAATCACGCTCCCAACTACTTCTACAGGAGACGCTCTTACATTTAATTGTACTTATTTCATGTGGGCTTCGTCGTCCCAAGCATATGGAGTATCGGACCCAGACAAATACCATTCAACCACCACTTCGTTTCCATGATTCCATCTCTCTGTTCTTTTAATTTTTAATTTTTAATTTTTAATTTGTAATCTTTAATTTGTAATTTTTAATTTTTAATCTTTAATTTTTAATTTTTAATCTTTAATTTTTAATCAACTGTGATTTTTCATATCTGTGTTTGAATAATAATTAAAATGTATAAAGTCTTAAATAATGGCTGGTCTACACGGGGAACACATAAATAACAATCATTGCCCTATCAGAAGAAATATATCAATTAATTTGATGTTATCAGGTATGAGTTGGACTTTTTTTACAGGAAACAATAGCAATTTGGATTTTTATAGCAAATAGTCTTTGAAATTGACCATTAATGTGGTCATTTCATCACAATTCTGTTAAATTCAGTTAAGTGCTGATGTGACACGTAAATGAGGCCCATAATATTTACGGGTTTTTATCATAAATGATCATGGAAATTAACCCACACCATCAAGATGGTCCTTGAAATTAAAAATCAATCAATGTAGTCATTGAAAATAGGTGTCGCAAATCAATTTGGTATTTCCATCACAATTCTGTTAAGTGCTGTTGTGGCACATAAATGGGCCCCATAAGTCAATTTTTCTTACAAATGGTCCTTAAAATTGACCTGGAACATCAAAATGGTTTGAAATTGACCCACGACATCAAAAAGGTCTCTAAAATTAAAAATTGATCAATGTAGTCATTTCGTTACAATTTTGTCAAAAATTATGTATGTGCTGATGTGATATATAAATGGGTTATACAAGACTAATTAAATTGAAAAACTTACAAATACGCTTAATAATTTAATAGTTGATAAAAAAGTTGTCAACCCAAAAACCCAGTCCTGCAATTACCTCCGATCCCAGTCCACATTTCTCTACCTCCTTCGCTCTCTTTTCTAAAAAAAATCTCAATGTACCCATCCTTACCCATTTTGACACCATTTACCAAATTGAACTTGGATCGAGATCACATTTGGTTATTAATTAAATGATAATATTAATAACCATAATTTTTAAAAAGTGAATCGACTTTGTATTTTTTTTTTAAATTCAACAATTGTCAACAAACGAGACCACATGAAGACAAGCCATGTCACATCATGCGTACGAGTTGGACTTGGAAATGGTTTTACGACAGCTTGAAATGCTGGATCCTCTTCACCAAGCCCCCGAAAAGGAAAAACAGCACATGGTGATGGAGTTTGATCAAATTTGACTGCACAACTAATTTTCGTTTGGAAGAAGCAAAGGAATCAAAACAGATCGGAGACAGATATCCAAAAATCCTTTGCAACACGTTGAATGAAGTATTTTGTTGATTCACGAAAATTAATTTTGTTTGGTTTAGTTGGTTGCTGGGATATAAATGATTATCCACATGCAATGACCACACATTTACACAGCCATGCATTTTTTGACCCATGCACGATTCCAGCTCTCTCAAGTCAAATCTATTCAATATTTGTTTATTAGGGCCTGTATCTACATACGAATTAAGATCACAGCTAAATTCACATGGCGATGACGCTTGAATTTGAATAATATTAAAAACAAAAAATCCAACCCAACTTTATGGATCTCTGTTTTTTCTTTCTTACTAACCTTTATGCACGCGCTCACGCGAGTGCTAAAAATATTTTTTGAACCACAACGTGCTACGCTTGATTTATACGTTTTAAATGTATTTATATGCGTTAATTGCTTCAATAATTTTTTTTTATGATAAAAAAAAGGTCAAATATTTGAAGTAAATGAATAATATTCGAACATGCTAGAGAAAACCTCTCATAAACCAATCAAAGCAGCTGAATCCACATAATAATCTTTCAATTTCCATCTACATTCTATTGAATTTACATTAAGAATAGAGAAAATAATATTTAATAAACAACTGATTGAATTACATTATTGCTAGCTCATTGTGAGGCTAAGCCCACCCCCTCCCACTTAGTGTAGAAAACATCGTTCGTTCCAAAAAAAAAAAACTATCATTGAATCACATTATTATGCACGTGCGAAAGACCTTTTTTATAAAGGAAAACTAATGAAAATGGCTTGAAAATTTTGAGTTTTAACGATAAGGACAAAATAAAGGGTAAAGTGAATAGTACCAAGATTGACTTTTTAGTGTAAAAATACGGTTTTTCGTTAAAGTGAACAGTACTAGGAGCTTTTCGTTAAAGTTCCCTTATTATAATTGGCACTACGTGCCTCTTATGTGTTTAAAAATAGAGAAAATAATACAACTGATTGAATCACATTATTCTGCGCGTGTGAAAGATTTTTTTTATCATCGGCGGTACGCGGCTCTTAAGATATTTTGAAAGTGTTTAAAAATAGGGAAAATAATATTTAATAAACAACTTATTTGAATCATATTATTTCTAATCCAATATGAGGCTGAGCCCACTCCCTCATCCTTAGTGTAGATAATATCATTTGTTCGAAAGAAAAAAAAACAATCATTTGACAACTAATCGAATCACATTATTATACGCATGCAAAAGGCCTTTTTTTATAAACAGCACTACGTGCCTCTTAAGATGTTTTGAACGTGTTTAAAATAGAAAAAAATAATATTTAATAAACAACTGATTAAATCATATTGTTGCTAGCCTATTATGAGGCTAAGGTCACCATCTCCCCCTTAGTGTAGATAATATCATTTGTTCAAAAAAAAAAAAAATCATTTGACAACTAATTGAATCACATTATTATGCGCATGTGAAAGCTTTTTTATAACCGGCACTACGTGCCTCTTAAGATGTTTTGAACGTGTTTAAAAATAGAGAAAATAATATTTAATAAACAATTTGTTGAATCACATTATTGCTAGCCTATTGTGAGGTACTAATTATAAAACAAAAAAACAAAAAATTGTACAAAAAAAATGTACAAAATAATTAATTATTATAAAAACACTGTTTATATGATGAAAATACCCCTGCATTATTTGGTGCATTATTTTTTATTGCTTTTGAACTTTTTTGTTTGGGAGGCATTTTTCTGTCCACTTTTTTTTGGCAAAGCTTGTGACCCCAAAAAACACTGTTCACAGTAGTGTAGTTTTGGCTTTATATATAGAGATATAGGTACTCATTGATGGTGATCGCTGTTTTTTAAAGGTTGACATTGAAGAAAGTTGAGGTTTCATCATAAAATAATTGGTAATATAGGGGCTAACTTAACTTATTTATAAGTCTTTGCATTGTTTTTCTTCTCACCGACGTATGATTCTTTAAGCTTCACATTCTCACACGCTCCCTCATGTATGGAGGATTTTCAAGTCAAACACATGAACAACAGTACAAATTGGGTGACGTGGATAACGTGTGGCTATTAGACTTCATAGGTGAGCCAACCTGCTCTGATACCATAAAGAAAGTTGGAGTTCCATAATCAAAATTAATTGGCAATATGGAGAGAATAACTCAACCTCTTATAATCTCTTGCAAGATTTCTCCTTTTATTTATGTGAAACTCTTTTACCTTTACATCCTCAGACGCCCCCTCATGTGTGGTAAATTTTCAAGTCAAACACATAAACAATATGAATTGTGTGATGTGGAGCATGTGTAATCATTAGGCTTCACACGTGGGCTAACTTGCTCTGATACTATGAAAAAAGTTGAGGTTCCATCATAAACTCAATTGACAATATATAAAGTAGTCAAATTTACTTATAAACTTTTATAAAATTTCTTTTTTTCATCGATGTGATACTCTTTAACCTTCGTATCCTCGCGCAGACTTTAGGACTCGAACCGCAAAGAATGTACGTGTAGGATGGAATTTCCTAGATATAGACACTGTACTTAGATAGGTGTAGCCATGATCATTGGCTTCATGCATGGTATGTACTTTGTACGCCAAACTTTACTTTTGGTCCCTATAATTTACTCCAAGTTCATTCAAGTCCCTGCAGTTTTCATTGTGCAATCTTGACCTTGTGGTATATCAAACATTGGAATTAAAGAACTCTTCACACATTCCTTTTTGACGAAGCAATCACACGATCTCGTAAAGATGATTTGCCTTTTCCAAATGCAATATGATTTCTAAAAATAGTGTCAATCAAGAATACCTTTTTTTCCTTCGGCTTTTTTCTGTTATAACCACATAAATTGCATGCTCTTGTCTCATAAAAAAATGTATTTCTTATAAAAAAATGTATGCACGGGTCAATATCTTTATTTTCTTTTTTTATTCTTCAAAAACATAAAAAATAGACACAACACACACACAAACACACACACATATATATATATATACATATATATATGATCCGTAGCACCACACAAAAATCACAAATTTTGACACAAATTTTAGACATTAGATGTATCCATTTATTCAGTTGGAGTTAAGGAAGGTTATAATTGAATTAGATTCCAAGGAAGTTGTCTCAAGCTTATGTAATTCTATTTATCAGGGCAAATGGCAGACGGTTCCAGTGCTCTGCCGAGCATTGTAGCTGAAGGGGTCCTTCCAACAATGCAAATGGTCTTGGGTTCCTAGATCCGCTAATTTGATGGCTGACAATCTAGCGTCTGTGAAGAATTCGGAGATGAGCAACTATACTTGGGTCGAAAGACCCCCATCTTCAATTGTATATATTCTGAGCAAAGATGGTCTACCCTGCCCACATTAAGTGGAGTCTTTGCTGGAGGGATTTAGGGTGACATAAAGTTGTTGCCTGTGTCATTCCTTGGCCTTTTATCACTCCACTCTTGGTTCTCACTTTTGGTTTGTAACTTTGTTAGTCCTCGTTGTGGGCTTTCCTTTTGCTCTTTGGCTTTGCCCTGGTGTAGTTCCAATTTACCAAAAAAAAAAAAAAGACGTATACATTTATAGGAAAGAGATCATATTCAGATCTCTTCCACCAAAGCCCACGGATCAAGTGATCTGAACCCTTGAAATTTGATCCAACGGCTAATTTTAACCGTTGGATCAAATTTCAAGGGTCCATATCACTTAATCCGGGAAGTGGTGGAAGAGATCCAGAGAGAATCTCTTTCCACATTTTTAATGGTTGAGAAAGAAAAGGCAAACATGATGATGATGAAAGCTTTTGATTGTGGAAAAGGATCCTCGCCGGATCCCTTTCCTAGGGATCCTAGGGATCTCGTGATCTCACCCGTTCATCGTATATTGTGTGGTCAGTTTTCATTAGGTACTATTCATATTTAATTTTAAATTTTAAAATTTGAAATAATTTCTGACCACACAATATACGATGAATGTGTGAGATCACGGGATCCCTAGAATCCCTAGGAAAAGATCCGGCGAGGATCCTTTCCCTTTGATTGTTTCCATTATTTTAGCCTAGCTTCCTAAAGCTCTAATACACAAACAAACGTAGACTAGTAAATCAGTAATAAAATATAACTAGCTAGTGACTATTTTCATTGGAAATACGAGATGAGAGATTAGTAAGGATTATATATAGATTTAGGCAACATTAGTACTAAGATACAAAACATTTATTGACAAACTTGAATTTGAAATAATCGATATGGTTAAGAAGATTTGAAATGACTAGACAGAATACACCTAGAGCAATTTATAAATGACAATTTGGTGATACTGATATGAGTTATTTTTTATATTGGTGAATAAGAGCATCTTTGAAGGAGATGTTAAAAATTAAGAGTGATGATAGACCCATCCCATTGTCCTATTTCTACACCCATATTATAATTTCACCCACCATAAAAATAAAAATAAATTAAAATATTATTTCTCCACTCACCATTATTCCTAAAATAACCTCTAATGTCTAATTTTTTAAACAATAATATTAATATGTTTTTTAAATTTAAAAATAAATAAAAAACTTCATGCTTCCTTAGTTGCCACTACACTAGCTGCATCAGAACCTCCTCCCACCCCCATCAAAAACCAAAACCTTTAACATCTGCTTGGCAGCATCTCCTTTGGAAAGAGAGAGAAACCAAAGGGAAAGTAAGAGAGAAGCACATGGGGAGTTTTCCAATACAGAGGCAGATTGCACCAAATCGATTTATTCGAACTGGAATTGGGTATTTTTTTTATTTTAAAATCTGGCTTGTCGTCATTGTTCGTATATGAGGAAAAGGAGGAGAGGATGGAGGTGGTAGTACCAGAATTGAAAGCTAGAGTGGGGTGGTGTTTGTTGCTGGGGAGGGTAATGGATGATTGGGGATTTGATAGTCGTCGGTCCATCGTGGATGATTTAGGAGGATGATGGATTTATTTTTACTTTTTTTAGTTTTAGTTTTTCTTTATTCTCTTTTATATTTAATTAAAGCTATAACAAATTTATAAATGTGGATTTAAAAGTCTTTTGCTAAAAAGATAATTATGTGATTAACATTTTGATTAAAAGGTGTTTGTTTGGGGGGGGGGCGGCGAATAAGACAATGGGGTGGTTTTAGTAGCACTCAAAAATAAATGTCAAATGTTAATTTGATGGCTGACGTGATAATGTCAGATTTTTTTTCTTTTCCCAACTGATATGTTTTTTTGTTATAAATGATATTTGTAAGACCCATTTTAAAAAGAAATCAATTAAAATAAATTTTGAAGATCTATAATTGGTGCATTAATATGATCTATACAATAAAATAATTAAAAATTATTTGACATCACGTTTTCTCATATGTCAAAATTTTATTTAAGTCCCTAATTTAATATTCACTGCCACATCATATTATAAGATACCTCTATTACCTACCATATTTACAAACTTTGCCATTTAAATTGTCAACCTATTCTATAATTAAGGCTTAAATATATTCCGTTAATAAGATAAATCCAACTAAGGTAAACTATACTAATTTATACTTGCTGACAAACAAATTCAGTATATAGTAATTTTAGGTCAGTCACCTTAAGAAGTCGAAGATAGAAAAATCAACTACAAAAACATAGGTTAAAAAATTAAATAATAACCCCTTAATATATATATATATATATATGTATATATATCTCACAAACAAAAAAAATAGTATAACAACTCCTTATTATCTATATATAGGAATTGGATAAGTGTAAGTACATATGTGTAGGTACATACGTGCACATAGGTACAGAAGTATCAGTATGGGAGTGTTGGTACATATGTACACATAGGTACATTGTGACAACCCATCCCTAATTTTACGATTTTATTAATTTTAAAAGAGAGAATTGACGAAAATACCCTTATAGACGAGGACGTTGACTTTCATTGACCAACGCATTGTGAGATGTATGGAACATTCTTTTAGCGTATTCTTGTAGTGCTCGTCACTACGAACACATAGGCACAAGCAGAATCGAAATCGGAGCTACGGTTAAAATTTTACGAAACTACGAACGTGGAAGGCATTTCGGTAATTTCACGTTGCAGGGATAGTTTTCTATTTTGTCTTTTGTGGCATTGGTTTGTGCAGCTAGTGGGGCCCACAACCCATTTTCTCCCTATTCACCCGTGTTCATCTCTCGGATATCTCACTCTCTCTCTCTTTCAACTCTCACTTCTCTCCCTCTCATCTCTCATCTCACCTCTTATTTCAAACCCTCAGTTTGCAAGTGCAGAGAATGACCCATACGCCATCAACGTTGCCAGCCACACACCACCATCGTACTCCGGTGAGCCCTCAGGTCACCATACCACTGTTTCTTTCGTATGTTCTCTCTCTTTCTTAACCTCTCCCCTTAACTCTATTTTCTTTCGGTGAAACACCAAAGAGTTGTAGTGACCAACACCACCACCAGCCACTCATGGCGATGGCCATTCTGGCGAGCCAAATCACAGCACCATGTTTCGCATGCTTTTCCTCGCACTACTATAAAATTATCTATAACTGACGGTTCAAAAACCGACAAAAAACGTATATTACTGTCGGATTTTAAGCAAAATCCGACAGAAAATGGATGCAATGACGGATATAATAAGCGACAGAATTGCTCGCGTCAGGAAATTAATTTTCCGACAGAAAATACTCTAAAACCGATAGAATTTGTGTCGGATATAACCGACAGAGAATAAATTAATAATGAATAAATGATAGCATTTTCTGTCGGATAAAACCGACAGAAAATATACAAAACCGACAGGAAACATATTGATAATAAATAAAACCATTTTTTGTCGGATAAAACCGACAGAAAATATATAAAGCCGACAGAAAATATAAATATATAAAATCGAAAGGGAATATATTAATAATAAATCAGACAATCTCTGTCGGATAAAACCGACAGAAAATAGATTAATAATAAAAAAAATATAAAAAGGACATGACAGCATTCACTGCACTTTCTACAATTTCTTATTTCGTACCATCCTCCTCCCTCTGCTCTCCCTCTTCCTCTTCCTGCGACTCCGACGGCTTCATCTTCGAAATCATCCTCTCCCAGCACAACCTTTCCAGGTTTCTTCCATTGCATGCAATCTGCTCGCTTGCATCGTTAAAAAGGCTTTCTGTGGGCTCCAATGGATTGTACGGAAGCCTCACGGATGACCTGAAAAATTGCTCGAGCTTGGAGCAGTTGGATTTGGGTAAAAGTTCGTCCACCGGAAAAGTTCCAGACTTGTCTTCTTTGACAAAATTAACCCTCCTGAGTTTGAATGGCAGTGGATTTTTCGGGAAATTTCCATGGAAATCGTTGTAATTTTGCTGTGATTTTGTAGCCAAGAAATGGCCAAATGAACTGAGGAAACAACATCGAAGAAAAGGTTTCATAAAATGGAGGTTAATCACATACACATTTCTCTATATTTTAAATGAAGAAAAAAAAAATCTCACCTCATATTTTTCAGTTTGTTGCTTCCATGTATATGCATCCCAGAGATCAACGCCCATATCTCCCCAGTACATACCCACTTTAAGTCGGCATGCATTTTCACAGCTTCAACTTGCTTCTAGAATTGTTCATCCATGGTGATTGAAGTGAGAAGGAGAAGGGGAGAAGAGTATGAGAAGGAAATGAGGAAGGGAGAAGACACTGACGCAAGGAATAGATGAAGGGGTTTTATTTTGGAAAATTTTCATTATTGTCGGTTATAACCGATAGAACAATTTTTTTTAAATAAAAAAAGATAAAAGATTTTCATTACTGTCAGTTATAACCGACAGAAAAAAATGGCGGCAAAAATCCCCCCAAAATTTCCTCCCAAAATTTTAAATTCCCTCCCAAAATTTTAAATTCCCCCCAAAATTTTGTTACAATTTAAAAAAATAAAAAAATAATTGTTTGTTTTAATAAATAAATAAATAATATGTATTTAAATAGAATACGTTTTTAAAAATTAAATAAATAATTGTTTGGTTTAATAGATAATAACCCATGTAAAATATGCAATAAAGAAACAAAATGATAATTGTACAATGAAAATGTCATCACATAAACTAAATATTGTGTAATCAATACATGAAAATCATAAATAAAAATTTAGCACAAATTACTTTTCCCACTTAAAAATTTAGGCAAATTTAAAGGAGATATGCATTCTACGAAACTTTTTTCAACGATCCAACCGTCAAACTTATTTGCACACACTCCGAGATTGCATACGTAAAAAATCATAAAAAGCAAACATTCAGAGATTATGTAACGGAACAAAAGTTTTCGACGGTTATAAATGAAAAATCACAATTTAATGGTTTATTTTAGCTCCGATTTTAATGATTTTTTACAGCTACACTCCTCGACCATATAAGAATGCAATGAATAAATTTGATCTTCAATTTAAAATATTTACACTATTGGATACCACAAAATCTTATTTTAGACTTAATGGAAGTATAACATTGACTCTTAAGTGTTTATTTAATCTACCGTTTTGACGCGATACACATTCTACGAAACTTTTTTCAATAATCTAACTGTCAAACTTGTTTGTACACACTTCGAGATCTCATACGTAAAAAATCACAAAAAATAAACATTCAGAGATTAGGTAACAGAACAAAAAATTTAGACGGTTATAAACGAAAAATCACAATTTAACGGTTATTTTAGCTCCGATTTTGATGATTTTTTTACAGCTACACTCCTCGTTCCTATAAGAATGCATTGAACGATCTTCAATTTAAAATATTTACACTAGTGGGTAATTTTTTATACTTAATGGAAGTATAACATTAACTCTTAAGTGTTTGTTAAATCTATCAATTTGATAGGATATGCATTCTACGAAACTAGTTTCAACGATCCAACCGTCAAATATGTTTGTATATACTCCGAGATAGCATGTGTAAAAAATCGCAAAAAAAAAACATTAAGAGATTAGGTAACGGGACCATGAGTGAAAAAAAAAATATTTAAACCATTTGTTTATTTATTTTTAATCAATATAACATTTTAAAATAATAAAATAGTCAATTTCTGTCGGTTATAAACGCCAAAATACTAAAATAATAACCGTCAGAAACTAAAATAATAAAATAGTCAATTTTTGTTGGTTATAACTGCCACCATTAACTTAAAAACCGCCAGAATATGTTAAAAATATTAAAAAAAAAGAATTCAAAAATACTGAGGGTTATAATAATTTTATGGCGATTAAATCCGCCAGGAAAAATCCGCCAGGAATTTATGTCGGATATATCCGTCAGAAAGTATCTTTAATCCGACAGTAAATAAATTATGTGTCGAATATCTTTTATCCGTCAGAATGGCTTATTAACCGCCAGGATCATCCGACACCTAAAGCTAATATTGTAGTAGTGTCGAGCCTTTGAACGAACACCGACGCCATGTTTTCCGATGAACTCGTGAACCTCGATCACAATGAGTCTCGGGACCCCCAACCTCAAATCCTCGTTATTTCGAAGTTCTATATTATTTTTCAACCTTAAAATGAGATTTGGGAGAAAGTTAGTTCAGATTGGACGAAGGGGAAGATCTTCCAGTTTTCTAGGGAAATCAAGAATCGTGGTTATCCGACCTCTTTTAGGCCCATTTTTTGGCTATCACCGATGTTGACTTGACCCCCAATAGGTATAAACTGATTCCTCATATTTCTAGCTTTGCTCTAATTTTTAAACCACTGAAAATGACTGAGATTTGAGCTTGTTAGGAGCTTTGGAAGTCGGACCAAAAACCTGCAAAATTGCAGGAACTCGCCAGGAAGAAGTACAGTTGTACTCATAAGCGCGTGGGCACACGTGAAAGTGTGAGGGTGGTCTGCGCATACGGGGTGTGGCTGCTGGTGCAGCCACCTTGTGGCGGTGCGTGCAGCGGCGCTGGGAAGAACCCGAGGTCCCTCCTTAGGTTTCTCGACATGTCGTACCCGAATCGGCCTTCCGTTTTCTAAAATTTGACTGTTTTAAAATAATTTCTTTATTAGTCGTACTTTGTACTCTCGATGCTTCGAGGCAGGTTCAACTCGACGACATGAATAGTGAGTGGGTCTTTTCTTTGATATATACATATATTTATTTAGTTTCCATATATACATCAACTAATGAATTTTCTATACGACTGCCGTAATTAAAATAACTTTTATAGGAAATGACGTAACGGTGAGAATTAGGAAATCATTATAAATCTTACAGGATGCCTTAATTCAGTTTACGACTATGAATAATATTATGTTGACTAGAATTATCGAATCATTGTGGCATGACTATATTTATGTTATCTGCTTATCGTTTGCTGCACCGGTGTTAGTACTCACCCGGGCCAGCGCCAGTCTTTCATGTGTATGTGCACAACGCACCGTACGCTCACTTTGGATCCATTGTAGGTGCCAGTCATGTCCTATATTGCTATAGGCAATTAGGACTTGTATGTGCTGCGTATAGCGCCAGTCTTCACGTGATTGTAGTACTATAGCGTATATCATTGTTACACCCATTCTTGTTCATGTCAAAAATACCTTTGCATGAACTTGTGTGTCAGCACGTGTTGATGAGCACTCGATATGAGAAGTTTGCTTATGCAAGATTATGTTGATTACGGACGTCATGCGTTTATTTACGAAACAATGTGCCGTATTAAATCTCAAGATATTGCAGGTTACGGTAAATACCTTCTTACTATACGTAGTATGTATATTTTGGAAACTATACTTGTTTTACGACGAGGGGTTATTATGTTTTCGAAAAGGTTTTTACAAAACTTTATTTTTAGGCCCACTCACCCTTGTTTTTCGCTCCTCCATGTTCTAGTGGCTGAGCCTTATTGTTGACGAGGATTTCTAACAAAATGTTATTGTGGGAATACTACCGACGGTATAATTCCTCTTTTACCTTTACTGTACTTTACTTATTATTTGACATCACGTGTGAATTGAGTTCATTCCCGCTCACTAGTGTACTCTTATAATTAGGCACTTTTAGGTTTAAATTTATTCACATGTTCCACTACACTACACCTTATGGCTTCGTCACCTTCAAGGTGTTGGCCAGCACAGCTCGACTCGGAGTCCAAATGGACATTCTGGGTCGGGATGTGTCAATTTGGTATCAGAGCATAAGTTTGGGCGGTATTACGTTGATCACACACATGATGTAAGCATTCTCGGTTCTTGAACCTAATTGTCGAATCTTGCCACCTTGTCGAGCACAAAAAATGTGTTAACTTTTTCTAAGTTTTGATAGACATAGACGACTTATCGACACTCTAGAACATTGTTTTGGTGGACACCACTATACTTATACGAAGAACCTCTTTGCCAAGGAAAAATTCCGAATTGAGACAAGTTGATGGCCATGAAGCAGGGCTAATGTATCAGTAATTGTGTGCCACCAGAGATTTACCGATCAATCTCACTACCATTTAGTTATTTCTACCAACCATTCCAAGTTAGGAACCCATAAATAGTTTTGATTCCTTGGCAGTATCTGTTAGTATATCATCTATCAGAATTCCTACGAAGTTTACTTTCGTCGAGATTCCAGAATTGTCTTGAGAAACAACCTGGTATTAAAGTGGTAGCACTAGATGGAAAAACATTTGGGGGACAACCACTTTTGGTCCCTGAAAGCACTAATATCTTCAAACACACTAGTGATCATTCTGGATCTTTAGGAGGAAGATCGACTCCCCTTTAAGTCCGTTCTAAAGTAGATTATTAGCAAATTTTTTCGGCTTTAGGATATTCTAACCAATACTAGTTTCTCAAATTTCTTTCGTTGATGTAGTCGTTATTTCGATGAGCATAGGCATAGGTGTACGAGTTGTTATACCTATTTTCCCTAGAATTAATGAAACCACCTCATAGGACCAGTTCTTTACTAATCATCTGAAACCATCTACCCGAGCGGGCTCTAACTTGTAATCAGCCTATGGTGGCGCTACTAATTGATGATACTGTCTGAGATCCATGAACTGTCAACCAGTATTCAAGCGGTATGATTTTTGATACCGGACATATGTACTAGTATCTGGGAGTGATACCCTTATGCCAGAAAGCTGTTTCACAGTTTTAGGGTAGCGAACAATATCAAGATATCATATGTGCGTTAATTAGTGGCGCAACTAATAGATCGGTTAACAGTGACTACCTGAGTCGAAGAAACTTAGGAGCAAGCTTTGTATTATGACAGTAGAGAATTGAGTATCAAGAAAGCTTTGAAGACCAATTGACACGTCGTGTAGTGAAATGAAGTAGTATGGTACATTTCGAGGACGTATATCTCTGGCGTCATTTCTTCAAATTTTACCTGGGATATCACCAAATGGTGAAGTGAAGTACATTATCGATCCACTTTCTCGTACTAACACCAGTTTTCCTTGCGTCTTTTCAAACAAGTCTTACATTATTAAGATAACCTAGTTACTAAAGCTTAGGAATTTACCCAACCAAACACTTTATCTAGGGAATCTCAAACCTATCCGCGAAGGCGAAAGACCGAACCTTAGGATCGTACCTAGACTTTAGCGACTTAATCAGATGACGAGAAAAACCGTTAGCCCCTACTTCGAGTTCATGGTCTCTTCGACCAACTTTTAGAACCCGAGTTTTCTTCCATAACCTGACGAAATTGTAGTATTCTTGTTGACGACTTTCTTGCCTACTCCAGCAACGAAATCTATTCTCTATACACCGACAGTTAGCTTTACACCAAATCCCTCAAATATTACCTTTGTTTAGTTGGTACTTTTCTTGGGAAACGTGATCTCAGCAGATGACATCCTTATCAAATTTCAAAGGTTGTAGCGGAAGAAAGTTGAAATTCTCACAAAGTGTTGTGAAATACGGGATATCCTTGGTCTTGTCGATTTTATCGACAATTTATTAGCGATTTTTTGGCTATAGTGTTTTTCTTCACATATCAATCGAGGAAAGTTTGTTTAGTTGTGGTGTTGATTATGTATAAAGTTTCTAACAATCGAAGTGTAGTCTCACCTTACCTTTGTTTTACACCTTTCGATGACATTGATCATTTTGAAATCCATGATGACGTTTTCTTTGAATGTTTTGGCTAGGTAGATGCCACATTATGGAGTGTCGCTTATTTTTCCCAATGGTCAGAACGGTTCGAAACGAACCATCTTACTCATAACCTAGAGTCAACAATTATCCTCTTCACTCGAAAATCGGATGACAATTCTCTATGGAGAAACGTGTTCAGAACCTTTACCAACCTTTGATTTCTCAAATACATCTTCATTTGAGATAAGCTAAAATTCCTGATAGTGACGATAGAAGAACCAAATCAATGCCTACAATTGCACTATCGTGTATTACTCCGGTTGTGCAAACGTAATTACTATTCACCGTAGTAAAAGATTTTTCTATCCTTGAACATTTTCAGTCTTTCTTATCCCATTCCAGTTGGAGTTAGCAAGCATCGATTTGACGTTATTTCCAAATCATCAAAGGATCGTTCAAGTGGTTATGATCACTTTTTGTATCCAAATGGAGATGGGGAAATATCACCTTAAGCTTCTGTTACGAGGCATCTCGTACATGTGGAGAATATGATAACGTTTGATAATTACTGACAGACTTGACAAGTCAACTCACCTTCCATTGGTTCAGAGGGACCACGTTTAGACCACTTGGTAAATTTCCTCGTTCTTGAAATTATCAGATTTTCTGACATTTCAATCAGCATCTTTTCTGATTGTGATTCCATATTCACCCCTCTGTGCCGAAAGGCCTTCCAGTCAACCTTGAGCACATCTCTAGACTAATGGACTTCGTGTTGCTTCTGAAGCAAACAAATCGTTTAAGAAAATTGCTCGGACATCCTAATTTTAGTTTTGAACATTAATGCTTCAATCAACCAACAAATGCTTTACTGAATGAATTTTACCGTTGGTGATTAAATCTTGTGGAAGCTACCATTGTAGCGAGAAGTCATACATTCACTCCAGTTACCTCGTATTCTAGATTTGATAGACTTGTTTGACCCTCAAGTTCTTAAGTGTTCTTGTTGCCTTCTCGACATAGTTTTTGCTAAATCTGAGAGAAATTCACTACGAATCTGCTCGCTGAGACCTTGTGAACCATATTGTTCAGGTGCATTGGGTGACCGATGCTACTATATCTCACCATGATACGTGTTTCACTTCCAAGTCTTTGACAGTTTCCTTGAAGACCATGTATACTAACTTTATGCCAGTACCACATTTCACTCTCAAACTAACGGTTAATCTGAATGAGTTGTCTAGACCTTGGTGAACATGTTGTGTTTATTCGTTCTACAGTTTTAGTATCATTATGACTGACACCTATCCCTATTAGAGTTATGTGTAACCACGGTTACAATTTTCAATTTTGGTTATGGCATTGTTTAAGATGTTGTATGGAGACTTTATGCACAATATATGATTGACAGAAGAGTATTACGAATAGGTATTTGAATGATCGTGATTATGATATAGAAAATTTTATAATATTGACGATGTTGCCCGAGAGGGTAGTGCGTGAGCACGATCAAGGCTTTGATCAGACGTTGTATGTGTATTTCTCAATGGGGGGCATGATGGTAATATTGTACCCTCGGGAATATTTTTGCTTTCTTTTCGAGACAACAGTGAGCTGTCGATATCGCGAGCTGCAGACCATAATATCGATAACTTATTCGTTGGATTCGTTAAGCAAGTGAACAACTACGTCCATTTACGTTAGTACCTTCATTTATTTATTTAATTATCATTTGGGGCAGACTCAAGATACTACACCTTTATTCTCGGAGTACATGACGCAACGAGTGCGCAGGTGAAAAATATTATATGTTCAGTTTTAACTTCAGTACACTTATTTTAACATTATGTTATTATATATATATATATATGTATTTTGACGGGATGTTATTATACATATATAAATATTTTTGACTTTATGTATTTATTAAAAAAAGAAGAAGTATTATATTATAGTATTATACTGAAGGAAAAGTTAAGTTAGAGTTTGGAGACATGAAAGAGGAATCATTGCAATCCAATTGCGACGGAATGACATTCTCTTTTATGCAACCGCTTTAACTTGATATCTTCTTTACATATTTATTTTTCTGTTGTCTTTTCACTATTTTTGTATAACAAATGATTTCAAATTACGGGATTAATTTTTTTTTAAGGTGGGTAGATTGTAAAAACCCGTCCTTAATTTTACGATTTTATTAATTTTAAAAGAGAGAATTGATGAAAATACCTTTAGAGGCGAGGACGTTGACTTTCGTTGGCCAACGCATTGTGAGATGTATGAAACATTCTTTTAGCGTATCCTCATAGTGCTCGTCACTACGAACATGTAGGGGCAAGCGGAATCAAAATCGGAGCTACGGTTAAAATTTTACGGAACTACGAACGTAGAAAGCATTTTGGTAATTTCACATTGCGGGGACATTTTTCTTTTTTGTCTTTTGTGGCATTGGTTTGTGCAGTGGGGCCCACAACCCATTCTCTCCTCATTCCCATATGTTCTCTATCTCCCGGATATATATATATATATATATATATATATATATATATATATATATATATATATATATATATATATAATTCTCTCTCTCTCTTTCAACTCTCATCCCTCACATCTATTTCAAACCCTTTCTCTGCAAGTGCAGAGAATGACCGTTACACCATCAATGTGGCCAGCCATACACCACTAGTGTACTTCAGTGAGCCCTCAGGTCATCATAGCACCGTCTCTCTTGTACGTTCTCTCTCTTTCTCGACATTTCCTCTTAACTCTCTTTTCTCTTGGTGAAACACCAAATAGTTGCAGTGGCCAACACCATTGCCATCCATTCATGGTGATGGCCATTCTGGCGAGCCAGATCACACCATTATATCATCACCACCATGTCTCGCATGCTTTTCCTCGAGCCCTGGAACGAGCACCGACGCCATGTTTTCCGGTGAACTCGTGAAGCTCAACCATTGTGAGTCTTGGGACCCCCAACCTCAAATTCTCTTTATTTCGAAGTTCTATGTTATTTTTCAACCTTCAAATGAGATTTAGGGGAAGGTTAGTGCCGATTGGACGAATGAGAGGATCTTCTAGTTTTCTAGGGAACTTAAGAACCGTGGCTATCTGGCCTTTTTTAGGCCCATTTCCTGTCTATCATCGATGTTGACTCAGCCCCCAATAGGTATAAACTGATTCCTCACATTTCTAGCTTTGTTCTGGTTTTTAAATCACTAAAAATGACTGAGATTTGAGCTCATTAGGAGCTCTGGAAGTAGGACCAAAAACCTGCAAAATTGCAAGAACTCGCGAGGAAGGCGAGTACAGTCGTACTCGCAGGCGTGTGGGCGCGTGTGAACTCGTGAGGGTGGTCGGCGCGTGTGGTGCATGGCTGCTAGTGCAGCCACCTTATGGCAGCATGTGCGGCGGTGCTAGGAGGAACCAAATGTCCTTCCTTAGGTTTCTCGACGTGCCGGACCCTAATCCGCCCTCTGTTTTCCGAAATTTGACCGTGTTAAAATAGTTTTTTTATTAGTCAAAAAACGTGTTAGTACGTTACCTGTTTACATAAATGGTGACTCTCGATGCTTCGAGGTGGGTTCGACTCGACGACATGATCAGTGAGTGGGTCTTTTATTTGATATATACATGTATTTGTTTAGTTTCCATATATACATCTAATAATGAATTTTCTATACGACTGCCATAATTAAATTAACGTTTATAGGAAATGACGTGACGTGAGAATTAGGAAATCACTATAAATCTTACGGGATGCCTTAATTCAGTTTATGGCTATGAATAATATAATGTTGACTAGAATTATCGAATCACTGTGGCATGACTATATTTATGTTATATGCTCATCGTTTGCTACACCGGTGTTTGTTCTCGCTAGGGCTAGTCTTTCACGTGTATGTGCACATCGCGCCATACACTTACTTTGGATCCATTGTAGGTGCCAATCATGTCCTATATTGCTATAGGCAATTAGGACTCGTATGTGCTGTGCATAGCGCTAGTCTTCACGTGATTGTAGTACTAGAGCGTATATCATTGTTACACCCAGTTCTGTTCATGTCAAAAATACCTCTGCATGAACTTGTGTGTCAGCACATGTTGATGAGCACTCGATATGAGATGTTTGCTTATGCGAGATTATGTTGATTACGGACGTCATGCGTTTATTTACGAAATATTGTGCCGTATTGAATCTCGAGATATTGCAGGTTACGGTAAGTACTTTCTTACTATACGTAGTATGTATATTTTGGAAACTATACTTGTTTTACGACGAGGGGTTATTATGTTTTCGAAAAGGTTTTTACAAAACTTTATTTTTAGGCCCACTCACCCTTGTTTTTCGCCCCTCCAGGTTCTAGTGGCTGAGCCTTCGTGTTGACGAGGATTTCTGGCAAAATGTTGTTGTGGGAATAGTACCGACGGTATAATTCCTCTTTTACCTTTACTGTACTTTATTTATGCTCTGACATCACGTGTGAATTGAGTTCATTCCCGCTCACTAGCGCACTCTTATAATTAGGCACTTTTAGGTTAAATTTATTCACATGTTCCACTACACTACACCTTATGGCTTCGTCACCTTCCAGGTGTCGGCCAGCACAGCTCGACTCGGAGTCCAAGTGCACATTTCGGGTCGGGGTGTGTCATACATACATACATATAGGTATGAAAGTATTGATACGTTAGCTTCGATACAAAAGTATCAATGCGGAAGTGTACATATAGCTACGAAAGTATTGATACATTAACATCAAAAGAAAAAATCGGTAGATTCAATGTATGAGAAGGTAAAAATAAATCATGCACTATTAGATGTATAAGAAGAAGAAATATTAGATGTGGATGGTGACCCTAGCCCTTTCTTCTTACACGGTTGAAGATAATTTTTTGGGTTGGACAAAAAGTATCATTTTTAAGTAGAATCATTTATGTTAGCAATAAAATGAAAAGTTATAAATAAATTAAATATGAGACATTATAATTCACTCAAGGATAATATAGGATGAAAAAAATTACATAAAAGGAATTAAGTCTGGCATTAAATATAAATGTTGACTTGGACATAAGTCAAAGGACTATAATGAGTTTTTTTTTTTTTTTTTATCTTGGTTAAGGTTTTAGTCTAAAGATAACCTTTTTCAAGGATTAATATCTAGTTTTATATATATAGTGAATACACGGTTAGTACGATATGTTGTTACAATAAAACAAGACATTGCTAAAAAGGGCATGTGTGTACATATATACAGACAAAATTCAAACCTGTTAATGCTTCTGATGTATAGAAAAGAGAGAATTGAGAAGTCATGACCTATAATTAATTACAAATTTGAGCGAAAGTAAATGGTTGGAGCATACAATATATTCTATAGATAATGTAGGAAAGAAAAGAAAAAAAGTACTTGATAAAGGAAAACCCTAGTCTATACTTAATTGTATCATCAATCAATAATACTACATTAGCTTGAAAGCAAAGCAAAGAATTAAATGGACACAAGGGTAACAAGTCGATTTCACTTTCGAAGTTTCAATGTGGTTCACTTGAATGTAGTCTGAAATAACGGCCCTCTGGCATTGCTCGGGATTTAAATTGTACATTTGGAAGCAATACCTTCGTTCCCCGCTAAAATCAAGTATTTATCTCTCCTTGTAAGCTTGGTGCTTTCAAACCCTAATGCCTTACCAATCTCACCTTGCACGTAATTAGCCACATCAACGCTTGATTTATCCCCATCACGACAGGTGGACAGCCCGGATACCTTCTCCAGCAACTGAATGGTGTAGATCGGCGAGGGGTTCATGGTGAAGAAAAGTGGGTCCAGGCACTTGAGCCCACCGGCAGTTGTGCCATGGTACATGCTGACGTTTGTGGTGATTGCAACGGGAATTATTTCGTCACTAATTTCTGAAAATAAGGGACTAAACCTAAGGAGGTAAGGTTCACGACATGTCGTTCCTTCGGGGCAGACAACGACGTCCCCTTCATTCAACAACTTCTCCATCATCTTTCCGTCTTGATGGCGATTTCTTGTTAATCGGACGGTCTTGATTGGTGAGAGGATCTCAGACATCTTGCTTAGGCTGTACGTTACTGCGTGTAGGTTTTTCTTCAATGCGAAGCAAAGGTAGAGAGGGTCTAGCAGGGTTCTATGGTTACAAACGTAAAGCACACCTCTAGGCTTGTCCTTTGGAAGGGTTTGTTTCCGGAGTTTAGGAGCACCCACAGTCAGTTGCAGACCACTGAAACATAGCAGAGGGAACGACAAGTCGTAAGGCAGTGATATGCCAACGATGATTCTGAAGATTGCTACGGCTATCCCTACTGGTGCCCACATTAATATTGCCAGGGTTTCAAGTGGGGTTGGTGTGAGAGCTAATCGACCATCATGGAAAACGAGCTTCTTTGGGTATCTGTCTCTGGGTAGGTTCTTCCAGCTCCTCTTATCTGAGTCTCCCACTAGATAAACATCCTGTACGTGCAAGTTGCAACAAATTTTCAGGCCAAGACATAAAACCAAATCACAATCAAAGAAGAAACAGAAAAGGCTACATGGACCAAACCATTTCTCCCAATATTTTTAATAATGCAAATTAGACGCACACAATTATTGACCTATGTTGGAAAATGATATGTCCATGAACTTATACCAAAATATAGAAGAATGTATTAACTTAAACCAAATCTATTTAATATATATGAAAATTGTTTTATACGATATCTTATCCAGGTTTACTCTAAATCTCTTTAAATTTAACAACATGCCCATGAAGTTTCAATTTTTTAATGAGATACTTTGAATGCGGTCTCTAATTTTTAACATTCTTTAACTAAAATCTTAATGGTTTTCAAAGTTTGATCAAAGTCCCTTTGACTTTGTACACCTCATTATATTACTATTACTATTTTTATTTTTATAGTTTTGACATTAATTGTTTTATATTTTATGAGATTTATAATCCTATAAATTTAAAGTCCCTCATTATAATACTATTAGAAACAGTTATAATAAAAAAAATTCAAACATTTTGATTGAATAAATGGATAAAAACTATGTAACAATAAGAAATAATAAATGGCAAAAGAATGTATCCATAGTGTGAAAAAATTGGTACATTTTGCCAAAAAAATGATACATTTCACATATAACAAAGTGGTACATTAATAAAGAAGAATAAACATTATAAATAAATTTGGGTACAAATAAAAGATTAAAAAATTATGAATACAAATGAATTTTTAAAAAATATGGACGCTAAAAGAAATTAATATATGGATACAAATTAAAACTAAAAAGAAAATACAACAAATTTAAAAAAAATGTTGCAAATTAAAAGTGGGTACAAACTAAAAATATAAATATATGATACAAAGTTTAGCCATAAAACATAAATATACCATATGTAATTTTTCTATTATTGACTAAATATACAATGTCACGTGACAGTAAACACATGGGTACAAATAAAAAAATAACTTAAAAAAAATATGGGCACAAAATGAAACTAATATATGGGTACAAATTAAAAATGAAAAGAAAATTGGTACAAATTAAAAAAACGTTTGCAAATTAAAAATAGGTACAAACTAAAAATAAAAATATATGATAAAAAAATTTAGCCATAAATATAGATATACTAATTGTAACATTTTTAACACTAAAGGAATATATTTAAAAATAAAATTTTTTTATTATTCAAATAATTAATGATGTTATTAATACCCAAGGACCTTGATCAAAAATTGAAAATGAATAGGGTTTTAATCAATGTAGTAGCAAAATGAAGGATGTGAATCTAATTTCTCCTTTTTTAATATATAATTAAAGGAAAGTAAACTATGTACCCTTGTTTGACAAAAAAAAAAAAAAAAAAAAAAACTATGTACCCTTGTTTAACTACTTAAACCCGAGTGAAAATAGAATAAAGGAAGTACCTTGCAATAAGAGAATAATTGGTGATAGCGAAATTTGTTGGAGGCAGAGATACCAATTGTATCAAGGGCCATGCTACCATGTCCACCACGTTCTAGTTCTTCCAAAAGCGGCGAAACAATATTTCTATTCTCCTCTTCTTCCATGATACCCAAAAAGTATCCACCAAACACCTTTAACTCCTTCCCAACCACCATATCGATCTCCAAGTAGTCTTTTAAGAAGCTCTCAATCATTACTTGTGGTAGCTTACTAACAGCAATTTTCTTTGCACCTCTTTGAAGCACCTCAAAGGCTTCCAACCCAACGTCTTCCAAGAAGAACTTAGGCAAAACAGCTGTGCCAACTCTAAAGCTGTCTTTCTTAACCCCAAAGAAGCAGACCATCACCATTATTTTCAACCCTAATTTGTCACCGACAAGAAATATGATAGGCCATAAAAGGAAAAGAACGAACGCCCTTACGAAACCTCCAGCTTCAAAAGCCACGAGCATGAAGTAATTAAACAAACAAGATTCTTTCAGCAGAGCTCCTTCGACGTTGAAGACGATCAGAGTTTGGTTTGTGAGGTTTGATCTTTGGGAGTGAAGAGAACCGAACGACTTCTGATTTTTAGACTGGCTTGATGATAGGCTGGTTGCATGGCTGTTGCTGCTCACATTTCTGGGGAAACCTCTGAGTTTCCGAAAGAAAATGCGATATAAAAAGAAAAACGGCTTCAAGAAAAATACCTTGGGCATTTTTAGAAGAATATTATGTTTTCTCCTACCAAATGCTGCAAGTCGTACAAGTTAGGCTATGTTGTGCATCTTTTAGAGACGGATGTACGTAGTTTTATATGGTTGGAGATGCATTTCATTCCCTCCGGCTTCACTTTTATCACGATAATGCTCACGTCAAAAATACAATTAAATAAGAATCTTGTCGGCTTTGCCGTGTGCCAAATCCATGAGGCTAATCATTTCGGTATGCAACTTGCTTGCGTGGTCTATGTTGCCCGTTGAAAGATAATAAATTCTATAAAGTAAAACAAAAACAGAAGCAAAATCTATTTTTCTGATTTTTCTATTTAATTCAAAAGATTTCAAATAATTCATAAGATCTATCATCTCTATTTACGTTCAAAGTAATATCGACTAATTATATCGTGGTTATTTTTTAGCGATCCTATGAATTTCTAATGTTAATTATACTCTTACCTCTCCTATTGCAATCCGGATTCATATTCTCCCACTTCTTTTAGTATAGTAATATAATATTATCTCTTTTGATAAAAACAGTCTTATCTTTAAACTTTTAATATTGAGTATTTTTTTAATAAACGATATTATTTACACTAATAATAAGAGAGTAGCCTAAATTTCACAATGAGCTTAGCAATAATAAAATCGTTACTAACAAAATATCATACTTGCGAATATAAAATTTGTTTAATTAAATTGTTATTTTGCATGTTCAAACATTTTCTATAATTAAAAATAATTATCAAATATGATCAGATCATGAAATATAAAAATTATCCAACAATAGTAATTAAGAAAATGTCGTACTTGCGAATATCGAACATCTTCTACTTCTACCATTAAAAAGAGAAAAGTGTTATCAAAGCAAGAGTTAGTAAGTTTGATTGGTGTTTATGTGGCCGGTAATACGCATGTATTTCAATATATGTAATGTACACAATTTATTTTTCTTTGTTAAAGGTTATGAACAATTATGAAAGGCAATAAGTGATTATTATTAATGATTCTTGCATTCTACGAACCTCTTATAAATGAGGTATCAATTAACAATAATAAACAGAGAATATGACTACCCACCAAAAGGAGAGATTTTTCCGTGGTTTGGAACACCGGGCGATGTATCACATATCATTATAAAATTGGAGGGACACTTTAAAAGAAATTTTTTCTCTAATTATATAATGATATGTAGCGTATTGCCTTCGTATTTCAATCACACTGAAAAATCTCTTCATCCAAAGGGTATTTTAGTCATTTTATTTTTTGTTTAACTTTTGTAACTAATTAAGATAAAAGGAACAATACAAATTATCAGGCCTTATGCATTTCACAACAGGCCGGAAAAAGTGGGTGTGATACCAATGTATTAAAGTCATATAAAATTCATACTCCTATAGTGGGTCAAAAAATTTGAGTTTGATACTAATAAACTGGATTCATGAGTTCAATATATCACACTCATGAGTTTAATATATTGAATTCATGAGTGTGATACTAATATATTGAACTCATACTAATGTCGCAGTAATGTTATAAGTATTAAATTCAAGATGCTTGAATTCTATATATAAGTATTACATTCACTTAAACTACTGTGGAAGACCTTACCGCTTTAAACCACTATGGCATATGTTGTTGGAAAATTTGGCTTGATAGATTCTACTCCCTTTATAAACAATTTTCAATTTATATACAATAAGTATTAGTATATGATCATTTACATTGGAATAGTAAATTTGATGGAATCGATGAAATAACAATGAAATGTACTAAATATGAAAAAATAAAGAGTAATGTTAGAGAGATTAAATTTGTAGATAAAGTTTTGAAAATTAAAGGATATGGAAGATAATTGGTTTATGACTTACACATTGATAAACGTACTTATTCTTATTGGTGACATGTCATTTAGTTTGCAAATTTAGTATCTAAATTTGGCCTCCCTAGTATTACTAAAAATAAATGTCTTCACGCTGCTTGAGTGAAAAAAGATTATTCGTTAGTGTGTAAGTTCACTCTTCTCAAGATATCTCATCACTCTACAGATTAAAAAAAGAAAAAAAAAAGAAGAGAGATATCTCATCACTCAGAGACAATATCTTAATGTAACAAGTTATTGGCGTACAACAGCCAAATTATTGTGAGAATTGCAAAAAAAAAACCTTTAAGAAGAAAAGTTTAGAACACAGAGGTAATCGAAGAAGAAGAAGTAGAGAGAGAAAGAAAGAGAATTAGATCCTAGAGAAATAAAAGGTTGTTTTATTTCTTTGATTGATTTATCAACAGATTTCCAAAGTCTGTTATATAGTTTTTTTTTACAAACCTTTCTCACTAAGCTAAAAACTAACTACCTTATAACAACCTATGTTATCTCTTGACAAGTGTCCCTCAATTCAACCATTGATTCATCTTCCACATGGACATTAGTTTTCTTCACTTCACTACTCTTATATACCCCCTCAATCTCATGCTTGATGGAGCCGAGCATGAGATTGCCACAATGCAACTGAAATAATGGTGCAGATAAACCCTTAGTTAAGATATCAGCTGACTGATCCGATGAAGAAACATGTTGAATTTGGAGATCTCCCCTTGTAACCCTTTCTCTGACAAAATGATAGTCAATCTCAATATGTTTGGACTTGGCATGAAATACTGGATTTGTAGATAGTGCTATAGCTGAAACATTGTCACAATTAATCATCGGGGGAAAGGATTGTGGAATATGAAGATCACAGAACAATTATCTTATCCAAGCAAGCTCAGCAGCAGTGATGGCAAGAGCTCGATATTCAGCCTCTGTGAAGGACCTTGAAACAGTATGTTGTTTCTTTGAAGCCCACGAAATTGGATTTGAACCAAGAAAAACAATGAAACCAGAAGTAGATCTTCTATCATTCGGGTCTCCAGCCCAAACTGCATCACTATATGATTGCAGATGAAGAGGTCCTGATGTAAATTGAATGCCATACTCAGAAGTGCCTTTGAGATACCTGACTATCCTCTTTACTGCAATAACATGTGACTCCATAGGATTGTGCATAAACTGACAAGCTTGATTGACTAAGAAAGCTATGTCAGGCCTAATAAAAGTAAGGTATTGCAGTGCTCCAACAATGCTGCGATATTGCTCAAGACTATGATAAGGTTTGCCATCATCTTTAAGTATCCTGTGAGAGGGAAAACATGGAGTGGCACAAGGTTTGCAGTCTTGTAAATCAACTTTGTCCACTAACTCCTTGATGTACTTTGACTGAGAGACAAACAAGCCATCAGTGTTATAGTGTATCTGGAACCTAAGGAAATAGTTCAAGATTCCCAAGTCTTTCATGTCAAACTCCCTGGTTAGATTACCAATTACATCTGAAACCAAAAGAGGATCACTACCTGTGAGGATAACATCATCAACATAGAGTAAGAGAACAACTATGCCTTGGGATGTATGTTTAACAAATAAAGAATGATCTGCTGGAGACATTTAAAACCCCAATCCTGGTAAAAAACTTGTAAATCTCTCATTCCAAGCCCTTGGAGCTTGTTTGAGACCATAGAGTGACTTTTGAAGTTTGCAAACATAATTGGAGGGGTGAATAGAACTCTGAAAATCGGGAGGTTGTTCCATATAGACCTCATCTTGAAGAATACCATGCAAAAAAGCATTCTTGACATCCAATTATCTGAGAGTCTACTTAAACTGAGCTGCCAAGGCAAGAATCAATCGAATTGTTGTTGGCTTAACCACGGAACTGAAAGTTTCTCCATAATCTATACCTTCTTCTTGAATGTACCCCTTTGCAACCAATCGTGCCTTGTATCTAGATATGGACCCATCTGCATTTCTTTTTATCATGTACATCCACTTACAACCAACAAGGTTTTTATGCTTGGGAAGAGGAACAAGTGACCATGTATTCTGAGAATGAAGAGCATCAATTTCCTCTTGCATTGCAGATTGCCATTTTGGTATTTTTGCAGCTGCTTTGAATGTTTTTGGTTCTATAGGTGTGGAAGTTGCAGCTACTGAGGCAATATAGGCCTTTCTTTTGATGATTCCACTCTTCGACCTTGTCTGCATTGGATGCAGATTCATATGGATGGGGAGAACAACAGTAAGTTGTTCTTGTTGGAAATCAGGATCAACATGAATAAGGAATTGTGTAATTGTATGCTGAGAAGGTACTAGAATTGGTGAAACTGAATGTGTATGTGAAGTATGTAATATAGGTGTTTGAATAGAATCTGAGGCACTACATGATTCTGTTTCCAATAACTCTGAGGCTGTAGATGCATTCAAAAATTATGTGGCACTGGATGACAGGGGTTGCAAACAATCGGAAACTCTAGATGAAGATGAATGCATATGAGATGAGGGTAATGTGACCTGATTATGTAGATAAACTGATGGTATAGATGGTGCAGATAAATGCAGAGATGACACATATGTTGGTTTTGAGGGAAGATGGGGTTCACAAGATAATTTTGAGCATGGAAATTGTGTTTCATCAAAAAGAACATGCCTAGAGACATAAATTTTATTTGTACTGCCATCTAAACATATAAAACCTTTGTAATTTTCTGCATGCCCTAAGAAAACACAAGTTGTTGTTTTTTGTTGTAATTTAGAACTGGTGTATGGTTTCAGTAAAGGGTAACAAGCACATCCAAAAATTCTGAGATGTGTAAGGACTGGAGGGGTGCCAATCAACAACTTGTAGGGAGACTGCATTTTCAATGTAGCATAGGGCATTCTATTAATCAAGTATATGGCTGTAGAACAAGCAAAAAACCAAAATTTGGATGGAAGTTTAGCTGTTTGCATTAATGTAATAGCAATTTCCAAAATGTGCCTATGTTTCCTTTCTGCTAAGCCGTTTTGCTCTGGGGTACATGGACAAGATTTTTGATGAAAATTTCCTTTGGATGCTAAGAAATTTTGAAACTGGGTACTTGTATATTCACCACCACCATCACTTTGAAATGTTTTCACATTTGCAGAAAATTGAGTACTAAGAAAAGTATGAAACTTAACAAATATTGCAAAAACTTCAGCTTTATTACTCATTGGAAAAATCCATGTGTATCTGGTACATTCGTCAATAAAGCTAACATAGTACCTAGATCCTTCAAATGACAACACAGGGGCAGATCCCCACACATCACTATGAATCACTTCTAATGGTGTTACAGATTTGTGTGCAGGAAAGGAAAAAGACAATTTTGTAAATTTGCATTCCAAACAAGGTATACAAATGAATTGAGAAGTGTTTGTGAGTGTAGAAGCATTTGTATGTTGTAGCATTGCAGAAGTAATCGCATTGGATGGATGTCCTAATCTTTGATACCATAGACTGATATGAACAGGCTTGGCTAGATAGCATGCATGTGAGTGTAATGTAGATAATGGCTTCTGTGGAGAACGGAATGGAATGGGATAATAACTAGCATTACACAGTCCCTTGAGAAGTATTCTCCCTGTGATTTTGTCCTGAACCTAAAAAGAAACATCATCACATATGAACCTGCATTTGTTATCTTTGCAGAGTTGATAAACAGACAGTAAATGTTGTGATAGCCTCGGAACATGCAACACATTTTTCAATGCAAAAGTGTGGCTGGGTGCTTGTAGTGTTGATGTACCAATGTTAGAAATGGTCAAACCTGCACCAGTAGCAGTGGTTATTGTATCAATGCCTTGATATGGAGTAGACAGATTAAAATTTGCAAGCTCGGAGGTCATGTGAGATGTGGCACCAGTATCTGCAACCCAAAACTGTTCAGGTGGTGCAGAATGATTATAGGTAGCTTGCATTGCAGTAAGATTGACTAAAGGTGGTCTTCCTTGATATGCAAAGTTGTTTCTATGATAGCACTGAGTTGCTGAATGCCCATACTTCCAACATATTTGACATTGTATGACAGCACCATTTCCAGTGGATGATGTATTATGCCTTTGAAAACAATCTGCAGCTACATGACCCTTTTTGTTGCAGATTTGGCAAATAGGAATCTCACTTGGATGATCAGGACGGTTATGTTGAAATGGTTTTGGAGCACCAAGAATTCCAGGGCTTGAGTTGTATGATAGGGAATGAAATCTTGGACTATTATTGTTGTGAAATCTGCCTCTTCCTTTGCCTCTATAGCTAGACCCTTCATATCCATTAAATTGAGATGAATTGCCATTGAAATTTCCAGAGCTATATTGAGTGAATGACCCTTGACCAGAATTAGATCCACTGAAACTAGAACCGCCATTGACATTGAAGCCTTAACTTGATGAGCCGATATCAAAGTCCTGTGATTGAGAAGGACTGTGTTCAAGAATAAAAGCTTTGCCTCTTGCTAACTGATTACTAGCAACCATTGCAGACCCAAAATGCATCGAAGACTCACAAGATTGTCCAAGTATTGCTTCCTCAACAAGAAGCTGTGATCGAAAATCTTTCAATGAAATCCCATTTTCTCTTCCTCGAACAACACATTGAAAAGTATTGTAATCAACTGATAACCCTTTAAGAGCAAGAATGATTATGTCCTCATCGTCAAAAACAACACATGCTGCAGCAAGATGATCTCTTGCATCCTTGATTTTTTGCAGATAAACAAATACAGAATCAGACCCCATCTGAATGTTTTGTAGTTCTGTCTTCATTTGAAAGATTGTAGCTTTGGTGACTGTAGAGAATCGTTCTTTAAGGCTTGTCCACATCTCATGAGAACTTGTAGTTCCAAGAATATAGGAAATCGCAGTTGATGACAATGTAGCTATGAGAAGTTGCATAAGAGCACGATCGTGCATTTTCCAGACTTGATAGGCATCTGTTTCGACTCCTTCAAGATTTGCCTCATCAAGAAACCTCTGTGGACGCCTCTTGGACCCATCAACAAAACCAAGAATACCATGACTCTCAAGCAAAAGACTCATCTGAAAGCTCCATACGAGATAGTTGGAGTCATCCAATTTCATCGTAACCGAAGATGAAACAGTAGTAATAAGATTTGTAATGGGTGATTGCACGATTTGCAATTGCTTTGCAGTGACCATTGTTGTAGTCGCAAGAAAAAACTTCACTTTGAATTTTTGTCGAACAGGTAGCGTGCACTATACTGGCAATCAAGTATCTTCAAAACTGGAAACTTGTCGAGCCCAGAAAATCACAAAGAATTCACAAATCAGAGGGCTGAGAAGAGAAATATATGTTGCAGAGTTTTAGAGATTATGCGGAAGTATTGGATCCACCTATGGCGATGATACCATGTGAGAATTGCAGAAAAAACCTTTAAGAAGAAAAGCTTAGAACACAGAGGTAATCGAAGAAGAAGAAGAAGTAGAGAGAGAAAGAAAGAGAATTAGATCTTAGAGAAAGAAAAGGTTGTTGTATTTCTTTGATTGATTTATCAACAGATTTCCAAAGTCTGTTATATAGTTTTTTTTACAAACTTACTCACTAAGCTAAAAACTAACTACCTTATAACAACCTATGTTATCTCTTGACAAGTGTCACTCAATTCAACCATTGATTAATCTTCCACAATTATTATAAGCGTACAGTAGAAAAATGAAGAACTTGATTATTTACTTTGGTATATAGTAGTTTTAGAGCTGACAACTGAAGTTAGCCACTCACTTGAAAATGTCTCTTTAAAAGTGCTTTCGTTAAAAACATTGTTATTAAAATTAGACCAAAAACTTTCATGAAAAAATAAGTGCATCCATAAATACTTGGAATAATTAATAAAAAAGCGAGCAAATATTTGAAACTCCTAATTTAAACTGAAACTCCAACAAATACATTCTTTAAGGTCACCCACGATTTTGCTTTGGCCTTTCATATTTGCTCTCGTGGCAAGAATTACGCTGCCGCTTGTGGTGCCAAGGTTGCATGAAGAGAAGGATTGTTTGTCATCATTGTGTGGTAGAATACCTCCTAAATTGAAAAAGAAAAAAAAAAATTGCAGTCATAAGCTCTTTTGGTGATTTACAAGAACTTTTAGTTAATTCTAAATGCACTTCCAAGAATACCCTAATATTATTATTCCAAATCGTTATTAACATTCAAACAAGGAATTTTAATGGGGATCTTACGTAATATCTTTTGTATTAAAAATACAACATTCATGTAATAAAAATACAAAGCTTAACACCATTTCTAATCATGCTTTCTATTCTTAGTTAAATTTTAATTAAAAATGCTAGAAAACTATTTTAGGAGCACCCTAGGAATTAAAATTTCTATCCCAATGGTACTCTCTAATTCAGGGAAGAATACTGCCTAGTGAAATCAATGTCACAACCACCCAGCCACCGTTATTGTTTTTCTAAATGACAAAAGCAATTTGATGATATCACATACCATCGGCCAGACTAAGAATTTCAACATGTTCCCGTCCTAGCTCCCCAGTCAAAGGGCAACAGCTACAGAAAACCGAAGACGTTTCATAAACCGCGTACAACTACCATAGGGTTCCCTACGCGTTATGTTTCTCACGGTGAGTTGGGGTCATGAGAAAGACTTGGACGAATTTGTTCTAAAAACAGATGAACGAATTTGGTGAAAGCATTACAAATTGTTTATTCATTTGCTACAATTGACTAAATAATCTTAATTTTAATTGATTTTTCGCAGAAATGATATTTACAAAGTAACTTATAACATGAACTTTCCAATCATAAACATCAAATTTTGTTAATAGGCCATAAAGTATTTTGAGGAGAAACTCCTCCTTAATCACGCTCTTCTATGGGGTCATTGGGAAAGAGCCGCTACATAAGTAGCTTGAACACTCAATATCCATTAAGATACTTTGGTATTTTTGATGGAGGGGGAAGAATTCTTCACCTCACTTCCGTTCTCCCATTTTTTCTCCCATAATTTTGCATCGTTCTCATATATTTCATCAAAATCAAAATCTTCCATTAAACTGATTCAATCAATTTTCTCTAATTGGAAATCTACCCTTATAAAAAAAGTACGGAAGTACGGGTAACTTATATTTTACTAAATTTACATGATAATCATAATCAGTTAACTATAGGATTTATTGTCCAAGTATACATAATATTGTTCCTTACACAACCAACGTTGATAGTTACACCACGAACGTTTTACTAAAGTATAGACAATGGCGTAGCCACACCAAAGGCTACGGTGGGCTGTAGCCCAAGGAGAGTTTGTGGCAATATGTATATAAATGTGCAAGAAGAATTATTTTTAATGAAACTAGCCCAGTGAGTATTTAGCACAACTAAAAATATAAAAATTACCATGGAAATTGTGATGTCATTTTGTTCAAGATTATTCTGCTTTGATTTAGTGGGGTTTATATTGGTTTCAACCAAATTTTTTTTAAGATTGTCTTTACTTCTACTTTCAGTGTTTTGCTTAGTGCTAGTTGTGTGGTTATAATTGAGATATCAAGTTTTTTATCTTCTTCTTGTGTTTAAATCTACATATATGTGAAATTTGATGATTTATTGTAATTTTTGTAGTTTGCAATTGCGATGCTTATTGAGTTCATGCCAAGCAAATTTTAAGCATACAAATACAGAAGTTAAACTTAAATTTTTGCATACAATACCTATGTAACAAAAAAAACATTTGATTTTAAGTTGATTTTTTTAGCTAGCCCACCCATAAAATATTTTCTGCCTCCGCCCTTGAGTATAGATATAAGTTATTATTAATAAACTTCATGAAATTACGACTGCCATTATTACTTTTGGGCTCCTACGTTTATATTTAATAGTGTTACAACATATGACATTAACATTCAACCTTTGAATTATAAATGTAAAGTTACACTACAATCGTTAAAATTTATAGTAAAAAGTTATATGATAATGATAAGGTTACAGTAGATAACACATAATGACATGATTACTATTTTAGTCTTATAATATTGGATCCTTACTCTTGTGATTGAGCGGATACTAGTAATACACAAATGATCACATGGTGACAAGAGTCGCTAGACCAAGAGTTCAGTTTACTGTATTTTTAGAGAAACTAAGAGAGGTTAGAGAAATTAATTCGTAGCTTTTGTATACTTGTTGACCTTAAAAACTACTAAGTCTACGTGGCGCGCGGACTGAGTAATTAATAAGCTAACTACGTCCTTCGGTTGTGTGCGGGGTGTGCCAACTCGTCGGTCGAACTCGGCTGGGGAGTAAAATGTGTTGTTGTGGCGTTGAGCGCGCTGCTGACTTCTGAATCTTGCAACTTAGGCCGAGGAAGGAACACGCCTCGATCTTTGGGTTCTAGAGCTTGAACACAAGGCTGCTAATTTTGCCAAGTTCACGAATCGTCGGCCCCGAGTTTGGTCATGGTGATTATATTCGTAAGAGTATAAGCACGCCGAACTGGCACCAAACTGTACGGACACAAATACTCAAAAGAGATGTATGTCTTAATGGTAAATGTGGTTTGGCCGTCAGAATGCCGAACTCTAAAACTAACTTGTGAATATCAAATCATAAAACAACTCGGTGTTCAATGTGCCGAGCCCAGTAATCTATAACACCTCACTTCGCCGAGAAGGCTAATGAGATGACCTCTGCCAATAAGGATTCGAAAATCCTTCTCGACCGAGACTTGGATAGATAACCAGTCGGCCTTGACGCAGTGCTGTTTATCCAAACTGAAGGTGCTCCACGGTCGGCTGATTCTACGGCTGCAGTGCTGTTTATCCAAACTGAAAATGTCACTGGTTGCCTTCACAATGTTGTTTATCCAAACTGAAGATGTGTTGGTGGAAAAAAGAAAATAAAAATCTCAAGGTTATTAAGAGGTTTCGCGTAGAGTGAGGGTTTGCGCAGGGCAGTTTGTGTGTTGGATTGGAGGGGCCCATTCTGTTGCCACTGCCTCAGTATTTATAAAACTAACTTAGCGCAAAATCCAGCCGTGACCATCAATCACCACAAATAATAATTATGCGAAGATGATGATTATCCAATGAGAGTCGTGGCACTCAACGTCTATGGTGCTAACCACGCATTTCAGACAAAACCACGTAACAAATCATGGCATGCCAATTCCGTCTTTGCTAAAGATAAGCATTGTCGTTCAAACCATAGTCCCAAGGCCCTGGCATATCAAGCTTTATCCACAGAATATTCACTTCATTTGGCAGCCTCGAGTTTGCTAATAATTATCCCACGCATGCATCACAGTGGCTTACTTCACGTAATTAATCTTTCAAGTTGGACTCCACCTTGGTTACCAACTGATGCCACCACATGCTAGGACTCTTCTCATAATGCATGATGCTCAATCCCCGCGTTAAATGCTAAGAATCCCAAACTAAATTGAACTGTTCTGCTTGCTTCGATATAGTTTGCGTCACATTTATCTCTTATAAGAAAAGTGTCAAGATAATTCATTATTAAAAGATAATTATCATGATTAAAAATCATAATATTATCCCCTAACAACAACAAAATTATCGTAACTTTCCTATCCGACGAGGTGGAGCTATGCTCATTCAACGGTCTTGATTGCACTGGCCGATGGTGTAATTTTGGGTCCAAACAATACTGTATGATGAGTCAATATTATCTTATATATTTTACCCTAATTTTAGTATAATTTGGTAATTATTTTGGTAGAATTTTGATATTGTGCTTTATATTTTTAATATAGGACATTCGACTTCCTCTGGAGCAAAACATGATCAAACGGACTAATTTTGGAGTAATTCAAATTGGAGGACGTTCGTGTGTCTTTTGGCTTGTTTGTGTCAAAATTGGGATTTTTCTACCAAACAGTTATTTTCTGGCGATTAAATGAAGGAGCAGTACGCGTTGTTGGAAAGTGACGTTTATGGGCTTAAATTGCGTTTTTGGAGCCCAAGATGACCTCAGATGGATTTGTGGCCTTCTGGATAAGTGCTCAGAATAGTCCAAGCTTTAAATACAGCTAGTTTGGGCCAGTTTTGGAGCTGATTTGGGTCCCAAACGTGGCTGTACAAATTTTTGGGCGAATTTACCAAATCAATTTAAGATTATGTGTCCTATTTTATTTCAATTTATTTGGTTTCCTAGTTTGATTCTAAGACCTTTTACTAGGAGGATTTTAATTAGAGTAGTATAAATAAGCCTTCTTGGCCAACGAGAACGTACGGAAGATTTGAGAAGAAGTTTTTGGCTAGAGGTTAGAGATTTTCAGACTTTATTCTACAAAGTGTTTTCATTCTCTTTCTATTTCAATACAATTCTTTTGATTTTAATTATGAATATGCATAACTAATTCTCTTTGCTAGGGTGAGGCCAAGATCCTTAGCAAGCATATGTAGTCTCTTTTTAATTTTCTTATGAATTTATCCATGCAAGTTTTGGATTGTTAATCATTGTGCTTTAAACTATCTATTTGTCTTAGTGATTCGTGACCATTAGGATATTTAGAAAAGTAATTTGATGCAATTTTAGCGGAGGGCTGTCCCTAAAATTGACTAAGGCTCTTGTGGTTAACATGTGTAGTTACTTAGGATGGACGACACGTCTTAGGAGTTATATGGTTTTTCAAAAGCTTTTCACAAAACTTAATGAGTCTTGCATGTTTACATTCGATCTGAACACCACTGTCGGGTTGCATGTTAGATATACATTCTATGTTGGAGGTTCCAAGTAGGTCATACTTTAGCAAAACCTAACCTTCAAAATATGCATGTGTAATTCATAAGGAATTAGAAGAACTATGTTGGATTGTTAGGATGACGGCGGAACCCTAGTATTTTCTCATTTTGAATTCTAAAAATTGTTTCCTTTTTCTTTCTCTAAAAATTGCAGATTTTAATAGCCTTTTTAATTAATTTCGTTTTTCTAAATTTAGGTCATTAAATCACCCTTTTTCCATTTTTGTTTTTAAATAATTAACTAAAATTTTGGTTTTTCATAAATTGTTTTAAATAATCTATGCAGAAAACAACATTGCTTGAGCCGTTTATACTACAACAACCTTGTTCTCTTGCAAGTATTTTGTGTGATTTTAACCTCTTTGCGCAGGTATCTAAAAATCCTATCACTGTATCCACTGGCGAACCTATGCGCGAAGGTCCTAGTTAACGCTACTGCCCATACTTGATTAAATAGAATGGTAAACTTGAAGTGCTAATTATACAAACAATCTGAAAATTGTGTGTTTGGTAACCTATTCAGCCCCCATGTACAGCAACATATATTTGGCCCAGCAATGAGGAAAAATATAATTACGGACTCGTTTAAAAGTATTTTTATTTTTTAATAAGTGATATTATCTACACTAAATTAGAAAATGAGTCTTACTAAGTGAAGAGGAATACCACTAGACCAAAATACTAAGTAGCCGTTTGAAAGTACTTTTAAAATGACTAAAACCGTTTTTAGTGAAAATGACTAGAAACTCAGTATCAATAGAATTTAATTTATATAATTTATAACATTATAAACTCTCACATATATAAAATAATTACAATTTTTTATGGAAATTATTTTATGCGCTGCATAGATAAAATTCTTAGTCCGCCATTAAGTGTGTATCTTTCTATATAGCTCTCATTCCACTGTAAATGAGTTAACTCAGCGAATAATCATTATTTGCCCATGGATTCTTTTTGCAGCATCATATTTGCCGACATGTGATAAACCTTCCGTCCAATCAATTCGGAAGGCAAGGACTTTTGCTTCCATGGTTTCCACACCAATTGAAGATGTTCATCTTAGTCAACTTCCCATACAGGTAGTGCGTGGCTATAAAACATATGTAAACTTATTGGGCGTTTGCATGGCAGCTTACTGCACCATGAAAACTTATTCCTCTAGGTAAATGTTATTTTGATATTCATTTTAGTAAGGAAGATGATATGCATTGCGCACGGGGTGGCAGTACGTGTACTCTTGTTACCCGTTTTATTCAGATTATCTCAATGGAAGCCAAATTTCCAACCAGGTGATTTTCTTCCTCAAACTCATGCTCATGTATGGATTAAAAATTTTGGTTTGAGTCAAGAATATTGGCATCCTAAACATTTGACGGAAATCGCGGAAGGGGGGTTGGCACTACCTTACACTAGATAAAGCTACAAGGGAAAAACAATATGGTTATTATGCATGCATATTAGTTGATGTTAATCTTGCACATGATTTACCTACATTTCTTATGGTTGAAAGAGAAAGCCATGGTTTTCCAGTTAAGGTAGTTTATGAAAATTTACAGCATAAATGTAGCCATTGTAGTTTGATTGGGTATTTGGTTAATAGTTGTAGACAGCTTAAACAGGTGTTCAGAGGGCGTTCTCGCAGCCAGACTCGAATTATGCAAAAGAAGGATATGACAAAACCAATTAATGTTTTTAAGCGATCGCCACATGTTTCTGAACCGGTTCTTCAACATGTTGATCAATTATTACCCGAGTCCCAGCTTGCCAGAGCACCGATTGTTTCTGGTAATGATAATAATATCATATTAGCTTAATGGTAATGCTATTTTTCATGAACCAAGTGGTTGAAGAGGTAGTTGATGAGGCCTTGAAGAACATTTCTCAAGCTGTGGTTAACTCTGAAAGCGAAGAACATGGTGTCCAGTCGCCTGGGATATCTCATGTTAGCAACTCTATGACTAGATCATTGTCCTCAAATTAATGGATCATCTTCTTAGATGGGTCATTCTTGTGGTGAACAGGTGGGAAACACTATTGTCAAGTTACAACATGACATTGGCTCACGAGATCTACATGATGAATGTAGCATTCCTCATGGGTTGGACATGTTGCTACTTTAGCAAAGGATGTGATATTAACGTTTTACTCCTATGTTACCTAAGTCTCACTCAAAAAAGCATAAACAGGCTCTAAGCTTAACCAGCGCTCTGAACCCTTTCCGAAGGAGGACCGTGGAATACCAGCTTGTTTTAAATGAGACTCATTTGTATAATATGCAGATCCTTTGGTTATTTCTATATCTGATCAACAAGTTATTGTCCATTGTACTTTTGATCATGTCCTAAGTGAGTTCACCTTTGTTTATGCAAGCACTTCTTTTATTAAAAGAAGAGATTTGTGGGCTGAGCTGTAGTGACAAACAAAAGTTCCACGGAAGGCTATTGGTGATTTCAATGTTATACTTGGTGTTCTTGAGCAGATGGGAGGAGGCAGACCGTCTTAGATTTCTTGTGATGAGTTTAGTACTACGTCTGATTCTTGTAATTTTACTCACTTTGATACTTCTGGGGCAGCTTTCACATAGTCTAACGGTTGGACGTTTTGTCGTCGCACAAATAGAAGGCTAGATCATTCTTTTTGTGATACGAGTTGGTTTAATTCATGGCCTCATTCTACATACGTTGCCTTGCCAAAGGTAGTCTCAGTACATAATCCCTTCATGTTTTCTACTTCAAGAATTTTGAGCAGTGGTCCTCGTCTTTTCGTTTTCAACAGTGGGTTCAACATTCATCTTTTCGAGAAACTTTAACTTAGTGTTGGTTGAATACAACTGTTTATGGTTGGTTGCCCCATATTTATCATGCTGTAAAAATTGAAAGCTCTAAAAGTTTGTCTGCGCCATTGGAATTTTTCTATATTTGGTGACGTTCATAATAGAGTGGCTGATGCTCGGCATAATCTCTCTTTGATTCGGCAGAGGATTTTAACTGCGGGTATCAGTGATGTAGAATTTTTCAAGTCAACGGGCCGAGGGTCCACTCCAACAACACCGATATTGTCCCCACTTTACCACGTTCCCAATCTGTCAGGTTTGTGATTTTATCACAAAAGGCCTCGATATTAGTTAGAGTGGGGTAATTCTATTTAAATGCCTCTTTCTCATTCCCTCTGTCTGATATGGGACAAATGGGTTCCAACACTCCCCCGCACATGAGACCCCATTTTGTGGGTCACACGTGGAGATCCACACATCGGTAACCACGTGGAGCCAAGTCAGGGCTCACCCATTGCGCGGGCCCAAACGGGGACCCACCCAATCACGTGGCATCTTTGGCCTACATGGAGCCATGTCGGGACTCACCCATCACGTGGGGCCAAAGGGGATACACCCAATCACGTGGCAATACGAGCCCGTCCCCTGGCTTTGATACCATGTAGAAATTTTCAGGTCGACGAGCCGAGGGCCCACTCCAACAACACTGATACTGTCCCCACTTTACCACCTGCCCAATCCGTTAGGTGTGGGGTTTTATCACAAAAGGCCTCGATATTAGTTAGAGTGAGGTAATTCTATTTAAATGCCTCTTTCTCCTTCTCTATGTCTGATGTGGGACAAATGGGTTCCAACAAATGACCCCTTTTTAGAGAGGAGATTGTCACTAAGGCTACAGTAATGAAGTCTTTTAAAGTGCGGGAGCTTTTTGGAAAGATATAGCTCGTGTTAAGTGGTTGATTGAAGGGGATCGAAAATTTTCTTTTTTCATGCCTGTGCACGTAAGAAATCCTCTAGTTCTCATATCAGCTGTGTTCATGATGTAAATAATCTTCTTACTGATCTACGAGCTATTACGAACCATATTGTTAAGTTTTATCAGACTTTGTTTGGTTATTCTTTCACTCTGTCGAGTATTGATGAAGTTTGTGAGATCAATCAGCCTATGGTCACTAAATCCGAAAATGTTTAATTATTTGCATTACCTACTGATGAGGAAATTAAGGAGTCAATTTACTCTTTAAGTGCTTCTAGTGTAAACGGGCCAGCTGGTTTTCCAGGTTTTTTCAATATCATTGTTAGGATATTGTTGGCTATGATATTCAATTAGTGAAACAATTATTTCAATTGAATTGGTTAAACACTATGCCAATAGTAATTTCTTAGTATTGATACCAAAGGTCGAAGTTTGTAATACCCCGTATTTAAAAAAAAAATGGTTATATATATATATATATATATATATATGGGTGTATGTTGGGTAATTATTTTTACGTAATGATTTTATTAAATTTACTTTATGCAAGAACCAACTTTCGATATGTAAAATAGTTTCAATGTAAAATCCTTTTTGCTACAAATTATTTCAAAAACTGGCTAGTAGTATTTCATGTTCATATGTAATTGGAGATATTTTTAGTTTGAATTGGAGAATGGAATTATGATGAGTTTGGTTTGATATTTTTACCAAATAAGAGTGAGTTGGCAAGTTTGTAATCATTAGGAATCTAAGAGTTAAATTTTTGGTGATGATTCATCCCCTCCAAAATTGGAGGGGTAGGATTCATAATCCTCAGACTTTGAACGTGGCTTTTGAGTATTTGTCCACATGCATGGGAATGATTGCTTCCAATTACAAGATGTCCAAGTGTTGCAAAACAAAGTGAAACGTGTCCTTCAGGCTTAATGGAGGATTCCATTTCTTCATCCATAAAAGCAGAGGGAGGAGAGAAACGGGGAGAGAAGAACCACACCAACAACAACAACACACGGGGAAAAAGAAACAAAACCTCATCTTCTTCATTCTTCTTCATAGACCACTCTTCCCACCATCCTTTTCTTTTACCTTATGTAAAGGCTCTAGGCCATCTTCATAGTATTTTTTTTTTTTTTAAATCTCTCTTACATAGTGAAAACATAAATGCATATGCAACCCTAGTGGACGTAGCCAAATTGGTGAACCACTTAAATCTCCGAGTTCCTTTGTCTAATTGCAATAAATTTGAGTTGAGCAAACCATTTAAACACCAAGTTATTAAATAGAAACATAATGGAAAAGGAGGATCGACAAAATGAAGAAATGGTAACATATTGCTTATCATTTACATTAAAGATTATTATTTTGTTAATATTATGATTATATTACTCTTGTTACTAATCAATTTGATTTATGTTGAAGCTTACAGGCTTGTTAAAGAAAATGTGAGTATTGATATCTATGTGAACATGACATATACATATGCATTGCAAAGTAAGAAAAAGAGTTGTGTTGAGTTTGTAAAGTGTTTGCGTTGTGAGGATATTCAAGGGTTGAAGTTTGCCTTGAATATAAAATAATGAACCTTGTATATGTCAGGCGTAGGGTGCAGGGCTTGAGTATACAAATTGGTTGATTATAAAATTATGAAATCTTGTATACGTCAGGCGTCGGGGGAAGGGCTTGAATATACAATTGGGAGTCGGGGGAAGTGTCTGTTTAACAAAGTGGAAACTGAGAGTTTAATTACAAAAATTGGGTTTAAGGGATGAACGGGAGTTAACTCATATTCTAAGGTATTCGGAGCCAAGTGGTATAAGCATGGTATGGGACGTGCATGCTTGGGTGCCTTAGGTATGTGTTGACGGGATTAGAAGGGAGTGAGTACATTCATACATCTCACTTGCATATGTTTTATGCATTTGAAAGAACTGTTACAATTTAATTATTATTTTGTTGGTACTTATTGTTGTTTCGCTGCGTATTCAATATATTTTATGTAAGATTTTGTTGATGTATGGTGTAATTGTTATAATTCAATTTTATTTTCCACCATATCTTAGTTGTAGAATTTATTTCTATAGCTAAGATATAGCTCACACCCTAGCTCGTGAATAGTCTTTATTCGCGGGTCGGGGCGTGACAAAGTTGCTATTTCAATTACTCAATTTCGATATATTGCCTTGGCTAATTTTCTTTTCAAGACTACTAGTAAAATATTGGCAGTTCATCTTTCTTATGTTGTTGCACCCATGTTGTGACAAGGAACCGTCATGTAACCTGATTAACGTCTGGATGAACCTGTTTATGGATACTTATTCCATAAACCTATCAGGTTGCCCATGTACTCCTAGTGATTGGAAAACTCTTTAGATATCCTGGTTGGACTTAGCTCATAAGCTGCCAACTTTAGCACTTAGGAGTATCCTCTTTTAAGCCCATTAGATCTTGAGCTTCTTGATCCCCTTTGGATTTTTTGTGGAGGTGGAGGATCTATACTTGTCATATCGCTCGGGGCGACTCTCTGTGTTGGGCTGATGGTTCTCATACCTCGTCTTCATTGACAGCCATCTACTCTTTGTCTTGTTCAATTGCTTGGTTGGGTGTACTGCCTTTTAGAGATAATCATATACGAGTCCAAGAAAACCTACCATAGCCCCGAGAAGGACGTCCCTCCCGGGGGCGATCTGTTTGAACCAATCTCAAGGTGCTCCATTGAGGGTGGTTAGAAACAGCTTGCACTTGGTGGCATCATTATTCCCTCCGACCTTAACAGCGTAATGAACTCGTCTAGGTGGTCATATAGATCAGTTAGCCCCTCGTAGTTTTGTATTTTGAGTACTTGTGTATCTCTATTTGTTGGTTCATCTAGCAGTTCCTTGGATAATGGTAAAGAAACTTCTTCCTCACCGTAGTCGGGATTCTTAGGCTTTGACACTCATTCTATGCCTCTCAGCCGGTTCCACACATTTTTCATTTCCTCACTTATGATTTCCCTTAACGTGTTTCTTAAGTTAGGGAAGTCATAGGTAAATAATGCAACCAAATTGTATGTGATTCCCACTGATAGCACCAAACTATTAAATTGCTAACCCTTGATGGGCTTGCAATATGGACTAAAATGAAATGGACTCAAAATGAGTAGTTCAACCCTCAAAACTAGGTTACATCCACTATGTTGCTCGGATTTTATTGATTTTAGGATCACTCAGCTAATACATGAACTTTCTCCCCTTTCAATCGTCTGACCGCAATACAAGAGGTTCTCATCCCTTTAAGTAGACCCTCACTGAATCCTCCGGCTTTGGGCTTCCCTGATCTGGCATTTAATGCACAACCTATGTAGACTAGCATACTGCCACATTTTCACCTATCAGCCAGACATTCGATTGTGAAGTGACATGTATTCAGTCGAGATGGACAAGTGATGAGAGCCAAGCATTGGGCTCGGCTTAGTTATCCAACCCGGGCTCTCTGAGCATCGTTCTAACTACCTTTGTGTCTCATTCTAGGTTTTTGCTATTGGATGTGAGTCGCCATGTGACCTAATTGACATATAGGTAAACCTATTCCTGGAGACTTATGCCAAAACTGTCAGCCTGCTCACGAGCCCCTGGTAGTCAGAAAACTATTTAAATATCCTGGTTGGGCTGAGCTCATAAGCAATTGGGCTGACAGTTTAAAGAGTTTTCCGTGGACCTAGGGCTTCCTGATCCCCCTTGGGTTTTTCGTGGTAGTCGGAAGACTCTTTAAATACCCTGGTAGTCAGAAAACTCTTTAAGTATCCCTTGTTAAGCCCCTTGGACCTTGGGCTTCCTAATCCCCCTTGGGTTTTCGTGGCTTCTTTCCAGCCTGTACCATTTTGTGGGATTAAAAGTGCCCAATGTTAATACTTGTTGTTGAGTTAGCTCATGCATAGTGTTGGCGATATTCATGGCTTGAAAATAACTCTTCTAGTGTAGTATCTTGTTTTGCTTTTGGTTTTATTTCTCTTCATTGGTCGCTCTAGACTCGTTGGAGAAATTGTTTTTCTTCGTTGCCGCACATGGCTTTCCATTGCACTCAGACATTTCAAGAAGGGAATGTTGTTGCTGACAAATTAGCCTATTTGAGGATTCTCTCATCTTCTCATACTTGGCATGCCAATCCTCCTCTTGAGATTCTTCCTTTTTTAAAATTAGATTTCTTAGCATGCTAGCCTTTAGGTTTATCTCTCATTCTTGATGTTTCATTTTCTTTTTTACCTAATCCTTTTGGATATTCTTTTTTGCTTTGCATCTTTTATTGCAGGTTCTTACATTTTGGTCCTATGTCCCCCATTTCCCCCTCTTTTCCCATATTTCCTTTTTCAAGAATGGTAAAGTTTATGTCCCCCTCTTTTCTTGTGTTTTGTTTTTCTTGCTTTATAAGGGGTAAGGTTTATGTCATCCCTGACTTGGTGTAACTTTTTTTGTTCATATCAATAAAATTTCCTCATACCGTCGAGGTTCTCAAAAAAAAAAAAAATCAAGTGGGATCAGTCAATTCCTTGTTCTTAACAAATAACAAAGAAGTACACAAGGTAACACATGAAATACAGTACTAGTCACATGAATTGCAATCCTAACCCGATGTTTCAAGGAAAATTGCTTAAGCCTAAGAGAAAACTTAACAGATCACAAAGAAATACACAATATAACACGGTGCAAGAAGGAATTGCTTGCAACATGATTTTCCAATTATGTAATGTATTATACAAACTTGCAAGATAGAATGAACCCGGAATCAATTTCGACTCTGAAATTCCACATCTTTCAATCCATATGGGGAAAAATTTAAATTGACACATAAAAAATATTTTAAAACCTCACATAGTTAGTGTCGTATTAACTTATTAACCGATTAGCACTTGAGCACTCCCATATATTTATAAATTTATAATAGTCCAATGTCCCTCCCACCTAACAGAAAAACATTAGACCATCAAACCACCTTGTTTTTCCCCCTATGCGTGAAAATCAAACCAACCCGAAGTACCTTTTCAATCACTAGTAAAGGAGTTCGCCCACCAACCCTCCAATGCATCATTTCTGGTTCACTTGCATACCAATTTCTTTATCTTTAAGATTATTTTGAAGAATTTTAAAGCAATGGCATGTCTAGCTATGCCTTGGTATAATTCCATAGTACTCAATTAGCTATTATGTAGCTAGTCTGCACATCATCTTACAAATATACGGGTCCCATATTTTTCAGAAAGGGCGTGATTAGTTTACTCAATTCTTAACCTAAACTCAATCGTCGATTCTTAGTCATGAAAATAGGTGGCCAACATCGATTTGGTGCAACATATATATATTTTTTACAAACCCCAAAGAGCCTTACTGTGACGAAAGAGATTAAAGCGTGTGAGAGATCAATTCTCCATCCATATATTCCTGTCTTTGGTTCATAAAATTGTAGCGGCCTTGCATATATTTATCTATCATTTTCAATTTCCATAAAAAGGACACAAGACCTGCAGGCATTAGCCGCGACGCAATAGAGATATCTCAACCCCATGTCAGGCTCAACAAGTTGGTATGTCTTTCAGATTATTTCTTTAAGTTAGCTATCCACTCTAGTTGGTCTTCCTTAAAGTTAGTGTTACAACATTTTTATATCGATCCCCGATCGACCAACAATTCTCACTAACTAGCGCTCATTTATTCTTTCTCTAATGGGTTCACTTGGTTCATTTTCAAGTGTTGTACTATTAACCCTAGGAGTGCTACTAGTTTCCTTCTTTGTTAACCCGGCATGTTCCACTTCAAGAAGAGCTCTCCGTCTTCGCGACCACCAGGCCATGCAAAACGGGTTCAAGGTGACTCTCAAACACATTGATTCTGATCAAAACTTGACCAAAATCGAGCGTTTCCAACGCAGAATCAGTCGTGGCCGAAAAAGGTTGCAAAGGCTCAACGCAATGGTCTTAGCCGCGTCACCATCAGATCAGGATTCCCGTGTTACGTCTCCTGTCCACGCCGGTCAAGGAGAGTTTTTAATGAAGTTGTCGATTGGTACTCCGGCAGATACATTCAACGCCATTATGGACACCGGCAGCGACCTCGTTTGGACTCAGTGCAAGCCGTGTGAGGACTGTTATGATCAACCAACCCCAATCTTCGACCCGACAAAGTCCTCAACATTCTCAAAGCTATCATGCGAAAGCGAGCTTTGTGAAGCACTACCATCCCAAACATGCACCAACAGTTCGTGCGAGTACTACTACGCCTATGGGGATTCTTCCTCCACGAATGGAATTCTCGCAACTGAAACGTTCACATTCGGAGAGGTTTCAGTTCCCAAAATAGGGTTTGGATGTGGCAAAGACAATGAAGGTGGTGGCTTTGATCAAGGTTCCGGACTTGTGGGGTTAGGCCGTGGACCGTTGTCCTTGGTTTCGCAGCTCAAGGAGCCCAAATTCTCGTATTGCTTGACTTCCATTGACGACACAGAAGGTAGTAGCACACTTTTGATGGGGTCTTTAGCAAGCTTGAACAACACTAAATCAGGTCCTGCAAATATCATAACTACCCCTTTGATAAAAAACCCAAATCATGACCAATCAACTTTCTACTATCTCGCCCTAGAAGGCATCACGGTGGGTGAAACTCGATTGCCCCTTGAAAAGGACACTTTTACGCTCGGAGATGATGGGAGTGGTGGCCTGATCATAGACTCGGGGACAACTCTTACGTATATAGAAGAGGACGCTTTTGATACACTCAAGAAAGAGTTCACTTCCCAGATTAAACTTCCGGAGGCGGATGCGACAGACACGGTGGGGCTTGACGCGTGCTACAAGCTGCCGAAGGACGTTAACAACTCCGGAAAGGTAGAGGTGCCAAAGTTGGTGTTTAATTTCAAGGGTGCGGATTTGGAATTACCAGGTGAAAACTATATTCTGGTGGATACGGATGTTGGGGTGCTTTGTTTGGCCATGGGGTCTGCGAGCTCGATGTCTGTGTTTGGAAATTTTCAGCAACAGAATATGTTGGTTTACCATAATCTTGCCGAGGAAACACTCTCGTTTGTTCCTACGAAATGTGACCAGTTGTGATCGAGTACTCGCGATTTGCACTTTATTTGTGTTAAACTTTGATTGTTTCTTTTCTTTTCTTCTTAAACTAAAGTCGTGATTTGTTTAGCTAAATCTGCTATAAAGTAATGAATCAAATGAAAATAAAATTAGTCTATAATTCAGTTTTTAAAGATATTGAAAATTTCATACAACACTGTCATGGTATGGTAGAATTTATTTTCTCACCACATTCTCCAACTACAATGGGTGATCATCACCATTCAACATATTATGAGCATGGCCGTAACATATATTGTAAGTAGAGTTTTCCCTTTTTCTTCATAAGAAAACGGTCATTTAATAATTATAAATTGATTTCCTTTCAGTTTTAAACTCACTAATTAGGAGAGTATCAAATTGATTTTCTTGTAAATATATGTAAATATCACAAAGCCAATGATTCAGGCCTTGACATTCAACCTTGCTACAAAACTGTATATACACTTAAATCTGAAAGCGATTAAAATGTTACACTTACCATCTATTTATACCATCATTTGTACTATCTCTCTAATAAGGGTAAAGTCCACAAACACATACAAGTCATATATCTTTGTTAGAGAAATAATATAAATATGTGGTACGAGTAACATTTTAGAAAAAAAAAATGGCTACAGATTTTGTAGTAACGGGCTCTAGGGGTGGGCAAACGGGTCATGAACCCGCGGGTCGGGGCGGGTCCAAGCGGATTAGGGGGGTAATGGGCAGGTCGAAATATTTTGAAAAGGAAACGGGACGGGGCGGGGTGGAGCGGAGGAAATAACGGGGCAAGGCAGGTCCAAGGATAAGGACAAATGAGGGCTCGGCCCGAACCGTTTCTACCATTGGATTATTGGATTGGATTTAATCACACCTCCACTCTACCGTTTGATTAGATCTTTTCTCAGAGTCAGACTTCTATCTCGTCTCCCGTTCATTCATGAAAGCCATCACAATTCACCAACTCGACACGAAAGCCTCGACTCCATCTTCATCTCCCTCTCTCTGTCTTCGAACTCTTGAATAAAAATCAAAATTCATCACCATCTCATCTTCTTCCAAATTGAAATCGAGATTGTCGAACTGTACAATCCCAAGCAAAGAGGACGAAGACCACCACCATCAGTGGCAAAGAGGACAAAGACCACCATCATCAGTGCCTCGAGATTATCAAACACCACCATCATCAACGCCATACGAATCGAAATCGACCACCATGCCCTCTGTTTTTAGTCTTTTAGTGTCTCATCTCATATCTTAATTTTCTGCAAGATTTGGCATCTAGGTTTTCATTAATCTGCAGGTATGGTGGAAAACCTGAGATGGGTATTTTTTTTCTTTTCTTTTTCTGAATTTCTTGTGGAGTTTAGACTTTAGAGCACTTGGGCTTTCATTGAACATGCCCTTTGTCTTTTTTGGGAATTTGCTGTGGGTTCTTAGAGCATTTGGGTTTTCATTGAACATACCCTTGGGTTTTTTCTAAATTCTTTGTTCTTAGAACAGTTCGGCTTGAGCCATTTTTATTTTTTAATTAGTGAATAAAACCAATTAGGTTTGTAGGCATGGATTATCATCGTGGATGCTTCATTGTTGTGGATGTACATCTCCAAAAGTTGTCAAACAAAAAAAAAATTGTAAAATTGAAAACGGATGACCCGTGGACCTGTAGGAACCGACCTGTTTTAAACAGGCCGAATTAGGACCGGTTCCAAGTTTCAGAATCCTATTACCCGCCCCGTTGCATTTTCAAACGGATCTGGTCCGGTCCCTCCAAATTTGGGGTCGGCCCGGCCTGTGCCCACCCCTAAGACTATCTCTAACCCTTGGCCTAAAACCTAAAAATTTTAGCCTAGAAAATTTAGGTTTTAACCCAAAAACAACTTTTCTGCTCCAACCTTTCTGGCCTAAAATTTTAACCCCAGATTATTAAAGAATGAAATTTACCCTTTTTTAAAAAAAATTAACTTTAAAAAAAAAATTATGTAGACTATCCTAAATTAATTTTATGAACACTTTAACCTAAAAATATTTAAATTCCGATAAACATTGAAAAATCACTCAACCGACACATAAAACTTACGAAACACGTGATAGAGATGTATAAACTCAAGACACATGAGCAAACACATGGTTTTGGAAGATGGTTGAAAGAAAAATTGGAAGAATTGTAGGAGAAAGGTGAGTTTTGTGTGGATGTTTCAACAAATATATAAGTATTTATAGAGTTTTTGGGTGAATTTTGAGTTAAATAATTTCTTGCAATTATTTTAACCGTTGAATTTAAATTTGGACTATTAGATCTTTTTTTTACCGTTAGATTTAATCATATTCGATCTCAGTCGTTGGATTCAACAAATTTATAAATATAAAACAAAAATATTAACTAAATTAAATGTGGACTGTTGGATAACCAACAACTTATTTGAATGTAAGCCATTGATCAACCAAAAGAGCCGTTGGGCTCAATTTTATTGGCAGACAAGTGGAAGACACACCCATGTGGGTGGGTTTCCACCACTAATCTTGGCCTAAATCATGGGCTAAATCTAGCTTTTTTTTTAGGTTTTAGGTCTAAATTAGAACTTGGGTTGGAATGGATTGGGGGAGAATAGAAGGGGAATTATAGGTTTTAGGCCATGGTTGAAGTTGGCCTAATAGGCTCCATTCATTTTGGCCCTTTACCATATGTGTCAAATACAAAAGGTTTTTACAGTGATACAAATATCTATATCATAGCAAAGAGATGGAAGGAATGGTAAAATATCTTTCTGCCATTTTCTTAATTTTTTGAAAAACATAATTAAATTACAACAGAAATCTTTGACGGATAAGTTTATGCCCTGTTGTGCACATAAAATATATGAGTAATGATAGGGAGACTAAATTTGCAAACTAAATGATGTGTCACCAATCGAAAATGAACATGTTTATCAACGTTTAAGTAATAATCCACTCATCAACTTCTAGTCTTCCATATCATTTAGTTTACAAAATTTAGTTTCCCTAGCATTACTCAAAATACATACTTATACCCCTCCAATGCAACTTCGTAGTCAAGAAAACCAAACAATTTAAACAAAGATATAAAAGAGTCACGATACGCCATCAATATTGCCTCCTCCCATTCGCAGTTGTCCTTACTCTTGTGGCCGCTGCTGCCACAGTCGCACACAAACAACAGGTAGGTGGCTAGAAGAAAATACCTAACCTCAAGGACCCCCTCGTTGATAGGATTCTACCATGTGGCCTAATAAGATGTTGACAAGTGTATAGGGTTGTTAGTAGTTGGTTAGAGAATAAGAGATAAATAGCAAGTTGTAACATATGGGAAAGCAGTTAATGAAAAGTTGTTGCATTTCTGTTTGTTATTCTTTGTGCAATTAGGAAGAAGTGGAGAAATGGCTTAACAATTGGTATCGAGCCAATTGTTCATCCCTTCAATCCTTCATGTTTTATGATGTGACAAGCATCGTGAAGAACCATGGAGTCTAGGGTTTCAAATCTCGAATCCAAGATCGATGAAGTCCAGGCCACACAGGAAAAATTCAGTGCTTCGCATGAAGAGCTCAAATCAACACAGAGTTCGATTCTTTATCAGCTTCAAGCACAAGATTTGATCATTCATCAGCTTTAATCCTTTATGTCTGAGAATGAACCTAGAGTTCCTAATGTGAGAAGATTAACCCTTGAAGAGGTAGATTTTTATAGGAATAATGGTTTATGTTTTCATTGCAAGGAGAAATACTTTAAGGGGCATACCTGTGATAAGAAACAATTGTTTTTTATTGATATTCAAGACTCTGATTCTTGTGTTAGTGAAGAATTGGATAATGAAGAGTTAGAAATCACAGCTTGTGCATTATTTGGAATACCGGCACCACTAACCATTAAAACTATAAAGGTCCATGGGTTTATCAAGAACTGTCATGTTACCATTCTTATCAATTCGGGGATTTCCCATAATTTTGTAGATCTTGGCTTGGTTATAAGGGTGAGGGGTACTCTTGACACATGGCATACTTTTAATGTAAAAATAATTGATGGAGGTAAGGTTTCGACTCATGGTGCATTGGCTCATATTTCAGTAAAGATCCAAAACTACACTTGTATCACAGACTTGTATGTCATTCAATTGGGAGGTTGTGATGTTGTGCTTGGTGTACAATGGTTGAGAACCTTGGGTCCAAGTCTCTGGGACTTTGAAAAATTGTATATGCAGTTCCAAAAAAGGGTAGTGACTTATTGCATTGCTAGTCCTGAGGTACCATCTGAGCAAATGGAAAATATTTCAGCCTTACAAATGTGTAAATTGTTGTAGCAAGAGACCACGGTATGAGCAGTTTTATGTCACATTACAGCAGAAGAAGTCCAAACCTAACAGATGAATCCCACAATGGTGACTGCTAACTCGGATAATTTGTCCACGGACCAACTTCAGCAATTACATCAACTGTTGAAGGAATATGAAGCTATCTTTGCCACTCAAAGTAGTTTACCTCCTCACATAATTCAAGATCACATGATCCCATTAATTAAGGGGAGTAAACCACCCAATAACAGACCCTATAGATGTAGTCCGATGCAGAAAAGTGAGATAGAGAAATGTGTGAATGAATTGTTGTAGGTTGGGTTTATTAGAGTCAGCAACAGCCTCTATTCTTCTCCAGTCATATTGGTACAAAAGAAATAGGGAACATGGCGCATGTGCATGGATTATAGAGGCCTCAATGACATCACTGTTAAAGACAGGTTTCCAATTCCCCTTATAGATGAATTACTGGATGAATTGTTTGGTGCACATTTCTTTTCCAAATTAGATTTGCAAGCAGGTAATCATCAAATCTATATGCACCCAAATGATGTTGAGAAAATAGCTTTTAGAACACATGATGGGCACTACGAATTCTTGGTGATGCCATTTGGTTTAACCAATGCCTCGGCCACATTTCAGTGCCTTATGAATGAGCTTTTTATACCATATCTCAAAAAATTCATCCTAGTCTTCTTTGATGACATTTTAATGTATAGTTCTTCTTGGTCTCTCCATTTGTCTCATTTGAAAATAGTATTTGATACACTGAAGAAGCATAGCTTATATGTCAAGCAATTAAAGTGTGCATTTGGCAAATCTCAGGTAGAATATTTGGGACATATTATTTCCAATGAGGGTGTTGCTACAGACCCTAGCAAACTAGAAGCCTTTGCTAAGTGGCCTATTCCAACATCTATTAAAGCATTGAGAGGGTTCCTGAGCTTAACAGGTTACTATAGGAAGTTTATTCCTGATTTTGGTAAAATCATTGGGCCTTTGACTGCACTAACCAAGAAAGACAACTTTTCTTGGACCCAAGAGGCTACTGAAGCCTTCCGCACTTTGAAACAAGCCATGCTCTCTCCTCAAGTACTTGCATTACCAAATTTAAACAAGCCCTTCATTATTGAAAGTGATGCATCTGGTACGGGTATTGGTGCAGTGCTCTAACAAGAAGGGAGACAAATTACTTTTATTAGCAAGGCCTTGTGTCCAAGAAATCAATCATTGTCGACCTATGGAAGAGAAATGCTTGCCATTATCCATGCTATTCATAAATGGCAGTCATATTTGATAGGGAATCATTTTATTATACAAACGGACCATCACAGTTTAAAGTACTTCCTTCAGGGAAGAGCACATACACATTTTCAGCAAAAGTGGGCAACTAAGCTATTGGGATTTGGTTATGAAATCCAGTTCAAACAGGGTATAAAGACAATCAAGCTACTGATGCTCTATCTAGGTCATTTCTCAACACTACTTCTTCATCCCTACAGTTGTTAGAAGAAGTTCAGCTGACTGCAATCTTATATCTATACTCTACTTGGATAGATGATCTTCACAGGCACAGTGAGGAAGATCCTTTGGTGATTTCTAAAAAACAATTGATTTGTTCAATGGACAAGGATACAGTTCCTATTGCAAATAATAAATTCCAGTTTGATAATGGTTTCTTGAAGTATAAGGGGAGGATTGTGCTAAGCCCCACTAGCTCTTAGAGAGATCGAATTTTCAATGAACACCACTCAAGCCCAACTGCAGGACATGAGGGGTTTTTAAAGACATATAAGAGGATCACTCGATCGTTTTATTAGGAATGAATGAAAAATGATATTAAGGAAAGAGTTGTAGCTTGCTCAGTTTGTCAAATGAACAAATATAAGACCTTGTCACCTCCAGGTTTATTACAACCTTTACCTATTCCATCTCAAGCATGGGTAGATATTTCTATGGACTTTATTGTTGGATTGCCTCCTTGCAAAGCGAAGTCAGTCATCTGCATAGTTGTTGACAGGTTTTCAAAATATGCTCATTTCATAGCATTATCACATACATACTTTACATCAATTGTGGCTCAACACTTCATTGATCACATCTTTAAATTACATGGTATGCCACGGTCAATAATCAGTGACAAGGATCCAGTTTTCTTGAGCAAATTTTGGAAAGAATTTTCTCAGCTTCAAGGTTCTGCATTATGTTTTAGTTCAGGCTATCATCCTCAAACTGATGACCAAACTGAAGTCCTTAATCGATGTCTCGAGGCTTACCTCAGGTGTTTTTGTAGCTTGCAACATAAGAAATGGGCATTATGGCTTCCTTGGGCAGAATACAATAATAATACAAGTTTCATTCCTCTACTAAGATGACTCCTTATGAGGTTTTGTACGGTCAACCACCTCCATCAATCACTGCCTATGAGAGTGGTACTACTAAGGTGGATTCATTGGACCAAGCTCTACAAGAAATGAATAGGATGTTGTCTCTTCTCAAAGCTAATCTAGAAGCAGCTCAGTGTCGAATGAAAGTTCAAGCAGATAAGCATTGAACTGAGAGGGAATTTGCAATAAGATATTTAGTTTATTTAAGGTTGATTCCTTCTCAACTCAAGTCCTTGGCTTCCCATTCTTTCCACAAATTACAACCCAGATTCTATGGTCCTTACCAGGTAGTTTTCAAGATGGGACTGGTGGCTTATAAACTGCAACTCCCAAAAACCACTAAGTTGCATCATGTGTTCCACGTTTCTTGTTTGAAGAAACATTTGGGGCCTCAAGTACAAGCAATACTATCCTTACTAGTAATTACAGAAGCTGGAATTTTGCAAGATGTACCAGTTATGATCTTGGATAAAAAAATGATCAAAAAGGGGAATGCTGCTGTGACAGAAGTTCTAGTTCAATGGCAGAACCATTCTAGGAAGATGCAACCTGGGAATCAAACCATGAACTGAAGATGAAATTTCCTGAAATTGTAAATCTTTGATAGTACAAGTATGATGGTTGTAACTTTGTTTCAATCTGTGGTGATATCTGTGTTGTTAATTCAATTGTGATCTTACTGTGTAAGATTGATTTTAGGGGGGGTATTGATAGGATTTTGCCATGTGGCCTAATAAGATGTTGATAGGTGTATAGGGTTGTTAGTGATAACTCTGAGATTTAGCTATGGACAAATGCAGAGAAAGTAAAAGAGAATTCGAAGAGAGAGAGTAGTGAGAGAAACTGTGACTATTCATATATTTCAACCATTACATCATTTTCTTTTTATAAATACAACCACACATAACTAACTTCTAGAGTCACCAATACAATTGAGAAAAATGGCAATCAATACAAGTTACAGAGACTTTGAAGCCACTAAGGGAAAAGGTAACTTGGTAAACTTGCCTTGCAAGCAATCAATACAAGTGTGAGGTGTAGAATTACAGGGAAATTGAATAACTGACTTACTAAGAGCTACTTGAGTTACAGAGTTGGTTGGATGACCCAATCTGTAATGCCAAAGAGATGTATTGATTTTCTGTCCCATAAATGCTCCAGGAGTTGGCTTAGGTTGTTTGAGAATGGGAAGTGGATAGACAGCTTGGTTACTCAATCCTTGATAGAGTACCTTGTTGGTGACCTTGTCCTGTATACACACATAAAACTCATGAACAATACACCTACAATTGTTGTCTTTGCACAATTGATTCATAGACAATAAGTGTTGAGATAAGTGTGGAACATGTAACATAGATTTTAACTTAAGTTTATGAGATGAAGTAGATAAAGTTGCTTGACCAATGTGTAAAATTTGTAAACTTTCACCACTAGCGCTAGTACCAGTCTCTAATGAAGACTAAGGAGTGGCAGCTTGCAAATTGGACAGATCAAAGGTCATATGGTTGGTTGCTCCAAAATCTAGTAGCCAATACTCTTGTTGTGGTGCTATTAGGGAGAAATTGGTTCTTGCAGTAAAGGCACCAGTTGAACCATGTTGATGAAAGAACATCCCATTTGAATACTGAGAATGAGACATCATATTAGGGTTCTGCACTTGAGATTGAAATGGATTTAGAGAGTAAAATTGATGTTGCTGAGTCACAGTGGGAGATTGAGAGAAGTTTTGAGATCGAGGCACAGAAACAGTGGCAGAATTGAGTCTGTCGAAACAGGTTGCAGCAATATGTCCTTTTCTGTGACATATTTGACAGCCATTCTGAAAATAGTTTAAAGCTACATGTCCCTTTTTATCACATATCTGACAGATGAGTAAAGGTTGAAATGATTGGCCTGAAACTGTCTGAGAGCCAGGATTTTGAAACTGATACTGAGGTTGGAAACTAGGTTGTGCAGAACCTTGATATCCAGACGGTGGATGAAAACCAGTGTTGAACTTCTTGCCTTTTCCCTTAAATCTGTAGTTATTCCCCCTAAAGTTATTATAAGTCCCAGAGCCAATCTGAGAAACAAATGCAATAGGACCATTGGTAGGAGAAAAGTGCAGTGGCTGAAACTGAGGCATCTGTGAAACAGAAGGAACATATGCCCCAAAATCAAAGTTGCCACTGTGAGTCATAGAATTGGAAGAGCCATCAGTTTCACAAACTGAACGATAAGTATTTGCAAGCATAGCTGCCATTAAGGTTGGTGACTTGATGACTTCCTCCAGTGTAGACTCTTCTACGTTTAACTGAGACCTAAGCTCTTTCAGTGAAACCAGATTTTCTCTCCCTCGAATTACAGACTTAATGGTATTATATTCTGTAGGTAAGCCTCTCAAAGTTATAATTACAATATCCTCATCAGAAATCACAACACCAGCAGTAGCTAATTAATCCCTACAGTCTTTAATTCTCTGCAAATAAAGATCAATGGATTCTGGCCCTTTCTTGATTTTTGCAGATCAATCTTCATTTGGACTATGCTAGAACGGGTCATATTCGCAAAACGCTCTTTAAGATTATTCCACATTTCTTGTGAGCTTTGACAACAAATAACACATGACAGAGCAGCAGTGGATAGTGTTGCAGTAATCAAAGTCATAAGAGCTTTATCATGTATTTTCCAAACTTTATAAGCATCAGTCAGTGGAGAGTTATTAACAACCAATTCACCATCAGAATTTGAAACATTATATTTCGAAGGACAAGGAATAAATCCATCAATAAACCCCATAATTCCATTCCCTTCTAGCAACAATTCTATCTGAAAATTCCAAGTAACATAGTTCGAATCATCCAACTTCATAGTAACATTGTTTCCAACACTAGGTATAAGGGAAGAGATTGGAGATTGTGTGAGTGCTAATTGTGCAGTAGTAACCATGGCTAATCAACCAAAAAAGAACAATAGTTTCAGTAATTCAAGAATTCCAAGATACACAGAATGTTACTTTGACCGTAAGTAAGCTCCAAGAAATCCAAGAAACTCAGTGAGTCAAGAGAAACAGAGAATCAAGCAGCAACAATTGCCAAGAATCAACGAATTGATAGTCACACAACTATCAAGAACCATTAATGAATCGAATCAAGCAGAGAACTCGAAAGAAAGCACTTCAATTGCAGCGACGAGAAAGATCAGAGATGGATCCAGCCACAGATCCAAGCAGCAACGACGAAATCAACAAGCAACGACGAATAAAAGATCAACCGATACGAGAAATTCCACCGACTATCTCAAGAAATCCCCAAAAGAAAATTTCTAGGGTTTCAGAAATTCCACCGACAATCACCAGAATAATGCACGGCCGAGAAGCAACAACCAAAAAACGATCACTCGAACCACGAAGACAAGCGGAAGCACAGGAATCGTCAACCAATGGAGTTAACCTTGGCAGGCGAAGATACCATGATAACTCTGAGATTTAGCTATGGAGAAATGCAGAGAAAGCAAAAGAGAATTCGAAGAGAGAGAGTACATCATTTATTCTAACAGTTAGTAGTTGGTTAGAGAATAAGAAATAAATAGCAAGTTGTAACAGATGGGAAAGCAGTTAATGAAAAGTTGTTGCATTTCTGTTTGTTATTCTCTGTGCAATTAGGAAGAAGTGGAGAAAGGGCTTAACACTCATCCAAGAGATTGCAAATTTCGCAGTGTCGGAGTACAACAAGAAATCTCAGCCTGCAGTGAACAATTTGACGTACTCGGCCTTGTACACAGGCGAGACACAGGTGGTGGATCATGGCATCGAGTATCACCTTATCCTTGAGGCCTACAATGCGTCGGATAGGATGCTGCCTGACCCCCGCTTCACCACCGCAGGTTATGACGCTCTTATCTGGGACAAGCCTCCGCAGCATTTTAGGAAATTGAACTCCTTTGTTTTTATTCCCGGAGAAGGAGTGACTGTTCAGGACAATTATTTTAAGGAAGATGACATGTGAGTCTCTAAAGACTCCGGGGTTTCATAGTACTTGAAAACTAGTTATTTAAACTTTTGAGGATAAGATGCCTTGATGATTGAGCGTTGTACTCACGGGTTGCCATGACCGACCCGTTGGAGAGCAAACCGAGAGATGGGGCATTATCCTATGGCGGATTCTATCTATGGTGGAGTCCTTGGAAGCAAGCAATAGTCGTGAGACCCTCACTCCAATTCCGGATTTCGATAAGGAGAAGGGGAGATATAAGGATTTGGCAATCATCACAATATGCAACAATAGACGAGGGCCAAAATTAGATAAACTGTGACCTGCCTCAGAACCTTATACCTCAGGACTTGGGAGTTGGTGAGATCACAAGGTAGAGAGGGTTTAAGGCGGTAAGTAAATTCCATATTTATACCGATTCCCCCAACTGAGCCGACCCCCGACCCATACAACATTGTCCAGGACCAGTAAGACCTGACTTTCATGTTTGATTGCATGTAGTGAACTTGTGACATACTAATTCAGCAACAAATAAGCACTACAGTTCTCATCAACATAATCATTCATTTCACCAAATGAATTAAATTACTGTACAAGAATCGAAAATCTCGTGTAGTTTTTGGCTGTACGTACATATATACAATGGAAAAAAGATACCCCTGCTGCAACATTAAAGAATGGAGGAAGAAAACAAATCTGTATTAATTCCATGGGACCATGGGCAGCAGAATGTAAGCGCCAATATCGTCAACCCCCTTTCATATTGTCCATCAACTTCCTCATCTCCTCAGCCGAACCTGAACGGGAAATCTGGTCTTCCCCAAAGCTGCATTAACAATATACACGCGAGGGGGGAGGATGGGATTAGAAAGAGTACTAAAGTGTCTTAATGTTTTAGTTATGAAGTACGGATAAAGTTTCTTAATGTTTTAGTTATAAAGTATGGAGATCGTGAAACATAGGGAAATGGAGTACAAACTTTTGATTGGTAGAACTTCGTATGTCGCTTTTGTCGTATTCAACTGTGACAAAACCTTGAGTTGTTGCGACTGCTGGCTCAGGAGACCCCTGTGTACTCACAGTTGGAACGCTTGTGGAGCTTATCCCTATAGAAACAGTTCAACACGCATTATGCCTTTACAGATATGATTGAGTAGGGCCAGTAATTAGAAAGAAAAAAATATGATTTTAGTGAACAACTCAATGGATGGAGGACACAGTTAGGGACGCAACGGTTACTTCGTTGGTAAAGTGAGTGATGGTAAGAACAGAGTTGAATAAATTCAGTAAATAATCTACTTCTGGTACATAGGTATATGCTCCCAATGTACTTATTCGAAAAACAAGTGGCCCCATTGGAGGAGTTGGAGGATGAACTGATGAGTTAAAGAACATGGGCTAAAGCAACGGACAACGTAACGACCAATAATCCATGTGTACATGAGCAGGCTTAAGAATACAATAGTAAAAGGGATTTTGTTATGGAGATGCAAATAACACAAACTTAGAAAAGGATCACATTTTCAAAGACTAGAAAGAGCTATATAAATTTCACAGCGAGGAGCCGGAAGAGAATTTATAGATTGCAATCTTAGCAAGGGTCACCCCTACAGCATCATACATTAGAATTCCGATGAATTCAAATCCTGACGAGTGCAGATAAGTATGATATTTGATATATTCTTTCAATTACTTTTCCTTTCCATCTTCAGTTAATTACTGCTTTTTGTACTGGTAATGTACCCTGACTTGAATAAAGTTCAAATGTATACTTAGGAAATTTACGGTTCAGTAGGTGCATATCAAAACAAATGCGAAAAACGACATGAAAACAAAGACCACCAATGAAATCAAGGAAAGAGCCAGAACCCACAGAAGAATAAGTAAACGAGACTACAAAAAGAGCAGCTTCAAGATCCCTGCTTAAACTCACAAATAGGAATACTAAAAGAGAATATATACCAAAGAATCAATGCAGTGTTTCCGAATATAGATAAACCAATTTTTTCTTTCAATCAGTATTCAACCTTTCGGAAGTTCTGTTAAATCATCACATGTATCTTATAAGCAACCGACTGTGACAAAATGTAGCATTCATTAATTATAGTATGACATACAAAAAGAAGGAAACGAAAGGAAAAGGGCCCAATTGAATGAGAAAAACAAATATTACCTTGAAAGATTACGACAAAGAAGAATAGTGTGATGATCAGAGCAGATATGCCGCTGTATAAAGAGGATGACTTGGATGCTTTCATCTTCTTTGCTACTTTCATTTGTTCAATTCTTGCACGCTTTCTCTTGGCCAGCTCAGTGATCTCCCTAACCAACTTCTGGTCAGCGGCGTCCAGTGATGGACGTTTAGGAGGTCGTGGTGGCTTAGGAGCATTCCTAGAGTTTTTCTTCTTACGCTGCTCATTCTCACACGCCTTTTCTGCTCGGGGCATATGTCCTTGACTCTCTTCCCCTTCTGAATTCCTTTCTATTAGTGTCTCTACACTGACATTCGAAACCTCGCCAGATTTTTCCAAACTGCTACATGATACAATGCCACATGTACATGTAATTGATTCATTCAAATGCAAAAACCGACCGAAAACACTACCCAAGAACTTAATTTTCTGTCCGTTGCTCGAAACCACGTCTAAGCTCGCATCTTCTTTATTAGTACTCCCTCCACTTTCAAGGTCTATTTCAAACTCTTTTTCTCCTGAAGCCATATAAGAACCCTTCCAATCAAAGTAGGACAAGGACAACCCTTTGAGCTCAATCGAAACGTTTGAGAAAGATAAACAAAACCCCTTTTTTCGGTTACGGCTTAAGATGTAATTCCTGGTTACAAATTATCATAAGCCTATGATTCTCAAATAATCACAGTGAACAACCTTCAAAAACTATCAGAAGAAATCTGCAAAGTAAACAAGTTCCAAAGTCTCAATCTTTATAGAACAAACTACATAGAAGTGTGGGGCTGTTGATGCCAAATGTGATACAGAAATTTTTATAATAAATAAAGACAATGAAATTATGAACACCCAAAAATGCTGAATCTCACAAGTCAACTGTCAAGGTGCAGCTCAAACTACACTGATGTGCAAAAGGATTGATCAAAGATCACCCCAAAAAAAAGATTACGAAGTTCAAAGGGAAATAAAAAATAGATGGTACCTTTTCGTGGAAGAGAAAGAAGTGCTGCAGCTGATGGTGGGGTTAGCTCGCACGCAGAGTACGCCAGAAATCGACCTTTTTCTTGAAGAGAAAACCAACGGGAACAAGAAAATATAAAAAGACAAAGATGGACAGATGTAGAATATTCTTATGTTTACTGTGTCGTGTGTTTTGTTTGTTTTGTTTGCTACTGTGTTGTAGCCGAAAAGAAAAGAGCAGAGATTTTTCTATGTTATCCAAACACAGCTCAACATTACGTGTGGAGCAGAAAAAAAATTCAAATATTTCTTCACTTATATATAACTCGTGGTACACTGAACTGTATTCGAGTACACGAAAAATTTCCTCAAAACAACAGTTGGATACCATCACGTGGTAAGCGTTTGGTCGTCCATAAGCGTGGGTCCCATGCACAGAGTGAGCTCCGGTAAGAAAAAAGCCCAACAGTTTTTACGATACAAGACGGATTTTTTTTTTTTATTACATACGATATAATCTGTCCTAAAGAACGAGAGAATGGTTTAAGCTTCACAATGGGTTAGTCATAATAATTTGGTTCAAATTCGCTTTTGATGATAATCGAACTAAAACTTCTCACTTACAAATGAAGAAAACTACTACTGATCGTATTAATAAGTGACCGACCGGGGACAAATTCTTGAAACAACTTAATAGATAAAACACGTATATGGCAAAGTCAATGAATTACAAAATTAAGCACAATTAGTCACACTTCCAAATCCATTATTGCAATTCATACTAATCTCATTCAAACAAACTATTGCATCCTATTCGTTGGTACAACAAACTATTGCATCCCATTCGTTGGTACAACAAACTATTGCATCCCATTCGTTGGTGCATTGTTGTCAACATTGCAGGAACCCGAAAGTCAACGGCCTTTTCCCAAAGCTTATGGACTACCAAACCACACCATCAGCACACACACTATGCTGTTTTGTTGAGTGAGTTACCTATAGGGCCGATTTTCGAACAAATCGGATCGGAAATAACGTTTTCAATTTTTAGTTCTAAAACTTTGAAATTAAATCACAATTTTCAAATTGAAAACTTTTGGAATTGGATTAATCTTGGAAAGTTCGTAACATAATTCGGAAGTTCCTAAACTAAACGAGCAAGAGATCTAAACTTAGCGGGCTAGAAATCCTAATCCTTGGCACCCTCCCAAGTCTTATGTGTTTACGGGTAAGCTATTTAAGTTACGAGCCCTTTTGGCATATCATGCATCAATTTCCTTAAGCACCTCTCTGTGTCATTTGTAAATATAAACGGTCAACCTGTCGAGCACTCTGTTCCGCTGCCAACTTCTTCAACAACTCTGTGTTTCTGGCTGAGCGCATTTACAAAATTTCCTAAAACATTCAGAAGGCAGATGCCTAACTTGATCTTGGTGGAGACTTGAGATCATAACTACCCCAGTTGTCAATAACTACTGGATTTGAGACTCGAGAGCCAATTTTGTACTTATCAAGGTCCAAAGAAGATGCGCTACAAGGTAATCATTTTGTTTATAAAGAGTGATAAACTCTTGTTTCAAGATAATTATAAACTCTTGTTTCAAGATAATTAACTAGGGCTTAAAGGAAACAAGTTCAAAATTGTGGTCCGAGAACCTCGACCTTTACGCATGTCCAGAAATTCTAAAATTTCCGGTAAGGTAAAAAAACGAGAGAGATGAAGAGAAGAAAACCATCGACCCATGAAATAAGAACCAGAAAGCAGATAAGAGGAGAAAAAGCAGAGGAAAGAGAGTGGAGGAGGAGGGGTTAAGCTGAGCCTTTTTGCAGATAAAAAAGGCTCAAATTATGTAAGATGAGTATTTTTTTTTCCTCATCAATGTAAACTTACACAAACCTATAAATTTGAGTATCGCATTCCATTTCTAAGTAGGAAATATGACTTGCATTCAGTTTCGTATGTACTAAAACCTAAAAGTTACGAGTACGAACAAACCAAACAAAAACAGAATACGGATGAACAATTGGAACAAATGGAAAACTTATTATCTACATGGGTGCCTCCCATCTCATATTCGATTGGTATGTTGCAGCGAAACAATTTTAAAGTTTAAAAACAAAAAAACATTCATATTCGTGTGCTAATAAGATGAAAAGTCTATCAACTTAAACCATAACTCAATAAATATTCTCAAAATCCAAACACTAGACTAGCCAACGCAAATCATGGCTCACATCTTTACAAGAAGCTCTAAACTGAACTGAGCCACCAAACTGTAAAACAGCAGACCGTAATGCACACCATCTCTCTCCTCATTTTAAAATCATAACACACTTACCTAGATTCGGTGCTCTCCTGTGCATACTGCTACTTGACCCAGACAGACCTGGACCCTGAAAATTTTTCCGAGTGAAAATTAAGCTGGTGCTAAATAAGCAAACAATAATCTGCAACACCACGCTAACAAAGCCAACATCTGCTCTCCCTACCCAACCAATACCCACGGATTTGCTTAAAAAACATTCCATGTGGTTGCTAAAAGCACCCTAATAAAATTTCACTTCTCGTCCCAAAGAACCCCACTATACGAGCATTGGATATTCAATTTTGAGGACAAGCCATAAAGGTAGCAATTATATCCTTGTTAATTTGCCTGAAGAGTAAGACTACTCACCAAATGTAATTGCAGATTCCCATTCAGCATCGAGTGTAACCTCTCCCATAACCCTCGTGCCTCTGACGCTGAAACTCACCAAAATTGTCGCGAGGCCTTGAAGGATAAGTTTCCATAGGGTTGGGGTTGGGGTACCTGCTCCTTGAATCCATGGCTAAACTTTCCCCAGAATACTGAGGATTGGCCGAGGAGCTGTCATATTCAGAATAATTGTGTGATTTATAACCACCAAAATCCGAAGTCGACATCTGCTGATTAGCCTGTTGTTGACGCCTCTGAGCATCAAGTTGAAGAAAGTCCTCCCACTGCTTTGCATGCATGCCCCTCAGGGGGGCCAGTTTCTTCATGTGGTTCTCTCTTATTTCCCTAATCGCCTTTTATCCATATAATAAAATGTCAGCAACAAGAAATTTGTACCAAGAGTTCAAGTCTTTTAAAACAATTACGATTGGCAAGAAAACAGTCAGGGTAGCTCGAGATATACTAGACACGAGTATACCTGATGTTAAAGTAGAGTTATAGGATGGGTTAATAGACCAATTATCACTTCAAGCAAGAAAAAAAGGCATAAAAGTGTTTCTCGTTTTATTTGTTCCCAGAGTTGTAACGTAGTCCATACCTCACGATGTCTGTAATTTTCTTCATCTTCTTCCTTGTCACGAATTCTTCCAAGTTCCATTGCCTCTCGTTTGTACTCCAATTCTAATTCTTCCAATGTCTGGAGGGTGGCAGAGTAATCAAACTGACGACCAGATTGCATATCAGATCCTTTTTTATCAGAATTCCATCCATCATTTCTATAAGCAGACATGCTTTGATTATGACCATCATATGAATTATATGAGTTTCCCATGTAAGGGGCACGAGCTGGAGAATTTGAATGACTTGGTCGACCTCTAGCTCCGTTATTACCATAAGCTTCATGAAATGAAGAGTATGTCAAGCACTTGATTCAAGATGCTAACACAGATGGCAGCTTTAATTCAACATGCTATCTTATTTTCAGAGAGAAACCATCTGAGACAAAATTTCTGGATAGTTTTGAGTAAATGGTTTCATTTTGGAGACAACCCGATCAATTCAGACCCAACCATGAAAGCTACTTCAGAACTCTACACACAATTCTTGAAGATAAGAACTTACCTACTGCTGCAAACAAATCTAAGCAACAAGCTGATTCTTTGATAAATGGGAAAGATTTTACAGACAGCAGGTAGAAAATTCTATACGAACCTAACAAGCTACAAACATGACAACCCCCTATATACATTGTAAATATATCCAATGCTGTCCCTACCTTGTGGAGGACCCCTGGAGAATTTCTGCATATCATGACGTATTCGGTCTTCAACAAATTTATCTTGCCTGTGAAACCTTTGTTGAAAATGCGACCCATTCCGGGGACCAGAATGAGACCTCTGGGATTCAGAACGTTGTACCCGTGCACCAACAGGGCTTCGTTCAGGTGACCTTGATCTAGTCACTTGAGAACCAGAACCATCCCTTTGTTCGCCTTCCTCTTTAATCACTTTATGCACAGCATCCAAACCCTTTCTTAATACTAACCTATCCTTGCCACTGACAATGATAAATTTCTCGTCCATCTTAACATAGCATCCAATATCCATTTCAATCCTGTTTATCACTTTCTCAGTGAAAAGGGACCTTACATGCTTTTCTCTAGCAGGAACCCTTTCAAAGAAATCTTGAGACTTGCGACTTGCACCAAGGGTAGATGGGCAACCCTAGAGAATTACCAAAATGCATTAGAACATGTTATCATAAAGAAAAAGCAACACCATTCTATTACCATGATATAAACGACAAACATTTAGGTATGAGATAGAAAAACTAACAGGTCTATAAACATGCTATGAGGTAGATGGGCAACCCTAGAGAATTACCAAAATGCATTAGAACATGTTATCATAAAGAAAAAGTAACACCATTCTATTACCATGATATAAACGACAAACATTTAGGTATGAGATAGAAAAACTAACAAGTCTAGAAACATGCTATGAGGTTATATTAGCTTCTGCGGCCTTCATAAATTTCTGACTAGACTATATTTTGCAAAACAACTTACAAAGTACCAAATTTTCTTTGAAAGAAAAAGATGGAAGTTATTTTGATGAAATTCTTAATGCAGCACCACAGAACGCACTATATTTATTTATTTAAATAATAAATAGTGACAACCTACATGAGTTACAGCTTGATTAGTTATTGTAGACAAACAAGCAATGCCAATTGACATTAGCTTTCTAATGCAACCCACAGAGGTACACGGGTCATGTTCTTTATGAATAAAAATTATTTTCTTCCTGCCCATGTTGGATGTCTAATGAGATGTGCTTGTGGGTGGGTGGGTGTGTATGAGATGCAGACAATGAAAATCTTATCCAGTAAGCCTAAAAGTCAGAAATCACGGGTGTGCTGAACAAAATTAGGTCCTCAACATGACTAGTATGCATGTAGAAAATCTAGAAGTAGAAAGCAATACCAATCTATCTGAACAGGAAATCTAGCAGAGAACCAAAGTACAGTTCCGGGACAGACACTCCTTCCAATTATTTAGACAATTACAAGATGGTCTAAGATATGCAAACATAACGAGAACATGAAATATAAAGAATGTAAGGCGTCCTCAACATTCCTGAACATAACTTATGAATGTCTTTTAAGTAGAAAAAAAAACATTTTAGAGTATAAGCAATTGAAAAACAAAAAAAGAATGTGTTTGCATATGTGTGTGTCATTTTGCCTAAAGATGGCCAGAAAGATAAATAAAGCACTATAATTTTACCTGAGTAAAGTGACCTGGTTCCCCGCAGATTTTGCAAATCATTTCCTCTTCCTTCCTCTTCTTCCAATTCCTCTCAGTAGCTTTTGACTTGGCCTCCCACACCTTAGCTTCTCGGCTGGTAAAATCGGTTGGGACAGCGTTGGGGTCACGAGCTTCATCTTCCTCATCAGACCCGGCAAGAGACCTTTTGTTTGGTTTTGCCCTATCTTGTGTGTTTGTGGCATTTGACCCAGGAGGGCCAGTGTACTCCTTGTATAGTTCGCTAAAGTCATCATCGATATCTGGGTCCGGTCTCGTTTCCATTGAATTCAACCTTATGAATTTTAACATTCCACAGCACAAACCAAACATTATCAATATCCTCCACAGCCAACAAATTACACACAAGAGGATACAACTTTAAGAAATTCCCAACCACCGTTTTATCAATATCGCAATTCTACAAAAAACCGATTACCAATTCGATTAAGTTCACTTATTACTAAGCAAAACACTTGCACAAATTTATAAACAAAGGCAACAATCAAGGATTAAATTTGATAACAGGGTCTGTTTCTTTGAGCAGAAAATCCTCATGAAAATTGAAACTAGAACAAAAATAAATAAATAAATAGATTACTTGATTGTACAATAACATAAAAGGGCAAATTAGGGGCCGACGAGTGAATGCTTGAAAAAATGACACAAAAATTGAATGAAACTTGGTGTACGGAATGGCTACCTGAAGAGTGAAGAGAATGGAGCCGCAAAGCGGAGGTTTTGGGACGTCGACGAGGAGAAAGCCACAAGCTTTAGCAAGAAGGCCTGGGCTAGGGCTGGGTTTGTTTACCCTGTTACTCCCTGCTGAACTTTCCTTCTTTTTTTTTTACATAATATTAATCCGCACCAACAAAAAAAATGGTTTGTCCTTGTCCTCCCTGGAGTTTTCAAAAAGTCAGTACACGCGTGCTTACGTATTTTTAGATTATATAGCCATGTATTGAGACATTGTTTGTAAGAGCAGTTCTAGTGTTGATAAGCCGGCTGGCTACTTTAGTGGTATTTTTTTTTTTTTTTTACTTATAAATGAGAGATTTTAAGTTTGATTCTCACCAAAAGTGAATTTGAATCACATTATTGCTAACATATTGTGAGGTTAAGCCCACATCTCCCCCCTTAGTGTAGATAATATCGCTTGTTAAAAAATAAATAAACGGTAATTGCCTGTAGTGAATAGTAACTACCCAAGTACATCTCGACTCCTAAACTGAATAGCCCAATCAATTCGTATCAAAATATTAGTATTTTTTATTTTATTAAATAATAAAAAAATTTATTTTAATTGTGGATAATACTAAAAAATTGGTTTAAGCCCCTCAGTACTACGGTCTGGTAATATTACTCTTCACTTAGAAGTGAGAGGTCTTAGGTTCGAATCTTGTGGATGGCAAATTTGATACCAAATTAGGCTGCCCATTGTGTGGCTTAGCTGAACTCCACCTTACCTTAGTGCACAAATTTCGATGTACTCAACAAAAAAAATTGGTTTAAAGTACTTGAAAATATAAAATGTGGTATACGGTGGAAGAACATGGTTAAATTTTTTTTAGAAGGTATTTTTAATTATTTTTTATAATTTTTAATTATTTTTATTAATTTTTATAATTTTTTATTAGGGGCTGACGTCACCATAACGTCACCTTGCGTCACTGCATTGGGGGCTGGGCCTGTGGATTTCCGCTTGGTGGAGAGCCCGAGCTCGCTTGGAGCCCAACCGATTGGACTGGGCTGGGGCCAATTGCTGCCGAGGAGAAATGTTCTAACACTTAGAGCAACTCCAACGTTGCAAAGGCCCTCTAGGGCAATTCACTATTGAATCCTCCCAGTGAACAGTAACTGTCTTTAATGAATAGTAACTGCATTTTGCATCTCCACCCCTAAACTGAATAGCCATGGCAATAAACAATAAAATATTAGTATTTTTTATTTTATAAAATAATAAAAAATAATTTTATTTCAAATTTCGGATATGATTTTTAATCGGTCTCGTTGTACCACATTTCATTAAATAAGAAATTACAATCCAAAGTATTTGAGAAAATATAAAATTGTGGTGTGAGGTGGAAGATAATGATAAGATATTTATAGAAAAATTTATAATGTGGTGTGAGGTGGAAGATAATTAATTATTTTTTACATTTTTTATTGCTTTTTTACATTTTTTTTATTAATTTTATAATGTGGTTGACGTCAATCTTGCATCATGTAGCCTTAGGCTCTCGGGCCACCAATTCGAGTCAGGCCTCTCACTCGAGCCTCCCCCGAGCCCAATTGCCCACATGGGCTGGAGCAGATTGCTGGGGCTATTGGGTCATTTCTATCGCCGGTCCATTGGGCTCTAGCAGAGGGAGTAGCCCAATGGATCGGCCATTTTTCCAACCCAATAGCCAGAGCTGCAAGCTCCAGCCTATGCGGGCATATGGACCGAGGAGGGGCCCAAGTGAGAGGCCCCGGCTCGAATTGGTGGCTTGACAGCCCGAGGCTGTGTGATGCGTGGCTGACGTTAGCCACATTTTAAAATTAATAAAAAATAAAATATAGTAATAAAAATGTAAAAAATTAATTAAAAAAAAAGTAAAAATTTAATAAAAAATCCAAATTTTTTTTAAAAAAAATTGATTTAATTTTTTTTTTAAATTAATTTAATTTTTCTATAAATATGTGATCCTTATCTTCCAACTTACACCACAATTTTATATTTTCTCAAATACTTTGGATTGTAATTTCTTATTTAATGACACGTGGTACAATGAGACCGATTAAAAATCATATCCGAAATTACAAACAAAATTATTTTTTATAAAAATAAAAAAAAAAAATACTAATATTTTATTGCTTATTGCCATGGCTATTCAGTTCAGGGGTGGAAATGCAAGAGGCAATTACTGTTCATTGAAGGGGATTGAATAGGAAGTTGCCCAAGGGGACCTTCCTCACACTGGAGTTGCTCTTAGAAGTGAAGTCCTATTTTAGACTCTTCAAATTTGTCTTAATTTTGGATTGCATGTTTGCCTAAGAATACTTAAGGCTAAAAACTTAACACTAATGAATTTAGCTTCAAATTAATTTACTTTCAGTCTTAAAATTTAGACTGAAGATTTAACATCCTACAATATAGTTTCAATCGTTCTCTGGCATAGATGATAACAACATTCTCACATGTAATAATGACATTCTCATAGAATGAAAATAATCATATTAGTTAACCTTATTCAAACTTGCATGCTGAGATGCCACCCATAATAAATAACTCAAATTCGAAAAGTCTAATTTTTTTTAAGTACATCGATATTTTTTTACTAAAATGGATGATGAGCAGCTGAAATCTTATTTTTCCTCATGGTGCACTAAAATTTGTAGATCATCATACGCATCTTATTAAATGAATTTGAGAAATGAAGAACTTATTCAATTTTTTAGCAATTAAGAAATCGCTCTCTCCTTCACTAAAAATGTCATTTATTTGCATTACCCACTTTTATTTATTTTTAAATGTAACATAGAAGCATATATATCAGAGAAAGAAGAAGAAGGCTCTAAAGTGGCAATCAAGGAAGTTCAAAAGTGTTGATTACTATATATGTGTAAATAGGGTTGTAAATATGGTTTTGGATAAATTACATAAAATTACCTAACTATTAGGTCAGTCACAGTTTCATACCTTATCTTTAAAAAATGTCAATGTCATACCTCATCTACAAATTTATTACAATTTCATGCCTTCCATCAGTTGTCTGCCAATTCCTCCGTTAAATGCTGATGTGGCTTGAGGCAGGACCCACTTTCTATTAAAAAATTAATTAAATTTAAAAAAAAAAAAAAACCAAAAAACCAACCCTTCTTCGGTTCTTCCTATCCACCCGTGTCCCCTACCCCAACCTTCCTTCACCACCCCACCGCCGCCTCTCTTCCTCTCCATTTTCACCACCCCACTGCTACTTAATCTCTTATCCTGAGCCACCGACGCGCCGACCTCGAGCGAACCAGGAAGATTCTTGACGCCACGTGAAGCCACCTCCTGGATCATCGCTGCCCGGATCCAAACTCCTCAACATTGCGGCGGTAGTTCTGGATGACAAACTCGAACATCGTCGCAAATCAAACCACCGAAGCTCCACGCCCTAGTGTCGTAATTCAGACGCGGACTGCGGTCTGGTTCCCAGTCCGGGTCCGGGTTGACACCGTCGTTTTGGACGTTCGGGTGCAGATAGTCGGAGGGAAGGGGGTTGTCGGAGAAGACCGACTTGAAGAAATCTATGGGTGCAGATCGTTTTCGGTTTTTGTTTAGCAGAACCTTGGGATGAGATTAAGAATGAGGTGAAGATTTGGGTGTAGGATCGGAGTAGAAAGGAGATGAGGGTTGAGAGAGAATCGAATTGGGGAGACAGAGCAATGAGGGAGAGGAGATAGATGGTGTAGTCGGAGACTGGCTTCGATGACGAAGTGGATTAAGAGCGGGCAGTGAGGTCAGAGAGAAGGGTTGGGTGAGACGCGATGGATAAAAGGTAGGAGGGTGATGGGTGTGTAGGAAGGGAAGGGGATCTGGGTGTGGGTTTGGTTTTTTTTTTTTTTTTGTTGTTAATATTTAATTATTTTTTAATAGAAAGTGGGTCCCGCCTCAAGCCACGTCAGCATTTAACGAAGGAATTGACAGATAACCGACGGAAGGTATGAAATTGTAATAAATTCGTAGATGAGGTATGACATTGACATTTTTTAACAATGGGGTATGAAACCGTGACTGGCCCAATAGTTGAGGTAGTTTTGTATAATTTACCCTATATTTAATAGCATTGTAAACATTTTTGTAAATGTATAAATAGGATTGTAAACCCACACCGTTAAACACATAATATAAGTGTACACATACAGAATTTTTTGCATGTATGCTTCCAAAACCCGTAACAATATGACATATGAGAAAAGGTACTAAATTTTTTTTATTATTTTATTCTATAGATTTTTTAATGCACCAATTGTAAATTTTGAAATTTATTTTAATTGCTCTCCTTTTGAAAATGGGTTAATACAGATATCATTTGTAACAAAAAAACATATGGGTTGGAGAAAAAGAAAATATAACATTACCATGTTAACTATCGAATTAATATTTAATATTTGACATTTATCTTTTCACATTTCTATTGGAAATGATCTAATATCTCAACTTTCATAGAAATTTGTACTTTACCAAAATTGGATAAATTTGCATAGGGGCAGGGGCTCATGCAATACCTAAAACAAAACATATACCAGTAACTGTCTCTCGGTAAGTGAGAAGGAATCGGCTGTGCGCAAGCTCCACCATTGTAGCGTGGTGCCTTCTTCTTCAATTGCGCTCAAGTCTGTGATTTTAGGGTTAGGGTTTCATATAAAATAATCCAGGCAGAGAATCTGCGAAGCTGGAGAGGCACGGAGACCACCTGGTGGAGTCCCAGCGCATCTCGCAGCCTGGGACTTTCTCTTCCTCTTCGCCTTGGCCCTCCGTCGATGCCCACCACAACAACCATCTTACTCACCACAATCACCACCAGGATTCCAACCACTACGACCACCACCACCATGGCAACCATTCTAATGGCCCCTTCCATCCGGTGCCTTTTTCTGTACGCAGAAGGACTTGGTCTCAGCATAATCAAGGACTCTCTCCAGGTTTGTATATCAATTCTATATCAATTTCTTTTTACATACATTTGTATTTGCCTTAATGCTCTGTTTGGTAGGTAAGAAAATGCAGGAAAATAGTCGAACCGAAACAATATATTGGTGGAGGCTGACAATAAGTTCAGCTAATGACCAATTTTGCACTGATCAAAATGAATATAAACAGAAGTTACAATTATTACATACATTTGTATTTTCCTTAGTGCTCCGTTTGGTAGGTAAGAAAATGCAGGAAAATGGTCGAACCCAAACATTGTATTGGTGGAGTTTGACATTAAGTCAAGCTGGTGAACAATTTTCCACTAATCAAAATGAATACAAACAGAAGCTACTAATTATTACATACATTTCTATTTTCCTTAATCCTCTGTTTGGTAGGTAAGAAAATGCAGGAAAATAGTCGAACCGAAACAATCTATCAGTCAAGGCTGACAATAATACTGCTATATATTGCTAATGTTACTCATTTTCGCTGTTTACCATCTGGGAAATGTTTTTATCAATGTTATTCTATTAAAACGCATGGAAACCCTTTCAAGTTTGTTTATTGTATCCCCTCCAAAGCTATTTTTGTTGTAATACCTCTGCTTCTCTCATTTGATGGTTTTTGTCTTTCAGATAACATTGAAAGCGCCCTACATGTTAAACTTTATGTTGCACAGGTTTCCCGAATAGCGACAGAGGAACTTGTAAGTAATAGGTGCCCTTGAGCTGTCAAAATGTCTTTAGTATTCGTTTTGCCACACAATCTACCAAAAATGGCTGTGTTTTAGTGTTTTTTTCTCTTTCAAATTCATGCATTGGTCGTGTAACTGTTAATTCTATTAAATGACATTTTTTTCCTTCTTCTAAATGTTAGATTCGCCCCTTGTTTGAGCAATTTGGAAGCGTTATTGAGGTTGTGATTTTGCGGGATAAGAGGACTGGCCACCAACAAGGTACCTCAATTGTTATGGGGTGGGGTGGGTGAAGGATAGAATCTTGGTTCAATTCCCCTTGTTAGCAGTGTTTAAAATATCGATATAGGTGGAAATATCGATATGTAAATTTATGGAAATATCGATACTAATATCAATATCGGTTGCCTTCGACGGAAATTATGGTAATTTGCAATGGGGTGTTATATCAACTCATTTAGACTTAGTCGAAATTAGAGAAAAAATTCAAAAGTTCGAAATCTGCAATGGGTTTCGGCAAATTTTTTTTGTAGTGAATCGGTAAATATCATCAGTATTCATTGGTTTTTTTTTATCTCACCGATATAGGGTGAAGTTTGCATTCCACCCCCTTTCCATATCAATCCTTGATTTTTCGGATATTGACAGAAATATTGACAATTTCGTGGATATTTTAAACACTGCTTGTTAGTGCAAGCAACGAAATGATGTTTCTGTTTCTCTGTCTTTGTAGGGGCTGATAAGAGCACCCATTTGCTCATGTTTCCTCTATAGCTTACCAAGAAAAAAAATTATTTCCAAAATTCTTCAATAGTGATGGTTAATGTGTTTGGGGTAGTCAAGTTTTAAAAAATTAACATTTTTTTGCTACCACCATTTATGTTTGGGTGTTTGTATTTCCACAACTATGAAAGAAAGTAAGCAAACAGATTTAGCGTTGCTCCTGCAGGAACTTGTTTTGTGAAATTTGCAACACAACATGAAGCAGACAGGGCCATTACAGCTTTAAATAATCAGCACTATTTTCCTGGGGTGAGTTTAGTTGCTGCTAGATGAACAAAATAGATACTATTGATGTCATTCATCATGTTATTAAGTTTCCTGTTTGGCGTAATTTCTTTGTCCAGGAAGCCTTCCCGATGACAGTTAAATATGCCGATGGGGAACTGGAACGTCTTGGTAATTTTCTATTGTTTAAGGAATTATTATGGAACCATTTTATGGATTGTAAACCAGCAACTCAGTATCCTACATATTTTTAGAATTGTAAGATCTGTGTTCTTAATCTGTAAGAGTTTCTAGAGTAACTGCGATACAAATTTTTTTATTAGTTCCATTCACTCATAAGCATGCCCAACTTCATAAATAAAAAATGAAATAATTTTTTCAAAATTTATGCCATAACTTTGGCTTTGCACCTCTGTTTTGCACACACTTTGTGTTTCTAAAAATTTGGTTGATATGCATCAAACAAGTTTATACTGAACATCAAAGTTATGTGGAAAAAAATACTGATTTGATATGTGTCAAACAGGATCCACAATGAATATAAAACTGGGTGGATTTTTATCCTATTAAGAACTTGTGAGACATATACAGTATTAAAATAATGCAATTTGCTTTTTTCATCATTATCACATTCTTGTCTCATAGATACATCATTTTGATGCAAAATAATTTGATGATTATCTGTTTTACGGGTATTCTGGTTCAATTTACTTAATTTCATATTCATCAAGGGTCTTGTTAGATACAGATGGACCACCGTGTTTTAAGAGCATAAGCTTATGTGAACCGTACGTACAGAATGAAAGCTATGTTATTTTCACTTTGCTTTGAGAAAATATAGTAGTTATCAGAATGAATATTTTGATATTTAAAAGGGCACGAACATAATTTAGAAGAAATATTAATGTAAACCATAGATTTTGGTTGACGATGGTTGAGGAAACAGTAAATAAGAGACCTATTAAAAAAAGAAGAAGCTATTGGACCGCTGCCAAAAGAAATGGTTGTGGCTCTAATTTTCTGTTTATTTTTTTATTACTTGAGGTTCCACAATAAATTATGCTTACATGCTATTTGATTGTGTGAAATTTTGCTTCTGTATAACTCGAGGGGTATAATTAATTATATAGATAAAATGCTAAAGAGAAAATTAAATGTATGGAAAGTCCCAGTGCTGACATTTCAAGTAGATAGATATGAATATTAAGATATGCTCCAAAATTTTGTTTTTCTCACCCCTCATTTGATATAGATTGAATGAATGAACTTTTCTTGAAATTTAGAGGTTTCATTATTGATTATGATTGCTGAACTTGGGAAAGATTTAGTTGTTTTTTTTGTTAACATGAAAGTCTGGGATCTTGTCAAGTTAAAATCCACCACCCTTTTAAATAAAAAATAATCAAGATTGGTGTATTTATTTGGTTATAAATGAGAAGGAATGCAATAGTTTCCATTGTACTTGAGGAAGGCATGAATTCCAATTTGAAGTTTGGTGACCCCAGATGTAGTTATGACTTCTATTATACTTTGTAGGAGACGAAATAGTGTCTTTATCCTTGTTTATGTTTGGCTAGAGAATGATAGAGTATCTTCTAAAGTGCATTTGAATTTTAATAATGATGATAGAATGTGCATTTTGTGTTTGCAATTGACAGATTTAGGTTGCGTTTTGGATTGTTTTTCTCTGTGATGAACGCGCTTCCAGATCAATATGCAGGCCATATTAGGATGTTAATAGAACCTTTTAGTGCCTTTAACAAAAGTTACGGAGTAAAAAAAACTTTGTATGAAACACTCCTCTTTGGGCCCTATATAATCTTCAGCTTCTGATGACTTTCTTTTCTTGTCCTCTTGGTAGAGACACTTGGTAAAGTGTATGTCAATGGCCTTAACAAGGAAGCTTCGTGGAAAGAAGTTGAGGATGTAAGGTCTACGTTTGTTGAAATTTATTTATCCCATTCCACCTAAATAATTCCTTCATGTATTATCAGTACAACCAATATATATGTTAATATGTATCATGCATGTGCGCACATATTCTTTTTTATTTTTTATGTTTTATGCATTTACATCTTTTCTTATTGATATATTTGATTATTATGCACTTATGCATATTACTTGCAGTGAAAGAACAATGTTTGCCAAACCCATTTTTGGTTATATACTCCTTCAACTATTTTCTAGATGATCATTATATGGTGTTGTGTATGTCAGATATTTTCACCATACGGTCTTGTTTTAGATGTCTACATTTTGCGTGATGAACTGAGGCAGAGTCGAGGTATGTCTTTTGTATTCATTGTTCATCTCTCTATCCTTTGTAACTTGAGTCGCATGTAGATTGAACATATCTTACATTGTAGGCACTGATTATGCTTGCCTCAAAAACCGAAAGATGTCCTGGGTTCTGTTTGACATCACAATAAGTGAAGCCATTCTGAATTGTATGCTTGTTAATTTACTTAAAAGGGCATGACTGTTTGTTAAATTTACTTAAAGGGGGGGGGGGGGGGGGGGGAGGGGGGGTGTTACTGGTTTGTATGCTTGTTAGTTTACTTCAAAAGAATTAACGGATTTGTATGCTTGTTAATTTTCTTAAAAGGGTGGAATTAGTTAGTGGGCTCTATAGCCAATAGCTTAGCTTTTATCACCGACAGCACATCAGTTGGAATGTATACAAATTTCAAACATTGTTCCCATTTACATTGTAATAATGGTGAACTAGTCTCTTTCTTTGATTTAGTCATTGTATATTTTGTAAAATCATTGAAATATTTTTATGGAAACATTATTGCTGATAACCTGTTTCTGTATCTTTGATGTGGTTAATGTATTTTTTTTGTTAGGGTGCGGATTTGTAAAGTTTTCCCAGATAGATATGGCTCTGGCAGCAATCAAATCATTAAATGGAACCTTCATTATGAGAGTACTGCTTTTCTATTTCTTACTAGCATTTATCAGTAGTCTGATTACACTTGGTAGGCATCAACTAGTTTGATTCTTCTTTTCTATGTTACTTCAGGGTTGTGCTCAGCCGCTTCTTGTTCGTTTTGCGGATCCTAAGAAACCAAAGGGAATAGATTCAAGGTTGTAGTCTTCTGTAATTTTCTTTGACTTGTCTGCATATGCAGGGAGATTTTAAATAGAGATCTCTCATTATAAGGAAAAAGTGGTTCATGTGGGGCCCATCTCCCAATGATTCAAACGATCCATTTTGTAGATTCCCTTGTAGGATGACCTTACAAAAAAATTGGCCAAACCAATAACCCCTTTGTTGATATGACCATGATTATATAAATATATTTAGCATAGTGTTTTGGTAAAATGTTCATATGATGATGGTAATAATTCAAATGGCTAAGCAAATTAATGTAGAGATGATCCTTGAAGGGAACCCTAACAGATGGGACAGTTTGGGTGCTTGGACCAAATTGCTGGAGTAACAAACCACCCCAACCCCCCCCCCAAAAAAAAATACACACACAGAGAGAGTATATATACATATTCTCTTTCCTGACCTGTGTTCCCAGACTGGTTCTTGACCACACTTTTTGGCAAAAAATAATCTGATGGATGGATCAGGTTTACACACACATGTATGGGTATAATTTTATAAACAGTCACCCAAAGCCAAAAGCAACTTTCTAGATTTGGTTAAAGTAAACAGAAATGTTGGCTGACAAAGAGGTGTATGTTGACGTATACAGTACTGGATGACTAATTATGTACTGGTTTGATATTGAGTAGTTAATCCCAGACGCAATTTTCTAAAAATTCTTGTTCTCTAGGGGAAATTATGGATTTAGCAGCGGGAACATTGGACCCCACTCTCAAGAACCATTTAGGTACACATCTGTCTTTGTGAATCTTACCCCCTTTTTTTTCATTTTGTTTAGTACTATGCTTGAGTTTTCATTTTCTGCTTACGTGTTGCAGGCTAGTATCTGATCATGGCGATCCCATGGGAGGGCATAATCTTCATAGTGCACCGTATCCTGTTCAACAAACTTCAAACCCACCTATTCCCCAATTGGCAAACCCAGAACCCCTAGCTTCCATTGTCATGCCACCACCACAGTTGTGTAGGATGCCCTTACAACAGACACAGAATACACAGAGATCTTCTCAGACTTCTCAAGTAGAAGCTAATGAGACCCAGAAGCAGCATCTGACACAGCCATCTGGGCAAATTATTGGGCAGCAGCAGAGTTCTCAGGTTAGTACGCAACAATGATAAATTGATTGGAATGCGAAGTTTATCAGTGATTGAACAGGTCAGCGTTTGTAAAGGATAATTTCATGAGCATTGTTTCACAAAAATGTCATGTGGCCGTTGCTTGTGACACCCTGTGTATTCATTGAATTGTTTTGCATGGACACTCTACAACTAGAAGAATCATGTCTATGTTGTTAAAGGTTTAATTAGCACGCATGTGCGAGGGAGTAATCTCTTTTCTTTTGGTAAATAAAAGTCAAGTTTGCACTAGTAACAACATTGTCTCTAGTAACCCTTGAAGTATTAAAGTAGGAGGTTTTTAGTTATTTTTTATTTATTTGGATGAATGGTTTTTAGTCGTTTCTGGAGCCTTTTATTGGCGGATACAAACTTTGTATGAATGTATGTTCAGTTGTTCTGTGGGGTTTATTATATGATACAAGATTGGCAGGGCACGCACTAACAATGATTTTGTGACTTTGTGCAAATTCGTTTCTGCCATGCTGTGATATTGGGAACTGTGCAACTATGTTGGTTTTTTTACGTGTTCGATTATCTCCACAAACTGGATGCAATCCTCAGACAGTTGCTAGCAATTCTACCCCACCTGCTTTGGCTTCAAGTCATGAAACTGCAGTTCCTCTAGAGTGTGACTGGAGTGAACATACCTGCCCTGATGGATACAAGTATTACTACAATTGTGAAACTTGTGAAAGCAGAGTATGTTTCAGTCCTTGACCATCTTCATCATGTCTTTTAGGTTTCTTAGTACCAGAAGATATGGTTAATGTCTTATAAAAAAGAATAGGGATCATACGATTAATGTATGTGCTATCTGGTCTGCAGTGGGACAAGCCTGAGGAGTTTGCCTTGTTTGAGAAACAATTACAGACAGAGACACAGCTGCAAAATTCCTCTCACGATCTTCAATCTACGTCGGTTCTTTCTATACAACAAAGGGATGAAGCACAGGTAGAGATTCAGACACATGCCTTCCATCAGACACTCCAACTTCAGAAACCTTCCTTGTCTTCAACGGTTTGTATTCATTTTCACGTAACTGATTTTTGAGATGTTGGTTTCTCCATTGTAGTGTAAATCGAGTGTGTCTTGTCGCCTTAAGCATCATACCTGTACAACTCAGCAGCTAGTATAAGAATTGCCCAAATAGAAATTGTGTCTACCACTATACACGCTTTGAGTATAAAACTTCAATCTGGGTATGTTTTGGAACAGTTTTGTTTATACCATGCACTCATTGTGTGAGAATGGAGAATTTCTGTTCAGGAATTCCCAAAGGCCTTTATAGTGTAAATAATGTTTGTGACGATATAGGCTTGAGGTGTTATTGATGTTGTGATTTTGCAGGAACTTGATCATTTGCAAATCCAGCCACAAACAAGTCCTCTAGTTGGCCCAACCTGAGTTTTGACAGGTATAGATTTTGTAATTAACAATGCGTCTGCTTAAGTGTCTTTTAATGTAATTCATAAGGTTCATATCATTCTTCTTGTTTCTTATGCAGAATGGTCAATTTTCTGTTTCTAGAGAAGACAATTGCAAGCCCGTCCGGTCTGAGGGAACCATTAGTTAGCTGTTGGAAGATTTGCAAGATCCTGAAATTTTGTGTTCACTCCCTCCGCCTTCGTTTCTTCAATCGTATTTAATCGTTTCTCAGTTTATCTTCATATTTAAGTTTCTTCTGTAGGCAAGAGGAATTCAAGAAGCATTTAGTTGGTGAACAATAGTGGTGTAAGCTTAGAACAGGGGGTCTTCCACCTATTAGACACATGTATAAAAATGTACCCACCCAAGCCGAACTTTTTGAAGATTTTACCCAAACCGATCGTATTTGTTCTTAACACATATTTGCCAAAAAGGAAAAGAAGCAAGTGGTACGAGAGTGGAAACACATTGTCTCTAGATGCAAAGCGGATTCTTCACCAACTAGAGAGGAGATATTTGGTGAAATCCCTTGTAGGTGTGTTGTTTAGGTATATCTAGGCATGTTAAAGATCATATTACAGAGGATTCGTTAAATCAGTTATAATTTGTTTGACGGTATTTACTATTCCATGTTCTTTATTCTTTCAGTAAATGAAGCGAATATGAAGGTGGTGCGACTTTGCTTGTGAATGTATATCATAGCTTATTAATTGATCTGTTCCGGGAAATTGCTATTTAATCTTACTTTACCCCTTAAATTGGTTTTCCTTTATCCTATAAAATTACCATTTATCTCGTTTAGTCTAAGTGCAACCTATTTTTGTCTATTTCATCGAAGAAACATTAAACTAAAAAAGGTAGTATTGACATTTAATTTTTGACACAACTCTTTGCCTCTAAATTGCCTGCTAAAACAATCCCAATTCTATTTTCAATGACTATAATTCAAACTCCTGTCAATCTCTCCTGTGGATTGACGCGAAAGTGTAATTTCAACCATTTGATTAAATGAGTGGATTAAATTAAATTTTGAAACAACCTAATTTCGGAGGACAAATCAATTAATAAGCCTTTATATCTTTTGCAGAGAGAGTCGACATTGACATTTTCCCCATCCTATTCTTATTCAAATTCACTGGACCGAATATGTAGGGTGAGATGTGACAGCATAGATTGTCCAAGATAGGGGTGGGGAGAGAGAATTCTTGTAAAATAGGCATACGCGTACATAGTTTGGAATTCCCATGAGAAAATGTTTCTACTTTACCTCAATAAAATCAATATTCTGCTTTAAATGAATCTGAATTATAAAAAAATAATTTAAATTTGAGTGCACAAAAAAGAGCACATTCGTTTAGTTTAGTTAACGTGGTTATGCTCATGTCTACACTTGTAGTATAATTACATAAAACTTGATAAATACAAAGTTCTGAGAATAGATTCCTAAAAAAGACTTTAAAAATTGTTATATAGATAGAGAGGTAAGAGGCTCCTACATAATAGTGGGTGTGGAGACTCTCCAAAATCTAACCCTCAAATCATGACTGCGCGCAGTGCTACTACTACTAGTACCCAAATGACATCAATGCACATTCCTTCACCGAGAAAAACAAATATATAAGGACAAACAAGGGGTCTGAAGAATTAAATACACAACCCATTTTTTTCTCTTTACCATAATCTTTAACTTTACATCCCCAACCGCACCCTCTCTTTCTCCTCTTTTAGGCTTTTCCACATCAGAGATTTTTTAGTGTAACCGTCACACGATATGGTACATCATGTGTTTTTATATAAATAATAAGATATATGTGTTAAAAGGTGAATAATTTAAAAATTAAAATTTTCTACCATTTACATAAAAACAAGTGATGAACCATCTGTATTCATGTCACAATTAAAAATTTCCCTTTCCACACGACCCCACAAAATGAAAAAAAAAGAACAAATATAAAGAAAAAGAGGTTAACTAGCTACTGCCTAGTAGTACCTGCATTGGATTCAAAAGTCCATGTTCCATCCATGTTACAAAACATAATCATCATCTGGATCACCATCTTAACACAGAAAGTCAGTAAGCAAGCTAAATTAGTACATAATTAAGTAGCTCTAATCGGAGCATCTCACTATCTAATGATGATAATATCCATATCTATATGTCTATATATATATATAAATACAAGGGCAGTGGGCATACATCTACTGCTCTTGCTTAAGCATATGAGAGGGGACTATGTCTTGAAGAAGGCCATGGTCAGCTAACAAAGCAGAACCGGTTGCCGGAGAGCAAAACCGCCTTTCGGGATGAACAAGGCCGGTGGTAGTACTAGTAGCATTTGTAAGAGACGACGAAGAGCCATCCACATGATAATTACCAAAATTAAAAGGTGCTGATGAAGGCGGAGAGGAGTTATCTGCAAACGGCTCTACTTGTTGATAGTGATGAGGAAATAGGGTTCTTGTGGGGATTAATGGCATGGCAAAATTATTAGGTGCAAAAGGAGAAGCAGAAGCTGAAGTGAGAGTTGGGCGAGGCAAGAGTGGGCTCGGATGAGTGTGTTGGCCTTCATAAGTAGTCACAACAATGCTCGGATCGTCGAAAGATCGCTCCACTCGTTTCTTCACGTTACACGATGCACTTGTGCACCGATAGTAACTCCTACAGAACATATCATCATTTCATCACATCACCAAAATTTAATCATGAAATATATGTAAGTGAGATTCTGATCGAAAACCCATTTAAATTATTCTCCTGGTTTGGTTAATTCAAACCCACAGTGCAGATGGAAGTGATTAATTTGGCACTGAAGTTTTGGTACCTGGGAAAGGGGCTATTTTTGACAGCTTTCTGGCCGTACTTTCTCCATCTGTAGCCATCTTCCAGATGATCAACTTCGCTCTTTGTCATGAATGCAAATCTGGGCTCTCTCTGCCTCTTCTGACTCGCCTTCTTCGCTTTCAACCTTTCTCCCGACACAAGAAATTACAAAAGCATTAATATCTCACCGTTCACCAGGCTTTTTATTAAATTTGACTTGTCCTTTTACCCAAACATCCCAAACTTTCAATCTCCAAGAAAACCCATTTCTATCTTGATCTGTAACGAAATGGGTATCTCTCAAACACAAAACTTTAAGCTAAGAAAAGCAAGAAATTAATTGATTAAAAAGTAAAATAAAAACTCACTCTTTCTTGGTCTTTTGTCGCTCATCATGTTCTTCTTCTTCATTATTTTCCTCTTGGTCTGCGGCAGCTTTATGATCAGTGTGTTCTTCGTTCACTGCCTCGCTTGAATCCGATGAAATCGACGAAGAGTTTGGTGTTGCAGGCTGCTGATTCAAAGAGGAGTAGTCAGCAGACAACTGGTCTTTTCCTCCCATTGTGGAGACTAATGAAGGCAGGACTGTAGATGGTGTTTGCGGCAAATAATCAAACAGGGAAGTGGGACAATAGTCCTGTCCAACCCCAACCCCCAAAAGCTCCATAAACCCTAAAGATGAACTATTTTCTCCTTCACAGAAATCAAACATGCCTGCAAATGGTGATGTGGAAAATCCGCATCCTCCTCCTCCATTCATATTGTTGTCCTCCCTCTTCTTCACATCCTTCTTCACATCCATAGCTCACTCTCAGTACACAAACTACTATCTGTACTTCATCAAATCCTAGAGAGAGAGAGAGAAAAACAAAGAGACAGAAAAAAAGTGGGTTTTGTTTGCCTTAGAGAGAGAGAGATATATAGAGAGTGAAAGTAAGGTAGGGTTTCATCTGGTTTATAAGATTTTTGAGAGAGATAGAGGAGAGAGAGAGCTGTTGGGGGTTAGGGATTTGAGAGGGAGCGTTTTGGGCTGGCCTCAAAGAATGACCGGCAATTGGAGGTCATGGGTTTTGTACGGAGAAAGACAGAGTTTGCAGTGGCAAAAAAATTTGAACGCAATGGTTCCGACAAAACGGTCGACCCTTTCATACTTAGACCTTTGACCGGTTAACCCGTTTATTTTATTAATTTACGCAATGTGAACGGGGTTTCGTTGCACGTGACCTTCTTAAGGCTACACAGATTACATGCTGGTGGAGTTCAGATGCTCTCGGGATCTAAAAAAACAATACCTTAAAGATCAAATGATTTGGATCGTTGAAATTTGATCAAACGGTTATAATTATTATAATTTTTAGAACCCTCTATTTGTAACCGTTTGATCAAATTTCAATAGTCCGATCATTTAATCCTTAAGTTCCGTTTTTTTAAATCTGAAGAGGATCTGTACTCATGCATGTGAACTTAGCTTCTTCTAATCATCTTTTGATTATTTGATAATTTAATTTCGTAATTCTCGTCAACTTAATTAAATTTAAATTTAGTCAAAGCAAAACCATATTATAAAAACGGAGGAGATTTAATTAATGGGAACGTAGTGGCGTTTTGTAATTGGTGCTGCAGGTGAAGTATATATGAAGAGGATATGTTATATCCTCGATGAATTAATAATTAACTAGAATAATAATTATGGGATCGACTTCATTAACATATATTACTTTATTTGGAGATTATACTGAATTAGACAGTTATTATTTTACAGAAATTCCCACTTATTGAACACTAGCACTATAGCTTGATATCTTTTATATATTGTCGGCGGACGACGTTTATGACTGATTCAAATTTTTATTTTAAGAAAAAATGAATCTGTTAGTGTCTTTGTTACATCTGTTCATTTTTTGGGGCCAAAAAGAGTCATGGCTGTTCGTTTTCTTAGGCCTACTATCTTATATAAATTAGGCCGACGATGTCTTCGATTGATCCAAAATGTTAAAATTAGGATATATTTAAGTGTGAAATGCTAAAGATAACCTTTCAAAAGTGAGACTTTATATGAACTTTCTGTTACCTAATATTTTTAGCACAATGTTTTATAATGTTGATCAGTTGACGTTAAACTGTGAGGTAGCAGAGAATGTAGAGTCTCCTTAGCATTTCTCTATTTAAGGTGTAGTTGTTTACATTTTTAGATCAGTCACGCTAGCGACGCACAAATAATCGTTCACATATTGTTTTACATAATAATTTTTACATCTCAGTAAATATTGTGTTTTAACGTAAATAGACATCAAGGTTATTATCAGTGAAATCGTTCAATATAAGTTATTTATTTTGTAAATTTCAACTGAAATAATTAGGATATAGTTACTATATTCGATGCATCTACGAAACCTAATATAAAATCGATGCTCCCTATATCGCATATAAAATCAGTGGACAGGACAAACTTTAGGTGGAAGATCAGGTACGAGAGTTTTCTCTTTTTTTTGGTATAATTAATTCAATGAATTGGAACATAACCAAATATACGATAAGAGTATCAACTTTTTTTAATTCAGGTGTGAAATCATGTGTTTTTTAAACAAATGTATAATTATATTATATTCCTTTTATACAGTCGGTGATAAAAACCCTAGCTACTTTTTATCTTGCACCGAATGAAGATCAAAAGATCAGAAAATCCCCACAGAAAAAAGAAAAAGAAAAAAGGGATGCAAATCCCAAAGAAACAATCGTCTTTTTTCCTTGTCTTTTCTCTTTGGGTGAAGAAAATAGAGGCAGATTCTCTTCCCTCTCACTTCTTATACACTTCCATTTTTTTTTTTTTTATGCGGTCACGGTTAAGTAACGTTAACATTTTATATTGATTTTTTTATAAAAATAATAAGACAAAAAATAATAGTAATATAAAATATTGACGTGATTTAACCGTGACCGCATAAACAAGAGAGGATGAGAATGTATAGAAAGTGGAAGGGTAGAGAATCTGCCTTCGATGAAAATTGTGTAATGTGTGGGGCAAACTTCACCCATGCACGTATGGGCGTACTACGCACACGAACACAGGAGACACACAAAAACTACATGCTGACACAATTCCCGTGTAAATCCGGGACTCACTTTGCTGCCTCTAATTATGTTGTTTCCAACTTTTCTTGGTAAAACAATTATCACTTCATATTCTTATAAATATATTTCGGGTAAGGTTTGCTATTTGAACTCATGTATTTTGCAGGTTCCTACCTCTGTTTTACAGATCATTTAACCCGAGAGATATAACTGTAATATGCCGACTCATTTGACACCGAAACTGCATAACGAAGAATTTGATCTGTTATTTTATATTTAAAATAAAATGATCATACCATTTGATTACTTTCGTGTTCTTTTGATTTTAGTGAGCGCCATTCATGCATGCCAAATGAAAAGGGCAAAAAAATGATTGAACATCTTAGTCTTGTAGTTATATCATTGTCCTCTACTATACTTTCTTAAGTAAAGGTTGTGGCTGTTGATGCATCGATCCCGATAATACATCTTTTCATACACCGATACACTCAACCATATATGCTTGCTGAGGTCACCAGTGCTTTATGTGAGCTACGTTTTGCAAGAAACCATCATTGCAATGGCCCTCCTTGTTATTATTAACTTTTTTTGTTCGTCTATTACTACCTTCCCTACGCAAGTTTCTTGTATGATTTTGTTATAGAGTAACGTGAACAAAACTGAATTTATAGACAAAATTTTGTAAACTAATTGATAGGAAAATTGATGATTGAATTATTATTTAATTTTTGATCAACCACTACAAAACTATGAACAAGTAGAGGCCAATACATTTGCACCAATTAATTAGAACTAGGGGCAAAAATTGAGGATTTCTGCACCTAATAGTTAGGAGTGGCGAATATTGAAATTGCACTTAAAAAGAGCGTTGATATTTATAAATAGGGGCAAATAAGCACTCGCCCCTAATAGTTTTGCTGCCACGTAGGCAAGTCTGACGTGCAAACAATTTTAAGTGTGGATGTTTAAAGTATTAGGAGCGATTATTAAGGCCCCTACTTTATTTTATATATATATAATGACATTTATATTTATTATTATTGCATTTTGGGAATTGTATTAATTGAAAACGATTTCAATCTCCCATTAATTATTTGATTGTATTCTCATATTTTGGGGTCAAATATATTTACGACTATTTTTATTTTCCACCACCAACCTAGACGAAAAAATAAATTGTGAACAGAAAAATTAATATTAAAATAATTCATACTTCAATTGATTATATATGAATGGTACAAGTATCATGCAGAAGTTTAAACCGTAGATACAAATCGTAGTCTAAAAAAATTTATTTGTCTAATCAATCTTCTGCATCCCAAACATCGAAATGATGAAAAGTCAAAAGCATGTGTCTTCCATGATTCATCCTGTAGATACACCACAGAAGGTAAATTCAAATTAGAGTAACACTATTTTAAGAAACAAAACAATCAGATTATTTAGAACTCACAACCATGAAAAGAAATGAACAAATTACGTAAAACAATCAAATTATGTACAAACCCTTCACATAACATCGAGAAAACAAAACCTGCAAAATAGACAAAAAATCAAACCCAAACTAAGCCAATCGAGGTTTATGATGTAATTCATCATTTTGATAACACTAATATTATACGAAAATAAAACGGAAAAAAATGTATGAAGAACACACCTAACGAATTTCACTTCAAATTTTTCGCACTCCATCATCAAATTTACCTGCAAAACAACAGTTTGAGAGAAAAAAAAAACTTCAATCAAACTCAATAAAGCTATGAATCAACTAAGAAAATGGAGATGAGGAGAAGAATATGAAGGAATGTACAAGAAAAATGGAGATGAGGAGTTTGTGCCGTGAAATAAGATCAAGAGAGAAATATGGGGAATGTGCGTGTTGGTTATGACACACCCCGTCCCGAAGGAGGGCGTGCTGGCCGTCACGTGAGAGTGACGTAACCATTTACACAGTTTGGAAGCTTAAAAATACAATTGTGAATTCTGTCAGAATACCGTTGGATTCCTCGTGGCCACCAAAGCTCTGCTCTAACTCGAACCTGGAGGGGCGCAAAAACAAAGTTGAGTGGGTCAGTAAAACAAGTCTTTTCAAAACTTTTCTTTATCAAAGTTCTAACCCCTCACTGTAAAACATGTATACTTTCCCAGAGAATAGCATATATAAATATATATAGCTTCAAAAATCTCAAAACACCATTCTTTATCACTTTTCAGAAAATATGCCATGCCATGCGCCAAAAACATAATATGGATGCATCAACATAAATCAGGTGAAATAATAAATCAACCGGAGACCCTGCAGTGGTCCTGTACGGCTGATTCTAAAGCTCAATATCCAATCCAGCTGGAGTCACCAACTGTGACCTGTACGGCACTGCCGGAGTCGCCAACTGCGACCTGTACGGCACTACGCTGCACATGAGTCGGAACTACCTGTAGTAGTCTGTACGACTCGGATGGTGTAATAATACGCTCTAGTGCTTCTCTCATCAATCATCTGTGCACATAATCTAAGGTCACCTACTAGTCAGAACCGTCTCTAATGGTCTGTACGACTAGCATGTCGGAACCACCTCCAGTGGTCTGTACGACTAGCATCTACTTGGATCCAAGGTGAGCGTGTGATGCGGGTGAATAACATAAGCACTAACACCAGGGGTGCAGGTTATGAGCTATCAACATAAATCACATCAAACAATTCAATGAACCAAATATAACTCACCTGATACTCACCTGCGCGTCCGCAGCACCAATTCACATATATGCATCATATATCAATTCACATAATTCATGTAATTTCTATGCATGGCATTTTTAAATCACATATTCATATAAATCTATGCATGGCATTTCAAAATATACTTTCATTCAAAAATCGATTTCTGGGAAAACGTTAAGTGTATATATATATATATATATATATATATATATACACACTGAAATAAACTGCCCACTCACCTGGAGTTTGCCCTGCAACTCCCTAGCACAACACATCAAGGCGTCATGACGATCGGCGCCTAGAACAACCATCAAATCATGCCTCAGAATCATCTCGATAGAATATATCACTTATAAAACACGTCACTAAGAAGTTCGATCCGGAAGATCTGCAACTCAGATTTCCAATCCGTAACTTCCAAAGGTCCACAATAAATCTCTAGAACAACATCCTAAAATTTCGTTATGATCCGACGGTTGGATCTCCGCCCATTTCCAAAACCGAATGGCGGTTAACTTTTTATTTTATGAACTTACAAATCCAATTCGGGAAGATCCGTCCATTGAATTCCCGATCCGTAAGTTCCTACATTCTTCAAATATTACGTACTACTACGTATCAAAGTTTGGTGACAATCCAACGGTCGGATCATCAATTCATATTTTGGCCTAACCATGCATCTTAACGAATTTAAGTCCAAATGATCAACCAACGTTAAGCCACTATCAAAACTGAACTCAGGACATCCAATATAGTTTAAAAATGACATTGGCGGCCCACTGACCACGCGCCGCCGCACGCGCCGCCGTGGGTGGCGGTCGGCCGCCCCGGCTCGCCGGAAAATCCAACTATCTCCAAAAATTACCAAAATTTACAGAAATGAAGATCTCAATGATTAGAACAACTTTCATACCTGTGGCCAAGGCCAATTCGGTCGGCAAAGCCTCCAATTCCAACAAAACCCGTCGGAACCCTAGGTTTGGTGTGCTCCAATTCGACCTCCAAACTTGTTCCAACGCCTCAACCACTGCTTGGGCTTTGTTCTAGGCCTCAAGAGGATGCCATGGGTGGTGGTGATTGGAAGAAATTGCTTCACATCGTGGCGGAAATGAACCCAACCCGTGCGCCCCCTTTTGCACGGTTTCTTCCATTTTTACAACCAAATCTCTCCAAATTTGAGGTGGAATGGGTAGAGGAAGGGTCCTAGAGTGTTTCCCATGAGGTTTGTTGAATCAATTTGCCGGAAAAACGGGTGGAAATCGACGAACATGGACACGGGTGCCGACCGGGTCCGAAAACGGGTCAAGGGGATCCGGCCGATCCCCCGCGCCGCACTCTCCCTCCTTTCCTCCTTTCCCCTGTTCCGATTGGCTGGGCTTCTTTCTCTCTCCTCTCCCCATTCGTCAGTCTCTCTCCCTTCTCTCCTGAAGCTCTCTTCTTCTTCCTCTGGTTGGGCAGATTTTGCCCAATCCCTTCTTCTTCCTTCTTCTTCCGCCAGCCACAACACACACACACACATAAACTCATTTCTTCCAATCCTAGCCATCCATTAATTCCTCATTAAATCTGGGCCGTCCATTTGCATAAAAGAATTCCATATTTTATTCTTATAATTCCCAAAATGCCCAAACTTCCATTTCCATAAAAGAATTCCATATTTTATTCTTATAATTCCCAAAATGCCCAAACTTCAAACTTTAATATCTTTTTCGTTATAACTCCAAATCACGAACCGCTTGCGCCCACGCGTCCGTAGCGGCGAATACTATGAGGATATGTCAAGAAAATAAATCTTAGATGGCACGACACAACGATTAACCTCGAACAATGCGCGTGCCTCAAGGGCATTTTCGTAAAATCACTTAATAAATTATAAAATCAATATTTTCCGGGACAGGCTGTCACAGGTTATCCTAGAATTAAGGTTATGATAACTTTCTTATTTATTTGATTAATAATTAAGAAAAAAAAATAAATATAAGAAGATAAATGCTCCTAATTTAAACTATTAAATTGAAAAAACTGAATAAGTTAAAAATATATATATTAGAGGCTCATTTGTCCACCCCTAATAACTAAATTTTGTAGATGTGGCTTTTTTCGCCCCTAAAAGTAGTAACATTAATAGGGGCTTTTATCGTTTCGCCTATATTACAATTAATAAAGACAAATCTATATTTTTGCCCTTAATAAAGATTAATAGGGACAAATTCTTATATCCGCCCCTAATCCACCGCCCCTAATAATCACTATTCTTGTAGTGAACATGTCTATTTTCTATTAGTAACATATAATTTAGTTTGCAAATTTTGTCTACAAATTTAGTTTTTCTAGCATTACTTGTTGTTATATAGTAGAGCATTGTCCATGTACATATTGAAATTTGGAAGGCTCGACTGCTAAATTCATGAGTTTAATATTTCATTGCCCATCTTGCCATTTTCAAATCTCGACTACGTTTGTAATATGAAATAGCACACAAATATTGAAAGACTCGTCAATTCAATATTTCATTGCTGAAGTTAGTTGTCAATTCAAATCTCGATTATGCATGTAATAAATTAGCACACATATATTGAAAAGCTCAACTACTAAACTCATGAGTTCAATTCATTGTCGTAATTAGTTGCCATTTTAGTCCATTATGTACGTAACAAAATAGCACATAAATACTGTTAAAACTAACAACAAAATGAAGAAAAGCAGATGACGGTTTACTGCAACGATAGAAAAAAAATACCTATACAGTTTGATGTTGGTTCAATATTAAAACTATAGTTTAAGTTTAACCTATTAACCCTACAGTTTGTGAAAAACAAAAAATAAAGCGCTTCATTCATAAGTAAAAATTGAGGAAATCCATCGTCCTAAAATTGAGAAATGAAACAAAGAGAGAAGAATATGAATGTTGTGATCTACATTCTAATACAAATGTGATTGTGCAAATTTAGAGATATGTTTAAGAATCCTTCAGGATCTAGAAGATACTTCCTATTAAATTTATATTACTTGTAGAGTAAGTTTCTCTCATTTTTATTATTATAAATAAAGGTACAAAGTATGAAGAATAACACATAAAATTTCTCAAGCCTATTCTCCTTCTCTCTTTCTTTTTTTACTGCATCTCTCTCTTTCTTTCAGTTAAATATAAGCCCTAAACCCTAATTAGTGCTCAAGTTTAATTGGTTTATGTTTTGTAATGGATCTTAACGCGGTTTTGGAATATTTTGGGTTTCTTACATAACACGCTTTCGAGATAAATAATATAATGGTAGTAGTCTAACCAGAGATGATTGTAAAATAAATAAAATAATATTAGTGTGCAACTATTTGACTAGTATTGCTTCTTGCGTACGTTTAGGAGCTCAAAAAAAGCCAAAACGCAATACTAATTAAATAAAATGTTTTTGTTTTGTTGTGAAAAGTCTCTTCCGTCCGTTACAAGCCCAAGTACCGGACTCAGAGCCCAAGATTTGACCATGGTCACAACTCACGAGTCCATGCCTCTCCTATTTAAATCGGTTAACCCTAATCCATTTCTTCTCGGGTTAAGTTTATATTTATTGGAGAAATGTTACGCTCTTAATGATACTTCACAATTTAACATTAATTATCATATCAACATTACAAAATATTATGTAAAAATTATAAGGTAACAAAGAGTTTATAAACAGTCTCACTTTTGAAAGAGTTATCGATAACATTTCTTTATTACTAATGTGCAGATAAGTCATTGTCTAAACTATATTTCATAAATGATATGAAGTGCTAAGAAAGTAAAAATTTTATAATTGAAAAATTGAAAACAAGAACCATTAACAACCACTTAATATAGCTTATAAAAGATATTTTAAAAAAGATAATCTCTAGTATTATCTCACCCATTATCACTGTTCAAGTACGGCATGTGAAAATTTATATTTATATAAGAAATATTAAGGTAATTCTTTCAAAATGAGACTTTATATAAACTCTATACCACGAATGAGTTCTAAACAAAAGTTACCGAGCTCTATTCCACCCATGGCCTTTTTCCATTTTCCTTACAAACTTTCCGAATTCCGGAGTTGATATGTTAATAGAGCATGTATCATAGTAACTCTAACATTTAGTAAATGTCATGGGACACATTTGGTTACTTGTGTACTCTTCTTATGTAATTGTGAGATAACACAAAGAGCTCAACATTAGTAATTAATTGGCTAAATATAATTCAAGAGGAGGAGATGTGACGACAAGTAAGAAAGTAAACGCTCTACCACTAGACCGTTACAGACCCTACCCTACCAACGATAACATATGTTGGATGGCATTTGGTCCATATTGAACCACCAATTAAGCTCTCGATGCCGACCGATTGACAGGGATTTGTAATTAATAAGTTTGGCATAGTGTCTCCCATCTCTATCACAACCGCAAAACCTTGTGACAAGAATATTTCCTCTCTCTCTCTCTCTCTCTCGATCGTTATGATATTTCCTTTTTTTTTTTTTGAAGCATGTTTATTTAACAGAAAAATTAGTGAAGAAAAGAACCGAAGAATTTAGAAATAGAAGAAGTAAGGTAAATTTAAATGAGAAATTCACATTTTTATTTTATGTGACAATAAACACATGAAAAATTTACATAATAAAATAATTCTTATACCCATAACGTAAGCAAAAACCTCACAAAAATTAAAAGAGAATATCAATTCGTGTTAAGTTAACACGTACTTATCTTTCTTGTTTACTAAATCATGAAAGAGGCATTGAAGGAAAGAGTGACTAATTAACTGCCTCCATTATTGCCGGGCCATAAGCTAAAGTTTCATGCTACTCATTTGTTCATGCTTTACAATTGGCTACGTATTTCTTACTCCCACCAAAACCGTTACCTTATTTAAACAAAAGAAATCACCCACTTGAAGCCTCACACTCACTTATCCTGTTCATGTGACCAACAATTTAATTAATTAATTAATTAAATCACAAACATTAACATGCATGTGTGTGTGTGTGTGTGTATATGTATTATATAATTAACAATGGATGTTCTCTTAAGCTATTTTGTTTCTATATTTCAAAGCTAGCTCTACTTCTAGAAGTTTGACATAGTTATTTGGGATGCTTTTTCCGCTTGATATATAATGTGTGTGACGGGTGAATGTGTTGCTTTAGGTTGGTAGTCATATTTCGTGAGTCATCAGTCTTAACCTCATCTGCGTATTCTCAGTTGAAAAGTTTAGGTGAGGTGAGAGCTGCACATGGGAATGGGATGGGACATGGAAGGAAAGTCAAAGCTAAACCATTCGGCTGGGCTTTAATATATATAAATTTGCATGTAAACGGGACTCGAGAGAATGTGGCTAAGAAGCTTTTTAACGGAGACTTTTGGCGAGAGACATTTCCAACTTAAGCCAAATGGTGAGAAATTTCATTAGCTTCAAAGTAAGAAATCAATTTTGCTAGAAATTTCACATTTTATAATACGGATGGATCTCACATGATTGACATGTCTTTCTTCTAGCCTTCTTAATTATATTAATACAAATTAATATACGTGTTATAATTTAAGTGAAATAATAATAGAATGTGATATTGTTTCATGCATACCTAATTGAAATTACTTCAAACCCCGTTGAAATTAAATTTTCACATTCTTTTTTTCCAAAAACTATACGATAGTATTCTCCTGCACAAGAATATTATAAATAGCTAATGTGTTATAAATTTTACAATCAATGGGCACAAGTTATCAGAATTTAATGGGTTGCTTGCCATATTTGTTGCCCAAAAATTAAACTATCTTAGCCTAAAAAAAAGAGTAATGCTAGGTACATTTCCGTTCTCGCCTTTCTCACTTGCCATTTGACACGCGGATCTCATTTGCACAACAAGCTAAACTACTAATGCTAAGAAAACACTTATTTTTGTTTACTTTTTTTTTGTTTACAACATGTATCCTCGAGAAAATACATTAATTAATAAAATAAATAAATTAGAATTATCGGCCCCGCCACCTATCTACTCCTACCCCTGATTTTAGGTCAGATAGGATCGGAAATACATGTTACAATTCCAATTCAAAAAATTTCGGAAATGCATATTATTTTAAAAGCTTAAATGTCAAAATGGTACATTTGTTTTACTTTATCGACCAATTTAGTACATGTGTTTTCAATTTGGATAAATTGGTTCTTGAGTTTACATCTGTTAGCATATTCAAGACATTCCATTAAAGGACCGATAAGATTGACATGTGTCAGACACGTGAGAGGACAAAAACATAATTTTATGTACACCCACTAAACAGATATGATGCCTATCTTTAGAGATTGTCGCTTGTTCAATTGACTTAAGTACCATTCAATTTAGGACATGTCAATTTTAACTGTCTTTTAATGAATTGTCTTGAATTGACTTACGAATGTAAATACAAGGACCAATTTAATCAAATTGAAGACACATGAATTTAATCAAATTGAAGACACATGGACTAAATTGGCCGATAGAGTAACACACATGGACAATCTTGACAATTAAGCCTATTTTAAATTTTTGAACCGAAATTTTAGAATTTCATAAACCATGCCGAATTCAGTAATTTTGAAATCGGATTATTTTATACTTTCAAAATTGCGGGAGTTGTATGACTTCATATATGCCAAGATAAAAATCAATAGCTCTCTCTACATAATATAAAATTTTCTACTTCCCATGTGTGTGTGTATATATATATATATATAAAATTGTTGTTAGCACTCCAAAATTCTCATTTTGTGCTCCAAACTTTCTATATTTAGAAAGAATAATATACTTGTGAGGAGTGCAAAATAAAAATTTTGAAGTGCTAATAACAATTCCCTATATATATACGAATTTCAAAATATTTTGATTGAACAATTGTTCAAATTTCAAATTTTCAAACAAATGTACCTATATATATATATATTATATAATACACACACACACACACATGAATTGACACATCCCAACCCCGATATCCCCAAATATCAGGATAGGCACGTGCTGACCGACACACGAGGGTGATGAAGCCATTAAAAACATGCATGCAACTTAAAAGATGTGATTAGAAAAGGATATGCTAATGCAGGAACGTGTTCAGAGCATACAACTAATTAAGAATAATGTGAAAGAATTATTATGGAAAGGTACGAACCAAGAAATAAGTCCTACATGGAGGAGGCTCAAGATGCCTAAGCGAAAGTACCCTGACGCCGGGATCGTGTGCCTCAAATCTAACTCCTGAGGGGGCGCAAAACAGAAAAGGTGAGTGGACCAAAGTTTATAATAATACTAATAATAAGAAAATCATTTTCTTTCTGAACATACTAACCCCCTGTTTTGAAAACACATATAATACTACATAATAAGTTTTTTTGAAAACCCTAGCATGCCATGAAATCATTCGTAAAACCATGCTCAATAATGGTGCAATCATCGCCCCGAAGGAAAATCCATATATCTCATCAATACTGTACTCTCTAGGGGTATCATAGTCGCCCAAAGGCAGTACATGTCCATCACCAAAGGTGAAGCTGTACGACACTGGGTTACGCCAGTGAAGAAATATGGTAAGCCCCATCACCCGAAGGTGAAGCTGGACGACTCCAGGTTATGCCGGAGAAGAAAATATAAACATCACTCACCGACACTAGCCGTCGCTAGTGAAGCTATTCGAGACTGCTTTCGGCAGTGAAGTTAGGGGTATGGCATAAATATCATCAACTCTTCATCCGCCCGAAGGCAATACCTGTCCATCACCTAAAGGTGAAGTTGTACGACACTGGGTTACGCCAATGAAGAAACATGGTAGGCCCTATCACCCGAAGGTGAAGCTGTACGACTCCAGGTTACGTTGGGGAAGAAAATATATACATAGATATCCTCAACTGTGTCTTATGGCCATAGAAATCTACATATGTACCCGTGTTGTGTAGATGTGCTGTATGATAACCCGCTAGATAAGTACCGAAAACATATCTCAAAACTCATATCAAATCCAGAGTTCACAAGCTCAAAGCCTCATTCATAAATCCGAGATAATTCAAATTCGTAAATCCAAATAAATCACAATCATAAATCCATGGAATTTCATAAGCGAAAACCCAATATTTCATAACCTTTAGTAAACTGTAAATTCGATAAATCATAATTATCTCGTAAACCATAATTGTAGAAGTTTGTAAACCATAATATAAGACATACTCAAATCATGACATGTGAAATGCGTGCTAGGCTAATATTTTATAAAGAAAATATGTAAGTTTAGAAGGGGTCCACTCACATATTTTCCATTGCTCGGAAGCTGCTTGAACTAGCAAGGAAGGTGTCGCTTCCAACCGATGCACCTAACCACAATTTGAGACCATTTAGTAAAACTATACCTAAACCATAGAATTTGGGAAAACGGACGGCAAATTCGGATTCGGCATGTTGAAAAACCTAAGGAGGGACCTTGGGTTTCCCCTCCATGCGCCACCGCATGAGCCGCCACAAGGCGGCGACCCAGAAGGCCACGAGCCGCCGCACACGGCGGCCGGCAACCTCGACTCGCCGGAAAATTCAACAACTCCAAAAATTCCCAAATTTTACAGGAATGAAGATCTCAATGAGAGGAACAACTTTCATACCTGGGCCGAAGTCCAATTCGGCCGGGAAACACCCTAAATCACCCTCAATCCGTTGGAAATCCTAGAAATGGGTGAACCTCGATTCATCCTTTCCGGTGCTCCGCCGACCCACACTTGTTTGGGGTTTGTTCTTGGCCTCGATAGAAGGCTAATGGTGGTGGTGATCAAAGGAAAACATTTCACAAAATGATGGATCGCCGTCAAGAATCACTTAGACCCATCGGTGGGTTCCTGGCAAAACCAAGGCCAAAACTTATCGGGTTTGGGGTGGAACTTGAAGAAGGAGGGTCGTGGAGTCATATGCAGGTGGTGGTGAGCTTTGGATCGAAAATCGTGGAAAATCGTGGCCAGGAACCGGGTCGCGCTTGGAATCGGGTCGGGGGTCCGGTTAGCTACTCCTCACCTTTTTCCTTTCTCTCCTTTATCTACTTTCTGATTGGCCATGCCCCCTCATTTCTCTCATTTCTCTTCTTTCTGATTAGCCGTCCCCCCTCATTTCTCTCATTTCTCTTCTTTCTCCTCCGTCGATCTCTCTCCTTCCTCTTCCCATCCTTCCATCCTGGCCACACACATGGCACCAACTATTTGCTCTAGCAAAATCTGGAGCCTTCCAGATTTATGGTCAAATGACCATTTTGCCCTCAACTTCAATCGTTTATAACTCCTTCGTTATAACTCCAAATTCGATTTCGCTTGCACCCACATGTTTGTAATGACGAGTACTTCAAGAATACGTCAAGGAAATGAATCTTACATGACACGACAAGGCGGTCAACAAAAGTCAACGTTTTTGCCTTGAAGGGTATTTTCGTACTTTCACGTTTTAAACTTATAAAAACCGTAATATTTGGGGGTAGGTCGTTATACGAATGTAACCATAATGTTGAAACAAATCTACCCATAGTGTTAAAAAAAAATTTCTGTAGTGTTAAAAAAAATTGTAAGTCTCTATAGATGACCTATTGAGTATTGACATGTGAGTACATTCTATGACAAATCAAGCACATATGGAGTTTTTGTGAAAAAAAAACATTGAAAGTGAAGAATGAAAACCTAATTTATCCATAAAATCAAGAGATGGATCATTAATTCAAAGCATGACATTGCATACTTGTTGATTGATATATAGTAGCATGCATTGCTTTCATTGTACATGACGTAAGTGAAGCCACTGCCCGTAAGCATATTTCACGGAGAAGGAAAAAAAGCAAAAGGGAAAAACCCCATCAACCCCATACCTTGGTGAACAACGGACTCTATATCTGGAAAATATTACAGGATCCCAAAAGAAGCCCCCCAAAGCTGATTCACATGCATGCATAACATAATGGCAGATGGCAGCAGCTGACATCTTTTCGTCTTTGTACTAATTTGGTTGGTGCCTGCCGACATACCTTTTGTGCCCTAAATTGTGAAATCGGGAAACCCAAGTTGCTCAACCATTTATCGGCCGGTCTCAACATTATATCCCATTTTGTTTCACTCAACTAAACACATGTTGTATTCCATCATCGTGGTTCATCGAACTTATCGTGTTCAGTCCATTTCACATTGCAAATACAGTAATCACTTCTAGTTCTCTTTAGCGATAATATTCTCAATATACTATTATATATCAATTTACAATCAACTCGATAATAATACTATCAATATTGTGAATGGCCGTTTATTGTATTAATATGTTGTCGTTATTGTATATTATCGAAATGTATTTAAGTTAAGATATTTTGGACAAAGAAGACTGGTGCAGGTTAGGGAAGAGTTTTTAAGGAAAACTAATGAAAATGGCTTAAAAAGTTTTAGTTTTAATAAAAAATCATGCTATAACCTTTGTTTAATGGTTAGTACAAGGCCCATATTAAAGCATTTCAACTAAAAATGGCCCAACTATAATGAATTTTGATTTGTCGATTTTACCCCTAACTTTTAGGTTGAGTTGTTTTAAATTTGTTTAGTTCAGTTTTCTTGTTAAGCTCTTTTTTGTTGGAGCTGGTTGAAGGCTTTGAGAACCAGACTTTCGAATTCTTATCAATTTGAACGTGATAGTCGTTTCAACTTTTGAAGTGCTGATCAAATTGAATGTGATCGTTGCTTTTCAGATCATCTGTCATTATTCATACTGTATTCGATGTATTTTTACCAAATTTTCGTCGTTAATGGAGTTTATCGTTGTTTTGCAAACCTTCTTCTTTTTCTTTGAAACAAAAATATAGATTGTCATCCTATTTAATTTATGTTTTGCATTATTTCGTTGAAATGTGATCGTCATCATTATTCATAGTGTATTCGAGGTACTATTTTTCAATTTTTGTTCGTCAATGGAGTTCATCGTTTGTTTCTGCATAAAATAAATTTGAGATCTACATGCTATTCAATTTGTGTTTCTTTATTAAATTTGAGATCTGCATGTTATTCAATTTCGTATTATTTTGTTGATAATTGTATATGAGTTGCAGAAGGTTTTTTCTCGTTTCGAAGATACAATGTTAGCTTTTTGTTCATTTTTCCAGATACAATGTTATCTTTTGATTCGGGTTTTCCAGAAATAGTTTTATGTTTTGGTTTTTTTTTTCCATAAACAGTTTTAGTTTTTGTTCAGTTTTTCTAGAAACAGTGTTATCTTTTGGTTTGGGTTTTTCAGAAACAGCTTTATGTTTTTGTTCTTTTCTCCATAAACAGTTTTAGCTTTTGTTCAGTTTTTCCAGAAACAATGTTATATTTTGGTTCGGCTTTTCCAGAAACAGTTTTATGTTTTTGGTTCTTTTTTCCATAAACAGTTTTAGTTTTTGTTCATTTTTTCCAGATATAGTGGTATCTTTTGGTTTAGGTTTTCCAGGAACAGTTTTATGTTTTGGTTCTTTTTTCCATAAACAGTTTTAGTTTTGTTCAGTTTTTCCAGAAATAGTGTTATCTTTTGGTTTGGATTTTCCAAAAAAAGTTTTATGTTTTGGTTCTTTTTTTTCATAAACAGTTTTTGTTCAATTTTTCCAGAAACAGTGTTATTTTGTTGTTTATTTTTCAGATACAGTGTTCTTGTTATATATGTTCATTTAATATTTGTGTATTGATTATTTTTTATTTTGTGTTGTATAATTATGGAGAATGCTAAACTAGCTCAGTTTACTTATGGTGGTTTATCCGTCATTAGTTCTATTTCATCAACGTGTTCATTCAATCAGATTTGTGTTGATCTTTGCTCTAGATTTAAAGGTTTGAGACCATGTTGTTTTGAGTTGAGATATTCTTTGAGTGAAGGATCTACTTGTCTATTGGATTGTGATGCCGATGTTAAGAACATGTTGTTAGTTCTTGGTGTTGTTGGAAAATCTCTGGTAGAAATATTGGTTTTTGACAAATGCGCATGTGATCTAGTTGAGTTACATACGGATAATGTATCTTCTTCGTGCTATACATCAGATTCTACAGCACTTGTTAGTGAAAATTATCATTTAGGGAAGTATGGTTCTCATGGTATTCATAGCTACATGACTTGTGAATGGAAAAACTATATTGAATCCGTGGGTCAAGTTTTTAAAGGAGGTTGTGGTGATTTTCGTGATAAATTGAAGAAGTTCATTGTTGAGTATGGGTTTGAGTTGAAATATTTGAAGAATGATAAGAGTCAGATTAGCGCTGAGTGTTCTAGGAAAGAATCTAATGGTTGTCTTTGGCGAGTATTTGCATCAAAGTGTTCGATTAATGATTTTTTTTGTTATTTAGAAATTGCACAATGTGCATACATGTAAGGGAATGATCTGAAAGAAGAAAAACAAAGTTGTTGGTCGGAAGTTTGTTGCTTCTATCATTAAGGACAAGGTTCAGTCAAATCCACTTATCAAACCGAAGGAAACCATTTCAAACCTAAAACAGTTTTACGGACTAGACATTGATTATTCTACTGCATACTTCGGTAAAGAGAAGGCAATTTCTGAGCTAAACGGCGACGTTGTTGATTCTTACAAGTTGTTGCCTTGGTATATAGAATCTAACCTTGCAAGCAATCCCGGATTTGTATTTGAACTTGAAGTTGTACCAGAGTCCAACAGGTTTCTTCGATTGTTCATCGCTTACGATGCATGGATCAAAGGATTCATGTTTTGTCGACTAAGGTTTAGTCAAATCCACTTCTATCCTGCTGTGCAAAAAATGGCAATGATGGTGAGTTGATAGTCTGATTTTATATTTGATGTTATATGTTTTATGTAAACATAAGTGCATAAAAGTTTCATAATGAGTTGTATCACATTTTAGGTTACAGAAACAGTTCAATGACAATTATAGAAACAATTTAATTACAGTTACAGAAACAGTTTTAGTTTTTGTTCAGTTTTTGTATATGAGTTGCATAAGGTTTTCTATTGTTTTGAAGATATAGTGTTAGCTTTTGGTTCAGTTTTTCCAGACATAATGTTGTTTTTTTTTTTTTTTTTTTTCTTTTCATTTTTTCATAAACAGTTTTAGTTTTTATTCACTTTTGTAGAAATAATGTTATCTTTTGGTTCGGGTTTTCCAGAAACAGTTTTATTACACCTGATAGTATTTTATTCCTTTTTTGTTTTTGCAGAGATTTTCGAGGTTGCTTATGCTATTGTTGATTTAGAAACAATAAAAAATTGGAGATGATTTTTGTTAGTATTATCTCGTATATTGAGGCCTGAAGAGAGGGTGATCACATTTTTGTTAGATAGACATGACATAATTTTGAGGTGCATTCCTGAAATTTTCTCTGAATCTCCACATTCTTACTGTCTTGTTCATTTAAAACAGAATGTTATTAGTTTATTTCCAAAGGGTGTTGGTGAGGGACTAAAGAATAAGATGATGAATCTTTTAGCAAAGTGTGCTTATGCATGCATTGCATCAGATTTTGATGATTGCATTGCTGAATTTATGGATAACGGGAGAAGGCATGTGAAATTTTTTTTAGCTGATTTGCCTAAAGAGAACTATGCTATTGCTCACTTTCATGGTAAGAGATGGGGATCAATGGGTAATGCACTTTCAGAGTCTTTTAATGCCATGGTGTCGAATTGCCGTTGTATGCTACTTATGGATCTTCTTGAAGACATTAGAATTCGGTTGATGATTAGTATGGCTGAGAAAAAATTATTCGGTCAGAATATTCATACAATTTTGTGTCCAAAGAAAGAAAATGAGCTGAAGCTGCTGTTGAAAAAGGGCATGCATTGGAGGATTAGTCGTTCTGACATGGATGTTTTTGAAGTTAGGACTGAGTGGAATCGTTTTGTTGTTTGTCTGGATAATAGGACATGCACTTGTGTTCAACGGCATCACAATTGTTTCCCATGTTCTCATGCATTGCAGGTGTTGCAACATGATAATCATATATATGTTCTCATGCATTATATGTGTGTGATGTATTTAAGTATGTTGAAGATTACTGGAAGACATCTTTTTATCGGGAAATATATCAGTTTGTTATTATTCCAGTTTCAGATTTGGATAAGCCTAATGTTAATAATTTTACGAATGGTGTGAGGCCTCTTACTACTAAGGTTCCGTCTGGACGGCCAAAGAAGATTAGGATTAAATCTGCCGGTGAAATGAGTGGGATGAAGAAGGCTGTGACTTGTAGCAGATGTGAAGGTTCAGGACATAATAAGGTTTCATGCAAAGTTGTTATCCAAGATGGTTGATTTCTTGTTTTTTTTTCTTTTTCTAGATGTGAGCTATTTGTGATATGTAACAAATTTTAATCTTTGGAGATTGCTTATTTGTTTTCAATTGATGTTTCAGATTATACAACTTTTGGTTTTTACCAATTTACTTATTTGTTTTCAATTGATGTTTCATATTATATAACTTTTGGTTTTTACCAATTTAGTTCTTTCAGTGTTAGTTTGTTGTTCAGTTTTCTAGACACAATATTAGTTTTTTGTTAATTGTTTCAGCAACAGTGTTCGATTTTGGTTTAATTTTTCAGATACAGTGTTCGGTTTTGGTTTCTTTTCCAGAAACGGTGTATGTGCCACTATTTTCTGCTCAGTTACCATTTGTTGGATCTATTGTTGGCTTTTTGCTCCGTTTTAAGACACAATGTTATGTTTTGATTCTTTTTTCCAAATACAGTGTAATGTCTTGGTTCAGTTTTTCCAACGACAATGTTGGTCTTTACACATTTATAGCATACTGTTTCTTGAACCAAATCATTGTAGGACATTTTAGCTTCTGAACAAGTGCCAAATAATCACTTTTGTTTTTTTTTTTGATCCAGTGTTAGTTTTTAAGAGATAGTGTTATGTTTTTGTTTTTGTTTTTTGTCCAGAAAGAGTGTTGGTACAATCACACTATCTTCATGATCAGTTTTAGTTTTCAGAGACAATGTTTTGTTTTTGGTTATTTTTCCAGAAACAGTGTTATGTTTTGGTTGTTTTTCCAGAGACAATGTTACTTTTACATTAGGGGAGAAATTGTTCATGTTTTGAAATCATAATGGGAAGAAACTGTTTCCAGAGACTATATATATAGTAGCATCAAACATGTTTGACAAAAATATTTGTTAAACCACAGTAAAAGTAAATCGTGAACCTTAAGAAGTACAGTCACTTGAGAATTACATATAATCTATATTATCAAATTTGATTCTAATGCCCAATGCTTGTCAGTTTCTGTGAGATTGCTACGAAAACTTCTTGTTCTTTTGTCCAGCTGAACTCATGGTTCATCAAATCCACGAGGATATCTTTCCATGCTTTTAAAACTTGATAATCTCGGATATGTTGTTGAATTTTCTGATTCTTTGAGAGTGATTTTGTTCATTGTTTCTTGGTTTGAATCCGTAAGTTTTGAATGGCTTGTTGATTCCCTTGCCTTATCAAGCCAATATTGAACAAAGTTTCCCTGCACAAAGTTATTATAGAATAATAAAAGACTTCTTTGCAATATATAAGAAAGAGATCTGTGATTTTGGTTTTTTTGCTTACCACTATTGCTGCATTTTTCTAGTAGCAATCACATTCCAGATCTTCATCTTTTGAGTTTTGGCGAGCTGAATTATAATGAGTCATTTCTCTAGTTTTTGTGTCCAAAACTACCAATGAGAAATGGTTGTAATGGAACAATGGGAAGAAAATCTTTGACACTTTTCCATATTGGTCCATCAATTGGTTGTAGAGCCTTTCCTTGTTTTGGACAGTTTCTTGAATGCTTTGTTCATTGATGTTGTTTTGTTGGAAAAAAAACCAAACGATAATATGGCATACTGTTTCTGAAAATAACCAACTAGAAAGTAACGAACTAGAAACTATTATGGCATACTGTATCTGGAGAATAACCAACTAGAAACTAAACTGTTTATGGATTTAGTGCAAAATTAGCACACTATTTATGAATCAAAATCATAATAGGCCACACTGTTTCTCCAAAAGTACCACACAACCACACTGTTCATTGATACAGAATATGACAGGGCACAAGGTTTTGTTATTGTTACATGTATATATACACATATTCATATAAATTAGTTGTCTTATGTTTTTAACTTTATAAAACATGCAGTTAACAAAAGGTTTATACGATGCAAAACTAGTTATATACTTATAAAGATTGCTGTAGAGACGTAAAAATTCTTTTGTTTGTTGATGTTTTCTTTTTCTCTTTTTACGTAGCAGAAAGAGTCAACAATCTGAGTTGATATAGGCCCATTTGACATCAAAATGTGCAGGTCTTCTTTCAACATCATTATTCTTGAATAGTTGAAATTTGTTGTTTCAGCAGTCCAATATTCATCAATGCAGTAAATTGCATAAGGTTTAGTTATGTTATATTTATTTAGTGCTTATAAAGTTATGGGAGTTTGTAATGAAACATTAGTTAAGAGTTTTTTTTTGTAGAACTTACATGTTGTCTGTCGAGTAGAATTGAATTATTTTCCTTCTTTCATCTGGTTGCAGCATCTTGTACACTTGAAGTTGTGTCCAGTTCACACCACTATATGTTTGATTTGTTGCTGGAAAGTCATCGGGCTGTGATGAATTCTCGTCTTTTAAATTCAGACTGAATGACGGAGTGCTTGGTAGGACTATATTTTTGCATTTGGTTGTTGTGTTTCCGGATGTTATCTTTTTGGATTGCACATCATTCTTCTTGTGAGCATCGTTGTGTTTCGGAGCTTGAATTTCCTCTTCTTGTTGTTTTTCTTTTGCCACTGATGAAAGAATTTTGTTTAGCAGTCCTGTAATTTTGTCATCATTTGGCATGTCTTCTTGAATTTGTTCCTTGTTTGATTGTGAAACAGATTTGGTTGTTTCTTTTTTCTTCCTCTTTATCTCTGTTGTTGGTTGCAGTGTTTGAGAGTTTTTCTTTTGCCTCTTTGTTTTGCATTTGTTGTTTTCTTTAGGTTTTGTCTTTCTTTTCCGCTGCCCTTGCCTTTTTGTGTGTGTATTTTGCATTGAGTCTCCAATGATATCTTCTTTTGTACTGTTTTCAATCTGCAGATGTATAGTTTCCTTCTTGGTGTATGATATTTATATATACTAAAACCCAAACTCGGGTGGCACTGTTCTAGGGCAGTGTGCGGACCAAAATGCCTCTGCTTCTTTTTTATTATTTCAACTTTGCCCTTCAAAATTTTTGTCCGCTTCATTTTCTTTCCTGCTTTCTGCAGTGATTCATTTTCACTACTTTTGGTCCAATTTTTTTCCCATTTCTTTTGCTTCTCTTCTTCCGTAGCCATTTACTTTCTTATCTCTTCACCTCTGCTGGTCTCAAAGTGGATAGTTTTGTGGTGAGTTCTTCTAATCTTGCATCTACAACTTTTTTATGCAACTGTATGGATTGTGTTCTGTTCAATTTTAGATGTTAAAAGCTTTTAATTTTTTTGGGTTCAATTTTAAATGGGTTGTTTCTTTAGAGTTTTCGTTTGATGACAGAGATGGGGTTTTTGAGGAGAAACTTTTAATCCGTGAGTTTTTTAGTTAGGTTGTGTTGTGGGTCTTGAGAAATGGATTTGTAAATGGATTTTCTGTTGAAATTGTTTCTCTTCTCATTTTTTGTTTTTTGTTTTTGTGCCATCGGGTTTTGCATATGGGTGTATAATTAGGTTTTCTTTTGAATTTCCGGGGATTCAGGTTTTTATTTTTTTGGAACTTTTGTCTGCAGCTTTGGAAGACATTTGTGCTTAAGGTGAGAAACTTTGGTTGCTCGCTTTTGGGCTTTGTTGTAGAATTAAATATATTTTTTTAAGAGTTACATTTGTGGGAATTCATTTGTTCTTCTTTTTTCCTGCATCTGAAAAATGACACATGATGTGAGTTTATAATTAAATAAGAATATCAAAATGGGTTTTCTGTGCAAATTTTCTTTTTCTGATTTTATAGAACCGAAGAGGATCTTAACAATAATATTATTGTGTGATATGCGATCTAAAGTTCTTTGGTGAGTTATTTGGTTTTCTTGCCACATGGGATTTTAATATATATTTTTTTCGTGGTTTATGCGTGGTTCATTGATGTGTTTTGATTTTTGATTTCAGGAAAAGTTAAGGATACGATCAAACGTTTACTGGTGAATTTTCTATTTTTCTGATTGTGTGTGATTTAATTTTTTTCAAGCTTTGGGTGTACTTTTCTGATCTACTTTGATTTTTAGTTGCAGCAAAAGTTGTTGCTCAAATTTTCTAGTTTTTATCTGCGGCTTTGCAAGCTCTTTATCAACAAGGTATATAATTTTTATTCTTTTTCCTAAATCTTTTGTTGGGTGGAATCATTTTTTTGTTTTTGGTGAGTTCTTCTAATCTCGCATCTGGTACTGTTTTTTTTTTTTTTTTTTTCCGACTGTATAGATTGTGTTTTGTTGAATTTTAAATGGTAGAAGCTTCTTGGGTTCATTTTAAATGGGTTGTTATCAACTATTGAATTGCTTTCAAAGCTGTTTAGCTACTCCCTTAACGCCATTTTTCCTTTTCTTTTCAGCCTCTTCGATTTGCAGCCCCCTTCTTCTTTTTCATTTTCTTTTCAGCCTCTTTGATTTTCAGCCTCTTGGGTTCAATTTTAAATGGGTTGTTATAATGTATGGATTGTGTTTTGTTCAATTTTAAATGTCAGAAGCTTTTAATTTTTTTGGGTTTAGTTTTAAATGGGTTGTTATCAACCATTGAATTTCTTTTGGAGTATTCATTTGATAAGAGAGACTGGGGGAGGGGGGGGGGGGGTGGGTTCTTTTGGGTGAAACTTTTGATCCGTGAGATTTTTAGTTAGGTTGTGTTGTGGGTTTTCGCAAATTTCTTTCGTGTTTATGCATGCATTTTTTTGTTATAGATTTGGAAGAACATAGCATTACAGGGTGTTGAGGGTTTGCTAGCAGGGGAAAGTAGCAGCGTTAAGATTTTGCAGGTGAGATATTAGGGTGAGAGAAAAACGGGACAAAGAGCATCGAAGACACATTTGGGATTAGGGGTAGCAAAACAGGGGAAAAGAATATGACAGAGGAATGGACTCTTAATTTTTTTCTTAACTGGTTTGGGATTTTGCTTGCCTTTGGGGTCGTTGTTGGCGTCAAGTGGTGTCTGTTTTTTCATAACTTTTGTTACTAATTTTTATGTCGTTTGTGATTTTGTGTCCTGGGATTTTTGAATTTTATCGTTCATTGTCGGTTTTTGAATTTTTTTTTGTCTTCATTTGTTTGTTTAATATGTTGTGTTTGTGATGGGACGCCATTTTGCAAGTTTTCTTTCCATTGGGACCGCTACATTTTATAAGTGATGTGGGTGAGGTTTAGATACTCAAAACACTCCATTTTTTTTTCCAAATATACGCGTTTGGTTTTCTTCGGTTTTAAATGTTTAAAATTAAATGGTTATTTTGATAAAATGGTTTATTAGTTTTTCTTATGTGTCATGATCAGGAATTCAATTGGATTGGGTAAAATGCTTTATCAATTTACGTTATAGGGACTTTTGTGTATTATGGTCTGTGAGTTTTATTGCTCATCGTTTGTTCTTTTTTCTTTGTTTGCCGGTTTCTTTTGCAAGGGATCACTATAGTTTGGGCATCTTTTCAAGTTTTAAATTGCTTGAGGGTAAGATTTAGATAATAAAATTCGAAACGAGGCGTTACTTTTCTTTTTGGAAACTAATTTAAAAGCTCTGCATGGATAGTTAATTGTGTTGAAATGTTTTGATAAAACCTGAACTTTTTGTTATATGTGAATGTTCATTCCTTACTACAAATATAATAGGCATAGTGGTCAAAAAAATTAAAACCCACTGACACATGACATCAGAAATTCAAACCAATTTCTACCGTTACCATTACCTTCTTTCATTCATATCATCGGCATATAGTTCAAATCTAGATCATGTTGGAATTTATTAGGTTTATTTAGGAAATTAATTAGAGATTTGATTTGATTTTGTAGTAGGGTATTTTTGGCATTTACGCATTAGGGTTTCTTAGGTTTATTGCTCTATAAATAAAGCTTGTAATTTAGTTTGGGAATAAGTAAGTTATTCACTATGTAACCTCTTAGGGTTTTGTAGCCGTTTTGGCATTCTCGTTTGTTCAATAAAATTCTTATTATTTTTTAGTCTTGTTTGTCGCGCACTCTGATATTCAACTTGGTATCAGAGCAAGTTTGATCCTTCGAGATTTAATTTGCTCTTGATTGGTATAAATTTGTTTTGTCGCATTTTGTTTTTTGGGTTTAGTTTTGGTCTTGTTTAGGTTTTCGCTTCCGCTTTGGTCTGTGTCCTTTGTTCTTGGTCACTCTGTTTTGTCGGCTGCAATCCCTTCTGCAGTTTGACTTTTCCTTGGTCTATGGTCACTCTGTTTGGTCTTGTTTAGGCTTTCCTTTATGCAGTTTGACTTTTCACTAGAGTTGTTCTATCGCTTGCAATCCCTTGTTTGCTGCAATTGGTTTTGCCCGAAGAAAGGCAAAGAGAAGGAAGAAAAAAGAATAAGAGAAAAAAAAAAGAAAGGAGAGTGGAAAAGAAAAAAAGGAAAGAAAAAAAAACGTTGGTTTTTTGTTTGAAGGCCCACACGGGCAAGAAAGAAATATGGTTTGTTTGGGCTTGTTTTTGGAGCTTGTTGTTACCCGCAACGATAGTTCGAATGCTTAGACTGGTGACCATTCGAGTGACATTGTGTACATGGTGAATTGGATTTTTTGTTTGTTTGTTCGGAAGTTGGAATTTGCACTGGCATGGAAAATCTTGCACTGGCACTGGCATGGAATTTTGCACTGGCACTGGCACTGGCACTAGCACTGGAATTTGGAGTCTTGCATCCGCATGTGCTTGTTGGCAACCTCATGACGTGTACTACCATGAGTTTGACGGGGGGTGTTGGAATTTATTAGGTTTATTTAGGAAATTAATTAGAGGTTTGATTTGATTTTGTAGTAGAGTATTTTTGGCATTTACGCATTAGGGTTTCTTAGGTTTATTGCTCTATAAATAGAGCTTGTAATTTAGTTTGAGAATCAGTAAGTTATTCACAATGTAGCCTCTTAGGGTTTTGTAGCCGTTTCGGCATTCTCGTTTGTTCAATAAAATTCTTATTATTTTGTAGTCTTGTTCGTCGCGGAATCTGATATTCAACTGATCAAACCTAGATGAAATTCAAGTGACAAGATTTATTGTCATTGTTTCAATAATTTACATTGTTTTAGTACCTAGGTTCACAGCATGAGCTAAAGATCCAAGATCATTTTGGCAAAGACTTAGATATTGAAGACACTAATTTTGCTCCTTATTTTGTACTTTAATGTCCAACTTTTTACATGTTTTATACACTTATAACACTTGCAGCAACACGTGGGCACTATGACTAGTTCTTTCTATTTCTCCAAGCATTCTCCTCTTTTTTGTTCTTTTGGCTGTTTTCGATATCACTTTGACACTAGTTCTTGTTGAGTTTGGCACTTGTATAGTTATCTTAAGTGAAGCCATCTGCTAATATAGTTTTATTAGAATGCAACTTGTACATAAGCAAATATAAATTAATATGAGTACACATTGTTTTTTAAAGTAACATAAAAATGGAGCACTGTATCTGTAATTGTAAAACATTATATCACTTGATAAATGTTTATTTTTTTCCTATAATTGAAATAGAGTACGCATTATGCATGAATACTGTTAAAATCACTATATTTTTATACTAAACAACACAATGAAGCTAATTTTGTGAACCGTTTTTGAAAATGAGGTAGAATAACACAATATTTATGCAACTGAAAAATGCAAAAGTTGTAGTTTATAATCACTGTCAAACATGATCTAACTAGATTTTGTACATTTCTTTTCTCAATTCAACACTTTTTTCAACCAAATGGAAAATATATTTTCCAGATTTTTAACATTTAATGTCGGTTAAGAAAATTTTGGAGGATCAATTTTTCATGAGCATTGTAAAAGTGTTTTTTTCTATTGCAGATGAATGATGCTGATTAATTTCATGCATGTTATTTTGTATACGCTTGATTCAAGTAGATCTAACTTATATATACAATGAAATGATATTCTTAAATTATTTGAGAAAATTTGGAAGAATTTGTGACCTCTGTTTGTATATGCTTGATTCAAGTGAAGTTGATCAATGGAAGTTGCTCGCCGGAGTTGAAAATCGTTTGATTTTCTGAAATCGAAGAATGAGTATGTATGAATTTTGCTCAAGGGAGTTGAAACGTGTGTGGGTTTTCAGGTTTTGCGAGCGTGACAATGGTATATTTTCATTATTTTGTTAGAATGACCTTAAATCGCTGCCTAATATTAGTGTTATATTTTTCATTTTTTTGGTTTGTTAATGATAATTTGAACATTTTTCCAGAAATAGCGAACACTTGTTCCAGAAACAGTTTTAGTTTTTGTTCAGTTTTTGTGTATGAGTTGCAGAAGTTTTTTTTTTTCTTGTTTTGAAGATACAATTTTAGCTCTTGGTTTAGTTTTTCCGGATGTAGTTTTATGATTTGGTTCTTTTTTCCATAAACAGTTTAAGTTTTTGTTCAGTTTTTCCAAAAACAGTATTATCTTTTGGTTCGGGTTTTCCAAAAACGGTTTTATGTTTTGGTTTTTTTTTCCATAAACAGTTTTAGTTTTTGTTCACTTTTTCCAGAAATAGAGTTATCTTTTGGTTCGGGTTTTCCAATAACAATTTTATGTTTTTTTTTTCTTCCAGAAATAGTGTTGTTTTGTAAGAATTTGTTACCTTTGTTTGTATATGCTTGATTCAAGTGAAGTCGATCACCGAAATTTGCTCGCCGGAGTTGAAAATCTTATGATTTTCTAAAATCGAAAAATGAGTATGGATGAGTTTTGCTCAAGGAAGTTGAGAAGTGTGTGGGTTTCCATGTTTTGCGAGCGTGAAAATGGTACATTTTCATTATTATGTTAGAATGATCTAAGTCGTGGCAAAATATTATGTTCTTTTGTGTAATAGATGTTGCAAAATTACACGGAAATTGATTTTTGGGAGGTTTAGGAAATGAACTAGAATATACAATTTGGAATTTATAATATAATATCCAACTGAATCCTACAACCTTTGACAAAAAAAAGAAAAGAAAAAAGAACTATACTATATAATTTGTAATTGTAATGACTGAGTAATTACAATGAAATAATGTCATCATCATCTCCAAAAATTTCATCAATGTAATCATATTTTCTAGCAACCGTTTTTTCTTCAAGCAACCTTTTCAGTCCATTTGGTTAGCTATGCGGATGATTCACCAATATAGTTGCAATTGAAGCTCTCTTCATAAATACTTCTTCCGTGTGAAAAGTGGATTCTATTGGTTTGCCCTCGTGAAGTTGGTTTGCAAAGTGAATGACAAATAAGCCGCAATCCAATCTGCATTTTTTGCAAAACAAAGAAGTATGATAGATAAGGAGATAAATTTATAACATTAGATGACAGATAGACAGTGAAAAAATGGATCTATATTTCTGAAACTGTTTACGAAAAAAAAAAAAAAAACCACATGTGGGGAATTAAAGAAACAGTTAAAGGTCAAATATCACACTATTTATGGATTAAAAAGTAAAACAGAGACACTGTTTCTAATTTTTTAAGCAAAACAAGCAACACATATCATACTGTGTCTGGATCCAAAGAAAAACAGATACACTGTTTATGGAAAAGAAACACAGTAAAGTGTTGTCTAGTTGTTTACATATATCACATTGTCTCTGGATCCAAAGCAAAATAGGCACAGTGTTTATGAAAAAGAACCCAAATAATGACATGAAACTATATTTTTGTACTTACGAGTCTTCTCTTTGTTGTGCACAAGCCGAGCGTCTTTCAATCTCTATTTTGAGGGTTTGGTCAGCCTTGAAATCCTTATACAGTGCTTCTATTTTGTCCCTCTGCAAAATAGAAAATAATAATAATGAGATTTGATTTTCTTTCTTACCATAGTAGAATAGTTTGTAATTGATTTAAGGTTTTTTTTCTTACAACTTGCACAGCATGCTTAAAATATATGTCTGTGGTGCCTTCTATCCTTGGTAGTTTGGAAATGTAATGTGTCATTTTTCCATTTTAATATCCCAAACTATCAGAGTAAAGTGGAAGTAGTGCTTTATTAACATGAAGACCTTTCCCACTTTGTCAACATTCTCTTCCAAGACTTTCTTCAATGTTCGATCAATATGCTGCTGGTCACTCTCCGTATTTGTTTTCTCCATGTCATTCTGAAACAATAACATAACCCTTTTTTACTGTTTATGAAATTGACAAACAGAAATTTGTTTTAAATAAACTTGTTTACACTTACAAAAAGGAAGGAATGAAGATATAGATTTTGCTCTTGTCCCATCTTTGTTTCATTTTCCGACATGATGAAGAAGGACGCATCAATTATATTCGAGTCAATTGCACCATTGATAAACAATGATGTCAAATCTGACTTCAGAACAACAAGTTCATGCTCCATGTTCTGTTTCTTTGGTTGCATAAAAAAAATCCATGTGTAAGAAAATTAAGTGTTAAATATATATATATATATATATACACACACACACACATATAAGTTCACTGTTTATGGAATAAGCGCACTCTTTAGGAATTTTAAGAAAATAAGCATACTGTTTATGAAATATAAGTTCACTGTTTCTGGATTATAAGTAACTGTTTTTGATTTTATAGTGCTAGAAAGTATGCAGATATCAGGGTTTCTGGATTGTAAGTCACTGTTTCTGGATTTTATAGTGCTTGAAAGCATGTAGATATCAAAGTTTCTGGATATAACTAACTGTTTCTGGATTGCCAGTCACTAGAAACTAGAAGATATTAAAGTTTCTGGATTTTAAAAAAATAAGTTCATAGTTATTGTTACCGAAAATTTACATTTCATCTTGTCTGTAATAGTCCTTGATTTTCTTTCTTGTCTCATTGTCAAGGAACTTGTAAGCGTTTGTTGTCCCAGGGAGGTAACTGCCTTTATCAGTCTTTGAGCTCTTTGCAGGTTTCCTTTTTGTTTCTTTTGCAATCGGCTTTGCTTTTACCACTTTTGGTTTCTCCTTTGTTTTGTCAACAATTGGCTTCACCTTTTCTTTTTCAAGCACATTTTCAGTTTCAACCATTGGCTTCTTCTTTTCAGTTTCGACCACTGGCTTGTGCTTTTCAATTTCAGCTATTGGCCTTTCAAGTACTTTCTTTTGTGTTTTGCCAACAATTGGCTTCACATTTTCTTTGTCAAGCACTTTCTTATTCTTTTTAGTTTCAACCATTGCCTTCTTCTTTTTAGTTTCAACCATGGGCTTATTCTTTTCAATTTCTTGTTCTTCAAGTATCCGCTTCTCCTTCTCTCTTTCAATAATTGGTTCCAAATTCTGCTCCAGCTGTGATATAACAATGGAATGGCTTTCACTGTCACTAACAACATATATGTACTTGGCCTTCTTTTTTGGGTTTTTTTTGACGGGGACATAGTCAAACTCCGGAAGAACGTTTGCTTTATGATCGTCCCTGGTTCGAATATTTCTGACCAAAGTTCTTGTCCGCTTTTTTTCTTTGGCATTTTCTTCTTGTCCATCTTTAGTATCCATGCCTTCTGGAGTAGCCATGTTAGCAGAAGAATCCTTATTCATAGCTTCAACTTTAGAGGTATCTTCTCGGTTGGTAACTTCAACATATCGACTGTCCATTTGAACATCAATTGGAACTTGAACTTGGTCTTTTTCAGTGATCGCTTCTGGTTGTTTGGAACTTGAACTTGAAGTTGGTATCTCTTTTGTTTTAGCCTCTATTTGAACATCTTCCATTTGATCTTTAGAGACTTCTTCTCGACTTTCCATTTGATCATTAATTGGAACTTTTGAAACTTTTGATTGATTTTCTTGTAGCTTATTCTTCAGGATTCTAATGTCATTGAGAATTATATTCACTTCTCTTGAATTTCAGCATCAATATCCCTGATTTTCTTCTCGTTCAACTCTTTTTCTTCTTAAAGCTTTTCGATGTCTCTTTTGAGTTTTCCGGTTGTTTGACCAGAAACTACAGAAGTTGTTTGCAGATTGTCAATTGCATGCATCATCATTTGCTTGAGCACCATATACCTCCTTTGTTCCATACCTGTACATTTTTCAAATTGGTTGAACTTCTCATCGGTTATTGTTGTGTCAATACCATGGATGTGAATTTGATAATCTGGATTGAGCTTTAGAAAGTCTTCACTATACAACTTGTCAAACTATTGTTGGGCTTCATCAATGGTGCTGCATTGATGTGCTTCATCTGTTTACTTCTTTCATTAGGTTCCATCACATCTTTTGCAGCAGCAGTCCTCTTTCTTTTCCTTGTCACAGTCTTTTCTTTGGCCTTTTGGGAAGAATCATCTACTTTCTCAGTAGTAGGATCAACAATCTGCACATAGTTACACAAGTATTATTATTTATTAGGGTTAATCTCAGTTTACTACCCTAAAGTTTCTTGGTTTTCAACATTTGGTACATGAAGTTTTTTTTCATTCCAGAGTGGTACATAAAGTTACAATTTTGGGACACTTTCATACATCCGTTAAGGTTGCTGTTAAATTTGCCGTTAACTAATGATGTGGCATCCACGTGGACAATGAATGGGCGCCATGTGGATATTAAAAAATTAAAAAAAATTAACTAAAAAAATTAAAAAATAAAATAAAATAAAAACTTTTGGGCGTCTTCTCCCTCACCCCTTCCGATCCCCTCCCTTTTCTCCTCTGCACCCACCCTTCCCCCTCCCTCATCGATGTCGGCGTAGTAGGGGAGGTAGACGGCGTCAGCGAGAGTCGTCGAACAGAAGGTAGCTGGAGCAGTTGGAGAGAAGATCGAGGTCGAAGGCCGGTGGGAACCGTCGGATGTGGATTGCCTAAACCCTTGAATCCGCTCTTCCCTTCCCCTTGAATCTTGGCCATCTCCTTTTCCGTTTCGCAAGGTCTCCTCATTTCAAATCCAGATCTTCTCTCGAGATCTCCATCGCCAATTCCCCCGCTCCATCTCCGTCCAATGCTTTGTCCAACTTTTGGGCGTCTTCTCCCTTACCCCTTCTGACCCCCTTCCTTCTCTCCTCTGCACCCACCCTTCCCCCTCCATCTTTGACTCCACCCACTCCATTTCTCTATCTCTCTCCCCCTCCCACATCTCTCTCCATCAATGGTCTCTTCCAAGTCCACTTTACTAATCAATAAAATAAATAAATAAAACCCCGATTCTGTCTCTTTCTCTCTCCCTCCTTTTTGTTGTTCATCTTAATTTATAATTTATAATTATTTTTAATGTTTTTGGATAGTATGGTTCTTGAAAGTTTCAGTCTTTACTTCTTAGTTCTTGCTGATATGTGTTATGTGTTGTGCTTTTTGATCTTGGTATTTTTTATTTTTTACAGAACTTTGATTTTGTGACTTTTTTTTAGCTGGGTTTTTCAGGATTTTTGTAAATTAATTAAAAAAATCTGAGCTTTAAAGTGTGAATTGATGAGGGGTAGCTGAGATTTTGGTCTGTGTTTTTCAAACTCTGATTTTTTAAGGGGTGAAAGTTGACAATGTTGAGTTCCGTGAGCTGAATGGAAGCTCTGAGTCATAGGAAAAGAAAAGTAAAAATCTGAATTTTTTTTTCGGGTCTCTGTTTGTTGGATCAGATTTCATAGAAAAATGGGGACCAACATGAACTTCAAGTGATTTGGGAACGAGCCGCCGTTAGCGAGGCAGTCGTCGATCTATTCGCTGACGTTTGAGGAGTTGCAAAACAGCATTGGAGGCCCAAGGAAGGATTTTGGGTCTATGAACATGAATGAGCTTTTGAAGAGCATATGGATGGCTGAAGAGACTCAGATTATGGCGCCGGCTGGTGGAGCCATTAGTGGCCAAGATGGGCTTGGCCAAGGCGGTGGTGGGTCACTGTAGAGGCAAGGCTTGGCCACGACGACGGTGGGTCACTGCAGAGGGAGAGAGAGAGAGAAATGGAGTGGGTGGAGTCGAAGAGGAAAGGGGAAGGGTGGGTGCAGAGGAGAGGGGAAGGGGTGAGGGAGAAGATGCCCAAAAGTTTTATTTATTTATTTTTTTAAATTTTATTATTTTATTATTTATTTTTTAATATCCACGTGGCACCCTGTCATTGTCCACGTGGATGCCACATCATCAGTTAATGGCAAATTTAACAACAACCTTAACGGATGTATAAAAGTGTCCCAAAATTATAACTTTATGTATCACTCTAGGATGAAAAAAACTTCATGTACCAAATGTTGAAAACCAAGAAACTTTAGGGTAGTAAACTGAGATTAACCCTATTTATTAATTCAAATTATTAGTGTGTTATTGTTTATGGGTTTTCAAAATGAATTCTAATTACAGAGCTTATGGACTGTAAAACAACTGTTTCTAGATTTTATGGTGCTATAAAGTAAGGAAGTAACACTATTTTTGGATTACAAATAATTGTTTATGGATTATAAGTTACTGTTTCTGGATTGGAAGTCATTGTTTTTGGATTTTATAGTGCTAGAAAATAAGCAAGAAACACTGTTTCTGGATTACAAGTCACTGTTTATGGAATTTATAGTGTAAGAAAGTATGCAGATATCAAAGTTTCTGGATTATAAGTTACTGTTTCTGTTTACTGGTCATTACCTCAATGTCGTCACCTTGGTCATGTTTTTTTAGCACTAGTTTTCTTTCTTTTCTTTGTCGTTGTCTTTGTTTCACCATTTTTGGAATAGTCTTCTCCTTTTTCAGTAGGATGAATTGCACCGGCAATCTGCACATAGTCACACATTAGGGTCGTTTATAGTTTTTTGAAAGTTGAATTCTTTCTAGAAATGTAAAATCTAAGTATTATGTGAAAATGATTTTGATTATTAGTTTTACCTCAATATCTTCGGCTTTGACATCTCTAACTGCTTGGTGTATCATTGTTGTGTCCCATCTTCTTATCCCCGGGACCATGTTTTCTCAGCCTTTAATTGTCTCAACAAGGTTTGATTTAAGACATATCCAATACTGCACAAATTAAGAAAAGTGAGAATAGTTACGGTTTGAGAATCATAACAAAAATTTCATACTTTTAAAACTATAATTCTTATATTCTTACCAAAATAAGAATGGTGCAATCGCTGGTTGTTGATTCATCTTCTCCTTTCCTCTTCTTGGTTCGTGATATGTCTATCATTTTGAAGAGGTAGTCTCTTACACCCTTGGCCCAATTATATTTGCTAATTTCGTCCAATTTCCCACAAATTTGCACGAAGCTTCATGTGATGTATGAGCCAAAGTTTGCAAACAATAGCGACTGGATGAGATGTGCACATATGATTGAAGCTGTATCTCTTGCACCTTCAAGAGTTCGGTCAACGACTGATTTTTGATATGCTTGAAGAATGTTATTTTTTTTCACTCGTTCAACATTATGAAAGTACTTCTCGATGAATATGTCATTCTTACCAGATTTGGATGATTTGTCGGTGTTTGGCAGTTCCACTCCATCATTGTTCAGTCCAAGGATTAGGGCAACATCATCAGGTGTTATCCCTCTTGCATCGCGATCTCCAAATCTAAACTTTTGCTCTTTGAGGTCGTAGCATTTTGTAACCTTAATTAAGTCCGTATTGGACTTCTTCTTCCTTTTGGTGACAACAAGGAAGTGATGTAAGATCCCACATCGACCAACGGAGAAGAGGTGATGTGCCTTATATGTACATGCTCCCCTCCCTATAGCAAGAGGCCTTTTGGGAACTCACTGGCTATGGATCCCATAAGAACTCCGTAGTTAAGTGAGTTTGGACGAGAACAATCCTAGGATGGGTGACCCACTGGGAAGTTCTCGTGCCGAAACCTAGAAACAAAATCGTGAGGGAATGGTAAGCCCAGAGCAGACAATATCGTGCTACGGCGGAGTCGAGTCTGGGATGTAACCAGTGATCCACGTACAGTTTAATAAGACTCCATAACAATGTCTTTTCCAACTATTCGCAAGCATCTTTGCGTTCTTCAAGTATTGGCTTGTATGTTTCCATTGAGTCTAAAAACCCGGTCATATTGCACCAATATTAGAGATATGTACTCATCTTCTCATCTTCTCAGTTGAATCTGGAGTTTCCTTCCTATCCACTGGTGTTTTCATCTTCTTCATTGTTGTTTTGTTTGCAAAAGTCTTCATTCTGATTTTATTGGTTACCTGTATTTGGAAAAATGAACAGAGCTTAGAAATTATAATTAACTATTTAAGAAGAACAAGTAGAATATGGATTGAAGAAAACAGATAGTCAAATGTCAAGTATTTACACAAATCAAATTGTTTCTGGAATTAAAATTAAAATAAAGCAGATTGTGTTTGGAAAAGTAGCAAACAATCACATTGTTTCTGGATCCAAATCATAATAAGGGGCATTGTGTTTGGAAAAGTAGCAAACAATCACACTGTTTATGGATCCATTGTTAGTTCTTTATTTTCATAAATAATATTATTTTTTTTGTTCTTTTCTTTCTAGATACAGTGTTTGTTTGTACACAAATACTGAAATAAAGGAAAAAACAAACTTTGTATGCGATTTTTTTTTCCAGAAACAAAGATATTTTTTGGTTTTTCAGAAACAATGTTATATTTTGGTTCTTTTCTTTTTCAGATACAGTGTTTGTTTGTACACAGACAAAACAAACACTGTATCTGATTTTTTTTTCCAGAAACACAGTTATGTTGTGGGTTTTCCATAAACAATTATGTTTTGGTTCTTTTTTTTTCCAGAGACTGTTAGTTTTTGCACAAGGGAGCAAACTGTTTACGGATTCAAATCATAACAGGTTGTATTGTTTTCTAAAAAAGTGGCAAAACAATCATACTATTTCCTAGAAATGTTTAACATTAAGAAGTGCATGAGAGTTTAACAGGGATAAGAATATTACCTCTTTTTCGCCGCTTTGGTCTGGCAGTGGTTTTAGTGCGTTTTGCACTTCGTTGTCTTTGGTTTGTTTCGACGGAGGTTGTGGTAAATTTTGGACTTCTCTTCCTCCGGTTTGTTCCGACGGAGGTTGTGGTAAACTTTCGACTTCTTTTTCTTCGGTTTGTTCACACAGAGGATACGATAAGTTTTGCACCACTTTTTCACCGGTTTGTTCCGACGAAGGTTCTGGTAAGTTTTGCACCACTTTTTCGCTGGTTTTTGCCATTGAACTTCTTTGAACTTGTTTCGGCGACTTTGTTCCGATGAATGCTTCCTTTTCAACTTTGATTTGATTGTTTTTGAAATGGGGGAATTCGATTAGATAGGAAGACGGGGAGTTATTATGGCGGTTTCGTGTTGGGGTTAAGGTTGGTGAAAAGTCAAGCGAATATCGAATCATATAGGGGGTATTTACAGAATTGTAGTTTTGTAGAGGGTTGGTGTGACAGCCCGTCCCGAAAAATTTATTCACAAGGATGTGAATTGACGGATTTGCCCTTGAGCGTTGAGGTACGCTTGTAAATTGAGCTAAGGTATTGGTCCAATTATACAATTTCCTTAGTTTTGGGGGCCAATGAGAAGTTAGGAAATTGTTATTTTTGATTGGTGACTCAATTTGGACCATACACACATCACTTCTCTCTCTCAGTCCCGTACTCTCTCTCTCTCTTTCTCGCAAACACTCTCTCTCTTCCATTTTCGTATGGAACACAACCAAAACCTCCCCAAACTTCATAGATCAAAGGTTTTGAGATCACCATTTTGTTCGTGGGGTTCATGCGAATTGTTTGGCACCAGTTTCAGGTAAGGAAACCTTTGATTTCACGTGAAAAACCTTAGCTCCGATTTGGTCACTATTCATGCAATCGTAATATGTTGTGGTTTTGGAAATTCTAAGCTCACATGGAGCTTTGGGGGGTTCTCTAGAGACTCGGAGTACCTCGTTGGAAGAGTTTGGACGTCGGAATCGTGAGATCGAAACTTGGCCGATTTTTCTCGAAATTTCCCGGTGAGATCCTGTGGTTTTTGAGGCTTGAAAGAGGTATTAACTTGTTCTATGCTTCATGTACTTCATTTTGGTATAAAGATCGTGAAAAATGGTGCAAAAATGGTCGTGATATAGCGTTTTAAAGATTTCCTAGTTTTTCGACGACGGCGACGGTTGCCGGAGTCCTGAGGATGAAGACGACGGAATATTCCGTCAAGTCTGAAGGAATATTCTGACGCCGTCAGTTAGTTTTAATTGTTACTGTTGGGATTTGATGGAATATTCCCTAGAATATTCCTTACGGCGTTAACTGACGCCGTCAGTGTGCCTGGCACTTGGCCGCGCATAGGGGCGCGTCTGGCCGTGCCTTGGCCGGCGCGTGGCGGGGCGTGGGTGGTCGGAAAATTTTTCTAAAAATATGGGGATGTTTGTGAGGTTGTGTAGATCACGGTGGTACATTCATATACCCAATTTGAGCATTGTATGAGAAGTTATTACCTAGTTTTGTTTATGTGCTTTAGAATAACGCCTATATAGTTGTTCTCATATAGGCGAGACTTATTCGGAGGACGAGCGTAACCAGGCTAGGCACGGGGGTTACGACCTGGCTACATACCAGTGTGTGGGCTTTTGTTTTCAGTATATATATATATATACACACACACACACACACACAGTTGACGTTTTTCCCAGAAAACGTATTTTAAAGGAAATGTGATTTGAAATGCCATGTCATGCTCGCATTATATATTAACATATGCATTATCATAATTATGCATATTGTTGCATGGTCCTGCGGAGGCCAGGTAAGCCACAGGTGAGTATATCATGCTGGTAATAGTTATGAGATGAATGGTGATGTTGTGATGCATATTGAGTACATTAATCTACACCCCAGTATTAGTGCTCCCGGCTAGAGTTAGGGGCATAGTCCTTCACGTGATGTTCACCTCCCGCACCACATGCTCATCTTGGATCCAAGTTAGGTGCACAGTCCTGTCGTATAGACCACTTTCAGTGGGTTCGACTCGTAGGTGACCTGCGATTTATCGCACAGTCTTCACGTGATCGTAGCACTAGAGCGTATTATTATTATTATTTATACCTATTCTTGTCGGTCAGACCACGTGAGGTGGCTCTGACTCGTGTGCAGATATGTATATACATGATGAGATATGATGAGATATGTGACGTATATACATGATGAATTATGTGATGAGATATGAGATTGAGATATGATTGAAATGAGCTCTAGATTTCGTCGCATAGATCACGTCAGATGACTTCGTCTAGTATATGAGTTATATTGAATTGCATCACCTGGCTTACATTTGTGATATTATGAGACATTGGGCATGGCATAAGCATGGCATACATATATTTATGTGGTTTTGGATACATTGAGCATGGTTTTGAATTATATTTATATACATATATATGTATCCTATTTTTTGGGAAAGTATACAGGTTTTCCAGCGAGGGGATAACGCTTTTGATATCGTATGATTTTAGAAAACCTTTGGTTTTGCCCACTCACGTTTTTGTTTTGCGCCCCTCCAGGTATTAGGTAGCGTTTGTTGGTGGCTTACGAGGATTCAACGGAGGTTCTGACAGACATAATTCATGTAGGACCACCTTCAGGTGTTTTTTAATTAGTACATTTATGCTTGACTGCACTTAGGCTAGTTAAGCTCTGGTTGTGTAATTCACACTTATTCTTGCACTAGCATGCTCTCTTAAGTAGGATTGCTAGTTGCTTGGTTTTAATTTGTTCGTATTTCCCTTATTAATCTTGCTTCCGCACTATACTTATGGTTACGTCACGCTCACGTGACGGCCAGCACGCCTCGATCTTGGTGGGGGTGTGCAAGTTAGGCTTGTAAATTTGGCCCGTGGACAATAGTTTTGGATGGTTTTTTATTAAACTTTGAGCCCTTTTGGTTAAATAACATTTTGAGATGGCTTTTGGTTAAGTATTTGTTGGCCCAAGCCATTTTCATTAAAACTCCCTATTTTTTATTGGTGGATGGCTACCAAAATCAATTTTCCAAAATAATACTTATGATTTAAGCATATAAATAATATATATGGGATTTGGGGATACGCTTTTGACACATATTTTTGTGAGGCCTAATTTGTAATGTATTTTAATGATATAAATTGTCTATGTTTTAGGTATTCCCTCAAATATCATGTCAATAAAAAAAAAACAAATATATATATATATATATATATATATATATATATATATATATTTGTGAATGAGATGGGGTAATTCTTTGATCAGCAGTCTTCGAGAGTGTGCTCTAGTAGAACTTTTGGAAAGGCTTCGATGATGTACTGACCAAACAAAGATAGAAATATGAAGCCATATGAATGTTGGATGAAGTTTAGTGTTTTTTTTTGTAGAACCGTATCATCTATTTTCTTCATTATAAATGAATATTTTAATGGTTTTGCAGTTGTCTAATTTTTTGTAAAGATGATCTACGAATGACGTAATAAAATATAGACAATTTAGATCGTTAAAATAATATTACGAAGTAAATCTTACAAAATAGGTGCCAAAAATATGCGTCTTGAATTCTAAGTCACATATATAGATAGATCTGGTTAAAATAACAGTAGAATTACATGTTTCAAGTCACCTATTTATGATTAATCCCATAAGCTTTTAGTTAATGCGATTTTTTTTAAAAAAAAATTTAGTTAATGCAAAGCATTTACCATGACAAAATTATGAAGTTTGTTATTTTATTGATGCATATTGCTAAATGCCAACCCCACTCGCAAAGATAGATAAAATAGCATGGATAAGACTACCTGTAGCAAATCTTGTCCCAACTTTACTTTGGATCGATATTCCACATAGAGAAATCAACTTTGCACCTAAATGATTTATGAACGCCATATTTAATTGAGCACCACACACTCTTATTTACAAATTACCCCACTTATCCTACTATGGAGGCCGAGCACGGCTGTTGAAAGTATATTGGTCCTTTACGGCCCGTTTATGGCACATAAGGGCTTATGGCACATAATGGATTTGGATCTCTTCCGGATCCAAATGGTAATGATTCTAGGGATCCTCACATTTTAGCCATTCATTGTATATTGTGCGGTCAGAAATCATTTAAATGTTTTTATTTAAAATTAAACACAAATAGTACTTGACGAAAACTGACCGCACGATATACGATGAATGGTTAGGATGTGAGGATCCCTAGGATCCCCACGAAGAGGATCCGAAGAGGATCCTCATCCCATAATAATAACCCGCACGACCAGGCTATAATGAGTGGCCATTGGACCATTTTGTGATAATTGCAAGTGGACTATATCGCTTGAGTAATAAAATGACAAGTAGAGTGTCGTTCTAACACGAATCAAATTAATTAATCTAAATTTACTATCGTGATTATGTTAACGTTCAAAATTGAGAGGTCCACTGGGGTGTCCACTTGTATTTTGGGTCCAAGTGAAGGTAGAAGTTGAATTATCAATGATGAAAATTAATCCCTTTCAATCCCTACGAAAATTGTCAGACTTGAGGAGATAGTTTTTCTTCATGGTCATTTTATCTTCTATCTTCATTTAAACATCTACTCTTCATTTAGGATTCTTTAAATATAATGAGTTATCTTATCAATCATAAACAACAAAATAAAACAACTTACATGACATTCGCACTCACATACATCTCCTACTTATGAAATAAGGACAAGGGGGAAGAAAAAAAACTTCCACATGTCTTTAGCTTATTGGCACGTGATGCCGCTATGACAATGTATACCTATGCCTTATAAGTATCGCACAATGAAAAATACGTGCCCACACAAGAGAAATGTTTATCACCCTTTATAGTCCACATTACAATTTGGGTTGAAATCTAACTTACGTTTACACTCGTCACCATAGAGTTAGTCATCAAACCGGGAACAAAAAACACACATTAGAATAAATTATTATTCATTTAGAGAGGTGATTTTTACACATTCTTTTTTACTTCTCATACACTTTTTCACTTTTCACACATGAATGTGTGAGAAGCTAAAAAAAGTGTTATTGAATTTTGGATGTATATTTCTTGGTTGAATCAGTTACAATAGACAACATATATAGGATGAGAGATTAGGGAGGACAACACTCAACCTTCCTCAAATTACTCCTAATCTATTTACAATATCAAGACTCCTTAATTTAAGGTTAATTACAACACAAGTAAACACAATGGATAAAAGACTAAACCCTAGCTGTTCTACACATTGAGTAAAAACTGTAAACCCTAGTTGACAAACCGATTAGACTTGTGTCAATGGGACTCCTGATATCTTCCAATCTGTCAATGTTCCAACACTCCCCCTCAAGCTGGATCAAGAGGGTTCCTTGAGCCAAGCTTGGAAAGAATGCACAGAAACTGAACCGTAGGTAGAGACTTCGTAAATATGTCAGCCAGTTGATCATTACTGCGAGTGTAATGAGTGTTGATGATTTTGGATTGAACTTAGGATCGAACATAGTGACAATCTACTTCGATATGTTTCGTTCTCTCTTGGAAAACAGGATTGGAAGCAATGTGCATGGCGGCTTGGTTGTCACAGAACATAGACATATGTGCATTGCTGGGAAACCCTAGATCAGACAGAAGGCTTTTCAGCCAAATAAGTTCACAAGCAGTGGAAGCCATGGCACGATATTCAGCCTCTGCGCTAGATCAAGCTACAACACTTTGCTTTTTGCTTCGCCATGTTACCAAATTGCCACCGACAAATGTATAGAAGCCTGTAATTGACTTGCGATCAAGGGAATTTCCTGCCCAATCGGCATCTGTATAACCCATGATGGCAGTACTAGCATTCTTTTTCATTAAGAGTCATCTACCAACTGACCCTTTGAGATAACGAAGAATTCTCTTCACAATATGCATGTGAACTAATGTAGGAGCATGCATAAATTGACTGACAATACTCACAGTGTCAGAAATATCAGGACGCGTGATTGTGAGATAGATAAGCTTGCCTACCAACCTTTGATATTTAGTGACATTGCAAATGAGCGCACTGTGATCATGAAGACAGAGTTTACTATCCAAATGAGTGCGTGTAGGTTTGCAATCCAGTAAGTTAGACTCCTTCAAGAGATCAAGGATTTATTTCCTTTTATTAAGAAAGATGCCTTTTTGTGATGTGGCAAGCTCAATACCGAGAAAATATTTGAGAGTTCCTAGGTCCTTGATTGCAAATTTGCTGCGAAGAGCAAGCTTGAGAGAATGAATTTCTTCAATATTGTCACCTGTCACTATGAGATCATCAACATAGATTAACATAATCAACTTCCCAACTGAACCAACATGGACAAAAAGTGAGGAATCAGCACTGCTTCGTTGAAAACCAAATGCTTCAAGAACTGAGCTTAGTTTTGCATACCATGCACGTGGAAATTGTTTCAATCCATAAATGGATTTGTACAGTCTACAAACCATGTCAGGATCATGAGATTGAGGGTGACCTGGTGGTAGTTTCATGTACATTTATTCCTCTAACTTTCCATGTAAGAAGGCGTTCTTCACATCCATTTGATAAAGGGGCCAGGATTGGTTCACAAAAACCGACAATAAAACTTTTACAGTGTTCATTTTTGCAACTGGTGTAAAGGTTTCCTTGTAATCCAAGCCATAGATCTGAGTGAAACCCCGAGCCACCAAATGAGCCTTGTGTCTTTCAATGGTCCCATCCGTGTTGAACTTTGTTTTGTACACCCAACGGCTGCCCACTGCTTTCTTTCCCTTTGGGAGTTTAACTACACTCCAGGTTTTATTGTCATGAAGTGCTTACAGTTCATCCCTTATTGTACTTTTCCAAGGTGCAAGTTCATTTGCTTCTTAAAAGGTTTGTGGATCATGAGTACTATCCAAGGTACTAAGAAAAGAAGTATGAGAGGGTGAAAGTTGCTGATAAGAAACAAAATCTATGAGAGGATATCTAGATATGTAAGTGACATAGTTATGTAGTCGAAGTGGGGGTTATCGAACTCTAGAAGGATTTCGTCGAATTGGAGCCTGAGGTTTAAGATCTGTGACTGGAGGGGATAACAACTCTGGAGATACAGGTGAATAGTCATGGGATGTAGGAGTTTCTTGGTATTGAGGAACACTGGGCAAAGGAATTAGATCACTTAAAAACTCCCCCTGGCCTTCATCACTCAGTTTCTTAGAAAAATAAGGAATGTTTTCATTAAACCTCATATCCCTTGAGACCATAAGTTTTCTTGTGGTTGGATTGTAGAACTTGTAACCTTTATGAGTGGATGAATAACCCATGAAAACACATTTGGTTGCCCTGGGATGAAGCTTGTCACGATGGAGAGATTGATTGTGGACAAAACAAGTGGAACCAAAAAACTTCAAATGTGAGAGATCAATTTTTCTGTCTTTCAACACTTCATATGGAGACTTGAAAGCTAGTACTTTGCTAGGCAGTCTATTGATAAGATAAGTGGCTGTAAGAACTCATTGTGACCAAAATTTCTTGGGCACATTCATGTGAAACATGAGTGATCTTGTCTTCTCAAGAAGATCTCTATTTTTTCTCTCGGCCACCCCATTTTGTTGGTGTGTACCAACACATGTGGTCTGATGTAAGATGCCATGAATACTCAAGTATTGAGACCTGTTATGGGACATGTACTCAGTGCCATTTTCGGATCTTAATACATGAATTTTTGATGAAAATTGAGTACTAACTAGTTTATGAAAATCTTGAAAAACATTTGGAAGTTCACTCTTATATTTCAAAAGATATAACCAAGTTATCCTTGTAAAATCATCGACAAAGGTTACAAAGTACCTTTATCCATCAAAGGACTCTAGTATTGGACCTCAAATGTTTGAGTGAATGATTTCAAAAGGATGACTAGCTCTAGAATCAAAAGGCAACCTAGCAAACTTAGACAAGTGACAAACATCACAGTGTAACTTGTCTTTACATAGACTTGGAAACAAAAAAGACATCACTTTCTCAGAGGGATGTGCCAAACGTTGATGCCAAAGTTGTGGATCTTGAAAGATACTTGAATTGACTTGAAAAACCTTGGGATACTTGAATTCAAAAAGAAACCTTTACCAATCGTTTTCTTGGTGATGATATCCTGAAAGATAACATTGTGAGGAGAGAAAATGGCTAGACAGTTTAAAAAATTGGTGATGGTTGCTACTGATAAAAGTTTGAAAGCGAATGAGGGAATATAAAGGGCTACTGACTCTATGTGTTTTGAAAGTAAATTGACTTTCCCTTTCCGTACAACTGAGGCACCTTCACCATTAGCTAATGACACTTGATCAGGTTTTGCTAATTTTCTAAAATCATGCAAGTTGGTAATTTGATTTTTCATGTGATCTGTGGCTCCTGAGTTTATAATCCAATAATCATGTTCATTACTGGCATTTAAGGCAGTTAAAAAAACACTTGAAATACCTGGGATATCTTTCAACGAGACATGATCATGTTCAACCAAGAAACCAGCAAATCTTCCAAGTGAGGCTGTGTTTTTCTTCTCAACAGCCGCATGGGCTTCATCTCCATTGTTATGCACTTGTTTGTTTTGAAGATATGCTGCGAATTCATTGATTAGTGCAGCAGGATTGGCAGTGAAGTTCACCATTCCTTTAATCGAAGAGGAAGTTGCATGATTGGCCTTGTAAGAGTTATTGTTCAAGTTTCTTTGTGAACCCTTTGTCTCCTTTAAGAACTTAGGCTTCAACTTTGGATGGAGGATCCATCACTTGTCTCTTGTGTGTCCAAGTGTGTCAGAGTAGCTGCACTCATGTCTCTTTCCCTTGTAAACTTTAACCTCATTTCGGTTGTTGCTGGAAACATAAGCCCTTGTTTCGGAGACAACATCTTTAGTCTCTTGACTCATGACTTTCTTCCTTACTTCTTCTCTTTGGATGATAGCGCAAACACTAGTGAAGGACGGAAGCTCAGCATTCATTAAAATGTGGCTTCTGAGATCTTCAAATTCTGGACCTAAGCTTGCCAAGAGCTGAAAGATCTTGTCTTCTTCAGCTTTCTTGTTCAACATAGTGGCATCAGTGGTGTGAGGACGATAAACATCGAGCTTATTCCACATGCTTGTAAGTTTGCCAAGGTGTTGCACAAAGTTCTTTTCCCTTTGTTGGAGACTAGAGATATCTTTCTTGAGCTGGAAGACACGTGCAGCATTATTTTGATTTCCATACATCTCATTAACTTTTTTCTAGAGATGCATCGATGACTCAAAATAGCTGAAAATCTCAGCAATCCTACGCTCTATGGAGTTAAGAAGCTATGACATGACCAGCTGGTCTTTACATAGCCACGCCGTATAGGTAGGAGAGGTAGCTGCAGGAGCAGCGATGACGCCATTGACATAGCCTAACTTTGATCTCCCTCCAAGTGCGAGTGAAATAGCACGAGTCCAGGGAAGGTAATTGAATGCATTCAGCAAGATAGAACTGAGACGTTGATTAGGGTTGACCTCAGCTTCGGTTGAATCTGAAGCAACCAATGAGCTTTTAGCTTCAGAAACATTGTCTTCAGCCATCTTGGCTTAAGGCAAAGAAAACTCAGCGGAGATAAAAGCATAAACAGGAATTTAGAGTTCCTACTCTGATACCGTATTGAATTTTGGATGTATATTTCTTGATTGAATCAGTTACAATAGACAACATATATAGGATGAGAGATTAGGGAGGACAACACTCGACCTTCCTCAAATCACTCCTAATCTATTTACAATATCAAGACTCCTTAATTTAAGGTTAATTACAACACAAGTAAACACAATGGATAAAAGACTAAACCCTAGCTGTTCTACACATTGAGTAAAAACTGTAAACCCTAGTTGACAAACCGATTAGACTTGTGTCAATGGAACTCCTGATATCCTCCAATCTGTCAATGTTCCAACAATTGTTTATCATTTCCCAAACTTCCCATAAAATACAAACATATATGTAAGCAGATAAGGCAAAATTCAGATTCATAAATAAATGTAAACTACATTCACTAAACCACTTACGCAATGATCAACTCAAGTTACTATTTGTAACACAATTAAACATAAAATGATCAAGCTCTGTTATAAACTGTAGACAGCTAGAGCATGTATCTGGGCTTTCCATACAAACCTCTATTACTATAAATCACAAGAAAAACTGAAGAAAAGTAAAGAAGAAGAAAGAAGATTTTTTAAATAAATAAAAAATAAAGAATACTATTCTCTAATTTACACAAATGAATTTTGAGCAATCACTGCAGATCAGAACTTGCTGCGAATGCTTGAACCATCATCTGCATTAGCCTGACTCTAGTTTGCAAGGATAAAATGTAATCAGCTGTGTCTCTGAAAAGTCCATCCAAACCCATCGAATCATCACTGTTTGGAATCAGTCTCTTCAAAGTTTTCACCCTTCTTTTGATCCCAATATTATTGCTGCGCCTTCCTGCACTTTGTAGGCGTGTCCCCGTCTTCTTCTTCTTCTTCTTCTTCTTCTTCTTCTTCTTCAAGATCCTTCTTGTGTGCGATCTCTTGTTCCTCACAACCACTCCACTACTTTCCCTTGTGATATTCCACAATGCCCCATTTGTGTAGGACTGTCCCTCGTTTTCTAGGACCGTGCCCTTTAAACCAAGGGAAACAAGGACAGGCTGTTGAGAACCCATGATCCTGCGCTGACTTAATGCAAAGTTTAAAACTTCCGAGTGCTAAGTTTGGTTGTGAAAACTGAAATGAAAAGACTACGATGACAGAATGGCAAAATGGGTGGGGGGTTTTATAGGGTATAAACAGGAAACTGGATTGAGCGCCATTAAGGATAATACATTATAATTAGTGCAAATTAACTAATGAAAGAATGAAGAGGTAGGGACCACAAGGGACAATTTCACAGAAGGACTCCAAGGGAATAGGGGGGATAAATGAATTGGATGGTGCCAAGTGTAGCTATTGGTGGTGTTTGCTAGCTTGTTGCTTTGGGCATGTTCTCTAACTTATGCACATGCAACCACATGATTCTTGTAATTTCACCACCTAAGCGCCCTCCCTCAAACCACCACCTTTCATCACGTCTATCCCACGGAAAACACCCTGGATTATTCCTCTCCCACCTTTCCAAATTCAATGCCTTCGATATGTGAACTGCTATTGGGGTCCTTAATTTCCTCATGATTCCAGCTCAATCAAACATGGCAATTCATATTTTTATATAATTTTCTCGTTCTAGGGTTTCATGGTGGTTAGGCCGGCCTTGTTTCCAGGCAGGAAACCTATATTAAATAAAACTAAAAGGAGTTGGAGAAGCTGCACAAATACCATGTGGGTTGAGAATTGGGTGGACAAATTAGATCTTGATGTTGGGATGAGGTAGATTTGGTTCTGACATTCATGAACCCTAGTTTCCATCAAAGTGATGATTGATGTCTCTCAAGTCTTAGAAAAATAATTATTCCTAATTCCTAAGCCATGTTTTGTAACATGCATGTCTGTGTATATCAGAGTACCCCCACGAAACGTTAAACTTGGACAATCTCAGAGACAAAGATGCGTGCATCTTCTGTCACTCATATACCTTCGGTGGAGATATATACCATACCAGATGCAAGCTTGAGATTGGATATATATTGGCGGAGCCCTTATTAATTAATTATTTCTTGATTAATTCTCAGCAAAAATTATTAGCAGTATAAATTATATAATGATTTTTCAAAAATAAAAATAAGGGGAGGAGCAATGTTTCAGCTGCATGCATGCATGCGCAGCATTAGTTCGCTTTGCAAATTACCATAAATAATATCAAAACCGAACCTTCTAAAACTTTGTGAGAATTCTAATCAAATTTTCATCTTTTTGGTGATAATCTGATGTTTATGTCTACAATGATGCTGTTTCAAACTTCAATATATTAATTCTTTTTCCAATAAATCCTAATTACTGCTAAACCCTAAACTCAAAACGTTTATCGCTAAACCTCAAAATTAAACTTAACCCTTTCCCAAACAACGTCGTTTCAGCTCGGGATTGATTCTTTTGGAGCGGTCGAACTACTTCAATTAATGTCTCCTGGTGGTTCAATTAATCTAGCTACAAGCTAGCTATAGCTTAGCTTTGGGATTAAGCATAAGCCAAAGAACATGATGCACATGCGTATGCGGTTACCATATATCTGGCCAGCATTATCCAAGTCCATAGATCGAATGGTTCTAAAATATGCAACGTGGCAAAACCTAGAACAGAACTCTAGCTAGCTAGTATATGCCTTCACCATACGTGGCTAGGGCTACTTAATTATAATGATTGTGCTAATTATGAAATATATACGGATCGACCAATGGATAAGAAATTAGTGTGTCATGATATTCTTGTCATCCTTTGGTTGGTGTTTACATACTATTTTTAATGTATACTAATTGGAAAATATAAACTCGGTTTAACAAAACAAATAAACTAACTTGTGACGGCTATGCACATGGATCATCCTAACCCTAGCTAGTAGTCATGCAAATTAAGCATTATTGATTCATCAATATTCTTAATTTTGGAAGGCCATGTAAATATGAACTAGTAAAAACATTTCTTCTAGCAAAGCTGCTATATGGACTTCATTTGTTGAGTGTGTGTGATAGAGTGCTCAAACGTTTTAATACGGCAAACCACTCGTTTGAGCTTGTTCAACAAAATATTTCTCTGATCTGAACCATCCATTTTTTAAGTACATCTTCAAATATCATACTTGCAAAAATTCACTGAATCAGAAATATGTTTAGGCCTTTGATTATTGATGTGTATATTTATTTTTTTATCAATAATTATTGCACAATTAGATGACCGAACAACTTCTTGTTTATGCTAATATTTACAAGAATGATCTTTCAATAATAACTTAAAAGACAACCAGTTTAGATTATGAGAACTATTGTGAAATAAACCAATACACAACAAAATTAGGTACGAACTTGTTCACATGTCTCTATCTTAACAATATTGTTAGATGAATTCTGCACGAGTAGAAATATAATTTTGTAGAAATTTTAATTTCAGTGAACATGGAAGCTTGACACTTAATTGAAACAGATAAAATAATAACCTACACTTTAGCACAATCGTGTCCAACTAAATGGGCAGCTACACCTCTCATCATCCAGACATATGCAGACACTTAATTATGTTCTTAATTATTATTTTTCCCTCTAATGAGTTGTTGGCTTTGTGACCATATATATAAGTCTCATCTTAATTATGATTAACCCACGCAATACAATATTTCCCTATGTAATCAAGGAGTAAGCACGCAATCAAATGTTCTCCATGTGCTTAGGAAGAGTATTAATTGTGGCTTTTTGGCCTTAATTCTTCTCTTTTTCTCCTTTTTCCTTGAAATTTTGGGGTTATGTTTGCATTGTCATGCTTATGCAGGGTAGTTTAGGAACAAAATTAAGGTGCAGGTGTGGTCTGCTGGCCACCTGCGTCGCACAAGAAAAGCTTGCTCTACCTATCGACATTCCACATGTTCATGTGCATGGCGACGTGCTCACATGAGAAAACATGATTTTTCTTTCAATAATGAAACATTTATTTCTCCTTTGGTATTTATGTTTTCCTCTTTAGTTTCATTAGCATTCCTAATGAATCGTGCATCTTCATTTTCCTTCAAAACCTAAAACTTATATGCTCTCTCCGTTCTAGTAATAAGTTAATTTGTTTTCAATTGTGGATAATTGGTAATACTATCCTAAGAGTGGCGATTTCTGCACTCCGGCCATCTCTCCCACATGAGTCCCCTGCTCCCCTCTCTCTATCCTCTATGTTTAACTTTTACTTAAACATTTTATAAACTAAAAAGTAATAGTCTATATATAGCCTTATATAACTAGTGACGAATAACATATAACTCGTGCTATACATTACTCTTAAACAAATGATATTTTAGAGAGCTAAAGCATAGCCCGAACTATGTTTAGCCCTCCATGATTATACTATGCTTAATTTACGATCACGCCATGCCAATAAAATAATAATTTATACATTGGACGTTTGTATAACCATGCCGAGCCCTAACAAATCTATGCACATTTATCACCCTAAGAAATGTTATGACACCAACGTTGTAATTAAATCACGTCAAATATGCTACACTCTAAAGCGAGCCCAAGCCACATATCGGAGCTTGCCAAGGGAATCGTGGTGTGTATGGTTACAAAGTTTATTGGACCTATGTGAAACTAAGGTTATGGAAGACTGTGTGCTGCTTGGGAGCACCAAAAGTCCAAGCACATAGCTTTTGGTTTCACGTCGGTAAGTCTGAGACAGAACAAAACCAAGTTTCCCTTTCCCTTGCAAACCAACTAGGATACATAGGAAGAAACAAATACCCAAAGCTGAATTGCCTACAAGATCACATTCAACGTAGCACAACACACTACATTAATGAGGAGAGAAGAGATATTTCCCTTTCAAGCTTACACAGGAAAATGAGGAAGGAAAACAAGGAAGGACGTTGCCAAAAGAAAAGTCTGTGGGAACTTACCATGGAAGAGGGTGTTCTAGGCAGTGTCCGTAACCCATTCTTCATGAGGCTAGCAGCGTTTTTCAATGTTACACCAAAAAGGAAAGTCATAGCTGCGCAAAGCAAATGAGGAACAAAGACCTAGCAAAAATAGAAAGAAGCGAGGAAATCAAATGATTCCTTAAGGAAAGCTGGAAAAGAGCCCTACGCCTATAAAATTAGAAAGAAGTTAGCATAATAGAAGGGGGGACAACGTGGGAGAAACAACAAAGAGAACGTAGAGGATCAAGGCAAGATTGCAGTAGGAAGAGCAAGCTTTCTCTGAGTGCAGGAAACCTTGATTCTTGAAAAGAGAATTCTCCTAACCTTCTTGGGATTTCTTCAAGCTTCCCTTAGCCACTATAAGTATTCCAGAACATTAAGAACCCTAGATTAGCATTCCCATAACCATCCAAGCATGAGTTGAGTACTCTCACACACTAAACCGATAAACTTTTTAGCTTTCACACCATGCTTCACTCAGGCAAGTCTTAACTTATTGCAATTATTCAGTCTTTGAATCATTGATTCAATTGAGGTACTTCCTAAGCCACACCAATTCTTTCGAGGTATCAATGAACCAGGGGAGCTAAGAGTTTCCACCGAAGCCCAAACCCAACTCGATCAAAAGGTCCCCCAACATTGGGACGATCCATGACACCACTTTTCTTACACAAGTTTTTTACACATGTTTTTGAAGAGCCTACTTCGTAATGTATTTCAACGATTTGAACCACTTATCTTTTAGGTCTTTCTGCAAAGATCATGTCTCCCATAAATCACCAAATATAAACTCATATGACCATTGGAGTAAGGTTCAAGGTTTTATTATAGAATCGTATTTGTCCATTTTCTTAAGCCACGCCAATTCTTTCGAGGTATCAATAAACTAGGGGAGCTGAAAGTTTCCACCAAAGCCAAATCCAACTCGATCAAAAGGTCCCCTAACATTGTGACGATCCATAACACCATTTTTCTTACGCAATTTTTTTTACACACGTTTTTGTGGAGCCCACTCCGTAATGTATTTCAACGATTTAAACCATCTACTTTTAGGTCTTTCCGCAAAGATCATGTCTCCCATAAATCACCAAATATAACCCCATATAACCATTGGAGTAAAGGTTCAAGGTTGTTTTGTTGAATCGTATTTGTCCATTTTCTTCACTACATATGAATGTCTAAATGGTTTTTTATTTGTCTAACTTTTGCCAAGGATGATCAATAAATGATTTTCTAAAAGATGGACGGTTCAGATCGTTAAGTTTACATTACGTAGTAGGCCCCATAAAAACGTGTGCCAAATCTTGTGTAAAAAAAGTGGTGTCATAGATCTGCCCCTTTATATATAAATATAAGTAAAGTATTTTAAACACACATATTATAACAATAAAATGTCTTGAATACATGTACATGCAAAATAAATATAGGTAAATTATTTTAATCACACATCTATATTAACAATAAAACGTGCCTAATATATGTAATAATACATATAGAATAATGTACCTACAAAATAAAGGAATGCTATTTGATTCAAAATTAATTTACCTATATTTTACATATAAATAACGTAAATAATTTTGCAAATGGTGCTTTACCACAGTGGCCAAAAGCAATTATGTCTATGCACCCTTTGCGAGCTCGATCCCCACAAATCCCCCTCCCTCGTAACAACTAACAATTTAACTCATTAATGCTACCCTTTGTTAAAAAAAATACATGCAAGATAATTTACCTACAAAATAAAAGAATGTTATCTGATTCAAAATTTGTAAACATTCCTAGTTTAAGTGTGATTGTGTAAATCCTAGATTAGATTTGATTCTAGTTATCATTTCCTATTGTATCTTGTATTCCTTAGGGAAGAAGGAGTATCTTCTCTCCTTTTACTACTATAAATAAAGGCACAATGTAGGAGGGATAACAACACACATTCCCCTACAATTCTACAAACACATCTCTCTCTCTCTTCTCCTTGCCGCCGACCCTCTCTCTCTTTGTCAGATAAAATAGACCACAACACGTTATCAGCATGCTCCTACCACTGCGCTTAGGAATCTGACGTTGAAGAATTTTTTCTGCATGAAACCAGTTCATCCATATCATCATGCAATCAGGTTCTTCCAAAACAATGGTTTTTATCTCGATATTTTTGCAGCCCTGATAACATGAACATTCACCATGATGCATGACCCAACTTTACGTTTTATGAATTTTAGATTCTACATAAATTATGCATGCATCATAATCATAATTGTTGAATTATGTGAATTTGATATTTGCCATGAATTGAATCAAATATACGTACATGCATTAAATTATTTGAATTGCATATGCATCAAATTGAATTGAAAAAAAAAGAGCAATTTTTTTTTTAAATCGGGTAACAAACCTGGTGCCACTAGGGTTCTTTGAACCAGCGACCTCACCCAGGCCTGTAGCCTGTGGGCTGAGTCGCACCATGCAGCAAGCCGGAGCCATGGACTCCTCGGCTGGACACTCAAGCCATTGGGCTTGGCCCCCTACTGGAATCCAGCTCCAGCCCATAGGGCTTTTGGAGCTTTCTCGGCTCGAATGTGAGAAAAAAAAAAACTTTTTTTTGGGCTCGCCTAAAGTGGCCCGCCAAATTTTTTTTTTTAGCTTTTTGGGTCTGCCTACTGCAGCCCATTCCCCTGCCCAGTTCTCCCCGTGGGCCTGCAGCCCTACCCGAGACGACCTAGCCCAATGTAGGGCCTAGGTCACACGACACCATGTTATTAAGCCACCCCATAGGCTTATATTTTTCTATTGGGCCCCGAGTTTTATTCGCCTAATTATTTTAGGCCCAATGGGTTTTTTTTTTCACCCACACTTTAATTTGGCCCGAAGACCAAATAATTAGTTCAATTATAATTATAGACCTAAAAATTCTATTTTTGCATATTTGTTTGCATATATATATATATATTTATGTTTGCCTGCAGGAACATATGAACCTGAAGTTCATAATTATTTTGAAACCTGAAGTTTCTTATAAACATGCCTTTTTTGAAAACCTGAAGTTTTTCATTTAAAAACATCACCCATGAAAACCCGAAGATTTTTCATGCAAAATTAAACCAATACATGTCTATTAGAGCCTGTATGTTCTACTCCTACGTGAATGAATTGATTTTTATCGATTACACTAACCACATCTTGTCCATCTATTTTGTGATAGGAGCATGTCGAATTTAAACAAACTCTACTTAACCGTTTTCGAGATCTTTGGAAGGAACTACCTTAAGTGGGTCCAAGATGTGAAGCTCCACCTCACTACAAAGAATTTGTGTCCTGCCATTGAAGAAGCGACGGACGATCCTGTTGACGAAGCTGAAAAAGCCACCGCTATGATCTTCATCCGAAGACGTATTCATGAATCTCTGCAAACTGAATATCTTGCTGAGAAGGATCCACGTGCACCATGGATCGCTTTGGCTGATCGTTTTGATCACCAAAATGACATATTCTTGCCTGAAGCAAGACACGACTGGCAGCACTTGCGCTTCCAAGACTTTAAGTCTATGAATGAATATAATTTTGAAGTTTGTCGAATCCGATCACTTCTCAAGTTTTGCAACGAAACTTTGATTGAAAATGATTTCCTGGAAAAGACCTATTCGACCTTCTCTGCTTCTAATATTGTCATGCAACAACAATATAGAGCTCAGAAGTTCACTAAGTTCTTGGATTTGATCTCTGTTTTACTTCTCGCTGAAAAGCAGAACCAGCTGTTGATGAATAATCATCAAGCTCAACCTACTGGGGCGACTGCTGTGCCTGAAGCACATTATAGCACTAACCAACGCCCAAAACGCCAAAAGAGGCGTGGTAACGCGGCCAGAAGCCATTCCACCAAGGTCAACAGAATCAAGGCCTATCCAAGGGAGGAAACAAAGCCCAGAAGCGCCCAAACCTCGCTCCTAAGGCCCCGAACTTCAAGAATAAGGGCAAAGCACCTGAAACCATGGATGCGAACATGTGCTATCACTGTGGTTCAAAGGACCATTGGTCCAGTGTTTGCCGAGCTCCCAAGAAGGTTGTAGATGAATATCATTATCTTTGTAAGAAGTTTGAATCAAACTTCATGCAAGTGGACGAACTGGAGACTACAAAGATGAAGGTTTCTGACTTTCAGGAGGATAACACCCCTATGGAAGATTAGAATCTTAGACATAGACTTATTTTTTAGTTGAAATAAGACAATTGGGGCCGAATTCCACCTAGTGGCCGAACCTCCCTTGTGTTTGGTTGATTTTTGAACAATTTTCCTTTATGTTTGGATTATTAGTTGGTGATTTGTTTTTTTTTTTTTTGGATATTAAGTTTTAATCCTTGAATAAATGAAATTATTTTGAATTGATATTTGTTTTTATAAACTTTTATGCATGTGACCGATTCAAATTAATTTTTCATTCTAGGTATGACTAGTGGGAAAGTTAGTTGTTTGGCAGATAGTGCAACCACGCACACAATTTTGCGTGAACGCTGATAGGTATTTTCACCACCTGCAAAAGTAGGGATAAAAACACTTAAAAATAGCTGCAAGAGTACAAGGTTGTCGTAGTATAGCAGCTCAAGCAAGGTCGTTCTCCACAGGGATTGAATGAATAATTTATGTTAAAATCAAATCTTAATTAATTATTTGAAAACGAAATTTGGAAAAGGTTGATTTAATGACCTAAAATATTAAAAACGAATTTGACTAAAAACAATTAAATAAATTGAGAAGTAAAGAAAACAAAAGAAAATAGTTTTGAAAATAAATTTGAGCACTAGGGTTCCGCCGTCACCTTAACAATCCTATGTAGTTCTTCCAATTACTTATGACTTACACATGCATATTTTGAAGGTTAGGTTTTCCAAATATATGTCCTACTTGGAACCTCCAACATAGAACATATATCTAACATGCAACCCGTCCGTGGCGTCCAGATCGAATGTGAACATGCAAGACTCATTAAGTTTTGTGAAACCTTTTTTGAAAAACCATATAACCCTTAAGACGTGCCGTCCATCCTAAGATGTTACACATATTAACCACAAGAAGCTAGCGTCAATTCCAAGTTGCATCAAATTACTTTTCTAAATATCCTAATGGTGGCCAATCACTAAGACAATTAGATAGTTTCAAACATGGTGATTAATAACTCAAAACTTGAGCAAATTGAAAAGAAACTACATATTCTTGCTACCGCTCGTGGCCTTGCCCTAGCAAACGAAACTAGTTACGAAAAGTCATAAAATAAAATAATATTAAGAACATGGATAGAAAACACCTTGAAAATAAACTTGAATCGTCAAAAGCACCAAAGTAGTGTGTCCCTCCAAAATGATACGTTCCCCCTAAAGTAATGGCTAAATAGCCTTATTTATACTACTACAAAATAAAACCTACCTAGAAAAGGTTTTCTAAAAACTAGGAAACCTAATAGAATAAGATAACTAAGAAATAAAAGGTTTCCTATTCTAATTGGAATTCGGACTTCTCAGAAAATCAGTCTTTTGACTGACCAAATCAACTCCAATTTGGTCCCAAAGGTCTCTTTTTAAAGCTTGAGACGTCCCCAACAAATTCTCAGAAGGAATCTTCCTCAAAATATGCCATCTTGACCTCCAAAATTCCCAAAACGTCCAGAAACGTCAATCTGGGAAAGCTGCGCGCTGGGTCTTTATTTCATCACCACGGTCAAACGGCTTGGTAGAAAAATCTGAAACTTTGATACAATCATCTTGAAACACTCACAAACATCCTCCAATTAGAATTACTCTAAAATTCATCCATTTAATCACTTTTTACTCCAAAGGAATTCGAATGTCCTACATTAAAAATATATAACAAAGTATCAAAATCTCACAAAGTAACCAATAAACTAATACTAAGATTAGGGTAAAATATATGGTATAATATGGACTCATCAACCGCATCTATTTCACTTACTTCATACCTAAGAATGCACCTCTGACAACCCTCTCATGCCTATCCAACTTGATAGAAAGATACGGTAAGACACATATAATGTTGTCCAATGGTACAATCTTGATCATTTATGAGGCACTCTATTCTCCACGTTCTGGAAGAACGCTGTTAAGTTTCAAGGACATTGGAGATAACAACTACCATGCTGAAACCCACATAGAAAATGGAGTTGAATTTCTGTGCATAACTTCCTATGAATATGGCTAGAAACATATTCTAGAGAAGATGGAGCGTATCCCAAGTGGTCTGTATACTACGACCATACGCCCCCTAGAATGCCACTATGTGGCCGACCCTACTACTGGGACCGCACCCGAAATTACACTTTGGTATGATCGTTTGGGACATCCTGGACGAATAGCAATTAGCCGTATCCTCAAATCATCAGACGAGCATCCACTAACCCGAAGCTTAGGTTCGACCCAAGGAATTGCATGTCAAACATGTTCTATGGGAAAGCTTATTACTAAGCCTTCTTATGACAAGATTCGTTTGAATCCTCCCATTTTTCTACAACGGATTTAGGAGGACATTTGTGGACTGATTCACCCTCCATGCGAACCATTTAGATACTTTATGGTTTTGGTTGACGCTTCCACACGTTGGTCACACGTGTGCTTATTGTCCACAAGGAACGCTACATTCTCCAAACTATCTGCTCAGGTTATCAAGCTCAGGGCTCACCACCCTGATTATCCTATCAAATCTATTCGATTAGATAATGCTGGAGAATTCACATCTAAAACTTTTGATGACTACTGCATGTCTATTGGGGTTGAAGTTGAACATCCTGTACCCCATGTTCACACCCAAAACGGCCTGGCAGAGGTTTTCATTAAGTGCGTACAAATGATTGCTCGATCGTTGGTCATACGTACCAAGCTCCCGGTCGCTGCTTAGGGCCATGCAATATTGCACGCAGAAAAGTTGGTCTGCTTGAGGCCTGTTGCAACATAACCATTTAGTGCCATTCAGTTGGTTATCAAATACGAACCCGACATATTGCATCTGCGCATTTTTGGTTGTGCGGTATATGTGCCGATCTCGCCGCTCTTATGTACAAAAATAGGGCCTCAGCGGAGGATGAGAATCTATGTCGGATATGATTCTCCTTCGATTATTTGTTACTTAGAACCTTTGATAGACGATCTGTTTACCGCTCGTTTCGCAGATTGTCACTTTTATGAGACAGTCTTCCCATTGTTAAGGGGAGATAAGAACGTCAATGCTCCTGAAAAACGACGCGAATTATCGTGGATGACTCCCACTTAGTCTCATTTAGATCTCATCACCCCTCAGTCTGAAACTGAAGTGCATCGCATATTAGATCTTCAGAGCATAGCTCAGAGCATGCCAGATGCTTTCACCGATCTAGCGCGCATGACAAGATCACATATTCCAGCTGCGAATACGCCTGCAAATGGATGTACCAAATGTACGACGGACTTCCCTCCTGGAGGCCCGAGATGCCAATTCTGGTGATCCACGTACATTAACGGCTAGCCAATCATCTGCCTCTACAAAAAAGCATGGCAGACCTCTTGGTTCAAAGGATCCACACCCCCGAAAGAGGAAAACCATGGCATAAGGTCCTGAAGAACCTACTGTGAATCCGAGTATCGCTTACTCATTCTACCCAACTCATGAGGAAATTCTAGATTATGGAAGCGTCCTTGAAAAGACGAATTCTCCTCCCGAGAATCGTGAGATTTCGGTCTATTATGCTAGCTTAGATGATATGTGGCGTAGAAATAAGATGATTGTCGACGATGCATTAGCATATGCAGTAGTTACTGAGATTATGTTGAGCGATGACATTGAACCACGTTCCGTTGATGAATGTCAACGTAGAACTGATTGGTCAAACTGGAAAAAAGCAATCCAAGTCGAACTCGATTCGCTTGCGAAACGTAAGGTGTTTGGACCTGTAGCTCCTACTCCTCTACATGTGAAGCCCATTGGCTACATGTGGGTTTTCGTTTTGAAGCGTAATGAGAAGAACAAAATTGTGTGTTACAAAGCTCGTCTTATTGCACAAGGCTTCTCACAATGCCCCGGGATTGACTATAACGAAACTTATTCACCCGTTATGGTTGTGATTACTTTTCGCACCTTATCAGTTTGGTAGTTTCTGAAAAACTGCCTATGCAGCTGATGGACGTAGTAACCGCGTATCTCAATGGGGATCTTGATACGGAAATCTATATGAAAGTTCCCGAAGGACTTACATTGACTGGTTTAAATATTTCCAAACCCCAGAACACACTCTCAATTCGGCTGAGACGTCCAATCTACGGTTTGAAACAATTCGGAAGAATGTGGTATAACCGTCTGAGTGAGTATTTGACTAGTCAGGGATATGTGAACAACGAACTATGCCCTTGTGTGTTCATTAAGAATTCACATTCTGGATTTGCGATTGTTGCAGTATATGTCGATGGCATGAATCTCATCGGAACTCCTGAAGAGCTTGCGAGAACCGCCACGCACCTGAAGTCGGAATTTGAGATGAAAGATCTAGGTAAGACTTGATACTATCTCGGTCTCGAGATAGAGCATTGTTCGGATGAAATCCTAGTACATCAATCGAACTACACCCAGAATGTGTTGTGTCGCTTTAATGAGGATAAAGCAAAGCCTTCGAGTACTTCTATGGTCGTTTGATCGTTAGATGCAAAACGAGATCCTTTCCGTCTGAAGGAGGATGATGAAGAGATTTTGGAGCCTGAAGTTCCTTATCTGAGTGTGATATGCGCTTTATTGTACTTAGCTCAATGCACTAGACCCAACATGTCATTCGCTATTAATCTTTTGGCAAGATACAGTAATGCACCTACACGCAGACACTAGACTGAGGTGAAAGACATCTTCTGTTACCTTCAGGGTATTACGGATTTGGGCTTGTTCTATCCTTACAGATCCTCGAGTGATGCCGCACCCTATGCTCCTCGAGTTGATTCTTGCCTTGTTGGTTATGCTGACACGGGATACTTGTCTGATCCACACAAGGCGCGTTCTTAAACGGGTTATGTCTTTACCGTTAGAGGCATCGCAATCTCTTGGAGGTCAACTAAACAGACCTTAGTTGCCACTTCGTCTAACCATGCTGAAATTCTTGCCTTACATGAAGCAACTCAGGAATGCTTTTGGTTGAGAGCAGTAGTGGGCCATATTCGAAGCTCCTGCGATCTTTATCTCGTCGTTGATGTCCCGACGACGATCTATGAAGACAATGCAGCTTGCATCGAACATCTTAAGAAGGATTACATCAAAGGAGACAACACCGAGCACATTGCGCCGAAGTTCTTTTTTTCACATCAACAACAAGAGCATTAGAAGATTGAAGTCACGCAAATCCGTTCAGAAGACAATCTGGCCGACCTCTTCACAAAATCACTGCCGAAGACAACGTTTCAGAAGCTTGTTCATGGAATTGGTATGCATAAACTTTCTGAGTTGTAACTTTGCTATTTCTCTTTGGAATTATGTCAAACTCAGGGGGAGTATCTTACAAATACTTGCTTGATCTTAATGTACTATTTTTCCCTACGATTAGGAGCATTTTTCCCATTGGGTTTTTGCTACCTAACTAGGTTTTAACGAGGCACCCACCTTGGGTTAGTCATATCCCTAATGACGTCCTGTAGACGTTTCTTTTGACTTTTGCATTTCTCACGCATTTTTCCGTAGACTATGGATTTTGTCCCTACTCGGGTTTTTGCCATAACCTTAGGGTTTTTTTAGTGAGACTTACTACTTATGCAAGTTCCTACCTTATTGAGAATAAGCTTGTTCCTTAGAATAAGTGCCGATGAGTCGACTTCCTCAACTTTAGGATGATGCTAAATCTACCTTGAGTATTTACACACTCAAGGGGGAGTGTTGTAAACAATCTTAGATTAGATTTGATTCTAGTTATCATTTCCTATTGTATCTTGTATTCCTTGGGGAAGAAGGAATATCTTCTCTCCTTTTACTACTATAAATAAAGGCACAATGTAGGAGGGATAACAACACACATTCCCCTACAATTCTACAAACACATCTCTCTCTCTTTTCTCCTTGCCGCCGGCCCTCTCTCTCCTTGTCAGATAAAATAGACCACAACATTACCTATATTTTACATATAAATACAAATAAATTATTTTTTACATGCATAAATAATAACATTAAAAAGTGCCTAAAATATGTAATAGGGCATGTAATTACCTACAGAATAAAAGAATATTAATTAATTCTTTGCTTTTTTATCAAACATATTTGATTCCAAATAAATGATTGTATAAAGGAAATTTTTTCATACGAAAGATACCTATTAATATTTATGATATGGGTAAATTAATATATATATTACTAATATAGGTAAATCTCAGTTTACTACACTCAGGTTTCGTGGTTTTCAACTTTTAGTATATGAAGTTTTTTTCGTCCCAGAGTCATACCTAAAGTGTTAATTTTGGGACAGTCTCATACATCCGTTAGTCTGGCTGTTAGGTCTCTCGTTAACTGATGACGTGGCACCCATGTGGACAATGATTGGACGCCACGTGTCATTAAGGTCCACGTGCAAATTAAAAAATTTTTATTTTTATTTTTTTGGTCGTCTTCTACCTCCCCCGACCTTCCCTTCCTCCCCTATCCCTCCATTCTCTCCTTTGCACCAACCCACCAAACCCTCATCTCCTTTCATCTTCGACTCGTCATACATCCACCGCCCTCCGTGAGGACAAAGCCACTAGCCAATTGGTGGGGCTGAAGAAGACGCGCCTTGAGATGGACGAGGAGGGCGTGCCGCCCACCGCCCTCCATAAGGTCTCGCTCCTCCAGATGCCCTCTCAATCGCTATACATCGTCCGATTGCTCTGCGTCGAGCATGTTGATAGCTAGGAGGGGAAGCCTGTCCTGTACTTGGTGTTCGAGTATTTGGACACCGATCTAAAAAAGTTCATCGATTCACACCAGAAGGGGCCGAATCCGCGTTCGATGCCACAATCGCTGGTGCAGAGCTTTATGTACCAACTATGCAAGGGGGTGGCGCACTGCCATTGCCACAGCGTTCTCCACCGCGATCTGAAGCTGCAAAATCTGCTTCTTGACAAGGAAATGGGGATTCTGAAGATCGCTGATCTCGGACTCGGCCGTGCCTTTACTGTTCCTCTCAAGAGCTACATGCATGAGATTGTTACTCTCTGGTATAGAGCGCCGGAGGTTCTGCTCGGGTCGGCACACTACTCCACGTGTGTTGATATGTGGTCCGTAAGATGCATCTTCGGTACTCCTTGCTTACTAACTCCTAATTTCTTTAATATCGTGTTGAATTATCCTTTAATTGATTGCTTGATTGTTCAATTTAGTTGAGACTGTCCCTTCGCCGCCGATCTTCTAGATCCCGGAGCTCCTCCGATTGCAACTGGTTCCGGTGTAGAAGACAACCAAATTTTTTATTTTTTATTTTTGGGTGGGTGGGTGTATTTCGAGACCTCACAGAGGGTGGTGGATGTATGATGAGTCGAAGAGGAGAAGAGATGAGGGTTTGGTGGGTTGGTGCAGATGAGAGAATGGAGGGATAAGGGAGGAAGGGAAGGTCATGGGAGGTAGAAGACGACCAAAAAAAAAAAAATTTAATTTCCACGTGGACGCTTAATGACACGTGGTGCCTAGTCATTGTCCACATGGACGGCACGTCATTAGTTAACGGGAAACTTAACAGCCAGACTAACGGATGTATGAGACTGTCCCAAAATTAACACTTTAGGTATGACTTTGGGGCAAAAAAAACTTCATTACCAAATGTTGAAAACCATGAAACTTGAGGGGTAGTAAACTGAGATTTACCCTACTAATATTTATGATACAAGATAGGTATAATTTAATATGGGTTTAGTTGCTTATCATAATTAGGGTGAGTAATATTTATCGACATATTAGAGTTTTATAGTATAAGTTGAAAATATGTTGTGATAATTGGTTATATATATATGGCAGTTTATTTGAAATTAGGTGAGTTTTTTTTTTTTTTTGTCGGAAAACTACTTTGTTGATAATTTTTATACGTATAGTGTTGGTGTAAATATTAAATAAATAAATAAATTATTTGTTGTTAGTGAGAATTAAGATGGTTATCATTATTTGTTGTTAGAGTGAGATTAAGATGGAGTCTTTTAGCTTTCTTCTTATGTAACTCTTGTAACTCTTTTCTTGTTAATTTGTGCTTATCCGAGGCCTGATGGGCTATCTCCTCTTTTCTATCAGAAGTTTTGGGATATTGTAAGTTCGGATGTCATTGCTACTTTAAAGTCTTTTCTTACCTCCGGTCGCATCCTTAAGCAGCTCAATTACACCACGGTTTCTCTAATTCCTAAGGTCCCTGAGCCAACGAATATGACCCAGCTTCGGCCTATAGCTCTGTGTAATGTTCTATACAAGATTGGGGCTAAAGTTATTGTAAATCGATTAAAGGGAATGATGGGTGCTATTATTTCGATGCAGCAAGGTGCATTTGTCCCAGTCCCAGGCCGCTTAATTTCCGACAATTCCCTTGTTGCATCTGAACTAGGTCACTATCTTCATAATCTCCGAAGGGTAAAACGGGGGTTCCTAGTCTTGAAGCTTGATATGACCAAGGCGTATGACCGTGTGGAATGGTATTTTCTTAAGTAAATTATGCTGCAACTTGGTTTTGATTCTCGCTGGACAGATTTGGTTATGAGTTGCATTAGCTCAGTTACATACTCTTTTCTGGTTAATGGAGATGTTACAGGGTACATTGCTCCCACCTGAGGCCTCAGGCAAGGGGGTTCCCCTTTCTCCTTATCTATTTCTTATTTGTGCAGGTCTTACCAGTTTGATTGCTCGATATGAACAGTTAGGTCTCATTCATGGAGTCTCTATCTATCGGGGAACACCTAGTATAACGCATCTTCTATTCGCTGATGACAGTTTCTTGTTTATGAAAGCATCTTTTAAGGAATGCTTATATCTTAAGAAAATATTGCATTATTATGAGGTGGGGTCCGGACAATGTATTAATTTTCAAAAGTGTGTAGTCTCGTTTTCGCCTAATATTAGGCGGGATATCCAAGATCAACTGGCCGCTTACTTAGGTGTTACACAGGTGGATGTACATGACCGGTATCTCGGTCTGCCTATTGTCCTTGGGAGGAATCACTCTGAAAATTTCTCTTATATTAAGGATCGTCTATGAAAAAGGTTGAAAGGCTGGAAAGAAAAACTGCTCAGTCCAGTTGGAAAGGAGATTCTTATCAAGGTTGTTGGTCAGTCTCTTCCTATTTACTCAATGAACTGTTTTCTTCTATCGAAGTCCTTCTGTGAGGATCTCCAGCATATACTTTGTTGGTTCTGGTGGAGTGATAATGAAGACTCCCGCCATATCCATTGGATGTCATGGGAAAACATGTGTCGTTCTAAGGAGGAGGGTGGGCTTGGCTTTCAGTCGTTGTATGACTTCAATCTTGCGCTCCTTGCCAAGTAAGGGTGGCGGTTAGTTCAGAAGCTTGATTCTTTAGCGTCTTGGCTATTAAAGGCCAAGTACTTTCCTCATAATACTTGCTGGCATGCGACACTTGGATCTTCCCCGCCAGTGTGTTAGATGGGCATTTTGGAAGCACGATTAATTATGGAAAATGGGTCCCGCTGACGGGTGGGGAATGGCAGCTCAATTAGGATATGGGATGATTGGTGGCTTGCTCGTCCCCATATCTTTCGACCTCTCATGCCTTCTTCTCCGGTTGTTGGGGTGAAGTATGTGACTGATTTGGTTGTTGTGGAAACGGCGTCTTGGAACATCAACTTGGTTACTGAATTATTTCCTCTTGATGAGGCTACAATGATTCTTGCTACTCCGTTAAGCTGCAGGCTTCCGTCTGATAAGTTAATATGGCATTATGATGCGAAAGGTTTGTTCTCTATAAAGAGTGCTTATAAAGTTTCTTTTAATCGTCGCTTGGAGGCTTTATCTTTGCAGTTGAACTCGAGGGGAGCTTCGGTGTGGAAAGCTATATGAAGGGCGACTATACCAGGTAAAGTAAAGATGTGTGTTTGGAAGGCTTGTCATGATATTTTGCCTACTCGTGCTAATCTGGAAACCAAGAGAGTAGTTGTGGACAACATATGTCTGTTTTGTAGTTCCTCTTCGGAGTCGGTGCTACATGTGTTTAAAGATTGTCCATTCGCTCGTGCGGTATATGCTTTCTCTCAATTGAGTTTAGGGTTAAGGCCCTCAGGACAAGTTTCTATGTATGATTAGATATCACTATATGTGGAACATTTATCCAAAAGCCAAGTGGATTTGCTGTTCATGACTCTTCAAGGAATCTGGTGTGCTAGGAACCTGCTGCTTTGGGAGAATAAAGCGAGTAATCCGTCTTTGGTCTCTCACCTTGCTAAGTTGCAGCTGGCTGAGTTTGTGAAAGCCAAACCCAATTCCACTTCTAGCCCTCTTCAGGCGCTATCGCATTGGAGTCTCTCCCTAGCTGGGTGGGTGAAAATTAACGTTGATGGTTATTTTCTTGTTGGATCCAATATGGGAGGTGTAGGTGCGGTATTTCGTGACGAAGTCGGTAGCTATGCTGGAGGTTTTGCTCGTAAAATATCCCATGCATCGAACCCTACTATGGTGGAATTCCTTGATGTTCGCGAGGGTGTTCGTTGGGCTGCGGATTGGAATTTGGCTTGCATTATTATGGAGTGTGATTCATCGTAGGTGGTCCAAGCTATTGGTAGCCGAGTCCAAGGGTCTTCACTTATGGATCTTCTGGTGGATGATGTTCATCTTCTTTTGCGGGCCTTTGTGGATTTGCAAGTTTGTTATGTGCATCGCACTGCTAATGTTACGGCACATGGTATGGCCAAGTTGGCTGTTTCTTCTTCTATTGACTGTGGTTGGTATGAGGAGCCTCCGGACTCGATTGTGGAGGCCCTCTCTGATGTTGCTTGAATTATGACTTCTCAATAAAATGCTAAAGTTTCTCTTCAAAAAAAAAAAAAAAAAAAAAAAAAAAAAAAATCCTTATCCTCGTAAAGGAGGCACAATGTGCTTCTACAAAGGTGTGTGCCCCTACATTCAAAAAACCAAGTAGTTAATTTATAAATAAATCAACATTATTACAAAATCTCGTCTCCAAAACAATCTACATAACTAAAGACTAATTCTGTCTCCCTTAAACCCCCCCGCCAAACTAGAACATAATCAATTGAACTTTGGCAGCCTAACAAAACCTACAATATTTGCTTCATTGTCCACTGCCAAGGATACGTAGTTATGTAACTTGTTAATCATTTTAAAATGTTATCCCATTACGATTCATGATACTAAGCAGATAAGAAGCAGCAATAAGTCCCACATCACAACATTTTATGACATGTAAAATGTGTTATAATCCAACGGAAAAACAATAATTTGTTAATTACCTGACAAGGCTACCATCTCTCTGGAATTGAACCCTCATGCGCTTAAAACAATAATCTGTTAATTTCCTAACTTAAAATGGTTGAAGCTTGCGAATGGGATATCAACGCCAACGTCGGAGAAATTGGCGTTGGTGGAGTCCCTCAGGCCCAAATGGACGGCCCATGTGGGGTCAACCCACTAGAAGCCAAATAAATGTTAAGGCACCAATAAAAAAATGAATATATATAGAGTCTAAAATAACAAATGACACAAAGAAACAAATCATGAAAAACAAATGTTTTTTCAAAACTGATATTAATTGACTTATTTCGCTAGATATTTGGTTATATTTTTGGAGGAAAAGTCTTAATTGTCCACAAAAATTACTCTGATCTCTCACAAACTTTTATCTTTAGTTCTTATAACATCTAGCACAATTAAACAAGAGGCTTTTAGATTTTATGGTTTATGTAAGATTTTTTTTTAATCTTTAACTTGGATGATTTTATAAATCTAATTTAAGTGCCTATTATTAAAACTTACCATATTTAAGTAGTTATTGCACATTTGTTATTTATAAACTTATCATCCGAAGTTTTCAACCCATCCATAATTAATGTGTTTTTTTGTACTTCAGTTTGTTAATAGATAAAACATTATTCAAATTCATAGGTACGAAAATATTGGTACGTCAGTTTCAGTACAATTGTCTTGGTACATAAGTTTCAGTACGTTGTATTCGGTAAATAAGTTTCGATACGATGTGTCAGTACACAAATTCAATACGAATGTATTGGTACAACATATCTCGGTACGTAACTGTAGTACATACATAGGTACGTAACATGCATATACATATATATAGAGAAATTCACGCACAATGAAGAATATATGATATAATATAGTTCTATTGCAGTCATATTTAGAATAGGAATGTGATTGTGTAAATCCTAGTGTATCTAGGGATACCTTGGAATATTTCCTTTAGTAGTTAATATCTTATTAGAGTTGTAATCCTATAAGGGTAAGGATTTAACCTATCCTCCTACTACTATAAATAAAGGCACAATGGGGTGATACAACATACACCTCACAATTAAATCTCTCTCTTCTCTCTCTCTTGCCACCGGCCCCTCTCCTTCTCTAGTCCTAAATACAGTTAAGTCAAATAGGCCTACAACACGTTATCAGCACGCTCTTGCCAGAAGCTAAGGAACTGAATGATCATAGGAGGAGGTTTTCTTCTACAAAATTCAAAGGCTTTTCTTTGTTTTCTGCCAATCAGGTACGCTTAAAGTAAAATAAGATATTTGAAATGTTCACGAAGTATGAAAACATTCCCCATGATGCACGAACCCCTTATATTTATGATTCATAATTGTATATGATTCATATATTTGTCAATATATATACATATATATATATATATATATATATATCGGAAGGAAAATATAAATAGAAGGGGTTCATGCATCATGGGGAATATTTTCATGCTTCGTGGACATTTAAAATATCTTACTTTATTTTAAGCGTACCTGATTGGCAGAAAACAAAGAAAAGCCTTTGAATTTTGTAGAAAAAAACCTCATCCTATGATCCTTCAGTTCCTTAGCTTCTGGCAAGAACATACTGATAACGTGTTGTAGGCCTATTTGACTGAACTGTATTTAGAACTAGAGAGGGAGAGAGGTCGGCAGGCAAGAGAGAGAAGAGAGAGATTTAATTGTGAGGTGTGTGTTGTATCACCCCATTATGTCTTTATTTATAATAGTAGGATAGATTAAATCCTTATCCTTATAGGATTACAACTCTAATAAGATATTAACTACTAAAGAGAATATTCTAAGATATCCCTATATACACTAGGATTTACACAATCACATTCATATTCTAAATATGACTGGATGCATGTGATTTTTAATTTAGGTTATCAAAGTTTACTTTATTATGTGACGCAATGGATATAACAAAAAAAATTCAAACGATATTCCTTCACTAGAATCAACTAGGAAGAAATAGAGAGAAAAATTAAAAATTGTTGTACGCATAATTTACTAAACAATTATGGAGGCCATAAAGAGATAAAGGTGTGGCAATAGTAGAGAGAAGAGAGAGATGTGTAATTGTGGATGTGATCTATTCCACCCCATTGTGCCTTTATTTATAGTAGTAGGATATGTAAAATCCTTACCCTTTATGATTACAACATTTAATAGGTAATTAACTCCTAATAGGAATATAAGACATATCCCTAGATCTACTAGGATTTACACAATCACATTCCTAAACTAATAGGACTGCAACACTCCCCCTTAAGTGTGTAAATACTTAAGTGAATGACGCATCAGGTCTTCAGCGATGAAGTAAGTAAAGTTGATGAAGTCGTCGGCACAATGAGCAAATGTGAGTCTCAATTCAACGAAAGAATGCATAAAAAAAGATAATACTCACAAAACCTCGCTATGGTAAAACCCAAGGTGGGAGAAAAACCCATAGACTAAGGAGAAAAGTGAGAAGTTGCATTAAGTCAAAACTAAACGTCTTTTGGACGCAAGTAGAAGAGCTCACAAGGGTATGATCAGCCCAAGATGGGAGCCTCGTTAAAACCTAGTTAGGTAGCAAAAACCCAGTGGGAAAAATGCTCCTAATCGGAGGGAAAAAGAGTACATTAAGATTAAGTGAGTATACTTCTGGATACTCCCCTTGAGTTTGACATAACTTCCAAATGAGACCTACAAGCATTGCATATGATAGTTAGGCATACCAATTCCTTGGACAAGCTTCTGGAAGGTTGACTTCGGCAGTGACGTCATGTAGAGGTCAACAAGGTTGTCTGGGATTTGCATGACTTCAATTTCCTGATGCTTTGCTGATGTAGATGTAGACGCAATAAGTCTTGGTGTTGACTTTGTTGATGTATCATGTATTGGTTGGGTGGATACATGTGGCATAGTCTTCATGGATCGTTGTTGGGACTCTCAACAATAGATGAAGACATAGCAAGTACTTCGAATATGCTCAATAAGAACTTCTAACCACGTCTCACTTGTGGCGTAGTGAAGTAAGGTGAGTCATGGAACGATTCTAAGATTTTGTAACTAAGGTTATATCGTGGACCTCCAAGATATTGCGATATCTCTAACAGTAAAGACATAACTATTCAGGGATTTTGCCTTGTGCGGGTTTGATAAGTAACATGCGTCAGCATAACAACAAGGCAATCATCATTCTGAGGATCAGGGGGTTGGATCCGCTCGAGATGCGTTGGGATTTGCCCTCGTAGTGCCTTCAGGGTGCGTTTTTAATACCAATTTAGTGGTTGCGTGTGGGCACGGTGCTGCTTATTTACCAAGATCAACAGCAAATGAGATGTCCTGTCTAAATACAATGAGCTAAGTACAACGAAGCGCAAAGTTGAACTTAGATATGGATTTTCATATTCCATAACCTCTTCAAGGGTCTCATTTGCAAATAACGTAGGGACGATCATATGTATACTCAAAGGTAACACATTCGGGGTGTAGTTCAACTGGTAGACCAAAATATCGTTAGAACAATGCTTCAACTTCGGGTTAAGGCATAAACGAGTTTTCATAAGATCCTTCATCTTAAATTCCATCTTCAGGTGCGAGGCAGTTTTCTCAAGCTCTTCTGGAGTCTTAGTGAGATTCGTGTCAACAACATAAACTGTAACTCTAGCAATTTGGAATAAGACTTCATAGTTTAACGCGCAAGGGCATAATTCATATCCCTGACTAATCAAATAATCACTTAGACGGGTATACTACATCCGTCGGTTATAAGTGAACACCTCAAAACGAGTTAAGAAGGTGTTCTGTGGTTTTGGAACTATTTGAACCAGTCTATGTAATTCTTCGGGAACTTACATGTAAATCTCCGTATCTATATCCCCATGGAGAAAACACTAACCACATTTCATACTGTTGCTATCAATCACATGACGTTTGAGAGAAACCTTACGCCGTAAGACGTGCATCATATCACACTATTTCATTCATCTCATAATGCTTCCTTTCCCACTTGTAACATAACAGGGTTACCTTAGGTAGTGTAGGAACGATAGGTCGAATACACACTTTGGTAAGGAATTTAACCTGGATTGTCTAATCAATTCTACGTTGTCACTTAATCAACGGAACATGGTTCGACATTGTCGCTTTTCATTAATGTCGGTAGCTACCATATAAATGAAAACATCATCGATGGTAATCTCATTTCAATTCCATTTAGCTCATCCAAACTAGTATACTAGACCAAGAACTTCAAGTCTCGAGAGTAATCCGAATTAATTTCATGAGATGGAAATGATTTGAGACAGCGTTCAAGTTTAGATTCATTGTGGTGCCATGTCTTCCTCTTCTAGGGAAGTGAATCCTATGAACTGAATGATCGGTCATGCTCCAGGCTAAGACAAATTGATTGGCTAACCACCGATGTACCCGACAGTTCAACAGGGGTATCCAAACCGTCTAACAGGGACGGCATACCCTCCAGAGATGTTGACTCGACGTTCGTTAAGTACGTATATCCTTCCAGTCATGTTTGCAGCTGGTATATGATCTCATCACTTCAGCTAGATCAGAGGAATGCGTCTGGAGCAACATTCTGAAAGTTAGAATTCATTGCACTTGCTTATCACACTTGTGCGGTATGGGGATCGAGATGAGACATAGTGGTTATCGTCCATGCAAATTCGCGCCGTTTTACAGGAATGTTGACGCTCTTATCTCCCCCTAACTACAGGAAGACTGTCTCATTAAAGTGACAACCCGCAAATGAGCGGTAAAGAGATCGCATGCAAGGGTTCTAAGAGAGCTAATGTGAACGAGAATCATAATCGACAAAGATTCACATCCTTCTTTGAAGACCCATATTGGTACGTTACGGCGGCGCAACTTGGCACATGAAATGCATACCCAAATGCGTAAATATGAAAAACGTCAGGTTCGTACCCAGTAACCAACTGTAACGTCAAATAAGTTGGATGGCAATAGGCCTTAAGGCGGACCAATATAGCAGCGTACAAGATTGCATAGCCCTAAGCAGAAACAGAAAACTTGGTACATTCACCAAAATTCGGGTGATCATTTAAATTGCGCTTTATGATCGCTAGGCGAGGCTATTTGGGGTGAACATGGGAATTCGATGTTCAATTATAAACCCAAAATATATGCAATACTTTATCAAAAATCGTCAATATAAACTCTCCAGCATTATCCAATCTCCCGGACCTTAAGGGATAAGTATGATGGTGAGCCCTTAATCGACCAGGGGGTTTAGCAGCAATGTGTGTGGACAAACATGTGACCAATTTGTCGATTCATCAACCAAAATCATAAGTATTTATATGGTCTGCATTTTGGTTGGATTAGTCCACATATATTCCTTTGAATCAACTTATGAAAAATGGTGATTTCGTATCTTTGTGAGGGATGATTTAGAATATCAATTTCCCTAATAAGCAGGCTTGGCAAAGTGTGCTTGTAGGCACAAGATCCTTACTTCGGGTAAGGAGTTACGTTGTGGCATCATTGTTTGACCTAAGTGTCCCAAATGGTCGTGCCAAAACAAGTAAATTGCTTAATCACCCAGCTCTAGGTCGACCACATGTGGCGTGTGCCCCAGTTAGGAGACAGCTCATTGGCCCCAAATCAAAGCTCCAGGCTCATTTTTGGAGGTGGCGCAAAGGTATTTCACTCTATTTTCTTCAGTGGTTTCATTTATGATCATTGTTCTCTCGAATTTCCTTAAAAACTCAATGACAAGGAGAATTTAAGGTCTTTTAAATGGTAATTCGGTACCATTCATACAACGAGGAGCGTGCCAGTGCTTTTAATCAGGTTGGATAGACCTCAAGTCATTGTTAGAGACGTGATTTAGGTGTAAAGTTAGTGTGCGTAGTATTGCATTCATCCAGACAACTAACTTCCCACATTCCTACCTAATCACGTGTTTAATTAAATCGGTCACATGTATTAAGAAACATGATTCAATTAACTCATATTCGAGGACAATATCAATAAGATTATCCATAAGTAAAACATACACCAAACTTGAATCCAAGAACATGGAAAAATGTTCATAAAGTAAACCAAAGTTATTAGGGTGGATTCGGCCAACAAGGCTATTCATGTCAAAATTTTGCTTTTCCAACGATGTTTGGTGGAGCAAAATTAGTCTCACATACTGACTACTAGAATGGTACTCCTCAACAACATTGGTAGAGGCACGAACAGGTGCATAACCAATGATATATTCCATCGAGACGGAAGTAGATTCTGCAGGGTTGAGGTTTGGAAATATTATCCCTTATTCTTTGAAGTTTTAGGTATCATGCTTTGGGCATGATGCCACACCTTGACAGGTCCTGATTCTACCATATGTTTGTGGTAGTAATCAGATCCGAGAATTTGATAAACTTCTGCTTTCTACACTACTGCTTCAGGGGCGAGTTAAAAGCAAGGAAGGACGAGAAAAGTATTCTCTAGTCAAAATTCGATCGGATTTATAAACTTCAGAATTGTACTCATTCATGGATGTAATCATGGTATGCTTCAGGCAATGTCTTTCATGATTAGACGGTCCGTATGAGCGAGCCAAAGAGCCATGGAATCCACGTTCGGGAGGTATTTCCATTTGTAATGCTTCAAGCATAAGTCTTCAAATGAAGATCATGGCGGATGCTTATTCAACTCTTCTTTTCCATTGTTGGCGTCAATGGTTTCTCAGCTTCTTGATAGTCAAGTGGAGATTCACGTCTTGTACCCCACATAAAGTGGTTTATATAAGAAACGTCCAAACCAGGAAAATCGAACTTGTGACGGTTCGATAATCCACTGAATTTGAGGGAACAAGATTGTGATTGGTGCTATGGGAATGAATCATCCATATGTAGCAAAGTTAGAACATTCGAGTTCTAAGACATGGTTTTCATGAAAAACGTCGGGTTTTCATGGGTGTATTGTTTTATGAAAACTTCTGGTTTCAAAGGCACTAAATTTGAAACTACATGTTCAATTTAGTTTATGAATGTTTAGTTCATAAAAGAGAGGTTCCTGTAAGAACACAGAATGCAATATACAACTAAGTGTAGTGGATTTGAGTTTCTTCGGGAACTCAAGTGTGAGGGCTTCGTTACTATGAAAGTATGTCAACGGTTTAAAGTATAAAAATAAATTATTGAATTGTTAATGTCCAAAAGTGATCTTCAGGTTAATAATTTTGGATATCTTCTCAAATTAATGGACTATAGGTCACTTTTAATTAATTCAATAGATCGGGACCATCCGGGGTCGATCGTGGAAGCAAAATAATACAAAGTTTCAGGCCATATTTTGGGCTAGATGGTTGCGGGTCATTCAAAAGGAAAAAAAAAACCCAAAAAATTGGTTAGGGCCGTGAAATCGGGCACCAAAAATAAAAAATTTATGGGTGCGGGCTGAAAAAAAAACAAGCCAAAAATTGGCTTTGGGCCGAGAAACAAGGGCAGCCCAATTTGCATGCAGGCTACAAACTGACAGCAAAGATGGGCCAAAATTTTTCTTCTTTCAAGCAGCAAACTTGCTGCTGCAACGCGGGCCAAGTTGGAAAAAAAAACAAAACAAAAGCCCAACAACTTGTGTTGTTGCAGGCGGACCAAGTCAAATGTTTAGGCCGGGGAGCAGAAGCCCAGCAAGGCTGGCTTCTGACAAGGTGGCGCAGATTGGGGCTGCAGGCCCATCCGTGAGGAACCCAGGCATGCGGGCCTGGTGATATGTACGAAGCAAGCCCATGCAGGTCAAACCCAGGCCTAGGGCCTGGTTTACACAAGCAGTAAAGCCCAGAAAAAAGGCTGCTGTCTCATAGTGGCGCAGTTAGTTCCCTTTTTTTTTTTCTTCAGATTTTTAGTATTAGGGTTTTCAGAACCCAAAAATAATTATGCTTCTATTTTATTTTAATTCTTTGACTCACAAATTCCACATATCAAAAATTGCGTATTGCATGAAACAAATATATATATTGACAAATATATGAACATATACAATATATATATCGGAAGGTAAATATAAATGTAGGGGGTTCATGCATCATGGAGAATGTTTTCATGCTTCATGATCGTTTCAAATATCTTACTTTATTTTAAGCGTACCTGATTGGCATAAAACAATAAAAAGCCTTTGAATTTGTAGAAGATCCTCCTTGGGAAGCCGGAATTGCATCTTCAATGCGTTGTATCACGTTCAACACAAAAAAAAACACAAAAAAATTAAATTGAATCAATAGCATGTAGATCAATTCAAAATAATAAATTAATCATAAAAAGAATAATTAAAAACGTAGTACTCCCCTGATTGAAGAATAAACTCTCTTTAGCGCAGCGTCAAGAGCGTGCTGATAACGTGTTGTAGGCATAATTTACTAAACAATTATGGAGACCATAAAGAGAGAAAGGTGCGGCAATAGTAGAGAGAAGAGAGAGATGTGTAATTGTGTATGTGATCTATTCCACCCAATTGTGCCTTTATTTATAGTAGGAAGATAGGTAAAATCCTTACCCTTTAGGATTACAACATTTAATAGGTAATCAACTCCTAATAGGATTATAAGAGTTATCCCTAGATCTACTAGAATTTATACAATCACATTCCTAATCTAATAGGACTGCAACAAAAATCAGGTTTTATTGATAATTGTCGGGAGATAACAATTTCATCACCTAAGAGATATATATACGTCCAAAACTTAAAACCAAAACGTAAAAGAACTTAAAGTTTAAATAGGAAATAAAACAAATGGTAAACAAGTTTGAAAAGTATATCTAAAACTTTAAACGTTGTTTTGGGATAGTAAATGAAGGAATTTGGCCAAATTTGCTAGTAACAAGTGGGGAGAAGTACTTTAATATAATTGAATGATAATTAAATATTGGACTAATATTAGATTTATAAAACTATTTAGGTTACAATAAAAAAATAACTCATTTAGGGTCTTAAGTCTTATGAAAACCTCGACGGTATGAAATTTTTTTTTATTGAATCAGAAAAAAAGTTACTAGCTAAATCTTACCCCTCATAATATAAGATACTAGTTAGGTTGATTCATTGTTATAGAAAACCAAAAGATACTGACTAAACCTTACCACTCATATTTAGGTCCTTAAGTCTAAATGCCCCATAAATTATTGGGTTCAAATAAAATTTCACTTACAAATATTAACTACTTCGATTGATTATTAAAGAAAAGATTTAGCCTTAAAAACGTGCGAAAGGACGAGCATTAAATTATGAACAGTTGTGACCACGACTAACAATATATATGTGGAAAAATATGCAAAAATTATATAAAAGGTGTGAGCTGTTAAGGGAGGGGAGCTGTAAATAAGGTTAAGGGAGGGTGGTTGATGAGGAGTGGTAGTAAATAACAATTGTAAATAGTAGCTTTTGTTAGATCAAATGTCACTATAAGTGGTAAATGCCTTTTGATTTTTTACAGTTTTACCAGTCCGTAGCTGGAAGGCCATTATCTCTCGAGGTACTTAAACAATAACTTTGGTAGCAACAAGCAAATGTGTGTGTAGGGTAACAAAATATGGGTCGTTTACTACGTTTCTCAAAGACTTAGACACACATTGTATGTGTCATAATGATGAAAATGTTGATGAGAATTTTCATGACTTGAAGGAAAAAAAAGGATGTGCTCTTCTTGTTGCACTAACTGCTTAAGGATTATGCGTGACAAGGTTTTCGGTATGAATTCATTTATAATGATTTCAACCTATCATATCTACATCAAAGTTTCCGCTACTTTTGATTTCGTTTCATGAATTGAACCATATAAAAAAAATAACCTGACATATTGAGAGATTATGCATGATAATCGAGGTGATCGTGCTAAAATACACGTTGCACTGCATATTACAAAAAATTTTGTACAGAAGACCACGATCAACATGAAACTGATTTGATGCAATAACTGGACATGATAACAGAAAACTGGGCATACTTGCACTACTATTTTTATGACTTGAAGAAAACAAGGATGTGCTCTTCTTCTTGCATTAACTGTTTAAGAATTATGCGTGATAAGGTTTCCAGTACAATTTCATTTATAATTAGTTCAACCAATCATAATATACATCAAGGTTTCCTGTACTTTTGTTTTTGTTTCATGAATTGAACCGTATAAAAAAAACTAACCTAAAATATCAAGAGATTACGTATGATGATAGAGGTGAGCGTGCTAAAATATTACAAAGAATTTAGGACAGAAGACCATGATCAACATGAAACTAATTTGAGTAGACATGATAACAACAAATCAAGGAAAAAGAAAGACTAGACGAGAAGAGTTGAAAAGAATTTTGGTGTAAATGAAAAGAAAAAAGAAACAAGTAGATCAACGTAGCGCAACAAGAACGTCAGAAAAAGGCAACTAGAGATTACCTTTGTTATAGCCTCAACATGAAGGTTCTTCACTTCTCCTTTCTTTCTGATAGCTGGTTCTTAAGTTTTCTAATGTATCCAGAGAGTCACATTTGTAGCTTTCACAGAATTGGAGATTTCCCTCTTCTCTGTCTAATTAGTGGTTGCAAGAAAGGAAACAAGTAACATGAAAACTAAATATATTCTCCTAATTCAGGACTTAATCCAATGATCAGGGATGGGCAAAATATATGCGGGTATGGGTAAACGCGGTTACCCGTCCATTTAAAATTCATGGTTGCGGTTATGGTTAACCGTTTAAACAAACAAACGGTTATGGGTTTAACCGTTTACCTGCGAAATTTAAATGGATGATTATGGGCATTACCTGCAATTACAAACGGATACCCATTCAGCTGTTTATTATAATATTTGTAAAATTAAAAATTAAAAACGGGTACCCATTTAGCCGTTTATTTTGATGAATTGAGTCAATGAGACTTTGTGATTGAACGTGCTAAGGCATTAGAGTGTTCAAAGGTTTAGTTTTGGAATATTTTGGAGCTTTGAATCATCTAGTATTCAAGATAATGATTACTTTGAGATTTTAGAAGCTTGACTTTGTGACCATATGGAGTTTGATTTATTTTACTCTTGATGTAGATGTTATAATTAAAGACTTGCTTAGGCGTAGAGAAAAAGTATGTTGAGAATGTCACGCCTCAATCCCGACATACGTCCAGGATCGACACGTGACGTCACCAAATACCCGTATCTCTAACATACCCCGCCTCCGGGATATGGGCAAGCACAACTCGAGATCCAACTGCGTAATAATTTTTCATCTACTTTATGGTTGCATTTAACATCGTCGCTAGACTACCTACATACCCTAAACAGGGATCAAGCCATTCGTAGTTCGCCATTCACTACACTCGAATAAGCATCACATAAATCATCACTATGTCTCAACATAATACCACACAACAGGCATGCAACATCACGAGGAACATTTGACGAAGCGCAACATAAATCTAGCCATATTGGTCAACGAGTCTAATCATAATGACAACAATCACAACCAACATCATTCCACAATCACATCAATCAATAACACATACCATACACCGAAATGCAGGGCTAGAGTGACATAATTCGGCTGAAGCCTACATCTCTGAAGCTGAAATCAAATCCAAGGAACCAACAAGTCAAATGATGCGATTTCAAACCACTCAACGAAATCCATCAACAACACTCTAAGATCAGCAACACGTGAGAAGACCTCGGGCTAGTTGACTAAGAAACCAACCGCCGATCAAGGTTGAAAGTGGGTCCATAACCCTAGAAATCTAAACCGAAAGATCCACTAATCAGATTTCTAATCCGTAACTTCCAAAAGTTCACATTATGCTTCTAAAAAAACATACTAAAACTTCATTACGATCCAACGGTTGGATCTCTGCCAATTGCAAATTCAAGTGGCGGTCAACGTTTGATTTTACAAACTTAGAAATCAAATTCGGGTAGATCTGTACGTCAGATTCCTGATCCGTCAGTTCCTAATGTCATCAAATATTACATACTATTTTTTATTAAAGTTTGGTTCCGATCCAAGGTCAGATCGTCAATTCATATAATAACCAAATGACAGCCGAATAGGCGATCAACTACGAAACTATACTAAAACATCAACCTTTCACTAAAAGGATGTCAAATACGAAATTGGGGCATCAAAATTAATCCTAGAAAGGTCAGGTGGGGTCTTAGCCCACGAGCCGCAGCACGCGGTGGTCAGCCGCCCTTACCCGCTGGAAAATTCAACTATTTCCAAAAATTACCAAATTTCACAAAAATGTAGAGAAATTCAAGGGGAGAATTTTTCATACCTGGGTTGAAGTCCAATTCAGTCGGGAAACCCTCTGAAAGTCCCTCGATCCACAGGAAACCCTAAAAAAGGTGGCCTCTGATCCGTCGCCTCCCGTGCTCCGCCGCCCCTACAGTTGTTTGGGCTTTGTTCCAGGCCCTAAAAGGAGTCTAATGGTGGTGGTAATTGGAAGAGGATGTTTCAAAAATGGTGGATCTCGGCAAGGGTTTTTCACGGCACCCACAATGGGTTTTTCACCAAACTACAACTAAATTTCTTCTGATTTTGGGTGGAAATGGAATAGGGAGGGTCGAGGAATGTTTTCCAATTGAGGGATCGCCTTGCTTCACTAGAGAAATGGCGTGAAAGCCGTCAGAATTCATCAATTCCATCGGGTCGAGTCAAAGAAGCAAACTAGACAAAGTGATCCGGTGACTCTCTCATCTCCCCCTTCCCCTTCTTTCCTCTCTGCCCTTTTCTTTGATTGGCCGACCTCTCTCCCCCATTTCTCATTTTCTGTTTCTCTTTTCCGTTCATCTCTCTCATTTCTCTCCTCAACTCTGCATCACAGTCATCCACGTGTCACTTCCTCACTGCTCCAGATTCTGCTAGAGCCTTCTAGAAATGAAGGTTAAATTTACTAAAATGCTCCCGACTTTAAACGTTAATAACTCCTTCGTTATAGCTCCAAATTGCATTCCGTTTGCGCTCACGCGTTTGTATTGACAAGTACTATCCAAATACGTAAAGAAAAGTAGGAAGATATATGCAAATGAAATACGTCCTCGAAAATTCCGTTTAGTCCATTAAGGGGCGTTTTCATCCTTTTACTGAAATAAATTTATGCTCCGCAAATATAAACGCGTCGATATTAATATTACGAAAATACGTAATTTTAAATAGTGAAATCCAGGAGCGGGATTTCACAGAAAATGCATGAATTTTATTTCCAATATACTTTAGTTTGTAAGAAGAAATACTATTATGAAAATTGAATTTACTTGGTCAAGTAAAGAAAGGTCTTTTGTTAATAACCCTTGATCAATTCTTGGCAAATATATTATATTACATTTATTGATAACGGTTAATAGGTAAAAAAAAAGGGGGGTAAACGGGTGAAAAAAAGGGTAAACGGGTATGTGGTTACGGTTAAATAGGTACGCAGTTATGGATACGATTAATCGTTTATAAACGGTTATGGGTATGGGTATACTCATTTATACAATGCCTAACGGGTAAACTGTTAGCAGGCATGAACTTAAACGGTTATGGGTAAATAACCGCGGTTACCCGCCTGTCTAACCGTTGTCCATCGCTACCAATAATACTTTTAAGGGTTTTTATCGCAAATGGTTCCTGACATTGATCAAACACATCATTTTGGTCCTTGACATTGAAAATCAATAGAAATGGTCTTTGAGATTGATCAAACACATCACAAATGGTCATTCCGTTAAAAACTCTTTGGATAATTTTCAAAGCTTCGTAACTCAATCGTTTCTTAACCAAATTTGACCCATAATATATCAAAATGAAGATAGGAAAGTGTAGAACAAGATTATACCTATTTGGAAGCCCAATGGTTTCCACAGATGGCCGAAAAATAGCCTCAAATGTGACTGGTCTGCAAAAAAACTGGAAAACTCACCGGAAACTGGGTAAACTTTAAACATTCATAACTTCTTCAATAATCAACAAAATCGAGTGATTCAAAAATGAAAGTCATACTTCTAGATGAGACGAAGCGAATGGTATCTTTCTTGATGGCTAACTCGCTGTAGTTTGGCCGAAAAACGGCTCGAAATTGGATAACCATTTTTGAGTTAGCCAATTTCGAGCCGTTTTCTGGCGAAAATACGTCGAGTTAGCCATCAAGAAAGATACCATTCTCTTCATCTCATCGAGAAGTATGATTTTTGTTTTTGAATCACTCGATTTTGTTGATTATTGAAGAAGTTATGAACGTTTAAAGTTTACCCAGTTTCCGGCAAGTTTTCCAGTTTTTCCGCGGACCAGTCACATTTTAGGCTATTTTCCTGCCATCTCCGGAAACCATTGGGCTTCCAAATAGGTATAATCTTGTTCTACACTTTCCTATCTTCATTTGGATATATTATGGGTCAAATTTGGTTAAGAAACGATTGAGTTACGAAGCTTTGAAAATTATCCAAAGAGTTTTTAACGGAATGACCATTTGTGATGTGTTTGATCAATCTCAAAGACCATTTCTATTGATTTTCAATGTCAAGGACCAAAATGATGTGTTTGATCAATGTCAGGAACCATTTGTGATAAAAACCCACTTTTGAATAAAGACAAGCCTTGTTTACTTGATATTCATGTTTGGAGAAACAAACACTATCTGATCATAAGTTAATCCTTGTTTCATTATAACTTAAACACGATTACTAGAAGGTTGTAGATGGGGAGAGAGTGGGCCCAAGTCCCTATTAGATTGGACTTGAGTAGATGCCGATTATCAAGAGTGGTCGATATCAAGGTGGCCCAAATTTCTTCTTGCCTCAAAGCCGGACTTGAAACCTTTTACGGCCCATAAATTAAAGCAAATATAGGCTGCAGCAATTAACCAAATTTGAGACCGTTTTTTTTTTTTTTTTTTTAGTGTTAAACAGTATAACACCTTTGACAGTTGTTAACGTTAGTGAGAAACACTTTAGAAATAAAATTATAGAAAAAAAATGTCCCGCCTATCAACATATAATCTACGGTGAAATAACAACTATGTGCAATAACATAGTTGTTGATGCTGGTTCGGCATGCTAGCCAAGTAGTGTGCCTTCTCCTTGCACCAATGTCTGAATTTCCCTCTTTGTAAATTAAAGTAGTTTAAAATACGACTTGTCTAACAAATTGGAAAATATAGTTTAAAGGATTTACTTGTGACTACGGCAAATTTTCTATTTGATAACAATCCAAGTGCACATTAACAAGGTAGCATTCACGGAGAAATTAAATATAGGGTAGTGTTATCCACAAATTTATTTATACCTCTCACATATCCTTCTTAATTTTTGGTTATCAGATCAAATGAATTAGAGAAGGCTAATAAACAAAAATTTAATAAAGGTGTGTGAGATAAAAATGAGCATGTGAATAACACTATGTTGAATATATATGATCACATCCATCATCCATGTAGATGAGAATACCATGCATGTTATGTTACGTCAAAGGTAAATGCATAAATTAATTTAGTAATACACCAAATACCACAGAATCATGGACCGGGTTTTGAGGGACAAAAGAAACCGATTTGTTTTGGAAGTTCTAAGCCATCTGTACGGGTTAGTTTGTTCGTTCGGATGACAGTTAATTAGTGGTCTAATTTGCGTGGCATTGCGCCGACCAAAAGATAAATGTGGATAAAACAATATTCTACACAGAAATGGAGAAAACGATGTGTTTAGGAAATTCTAAGCCATATGTTTCGTGTTAGTTTGTTAGTTAGGATGACCGTTAATTGGCGTGGTCTAATTGCATGGCATTGCGCCGACCAAAAACCAAAAGATGAATGCGGATAAATCTATATTCTATACAGAGATGGAGAAAACGATTTAAGTAGGAAATTCTAAGCCATATGTTACGTGTTAGTTTGTTAGAATTTTTTTTTTTCTTTTGAAGATGATTAGCTTATAACTTCGTCACAGTAATTCATACTTTTCAGAATCGAAAAGATTCACATAACATTTTAACCTCCTCCTAATCACCACTTGTGATTCACCAACATCAAAAAACAAAAGTAAGACATGTTGTGTGAAATATGGGTCTGAAATTCATCTCTAATCAATGTACTACCCGTATGATTGTTGTAGTTTGTTAGCTAGGATGACAGTTAATTAGTGGTCTAATTGCATGGCATTGCGCCGACCAAAATATAGATGTGGATAAATCTAATATTCTAATCAGAAATGGAGGAAACGCGTCTTCACAAGCAAAGAACTATTGACTAAAGGTCATGAGTTTTACTACTAACTAACTATTGACTTGAATTTGTTTCACCCTCTGATTGGCCTTTTCATTTGGTTTGATTGGATTAACACCCTCTTGTTTGTTTCCTGGGAAAATCGTGGGGGTTCATCAACCTGATAAGACAATGACTAAAATCTGATTTTTCAAATTTTGCTGCAAAACCCTTCTTTTCTCCACTAGCAATTGAAATGATAACAGGTTAGCTAAAAGAAATAATAAATGGATAATTAGAGGAAGCAACTTTAGCTTTATCCAGAGAAAACTAGTACTATCGTTATAACAATTTTAAAATAATAACGAAAACTATGAGCAGAAGTATACCGACTTCTCTAGGTTTTGATCCTAAAAGAAGAAAAGTAGGACCATATACCATGCAATACAATAAATAAAGTGATAAATTTCTAATTGGGAGACATTTAGGGGTTAACTTTTATTTTATTTATTTTTGTTAAGCCCAAAAAGAAGAAAAGTAGGACCATATGCCAGGCAATACAAACTTTATAGAGTGATAAATTTCTGATTGGGAGATATTTAGGGGGTAACTTTTATTTTATTTTATTTATTTTTGTTAAGTGATATTGCTTTCTAATTTAAACTGCGTGAATAAAGAAGGAAACGGATTTGAACACAAATGTTATTTTCACGCAAAATGCAGAACGTTGAAGAGAAATATTCTTACTTGCAACTAAAGGGGTTTGTATATGATATTTTACCGCAATAGTTGAAAATAATCATGTTTATACATCTTAATGCGAATTCGATCCTCACTAATTCTCGTTAATGACTAACTATTTAATCCACTAATTACCATTTGTCAAAGAAAAGCTTCTGAGATATTATAATTCTTGTCCAAGAAAAATGCCTACTTTATTAAACCACTTCTTGTGTCTCTCTCCTTAACCAATTGATCGACATCGACACACCTTTGGTTTTCATCCCTATCAAGGGGCAAACTATGAATTTGGTATTGCAAAATATCTGCCGACAAATTTCCTCCCAAGAAAAAACAAGGAATCAGCCGACAAGTTGAAAAACCAAAAGAATTAGCCACTTGGTATGCCAGTAACTGGCAAGAACATAATCACGATTAGCCTTTGAATTTAGTGCTTAAGACCATCTCCAAATGATGTCAAATACTAAAAGATGTTCAAGTGTTCTTCAATAAGTACGTCATATATGATGTGGTAGCTGAGTTATTTGACTCAATGCTTTCTAGGTGTCTTTTTTTTACAGCAATCAAAGAAATAGTCAAATATATTTAATTTAATTTTTTAATGCATGGGTCTCATTAACAACCAATAAAATAAAGGTTTTTTCTTTCTTTCACAAATGGTCATTGTGATTGATCAAACTCATCATTTTGGTCCCTCACTTTTAAAATCAAGAGTATTTATCAATTTTAACCAAAATTTACCCTCTAAATTCACAAATGTCAGTTTTTACAAATTCTTTCAAAGATAGCCAAAAATCTGATTGAATTGACCTAAATACCCATAAAATTAAAACTCGTGTTATTGGGATTCTCCCTCGCCATCCCTTCTTCATCTTCTTCCTCTGTACAATAAACCAAGTCTTCAAGCCTAGCCCTATTTCAACAACTTTAAACATACACACCAAAACCTAATTCAGTTTCTTCCTAAATTGCAGGTAGCACGAGAACTTCCATCATTTTGGGTTAAACAATTTTACAAAATATTAATACTTTATTATACTATAGATCCGAAGGCCAAATAACCACTATGATTCCCTCACCAAAAATTGAAATTCAATAACGAAATAGTAATAAAAATAAAATAAAAATTAGAACATAAAACTAAGGAAACCAAGCTGAAATTTACCAATCAAATTGAAGAGACGAATTTTAGCTCAAAAAAAGACGTAGTATATCTTAAAAGTTAAAACCTAATTGCAAGAAACTGATGTTACTATATATGAACTCATAACTGTATGGAACCCAAAAAAAAAAATTTATATGGAACCCAAAAAAATTATGGACGTTAATCCTCTTTTTATTGCTATCCAATTAACTCAAGTATTTACCCACGAAACTTGTAGAGGCAGAGCCTCTGCAGTCTCCGTCTATTTTCATTTTGTTTAACTCCAATCTCCATCTTTGAACAAATGCACAAAATCAAACAGATCTTAGCTTTTGTAAATTGGTTTTATTATAAGGGTACTTAGGTCTGTTTAAGCTGATTTCCTGCTATATTTGAAAGATATTATAAAAATTGATATTTTTGAAAGTAGAGACTAAATTTTGGCTAAAAACGATAAAAACTCCAAAATCAATCAATGTCGTCCTTGACATCTACTACCGCACATCAATTTGGTCATTCCGTTGAGATTCCGTCAACTATTCAGTTAGCTTGTATGTGGGACCCACAAATTCAATGAAATGGTGACACGTGGATTATACAAAATAAATTTTTTTTTTATCGCAAATGGTTCCTAACATTGATCAAACTCCTCATTTTGGTTCCTGAGTTTTAAAAATCGATAAATTCGATCCCTGACTTTCAATACCGCACGTCAATTTAACCCTTCCGTTAAATTGATGTGCGGTAGTAAAAGTCAGGGACAAAATTTATCGATTTTTGAAACTCAGGGACCAAAACGAGGAGTTGGATCAATGTCAGTGACCATTTACGATAACAACCCTTATTTGTGTAAATCCACGTGTCAACATTTCAGTGGATTTGTGGATCCCACATACAAACTAACAGAATAGTTGATGAAATCTTAACGAAATAACCAAATTGATGTGGGGTAGTGAATGTCAAGGAGGACACTGATTGATTTTGAAAGTGAGGTACCAAAATGATGACTTTGATAAATCTCAAGGACCATTTACGATAAAAATCCTAAGGGAAGTGTTATTGGCACTCCAAATCTCATTCTACACTCCTTACAAGTGTATTCTTCTTTTTAAATATAGAAATTTTGGAGTGTAGAATGAGAAATTTGGAGTGCCAATAACAATTCCCAATCCTAAATAAAAACTAAATCAATTTTAATAGTTAATGTAACTATGAGGCCCAATATAATAATAAAATTAAGAGCAATTTTATTTAGATCCATTTATCTTCTTTCTACACCCAACTTATTATTTTTTATTTTGAAATTCTGAATGTGTCCAAAAATTCTCTCTTTACACCCAAAATGCAAAAGAAAAAAAAATTAAAAAAATAAAAATTCAAGCACTAGAAAACTCTGGCCACCCTATCTCTCCAAATCCCAACCACTCTCAATTTCTACCCTTCCCCAACCCCCCACTGCCACATTCCCTACCGTCTACAATGAAAACCCAAAATATCTAACCATCACTACCCCTTTCCAATCTTTCTTGTTAGTATATTGGCACTCTTGCCGCTCAAGCATGCAGCAGCTACAAGTATTCTTTCTAGGTGATGGTGGTATCTTTGGGCGTTTGCCATAACTCTAAACTTCAATCCCAGTTAAGCTTTAGATGTCACATCCCAGGCTCGGCTCATCCGTAGCACGATATTGTCCGCTTTGGGCCCTTACCACACCCTCACGGTTTTGTTTCTGGGAACTCACACGAGAACTTCCCAGTGAGTCATCCATCCTAGGAATGCTCTCGCCCGAACTCACTTAACTACGGAGTTCCGATGGAATCCGAAGCCAGTGAGTTCCCAAAAAGCCTCGTGCTAGGTAGAGATGAGAATATACATATAAGGCTCACATGATCCACTCCCCTAGGCGATGTGGGATCTCACATCAGATACGCCAAATGGGTGAATCATGTGTTGGCACAACATAAAGACCCGAACGTAGAACGACTCAAGGCTTGCTTCTTTCTAGGTTTTTGCAATGCAAGTTCCATTGATAGATGGATTCAATTTGCATTAGAAAAGAGAGTTCAAACACTTGAGTTGGAGTTTTTTGCTGACATTTTTGCTTCCAACGATATGCATTTGCCTGCAAGCTATTATGTATTAGTATCAGTGCAAATAAAGGGTCTACGTTGGAGCAGTTCTTGCATTATGCATGGGAGAACTTGATGAGTTTTGACAATCCAAGTCTACACTCTTGTAGACACACTCCTAGTTTCAAGTCCCTCAAAGTTCTTCATTTGCGACAAATTAGAGTGAGTGATAAAGTTCCCGAGTAATCTAACTGTCCAGTCCTTGAACGACAAGTTAGAGTGAGTGATGGTTGAGATCTTTGGAGTTTTCATTGTGGATGGTAGGAGGTGGTGGTGGGGGGTGGTTAGGGACAGGTAGAAATTGGTGGTTGGGGTTTGGAGAGATGGGGTGGCCGGAATTTCTTAGTGTTGTAATTTTATTTTTTATTTTTTGTTCTTTTTCATTATGGGTGTAAAAAGAGAATTGTTGGGCACTTTTGGAATTTCAAGACAAAAAAAGATAAGTTGGGTGTAAAAAGAGAATAAATGAGTCTGAATAAAATTTCCCTAAAATTAATACTTGATGTATGTATTGAAAAAGAAGATTTGACATTTGTATTTAATTAACTACATCAGCCATCAAATAAAATTTTGACATAATAGATTTGCCATCTTTTTTGAAGATGCTCGAAGACCGAATCTCTCTCCTTGTTTGAAGAACATATGGGCCATGTCCAATTTGCTTTTGGTTTAGGCCTCTACCTACTCATTCAACCATTGTAGTCCGTCATAATAATTTAGCATTGTCATTATTGAGTGTTGAATGACTCGAATTTAATTCTACACTTATAAGATGAAAATAAATATCAGGAGACGGTAGGATTACTAGCGGCATTCTGCTTAAGAGAGAGTAACTTCAATTGATTCGTTTTGCCGTAGAAAAACAAGCAGAAAATATGAAGTCGAAAAGAAGTTTAAAGCAGTAATAAAATCTTTACGAAGTTTGGATAAAGTACAGAAAATACAAGACTAAATAAATACATTGTTTCTTATACAAATTGGTCACTCTTAGACCCTAAGCAAAGTTAATTAGAATCTAATTAATTATCAAAAAGCAAAAACCACATCAGAAATGCCAGCAGCTTCTTCAACCCAAGCAAGGTTCAGAGCCAGTTTACCCTCGGCCGACCACTCGAAAGCCACATCAGCACCATTCAAATAACATTTCTTTGGAGACTCACTTGAGTAGGCCAAGAAATTGCCTCCACCTTTGACCTTCACCATGGCACTAACCTCAGCTGCACTACTCTTGTACTCCAACTCTTGGAGGGCACCTCCACTGTTGAACATGTTGGTAAGTCCAACTGGTGCGAATTTGATGTTGCGTCCGAGCTTTTTAATTGGCACGAAGCTGAAAAGCTCGAACGAAGATGGCTGGATGATAACTTGAATTGCATCAGATTTTGGGGTCATTAGGCGGAGTTCATCAGCCTGGTTGAGATAGACTACGTACTCTTCAGCCTTGCCCATATGTGCTGCTTCTATCTTTTGGTCCCATTCAATTTCGGAAACATGCAGTGAACAAGATTTCGGGTTATAGCACTCTGAGTAGCCTCTGATCCTTTGCTCTTTGGGGTCCCAACCAGCCCCTTGGCAGTTGAAAGCTCCAATCACACCACCATACTGTGTAACAATAACAAATTTAGTACTTACGTTTAGCGTCTAAATTGTTACAAACTACAAAAGCACTTGAGAATAAGGAACATATGCATACCTTGTTGAAGTTCCAAATTTTGAGAACAGTTTTGTTGTCAAATAAAGGGTTTTTGAAGAGGCAGTCCCTAGTGGGGAGGGCAAAATGCTGGCACTTGGGAATGGTACCATCCGGGTAAACAAGCTTCTTAATGAGATCAAAATCATGGCCGGAAACTGAGTCACTTACATACACCGGACCTCCACAGATAGCTCTAGATCCTGCATGAAATTTGGCACACAGATGGTCTGATTGGAACATATCCCAATCAGGATGTATGATCTGACCCATCCACATGCTGTTGTAGGCACAATGGATCATATGAACACCTTGTAACCAATAAACTCCCATCGGATCTCCGTTCGGATCCTGGAACCAAAAATCATCACCTGCAACACAAGCATAACATCCACACGATCTCATTAAGATCGAATGTCCCACGGTTTAAAAGGAAATTATAGTTTGAACACAAAATCAGTTTGGTTTGAAGTTACTTACCAACTCTTCCAAAAGAGATTTGCTTTGTCCCAAGGAAGAAGAAATCATTGCACTGCTGCATGCTAGCAATTAGTCCATTCCCTTTGAAGTTGTTCTGAAGAGAGCGAGACAACCCCTTGTAATACGCCTTTGCAAGCTCCACGCGGCCTCCATACTCCTCAGATACATACTCGAGAGTCTGTATGGAAAATTCATATCAACAATTGGAGTACACAAATTGAATATATATAATCCAAACAAGGCAACATAGGAGAAATTAAGACGGTGATATATACAAGACTTACATGAATAACATCCACTTTAACTCCTGTGATGCCAACGTCGGAAAGGTAGGAGTGCATCGAGTCATACAAATTATCAGCTTGATCAGGATGAACAAGCCCAATTCCGCCCTCAACGATTTTCACCACAGCTAGGTCAGTCATGGTACCATCAAGTCCCGGAGAGACTTTGCATGGAGTGATCTTTGATTTAAGTTGTGTTGAACCTGGCCTAACACCACCCCAGGCACCACAAAGAGCATGCCATACATATATATCGTCTAAGCCTTTAAATTTGGTTCTCAAATCCTTCGTGAAAGCCTTCATTCCGTAGTTATCGGCACTGCAAGAACAGCTTCCGCAGCCTTCATTAGAAGCAGTGCGTTCTTCTTTGCCAAGGATCTCATTCAACTCTTGCTTCAGCTTCTGAATTTTTGTTTCAAACTCGGACGAGTCAGTGGCTCCAGATCGAATGGCCTTGTCACGATTCTTCTCAGCGTGTTCTATTTCAATTGCCTTGGCTATCAACAACTTTGGCTTTTTGGGATCAAACGAAGGAGCATCCGGCGCCAACATCGAACCGCCTCTGTACTCCCGGAACTTCTTGCACTCCTCAAACCTGTAAAGCCTGGCAGTCATTTGAGTCCCACCAAGAACTAAATTTTTCGCATCCTCATTCACATCCTCATCATCCAAATTGATGCTTTGCCAGCCATCATCAATGATGAGAAACCTAGGGGATACACCGCCTTCGACAAATTCATTCACACCATGCCAGACCCCAACAGGTTCTACGGTTAAGTAGAAGGCATCCCAAGTGCACCAACCAAACTTGTCAACCAGATTGGGGACCGTCTTCTCTTCCAACAGCCGAAAGGTATTAAGATGGACCCTAAGAGCACTATATGCTTCTTTCATCAAGTTGTAGGGATTGTCCGAAACATGGACATAAGCGATGGCATCGAAATTCGATGTTTTCACTTGGGTAGAACCACTCTCAGCACAGATCATGACATGATCATCAGTGCCAGGATGAAGAGCAGACCTAAAGTTGCCTTCGATAACAGGCAAGATTATAACATAGGACTTAATTTCCGGGACATCAAAGAGCACCCATTGGGTTTCCATTTGCAAATTTGACCCTGAACTTCCCACAAACATGGTGGACCACCATGTCTTGAACCTAAAGATGCTAAGGAAATCCCTGTTGCTAAATTTACCTAAGGAGTTCATCAACCTATCCGAAGGCTCCTCCTTCCTGAATCCAAGGAACCCGCCCTTGCGGGACAAGGCGCGAACGCGTTGGAGCACAGGAAGTGGAGCATCAGAAGACTTGAAGATTGAGTGGAAGTGATTAAAAGTGACATTGCTTGGAACTTCAGTGAGCAACGGAACACCATTGACACTAAACATTCCATTAGACAAATTAAAGTATTGTTCTAAACTGTCAGACCGACACGCGACTCGGATCGGATTAACAGGATCATTAGGAGGTGCCATGAGCAGAGGATAAACAGGAGGGCTAGAACTCAAAGAAAAAGCTAAAACAGAAGGTTAAGGTGGTACATAGCTAAAGTTTCGGACAAGAATTTTATTATATTCTTGAAATATATGGTTTAAAAGCTAGAAAAAGGGAGATCACAAAGAAGATTCAGAGAAGCGAAAAAAAAAAAAAAGAAAAAAAAGGAAGAAAGTAATGAAATGAGCAACGTTACTTGGCTTTGGAAGTGAGTGCGTGAAGATTGTTCTTTGTTTGTGATACAAGCCAGAGCGGGAGAGAGTTGGAAACTGGAATCGAACTCGGAACCTCGAATGCAGGGTTGGAGTGAGCGAGGAGTGAGCGTTAATACAGAAAGAGGAGGGCTATGCATGTATATATAAGCAGAGGGTGACAGAAAAAGAAAGATGCGGTCCGTTGGGCTTTGACGTTTTCGTGTTTTTGGAAAAAAATTTTATTGTAACAGGAATACTATATTACCTGTTTTTATATATGTGATGGTAAATTTTATTTTGTAAGTTATTAATTTTTTAATACATATATTCAACCACTTGTATAATAACACGTGGCATACCATCCCGTATACCGATCACATTAAAAAATCTCACATGTTTTTATTTTCGTTTGTATTACATGAAAAAAGCAAACCGACCCATGGAACAATGACCAGAAAGTGGGACCAGTCAGACCAGATTAAAATATAAAAAATATATGGGAAGTTGCCACGTTGGCTAGAGGCAAGAGCTGGACAAGTTGATGTATGATGTCGAAGCATGCATGGGTCGTGAATATAATGATGAATTTAAGTTCTGGATTTTGGTAGGCGGTTTTGTATTTATTTCAGAAAACTGGAAGTTTCAAGCATTATTTAAAGGAAAAAAGAGAAGGAATAAAGAATCAGAAACTGGAAGTTTCCACGAGTTTCAAAAATTGAAAACAGAAAAATCAAAGAAGCGAAAATTTAAGATCAAATTTGAAAAAGTAGTTTATCAGACAAAATTTCAATTTCTAGTTTCAAAAAAAACTAAAAACTAAATAATTATCGAATGGTCACTTTTTATCATTGGACTTCTGTTACTGCAGTCTCATCGCTCAAATTTCCTCATGCAGTACCCACTAAGACGGAAGATGGAAGATGCCAGATGGGATTGTTGAACATTTGCCACAGATGAGCCACCGTTACAAAGTAATCAAAAGAACGAGAATTTTGGTTTTACTTCAAGCGATATGATTACTCAAGTTATACTAAGGACGAGAAAATAATTTAAACTTAAGATGCAGTGAGTTAAAATGAAAAGTATCCATCTGTCATACTAAGGGAAGAGAAAATAATTTAAACTTAGAACGCAGTGAATTGAAATAAAAAACGTTATCCATATTTTTTTCCCGACAAATTAACTTGATATCATATGAGAAATGAAAAGGAAAAAAACCTGAAATCGATTTTTTTTTTTCCCTACAACATATTCGACATTTCATCTGACCCAATATTATCTCACCATGTAGAGCTTCTCCAATCAGACAATCTTATCCAAATTTCTTTTTCTAGGCCACCCTCTTTTAATGATAAATGTGTCGGCATGAGAAGAAGGATGACAAATAGCACCGACTTACAACTAACATTCAACGTTCAGCAATTAAAATTTTTTTTTTCCATTTTCCTTTCACATGTTTACGATTTATTTTGATCCAACTTTATTTGAGTCTTAGGCCACTTAAACCTCATCAAGAACAGTAACTCACTCGCTCTTCGTCTAATGATATTTCTCTTAAGACATTAAAAAAGACCAAAAGTTCGAATCATCCTGCGCCTGTCGATTAAAAAACACAAGCCATAAAAAGAATAAGATCACGTAACACGCAATTCTTTCCAGAATGTGACGCGTTTATACTAGATAAAATACTTCTCGTTTTATGTAATGAATGCCTCCCAAATACACTAGTTACTTGATCAATGCATTCGTTTTCTCGAAGTTGTGTGTACCTAGTGATGAGTGATTCTTACGACGCGGAAAACAAGCATCTTGCACCGAGTCTCCAGCATCATTAAGCAGCTCCGTATGGCAAGAGTGCAGCAGCCACAATCCTACCTTCCTCGTTCAGTATGTTGTAAGTCGATATGGCGTTTCTCTGAAACAAAAACACACAATATAAAGAACTTGGTAGTAGAACCCACCACTGAGATCAAACCCATTTGAAATGGAGCACTAATTGTCATATCATTTTGATACAGAGATTGAAATGAAGCATCCAAATCAGCTTTTTAACTCTCCACCAATTGTAACTACAGGCCCCAATCACAACCTTCGACGAGGTCAAATAGAACAGTTATAACAAAACTTGTCAATAGAAGTTAAGGGAGAGTTAGACTGAGAGATCCAAATAAAAGTACGACTACTCTATACATTGAAACTAAACAAGAACCGATGCTTGAATTTTCACCTATTATTTCACCGGACACTAACTAAAGTTCACACGCCTACAATAAAAATCCAGCAGTTAATTTCATGCCTAAACTTGATCTTGAAAATTAGTACAGGGCTTGAAGTAGAATGTGTTCAAGTTAGAACAATGTATGCAAATAAACTGAAGAAATAGAGAGTAGGTTGTGGCCTCACACAGAAAACAGCGGTAGTCAGGATATTTCCTAATACAGTTTCCACCCTAAGGACTCTTGAGTCTAGGGACCTTGGGGGATAATAAACTAAAAAATTTCCTAATTTTTGTTAAATAAAAATGTTTGCGCAAATAACCAACTAGGCATAAAGACCAACTTGAAACTAATAGAGGGGGGAAATTCTCTTCATTAGAGAAAGAAGGAAAAAAAAATAAAGACAGATTACATGGCAGCATAAAACTAATAAATGTAAAATGTGGTTAAAGATTCTCAATACAAATTGTAACCCTGCATATAGAACACCTTCACTGGTAACTCAAAATATTAACTGTTTCAACGAGTATGACCCTGGACTTGTTGTTTCAACTAGGGGTGGGCATTTTAGTGGGTCTACCAACCAACCGAATATAGGTCAACTTGGGTTGAGTTCTAAACATTAAAAACTTAAATTTGGGTAAAAACCCGACCACCCGTTGTATAGGCGGGGTTGGGTTGAAGTATATTAACCCAATTGACCCACCCAAATGATAATAAATGGTTGAAAGTGAAACTTTCAACCTTTTAAACCAGATAACACTTATCTCCATTTACAGACTTGCATACCACCCAACAGAATTTATAATTTGCCAATGCTGGGACTTAAATACTATGCAGCAGATAAGAGAGTGAATCGATTTGAAACTGTAGAACTGGGGGCATTGTAGCTAAATCAAGTTTTCCAATGTAAAGTAAAACACCTGAAGTGCCTCTCGGTGAAGTTAATGGTCCCATGTAAAGTATCACTTTATTCTCACAAAAGACTGTCAAGTACAGAGAAAATGGGGGAGTGCTACTAATCCTGGTTAATCCCAATTTTTAGATGAAAGAAGATGGGTAAACATAACAAACCATTCCGCCCCACTAGAGTATTTATCCTTATTCATTGTACATCAAGGTTTTTAGGGTCCGTAAGGAACCTAGAGCAAAAGTACACTTTAACTACCCAGTTAGAATAGTACCATAATAGTTATAATTTTTATTGTTTAAATGATTATTATTGATCATGCTTTGAATTCTTGATATATCATCTGCTTTCCTAATACTTCAGATATATAACGTTAGGAAAGGATATCATGTGAATAAAGTAGCATCATCAAATTTTCTTACAACACTATGTTACGTATTCATTTGTCTGATCAATCAAAACATTAAGTGGCCGCAATAAGAATAATGAGCAAGAAAAGGACATAAAATAGACACACGGATGAAATATACCGAGTCAACGGCTTCTAACTTCATTCCTGTAGAACGAATGTAGCGTCGTAGTTCAGGATCTATGGGTTCTATGTTTCTCCCACAACCGAGAATCAAAATCTCTGAAATAAATGATTAAACTAATATGTCAACAAGGAATAATTTCAATATAAAAAATAACCTATTGTTTCCAATATTATGACAAGAAGTACGGGATACCAACGTGCATGATAAGAAAAAAGGAATGACATCCGCTATGTTTCAACTTTGTAAAGAGTTCTTAAAATTCAGGAAATGTGATACCCCTTCATCTTCTAATTTTCATTGCCGGAAACTCATCACAAACATCAACAAAATTTATGAGAGCCAAAAACTTTTGAGGCATTCTACATTTCTCTTTCTACACACCAGAATTTCTTACAATTCCTACATTGTTTCAATTAGAATCATTTTAAGAGCCATATAAATAGCAGTATAAATCAAATTTGTCTCCAGAGAGGGGATAGTCAGACATAGTGAGGGAGATGAGGAAAAGAAAATCTGTTGGAAAGCAAATTAAAATATCCCCATGATTGAAGCCAAGGTTGTACATATCACTTTAGTTGACATTTAAATTTTCCCATAAGAATGAATGACATGTACTAGTAGGTCATCACTGTTCCAGATTTGGATGCAAAAGATGAAACACAATCACAATGCTACAAGTTAAGAATACAAGGGAGATCAGTACACAAGGATGTATATTTAGTATTTACATGCTTATTCTTGGTCGGTCTCATGGGAATTTCAAGAGTGCTATTTGAGTCACATGCTGTGTGAAGAACATTATTCCCTGTAGCCTATAGTTATAAAAAAAGCTTTTTGGTTCAGTTACATGAAGATCCAATACCTTTTTGGTTTGCTTTGGGTTTTATCATGAATGAGAATGTGAGATTATTAGTGTTAGAATGATAGAGGTATTATAAGCTGACTTTAAAATTATATAATTGAACCAGGGATAACCGGTTGCTGTATGAATGTTGTAATATATGTCAATATGTTAGGAAGCTATTGCAACAAACTTAAACACTCTCTAACCGTTAGGTGCCATATAAAGAGTCTTTTTACACAAGTGAACAGCTTGCGCCAAATGATCTCTACACGAATGGTTAGCTGGCTGCCCATGTTTCCTACAAATGGACTGGTCTCTTACTGCTTCTTAAAGAAAGAATATGTGTTTTTGTAATTCTGCCTATGTGTCTACCTAAAGAAATTGACTTAGGCCAATCTGAAACAGGCCTAACAAGGCACATATGACATGAAGGAAAAGAAGAAACAAACTTAGAGAAAAAATTACTAATAAACCGAAGTTTGAAACTTACCAGGTATAGGCCGCACAAGTTGGAAGATTGATAAGCTGCATCACAACAACGCAGATGAAATTCAGATAAAACTGCTAGCTCACTGCTCAAGTCAACTAGTAAATATATATACACATACATATCCAGAACATAATATGTACCACAACGGCAAGTAGGCAACCCAACGTCTTATACCAATTAGATTATTTGGTATAATTTCCACAGAAACACACAAAATTAAGAGCAATCTTGAGCCAGATGCTTCCTTTATCTTAACCATGACTCTGCAAACCCAAATTTTCAGTCCTTTGCTCTAGCCAGCTGAGCTACCTGAACCACTTTCCTTAAGTATGTTTTCTTCGCCCGTTTAGAAGTGGATTCGAACCACTGACACAAGGATTTTCAGTCCTCTGCTCTACCAAAACAGCTATCTAAACCACTTTCCAAAAATCTGATAAATAGAAGGAAAGGAGATCATAAAGATACGCGGACAACTTGACTAAAGTATAGGTCGGGCTTAAACATGTCCTTATGGCTATCTTATAGCCTGCCTTATACTTTATTATTTATTATTTATATCCATGTACCGCGCCGTATACAGAATATCTCCTCCTCTGCCATATACAGGATTGCTGTAACTGTTGCAGGGGCGGGGCAACTACTCTTTCTAAAGGAGGGGGGTCGACCTAAACGAGAATGATTAGTAGAAAATGCATCGAAATAACATGGTTGTGCATTGTGTAGGGACAATTAGATCGACACATTATCGATGACAGCCCAAAGTTTTCATGTGCACTTGAAAAAATGAAGGGGAAAAAAGGTGCAGAGCATATACCTATCAGGAGTGACATCAGAGAATTTGGTGGGAGCCCAGGACATTAACATATTTCCAACACAAAGCAAGCTTCCTTCGTAGTCCACGCCATTCACTGTGAATCCATTCTCCGTGTACCTTCACCAACAAAAACGGCAGAATTGTAATAATCAGTGGCTAAAAACTGAAATTAATTAGGGAGTAATCAAAACTAATAAAAGATTAATTAGGGAGTAGGCAGGTACCGCTGAAAGCGAAGCTGGTCGTCGGGGACGTTGTCGATGAGATTGATCTGATCGTAGAGAGAGAAGGCGCGTCTGAGAGACGGGAGTGATTGTTGGGTTGTGGGTTTTGGGTGGGCTTCTTTCCGGAGGGTCCGAATGAGGTTTGGTAATGCCCCGGCTGCTCTCGCTCTCGACCCCATCTTTGATTTCGCTGTCTCTGTCTCTGTCTCTTTTTCCTTCTCTACATGTTTCTGTTTCTGTCTTCCTTGCTATCCTGCGGAATAACTGTGCTTCTTGAAACTTCTGCCCCAAATTGTAAATACCTCATTAAAATTGGGAAAATTAGAATAGGAAAACAAAATGGATGGTTTGATCTTATACGGTAGGGTTTTCTTTTTTTTTTCTTTTTTTTTTGTTTTTTTTTTTTGTTTTTTTCAATCAAGGAAGCTACGCTCCTTTAAAGATGTCTTGTGCATGCAAGATACATTTTTTTAATCAGGGCGAACGCACCTTTATGTTGTGTTGGAGATGTTAAAACAGCAACAAAGCCTTTTTACTTTCGGAGTTAACTAGAGTTGGTTCGGTATAGGATCTTGAACTAAAATGGAAACTTAAATCCCGAACCGATCCTTTTCGGGACGGGAATTCGAATACTAGTCCCGAACTAAAATTTTGGTATTCCCAAATTTCGAGATTGATCGGGATTTGATTTTGAGTTTTTGTGCTCAAATTTGAGATTTGAGGCTTTTGGCCTGAAATTTTGTCACTCCAATATCAAACAAATTGAAAACGTAAGAAATTCATAAAGAGAAAATTATAACACACGACCAAGGATCAAAGGCTACATAATTGTTGAGAAAAATAAGGGATGGCAAGCCAACAACAATAATATATGGACAGATGTAGAGACTGGGTAATTAGACTTAATCTGGAAAAATCCAAGGTTTAGGGAAAAATCACAAGTCAAATGATAGACACGTATTTATTACAATTGTTACCTTATTATTTATATTTGTTAGTGCCTCGTTCAGATTATTTTTAGTAAATTACTTTAGTTTTTGTAATCAAATTGATTTTTGGCATGGGATCAAAAGAAATAGGAGGATTAAAGTGAGATGGAAAAGGAAATAGTTTTGACGTGTTGGAAGATGTTTTTGCTTTCCTATTCCAGTTGGAGTTTAGCATTGATGAGGGATTCGAAAGAAAACTAAATCAGACTTGGAGTGGGCTTGACATGTAGGGCTTTGATTCTTATTAATTCTCACGGTCTGCAACCTATAAAAGGAAAAAGCAGCAGCAAAGATGGGGGATCCTTCTTCTTCTAGCGTGAAACAGAGAGAGCAGCGGCAGAGCGGCAACAATTTGGTTCTTTTTCTCCAGTTTTATTTTATGCAAAATTTCCTTCTTAGAATTACCATGAATTCTTTGTTCATGGGGTTCTAAACTCTTAGCTAAGGCTAAGAGGAAGCCCTAATTATGATTACTCTAGTTATTTGATTGTTTAATTTGTGGATTTCAGATTTCAGATTAGTTTTCATTCACTAGTAGAATTGCAATTTTGATATTTGGTTCTTTGTGCTTGACCATAGCCTATGATTTTGACATTGAAATTATTTGCATATGAATTTATTTCTGACCATGAATTGGATTCTATCGATGCTTTGTGAATGAGAATCATGAACTTATATTTTGATCCGACCGTAGACGAATATTGGTTTGTGTGGCTTCCTAGAAAATTAGCTATTTGTTTGACGTGACCAAGTTGATAAGTGGCTAATTTGTTTCTCACTTTGTTTAATTGGATTTCTACATGTTTGTATATACCGAACCATGGATATAGAGACGGTAGGAATAGTTGAGTTTAAGCCTGACCATGGTAAAACTCACATCTATTTGGGAAATTATTGGCATGTACCTGACCATGGACATATGTACGGAAGTTGTTTTCATTAATTTGATAATTCATGAGTTGACAATTGGATACTAGGGTATGACAATTAGTGGTGGAATCAAAGCCTTATTGTTTTCTTACATTTGTTCTCAATCATATTTCTGTTTAATCGTTGTTAACTTTAATTATTCTTCAATACAAACCCAATCTTTATTTCAATTCGTTAAGTAATAGTTTTAGGATTAAATTGTTAAATCAACTTTGGTGGATTTGATCTCATATTTACATATTTCTACTACAACTGATTTGTGCACTTGCAAGTAAATTTGGTTTGAATTAATCTATTTATTAGGTTAGTTTAAATTCACATCCTCAAACTTCATGAATAAGCCACACACACAAAACACATAATACACACAAGCCACATGCATTGCATAAATAACAATACATAGATTCAAACTCATACCAACATTCCATTTTCATAAATATTAAGACTGGGTGCAACCAGAACTGACCTTAACCAACAACCCATTCTTTATGCACTATGGTAGACAAACACATACAAAGACATGCATATGCAGGCTGGCAGTACAAGGAAGGAGAAGGAAAGGCGTTAATATATCGACATCTTCCTCCCACATGCCATGTTTCATGTTTCCAACAAACGAATCATTCATATGAATATTTTCATCAACAACTACCTCAGACAGACCACATACCTCAGACCTCAGACTTCTATACCCCTCTATCTCTCTCCTAGAAGAGAAAAGCAGCAAGAAGAAAAATAGAAGAAAGGATCCTCTCTCTGTTCCTAATATCTTTCCTTGAGCTATATACGGTTTTTTTTGGGTGGAAAACAATATTCAATTAATATACATACATATATATATCATTGTTCTAAAAATTCTGCCTAGCGCCACATAGGCCGCGCCTAGACGCTAAGCGGTGGCTACTGCCCCGTTTAATCCCTAGGCGTTTGACAAATTAGGAAATGGTGCCTAGACCTACTTAGGCGGCCGCCTCGACCTGTTTAGGTGCCCGACTCGACCGCCTAGGCGCCCGCCTAGCCTGCTGCCCACCTAAGCACCCGCCCAAGGCCGCGACTGTCATCTAAACAGAAAATAGATAACTTTTATTTTACATTTTATTTTTTTTCAATAAATTGTAAGAGACGTCAAATACGTAGATGATCACACATTATGTATTTTTTAAGTATAAGTAAATACTTATTTAGGCCATCTCCAATCGAATGAGGGCCAGAAGGCTCGTTTTAGCGATCTGGCCCTCCAAGAAATTAATATTTTAATGAACAGTGCATGGTCATATTTATTACCATCTCCAACCAAGGGGCCAAAGGGCCATAGGCCAAACATAGCCTTGTGACAAAAAACCATCTTCAACTGAAGGCCAAAGGGCTATAGTATGGAATGTGAAGAATTGTGAGGTAAGATAGTATGGAATTGTGAAAAATATGTGAGAAATGGTGTATGAAAAAATTAGAAATTAAAAAAAAAAAAAAAAAAAAAAAAAAAAAAGTGGGCTGGCCTGATTGGGCTGGAGATGGCCAACCCGCTGGCCTGATTGGCTGGTTTTGGCCCGGTAGGGCTCACAAGCCCTTTGGCCTAGCCCTCGGTTGGAGACAGTTTTCGGGCTAATTTCGGCCCTCTAACCCTCTGGACCCTTCGGTTGGAGATGGCCTTATACAATATGTAATAAATTTATTTAAATCCGTCTAGTCTGCCTAGGCCTTGCCTATCCGCCTAGCGACTTTTAGAACCTTGATACATACATATATCAATGAAAGATTAATTTTTAACTATAATTAAAAAATAAATATATTTGGTTCGGGAGTGTCGAGCTATTGAATAGGCAATATTGAATTCAGTACCGAATGATTCGAAGTATGACAACTCAAAAATTTCGAGAACTTCGGTTTGGAACTTTTTCGATTTGGTTCGAGATTTTTGAGAAATTTCCAGCCCTAGAGTTAACCATATGAATCCTAGTCTTCCATTCTGTCTCAAAGTTTGAAAATATAAAGAAAAATAATGCATAGTAGAAAAGCTAAGATGAGAACGTTTCAAAATCATGAGCTCTTGCAATTGTTACCATACAAAATTTACAAATAGATTTTTATAATTCAAAACCGGCGAGAGTCGAATTGTTTCAGAATTATGAGCTTTTGTAATAAATTCTGCAAAAATATGCAGAACGGTTTTTGTAAACAATAAACTCCATAATTTTGGGATCCTAACCGGGCATTGGTATGAATACTTTTAAGATTCAGAGAAAATACGGATGTGGGCTCGACATAATTCCAAAAAAATAAAAATAAAAATAAAAAAATTACAAAGTGTAATACCCGTAATAAGAGGCTAAAAAGGCTATCATATGACTAGGGCTGGAAAAAAATCCCAAACCAAACCGAAAAATTCCCGAAATCAAATCGAAAAAATCCCAAACTGAAATTCCCGAAAATTTTGGTACCCAATACCGAACCGATCCCGAAATTTTGGTACGGAAATCAGTCTCAAGTTTTTGGGATTTCGGTATTCCCAAACCAAACCGAAAAAAAAAAAATATATATATATATTATTTAATTTTTAAATATATAAGATCACATCTTTAAGGGGAACATCATCTACCTACAATAGTGAAAATTGAAATACTGAAGGAGCACTAGAAATCGATGATGGAACATATATAGGAAGGAGCCCTAAGATAGATAGTGGAACATATGCAGAATTTTTAAATCACAGAAGATTGATAGATGGATACATAGATGCAGAATAAACATGAGAGATTGATAGATGTATACATGAATAGATTATAAGTTTCAATTTGCTTGAGAAAACTTTACATCTATCTATAATATTTATATTATATATGTACAGAAGTTTACTCAAGCATATGTTAACGTTTTAGACGTAATTTTGGGAACTAGCATGATTATAGATAGATTTACTAGTTTACTCAAGCATATATTAACGTTTCATATTGGCAGATTGCTTTTGAATAGGCAGATACTAACTGGGCCTTGCCATTTGATTGGTAGATTTGTGTGCACAGATTAGTAGAAACAAATTGGCTGATTGGACATGCCTATATGTCAATTTTTCAATATAAAAGGTTGAATTTTAGCCCAAAAGCATAATATGTCAAATTTTAGTCCAAAAGCCCAAAACCATTTCGGGATTCCCGATTTGTCCCGAAATCCTGAAACTATTTCGGGATTCTCAAAAATTTGGTTTGGGATTGGTATTGAAATTGGGATTCTCGAAAAATTTCGGTTTGGGAATTGGGACAAGGGTTTCGGTATGGGAGTTTCGGGATTCCCAAAAATCGGGATTCCTGAAAATTTGGTTTGGGATCGGTATTGAAATTAGGATTCCCGAAAATTTTGGTTTGGAAATCGGGACAAGGGTTTCGGTATGGGATCCCATACCGAACCACCCCTACATATGATGTATGTGGTTTTGACATAATGTAAAAGATTGTAGGGTGCGTGGCGCCCGTTTGGGGTGGCCACTTGGACCCGAAAATTGAAACACGAACCAAACTGAACTGCACCAAATAGTTCCGGTTTTGTGGTTTGAAATGGTCTTAGTTTGAACCAAACCGCAATATAAAAGAACGGTTTAGTTTTGATTTTGAACATCTAAAACTGCACAAAAACCGAACCACACGCTTAAATATATATTTAAGGCCAATATTAAGCTTTCTTTGTGTTATTTTTTTCAATGTGTTTTATTATTTTGTTTTGTTACTTTTGTAGGCTTTTAAAGTTTCTAACAACTAATGTAATTTATATTGTATAGAGTTGGCCAATTTGAATTTAAGTATCGCCTCTCTTACTTTAATCCACAACCACAATACCAAGCTCCAAGGCGGTCTCAAGCTTCTAGTTTACAAGGTTCAATGGCTTCTCATCCATCGGTTTCACTTTCACAAGGTCCAAAGTCGTCTCAAGTATCGCCTTCTCAAACCCGTTCACAAGCTCAAAAGCCTCATCAATCTTCGAAGAGTAAGTGTCCAAAATGAAAGAAAAAGACAAAGGGTTGAACGATGCAAAGTAATGATTTGAAACTTGAAGCACCAAAACCTTTTTGTTGAATTGCATGAGGCATTTTGATGTCAAAGTTTGTTTGAACTTTAGTTTTAGTATGGTAAACTTAACTCTTTCAATTGGATTGTATTAATGGAATGAGGATCCTCTTTGTGAGGATCCCGAGGATCCTTTAATCACATCCGTTCATCGTACATCGTGCGGCCAATTTTCATCAGGTACTGTTTGTATTCAATTTTAAATAAAAACATTTACAATGATTTCTAAACCTACGATATACGATGAACAGATGTGATTGGAAGATCCTCAGAATCCTTACAAAGAGGATCCAACATCCTTACAAAGAGGATCCAACGAGGATCCTCTCTCGTATTAATGGCATAAAGCATTTAGTTTGCAAATGGTTTGAAACCGAACCAAACCACAACCAAATGGTTTGGTTCCATTTCAGTTCAAACTTCAAAATTGCACCACAAAAAAATTTGGTTTCGATTTTGGTAAAACCCAAAACCGCACCGAACCAAACTGTGCCCACCCCTAATACTTGTGATAAAAAAAGGCTTCTCTCCCCTTTCTCTCTACAACGCTGTATTCTCCCTCTTTAAACCAAGGGACCCGACTTGAGCTCAGAGCCAACGCACAGGCTGTTAGAAAACTCTACAAGGGGAACAAAATCCCAACCCAATTCGAATAAATTGAAGCCCAACTCAGTGAATACTCAAATAACTAGTTTTGTGCATTAGAATCTTTGTGGGTTGTGGGGAAATCTCTCTCCTATCTCTCATTGTTCGAAGCTCCACTGCTCGTGAGTACTATATACTAATTCTCGTGTTTTTTTGTTTTGTTTCTTTTGTGATTTTCATTTTCTCTTTTTTTCTAAATAACTTTCTCGGCAACTAAACAAAATCCAACGGAATTGAACTATAGGAGAGATCATCTCACAAATTCCTCTTTCTCCTAAGTGAATTTCAGTTTTGTTGGATTCTGTTTAGTTGCCGATAAATTATTTAGAAACAAGAGAAAATGAAAACCACAAAATAAACCAAAAAAGAAAAACACACACGCACAAGAAATAGTATATAGTACTCACCAGCAGTAGGACTTCGAACAATGAGAGATAAAAAGAAAGAGAGACTTCTGAAAACCACACAGATTCTAATGCATGAAACCAGTAATTTAAGTATTCACTGGGTTGGGCTTCAATTTTATTCAAATTGAGTTGAAATTTTGTTCCCCTTTTTAGAGTTTTCTCAATCTGTGCTGGCTCTGAGCATAAGTCCAGTCGCCCGGTGGTTTAGCTTTAGAGAGGGAGATTAAAGAGTCGGAGTTGTAAAGAGAGTGTATCCTTGCGTACGTCAAATTTGTATTCGATTCGATTGAATTTTCTTTATATTCTTCCTCTCTCCTCCTTTCTCCTTCTCTTCTGAAACCAAGTCAAATGCTATTTTACCACTCTCCTCCTGCCTTCGCCTACATTCTTGTATACACACATACATGCATGTATATATCATGTCATACCATCTCATTATGATCACCTTCATGTCAAGATCATGATCCATTACGTCGTGTATTAGTTAATAAGTGCCTTATTTACGATGTAGCTCGACTAATTGTTCAATAAATTTCATTCTGTTGTGAATATAATTCTAGCACATGTGTAATTATGTAAATCATTAGTAGATTGTTTTAGGATAGTAGAAGATCTTCCCTCTAGGATTGTACTACTCACAAGGCAAGGAATCCTCTTTATTTTACTATAAATAAAGGCACATGGTCTGAAGAATAATACACATATTCCTCAAGACCATTCTCTATCTCTCTTTATGTCGTGTATCCTCTCTCTTTTATCTCTACAATAGATCATAATACGTTATCAGCACGCTCTTGGCGCTATGCTAAAGAGAATTTGTCCATCTTCAGTCATGGTAGTATTATGTTTCAAGTATTCTTATTATGAATAATTTTTTATTTTATTGAATTCATATGCTTTTATTGATTCTTTTTTTTTTTTATGTTGAACGAGATACACGCTCTAAAGATGGAAATTAGAAGATGCCTCAAATGTAGTAGAGTGTGGCATAAAGATGCCTCAAATGTTCTGAGAAAATTAACCGTTAGATCCACCCTCTTTATGTTTATAAATTCGTAATTGTGTTGTAAATGTGTGCTAGTTACTACCAATGCTCTTATTTGTTAGCAGGGTACAGAGACTGTATCAAGGCCCTCATGCCCTACATTCGTACGTTACTAGAAGGTAAGTTTTCTAAGACCTCGTTGCACGTTGTCTTCGTTTCTTCTCATGGAAATTAATTAACATTTTCTTCAACAAATTCAGCTCGTGCATCAAATGAGGTAGACTTCAAAACTGAGGCATTTAGAAGGATGCGCAATCTTGAAATTCTCCTGCTCGATAATGTAAAAATCAGTAGAGACTGAAGATTCTCCGAAAAATTTGATATGGTTGTCTTGGTGAGGGTTCCCTTTAAAATCAATACCAGCCTACTTTAGTTTGGATAATCTAGTTGCTCTTGACTTTGAAAACAGCAAGCTGGAACAAGTTTGGAAGGGAACCAAGGTACGGTACTATATACATAATTATATATATCAAAATGTACAGAAAACGCCCTGAAAATAGAAAGATCAGCAACTAGGCTCTGTGGCCATGATAAAGTTCGTATCTTTGTTTGTTTTTTAATTCACTGTTTGATTAGTTTTCTAGGGATTTGAAATGACAAATTGCAATGAGGAATGTTGCAGGTTGTGACGGCTACAAGGCTGTGCAAATGCATTAGCCATCTTTTGATTTATATAGAGAATGTTTGTAGGGTTTTGTTACATTGCCAACTCACAAACTTATCTCTAGGGGTACGTTTGTTGCACCGGATTATCTCGGACTGAACTAGCTTCAAGGACTAAGCTGGACTAGCTTAGACTAGACTAAGCTGGACTGACTTAATAAAGCGTTTGGTGCAGTGTCGGACTAAGGAACAGATAACCAAAAGATTTAAATATTATATTATTCAATGTATATTTATTAATAGTTTATTATTAATTTATCATTTTTTTTTCTAGAATCATCTCTGTTTGCCAATGTCTTTTCATTTTTTTTCATCTAAACCCATTCCTCTTTTCTTCCGCCAGTCTCTCCCTCTCCTCTCCCTCTCTGTATCTTGTTTCACCATTTTTTCTAGAATTCTCTTCCTCTCCGTATACCTCTCCCTATTTTTCTCTGCCCACCCTCTCCCTCCCCTCTCCCACTTTTCCTCATCCACTCTCCCCTCTTTTCCTTATGCAGAGATTCGCGCAAAGGATTTATCGGAGCTCTCCACCCAGTGCCTTCATCAATTTTCTACGAAAATCTCAAAATTTTCTGGTGATTTTGCCTTTTTATTTTGAATTTGTGTGGGGATTCGTCTGCAGGTGCTTAATTCTGGGGGTTTTGCAATTTTTTTGTTTTGAATTTTAGGTATTGATTTTGAGATTTAGGCAATGGGTTTGAGATCTGGGCATGGGTAAGGGAGTCAGAGTTGCAGACGACAAAGGTGTGCAAACGATGTTGGAGACGGGATTAGGAATCCCATGCTTGTGGGGGTCTCACTAGGACGACCTAGCGAAGCACTTAGTTGGAACGAGTCCGACTTAGTCTCATTTAAGTTTAGTCCAACTCGCATCAAACACGGGATTAGTAGTCTTAGCAAAGCAATCCAGTCCAGTGAACTCTAACGAGGGCAAACAAACACGCCCTAGATGTGCTAGGAGACAAACATGTACTATGAATTACACCTACTCTTCTCTAGATTTAATCCTAGCCCTTCATTGTGGTTTTAAGTGATCTAATCTAGAGTGTACACGTGTCCCTCACTACACAAACAAAAACTTTAAACAAAAACTAGCCGTTAGAGTTAAAACCCTTATTTTTCTTCTTTCTTCTTCGATTATGCAGCAACTCAGTACTTGGAGCTTCACTTACTGCCTTCGATCCTTGGAACCAGAAGCAATTTAGGTTCCAACAGGATCTAGGGACCAATTGGCGAATCCATTGACAACCCCTGATTTGTCAGGACTTTCTAACCTTGAGAGATTGAATCTGCGTGGTTGCGTAAATTTGGTTGAGATTGGTGAATCCATTGGAAGCCTAAAGAAACTGGTTTTTTGAATCTAAAGAACTGCGAAAGACTCGTGAAGCTTCCAACAAGTATTAGCATGTTGAGATCTCTTCAGGAACTTCTTTTTGGTTGCTCAAAGCTTGTGCTTCATGCAAACACAACCGCAACAAATCAGGTGTACTCTGCAGATGGTGATACGAACAAACTCATTTTGTTATCGAAAACTTCATGGCAATCAATATGGTCGTGGTGGTCATGGTGGTCGTGGATACTACCAAAGAAAATTCCTGAAACTAGTTTTTCATTGGGATACTTACCACACTCTTTAGGACTCTTAAATCTGGCTCACTGCAATCTATCTGAAATTCCCACTGGTCTTTGTATCCTATCTGCATTGGAGTATTTGGATATAAGCGGACATCCATTTCCGATCCTACGAGATAATATGAGCAGCCTTATTACGCTCCAGACTCTTCTGTTAGAAAACTGCACAAACAGGCAAATGCTTCCAGAGCTCCCACAAAGTTTAAGGAGCTTTCGAGCAAGTTTGTGTACGTCATTGAAGAGGGTACAAATGTACCAAGCAAGTTCAGATTATTGGCATTAATGTTTTACAAATGTGAAAATTTGGTTGAAATTGAAAGCTCATTCAGTATAAAGCCACTCGGAGAGACGGACGCAAAAGTGATCAAAGAGATTGGCCTGATCAATTTGGAATCCATTGAAACCACTGAGGTCGAAATGATCAACTACTCTACAAATACAAGCCGGAAGGGTCCCATACAGTCTCTCTCTCTCTGTCTCACACACACACATGTATAGTTATGATTTTTATGGCCTGTAATTGTTGGACATATGATCTCTCCATGGAACACGAGACTGGTTCCATCTTGGAAGTAAAATTATCATAACAACTAGACATTTACATTTGTTAGAGGCTCATGAAGTTTGTGTACAGTTTAAGGTTGAAGGATTGTATGAGTATGAATCACTTAAGCTTTTCAGTTAGCATGCCTTTGGACAACCCCATCCTCAAGAAGGTTACATGGAGCTTTCAAGACCCGTAGTAGAACACTGTGGAGGGGTTCCGTTAGCTCTTCAATTTCTGGGATCTTCTCTATTTGGAAAAACAGCAGAATTATGAAAAATGTATTACAAAACTTAGACGTGATTACTGGGGGAAAAATTCAAAAGATTCTTTGCATAAGTTTTGATTCTTTACAAGATCATGAAAAATGTTTATTCCTCCATGTTGCTCGTTTCTTTGTAGGAAAGGACAAGGATTTTACTACTACAACCCTTGACGAATGTGGTTTTGCCACAAAGATTGGATTTCAACATCTGGTTGATAGATGTCTTGTGGAAATTAATGTCCAGAACAAGTTAATCATGCATCAATTACTTCAAGACATGAGAAGGGCAATTATTCACGAAGAATGACCTGAGAACCCTGGAAAACGCACTAGACTGGCATAAAGATGCGGTTAATGTGTTGAGTAAATTAACGGTAAGAAACATGATCTTTATGTGTATATGATCTGTCTTCCCCCGGCTCCTAGAAAAATGAAGTTGATGAATACAACTCCACTTGTGGAGCCTAAAATGATCCCAAAATTCTAGAGGCGACACGTGGACTTTTATTCAAGAAAGACAAGATTGCCCTCAATAAATGGGCAGGCTTCTCAGATGCTCCCACAAGCAGCTTACATCCCTAGAGGTCTCAGCAGCTGAGTACGACTGCCCATAGCTCACCTGTCCTTGGCAAGGAATTAAAGATAAAGATTAATTACCCAAATTCTATCTTTAATACATTCCTAATTGAAGATTGACTCCAATCAAGTAATCCCTAAGTAATCCTAATTTAAATGAATTAGGGATAATTACTCTATTATCTCAAGATATTATTTCCTATTAAATATATTGGGAATATTTAGAGAATATCTCTCCATTAAACACTATATGGCCGGCCCTAGCCCTATAAATACCCCATATTCTACCAAATTTTGAGAGCTTTTGCAACCCTAAAAAAGCCCTAAACACTTTACTTTCTCAGAGAAACTAACTTAGGCATCGAAGATCAATTGACCTAACCCCACCCACCTCGTGGGCGCGTGAGGCTTAGGTCTCTGATCAAAGGTGTTGATTGTTTTGCAGGTGCATTTTCGTCAAGACTGAAAACGGCGGAAATTTGCATCGACAAATTGGTGCTTTCATTGAGAGCTGATTCAAAACACTCGAAGAAGCCTCTCGCATTTGTTTCTTGAATTTTCTATTACGTTGAACTTCTCACATGTCGTATCAATTAATTTTTCCTACAAAAGTTTCTTGATCAATCCCTGGAGAAATGATCCAATGGTAGGAAATTCAAAAACTACGACAAACGAAACCCCATATGTGCAAGGATTTGGACTGGAGAGTGGAGACGAGGACATAGCCCCACGACGGAGATCCTCAAGGCTCAACGTGATGGCAGGAGGAACCCCACCGCCTCGGAGCCACGCCACCACTACCACTATCGTGACCCAGCAGCCACGCAAGGCCATGACACTACTTCCATTGCCGCTGCCTTTGCAGCGCCGCGCCCTACCAAACCCTAGGCAGGAGGCCCAGGTCCACTTTCAAGCCCATGGGCAAGTGGCCCAAAACTTAGCAGTTGCCACAACAAACCCTAGGCAGGAGGCCTAGCCCACTGCAGCAGTAGGCCTTGTTACACAGCCAGCAGGCCATGATATGGCTGCCCAACGGCCAGGAGGGCCCACGGCCATACAGGCCCAAGGCGAGTAGAAGCCGGCCCAAAGCACCCCGTAACCCGCTCCGACGACTTAGCCCGCGACCCAATCCATTCCAAGGCCACCTCCAACGATCCAAATTCTGACCACAGGTCGCGCGATCGATTCAGGGTTACTTTCACCCTATTTTTCTGCAGGAATGCCTGCTTTGGGCTTAAGTTTTATACCTGCAGTCCACTATACTTCCACTACGCATTAAACGCCCATTATCCAGTCTCTTCTAATCTAAATAGTGAGCACCACCTGCCCTAGCAGGTCGCCAATTTGACAAACGCCTTCGCGCAGTAGACCACCTTGGTGAACCAACTCCTTGACCGCATCGAGATACAGCGCGCCCCAGATGAAGTGTCTCGAAGTAGGACAAAAGTGGAAGAACATGACTCATTCTAGTGACGTCCCGGCCAAGAGCCGCTTAGCCCGCCATAAACCATGCGTTTGGGTAGTGTGCACTATCGCTTAGGCCCTCGGGGAAACATCTTCTCCTACCTAAATGCACAGAGAAGCATTTATTCCTGATTCGGCTCATGAGTCAATGTGCATTCGAGGTTGGTTTCGCACTCCGACGAGCATTCAGGATATTTCGGGAGAAGCGTCCACACGAGGCTAGGCCCACAAGAAGATCCTCATACGAGGCAACAGAGTAGGCAGCCGCATGACGCCTAAAGAAGAGCACGAGAGCAGTACAGCTCAAGTTCCACTGGCAGCCCTCGCCAAGAGCGACGGCGAGCGGCACAGGGCGAACCACGTGCACCGCAACCGCGGCACAGACGAGCAGGACATGCCGAAGAGCAACATAGACCAGTAGGTCAACATCGAGGGCAGAGCTACAGGCTCTGTTGCCCTACCAGAGCAAATCCAAGAGGAAGTGCAAAGGCTTGTAGCATAGCAGCTGCGCGGATTCCAGGGCATTAATATTACCAATGATGCATTTCGAAAAAACGTGGCCAACCTGAACAGGTCACCCTTTGTAGACGAGATCGAGCAGACGGAGCCACTGTGAAAGTTCAACCCACCACATTTCACCTCGTTCATGGAGATAAAGATCCGGATAGGCACTTGATGCACTACCGAAGTGCCATGACCCTCTACGCCAATAATGACGCTCTCATGTGCAAGATCTTTGCCACGACGCTTCAAGGCAAGAAGCAAGATTGGTTCCACACCCTGCTGCCACGCTCAATCCGGAACTTCAGTGAACTTTCCTTGGTTTTCACTAAGGAATATTCGTCCTACCGCTCGATCAAGAAGAAGTCTGACCACCTCTTCAACATGAAGAAGAACCCGAAAGAGTCACTCCGCACTTACGTCAAGAGATTTAAGGCGGAGAAGGCGAAGATTGTCTGATGCGATGACAGCATCGCATGTTCAACTTTCCGAAATGGGCTCCCAGTAGATCACCTGCTTTTCAGATAATTGATTATGGGCGAGAACCTATCCCTGGCAAACTGTTATGCTTTGGTAGAAAAGCACTCCCTTTGGGATGAAGAAACATGCTCCCAAAAGCCGCATGAGCATCAACGCAAAGACACAGAACCGACTCAGAAGAATGCGAGCAATAAACCGCTCAACAATAAAAGCAAGCTAGTAGACAAACGGAGGGACCGGTCCCCAACAAAGGGAGGCACAGCGCCCAAGACATATACCAAGTTCTCAGTCCTGATCAACCAGATCCTTCGCGACCTCAAGGACAAGCCATGGTTCAAGCTGCCGCCACTCATAAGGGGCGGCACCTCTAAGATGGACAAACCAAATACTGCGTATTCCACAGAGGTCCTGGGCACACAACCAATGACTGCACCACATAGATGAGGTACCTTGAGCAACTCGTGAAAGAAGGCAAGTGCGACCAGTATATCAATAAACCAACTGCCCGGCCAAGGCGAAAAGCAGACGTTGATGCCGAACCCCCAACCAAGACAATCTGAATCAATGGAATATTTGCCGAATCTGAGCATCTAGGGGCCACCAATAACTCAAAGAAAAGGAAGATTCAGCAAACAAGATCAGTCTATCTGGTTCAAGCCATAGATGTTGTACTCGGACTAATTGTCGGCTTTACTGAGCAGGACGCTGAAAGAGTAGACTTTCCCCACGACGACACTCTAGTGATTTCTCTACAATTGGCCCATGTCATCGTTGACAGAATCATGGTAGACAATGGCAACTCAGTCAACATCCTACAGCTGTCAATCATCCAAAAAATGGTCATGGAAAGCACGATCCAACACAAAGCAGAGGTCTTGACCGGATTCAACGAACTCACCTCAACTGGCATTGACACTATCACACTCGACGTAACCAACCCACCGATTGTCTCATCGCAGACCTTCATGATTGTCAGCAACCCATATCCCTATAACGGGATATTAGGCCGACCCTGGCTAGTGAAGATTGGAGCTGTGACCTCGATCGAGTACCAGAAAATTTGATTTCGCATTCCGGGATGAGCAGTCGGAGAGATCAAATGCGACCAGGCTATGTCTCGGAGATGCACTATACAAGTTCTTAAGGAGTCGAGGAAGAAGTCATTTGCCCCAACAATAGCAGTTAAAGTACAGAAATGCGATTCTACCTCCACCGAATAGCAATCATAGCAGGCAGGTTAGGAAGATGTCATCAAGGTCGACAATGCCCTGGCAAATGAATCAGGATGGAAACCCGAAGAAAACGCCGAGCACATCTTCCTTGACCCTAAACAGATGTCAGACCACACCAAATGCGTATCCACAGAAGAACTAAGCGATCCCAGATATGAAGTCCCTTATCACTCTAAAGGAGATCCAAGGTCTGACTTAATAAGCAGCTGCACTCAACCGATTCCTCTCGTGACCTTCCGACCGATGCAAGCCCTTCTTGAAGGCAATCAAAAGGGCGCAGAATGACAAATGGCATGACGAGTGCTAGAAGGCATTTCAGGATTTGAGGCGGTACCTGACATCACCTCCACTACTATCCAAACCAGAAGCAACGGAGAATCTGTACATCTATATGGCGGTATCTAAAGCATCAATAAGCTCTACCCTCATACGAGAAGAGTTAGGGGCCCAACCACCTGTATTCCACAATTCAAAAGCTCTCATCGATGCGGAAGCCAGATACCCAAAAATTAAAACTTTGATTTTGACGTTAGTTGTTGCAACCCGAAAGCTCAAGTCGTACCTTTAGACATACACAGTCATCTTCATAATGCGATATTCCGCACAACCCAGACGCACGACGTTAAAGGCACGAAAACAGGAGGACATTCCGACGAGTGCAACAACTCAGCCCAGAAACGCCCCAAAGGTAGCCGAGCATATTATAGCCGTACCAGCCTTACATGCAGGAGATTTTCGACGCTTACATGTCGACGTATCATCCAACTACCAGGGATCTGGAGCAGGCCTAGTTCTCATTACCTCGGATGGTTCAATGCTCGAGCAGGCGATCACTATAAGCTTCAAAGCGTCAAACGACGAAACAGAGTATGAAGCCCTACTCCCTTAGAGGAATACGCAGCTAGCTACGTTCCAGGCGTACACACTCACTCAGGTTCCACAAGCAGAAAATGCCCACGCAGAAGCACTAGCAAGCCTAGGCTCTGCACTAGACCATCAGCTCAGGCGCTTCATCCTAGTCGAGTACTTGGAAAAACCAAGCATAGATGAGGAACTCTCAGTCGAGGTGGAGCAGATTAGCATAACCCCAAGTTGGCAAGATCCCATCATTGACTACATAGTCAATGGAATGCTTCCCGCAGATAGACTAGAGTCCAGGAAGCTCCAGATGAATGCAGCGCACTACTACATGTGGAATGGTATGCTCGTTCGAAGATTATTTTCAGGACTGCATCTCTGCTGCCTATCGCCTCCTGACGACCTGAAGATTCTTAGCTCAATCCACGAAGGCGTCTACGAAAACCACTATGGAGGTCGCTCCTTGGTGCAAAAAGCTCTCAACGCTAGCTATTACTGGCAAACGATGCATCAAGATGCCAAGAAGTATGTACAAAGGTTCAACAGCTGCCAGCGCTTCAAGCACGTGCCCGCACTACCTGCTAGTGAACTTTACCAACACACGAGCCCTTAGCTATTCATGCAGTGGGCGATTGACTTGGTAGGACCAATGCCGCCTGCTACTGGGGGCAAAGGCATGATGATTGTAGCAACCAACTACTTCACAAAATGGGTCGAAGCTGAATCCATGACTACAACTACCCAGACGGACATAGAGCTCTTCATATGGAAGAACATCATCTGTCACTTCGGCATTCCACACTTCATCGTCGCCGATAATGGTCCACAGTTCGTGAGCAAAGACTTGGCGAAGTTCTTCAAAAAATATGGCATCAAGCAACATATGTCCACGCCCCGATATCCTCAGGGCAACAGGCAGGCTGAGGCGTCCAACAAAACCATCCTCAACTGCTTTAAGAAGACCATTTCAGACAAGAAGGGCAAATGGCCAGACGAGCTCCCCGGTGTTCTATGGGCATATCGCACCACCAAAAGATGAGCAACCAATGAAACTTCATTCTCCCTGATGTATGGTTCTGAGGCGATCATTCATTCCAATGTCATGGTGCCAAGCATCAGCACTGTACTGCCGAACTTCAGGCAGAACGAAAAGAAGATGGCTACCAACTTAGACCTGGCAGAGGAAGAGCGCGGGAAGGTTATCACATTGCGGCCTATCAGCAACAGCTTATCTTCAGCTATAACAAGAGGGTAAAAATTTGACAGTTCCAGCCAGAAGACTTAGTCCTCAGAAAAGCCTTCATCACCATCCGACGAGAAAGCTTCAAAAAGATGGCTCCCATCTGGGAAGGTCTGTACAAAATCAGCCGAGCAAGCGGAAGGGGCAGCTACAACTTCACCACTATGAGCAACAAAGATATCGACAAACTGTGGAATGCCTACAATCTGAAGAAGTACTACATATGACCTTCCACCATTTCTTGGACCCTGTTCAAGACGAAAAAGTTCGAAGACTCAAACAACTCGACGAACAAGACCTCGCATGCCGAGAATTATAAGTTGTTATGCCATTACTGCCTACGAGCAAAGTTAATAAAAGCTTTTATTTTCAATAAAGATTGAAGGAATTATTCACGAGCCTGGGCCAAATGCATAAACAAACTGACCAACCCTATGACAAGCAGAAGACGCCTGCTGCTTCGCAGATATGGCGTAAGCTCTCCAGCGTGAAAAGGTAAACCAATTCCCCGACACCCACATGGGTATTCTACTCTTATGACTAGTAGAAGATGCATGCTACCTCGCAGAAATGGCGTAAGCTTTCCAGCGCGAGAGGGTAAACCAATTCCCCGACACTCACATTGGTATTCTACTTCTGTGACTAGCAGAAGATGCCCGCTGCCCCACAGACATGGCGTAAGCTCTCTAGTGCGAGAGCGTAAACTAATTCCCCGACACCCACATGGGTATTCTACTTCTCTGATAAGCAGAAGACGTCATTTACCCGTTCAGACATGGCGTGTGCTCTCAAATACGATAGGGTAAACTAATCCAGAATATTCAGACGTGGATGGGTGGTACGACTGCTCAGTTTTCTTTGAATACAGCGACTACCTGGGCCGGACGACCCCCATAATTGGCCACGATAGTCATTTCCTTGGAATAGACTTAGCCAACTGAATGATTCAATTCTGCAGGATCCCGAGTCTCTAACTGGAAGAGACGCTAAGTGCAGGACCCTTACCCATGAAAGAATTCACGTGACAAGATGGTTCGTCCTCGACGTGCAAATCTTCATGAAGCGGCTTCGTTTTAAAGTGTTGCAATACTAGTTAAACGACATGCGGAATCAAGTTGCGACTTGGAAGGATATGGCCTTTGAGGCATGATTTTGCCTACACCTTATGCCTAAAACGCCTCGGAGATGCCAGGGATAAGGGTTGAAGTGGTTACGCGGGTCGTCTGCTTCTGTTAGTAAAATGCTCGGCCGATGACCCAACAACTGGTAGCCCTATAAGCTGAGACTTACACCTACTATGACTACGCAGACTCGCCTACTTACTTAAAAGCAGCGCTTCCAACCGACAATCTACGGTTTAAGTTTTGCTAGAACAAAGTCGAGGTACGACTATAGTAGCTACGCAGACCTTCTTTCCTTCCTACGAGTCTAACCGACAACTCTATAAGTTAAACACTTCGCAACACGCCCCGAAAAGGCAGAGGCTCCAGAAGCCATTCGAAAGACAGAATACAACCATAATAGCCACACAAACTCTTCTACTTTCTACGCAAAGTACGCGTTCAACCACTGGCCCTATAGGTTAAAAATTTCGCAATACGCCCCGGGAGGGCTAAAGCACACGAAGCTACCCAAAGTCGAGATCCACAGCTATAGTAGCTACGCGAACTCGCCTGCTTCTTATGGAGGTAACGAGTTCAGCCGCTGGTTCTATAAGTTAGAAATCTCATATTTTTCCTCTTGCAGGTAAAGCTCTATGAGCATCAAAGCCAAAACTGAAGCCTAAAGTGACCACGCGATTCAACTGCTCTATCAAAGTAGCCAACTCAACTGCCCGTCCTACAACTAAGTTTTGCAAGTCGCTTCCAGCAGGCAAGGGTCCCGAAACCCAGAAGCTGAAACTAAAACCTAAATGATGACATGGGATCAATTGCTTCATTGAAGCAGCTCACCCAGCTGCCTGTCCTATGGTAAAGTTTCCCGAAAAACATGGCGAAATAGAAGGATGAAGCAAAAACAAGGAAAACTGTTTATTAAATTTCTAGCAAATTGATAAACCGGCTCGAAGGCCAACAAAGTTCAAGCAAAGCAGAATAAAAAGGGAAAAAAGAAAATTCCTAAGTCTAAGCAAAAAGACTACTCATTGGCAGCCTGCAAAATCACTGGTTCCTCAACTGCCACGCCTTCAGCAGCTACACCGCTCATAGCAGCCAAAGCTTCCATCAGCTCATCCTCAGTCGCCACTGCCTGGACTGCCTAACCCTCAGTTGCTCCACCAAAGGCAGCCACAAATGAGAAATTAAGCAGATTAAAGGAAGATATGGAAAACATCTCAAAGTCCTTCTCGAAAAACTCATAATCCGACGGTCTGCCCTAAAGATGGTCTACATAGCTAAGCTTGTAGAAATCGGCCTGACAATAAGCGAACGCCACTTCGTGACCAGCTTTCTCATTCTTCAGCTGCACATTCTCCTCAACAAGCCCAATGTGAGCACCATGCAGCTCATCCATTTCATTTTTCAGGTTATCGCTACCGGATAGCGCACCTTACAGATCCACCTCCTTGGACTCAAGCTTACCGACAACTTCCTTAAGATGAGACACTTCAACATGCATAAAGATAAGTTTCTCATCCTTGGAAAATCAAGCAGATCATAGCTCCAAATTAACACGCTCAAGGTCCTCGACCACCGGAGAAACAAGACTGACTTCTTTCTCTACAGCTTCCAACATCACCAAAGTCGCACTAAGCCTAGCATTCAAATGGGCGACCTCCTGATGAGCGATCTCCAACTGCAAAAAAAATGGGGGCAGAGATAACAGACCCCTTTAAAACGGTGAGTTCAGATTCGAGCTTTTCGATCTTTTCAGCAGCCAAGCGAAGCTGAGCCACCAATGCCATTTCGGCCTCCTTAGCACACTTGACAGCATCCTGATCAACGTGCATAGACTCAGCTAGCAGGATCAAAGTCTTATTCATTGTAGCAATCAGGGAGAACCTCTTCGAGTAGACAGAACGATTCGCAAAGGAGTCTGAGCAGATGACAACTTTCTTAACACTGTCAACAAACTTGGCGAATGCATTGACATCCTCAAGTAGGTCAGCCTTTAGCAGCGCACAAAACTTGGGAAACTCTCCAACCTCAAACTCGATGGATCTCTCACAACTGCCCGTGTGAGCAGATTTTCCTTTCTCAGCAGGCGAGTTAGTCACAGCAGAAGGAGGAACAGGCCTAGGCGCCACCTTAGCAGCAAAATCCACATTTCTGCTCTTCATAGCGACAAGCACTCAGAAGTGGATCCAGACTTAGCTCCCGACGGACGTTTTGATACAAACTCAGACACCGAAGGCGTCACCTAACCCTTCAGCTAGGCAAGTCCCTCAGCAATGGATGCGGTCATCTTCGGAGAAGCAGGTTTCACAGGCTCAGGCTCAACAATCTTCTTCACTCCCTTGAAGGAAGTTAGATCAATGACAAACTTCTCGGCAGCAGACAAGCTCCCACGAGCCGTAGAAGAAGTTATTGGCTTCTTCTCAACCAAAGGCTCACAAGCAGGTGAGGAAGACCTCTTATTTCCACCATCATTGACAGCAAGCTCTACAGCAGCGAACGGGTGAGCCAACGCCTCGTCCTTTATCCGCTTTATCTCTTCCTTTGGAGGCATGTCATATTTCTCCCAATGAAGAATGCTGAGTAGCCAACACCACTTATGGTTCTCAGCAGGAATGCCCAAGGCAAAATGCACTTTCTTCATATCTACCGAAGTTCTTGGAGTTGAGCCAAACTTCGAATCTATACAAAGTAAGAAAGACGATCAATAAATTGAAGTCATGGAGCAGCTCAACAAAAATTCAAGCAGGATAAGAATGAAGCAGTTCACTTACCACTGATACAGGTAGTTAGGACCCGAAGCTTAAGAGAAGAATCAGACTCATACTCTCCGCTCACCTCCAAGGTATCTTTCGCCCACTCATGATCACCTTTGCTAAAAGCATCGAGCAACCTATGGCGAGATCTCAACTGCCCCACACCTTCCTTGTGTTCGATCTCAAAGAAGTACCAAAACTCATTTGTGGTCAAGCCAAGATCAAAGAACCTGCTCAAGTTCGAGAATCCCACTATCGCACGAACTGCATTTAGGGAACACTGAGCATGCGCTCATTTCGTAGAGCAGATCACCTCCTAGAAAAGACGCAGCATGGGAAAAGTAAATCCCAACATGAAGTAGTACGGATGGAATTTGATAGCTCTCTTCCTAGCAAAGGCACCCTTACCGTATGGTTCATGGCCGCTATCATTTTTCACCTGTTTGACGCAAACCCCTGATGGAATCGCATGCTTGTATGCCTTAAGAAAATCCTGAAACAGCTCGTCGAAATTAATCTTGACATACGCAGCTTTCAAATAGCCCACCTTGCCGGAAGAGCCACCTTGACGGTACAAAGGTGAAGGATATTCGTCACTCTTGCGATCAGAGGAAGACATCTCAAAGTCTCTGCAAAAAGTACAAGGAAAAATATTTAAAAGGCAACTCGAGAGAAGCGAATAAAAAAAAAGCCAAGAAAAAAAAAATGAGAAGAATGACCTCAAGCCCAGCGCCCCCGCGCCAGGCCTCACGGCCCTCATGCTCTCTCTCGCGCCCTACACGCGACCTAAGCAGTGAGGCCCAGCAGGAGGGGAGACCCACGCCTCCTTCCTCTCATCTCCTTCACGCGTCAGGCGCCCTAAGAAGTAAACCCAGGCCTCTCGGCCCAGGTCACGCGCGCAAGAAAGTCGGCACATGCCGGTCCATCTCATTATCTTCTCGCCTGCCCAAGCTCCAGCCCTACAGCCATGAAGACCCGGCCCAGGCCGGTCTCTCTGCGCCCCAGCACATCGTGTCACTTGCGCCCTAGCACCCTCGCGCCGTCAACACCTCAGCAAAGCCCAACCAACCAGTGCCATGCCACCAAGCAGCCCCGTGGCTCCTTGCCATGTGTCACCCATGTCCACGGCCCCCATCAATCCAATTTTCAAGTCCTAAGACACCGAAAAAATTCAAGATGAGGAACATTCAAATTTTTCTTACCTTGGTGTGGCACGGAGAAAAAGAACAACAACGAGATATGACTCTTTGCAAGGGCAAGAAAAAAAGAACGCTAGGGAAGGGGGAATAAAAATTTCCTCTGGCTTCTCTTCCTTGTTGGAATAAAGATTGCTTTCCAAATTTATTTAATCCCCTGCTTAAGGCAGAATTAAATAGGTATTGGGGGTAATTATTTTCCTTTTCCTAGAAGAAGTCTATCTCCAAATCAAGAAAAAAGAACAAGTTCAAATTGGGAAAGAACTCTACAAGCCTAAGCAGCTTGGGATTCCTACATCTAATATCATTTTCATGCGTGCAGCACAATAGGTGTGAGAGGCATTTATGGAGCCTAAAATAATCCCAAAAATTCTAGAGGGGACACGTGGACTTTTATTCAAGAAAGATAAGATTGCCCTCAATAAATGGGCAAGCTTCTCAGCTGCTCCCACGAGCAGCTCACATCCCTAGAGATCTCAGCAGCTGAATACGACTGCCCACAGCTCACTTACCCTTGGCAAAGAATTAAAGATAAGGATTAATTACCCAAATCCTATCTTTAATACATTCCTAATTGAAGATTGACTCCAATCAAGTAAGTAATCGTAATTTAAATAAATTAGTGATAATTACTCCATTATCTCAAGATATTATTTCCTATTAAATATCTTGAGAATATTTAGAGAATATCTCTCCATTAAACACTATATGGCCGACCCTAGCCCTATAAATACCCCATATTCTACCAAATTTTGAGAGCTTTTGCAACCCTAAAAAAGCCCTAAACACTTTACTCTCTTAGAGAAACTAACTTCGACATCGGAGATTCGTTGACCTAACCCCCCACCTCGTGGGCGCATGAGGCTTAGGTCTCTGATCAAAGGTGATGATTGTTTTGCAGGTGCATTTTCGTCAAGACTGAAGACGGCGGAAATTTGAATCGACACCAATGATTGCAAAGAAAGAATTTTGCATGTCCCTAAACCCTAAACCCTAAACCATATTAAATGTTTTGGAAAATCTTCATAGCATCCACTCAACTTTACATTATTAAGCAGAATCAGTTCAAGATTGTGCATCAAGAGCGAATCCTAGGTTATCATCCCCCGTCTCCCCGAGACTCCCTTGGCTTTTCCTGTGTTAAGAGCGAATTCCAGGTTATTTCTCCTTTTAAAATCAAGCATTTGGCTTGGTCGTGTGAGCGAATCCACAATTAGCGATGTGAACAATCTTTGTTGCCCCTGGTTGAGTGAATCCTTGGCCATCTATCCCTAGTCTCCTCAAGAACCCTTGGCTTTTCCTACGTCAAGTGGTAAGAGAGTGATTTCTCCTTATAAAATCAAGCATTTAGCTTGGTCTTGTGAGCGAATCCACAATTAGCGATGTGAGCAAGCTCCGTTGCCTCTGGTTAAGTGAATCCCAGGTCATCTATCCCTAGTCTCCTCGAGAACCCTTGGCTTTTCCTGCGTCAAGTGGCATCAAAGTGGGTTTTCAGAAATTTATCTGAAATCCTGGTGGTAGCGCTGCACACATCATTTGTGTTCATCCTCAAAACCAACTCAATTCTCGTGACTTTTATCTAGAGAGTCATAAATCACTGGAAAGCTATAGAAGTCTAGTTTGCAACGCAACAAACCATGCATCAAACCGAATTTTGTGTGTGCAGATATCGGCAAAACACCACAGAGCATCAGTGTTGTCACAAAAACAAAATCAATTCTTTTGCGGGTTAGTTTTCGGTTTGGTTAAGAATTTCTCGACCTTCATTCCATACATCATTTGAAAGCCCTTCTAGTCTAGTTTCTAAATTCTCAAGCGATTCCTCAATCCATTATTTCTACTAAACAATATATTCAATTTACTAAAGCATGTTGTTGCCTCCAGTAAATGAGGTTAGATGGGTTCTCGAAACGGCTGTCTTTGATTTTTGAGGTGACGATTTTCTAAATCTCAATCTTCCTCCAAAATTTTGATCGTTGTCCATATGGTTCATGTGAGATTTGTTTTGCATGTAATAAAGTTGAAAAACATTCCAACATGGAGTTTAGCACGAAAGAGGAACATACATAAAGCAGTGATGTAATCGATAACTTTGCCGAATGAGATTCCGCCCCAGTTTATGATCAATACAAAGGCAATGAAGATGTGGTTAAAGAGTTCCATGGACAACTGTATAATGGAGTACAAGTTCTTAATATCCGTAGCATTCATGATCCTTTTTTAGACAGTTTCGTTGCTCAAGATATGAGAAGATATCTCTTTGATAGAAGAACTTTTCAACACGATTTGAATTCTCTTGGCTCATTTGAAGAAGTGATTTGGAAGCATTATTCCAAGGAGATTATTTTCAAGAATAAAAGATTAATGTGTGCATGGTTTATAGGAACTTGGAAAATTTTGGTGCTAAATTGGGGTATTGTGGAACATCTTGGTTGGACATCCAAAAGATCGAGGAAAAAATAGAAAAAAAGAAGAAGAGGTCAATTGAAACTCGAGGACAAGTTTTTTTGAGAAGAGGAGAATGATGCAGGAGGTAGACTTAGAGAAAACAATTTGAAATCATTAATATGCTTTGGAATAACAAAGGTTTTGTATTTTAATTTCTTAGGAATTTGTTAAGTTATTTTGGGAGTTGTAAGGGTGTCATGGAAACTTGAAGTCTATTAATTTGTAAACGCTCATAAATATTGTACTAGAAAGCCTTGAATGGGAGACTTGAATGAATTAAAATTGTATTTGCCTTGTGCATTTGAAGAGAGTGATTTCTCATTCTAAAATCAAGCATTTAGCTTGGTCGTGTGAGCGAATCCACGATTAGGGACATGAGCAAGCTCCGTTGCTCCTAGTTGAGCGAATCCCAGGTCATATATCCCTTTTCTCCTTAAGAACCCTTGGCTTTTCCTACGTCCGCATCCACTCAACTTTACATTATTGAGCAGAAGCAGTTCAAGATTGTGCATCTCTTTAAATGCCTCTGTTTTGAATCCTACCTCAAGGAAATGAATCAGTTGAGGGAAAGTTGAGCATGAGGCCCCTAATAGTTCGCGTACCCTGCTAACAGATAAGAGCATTGGATAGTTACTAGTCACATGGAGAACACCAATTATCTTGATTTTTTTTTACTTATTCATGGAAGATGTTCTTGCTAAGACGATGGTTCCATCCACTCGAATGAATCTTACACCGACACCATTTCATGGTCTTTGGAACAAATAAACGTCAGCTCCTGGTTAGTCTGATATATGTTCTTTACATAACACACAAGCGTACTAGGGAAATTTTCTGATTTATTACTCATTTCCGTTGTGAAGGTTAATGTATACAAGTGTACCTTGTGTCAGAAACAAGAAAAGTAATTACCTCCCAGTAACATTCCTAATTACACTAGAACAAGAAGTTACTGCAATCTATTTGAATCTAATTGGTAACCCAATGCCTTTCCCTCGGTGTGGTCAGTACTCCATAATGTCGGGCAGTGACGCTTACACTTGTTCACTAATTATGACGGTTCGCCAGGGTCTGTGCCTACAAGAAAACATGAAGGCTGGAGACTGTTTTGTTAGATATGTGCAAATCATTGGAATCACTTATTTGGGGTTACGATGTTTGTTGAAGTTGAAAGTTTGTTGGATAAACCGTTGAGAAACATTGACATAGAAATGACAAAATTTAAGGGCCTGTTCTATTTGGAATCTATAGGCGGCTCTGACGTAGAAATGATCAACCACGACTAGGGAAGGAGTACAACTAGAATGAATCATGTTCCATAGAAGTCTCGCTCCCTGTCCAGATCTTTTTTTGTCACTCATGCATAGTTGTTCTATATTATTTTTATGGCCAAAGTTGGGGGCCCGCTAATTGTTTGAATATTTTACTATCTTTGTTATAATATTATAATTGTTGTAAAGTTGACAATTTGTGTGAAGTGGAATAAAGTAAATAAGATACAATATTTACGAGGTTCGGCAAGTATGCCTACGTCTTCTGGGCAGCAGTAGTACGTTCTTTCATTATCTGAAATAATAGGAGTACAAAATAACTCCCATTATTTTCTCTTTTCTCTCTAGCCTGGCTCACTGGTAATTTCTTCCACATCTCTCTTTTTTCCTCTTCTCTTTCCTCCATAACTCCTTTCTTTCCTCTATATGTTTTTCTCTCGTCTGTTTCTTTTCTTTCTCAATTCTTCCTTCCTCCGTATGCTCTCATCTTATAGGCAAAAGATTATTATAGCAACACTATTCACATTACAAACTTTCCTCAAATGAATAGTGAAATATTATGCATGAATAGTAACCCATCCATTTTTCTTCATATGAATAATAATCCATTTGTTGTAAAATTAGTGGGATGAATGCCTACATGCATTTGGCAAAAGATGAGAAGACTATAGAATAGTGAATTAACAGTGGAGGTGTGATATTGTTAAAAGGAGCAATGATTTCCCTCATTTGTATATCACGGATGTGGCTCTATAAATAGAGCACTTCGTGTGTTATCAAAATACACACTGCGAAAGAAAGAACTAAAGAAATAATATCAGTATCTCTCCCTCTCTTTATCTGCCATCCTTTTGTGTTATAGCTACTAAAGTTACAGTGTGATATATTGCACCAGCTTCACTCATGTCCCTAGCAAAGGTTATCTCTCTAACTTTTGCCTATTTATAACACGTTATCAGCACGACTCTCTAACCTTAACTAGTTCCCATCTCCCTTCACTGGAGAAAAAAAAATGCTTCCTCCAAGGATTTTCCCGTTCTTCTTCCTCTTCTGCTTTACCTGCATGATGTACCCTCGCGAAGAACTGCTAGCACCATGCCTGCTTCTCGTTCTCAATTTAACAATTACTTATATCTTTGTTTCTTGTTTGGTGTAGTTCCTGATTACTAACTCAGTGTTTATTTATGTTAATTTTATTGCAATCAAAGATGGTGCAGTACAATTGCCCATCTTGAGCTGCATATTTAATTTTATTGCAATTTTAGGTGGTGCTGTATAATCGCCTACCCTACTATGCATATTTAAATTTTCCTGATGATTGAGTGGTGCGGAATAATCACCCACCCTATGCTTGTGTCAATGAGAATGGTGTGGTACAATCACCCTTCTCATTAATCATGTAAATCTCGAGCCTGAAGTTTCGAGTGCTTATCATTTTGGCCTAAAGATCAAAATAAAAAATTTGTAAAGACCAGAAGTTCTAACACTATATTCCTCCAAGAATACATATTATTGCAAGTTCTTACACATCTCATTTTTCTTTCAGAAAAGAAGATGACGAACTTGGCAAAGCTTGATTTTGTTGCCCTGGATATTACTGGGAAGAACTACCTTACCTGGGTAGTGGATACCAAGATCTATATGGAGGGAGGGAATCTTGGAGAAACCATTAGGGAAGAAAACAGTGCATCCTCTCAAGATCGGGCGAAAGCCATGATCTTTATTTGTCGCCACCTTGATGAAGGACTAAAGAGCGAGTACCTAACGGTTGAAGATCCATTAGCTCTCTGGAAGGCATTGAGAAACAGATACAATCACCAGAAAACGGTGATTCTTCCAAGGGCTCATTATGAGTGGACTCACCTAAGGACTCAGGATTTCAAGTCAGTGGCTAAGTATAATTCTGCGATGTTCAGAATTAACTCCCAGATGAAGCTCTGTGGGGAAGCCATCATTGAGGAAGATATGCTGGAAAAGACTTTTAGCACCTTTCATGCTTCCAACGTGCTCCTGCAGCAGCAGTATAGAGAGCGAGGCTTCACTGAATATAACCAACTGATATATGTGCTCCTGGTAGCTGAACAAAACAATGAGCTCCTAATGAAAAATCATCAGTCCCGACCTGCTGGATCTGCACCATTCCCAGAAGTGAATGTTGTTTCCCTCGAAGTGAACGCCACATCCTCTGGTGGCAATAATCATAAACGAGGACGTGGCCACAAGCGAGGTCGGTGGAACGGGAAAGGCAAAAATCATGGTGTCCAGTTTCACAAACAGGTTCCAAGGCATGATTCAGGCCCGAGCTTCAAAAATGTAAATCGCCACAAAGGCAAAGCTCATATGAACAATGTTCCTAGAAACTCTGAAGGAGCTTGCCATAGGTTTGGTGGCAATGGGCACTGGGTGCATACCTGTCGTACCTCGATACATTTGGTGGATCTATATCAAGCCTTCCTCAAGGAGAAAGGTGTCGAGACCAATTTCCTTGACCAGGCTAGACCAATGGATATACTTGATCCACTGTTCGACTTATCAGGGCAGTTGAACACAACCTACCTAGATGCCTCAGACTTCATTGTGGAAAGAGGGAATGAAGTGTATCGGTCCGATTGAATCATTTATGTTTGATGTACTTTTATTATTCTAAACTTGTAGTTTAAAACTCGCATTTCAATTCAATAAAAGTGGCATTTCAATTTCCTTTTATTATGAATAAATTGTTTTTAACCGTGATTCCCTTTACTCAGAAAGCATGGATAAAAACTATGGTTATTCTTAAAACAAAAGAAATGACGGAGATATTTGTCTTGTAGACAATGCAACCACACACACAATACTTCGAGATCGAAAGTATTTCTCAAGCTTGATACTTACTAAAGTAAGGGTAACAACAATATCAGGTCAATTAGATATAATTGAAGGCTCAGGGAAAGCCCAGATCATGTTACCAAATGGAACAATATTGTCCATACAAAATACGTTGTACGCTACTCAATCTACTCGAAATTTGTTGAGTTTTAAAGACATACATTTAAATGGATACCACATTGAAACGAAAAGTGTAGAAAATGTGGAGTATCTATGCATTACCTCCAATGATACCCAGAAGCATATATTGGAGAAGTTGCGTGGTTTGTCGAGTGGATTGTATTATACATACATAAAGACAATTGAATCACATATTATCATGAACCAGAAGTTCATTGATTCAAAAGTTTACATGCTTTAGCATGACTGTCTGGGTCACCCAGGATCCACTATGATGCATAGGATCATTACCAACTCTAATGGACATCCATTATTGAGCAGACACATTGCTACCTCAAATGATAACCCTTGCAAGGCTTGTTCTCAAGGGAAGTTGTTAAGTAGACCATCACACCTAAAGGTTGATGCTGAATCCACATCATTTTTGCAAAGAATTCAAGGGGATATTTGTGGGCTTATTCAACCATCTTGTGGACCATTTCGATATTTTATGGTTTTGGTTAACGTATCTACATGATGGTCATATGTTTGTCTCTTATATACTTGGAATGTAGCTTTTGCGAGACTTCTTGCTCAAATAATTAAGTTGGGGGCACAGTTCCCAGATTACCCCATTAAGTCAATCCGACTTGATAATGCTGGTGAATTTACGTCTCAAACCTTTGATTATTATTGCATGACATTGGGCATTGATGTTGAACACCCTATTCCTCATTTCCACACTCAAAATGGTCTAGCAGAAGCATTTATCAAGTGACTTCAATTAATAGCTCGCACTTTGCTCATGAAAACAAAATTGCCAGTTTCTGCATAAGGTCATGCCATCTTACATGCTGCATCATTGGTTCAATTAAGACCTATAGCCAACCACCAATACTCCTCAATACAACTCGTGTTTGGGCATTAGCCAAAAATTTCACATTTACGAGTTTTTGGTTGTGCTGTTTATGTTCTTGTTGCACCACCACAATGCACTAAAATGGGACCTCAACGCAGACTGGGAATTTATGTGGGTTTTGATTCACCATCTATCATTAGATATTTTTAACCCTTGACAGGTGATATGTTCACAGCTCGTTTTGCCGATTGTCACTTTGATGAGACAGTTTTCCCGTCATTAGGGGGAGAAAAAACTGTTCCAGAAGAACGGCAAGAACTGACATGGGTTGTACCCACCTTGTCTCATTTTGATCCATGTAGCACTCAATGTGAAAATGAAGTGAAAAGGATCGTTCATCTTCAAAGTATTGCTAATCAAATGCCAGATGCATTTAATGATGCTATGAAAATGACAAAATCACATATACCAGTTGCAAATGCACCTGCAAGAATTGATGTCCTTTTTGGATAAAATAAAGTGGTACCGAATGATTCATTTGGTGCACGCCTGAAGCGTGGTAGACCCCCAGGTTCAAAAGATTCAGCCCCTTAAAAAAGAAAGACTAGGGCACAACTGAATCCAAATGAAATCATTCAGGAAGAGAGAATGAATGACAAATCCACAATTCATGATTCTGTACTTTCAGAAAAAGAAAATGTCCTTGATAAGACACATGTCCCTGAAGTGACAGAGGTACATGAAAGCAAAGAAATCTCCATAAATTATGCATGTACTAATGAATTGTGGGATCGGAATGAAATAATCATCGACGACATGTTCGCATTCGCAGTAGCCACTGAAATCATATTAAGTGATGATATTCAACCCCGATCTGTTAATGAATGCAAACAGAGACAAGATTGGCCTAAGTGGAAAGATGCAATCCAAGCAGAATTAAATTCCTTGGAAAGGCGAAGTGTTTTTGGACCGGTAGTCCAAACTCCGCCTGATGTAAACCCCGTGGGTTACAAATGGGTATTCACAAGAAAGCGAAATGAGAAAAACGAGATTGCAAGATATAAAGCACGATTCGTTGCACAAGGCTTTTCACAATGACCTGGAATTGATTATGAGGAGACATACTCTCCTGTAATGGACGCAATTGTGTTCCGTTACTTAATAAGTTTAGGGGTTTCAGAAAAATTTGACATGCGACTTATGGATGTCATCAATGCGTATCTATATGGAGAATTAGATATTGACATATACATGAAGGTCCCAAAAGGATTTAAGTTGCCTGAAACAACTAACAAACCACGAGGTATGCTTTCAATAAAATTAAGGCGATCCTTATATAGGCTAAAACAATCTGGACGAATGTGGTATAATTGTCTCAGTGTATTTGATCAAAGAAGGATATACCAACAATGTCATTTGCCCTTGTGTGTTTATTAAGAAATCCAATTCTGGATTTGCTATAGTGGTAGTATATGTCGATGATATGAACCTAGTTGGAACCCTTGAAAAGCTCAATAAAACAGCTAAATATTTGAAAAGCGAATTTGAAATGAAAGACCTTGGAAAAACAAAATATTGTCTCGGCCTGCAGATCGAGTATTGTGCTAATGGAATTTTGGTCCACCAATCAGCTTACATTGATAAAATCCTGAAGCGATTTGGCATGGACAAGGGTTATCCACTCAGCACGCCCATGGTCGTTCGTTCTTTGGACATTAAGAAAGATCATTTCCATCCAAAAGAAGATGATGAAATGGTCCTTCGTCCAGAAGTACCATATCTGAGTGCAATAGGTGCTTTATTGTATTTAGCACAATGTACTAGACCATATATAGCTTTTTCAGTTAACTTGTTAGTAAGATATAACTCTGCTCCAACAATTCTTCATTGGAAATTAGTCAAAGATGTTTTGCGATACCTTCGTGGGACAACAAACATAGGTCTCTTCTACTCAGAGAAATCCACAAATGATCAGATCCTTGTTGGATATGCAGATGCTGGTTTTCTCTTTGATCCGCATAAAGTCTGCTCACAAACTGGATATTTGTTCACTAATGGAGATACAGCAATCTCATGGCACTCAACAAAGCAAACATTAGTTGCGACATCTTCAAATCACTCAAAAATACTTGTTTTACATGAAGCAAATCGTGAATGTTCTTAGTTAAGATCAATGCTCCATCATATCCAGAATTCATGTGGTCTACCCTCAAAGACAGACACTTCAACTATCATCCATGAAGATAATGTAGCTTGTGTTGCCCAAATGAAGGAAAGATTCATCAAGGGCGATAAGACTAAACACATATCTCCAAAGTTTTTCAATGCACATGAGCTTCAGAAGGCTAAAGTTATTGAAGTCAGACAAATCCGTTCCAATGAAAATCTGGCAGACCTGTTCACCAAATCTCTACCAAAGTGCACGTTTCAGAAGCTAGTGCAGAGTATCGGATTACGTCGGCTTACCAATCAGCTAAATTTGAAGAATGCGAAATCAGGAGGAGACACATATTAGGGGGAGCATTCATGATACATGCATGTTGTACTATTTTTCCTTCGACTAGGATTTTTCCCGCTGGGTTTTTCCTATCAAGGTTTTAATAAGGGAATATAAGCATATTTAACACTATATCAACAATCCAGGTAAAGTTGTACTCTTTTTCCTTCGCTATGGTTTTTTCCCATTGGGTTTTTCCGAGCAAGGTTTTAACGAGGCAACTAATGTTGATATGTGGGCATCCAAGGGGGAGCATTGTAAAATTAGTGGGATGAATGCCCACATGCATTTGGCAAAAGATGAGAAGACTATAGAATAATGGATTAATAGTGGAGGTGTGATATTGTCAAAATGAGCAATGATTTCCCTCATTTGTATATCACGGATATGGCTATATAAATAGAGCACTCCGTGTGTTATCAAAACACACACTGCGAAAGAAAGAACTAAAGAAAATAATATCAGTATCTCTCTCTCTTTATCTGCCATCCTTTTGTGTTGATATTTTGCACTAGCTTCGCTCATGTCCCTAGTAAAGGTTATCTCACTAACTTTTATCTATTTATAACACCATCTGATTTTTCTTTGAATGAATAGTAACAAACTATTTATGTGGGCCATCCACCTATTATTTAACAACAATAATATTTATTTTTAACTTTGTTGTGATTTATACAAAAGTTCCGTTTGACTTATATGGATTGGTGAGACTCCCACCATGTGTTTGTTTTATAGTTTATCTTTTTTACTTTGTCTACTCTTTTTGTCTATGTATTGATTGGTGAGATTCCCACTGTTAGTATCTTCATGATAAATGCTTCTACTTGTTTTTTTTTTGAGAAAGCCGATAAGAGACGGCAAATAAATGCTTTTACTTTCATTTGCAAAATTAGCAGTGAAAAAATGAGTTCAACGACGAAGCCTCATGCCGTTTGTATTCCTCTTCCAGCGCAAGGCCACATAAACCCAATGCTCAAACTTGCAAAACTCCTCCACTTCAAAGGCTTTTGCATCACCTTCGTGCACACGGAGTTTAACGCCCGGCGTTTACTATCCAGTCTAGATGACCTCCAGAGCTCAAACGATTTCTGGTTTGAGACTATATCTGATGGCTTACCACTAACGAACGAACGAGGGATACTTGACCTCCCGGAGTTGGTCACCAAGATACAGGTTGATGGCCAGCGCTCATTCAGAGACCTCGTCGCTAAACTCAATCATGCTTCATCATCAGATCATCATGTGCCTGCCGTCAGCTGTATTATTTCTGATGGAGTGATGGGATTTACTTTACAAGTTGCTCAAGAATTTGGCATCCCGGAGATGCTTTTTTTTACTCCTAGTGGTTGTGGTATGCTGGGGTATTTACACTATGAAGATCTAGTAGAAAGAGGCTATTTTCCATTGAAAGGTACAAATCTTTCTTAATTTCCAGCTACAATCGCATTGATCTCAAATTAAACACACTTATTTTGCCCTATCAAATTTTCCAATTTATTTTAGGAAAACATTTTCAGCATAATTTTGAGACAGTAATTGTATTCATTTTATGTGCAGTATAATTTGGGTTTGATCTTTACTCTCTATGGAAATGTTCTCCGATAAAAACTTAGGTTGTCTCGTTATGGATCTGAATCATTAACCAACTCGATCGTTGCATGAATTTCTGATCAAGATTCACAGTCCCGTAACAGAAATATTTGTTTGGTAACATCCTTGTACCGAGGGAACATTACCATGTTTATAAATAACACGACCGCATTCTGAAACTTGTAACATCATTTTCTGAGCAATAGTAATTTCAGTTTTGATTGATATAAAGGCTTCTCAATCGTAATCCATATCATGTTTCTATTTTTTATGATGTGCAGACGAGAGCCAATTGAGCAATGGCTTTCTTGATACGGCGATTGATTGGATACCAGCAATGAAAGGAATTCGTTTGAAAGATCTGCCCACCTTCTTACGGACCACAGATAGTGATGATACAATGTTCAACTATAATCTACAAGCAGTTAACATTGCTATGAAAGCTCAAGGTGTAATCCTCAACACATTCGATGAACTGGAGCAAGAAGTCTTGGACGTGATCAAAACCACGTTCCCCAACCTCCACACCATTGGTCCGCTTTCGCTGCTTCAACATCACCTCTCCGCGACTCATTACTTGGACTCGATCAAAGCCAATTTGTGGACGGAAGACAAGAAATGTTTGGATTGGTTAGACAAAAGACCGCGACAATCTGTGGTTTATGTGAACTATGGAAGCCTAGTGATCATGACAAAGGAACAATTGGCCGAGTTTGCATGGGGGCTTGCTAACAGCAAGTATCCATTTCTGTGGGTGATGAGGCCAAATCTGGTAGATGGTGGGGAAGAGATCATATCAAGCTTGAATTTCATGGAGGAAACAAATGATAGAGCTTTGTTTTTGGAGTGGGGCCCACAGGAGAAAATTATCAGCCACCCTTCAATTGGAGGGTTTCTAACACATTGTGGTTGGAATTCCACGTTGGAAAGCATTTGTGAGGGAGTGCCCTTAATTTGTTGGCCCTTTTTTGCAGAACAACAAACCAACTGCTTTTACTTGTGTAATAAGTGGGGGTTTGGGATGGAGATTGACACACAGGTTGAGAGGGACAAGGTTGAGAAGCTTGTGAGGGAATTGATGGAGGGTGACAAAGGGAAGGAGATGAGGGAAAAGAGTAAGGAATGGAAGAAGAAAGCAGAAGCAGCTACGACACTTGGTGGGTCTTCTTACACTAACTTTGATGTGTTGATTAAGCAGCTCAAACAGTAGCATCTGTTGGCTTAATGAATGTCTAACGAACATTCTTGTAAGGATTGCTGAGACGAAAAAAATCTCAAACTATCTAAGTCAAAATTTTACTTTGAGTCCCCGCATTGATGTTAATTAATTTAGGAGGAAGTTCTGAGCTTAGTAGTATCTAATTGTGAGGCTTTGAAGCCTAGAAATTAAGGTAGAAAAACAGAACCTATCTTTGAACTTTGAGAGTTTTCCATGGCTAAACTCTCTCGCTTGGAAATACTTAATCCTTTATTGTAGGCAACTCGACCACCATGATTAATAGGGACGAAGGCAATGCTTGTGTTCTTTGGCACAATGCTTTAGAACGTTGACACATAAATTGACGTTAAACTTTAGGTGGTAGAGAGTCTGTAGAAAGTCTGACTTTGAGAGAGTCTCCTTAGCATTTACCATCAAACAAACATCACACCAATTAGTAGTGAAGGTTCTTTTCCAGTTATAGTGTCTATATGCAGTCGAGATGAGATCTGAATCATTTCTAGTACTGCACTGTAATCTTTCCGCGAACGGTTGCAAATGTAGGCCTTTAAAGTTGGCCATGCCATCACCTTGCTGTGACAAATATCAACAAATACAAGATTATTGCAGTCATGTTGTCCTAAAGGTGTCCTAACTATTCACTTTACCAACTATATCATTGTTGCATGCCTTGAGAAAATGACAGAAACTAATCAAATCTCTAATAATAATAATAATCAATTAATGTAATCTCTCAAAATTCAATAAAAATAAATGTTTCATAGTTTTGGATGATAATCAGTTGCCATAAACGAAGAAACCAAAGAATGAGAAAATAGTTTTTTTCTAGTAAATAAAACAAGCATAAATTGAGAAATGATTCAAACTTTTGCTGCTTAGTATTAAAATTTAGTGGTATTTTTTTCTTGAGTGGTCTTAGGTTCGAATATCGTGAATAACAAGTTGGATATCAATTGCTTCTCCCACCCTTTAGTGTAAATATATCGCATAGAAATTAAATTAGGTTAAGTCCAGATAACTATCCAACCTTTGGAGATGGTTCCAAATTGGTCCTAACCTTTTAAAACATTTCAAATAACTACTTAACATTTTGAAAATTGCATATATGTTAGGTTCACTTGAGAAACCCCACCCCAAAGTTAATTGTAATTTCACATTTTTAAATTTATGAAATTACTGTTTTGTCCCCTATCCTTTACCAAATCAGGATTCCCTCTTGAATTTTCTCCTAACACTCTCTCTCTCTCTGACTACCACGTGGCAGCTCCCTCACCCCTCATTCTTTCTCTCTTCTCCCCCGAGTCACTCTCTCAGCTCACACTCTCTCCCTCTCACAGGCCTCCCTCCCTCAGCTATTGCTCTCTCTTTCCCCGAGGACACACTCACCACCACCCACACTTTGTGTTATCTCCATCCCCTCATCCGTGAAACATAGAGCACACCCATCGGAGCTCAGTGCACCCAACTCTCTCCGCAAGTCCGACGGCTTCAAGCCTACTTCCTGACCATGGCAAGGGACCACGAAGGTACAAATTTATCCCTCTCATATCTACCTTCATTTTAATAGGTAGATCGTAGGGTAAGGTGGTGAATCGGTGTCAACCGGAGCTCGGAAGGCTCCAGCCTTCTTCATCGACTAAAAATAGGCCAGATGACCCAAACCCGGAAGCCCGGGTTCCCTAGCCCAAAGCCCGGGCTACCAAGCCCAACCCATTTATTAGCCCAAACCCAAATCCTATTTAACCTAGGCCCTTGGGCCGTCCAACTCGAGCCTTAGGCCCGTTAAACCCTCAACCCAAAACCCAAATGAACCCCAGGCTTTTGGGCTGTGCAAGCTTGGGCCTACGGCCCAAGGAACCCAAGCCCAAGATCCTAGGCCAAGCCCAGAACTCCAGGCCCAAGCCTAGGATCCCAGGCCCAAGCCTAAACCCAGTCCAACCCAGAACCCAGGTTGCGCGTGGGCCGCACGTGGGCGCTCGTGAAGGGCTGTCGGTGCCGGGGCATGGAGCATATGCGCCAATGTGCACGGCAGCGCTGTCGACTTTTCCAACCAAATGAGTTGAGAGAATTGAAGATTCAACTTTAGGAGCTCGTGGATAAAGGCTATATCCAGCCCAGCATGTCTCCCTGGGGCGCTCATGTACTGTTTGTCCATAAGAAAGATGGGGCGATGAGACTTTGCATCAACTACAGGCAACTAAATCGGGTGACAGTGAAGAACCGTTATCCCTTGCCTCGGATTGATGATTTGTTTGACCAACTAAGGGGTGCTCAAGTGTTCTTTAAGATCGACCTTTGTTCGGGTTACCACCAGCTACTGATCCGGAACGAAGATGTACCGAAGACTGTCTTCCGCACTAGGTATAGACACTATGAGTTCCGTGTCATACCTTTTGGGTTGACGAATACACCCACAGCTTTCATGGATTTGATGAACAGTCTTTAGACCGTATCTTGATCAGTTTGTGATTGTGTTCATTGATGATATCCTGATCTACTCCAAGAGTAATGCCGAGCACAAGAAGCATTTGAAGTTGGTGTTGGAGAGATTGAGGAAACATCAGCTTTATGCGAAGTTCAGTAAGTGTCAGTTTTGGCTAGACCATATTAGTTTCCTCGGGCATGTGGTTTCTGCTGAGGGAATTAGCGTGGACCCTTAGAAGATTTCTACAGTGTCTATGTGGGAACAGCCGAGGAACGTTACTGAAGTGAGGAGTTTTTTGGGACTGGCTGGCTCTTACCGACGTTTTGTGAATGATTTCTCAGCAATCGCCCTACCTCTTACTAGGTTGACCCGGAAATGGATCAAATTTGAATGGGATGAGAGCTGTGAACGGAGTTTTCAGGAGCTTAAACAGCATACTACTCATGCCCCCGTCCTTGCTCTTCCGGACGATGGCGGTGAGTTTGAGATCTACAGTGATGCATCCTTGTTGTGATTGGGTTATGTTCTAATGCAGCATAGGAAAGTCATCACCTATGCTTCCAGGCAGCTCAAGACTCACGAGAAAAACTACCCCACGCATGATCTGGAACTCGAAGCAGTGGTTTTTGCTCTAAAAATCTGGCAACATTACTTGTACGACGAGAAATGCCGCATCTTTACTGATTATAAGAGTTTGAAGTATGTCTTCACCCATAATGAGTTGAATTTAAGGCAGATAAGGTGGATGGAACTCATTAGTGACTAAGATTGCACTATTGAGTATCATCTTGGTCACGCAAATGTCGTAGCGGACGCATTTAGCTGGAAATCCTATGGATAGCTTACCTCCATTCAAGCCATCCATGTTCCGTTACTGTTTTCTCTTCAAGAGACCAGCATTACCGTGACACCAGATTCACAGGGAGCATTGTTGGCACACTTCCAGATTAGGCCTGTTTTGGTGGATTTGGTTCGGGAAGCTCAGGAGCTTGACCAACAGTGCGCAGACCTAAAGGAACATATGCGGGATGGTTCTAGACAAGATTTGAAAATCCGGAAAGATGAAGCCTTGGTGATGGGAAATAGGTTGTTTGTGCCTAAGGACAACGAAGCGGTGAAGAAGGAGATTCTTAATGAGGCTCATATCTCGGCGTATGCCATGCATCCGGGGAGTACCAAATTGTATCACACCATCTATCCATTCTATTACTGGTAAGGGATGAAACGGGATGTCGCAAAGTATGTGAAGAGATGTATTATTTGCCAACAGGTGAAAGCGGACAGGCAGAGACCTGAAGGGCTGATGTAGAATCTCCCTATACCAGCGTGGAAGTTGGAAGACATCACCATGGATTTCGTGTTTGGGTTGTCGAGCACGCGGTCGAGGTATGATGGCATTTGGGTGATTGTGGATCGACTCACCAAGACTGCTCATTTCTTACATGTTCAACAGGCTTACACACTAGAGAAATTGGCACAACTATTCATTGATAATATCGTTAAACTTGATGGTGTACACGTCACCATTATTTCGAACAGAGATCCAAGATTCACCTCCAGATTTTGGAGAGCGTTCAATGATGCCATGAATACTCAACTGTTGTATAGCACTGCCTATCATCCACAGACCGATGGTCAATCTGAGATAACGATTCAGACTTTGGAAGACATGTTGAGAGTGTCTGTTCTCCAGTGGAAGGGTAGTTGGGATAGCTATATGCCTCTCAACGAGTTTGCCTACAACAATAGTTACCACTACAACATCAGCATAGCACCGTTCAAGGCACTGTATGGGAAGGCGTGACGGATGCCGTTATGTTGGACTGAGGTTAGTGAATGGGTGTTAGTGGGACCAGAAATTATCGACACCACTACTACTAACATCTAGTTAATAAAGATGAATCTGAAGGCGGCACAAGATCGACAGAAGAGCATCGCGGATTGACATTCCAGGGATCGTGAGTATGAGATTGGTGGCTTTGTCTTCTTGAAGTTGTCTCCCTGAAATGGTGTGGTTCGATTTGGTAAGCGAGAAGTTGAGTCCTCGATATGTTGGTCCTTGCAAAATCACAGAGAGAATTGGTGCGGTTGCTTATCGATTAGAGCTACCTCCACAGTTGTCACAGATTCACGACGTTTTTCATGTTTCTATGCTTCGGAAGTATGTACTGGATCCCTCTCATGTTATTTAGCTGGAACCATTAGAGGTGAGTCAGGACGCGAGCTATGTTGAGGAACCAGTGGCGATCATTGACCGACATGATAAAACTCTGAGGAACAAAGCTATTCCGCTAATGAAGGTGTTGTGAAAGAACCATGCAGTCGAGGAAGCAACATGGGAAACGGAGGAACTGATGAGGAGCCAATATCCATATTTATTTATTTGAGGTTGGAATTTCGGGGACGAAATTCTTTTAAAGGGGTAGATTGTGAAACCCCACCCTAAAGTTAATTGTAATTTCACATTTTTAAATTTATGAAATTACCTTTTTGTCCCATATCTGGATTCCCTCTTGGATTTTCTCCTAACACATACACACTATCCCCCTCTCTCTCTCTCTTTGACTGCCACGTGGCAGCTCCCCCACCTCTCTTTTTTCTCTATTTCTCTCTTCTTCCCCTAGTCACTCTCTCAGCTCACACTCTATCCCTCTCGCAGACCTCCCTCCCTCAGCTCTTGCTCTCTCTTTCCCCGAGGACACACTCACCACCACCCACACTGTCACATCCCGGCCCGGGCCCCCACCACATCCCTGGCTCGACTCCACCGTAGCACGATATTGTCCGTTTTGGGCCCCAACCACGCCCTCACGGTTTTATTTCTAGGAACTCACACGAGAACTTCCCAATGGGTCACCCATCATGAGAGTGCTCTCGCGCACTACTCGCTTAACTTCGGAGTTCCAATGGAACCCGAAGCCAATGAGCTCCCAAAAGGCATCGCTCTAATTGGAGGTGGGAATGTACATATAAAACTCACAGGATCCACTCCCCTGGGCGATGTGGGATCTCACAATCCACTCCCCTTTAGGGGGCCGACGTCCTCATCGACACATACGCGGCCAGGGTTAGGCTCTGATACCAAATTGTCACATCCCGACCCAGACCCCCACCACATCTCATGCTCGACTCTACTGTAGCACGATATTGTCCGCTTTGGGCCCCAACCACGCCCTCAAGGTTTTGTTTCTGGGAACTCACACGAGAACTTCCCAGTGGGTCATCCATCATGGAAGTGCTCTCACACGCTACTCGCTTAACTTCGAAGTTCCAATAGAACCAGAAACCAGTGAGCTTCCAAAAGGCCTTGCGCTAATTGAAGGTGAGAATGTACATATAAGGCTCACAGGATCCACTCCTCTAGGCGATGTGGGATCTCACACACACTCTGTGCTCTTTCTCTCCTCATCCATGAAACACATAGCACACTCATCGAAGCTCAGTGCACCCAACTCTCTCCGCGAGTTTGACAACTTCAAACCCATTTCCCGACCACAAAGGTACGAATCTCTCCCTCTCATCTCTACCTTCATTTTAATAGGTAAATCGTAGGGTAAGGTGGTGAATCGGCTTCGACCAGAGCTTAGAAGGCTCCGGCCTATTTCCTCGACAAAAAACGGGTCAGTTGACCCAAACCCGGAAGCCCAGGTCCCCTAGCCCAAAGTTTTGGGCCGGGCTACCATGCCCAACTCATTTATTAGCCCAAACCCAAACCCTATTTAACCTAGGCCCTTAGGCCGTCCAACTCATGTCTTAGGCCCGTTAAACCCTCAACCCAAAACCCAAATGAACCCTAGGCTTTTGGGCCGTGCAAGCTTGGGCCTACGACCCAAGGAACCCAAGCCCAAGATCCCAGGCCCAAGCCCAAACCCGGTCCAACCCAAAACCCAGGCTGCGCGTGGGCGAGCGTGAAGGGCTGCTGGTGCTGGCTCGTGGAGCACAGGCGCCTCCGTCCATGGCGGCGCAGGCAACTTTTCCGGCCAATTTTCTGGCGACCCAGGGCCGCACTTAGCCACCGAAGCCGCCACCTTGCGACGGTGCGTGGGTGTACCCGAGGTCCCCCTTATGTTTTTCGACATCCTAAATCTGTTTATGACGTCTGTTTTTTGAAATTCAATCGTTATGGTAGAGTTTTATTAATTGGAACTTTTATGAGCTTAGGTGCGATTATTAGTGACGATTACGTTCTTCCTAATTCGCAAGGCTCTTCAACGACGAAGTATCTATGAGTAAACCCCTTCTAAAATGCATATTTTACTAATAGAAATGCATACACGAAAAGCATGATTTAATGGTTGCGTTTTATGAGTAAATTAGATTTACACTTTATGATTATCATGCTTAACTGAGAATATTTTGAAATACCATACTTTATCGAATATATGTTCTTGGTAGTGTATATGATGGATGACTATATGCTATTTATGAACATGTTTTTACACTCTTTGTAGTATATATGAGGGATGACTACATACTATGAAGATGTTTTTGAGATATATGTACTTATGTTGGAAAGATTATAAGGAAAACTAATGAAAAGGGCTTGAAAACTTTGAGTTTTAACGATAAGGACAAAATAAAGGGTAAAGTAAATAGTACCAGGATTGACTTTTTAGTGTAAAAATGTGGTTTTTCGTTAAAGTGAACAGTACCGGGAGCTTTTCGTTAAAGTTCCCAAGATTATATTCAATGTTTTTGCGTATGTAGTGGTCACTATTCTGCCTACGGGCGATGATACTTATATGGGCTTCGGCCAGGCGTAGGTTAGTGGCTTTGGCCGGGCATAGGTTGGTGGCTTTGGCCGAGCATAGGTTGGTGGCTTCGGCCGTATGACACTGATACATGATACCACTATTTAGCATATTATATGATATATGTTTTATGAAAGGTTTTATGGCATGCTAGGGTTTTCGGAAAACCTATTACTTATTATGCTATATGAGTTTTCATAAACTTTGGGGGTTAGTACGTTGATGAATAACTATTTCAGTATTATATATATATCAACTTGGTCCACTCATGTTTGTTTTTACGCCCCCTTGATAGGTGCATTATTTATCATATTTTCATATTAATTATCCCTAAGTTTTGTTAAGGAATTGATTATAAAAGAGCCTTATTACTTTCCTTTTCTCAGTTTCAGCCAATTTGCACATGCAGGACGTTTTTTGTGATAATTCGATTTTCCAGAGGAGTTTTGATGCCCAATTGGAGAAGGAAGCTAAGAGGCGGAAGATCATTGTGTCCAAATTTCATAATTTTCCATGAAGCCAAACGTTCTAGTTTTACAAGTCAATCCCACAGAAGTAACTTTCCCGTCAGAATTGCGCAACTGTAGGAGAATGAAGATTTGGAGGCTTTCCCGATTTTTCCTAGTAGCGTACAATATATGCCTGGAAAGATAAGAGATTAAGCTACGTTGCCCATATTTTTACAGAATTTTCCAGAAGGGAAATCAACCTCAAATCTGGCGTGCAAAGCAGATTCTGTATTTCCCAAGTCAAGAAGGATTCTTTCCTAGTTTCTCTCATTGATTAATTAGGAATTTGTTTTCTTTTAGGATAGTTTTTATTAAACTTTTGAGGGTTTTACTAGAATAAATAGAGGGCCCTAGGTCATCCAAAGAGGGGAACAGAACAGAGGATTATTCGAAAGTGAAGGAGAAAAGCTTAGCGTGCTCTTACCATTCTTTTCCGGGTTGTATTTTCTTCCATGATTTCTTTTGTGATTTTTATTATGACTATGTGTAACTAAATGACTTTTCTAAGGTTTATGATGAAGCCATGACATGATTATTCCCGAAGTATCTTGTTGCTTATTTTTTATTACATGCCATGTTTAGTTCTTAATCTTTGTGCTTAATCTATTCTAATTTCGAATGTTCTTGTGACTGGCCATCATTGTGAATTTGTTTCTAGATATTTAGATAAATCTGAGAGGATAACCAATATCAATTAGGCTTATTGGAACTAAGATTAAGAAGAGTAGACAAACTAGTGGGGGATGACCAATATCAAACTAGTCCTACTTGGTTGACATTATTCTTCAGTGCTTAATGGGTTTGTATGTGTTTAACTGTATGCCTAACCAATAGGATATAGTTATCACGTATAGACACAGGAGTTGATGCCTGACCAAGGATTAATTCATATTTTAGAAAGAACAACCTTAAACATTGGCATAGTAATTAGAGAGTAATTGGCTTGAAGAAAAGGGAATAGGATTGTTATTGGTGGATTCATGACCTTAGGCTTTCATCATATTAATTCGTTAAACCTTCATTCGTTGTGTGTTTTCATTATTCACATCCCTGATTTAATCTTAAGTTGAAGTTTCTATTATTTTTCGTAATCAACTTGTTGAATTGGTATTAAAAGCAATCCCTGTTGGATCGATCTCGTATTTGCAAATATTTCTACAATTGATTCGTGCGCTTGCGAGTTTAATTTGGTTTAAATTAATCTATTATTTAGGTTAGTTTAAATACACATCACCCTCAGGACATAGGAATGAGGCACACGATCCGAGCTACGAGGCATTCCCCTACCAGTGATATCGTGTCATCCTCTCTGCTTTGACTTCACTTATAATAGCACATTCTGCTTGTATTCTAAATTAGATATATACTCTGAACATGTCATGCATTATCATTATCATTTTATGGACGGCTGAATACTATTATATTATGTAGTTCGAGCGAAATTAATATGCATGTTTTCTCATGTTCTTGGCATATGCATTCATTAAATGGCTAGCGTCACTCTCGGGTATCAGCCAGCACGTGGTCATCCCGATGATCAGGACATGTCATCACTAGCGTTAAGTGATGACATGAACAAATATTAAAATGGAATTTAACTCTTAAGTATGGAGCTTTGAATCTCCAAATGGACACATAGCCAAATAAATTTACGGTTTAACTTGACTAAAAGGAGTCGATTGGGAATTTGGAGCTCCAAAGAAAATGATTAATTAAAACAAGCTTTAGAATTTGTTCATCTCGTCATTTAGTGCTAGCAACATTATCACTTAATATTTATAACGTCATCACTTAACGTTGGTAACTTAGTGAATGTTTAATTTTTAAAGAGTTAGGTGAAATTTTTTGAAATACTTAAAACCTAAAAATTAAGGAAAGGGATCCTCTCCAGATCCCTTCCACCAAATCCTGTCAATCAACCAATCAGGGCCCTTGAAATTTGATCCAACAGCTAAAAACAAGCGGCTCCTTTAAAAGTTATAATAACTTTAGCCGTTGGATCAAATTTCAAGGGTCCGAATTTGTTGATTGACATGATTTGGTGGAAGGGATCCGGAGAGGATCCCTTTCCAAAAATTAAAAAGGAAAATTAATGAAAATGGTTTGAAAACTTTGAGTTTTAACGATAAGGACAAAATAAAGGGTAAAGTGAATAGTACCAGGATTTACTTTTTAGTGTAAAAATATGATTTTTTGTTAAAGTGAACATTACCGAGAGTTTTTCGTTAAAGTTCCAAATTAAAAGAAGGATGGGTATCCTAATGATTGGTTCATCCCTTATTCAAGAAATATAATATTTTCTTTTTCATTTTTTTTTATTTTTTATTTTTTACTATAAAAAGAAAAGAAAAAATGGAAAAAAGGGTGAAGAAAAACTTTTTGTTTTGAAGGATTGGAAAAAAAGCTGAGAGAGAGAGTCAGCTGATTAGTCTAGTCTACATAGTATTTACCGCATACGCATAAGCTGTCACTCTCACTCAATCTGTCTCTTTCTCTCTCTGTTATCTCCGCCATATCCATCCATATGCCTTCCTCCTCACCTCCTCCCTCTTTCTTTTTTTTCCTCTCGCTCACCAAACCCAACCTAAACCTCCATTAGGAAAATCTCTCTCTCTCTCTCTCTCACCCCCCTCAGTATATACATCTCTCTCTCTCCATACATATCAAAAATGGCTTCAACGCCGCCGCACTGTTCAATCACGGCGACTAAGCCTTACCAGAGCCACCAATACCCCCAAAACCAGCGCCTAAAATCTCAGCGCAACGCCCGCCAACCCAATCAATGGACGACCCAACAAGTCTCCCTCCCAAAGCCTCTGCCTTTACCCTCCCAACCACCGCGCTCCGCCCCAAGGCCGCCGCTTCCCACCCCCACCTCCTCCTTTTCATCCCTCTCTTCTCTCCCTCCTCCAAAATCTGATCTTGTCACCGCCTTCTCGGGCCGCCGCTCCACCCGATTCGTCTCCAAAATGCACCTGGGCCGCCCCAAGACCACCGTCGGCTCCCGCCACTCGGCGCTGGCAGAGGAGGCCCTGCACCACGCTGTCCAATACGGTAAGAATGATCTGGCTCTTGATGATGTTTTGCTTAGTTTTGAGACTAGGCTTTGTGGGTCTGATGATTACACGTTTTTGCTAAGAGAGCTTGGGAATAGGGGTGAGTGTTGGAAGGCAATTCGATGTTTCGAGTTTGCGGTGAGGAGGGAGAGGAGGAGAACTGAGCAGGGAAAATTAGCTAGTTCTATGATTAGTACTCTTGGCAGGTTAGGAAAGGTTGAGCTTGCTAAGAATGTGTTTCAAACTGCTGTTGATGAGGGCTACGGAAAGACCGTTTATACGTATTCTGCATTGATTAGTGCTTATGGGCGCAGTGGGTATTGTGAGGAGGCTATAAGAGTTCTCGAGTCAATGAAAGATGCGGGCTTGAAACCGAATTTGGTTACTTACAATGCGGTAATTGATGCGTGTGGAAAAGGAGGAGTGGAATTTAAGAGGGTAGTGGAGATTTTCAATGAGATGCTGAGAAATGGGGTTCAGCCAGATCGAATTACTTATAATTCACTCCTTGCGGTTTGTAGTCGAGGGGGATTGTGGGAGGCAGCTCGAAACCTATTTAGTGAGATGGTGGATAGAGGGATTGATCAGGATATTTACACGTACAATACACTTCTAGATGCGATTTGTAAAGGTGGGCAGATGGATTTGGCATATCAGATGATGTCGGAGATGCCTTCAAAGAATATTTTGCCCAATGTGGTTACTTATAGTACTATTATCGATGGATACGCTAAGGCTGGTAGATTAGAAGATGCACTCAGTTTATTTAATGAAATGAAGTTTTTGGCCATCAGTCTGGACAGAGTTCTGTATAACACATTGCTTTCACTATATGGGAAGCTTGGTAGGTTTGAGGACGCTTTGAATGTTTGCAAGGAGATGGAGAGTGTTGGGATTGCGAAGGATGTTGTGTCTTATAATGCACTTCTTGGTGGGTATGGGAAGCAAGGGAAGTATGATGAAGTTAAAAGAATGTACAATGAGATGATAGAAGAACATGTATCACCAAACATATTAACTTATTCAACATTGATCGATCTGTATTCAAAAGGTGGTTTGTATGCAGAGGCAATGAAGGTTTTTAGAGAGTTTAAGCATGCAGGGTTGAAGGCTGATGTTGTGCTTTATAGTGAACTTATCAATGCTTTGTGCAAAAATGGACTGGTGGAATCTGCTCTTTCTTTGCTTGATGAGATGACCAAGGAAGGGATTCGACCTAATGTTGTCACTTATAATTCAATAATTGATGCCTTTGGTCGGTCAGCAGCTACAGAATGTGCAGAGGATGCTGCTCCAGGAGGCATTGTGCTACAGACCGGATCTTCATCTACAGTTTCTGAAAGGAAGGTCTTTGAAATTCAGGTGGGAGATAGGGAGGATAACAGATTTATGAAGATGTTTGGGCAACTTGCAGCTGAGAAAGCAGGTTATGCAATAAAAGATAGGAAGGTTAGACAAGAAATCTTGTGCATTTTGGGAATCTTTCAGAAGATGCATGAGCTAGACATCAAGCCGAATGTTGTCACATTTTCTGCCATTTTAAACGCGTGCAGGTACATCTCTTTACCTTTCGTATATGGTGTATTGAGGACCTTGTTGCTTGAAGATCTGTTAAAGTCAATTTTTAAACTGTGCATTACTAGCAATTTAGATTTATTTGTACCTTACATATTTCATAAGTGTTTCAGTCTCAGTTTCTTATGGTGTATGCCTTACATACTGTGTCATGCTTCTCAAGAGTTTGCTTTCATTTTCTGTACGGAGCAGTTGAGCTCTGTGGGTTGTGAGGCATGTCAAGAACATGAGAGTACGTGAAGTAAAATTTATGGTTATGATACAGTTAGGAATTATATGCACTGGAGGGTTCTTAAATATATGCACTGATATAGGCAGAGTGGAACCTCTCAAACACAACAATTGTAGACATATGTTTTAAGGACTGTTTACTAATAGTAAGTTGTTAGTCCAGAAAAGAAGCAAATCAAGCAAAGGAAACTCTACCTACTTCACTTCGTTTCAACTCGTGGAAGATGAAAAACAACCATTATTCATTGTAATGTAACCACTATTCATTGTAGTGTCATTGAGGTTATTATGCTACAATGTCAATGACCAGTTGGTTTGATTAGGATGTCTAATGTTGAGTACGATGTGGATTCTTTAATCTCCGTTGCATTCCCCTAATCTTATGTTTTTAATGTAAACATAGTCCAATAGCATCCCAGAATATATGGTTAATTTCGGTTTCAATGGCCTTTCAATGCAGCCGTTGTAAATCATTTGACGATGCTTCAATGTTATTGGAGGAACTCCGGTTGTTTGATAATCAAGTTTATGGGGTTGCCCACGGACTTCTTATGGGCTACCGGGATAATGTATGGGTTAAAGCTCAGTCTCTGTTTGATGAAGTTAAGCAGATGGACTCTTCGACTGCATCTGCATTCTATAATGCTCTGACCGACATGCTATGGCACTTCGGACAGGTAAGCTTTAGAAGATGCCACCTTTTCAGGTGTAACATGTTTTTCCCTTACCCCAAACAATTCAAGGTCTAAATTTTTTTCCCCATATTAAGGTTTTTCATTTTTATCAACGTGTATTTTAATAGAAACAAGGGGCACAACTGGTTGTGCTTGAAGGGAAACGCCGAAATGTATGGGAAAGTGTGTGGTCTGATTCGTGCTTAGATTTGCATCTAATGTCTCCTGGGGCTGCCCGGGCAATGGTTCATGCATGGTTGCTCAATATACGCACTATAGTGTTTAAAGGCCAACAATTACCGAACCTGTTAAGGTTTGCATTTTTTCCCATCAAACAAGTCACTGTTTGCATAATATTTGTTAGAATGTTGAGTTTATTTGTCGGACTCCCTACAGCATTCTAACAGGATGGGGGAAGCACAGCAAAGTAGTAGGTGACAGTACCTTACGACGAGCTATTGAGGCACTTCTTACTAGCATGGGTGCACCCTTTCACATTGCCAAGTGTAACTTGGGTAGGTTTATATCGACGGGCTCTGTGGCTGCTGCCTGGTTAAAAGAATCTGGGACGCTGGAGGTGCTCGTTCTTCACGATGACAGGACTTACCCAAAAGGTGCACATTTGGACCAAATCTCCAATTTTCAAGCGCTAGCCTTGTAGTTGTTTGTAACATATGCAAATTTTTTGTATTCTTGTAAACATGTTAACGAAATGTAATATATTTGTATCATGAGTTAGCATAGCGTTTTAGACGGCGCTTTCTCTCATCAGCTATTTGGGACAAGGTTGATGCTCCCTTTTCTCAATCCGAATTTGGAAGTTTGCAGTGTATTTTTCTGTAGTAGCGGTTGTAGGCTTTTCGGTGAAAGAAAAAAGTAGACATTTATGCTACTGATACACAAGTGATTAAAGTTGTTTCCTTGAATTCATATGGGCCTCCCAACAAATGAATGCAGTATTTTGCCTTAACCTTTGTTCCTTTTACAATCAACATTAAAGGTGAGTGAGAGGAGCGACGGTGAATTCTAAAATATTTTTGCGATGACGTCCCAATCCAGTAAATACAGTGTGCGAGGAAATTTTTCCCCTATTCACCAAAGAACGAAGTTTTCATTTTTTCTTCTCAAGGGTTAGTGGTTTTAACTTGGGAATCAAGCAAGGTGGTTGAAAGACTGATCAAGTTATACACGACAGAGAGTCGCATACGATACAATTATAAATTTGATTGTGTTCTTAAAATCAAACACTTGGAACTTCAAGATGAATGAGAACACCGATAATGTCAATAAAACATACTAGGATGTCTAATCGTGATTTGAAAACAAGAAACATTACATAATCTGTTGTTAAGATATGTGAGACCTTTCAGGCCCCCCAACTCAATCCTACCCTTATGAATCATCCTGTATGTCACTAATTTCCACAAGTACAAGACTAGTCATCTTAAAATTCAAGACCAAAAATTAGGTCATGAAGGACCTCAACCGTGGTGGAAGTTTTTGCTATGAGAAATACAAAATTTATATCACACAACCGTACCTGCCTACATGAAGCGAGGAGAAATACAGCGAGTGGCTCTAATTTTCTAAGCTCTTTTCCTAGGCTAAGCTCATCTTCAACCTCCACACAGCAAGGGCATTATCCGATTCAATATTAGATATTACCCGAGGTGCATTTCTATTAGGCACAAACAGATATTCAGTAAGTCTTCTTTCTCAAAACAGGCTTCCGCACTTCCTTCTTTGCAGTTGTAGTGAATCCGGGTGTTGGTATTCCCACTGTGGATTGGTACAAGTCCTTCAAGCTTCAAGGTGAGGCATAACAAAAGTAGACAACAATTACAGCATGTTCATGAGGACAAAAAGTTCCAGAACCAGTAAGCAGCAGATGTAGTTGGGAGAAAATAATATAACAAATACCTTGGAATAGTGGCAAACAGAGCAATCACTGAGACGCCAACTATAAGAGGGAAAACTGGTGCCGGCGTCGACTCCTGTAGGTCATGGAAGTGGAAGAGGAGAACAAAGTAATATTCCATTAGCCTAACTCTAAACTCAATTCATAGCCTCACACGCAAAAACTTGAACCATCCTAAACAAAAGTAAGCACCACAATAAACTCAGAAGCATCTAAGTTATATGATTTAAGAAAATAAGGAAAGGGGTGTATAACTTTAAAGCATTGCACTCTTACAAGATTGTTGAAGAACAATTGGAAAGAGAAGTAGAACAAACCTGCTTGTGGTGATCCTCCTCAAATACATATCTGAGGGGGCCAACATGTATACGAGTATTCTGCTCTAAATCAACCTCAATAACCGCGGATTCAAACTTATGGTTGCCTGACGGAAGACTAGAACGAAGCTGCAGAAGGTGCTTACCCTTGGGTAAGTCCTTCACTTGGAAAAAGTTGGAAAGTGGAAGAGGGAAGACGGACTCCATAGAAAGATCACTAGATGATTTGATTTCCACCAGTATGTGTGGATGCAGTTCCTCTATTCTCTTTCCTTCAACATGGCAACTTAAAACAGTTGTGTCTGGCTGTTCAAAAACCAGAAAATCTAATCCTTTGATATCCTCGTGTCCAACCTACAAAATTACCAAAACCGTGAATAAATATGTAGTTATATACAAATGGGAAGCAACATTATCAAAGACTTAATTTCTAAATACTGGACTGATCTTTCCATTCCAAGGAAGTTCGGTCTACTATACTGCAAAAATTTTCTAGCTGCTAACCTTGATGGGAACAGATTCTGGTGACGCACGCTCAATTTTAGCACTACCCAAACCATCCCTTTTCACTACTTTGATTACATAGGTTGTGTCAGGAAGAAGTCCTCTCAAACGAAAACTTCCAGATGAATCAGTCACTGTTTCCTCGTAATAGCCTTTTGATTCTGATCTGCCCTCAACCAACACGCCTTCTTTTGGTTGGCCAGACAATAGAGTAACGACACCCATAGCACTGGAAAGGGTATAAACCAACTTAATATCTCACAGAAAGAAGCATAAATTAATATCAAATCTGTAAGTTTCCACGTGGTTACACTGATACAAATCCTAATGTACCATCATAAGTATAAATGAAACAGGTTTGGTTTTAAAGACTTCAAAACTTGGACCACGCATGCACAGATAAATATGCTGCGAAGTATATAATATGGATTAAAGTTATTTTTGGAAAAAGAAAAAGAAAACTGATTAAAAGTCAAAATCACAATAGCATAAACTCATATTAAGATAATTACCAAAAGCGAACAATGATGACTAAAAAGGGAAGGAAAGCAAAATCAATCAGGGAAGTTGTACCGCACAAGAATTATATCAAGTTTCAAATCAATTTTATCAATTCTTGGCAAAGGAGAAATCCGTGGATAAAATTTCTACAATCTGGAAATAGTTTAATCCGCTAATTACTTCAAATTTATAAATTCCAAATTGCAATAAACATGTAGTTCAAAATTCTTAATATGAAAGAGAGGATGGTTTGTCAACATTTATGTGCGCGACACCAATAATAAAAATAAACTTTTTACACGGATCACATTTAAAAAAAAAATTATGCAAATCAAATACAAGAGAAGACTAATGGAAAACCTGTAAGCCACTCGAGTAGCCAAGAAAATAGCTTCTTTAGACTCCCCAGAACCAAGATCTATCGCCAGTGCTGGAGGAGAAAAGGCAAACTCCTATAGGACGTCAAAAATTCACTTGTTAGGTGGAGTGATTAATTATAGCCTTAGCATACAAATAACTCATCGGGTTTTTAGGGGCCTGTCCGTAGTTCTATCTTTTGTATTATGATCAATCTACAATGGCCGGCCAAGGATTTTCTCTATATGAGGACAAACTTACACTATAAGGGCTCGTTTGATGTATAGGATTGGCTTGGCTTGGATAATCCACTAGATTCAATGAATGTCGAATAAAAATATGGATGTCAACTTGCAAAGTTTGGTCCAAGTGAACATAGAAGATGGAAAAGTCATGAAGAAAACTGGTCCCTCTCAATCCTACCATTTTTTGGGGATTAGGAGGGATAAGTTTTCATCATGATTTCTCCATCTTCTATCTTCACTTGGACAAAATATGCAAGTTGGCATCCATATTTCCATAAAACATTCATTAAATTTAGTGAGTTGTCCAAGCCATGCCAATCCTAAACATCAAACGAGGCACAACAGTACTAACATAATATGAGAAAAATAGAGCTAACTAGCTTGTAAATTATATAAACAAAACTCTCAATTGCAAATTTCAAAGCCATAACAAGTTTACAAACCCATTGCATGTGGTACGGGTACCTGAAAGAAAAACTGACTCTTGAAAGTAGAAATAAACGAGTTTTTATCTCTCTTTTGATAGTATCTTTGAAATAATGTAACTTTGTAAAGAACCCTAACATTATGACATAAATAAAAAAGATGTATACATGTCTTGCCAGTGTGTGTTACAAAAACATCATAGTCCTTAGGAATTATATGTCAGATACACATACACACAACATAGATGACTGTATTTTATATATATATGTGTGTGTGTGTGTGTGTGTGTGTGTATTTATACAGAATCTTTAAGATACATACAGTAAACTTCAACTGAACAAATATCATTGTTCTTTAGACTAGTCAAAAGATAAAAAATGAGAAAAATGTCATTGTACTTCAAACTGTAAAAACAATTATATATCCTACGGACTTTTGCCTAAACTAGCTTTACAGTCATTTTAATTCCAATGTTATTTTAGCAAGATGCATGGTGGAACTGAGGTTTCTTGTCAGACTCTATTTCTAAGCAAAGGTAAGTAATGCAAGTGTGACTAGTTTTGTGACCAACATCACCAACCATAAATATAAGACAAAAGTAACATATATTTTTTTAGTAACATGATTGATGATTGTTGAACACATCTTGTAACATCCTAATGCATTCAAAATTACTTAACTCGTACATTATGAAGATCCAAAACAAGGAGAGTAAAGAAAGAGAATGCAGAATAGGAAGAAAAGGAGAGTAATTAGCTTGTATATCCTGGAAGATAATAGGAATCTTGCATTCAGAATGCATATCCTCGAAGGGTACCTTTAGCAGAGGACGGAGATAGAATGTCCCTGGAAATAAGTTGTTAAATAGGAATGCTCCACCAACTCCAGATACCGAGTTGTTTCTGTAGCCATCATCGCCACTCAAAGATAATAACACTGAAGGAATAGTCTCTTTAGCATAATCTTTAGAATGAATATTTACAGAAATTTGGCCAAGCTTCTGACACGAAAAGGAATGAGGCCCAACTTGTTTTAAATGATACCCAGGCTGCACAAAATGGAAGACATTAGGTTGATAGCAAGGAATTGCAGTTTCACGTATTTCTTGTACTCAGTTCACAAGTGAAAATAATCTTAGTTCATTCCTCTCTTAATCATTGGTATTACAGTATAAAATGTGTACCAACCATTCATATGTATTATCTATGTACTTTGACCATCTTAAGCTGTAACAAATTGCAGGGTAACAAGCCAGGAAGAGAGAATCTTAATGATGGAACATATCAACCTCTCCTTTGTTCTTCATTTAATTTATCCGTATTGAAAACAAAAAGATATGAGTAAGCACAAATATGTCAAAAAGTTAAAAGGTTGGTGAATCACAAGTTTACCTGGGGAGGTTTATACGACAATCTCAAGACAAAGAGAAGTAAAGTGCAAGGTCTCCAAGTTTGTACTATCTTTTAAATTGCCTTACTAGATTTTCTTGGCCTCCTATGTAGCACGTTTTAATTCTTGTAAATTCCAAACAAATTTTACAAACCACCACCTAAAATCCAGAAAGTGCACAAAGTGCAAACAGCAATTATCAAGTCATCAATATTCAAATGCATCACCTTCAAGACGGTTAAAAAAAGTACACCATGCTGGACACTTTACTGCAGAAAGTAAATTAAGGTTTTAGTAGATGTCCAAACCTTTGAAGCCTCAACATGGTATGTTATTTCATCATACAAAGGTCCCCCAACAAAAGCACCATCCATTCCCGTGGTAGTCTCCAGTACCATTTCACCGTCCTTAAGTTGAGCAATGTAGCTATCCCCAGCAGCAAGAATCTTAATATGAACTTCGGGAAGAGGGGGAGAGACTGATCCTGTAATATATAAACCCAATCGACCAGAGAATGGAGGGATTGAAGCTTGGCAGCCATCATTTGTAATTAAGACCTGATGGAGAAAAGTTTCAAGATTAATCTTCGATAAAAAAAAATAATGGACTTTCATTTCTTCAGTTGGAAAAATTCAAACCCAATGCATACATGATGTTGTCTGGGATAAAACAATATCTTCCTCGTCTCATCAGTTCTGCAAAACATCACAGCTCGAGTCAGAAGCAAAAAATGGTGAAGTAATAGCAAACAGTAACACAAATGCAGTACTACACCAAGTTTTCTTTGCAAGAGAGTAATTCTTAAAAGGATAGAGTAACAATTCAGTGCACATAAGAAACCAAAAGACATTTCGTAGTAGACACATCTAAACATTTGAGATGTGCAAGAGCCATGACTGATTAGTTATAAAGAGAAACAATTAACTATGAACCTTGGATCCTTAGGAACAAAGGTAAGCCTTTCTCCGCGATTGGCACATGCAGAATATTCATACACTACAGCACTTTGATCATTTCCACTGGAAGTGAGTCTAGCTGTGGTCTCATCTATAATACTGCCCCCGGCATTCAGAATATCCACAATGAAAATCTCAGGTACCTCACTGACACCCTCAAATGAGCTTGATGAAACACTGATTTGTCCTTTGACAAGATACTTTTCTCCTTTCAGATAAATAGGCTGCAAAAATAAATAAAAGATTTGGGGGGAAAGAGATTTTACTTAATCAAGATCAGTACAATTGGTGAAAAAAAAAACAAAAGGGAAGATAACACTATACCAATGGGTTTAAAGTATCAATCTTAATTGATGAGCTCCCAAAGAAAATACAAGAGTTGACAAAATGAAGTTCATGCACTCCAGGATATTCTACACATACATTCTGGGAACCTTTCTGCAATTCATAGAGAGGAGAAAAAAAAATGAATTCAGATGCCGATGCATATGCATCTTAGTTTAGAATTTTTAGATCACCGGGGGGCTTATTAAATAACAGAACAAACCTTAATTTTCAAATTAATGGAAGAACCATCTGGCTGAATCATAAAAGCGTCTACATCATGGGTGGAAATGACATTGAGCCAGTAACCTTTTTGGACAAATTCAATTCCTTTTACATCTTCCACACCAACATCCACATCAATGGAACTTTTCTCCCAGCACCAATTATCTTCTACAGCTGTGGGTTCTTCTGAATTGTGTTTGACCTAAAGTAACAACATACATCCAAAGAAAACAAGCATATTAATGGCAATTATACCAAATGAATGCTAATTCTGACATTAAAACTTTTTGTATCGTATCATAACAACATTCTGCAATGCAGAATAATTCAATAAAATGTAATGGGCAGAGACGAATAACTGTACCTCAAATCTGTATTTCCCTGGGATGACATTTTCGAAGTGAAATTCACTACTCTCATCAGTCAAATTAATTGTCCTCTTCTCTTCATTATGTTTACCAGCTAAACCAACAAGGATAACAGAAACAGATGTGCCACAATTCTCCTTGCAGGTTACAGTTCCACGTACATTGACCAATGCCTTAATTAATGACAAAAGGAGAGAAAAATCAAAACAGAAAAAATAGTAAGAAATTGCATATCAAACGTAAGCAAGCAAAATGTAGAATACTTCAGATTTTATGCTGATGAAAGAAGCAATTTTGTGTCCATCTCATTTGAGGTAATAAATCAAATGAATAACTAGACCAACCAAATCAATCTAAACTTATATGAAAAGGTATTCTATTCATGTTAGAACACAGCTTTTAGTGCATATAAGTATGCACGAGCATTGAAGACTCAAAGATGAAAAATAAGAATAAAAAGGAAAAGGGTCTATTATTGGCACTCCAAAAATCTAATTGTGCACTCCTCATAAAAGTATTTTTCTTTTTGACTATAGAAAGTTTGCAGTGCACAATAGAAAGTTTGCAGTGCACAATTAGACTTTCGGAGTGCCAATAAAAATTCGCAAAGAAAAAAGTTGTTATATATTATGGAAAAACAAATATCCGTATCATTTAAGAAAATTCACCTGAGAAAACTTGAGGTTCAATAATGGACCTTTGACAGCAACATCGATATAAGACGGCAAAAACATTAGGCCAGAAGCACTGTCAGGGGTAGCTGATATAGCAGATAAACGATATTCACCAGGTAGGACCTGGGCATAAAAGGCAAAGAAGATGTAAATTGCATAGGCAAAAGGGGTTAAGTTTGGATTCACAATACATAAACCAATGAATGCGTGGCTGAAAACCCACCTAAAATAGGCAACCAAAAAAAAAAAGGAAAATTACAGCACACAATTAATTTACTATGTTGATAACTGCTTACACAAAAAATAAAGAAGTTGTCTTCTCCACCTCATCATACAAAGACTAAGTTGGTTCAAAGAATTTTTCTTTATAAAAAATTCTAATGCAGTTCAAGCAATCCTAGGATCAGAACTGGATTCTAAAACAGGAACATGTCAGTTCATTGACCAAAGTTTGCATCACTTCACAAATGTAGTAAGTTCACACTTGCAGTATCAAACACGTATAAATTAAATTAAAAGGAGCAAAGAGTAATTAATTCTGGCTTCAATCATTGAGAACTGGGCCACTTACCCATTCTCTATCATAATCTCAACCATGTCAATATCAGAAAATACTACTTGTTTCTAGACACGCCCAGAAATAAAGACCACCTCCTGATTGCACACCAACATACCTCAAAGCAGAAATTTCCACTTCCATCAGTCTGTTTCACTTGCGGTTTGACATTTTCAGGGCCACGAGTCAGAGCTACCTAAATTTAAATATGAAAATATTATTCCTGCATATAACATAGAAAGAAGAACATAGGGAATGTGATCTTTACCTTTGCTTTGTAACCAGCACTAACCATCTGAACCACACCACAGACATCATGGGAAACTGCTTTAATATCCATTACTGAAGCCATATTTGGTAATACCTGGATCAACAAGCAAAGTAAGAAAGAAAAATATAACAGAGCACGATTCATTATGATGGAAACCGCCTAGTTAAACGCAAAATACTAAACATTGTAGCTTCTAATAACACATAAGATGGTAACCTTGTTATAGACTCAAAGTAAAAGTTCAGAAACAGGTTCTCATAAAATATACCAAATAGTCCTTCAAACTGCTGAACTTGTAATGCTCCTTTGTGGCTTCTATTGCATAGCGATTGGAAGTAATCTGCAACATTCAACAGCTAAGTACCCTAAATTCATTACCGATAACAATAACAATAGTATGTTGTCTAGTTTAGAACCATCAGGGATGGACTTGTAAATCTTTTGCAAGGAGGTTGAGTGCAACTCTCTCTTTCTAATTTTATCCAGCTCCTTTGATTTGAAAGGATAAAGACTACCCAAGGTACACGTTCTATCCTAGACAATTGATCATAGTAAGGCCATCACTTGCAAATTGCAATATGGTTCAAAAGAGAAGACTTAATACGTGCCTTTCTTCCCATTGGCATATCATGTGTTTGGGTGAAGCTAAAATGTAGTTTGTTTCTTTGTGGAGGCTTAGGGAAGTAAGATTGTGTTTCCCACATCTCGCATAATTGTTTAAGGAACAGCTAATAGCAAACTCCAAGGCCCTATCAGCCGTTCCTTTGGTGGAGGTAAAAACGCCAAATATTGGCCATTTGTTGAGCTAAATGCCAGGACTTTTCAATCAAATTACCGGCCGTGAGCTTTTGGGCTTTTTCATGATTTCATTGTGTAACAAAGGAAGCTAACAGGGAGGGAAAAAGGTAGATGCATACCTGGTCAAGCTTGTAATATCCTTGTTTGTCAGTGATGGACCTTTCATGACCGTCAACTTTAATTTTAACACCTTCAACGCCTTCATCATTTCCATCCACAACTCGTCCCCCAACAGAAAATCCAGTGACCTACACACAAAAAAAAACAAAAAACAAAAAAGATGAAACTGTCAAATATAAATCCAAACACAACACAAGAATAACTAATGTCAGCAATACACAAATAAATTAGATAACATTTTCAAAGGGATGAAGGGACTTCCAATTGTCTAATCTAATTGAAATCAGTGTGAATAACATATTTGTACTATAACTTTATACAGGTATACATAATTGCAATATGACAGTTTCACATTGATGGATGGGCAGCCAATCAATAGATTTAACCCAAACCAAATGAGGCTAAATGACTTATAGTGGTTATATACAGTTTAATCTTGTATATTTTTAAGGGCCTGTTTGGTTCACGGAATGAGTTATTTGGACACTTCCCATACATATTCGTAATAGGTTGGGAATGAAATGATTCCAATCCTTTATTTGAAAATGCTGGGAAATGGTAACAAGGAAATACATTTTATTTCCATTCCAAAGTTTGGTTTTTGTAGTAATAGGAATTAAGGTTGGGAATGAAATGATTCCAATCCTTTATTTGAAAATGCTGGGAAATGGTAACAAGGAAATACATTTTATTTCCATTCCAATGTTTGGTTTTTGTAGTAATAGGAATTAAAATTTTTCCTACTTCCCAATAATACCCTTATTAAAGAAAAAGAAACACCAAGAATATTTAGGGACAAAGTTGTAGTTGTAGTTAATAATGAGGGTAATTTAGGGATGAGAGCAATAAATACTTTCACAAGGCAAGTGAAAAGCAAACCCAAGGGGGCCCAAGGGTTTCAACTTCCCCCTTCATGGGAGTTTGAAACCCATGTGACATGATTAGAATTCCCACGAGTGCACTTTCCACAATTAGGAAATTATATAGCCATTCCCAAGCTCGTAATACGTGAACCAAACAGGCCCGTAGAAAAAAACAGAAGTATCTCGGGAAGACAAATTGTGCAACAAATATCAAAACACCAAATGTCTGAATTTTGACCTTGTAGGCCGCTATACATCTTACCTGGAACTTCTGAGGAACTGTTACATGTTGATGCTCAACAGTTACAGACATGACAGGAGGTGAAACATCAAATATTGTGTTTTCCCCCTTGTAATAAGGTATGAGCTCATACGTTCCTGCCAATGATTCAATGAAACTGAGCACTAGGTTCAATTTGAAGGCAGTAAAAAGTGAGATGCATATGATGAGCATTTTCCAAGCAAGAGGGCTTCAAACCAGATGAATCTTGAACTCCATTAACAGAATAAGGTGGCATGATAACTAAGATTTGTGACTACGTATACGACATAAGGTAGCAAGGCAGTGGTTAGCGAAAAAGATCATCTAAACGTTTGTCTGAATATAAATGTTCTGTTCTTTGTCTGCACCCACTACCCCTTTCTTTTAACTTTTAGAGGGTAAGAGGTGTGATTTTGTCCGCCAACCAGATTTTTCTGTTAGGTTTTCCAAGGAAAACAAAAACATAGTTTTCTGCAATAGTTGCAAGCATTTAACTATGTATTAAAAGAATATCATGTATAACGTTGTTCACTTAGTATTAAAAGAAATGCCAAATGCAGCTTCTATATAGTTTGTTGACCACAAACTCTAAAAGTATACAATCTTATATGATTTAAAATGCACCGATCAGTTAAACATCTCAATGGAACATCTACCACAAACAATCAAACTTTAAATAATACACAAAGCGTAAATAAGCAGAAGTTATAAAACAAAGAGGACATATATGGGGGAAAAAGTGTAATGAAACTGCCTAAAATAAACCAAAATAAACAGCAAACGTATACAATTACCACAAGGTATTGATTTAAACATGAACATCCCATGAGCATCAGATACAGCATGGCACAGTGCCTTCCTCATCCCAGAAGAAGTTCCAGAACCTTGGGGACAATCTACCTCTAAGACGTCATCTGAATATAAATAAACGTGAACTCCCAATATTGGATTTCCCTATCCCAAACAAGAAGAAAGAAAGAAATCAGTCTACAATCTAAGTAGATAAACTAGAAGTCCAATTTCACCTTACCACCACCACATTAGGGGAACCAACATCAATTAGAAGAAAACAACTATAAATAAATCAATCCAACTCTTGTACTGATGGATGGATTTCTCAATTCATTAGCTGCACACATTTAAGATAGGGACTTGTAGACAAAGCAAACTGTGTGATGAACAACTGTCATCTCTAAAGTAACATTCTTACCTGAGAAACAACAAATCCACGAATATCATACCCAGGGACAAAGAAAATGTCATCCACTACGTCATTTCCGAACCTCAAATTCACCTGCAAGAAGTATATAATTTCCACAGGAGTGTCATATAAATTTGTAAAGGCTTATCAATGGTAACATAATATAATCTTAAGAAGCCATGTAAGATCATATAATCTTACAAAGCCATGTAACTATTATAATCTTATAAAACCAGTAACATGTTATAATTTTATAAAACCAAGTAACCTAATATAAGTTGACATACTCATATATTTGGCAAGAAAGGGCCAGAGAAATTCAATGGGAGATAAACACAACACACAGGTCCAAAAGAAAAGTAAAACAATTACGGCAGAAGAAAGAATAATAAATGAACCTTTGTTGAACCTCTTATTTCAACTTTCAAGTCAGGGTGCGAAGCACGTAATTCATATTTTCCTGCACACAAGAAGGATATTTGATAACAAAGTTATTCATCTGCTGAAAAATGGACTAAATGAGAGAGACGAATACAAGGAAATCTTTCATTCATAAAATCGGTCTTGGAAACCAAATCATGATATACAACCGATGCATAATGAAAATTGCAGTTTCACAAGGGGACCAAATTATCACAACAGTTGAAGTGTACAGGACATATGGGAAACATAATCAAATTATAATATCTTTTGAAAAGTATGTGACATATTGAAAGGATTTATGAATTGTGATACACAAAAGCTCAAGTTTTGTACCTGGAATAATATTTTTGAACAAGTAACTCCCCCCTGGTGATGTTATAACAGAAGAAACAACACCACCAGTATCAGACAAAAGTTCAACTTCAATATTTGGAGGACCTCCATTTGGAACGGAACAACTCCCTCCACCAACCGTTCCCACTACTCTACCAGACAAGGAGAACCTAACCACATATACCACAAGGTAGTTTATACCAAAAGCCCAAAGGAAGGACAGAATTGCTTATAAGATCATGCAAACTCAAATAAGAGCAAAAGAGCACACCCTGTAAACTGAAAGTTAATATCTTCACTGCCATTGCAGCCAGAATCATCAACAATAACAGGAACCTAGAAAACACTACTGTTGTCAGATTTCAGGACAAGCGCAAATTTTGAGTCAACGAGCCACATATAGGAATAGATAGAAAGACAGAGAAGAAAAATTAATAAACCTTGTCTGGGTTCCATGACCATCCCTCTGGGCCGTTAATTTTAATAACAAAAGAACCCTGCGTTATCAATAACGGCAACGAGAAGCATTGAACAAACAACAGAACGTTTCAGTCAAGCAAGCAATATCAAGTGTATGGCTTTTCGTGATCGCCTCCAATAATTTAAAAAACAACACAACATCATCACTGAAGCATGAGAGCACGCGAAAAGTAAAGATCCAGCGAAATCCGCCACCGCGAAAAAAGAACAGCAAATAATACCTTGTGATATACGGGAATGAAGTAGTAACCATTGGGAGCACATTGAGTGCTATCCTTCAACAACCCATCAACTGTGCGAAGCTCAACCTAAAATCCCAAAATTAAATTTGTTACTTATTCGATATCTTGTATCTGGGCTTAGATTACTGACGAAAATGCAGTAAAATTCAGGGAGTAATTCCAAAATTTGTTTTACCGTGATGTGAGAAAAATCCAATTTAGCATCGGTGGGCTTCCTGGCCTTGATCAGAGAAAAGCGAGCCTGCAAGTTTATTGTGTGATTACTTACTCGAACAGGTAAAAGGGTTTAACCCATTAACTCAAACAGTGAAAAAGATGACGTTATTTACCTCGACGAAACCGCCGCAGCCGTGGACCGAATCGGCGAAAGTGGTAGAGAGGGAAGAGGTTGTGAGGAAGAAGAAGAAGAGGAGCAAGGGTGAGGCGTGGTCTTTGATGCCCATTTGGCCTCCCTCGTGTGTGTGTTTTGGAGTTGAGGGATTGGCGAGGGCTCAGAAGAAGATGTTTCTCTGCAACTGAAAGCAACGACGCAGATCTGGCTAGTTTATATGATCCATCAGTTAAAGAACAAGCTGCGAGAGAGTATTTCATTACGGTGACTTCTTTTTCTTTTATTTTTTGTGGGAGATTTGACTAAAAACCCAACACAACGAGCTAGTAACGGTCATGGTCTAAAATATCCATAATATCCCGATATTTTCATCGAAATTTCCGTGTTTTTAGACTACCGATATTTCCGATGTCATCGATATTTCCGTATTTTTTAAATTTCTATATTTAAAAAAACAGCAAGAGGATTCGAACCCCTCCAATTTTACTCTTTCAACACCTTAACCACCATATCACTTATATTTTTGTGAACATATGCTAAAATATTTATATATTTTCTACACTCACAATGTTTGCCAGCTCGCTAAATAATCAACTTAAATCAATTAAATCCATCATGCAATGCATTTCCTTCCAATTTTTTATGATAAACTAATAGATAATTGACTAAATAAACATCCTGCAAAGTTTCAATAAAAATTTTCAAGTTTTTCTTACAATTTCCGTGGTTTTTATTCAATTTTTATCGATATCGATAATATATTGATATTTCCATAGAAATTTCCGTGTTTTTGGACTACCGATATTTCCGATATCAACGATATTTTAGACCTTGGTAATGGTTGACATTTTAATTGTAAACAAGAGTGGAACTTAACACCACCTATTTGTAAGGCCACTCACAAGTAGCCCAAAAATTAAGTTTGATTCCATTTTTATGGCAATCGAACTCTTGTATTGAGTCGGAAAATTTGTCTTTCTGTAGTTGGCGATTTCAATTCTTGAATTCAATATATTATACTAATTGTTGGAACCGTACATCCATCAGTATACATGTGCTTGGAACTGCATATTCATCGGTATACATGTGCTAAAAGGCTAGTGAAGAGGATAAAAAAAAAAAAGGGAAATTTGGTGAACCATTCGTAATAATAAAAATCTCCTCCCTTCTTACAAATTTTAAGGAGTAAAAAGAAATTTGAATTAAATAAGTGCAAACTAGTACAAATTCAAAAGAAACAACCTGACCCTTTTTATGAACTTGTTATAAATAAAAAATTATAATTAAGTTTTTTTAGTAAAACAGAGAAGCGCCACGCGTTTTTTTACGTCTGCAGTTTATGTCGGCTCGCTCTCCCCTTTGGGCAGGGAATGGATGCCCTCCTTAGCATTAGGTGAGGATCCTCATTAGGTGAAGACCCCCTGTTTGTAACTGTTGGATTTTCATCCAACGGTCCACAGTCTTTGCTCATGAGAATCCCCACCTAATGCTCAGGAGAGGATCCATTTCGCTTTGGGCATGCCATGCATGCGCCAAACATACAAATAAAAAATTTAAAGAATATGAATAACATCATGCTGACGTCAGTCTTACGCGTTGACATAACCCAGACTTATCTTGCAATTTCTTAATGGGTGGAATTGCTCTTCCACCACTAAAGATTTGTCAAGACTGCCGGAGGCCCAGCCCATCAATGAGCTGTCAAAAGGCCCAACCCATCTGTCAAGACTCTCGACGACAAGCACCTCCCATCTCTCTGCAACTTTCTCACTTTCACATTCACATATCCCCCACTTCAAATTCAACCTCCAAAATTCGCAGTCTCCGCCACCACCTCCAAATTCATCTCGCCGTCGACCACCATCACAACTCTCTCTCCTACATCTTCCACATCCACTCAACACGGGTCCCACTTCCACAGTTCCACCTCGAAATCGGACCTCCCTGAAGCGTAAATCGACTCCACCTCCAGCCTAATTCAAGGTAAGATTCATGTTTGACTCTTGGTTTTTGAAATTAGGGTTTTCTATTTGGGATTACGTTTGTTATATATTGGAGTTAGGCGACACTAGAGACTTTTGGCTGCTAGAAGTCATATCATCATTGTATTAGAAAAAGAAGACGTAAATTGTTATTTGTGCAAAAATATGTGCAATTTGGGGTGTTTGGTCGTAATAATCTGATCAAACTTTTAATCTTCTACTTTTGGAGGTTTCAATGGCAATTCAAGAGGTGGAGTTTGCACATTTCTCATTTGTTTTGGCATTGGATATTTGATTTTCATGCATTTTGCATTGATATCCCAATCTGTATCACGTTTACTGTTGCATTAACAATTAGGGTTTCCAATTTGTGATTTATATTATTGGGTTTTTGAAATTTGCAGAACTGGGTTTTTGACATTTGCTTGAGGTTAGCTTCAAATTTCAATTGTGGGAATGAAACGTGTGACATCATGAACTCAATTGTGGAGTGATTGTGTAAAATAATGAATGTGTCGAAACTGGAATCCGGTAGCTTGTTATGGATTCTGAAATGTGCCCTTTATATATTATTTGCTGATTGATGAATGTGTTCATTAATATTGTGGCTGATTATAATTTACATGCTGAACTGAAATGCGTTATGTGTTGATTAATATTTCAGCCAATATTATTAGCTGGTAGTGTTATTAGAGGTCAGTCAAATTCTCAGGAAGCACAGAGAAAGAGAAGCAATGAATGTGGTAGCAAGGAGCGCGTGGAATGTGTTGAAACGGTCAAGTCAGGGCGTGGAGTCAGTGAGTCAGTTGGGGTACCATCGTCATGAGCAATTGAGAGGGATTCGGGTGAAGGTGATGAACGGGAACCTGGAGTGGGCCCTGACGGTTATGCAGAGGAAGATGACATCGAGTGGGATTGAGAGGATGATAAAGCGGGAGCAAACCCACCACCTCAAAAACTCTGAGAAACGAATCTTGGCTCGCAAGAATCTCGAGCAGAAGCTCCGGTCTCAAGACCTTGCTCGCAAGCTCAAGGCCGTCCTCCTCAAGAAAGTCAGGTACCCAGTTTCACAACCACAAACTTCCTTTGTTTGCTCTCATTGAAATTTATTGGTCAGTGATTGGGTTGCTGGATTATGATTTATGCATAAATTTTACGACAAAACCCATATGCTATCATCGCTTTATTTGCCCATTGTCAACGTGAATTATTGATTAGTAATTGGGTGAAGTGAGTTGCAATAACTGGAATAGAGATTAGGGCTTTTATTGTAGGTTTACACTACACGATTTAGAATAATGGAAGGTTTTACTGTATTTAAGCCTTTTCCCAGCTTGTAGTTTGTTTTGCAGTTCAAGTGTTAAGACAACTTTTGCTTGAGTGCTTAGTTTCTTCTTGTAGTTTGTGGACTACCCTTCCCGAAAAACAACTTTGAAATTTTACTCAACCATTTGTTTGTTTTGTTTGCTTCACCAATGGTGGATAAACTGAAAGGGAAGAGAAAAATTTATTAAATTCTCCAACTTTCTGTTTGGTTATTACTAGATTTCTAGATTTCAGAATGTAGACAAGGATCTACGGCCCAAACCAAACAAGGGCCATCTCTTCACAAGGTTATAATGTTGTCAATGGAGGTTTTTTTGTTCTTATTTTTACACTTATTGCTTACCTAGTTTGTCTTTCAAACTTCCTTCTTATGTGACTATTTTTGTTTTTTTTTTTGGAAAAAAGCTTCTTCACATTAACAAACTAAAACATACACATAAGCAAACCCAAGGCCCAAACAACACACATAAACAAGCAAAACACGGGCCCAAAAAAACAAAGTACAAAGGGCCAACCAGAAGTTGAATCCCAAAACGCACAAAAGACCACAAACACTAGAAAGATCTACACCCGTCGCCGCCGATCTCGATCCGACCAAGTCCTCGTCCACAGCCAAGCATCGCCAGAGGAATTGCAGCATCTCACCACGAGGAATGGCCCGAGCACAACCACAAAGAAAGGATAGCCAGCAAGTGGTCGGAAGAAGCCAACTATCAGGAGGAAGTTCGTGGCAACCCAGGAACAACACTGCCAGAAAAGGCAGAGACAGTGAGAAGGTGGTGGTGCGTAACACCCGAGCCGGTGGGAACACCGGAACTCTACACACCATCTCGAAGTACTGCAACAAATCGTGGTTTGGAAGCGGCTGCAGATCGGAGCAGAGATGAACAAGGAGTAACGCCGTTGAGGGTAGGAAGAAATGGCCAGATCGGAAAGGACAGCAGGGGAGAAAAGGGAGAAGCAAAAAGAAAAGAAGAAGAAGAAGAAGAAGAAGAAGAAGAAGTAGAGAAGAAAGAGGAACGGGCAGAGAAGGGAGAAGGAGGAGAAAACAGGAGGAGGAAGGGAGAAGGGGCGACTGACTCCAGCCGAGGCTAGAGTCGGCGCCGGAGAAGGTGGGCAAGAGGAAGACCCTCACCAAAACGGGTGGGAAGAAGCTCTCACAGAAGGAGAGAAAATGCTTTTCATCCCCTATTCTTATGTGACTATTAACTTGTATGATGTCTTTCTTGTTTTGGATTCTTAAGTATTTTCATTATGTAACTCTTCTCGTGTTCTGAATTTATTTTTTGCAGAGGTCTGTGAGAACATCGTTCAAGCTGATTTTGGATGGTCTTCTCTTTGTTCTGGAATTTCATCTTACTGCTTGGCAGCTTCCACCACCACTCTAGTTTTACAGACGAGAATAATTTACTCGGATTTTTTTTTAAGACAGTCATGTTACATTTGAGAAATGTTATTCCAAATGCATCAGTTTTTCATCGCTCTTCATCACATCAGCTACAAGTCGATTGCGAGAATGCCCAATTTGTAAAATTGTACCTTTACTTATGTGACTGATGTGTTAACAGACTGCTAAATGGAAAATAAGAACAGAAACAATGTAAAGAAAAATTCAATGTTTCACGCTTCTGCTTCTCGTCGTCTGCCCCTAATGGATTCCGAGGTCCACCACATCCACAACACCCTGTAAGCTGTCGGAAACATTGATGATATGATAATCCATCACTTTCGATACTTGTGAGCTACCAAACCCAAGAAACTGGTCTACTAGTTTTGCAATAGAGCTGGCTGGACTGTCTGCTGGGCATATACGCATATAACATCTTCAGTACCTGATGGTCGTATAAAACATCGGCCTCTACGGTATTTAACTGCAATAGAAATAGGAACAAAGAAAATCCCCAAAATTTTGTTTGTGAATTATATACCAGTAAAGTTAGGAAAAAGGCAATTTTCTCGTGCAACAAGCAATAATGTAAAACATGCCAATTATCGCTTTGAATCAACGGGGCCACTTATGATGCCTACCAGTTTCAGCATCGATGGCTTCTTGACTGCCGGGGGGTGTCACTGCCACGGTTTCTGCATTTGCTGTAACAACAGCAGCTCTATCGACAACCTTGACCTGGTAATTAAGAAGGGGAAGAATTAGTTTCTGAATCGAGTATCATTATAAAACTTAAGAATGCTACGAAAACAATTACGAATAGGATAAACAGTCCGTAACATAGAAGATGGCCAAGGACACTTGCCTTAAGCTGCCTACTGGGAAGATCCTGGTAGAGCTCATTCCACCTCTGTATTGACCAGCCCGTATGTTTCAGAATAGCCTCGACAAGAGGTCTCTGCTCAACGCATCCCCAACAGCCTGGTTAATCAATTCACTTATAGCCAAGAGCCTCAAAGCAGCCTTATGCTGTTCTGAACCTGAAAGAAACGATCATATACTTCATTTAGATCGGTAATGGAAAATCAAGTCAGCACTCGCGCATAAAATAAATACTGCCTGGTTTTTTTGACCCCAACAAAATAAAACGCCTTGCGTGACCTTTAGCTACATCCTACATGAGAAAGCTCAGCAGTCAACCTTCTGGTAAGTGGGAACTCCAAATACCAGAGAACACTGTTCTTGGAAAAACTCATCGTTCACCAATAGGCTTCGTCACCACTGGTTTGTTAGAGGGAGGTTACTTCACAACCTCCTGCCACTTTACAACGACCATTTTTCTTTCTATTTTGCTATGTAGTGATAATTTGCCGTGTGCTAAGTTGCATTTTATTTATATGCAGCAAGAAGCCAGTAGCAGAACCATTTTTCGAGGCAGTTGAACTTGCTCGTCTCAGAGAGGAACAATGGGAATCGATGCCAGCTAAGTGAAGAGGAAGGAAATATATCATATATGTTCTTGTCAGGAATTTGAGATCTTCAGCTTGTTCTGAAGCATCAGGAAGGAGATGTCAAATTCTTGTGAGCAGTCGCAGAAGATGTAGTTCGAAATTTACATTTTTACTAAATCAAATAGTTCTAGAAGCCTTTTGTTTTTCGTGTCTCAGCAACATCTTCAAACACTTAACTGGTTTTTGTTTTCAAAGCAGTGGTAGTTGGCGATATTTGTATGATCGTTGCCACTAATCTATGTAGCAATGAATCTGTTCCCCAGTTCTCTGGAAAAATGACTTACCTGCACATCGATGCCTGTTACTATGAACAACCAAAACCTAAATAACAAAGTTCCACGAAGTTCTACCATTACAGCTATCTCCCCTAAAGCCAAATGCGTGTCATGTAACTACACGGGTAAGATTATATTCAGACAATGATATTACACAACAGATGAAAAAGAAAGCGGCGTTCATCTATGACGAATTTGAATATATCTGTACAGGCAGAACGTAATACAAGTATGGGATTAAAAACGTACGTTCCAATTCTCAGAGTCAATGACAAGCATGTGCATTGAAGTGCACTAAATGTTTTGATACCATAAACAGAAAAATCTATGCCTGCATACTTGCGTATTGATACAATACAGGTTGCATCCACCTGAAAATACTGAAAGCTCGAAAGATCCCCTTATACAAGTTCAAGTATTGAATAATGTGTCAAAATTCTAGGGGCCTGCTCTACGCAGTCAATTCACCTGCGGAAACCTTTTCAAGCAAATTCTCAAGCTCGGGGCTTATTTCAATATGATCTTCCTTCAGTCTCTGACGCATCTCAGGATCTGATTTTCCTGCAGCTATGTAAGTCTTAAGCAGCACATAATAATCATTGCAACTGAGAGAACCTAGACGCTTCAGAATCTGGCAAAATTTCTCAGCACCATCAACATCTTTCTCTTCCTCAAAATACTTGAGAAATGCAATTCTGGTATCTGGGAATGGATGCCATTCCTCATTCTTGCTTTCCGAAACAGCAGCTTCCAAATGGCTAACAGCCAAATCCACCTTACGGGTGTTCAAGGCATGAACCATAAGCATTTCCCGAGCCTTCATGAAAGACCCTTTAGTCTTCTTACAGGCATTTGTAAAGACCAATTCTGCTTCTTCATGCATGCCCTGACTGAGGTACCCGCGTATAGCAACATTTGCCAACCTTATATCATAACTAAAGCAAATGGACTCCCATTCCTCAAACCAATCTTTCAACCCCTCAATATCGTTTAGCTTACAAAGGGCCTGAAGCATTACAAGATAGCTTATATTGTTTGTTGCGGGGAAAGATTTCTTGAGCGTTTTCCATACCCTTTTCACCTCGCCTAGATTAGAAGTGCAGGCATAGAGGCTAATCAAAAAATGGTACGGCTCGCGTTGCTTCAGGGGTTTCATCATTTCTTCCGACTTTTTAAGGGCTTGCTCTGCCTTGTCAAAAAGTTCCGCCTTTATATAGATGGCAGCCAGGTTACTATATGTTGACCAACTGCATTTTTCTTCGTCTTGTGTTTCCATTTCCTCCAGGACTCTTTTTACTCCTTCAAAATCATTCAAGGCCGCGTAGCTCTGCATCCATATATTATAAGTAAAAGTGTCCAGAGGGAGGTTTCTCTTCTTCATTTCTTGCACTAAAGGATCCACTTTCTCTGGATTCTGCTTTCTCATATGCAGAGACATGAGATTGTTAAAGACCAAAGTAGAGGAAGCAAAGTTCAACTCATCCATCGTCTCAAAATGCGCCAATGCCTTTTCTTCCATCAGTTCCTTGCAATAACAGTTCAAAAGTGCACCGTAAGTGAATCGGTCCTTTGAAGATTCTGGTAGGCCGCTGAAGTAATCCTCAGCAGCTCCTATCCCTTTGACTTTGGACATAAGATCCACGCGTATGGCATAGTCAGCTTTCGAGTAATTCATTTTCCTAAACTCCATCCATTCCATTATCTGCACTAACAAACCGAATCAAAAATCGAACATGCTACTACAGACTACCTTGAAATCTATGAACATATAAGCAATGCAATTAGATCAAATTGCACTCGAAACATCTAAGCATCTGTTTGATAACCATTTCGTTTTTAGTTTCCTTTGACATTTCTTCTACATCTCGACTCCCCTCGTTTCTTATTTTCTCCATATGTCTAAAACAAAAATAAAAACGAAATGGTTATCAAACGGCCACTAAATTTCATTATACAGATTCACATTGTCTGCAATTGAAAATTTCGACATGAAAAGTAGCAAACATGAAAGCGGAAGGGTAGAAGTGGAAATGGGCGTGACCTCGAGGGCATGCTGGTACTTGCGGTATTTGCGGAGCTCCTTGATGCATTTCTCGAGCTCAAACTTCCTGACCATTTTGCCCTCCATAACGTACTGGTTTAACGTCTTGGCCACGCTTTCTCCGGTCGCTCCCAAAGCCGATAACCTCCGATACAGCCTATTGGGATTTCCAGGCTGACCCGTTTTCGCCGCCGTCGCAGCCTCCCCCACCGTAGCAGCCTCAACTGCCGTGCAAAGCTTCCTCACCAGCCACGTTCCGGTGGATATCGAACGGTTCAGATTCATTTTCGTCGGAGTCGATTTTTATGTCTCTCAAAGCCAAAGGGGTTTTGTTAGGGTTTAACGTTGATATGCTTTCTCATTCGAATGGGAATTGCGGATTCCGAACTGTGAGTTTTAAATCACTGTCTATAACTAATTAAACTGGGCTGGATAATGGGTTGAGGCCAGGAACCGGCCCAATTGAATTTTTTTTTTTTTTTTTTTTTGTCTCGAAATTGACATTTGTTTGTTCAAACGATCGGTTTTTATCAGGTAGTCGTTATATTACCATTATTTCGTTAATATAGACTGTTATATTGTCAGTATTTGATTTCAATCAATTAAGCAACCAAAATATCAAAAATAGGTCATTTTTTAGCCACTACCCCCTTTTTTGTGGGACAATTTGAAATAAAATGAATTATACTGAAGTCCATGTAGTTTACTCGTATTTTCACTTTTGTTCTTGTATATTCTTTTCTTGGATCTTCACTTTTGTATTTAATCGTGTTATCATGTTTAATCTAGTCCATCAAATAAGAAAATGCGACAAAAGTTCTATTTGGGCGAAAGTGCAAGAAAAAAACTACGTGATCAAAAATTGAAAATTTAAATAAATTAGGAGGACTGTAAGTGCAATTTGGCCCTTCAAATAAGGTCCATGCTTCCGAGGATACCGAGTTTTAGGTGAGATTCCACAAAAAAATGAAGGCTTCGGCTGTTGTTGGCCCTCCGACCACCATTTTCTCACGCTCATCTCCGCCACCACAGTTTCAATCCCAACCCAAATCTCAGCTGCTCCGAAACCAACGCTTTCGGGTCTCATCCTCTTTGGTAAGAAGAATACTAGTTACTGAACTCGGAATGCAGTGAGTTGAAAAGCAAGATTTATCTATCAGGGCAATCCACCGCTCGCAGTTGTGGAAGTTAATATTAAAAGTAGCTGAATCCTAATCCACAATTTTCGGTTTTTCAGATAAAAGAGCCACAATCCCAATTCCGGGAGACGCAGCAGAAGCTTGGAGCGATGGATGAATTGTTCCTCAGAGTGTTTAGAAGCAAAATGGCTGAGGAAGTTGGATGGGATTCCGAAAGGCCCGGATACGACGGACTCATTGATGTGGCGAATCGGCTTATGCTCAAAAGTCCAACCAATTCTCACGCTAAAGAAGCTGCGGTACTCACTACTCTCTCTCTCTCATTCTATATCCTTGCGTAAGTGTTATCCCCAAATTAACGAAGAACGTTGCTCGATTCCTTACCCGCAAACAAACTGAAACATATACTGACGGAACGTGAAGTAACTTCTTAAAGGAGAAAAAGAAAAACTTTATTAATGCGTGTCAAATAGTGAATTGTCTATTTTAAGGCAGGCAATCTCAATCCTTAGTATGGAGAAATTTTTGAGTTTGATGTTGCCACTGTCACATGCAGTTATTAATCCATGTGTTATATTAGTCGGCTAACTTAACTGAAACTTATAATAGAGGAATTATGCGCAAATGTGAAACTGTGACTTGTAATACTATATAAATAGAGGAATTTTTTATAGTGATGTAGCTATTAACCCACGTGTTATACTATTGGAGGTTGACATAGTTGATATGTTGCGAGGTGTGACCCTCACACTGACAAATTATTCACTTAGATGTAAGGAGCCAAGTATTTTCGTCAAATGACTGGATGATCCCCATAAGCGAGTGTTATGTATGTGCTTTGTGCTGAAATGGCAGGTAAGAATATTGAGATCCTTGTTCCCGCCGTTACTGTTAGACCTTTATAAGGTGCTGGTAGCACCTTTACAAGGAGGAAAAGTAGCTGCCATCATGGTTGCAAGGGTGACTGCAATTACTTGTCAATGGCTTATGGGTCCTTGCACAGTAAACTCCGTCAACTTACCAGACGGGACTTCATGGAACAGTGGGGTGAGTGAGTTCGCTGTCTTATTCTTTCATTATTCCCTTCTGAGGTCGGATAATGGTTGTCGTAATGGATGGGAGGGTTCGCCGTTGATGCAGGTGTTTGTAGAGAAATGCAAGTACTTGGAAGAAAGCAAATGCGTCGGTATATGTCTGAATACTTGCAAGCTTCCCACTCAGGTCAGTAACTCTTTTTCCGAGTAAATACTCCACTGTCGAAGTAGACGTTAACAGCCTGTTCGCGGCCGCTTCTACGAGAAATGCAAAGTATTCTCTTTCATAGAAACTGTTAAGTAGTAACTGATTGGTTCGAAATCCATAAAAACGGTTGCCACAGGCTTTCATCAAAGACTATATGGGCGTACCTTTAGTGATGGAGCCGAACTTCGTCGATTACAGCTGCCAGGTAAAACCCCAAGACCTCTTCTACAGCTCTACTCATTTCCACATTGATTGTCCTGCAATTGACCCATCTGAACTTGAATACGGCAGTTTAAATTCGGTGTCCTCCCCCCACTTCCTGAAGATGATGCCACTCTCAAAGAACCCTGCTTAGAAATCTGCCCTAACGCGACTCGACGGAGAGAAATCGCCAGAAACATTAACGTCGAGAAATGTCCCAAGGCATGAATGACTGCAGCACTCGCTTCGCTACCGGTGGCATCATAATACTAGATTCGAAAGGAACGGTCATTGTCATAACCAACTCTTTGTGCAGGTCCTTTTGTATGTTCAAAAGTCTGCTGTAAATAACAATGAGTCCGACACAACGATCGATCCTTGATGGTAATCAAACTAGAAAACAGGTACTGCAAATTCTGTATAACATCCAACAGGGACTACAAATTCTGTAAAGCCTTCAAATGAAGTCAAGAGTTCAGCGCTCTCTCTCAATGTAGTGGCAAGGAAACAACCAAAGAAATTGTCATAAGCGAGCGTTTACTGGGTAGAGAGAGGTGAATGAACGAGAATGCGTTTTTCTGTTTGCCCGACATATATTTACAATGTTATCAGACCTAAATTGTGACATAAGGGTTGTCCAGAGAAATGAACAATATGTATTCTGCATCTTCCTACTCAACAACCTATCTTTTTTGAAAAAAAAAAACATGGAAGTCAATCAGTTTCCTAAATTATCACCTTTTTTCAACTTAAATACACATTGGAGAAAGAAATTAACCAAATTGATTCATCTTTCTAGCAGTAGGGGGAATAACAAGTACAAGCATACACAATTAGGAAGCTGAAAATAAAACTTAACTTACGAAGATCAACATAATACTGGCATATCAATACTTAATCTAAAAAAATAACTGTAAACAAAAGGGACTCGATCGACGACAGAAACAGAAGATTACATTTACGTGAGAGTGGTGTTGTTCAATTGTATGATTAACAGCTTGACCTGTTGGATTGATCACTTCAGTTGCGTATTTCTGCATAGCATGGGTTCGCACACGTTTTTGCCTATCATTTTAAAGCAGGAAACCCACGATGGCTGTTGAGCACCAGGCTGTTGTACCAGCTGAGAATATATGCTCATCAATCCTCTGCACTGCCAGTGCCACCTGGTACGCACCCAAAGATTCATGAAAATAACTGTTTTTCCTAATTAGATTGCATTTCAACAATTAATTAACTTATTCGTTTTCCTTTGAAATATGTAAAAATAATATTATCAGTTTATCACAATATCATATATGCTTTACTTGTATATCGGCAAACCTAATACCACCAACTATTAATGCAAACACTCTTGCAGCAATGTATTAACTATTAAATAGTTTAAAGTAGAACTATTTACATATTTGTCTGCATTTCATAGAATGTTTCTTCCAAAATTTCTATTTTTTTAATCACAGCTTATCACATGATAACTACAACAATCTATCACTTCATCTTTAAATTTCTTTAAATTTCTTTAAATTTCTTTAAATTTCTTTAAATTTCTTTAAATTTCTTTAAATTTAAACCTACAAAACACAAACCAATTGGGCACTAAATTTCTTTAAACCTGCAAAACACAAACCAATTGGGCACTAAATTTCTTTAAATTTCCTTGCAGAAACTGATAATCCAGGCACACAATTCACTATGTCTTGAAATAGGGCATACACTAGGCAAGAATAGGTAACTGAATGTACCTGAACAAAATCACAAACTCAGTAGAATACATGATAGTCGACCAGGTTTCACAAAGAGTCATGTATCATCGGGATGATTGTAATGAAATGGCCTCTGAATCAGAGTCAAGCTCCCACCAACTGCAAGCATCGTCCTTCCCCAAATTGTCATTCGCCTCACCAACAAAACCTTCGATATCGTCATCCTCGCTTTCACCATAAACCTCATCATTCCATTTATGCAAACTTTGATCCCCATCTGACTTGTATGTCCACTCCAATCTCTTCAACACATCACGGTCTTTCCATTTCCCCACAACCGATACTGCCTCCTTTTTAGCCTTCCCAATCAAAATTTCATTCCAAGAAAAACCAGAATCCGCAGCCCTCTTCAGAGCCCCATCGCCAAAATCCCCCACAACAACGGTCTTCAGACATCTCAACTTTGCCTCCATCACAACATCCACAAAATCCGAATCATCCGACACAAGCATCAAACAGTCAAATCTCCTGTGATCCATCATGTCCACAATGTGATTTCTCAATGCGACTTTCACCCCCTGTGGCTTATCCAACACACTCCGAATCCAAAACCCTGCCTGCTCCACCTCATCCGCTAAACCACGCCCCACCTTGGTTGTCAAAACATCCCTTGCAGCATTCTTATGCTTCTCCATCTTCATGGAATACTTACCCACCAACCTCACTCTCCTATTCCCTCTAGCAGACTCAATCTGATTCAACCTCTTCACATGTTCCGTCTCATGAATCTGCTTAAAATGATTAATAAGCTTCTCATTGGTATAAAATCTTCTCCCACAAACCGGACATATATTCGACTCACCATCCCTAATCACAACCCTATTCCTCTCTTTCCTTTCCCAAACAACTTGTGGAACATAATTCAACGCATTTTGATTCCCATATGCTATCATATGCCGGACAATCCCGAAAGATGAAGCCGCAGTTTTGAGCTTGACGGCGGCTTTGTACGGTGAGACTGATTTGGGTGGTCTGGTATCCAAATCCCAGAAAATCGCAACACTGTTTTCAAAAAATTTCTTTGGTGCCAAACACGAGGGAGGATTCGAAGAATTGAAACCCGTTTTAGATTGAAAATGACAATATCTAAGGAATTGGGTAAAAGGGATTAGGGTTTCTGGCCTGCTGGATTGAACTGTACAGAGAATGTGGCGAAATTTAAGATGTGTAAGCATTGCAGAGTTTCAGAGGTTTGATGGTCTGTTTGATTTTTCAATGAATTGCCAAATGAATCAGGAATTCAACAAACAGTAATTACGAAAATAGATGGAATAGAAAACCTTGTGACCTTGAGAAGGAAACGAAACGAAACGAAACGGAGAGTGTTACACACCGCAGCAAACTCGTCCTCACGGCGGCGCTTCAGGGCGGCCATTGGGCGGACTCGGACCCGGGTATGGGTACTAGGGTGGTAGGAACTAGGAAAGGTGGCATTGAGTAACGAAAGGGATGGGATATAAAGCCAAGCCAAATACAAAATTACATGTTTTGCCCTTGAGAAGGAGTGAGAGCATGCCCCTGCCCAAATGCCTCTACATCCTTTCCCACCATTTCTCCGCTGCAACAGCCGCCGCCGCCTCCGCCGCCACAAGGCTCCCGAAGCTCCCCAATGTCCCCCCAAGGTACAAGTCCGAAGCCATCAGCCAAGCCCAGCAGGTCCTCACCGACTACCTCCACGCCACCCGCTGCTTGTCCTTCCCCTCCGCCGAGCACATCAGCAGAAACTCCCTCTTCTCCCTCGCCAATCTTATCAAGCAGATCAAATTTTCGGCCCCGAATTTCTCCAACCGCTTCGAGAGGTTCCTCAGGTACCACCCCATCAACGAATTTGAGTTTTTCTTTGAAAGCATTGGCATACATTACGGTCAAGTTTGTGACTTTTTGCCTACCGACAAGTACTTTTTCTCTGAGGATCCGACCCTTTTGGATGTTGCTTCGCTACTTTCCGGGTTTGGGTTTCCTTGGAATATGTTAGGGAAGTTGTATGAGGACGAGAATTCGATTTTTAGTGAAAGTTCAGAGTTGTTGAAAGCTAGGCTTACTGGGTTGAAGAAATGTGGGTTTAGCAATCATTCTGTTGTGGGTATGTGCTTGGCTTTCCCTCATTTGCTGCGGCTGGAGGGCGAGCCGGGCGGTGATACTGCGGCTTTGCTTGTTGATTTGAAAAGGGTTCTTGTGGATTTTAATTTGGAAAATTGTGTTGAGGGAAATGTGGATGCTTGGTATGGTGTTTGTAAGAAAGTTCGTGTGTTTTACGATTTGGGTTGCAAGAAAGGGAAGGTAGGGGAATTGATGGGGAGGAAGAAAGACATTTTTCTTGAATGCCCGGAAGAGGTTTTGTTGCAGAAATCAAACTACTTTCATAAATTTGGTGTTAGGATGGAAGATGTCGGGTCGCTGCTTCTTCAAAGTCCGGAGGTTTTAAACCTTGACCTGGAAACGGCGGAGATTTCAGCGTTGGGGTTGTTGAAACATTTCGGATTGAACGGGAAAGAATTGGAGGCGGTGAGTGAAAAATACCCTCATGTGATGGGAAAGAATAGAATGGCTAATTTACCACATTTAGTAAGGGCTCTGGATCTTCATCAATGGTTCTTCACTAAGATTATGAATGAACATCAATTGTTAGCTAATTATATAATCAGTGATTTCAATGAAGGCATTGCAAAAGAGTTTAGTGAAGGATTGGAGAGGATCCAATCTACAACGACTCCCATTCATACAATGGGAAAACTGGATTTCATGCATAGAATCGGGTTTGGAGAGAACCCTTTGACGCTAATGTGCTTATCCCAGTTGCATGGCAGAAGCAGCGAGTTACAAAAGCGGTTTGATATCCTTCTTTCGACGGGCATTGAATTCTCACGGCTTTGTTTAATGATAAGAACAAAACCAAAGATCTTGAATCAGAGTCCAGAATTTCTAGAAGCGAAAGTAAACTTTCTTAGTGAGGAAATGAAATCTTCTTTGGAGTACCTCAATATTTTTCCATCGTTTCTTTGTTTCAACTTGGAGAACCGGATCATGCCCAGATATAGATTTTATGTGTGGCTCAAAGAGAAGAAGGGTTTGCATTTTGAAAGCTACTCTGTTGCCACCATGATTGCTACCAGTGAGAAGACATTTGTAACGCGGGTTTCTGGAATTCATCCAGCTGCTCCGAAACACTGGTTCGAGCGTTTCTCGTACAGAAAATATTTAGGTACTTGGAGACATCTGTGACATTGACTAGAGTTTGTGGTTAGAGAAAACAAGCAAGTTAATAGATGAAATGGTTCCACTTGAACCTCAATTTTCCCACCCTTCCTATTCAATGCATATCACAAAGCGATGGGCAGAGTGTGTAGTAGCACTGATTCTAGCTTTCCCGGTTACAAAAATGCATTTGATGGTTTCCTCTTTTGTTTTAATTTTCTTTTTAATTTTTATATTTAATTAAGAATGTGAAACCCAAGGGGTCCGTCTAGTGAAAAGTGAGTAAAGCTTTGGAATCCCAACTCATGGAAAACGGTACCACAAAATACGCTATTTCTGAATCCACATAAAATAAAATACCCTCACGTGAAGAAGAATACCCAAGATCGTATTACTAATTAACATTGCAAGGCTTACGACTGGGCCACATTTTTAGGGATTGTTAATGTTAACCCATCATTCCTTACCCAGCACTGATAAACTTATTAAGACTAGGTCATCAGTGCTGGATGAGATCTTGAGTTAAGTGCGAGGAATGGTTTGAGCTTTGCTAAGCCATCGAAGTCAATAACTTTATTGAGTTGAGTGGCCGATGGGTTGGATGAAGTGTCTCGAAACTCGCAAGTCCAGCAAAAAATCCTGATATTTTTACTTACCACTATAATTATGGTGTATGCTTATTATACACTTAATAATTTGTCATGTGTCCTTTCAATTAACTCTAATTAACTTTCATATTAAATGTTACCCTTTTAATTTTGAAAAAGATAACCAAAATTAAGTGAAATGACACATAGCACATGATTACGTGTATAGTGAGCATACACCAAAGTTTAAAGTGGTGGGCAAAAATGCTCCAAAAAATGTCTCCTGTACCAATTGCAATTGTTCAAAAATGCATGAAAAATATTTTTATTTCAACGTGAAAAGTACACACTTACATGTATTTAACCGTATGATTGACAAATGTATACAAAGAAATTTGTTTTTAAATACATACGTAAGTGTATTATACTAAGAAGGATATTTGTCTGTCCAAGGGGTTTTCAAGAATAGTTGGCCTTTTTTGCAAATACTGCAAAGTTGGATAAAATAGCAACAAGTAGAAAAAGAAAAAGAAAATTACACGACGAAAGGGTTTTTGGGGGTTCAGTCCTTCCCACTCTCTCCGTCTCCAATCTCCGCACACAGCACAAGCGCGCAACCTCCTTCTCCCTGTTGCCCTTCTCTTGCCAGGTAACCCTAACCCTAACTTCTACCCCTTAATATATAAATATACATACATATATACATATACATACATACTTGTGTCTGTAAATCGATATAGCTCAACTAAATACATATCAGAAAACTCAAAGAATTCTTCTTCTTTTTTCCCTTTAATTTTGTGTTTTCGACTGTGTAATCTCTGAGAAGTTATGAAAACAGAAGAAATAAATTAAATTGTTTGCTAAAGTTTTGAACTTGTTGTTGGGAAGGAAATGTATTGCATGGATTAAATTGTTTCTTCTTTTTTGTTTGTTTGTTTGTTTTCTTGTTATCGGATTTGAAGTTTTTGACATTTTTTGGTCCTCCTTAGGGCAAAAAGGACCGATGTTACTGTTATTGTGCGACTGTACGAAGCCAGCTGCAAAATCCGCCATTTTTGTTCAGTTTTTCGATTTGAAAAACCTTTTATTCAACTAATAGATAAGGGTTTGGTGTGATTATTAGGAATTTGTTTAAAATTCAAGCTACGACAGTGATTTTGTTGAATTTAGAGTTGTTATGTTCGGGATTTCGTTGCAATTTGATATGGAGGCTGTAATTATCCTGAATATGTATATGCAATTTTTTTTATATTTTGGTTTAGTGCGTTATATATTTTATCTTTAAGTGGCTGCTGCAAATTTTCAATTTTAATTTGAAAATTTTCAAAGAAATACAAGGATTGTTGCCAAAATTTGACAAACTTTTTAGCTTAGGAAGCACCAAAGTTTAGTCTAAGTTTCACTGCAGCCAAAATTGAAATCACGGTTTTGCCAGTGCACATGGATTATTTGTTATTTACCTCAGTGTGAAGTATTTATGTTAACTTGGATGTGTAGTTACAAAGAGAAACAGATAATAGGGGTTAAATGTAGTATTTGGGAAATTAGAGATGAGTTTAACCGAGGATAGCTTGAAGGAATTGGATGGTGATACTAGAATGAAAACTACGGCAATAAGCAGTTAAGCACATGTTCAAGTTGGGAAGGCCTGTTGTTAAACTATATTGACATGAGTTTTGCATAGGATTTGAACAGCCAATTCGTATAAGTTTGACCATGTCGTTTTACTTTTGTTGAGCTGAATTCATAATACAAGGCCTAAGTAGTAGTTTCTTATAGAGTAGGGCTATCAAGGTTAACGTCCGGATTTTGTTCTGGATTGTTCTGCTAGAATGACCATTGCATTATTGTTTTTATTAAATTTTTCATTTCTGTTTATTCATTGTAGATGGCTAGATGGGATGAGATTCTGTCCCTTCCCGTACAGAGTCCACCTGCACTGGAGTTTTCTTCTTCTGATCTTGTGTGGTCAAAGGTGGAAGGTTGGCGGGACAAGAAAGATCGAGTTGCTCTAATTCCATTTCCTCGAGTTGACGATTTTCTGAGGGGTGAATCCTCTAGTAAAGAATGTCCAACAAAATTTCATGTTGAAGCGAGGCGGCGGCGGCAGCCAAAGACGCCTTACAAACCAAAGGTTGATGGTATTCTTGAATATATTCTGTAAGTTTCGATTTCTCCTCCCGTGTCCATTTTAGCCAGCATTCCTGTATTCTATCAGCCTAAACTATCTTTTTTCAAATGTGTAGATATTGGTGTTCCTTTGGTCCTGATGACCATAGGAAGGGTGGGCTTGTACGACCCAGCAGGATTAATATCCCAAAGAAGAAAAATGCTGGTCGACCGAACACCAAGAGAGGTTGTACCTGTCACTTTATTGTGAAACGATTAATTGCTGAACCCTCAGTGGCGCTTATTATATATAATCAGGATAAGCATGTAGATAGGAAAGGAGCGCCCTGCCATGGCCCCCAAGATAAGATGGCTGCTGGAACACGTGCTATGTTCGCCCCTTATATCTCTGAGGATCTACGTCTTCGTGTGCAATCTTTGTTATACGTGGGGGTCTCTGTGGAGACTATAATGCAGAGACACAATGAATCAGTAGAGAAACAGGGTGGTCCATCTAATCGTGATGACCTTTTAACCCATAGGTATGTTCGGAGGCAGGAGAGGGTCATTCGACGTTCTATATATGAATTGGATGCCGATGATGTGGTTAGCATTAGCTTGTGGGTAGAAAACCATCAGAGTCATGTTTTCTTCTATGAGGATTTCTCTGATGTGGACCCTTTCACTTTGGGCATTCAAACAGAGTGGCAGTTGCAACAGATGATTCGCTTCAGCAATCGCGGCCTTATAGCTTCTGATTCAAGGTTCGGAACAACCAAATTGAAGGTCCGTTTAGTATGTTTAACCTTTTATTATTAACTACAATTGTTAATAGGGGTGTGCTATCCACACACCCCATTTTACTTCTTACACACCCCTTGTCAATTTCTATCCGTTGATTTTCTTCAATTCATCCGATCCGACGGCCGAAAATTAGAAGGGTGTGTGAAAAGTAAAATGGGGTGTGTGAATATCACACCCCTTGTTAATAATAATGAGAAACTGAATGTGTTCATGTTGCAACATTATTTAGTATCCCATGCATAGTCTCCTTGTATTTAATGAAGACAACAAGGCCATTCCGGTAGCGTGGATAGTGGCTCCAAAGTTTGAAAGTTCCAATGCCCATAAATGGATGAGAGCTCTTTACAATAGAGTTCAAACGAAAGATCCTGCATGGAAGTTAGCTGGTTTCGTAGTGGATGATCCTCTAGCTGATGTGCTCACCATCAGGTTGGTTGCTCAGTTCTCGTCCAAACTTCATACTGACAATTTTAGTCACTAATGTTTTGTTTGGTAGCAAACAGTCCGTAGGTTATTTCCTACAGAAGTGGCAATGTGAAGCAACTACATGATTACTGATTAATTTATTGCAATATATTCGATTTCAGTTGTTTACTTACAAATAAAATATCCAATTGTATTTTTATTATGCTAAGCGGGTGGGTTGCTCTCCTTCAAATTAATGCCATTCCTCTTGATCGGGCCAGACTATCTAGTTTATGCATCAGTATTGAGTGATTTGTTGTGCATGGTTTTTACAACTTGTAATTTAATTCAACTGAGTCTTGTGAATGCCAACGAATGTTTAAAATCAAAGCTGAAGGCCGGAAAATAAATCATTCTTTTTCTTTGTTTTGATATCCAATTTTATGCTATGCCTTTTTGGGGTTTGGGCCAGTGACATCACAGTCAACTATCTGACATGGAGCAAGGCAGTCTGACATGATTCATAGTAGTATTTCTTCTTCATGTTATTAATGGATTAATACATGCATGAATTGATAAGTAAATATTGTTTTTTCATTATACTCAGGGATGTATTCCAGTGTTCAGTGTTGATAAGCTTTTGGCGGGTTCGTCATGCATGGCATAAAAACTTAGTAAAGAAATGTGTGGACAATGAGATGCGAGCTACAATATCAAGAAGGCTTCATCAGGCAATGGATAACATCTGTCAACAACGAGGAACTGAGCGTTTGTTTGAGGACTTCATAGAAGATTTTCTTGATGAATCAGATTTTATGGATTACTTTAAGGCAACCTGGTATCCTAGAACTGGTAAGTCACTATCATATTTAGTAGAGGTATATTTTGCCTTATGATACGAAGTAACAAGTGTCCTTTAATTGGTTCTTATCTTTACAAATCTACATCTATGCCTATGTATGTATCTCTTAAGACCTAACCTGCCAATTGTTATGCATAAGATTGATTTGATTGTGTGTTGCATACATATAGGTCAACATATGCACGCATACAGTATGCTCATAAATTCTACAATATAAGTGGATAAATGTGTGAATGTTCACGTATACGTGTTTGTGTAATGGTATCTTCATATGCCGATACGCGAATGCTTTGCATGCGATATATTTCTCTGCATAGAGGTTATGTTAACAATTGGGCTGCCGATTTAAGGTCACTTTTATGTGGCAGAAGATCAATGTATTGTGTGGGATCAAGATAAAACTTGGTATTAGAGATAGTGGCATTTTTCGTTTTCATTCACCCCCTTCTCGTTAAATAGGAACCTTTTCTCTTTTGCTTTATCTTGAATAACTTATACAAGAAAAATGTCTTTTGACTTAGGGATGTGGATCTCTGCGCTACAAAATCTTCCTCTTGCTAGCCAGGAAACCTCTGCAGCAATGGAGTTCTACCACAACCAACTAAAGCTTCGGTTATTGAACGAGAAGAAACCTAGCGTGTACAAACGAGTTGATTGGTTGGTTGATAAGCTGGGTACAAAAGTGCATTCCTACTTCTGGCTTGATGAATATTCTGAGAAGGATGATTTTGCACGATATTGGAAAGATGAGTGGGCGAGTGGTTTAACATCTTGGCGTAAAGCTTTGAAGATTCCTGACCGCAATATTGTCATAGAAGGTACACGTGCAAAAGTTATTGACGAGGTCGACCAAGACAGGGTTTATGTTGTTTGGAACCCTGGTTCTCAGTTCGGTATTTGCAACTGCCGTTGGGCAGAAATGGGCAACCTGTGTGAACATACTCTCAAAGTTATTAATGTTTACCGGAAAAGGTCGGGTACGCCATCTATCAGCCTTTTGCAGTACCACAAGGCCTTGATTGATATGCTGCACTGCCCACCTCATGATTCTTTGATTCGTGATCATGCTGTTTCTTTAGCAGTATTTGTACAGAAGCAATTAAGTGGGCTAGTTAATTTGGAAAGCAATGATACCGCAATGGATGTGGCATTTAATGCCAATCGAGATGAAGAATTACTAAATGAGGATCCAATAAATGGGGAAGTATTATCTCTAAATGAGAATAACTGTGGGGATGGAGATGTAGCTGCTGAGAGAACCAAGGGTAAAGTGGCTACTGAACCGAGTAATTTGGTAGCACATGGAGATGACATATGTAATGAGAGTTATGGAGAAGAAATTACTGGCAATGAGATGGATGTCGACCCGTCATCCATCTGCATTTCCCCACCCGGGTTGCATTCTGTTGACGAGGTTGTGTCTAGCAGTGTCTTCCCTGAAAGCAGACAGAGGTCGTTGTTTAACAGAGAGCTTGAAGACCTGCCTCCTGCTGATGATGCCCACACTAATCCAACCGGATTTGAGGATGACATCTTAAATAGAAATAGCCAAGAAAATACGATGGATGAGGACATGAATATCCCTTCCTCAACAATGGAGTTTGTGGAGCAATGCACAGTAACTCATCCTGATGATCACCACAGCCACGATATTGAACCTGCTGTTATTTGCAAGACATCTGAGGACAATACTGTGTATACAAAGACTGCCCCATCTGCATCTATGCCTGTTGAATCACAAGTGGTCGAAGTGGCTGAAGTTCCAGGTGTCATTTCAGAAAGTGATAGAAAGGAAAATGAAAACAAGAATGGAAGCACGAGTAATCACCCATCCTCCGCTGATGATGCTGCCAGTATTGACGGACCTTGTAAAAACTTGGTAAATGATTCTGATTGTAGTCAGGACTCTAAAGCAGCAGTTGGCAATATGATGGTTGTACAACCAGAAGCACTGATTAAATGCTTGTCAAGATCGAGGTACAACGAGGAACAACTGCCCATTGAGAATGGAGATAGCGGAACTGGATCTTCTGAGAACCCATCTTCATTTGCTGAACCTCATCTTACTAAGAGTGAAGTGTAAGAAGGGCTCTGAAAGCATTAACAGCAGCGGTGAGGTGATGAAGCAGCTAGTTGTCAATGGCATCAATATATACTTGTGCTTAGGGAAACGTTTCAATGGAGACTTCTGAGGCCTTTTGACAAGTACGGCGTCCAACAAAGGAGCTAAAATATCGGCGATTCAAATAACTGTAAGGTTTTTCTTGTGTACATATGGATCCATTGTAGAAATTTTGTTCACTGATCTGATTTCTTTTGCCAATGCAAGCATTAAGCTCTCTCTCTCTCTCTCTCTCTCTCTCAATTTTGTTCACTCACCTGATTTATTGTGCCAATGCAATAGACAGAGGTAAGGAAATGGGAGAGGAAAAAAAAGGACATTTTGATTGGGCAATATGAGGTGTCAGATGAAAGTCCCACTTTTGAGTCTTCTTAACATTTCTCGGTCAATTTTTAGTCATCAATTAATTATGCATGTAACTTGCGAATTATTGTAACTAAATCGACAAAGAAAATCTCAATTCTATGTTGAAAACAATGAAAGTATAAATGTTGGTATGAATGGATCAATTATTGCACATGTGAAACTTCATACTTATGTTGTTTTTTGCCATTTTCTAATTTGAATCGCTGTCCAATTTAAATCATCCCCAATGCACTAAAAAGTTAAAACTCATAGATAGTGAAATGTTCTCGTTATCTAAGCGACCCCACCTAAATGAGCTCTAATAATCACACAGAATTTAGTGCCCGACTGCCTTTATTGGGATTTCAAGAATGCGATTATGTTTTTTGCTTTATTTTTCTTTCTTGGCTCTCATATAGATTTAGAGTTGACACACCACTCTTCAAATTTGAATGAGTTGTCGTGTGGATATAAGGGAATGAGGATCATGAAAATTCTTCAATCACATCCGTTTATCGTACATCGTGCGGTCAGAAATCATTATAAATTTTTTATTTAAAATTGAATATAAATAGTACATGACAAAAACTAACCGCACGATGTACGATGAACGGACATGATTGAAGGATTCCCGGGATCCTCACAAAGAGGATCTGGAGAGGATATAAGGAGTTTAAGTAAATCATAGAAGAGAAAAATCGAGCAAAAGATCGAATTTAAGACAAAGATATCTTCTAAAGAAATGAAGACTGAATATCACTAAACAGAATGATGACATGCAACACACACATTGCTATATGATGTGATCCCTCAATCATGATTATGCATGTTTATCTTTCGAAAAACTTTTAACTTTGAACCAAGAAAACCTGCCCCGGCCCCGCAGACAAGCACAAATTCATTTCAAGCTTCTTCTTCTTTTCTTTTCTCTTTCCTTTTTTGAAAGAAAAGATAATAAAATTAAAAAGAATGACCATAGGAGTGCTCTATGAGCAACACTAGGAATAGTTCTATCCCACACATGAAGGTTGCTAAATCTAAAACCCACATCCGTGATTGCATCCACCAAAAAGTTGGTCTCCCTAAAGATACGGCTCCAAGAGATGTCCTCTAACCAGCTAGCCAAGATCCTGATATCTGCAATAATGATTTTTAATCTCCAAGGAATCGAGCAACGACCAAGAACAGAGTCAATCACAGGCTTCGAGTCGCCCTCAATTTGGATTTTTCTGAAACCCCGGGATGTAGCCATCCAATGCGCATCTCTCAGACCAACACATTCCGCAAGCTCCTTGCTCCAACAAGAATACGGGTGCCATTTTCAACCCTCACAACAAGGCCAGCAGCAGCAACATGGTTGTTAATTACACAACCGTCAAAGTTTACTTTAAGGTTCCCCCTTCATGGAGGAGACCATTTGACAGACAAGTTTTCGTTTACCAACTTTTTTACTATTTTTGTTTGCATTTAAATAATCTTCACCAAGTTTAGTGGCAAGAAGAACAATTCTACATGGGTTGATGGTATTATATTGAAAAACAACATCGTTTCTTTCCTTTCAACTTTAACCCAATTGAAGAAATGAACCTCAACTTTTAACCCAATTGTAGCAATGAACCTTCCAATATAACTCATTTTGACAAAATTCTGACGAAGTTAACGATAAGGACCATAACTACACATTTTGATGAGTTGAGGGACCAATGATAATGGATTTTTAGTTGAAGGATCATTGCTCCAATTTGATCAATTTGATTAAAGTTGAGGGACCATTGTTACAATTTACTCTAGGCCTTAAAATTGTGATTCCACGTCACCCTTTTGTTTTTGCACCCCTTTCTTCATTCCAAAAGAACAATAAAAATCAGGACTTTCTGTACAAAACTCTAGTTCATTTCTTCATCTGACACAAAAATATCTACTCAATATGTGAAGGCTAAAAAATATAAAACATTTTGTAAGAGCTCAAAACTACCTAAACGCACGTAAGCTCTACATAAGGCAAGTTATGGGAAATCTGTAGGATGGGAAAATTTTGGTTGCAGCTGTTTGTTTGAGTTGTGGACCTACTCAAAACTGTTCACTGTGTTTATGATCAAGACGTTCATATTATAAATCACTATAAAGATTGGCTATACAAAATCAATTAAAACTAAGGTCATTTAATCTTCAAACAGTATAAAAACAAATAAACGGAATTGGTAATGTATTACGAACCGTCTATGTAATTAATAGAATATTTGACTAAATGACCTTATTTTTAATTCATTGTTTGCAAATATGATCTTAACATAGTTATTATTCATACTATTAACGGTTATGATCATAAGCACAAAGCTTTGAGATTTGAACACAAACAGTTTTGAGGAGGAATTCCAACTCATCCTCGAGTAGCTAAGTATTGTTCTTATGATAAATTATTATCTTGGTAACATTGAGCACTTACAAATTGTTCCATATTTTTTAGTCTTCATTACACAAGCTATCAATTTAATTTCCCGAACGAAATCATACATAAAAACCCCAAAAAAACTATGAAATGTAAGACAAATACCAGTTACCCTTTTGAGTGGGCGCTCATGTGCTTCAACAGCTTGACCAGAACATGATTATCTTCGAACCTGTAACAGAAATCAAGCAACAACTTTTCGATCAACCTTCGAAAACCCATTTCCAATTTTCATCGAACTTCAAATTTTCAAAATAAAAATTAACGTGGGTGCGAGTGTGGCGGCCTGTCTAAGGCGAAAGAGCTTCTGAACGAGGATTCTGGGAAGCTCCGGGCAGCACCAAGTAACCCATTTAAGCGCCGTGGCGGTGGTGGCGGTGGTGGCGGCGGAAGAGGAGGAGTCAGTCTTCATGGTCTCGAGCTTCTTGGCGGCTTTGTCGATGGAGGAGCGGAGGGACTTGTAGGAGTTGGTGCGGTAGATGAGAGCCCATGAGATCGCCTCGAGGCCGAAGAGCTTCGGAAAATCACCGAGAAAAGGCGAGATAATTGGAATATTGGAGTGTTTGATCTGATATGGTGGTGTTCAGATTTGTTTGTTATAGATTTTCAGATGTGAGAATTGGCTCCTCCGGCTCCTCCGGAATCAAGTTCAGAAATTTGATGGATAACATGTCACGTTCCTTGTATTATTGAAGTGTTATGTGACCCATTTGCACACTCATAATTCGATAGGCTGAACACATATATACACAGTTATGTTCATTTGGCCTTGGTCATACAAATGCTATGTTTGTACGTCTAGCTACAAGTTCAACCACGTGACGGCCTCACTCACGCTTCTGATTTGGTTAGAATTACGGACGACAGTGGCCTTCATAGCTCGGTGAGTGACCTTCTCTGCTCCGCTTGAAACCTTTGATTTGTTGGTTTTTGGACGAGGAGAGGAGCGGAGAGTTTTGGTGTGGAAAAATGCAGCCATGCGGTAGAACGAAAACAACCACATCCAAGCCTTATAAATTACAAATCTGTAAAACGTCCAACATAGACTACAACCTCCAAAGCTAGCCGATGATGAGGCTCTCAGTGGTAAGGAACTATCAAAGAAAATGTCATACGGGAATTGAAATTAATATGTACTCACCTTCTTCCCACTCAACAACCTCCCTACTTTGAAATTAAAATTTTGGGGAAACATCGAATATCGTTTGTATAGACCACTTGAGGTCTTCATCTGGAACACTCTATCCTGTCCTTTTTAACTTTTCATTTCAGGACAAGTAATTTCCTCCATCTGCAACAGCATGAAAACGAAAAGGTGGCATGACTAATCTTGCAGAGTTTAATTTCGAAATCGAGATGCGATAAACAAAAGAAGCAGAGGTTTGCTATAAATCAGTACACACGAACGGGGCAGGCTGATCAAGCTATTGTAGATCGTTCATTATTTGTGCAACAAGTTCAGTAAATTGTCTTCTGTGCTTTGAACTTGGTAACACAGTGAGAAAGAAATTGACCAAATTGATTGATCAAGCTGCAGAAGCCGATTTCTACAAAGGGAATAAAAAATACAGGCATACATAATTCGGAACCCAACTAAAACAAAGTAAATAAACTTACCAAGATCAACAATAATACAGGCATTTCAGGACTTGGATCTTCTACATCAAAAACAGAACTTCTCATCCATGTGAGACTGGTGTAGTTCAACTGTATGATTAACAGTCCCAACCAGAACGCCTCCGCCTTTCTCTAGGTTTATCTCTAGAACTGCAATAGACACAACAAATGAAACTGATCAGCACCAATCAAAAACATTAAAAAGACATTAAAAATTCTAACTAAGAAGAACCTTTATTAACCTTTCAGAGGGCTTCTGATTTGCATTTACTCCAGAGTTCTGAGAAGATACGTTTACCACTGATGTAGGAGCGGGAGTAAGAGCAGGAGTAATTGTACTGGTTGCCTGAGTTCTATATACATCCCCACCAATGGAACCACCAGATACAAATCCTCGTAATGCTGGTCTGCTGGGTGCACTATAGCTGTTACCTGAAGCTTGACTTGGAGAGTTGGATGAAGCAGCAACGAATTTAGTCTTGAACTGTGACATCATTCCTGTCCTCACAGGAGTTACTGTTGCAGATCGACTAGCAACGGTATGCGATGAAGAATTATTGGACTCCGTATTATATCCAATTCCCAGACCAAAATCCACCCCACGCACACCTCGACCACCGCCACCACCGCCTCCCCTCCCTCTACCTTTCTTTCCACCTGCAGAATCCATATAATATCATCATGTTCTAGAAAAGACTAATTTAATATGCAATGAACCTCCTTCAGACATCCAGTAAAAGTTAATATTCTTATCTTGCAAACGAATCTTAGAAAGAAATTTTAATATGATCAAACTTTATACCTCCTTTTCTTGAATCACGTTTGGACCTGAATCTCCCATCCTGATAATAAACAAGGTAAATCCCATTAAGAAATAAAGCATGCAAGATCTGAAATCTAACATCTAAGGCCATCAAACAAGAAACATAGTAAAGGAGAGCAACAAAAGTTCCACAAACGAGATACACCCTAAATAACTATCAAGATGCACAACCATGTAGGAGACAGAAACCAATTAAAGAGAAAAATACAGAAAGTATTGCAGTGTATTTTTGTGATGGATACGAAACACAAAAGCTACAGGTAGCAAGCAAGCAAGCATTAAAGACACAAGATTGAAGAAGCGATGCATGAGCGGCTCTTGTAGTGTAAAACTTCTAACATATGCATGCGCAATCATCTATCATGATAACCTGTGCATTTATGCCTATGAAATAAATTGGTGCAAAGGAAAATAGGGGACAATTTACTAAAGGTTCATGACTGGTAATTGTGATTTAGTACTCAAAATGCAATTATCTCTTAGTTGTCAAATGCAAATTAGTTGGCCTCAAGTGACGCATAGGCAGACCAGAATGCGAGCGAGTATTTGGAGGACCATGGTGCTTTATAATACATAAAAAAAACCCTCTATGAATCAATCCACAACACAAGCAGCCAAAATACACCCCAACAATTCCTTTGCCATACAGACCATGGTCTGAAGTAGAGATGGGACTACTAAAAACCGTCTAGTTACTCTATCTAAACTAAGTGCTTTTCCAGAAATTGACTATCTTGACATTATTAAGTCAAAGATCTCAAGATCCCTGTAATTGCAGGACATACTGAAGCTTTTCTAAATATGGCCTTGAAGACCAAATGGTTCATCAAATCCATCTTGGCCTCTCAAAGTGCACTATAAATCAGAAGCAACCTATGCACCTATATATTGAATGTAATGTAGTTTATTTGTGAGGCAAACACCTGTAGGTGTACTTGTCCAGATTGCATAAAGAGAACATTTTACCAGAGGCCATATTAATAACTTGTAAGTGCCTTGGCCCAGAACATAAATGCATTATAGGATTACAAAACTATGGTTAAGTTACAACCAACATCTCTAAAACAAGAAGGCATTAACTATTGGGTTTTACGGCTCAAAATTAGGATGATGCAAAGAATTAGGTTTGTGTTACCTTTTTGGTTTTGGTGTCCTATTTGGGTTTGGATTTTTACTTCTTAGTTGGTTTCCTTGGTGGAGAGATTTTGTTAATTACCTATTTGATTAGGATTTGTATTTACTTCCTAATAGGATTCTTATTGTAACCTAAGTCCTATGCACTATAAATAGGTACTTAGGGTTAGTGTATTTTGTGTAGCTCATTCGTGTGGCAATTTGGTGACAGTCAATTTGTGAGTTTGTGAGTTTGTGAGTTAGAGAGCAATTTGGGAGAGACTACTCCATTTGTTTTGAGTTCTCTACTCGTTTGGTTTAGGGTTTGTAATTTGTGGGATTTGAGTTGTGAGTGTTTAAACACTCTTTTGTAATCTCCATTTGTTTAGTAAAATTCCTTGTCGTGCTTCGCTCGTGGACGTAGGCTTTACGCCGAACGACGTAAATCTCTTGTGTTAGTTTGAGATTGTTTGTTTTAGCTTTCACCTATGACGTTGATATTTGTACTTTGTTAGAATTCGCTTCTGTTTGCGCATAAAAGTACAACAAGTGGTATCAAAGCCCAGGTTTCGGCTTGGGCTTTGCTTGGCAATCACCATGAAGCCTTCTATGTCATCGGTGAAAGTTGATATTGAAAAGTTCAACAGCAATGACTTTGGTATTTGGCAATTGAAGATGCGTGCTTTGTTAGTTCAACAAGGGCTTTTGAAAATGCTAAAGGGTGTGAAGGCTTTCCCGAATTCGTGGATTGATGAAGAAAAAGAAGACGTTATGGAGCTGGCACTTGGAGCAATCCTGCTGACTTTATCGAATGAAGTCTTGCGTGAAGTTGGTAACATCAAATCTGCACCAAAGTTGTGGCTAAAATTGGAGAGCTTGTATATGACCAAATCCCTTGCTAAACGGTTGTATTTGAAGAAAAGTTTGCATACTCTTCATATGGATGAAGGTATGTCAATTCATAAGCATGTTGATGAATTCAATAAACTTATGATGGATTTGAAAAGTGTGGATGACCAAATTAGTGATGAGGATTATGCGATAACTTTGTTGTGTTATTTATCTCCTTCATATGAACACTTTGTCGATACCATGCTATTTGGTAGAGAAAGTCGTAGTTTGGAAGATATTAAAGTTGTTTTGAATTCTAAAGAGCTAAAGAATAAAGTGTCTGACACACAAGATGGAGCTTTGGTAGTTCAAGGAAGGAATAAGGAAAGGGGCAAACTTGGAAAGAACACTTGTAGCTATTGTTATAAGGAAGGTCATTGGAAAGTACATTGCGCTAAACTCAAGGGCAAAAAGAAGCCATTTGATAAGTCTTTTGCTAGTGTTGATGTAAACATTGCAGAAGATCGTTGTTCTGAATTCCTCTAAAGGTTATGTGAGGAGGTGGAGCTTGGTACTCAAGCTCTTTGAGTGGAGTGCAATTCGCATTTTTTGTTCGTATGTTCAAGCTTTTGCTTGGATTTTGTTTCGTATTTGTTAGTTTCCGTAATGGAATTTGTTAGAGAAGGCGTTTGAGGAAATTTCAAGTTTGAAGACTTTTGGATTTTTTGAGTCTAGGTGGAGGTCAGTTTCGAAAGAATTTGATGCACGTTTGCATTTGTATTTTGGTATCCCAAAATTTGAAGCTTGTAATTGATTTGGAAGTTTGCTAATTTCTTGCCAAGGTGGAGATTGTTGGGCTTTACGGCTCAAAATTAGGATGATGCAAAGAATTAGGTTTGTGTTACCTTTTTGGTTTTGGTGTCCTATTTGGGTTTGGATTTTTACTTCTTAGTTGGTTTCCTTGGTGGAGAGATTTTGTTAATACCTATTTGATTAGGATTTGTATTTACTTCCTATTAGGATTCTTATTGTAACCTAAGTCCTATGCACTATAAATAGGACCTTAGGGTTAGTGTATTTTGTGTGGCTCATTTGTGTGGCAATTTGGTGAGAGTCAATTTGTGAGTTTGTGAGTTTGTGAGTTAGAGAGCAATTTGGGAGAGACTACTCCATTTGTTTTGAATTCTCTACTCGTTTGGTTTAGGGTTTGTAATTTGTGGGATTTAGGTTGTGAGAGTTTAAACACTCTTTTCTAATCTCCGTTTGTTTAGTGAAATTACTCGCCGTGCTTCGCTCGTGGACGTAGGCTTTAAGCCAAACCACGTAAATCTCTTGTGTTAGTTTAAGATTGTTTGTTTTAGCTTTCACCTACGACGTTGATATTGGTACTTTGTTAGAATTCGCTTCTGTTTGCGCATAAAAGTACAACACTAACATAGTTGGATGCATGCATAAACTCGCTATATAAACCAAATAAAATTGTTAATAGTAATGCAAAATTACCTTCATCGCAAGGTCCATGAGCTCCGTGGAAACAATCTGACCAGCAGCAACCAAGCTATTAACCAACTCACCAGCAAAACGTGCCTCTTTCTGTGTAATAAGAGTGTATGCAGTGCCATCCTTATCACCAGCACGACCAGTTCTACCAATTCGATGGACGTGCATGTCCATGTCTTTTGCAATATCAAAGTTCACAACTGACTTAATTGACTTGATGTCAAGACCACGGGCAGCAACATCAGTTGCAACAAGAACATGGTAAATGCCAGATTTAAATTTTTGCAAAATATCCATCCGAGATGCCTGGTCCTTGTCACCATGCAGAGCTGTGACTTTAAAACCTTTCTGAGCAAGCTGTGACTCGATCTCATCCACTGCAGCTTTTTTCGAAGCAAACACTAAAACATCACCCTCATCAATCATTCCAGGTAACTTCTCAAGAAGCCAGGGCAACTTCTCAGCGTCAGAAGGAATTACATGAACAACCTGAGTGATATCCTCATTGGCAATTCCCACCTCACCCACTGTAACTCTTATAGGATCAGAGAGAATCTCCCTAGCCAACTTTTCAACTTTATGGGGCATTGTTGCAGAAAAGAGCAATGTCTGTCGGTCTGGTCGAATCTGACCAACAATAGACCTAATTTGAGGCTCAAACCCAAGGTCAAACATCCGATCAGCCTCATCAAGTACTAGGTAAGTTGCCCTTATCATTGTCAGTGCCTTCATTTTAAGCATGTCTATTAATCTCCCGGGAGTAGCAACAACTATTTCACATCCTGCCTTAAGTTCTTTGAACTGATCAAGCTTAGACATTCCACCATATACAGCAGAGACACGTATCCCATGTGACTTAGCAAATTTCTTGGACTCTAAGTATATTTGGTGTGCCAGCTCTCTAGTAGGTGCACATATCACTCCAATAGGACCCTCTTCTTTTCGAAGTTCCGGCTGATCCATAATGTGGACAATCATTGGAAGGACAAAAGCAGCAGTCTTTCCAGAACCAGTTTTCGCAATACCAATGATATCTCTCCCGGAAAGAACTATGGGTAGAGCTTGGCACTGTATCGGTGTCGGCTTTACGTAGTCTTGTTTTTTTATGGCAGTCATGAGCTGTGAAGAAAATCCAGAGTCTTCAAATGTCTTGACCGGCCTCGGCACATCAAAACCTGACGCACGGATGGCCAAGCTCTTCTTGTACTCAAAAACATCCTCCTCACTCATCCCTAAAGAACGAAAACAAAACATCAGTTAACTTTCGTCTTCCAAATCAAATTTCTCCTTAAGAACTTCTACCAATCTATGTTCTCTCTCACTCATATTTAAATATTTTGCTACGCATTTCAACTAAATTCAGAAAAACCAAAACAAAATTCTCAGTTGGTTGAATGGAATTTACCTGAAATCGACTCTTTCTCCTCGTAAAAATCCTTATTAAAAGGCTCGTAGTCGATTGAACTATGATCGAGAGCTGGAATTGGCTCGATCTTCCTCTTGTCAAGAACAATGGGATTATCATCCGAATCGTACTCCAACAACCCGGCATCGACGGCCTTGGCGGCCGCATATACCTCCTCGTCGGAGTCATATCCGGCGTGTAAAGCATCCGATGCCAGCGTGAGCATCACGTCCTTCTTAGCCCTCAGAAAACTCTCCATGTGATCCTCCTCCTCATCGTCCTTGTACTTCTCGGCTTTCTCTTTCCGCTTCGGCGGCGGAGCTGACCTCACCTCCTCGTGAATCCCCTCCATGAAAGCATCCAGAGGATCTACTTCCTCATCACCGCCGCCACCGTCGCCGTGGCTGTTGTCATTCCCGGGGTCATTGGAACCATCGTTGTCGTCGTAATCAATGTTGTCGAGGTCGGTGTCTTCGAAGTTGTCGTGGCTGCTTCCGCCGCGAGACGACGGAGGGACGTAGAGCCGCTGAGGGGCTTGCTGTGACCGCTCGAAATCAAAGGTGGATTGCTTGTTTATGCCAAAGCCTTCGAATCCGAATTTTCTCTTCGACATCTTTGGAAATTGGTCAGCTTCTGTTACAGTGACGAAAACCCTAAATTGAATTTTTCAGAAAGCGAGAGAGAGAGAGAGAGAGAGACTGAAGTTGATAACCCTAACGTGTAGGGTTTGGAATCGGTTGGAGGTTTGAGCGGTGAAGAGATAAAAGGAGGGAAGAGAGCGGGTGTAAGGAGAAGTAGTGAGGCGGAGGGAGGCAACGGCCGGCGATTATCAAATGAGATTTGGGAGGGACCGGATGCCGCAGGCTAGTTCGGGTCGGGTACTGATTGGATCTCCTCTCTCTTTGGGTTCTTCTATGTCGTTGAGCTATGTTGGCCAGGCCCAGTTTGTAGCAAACGGAAATACAAATTTCAAGGATACGCAGTAGTGTACTCCAAACTTTCTATTTTATAAAAAAAATGTATTTATAAGAAGCGCGCAATGAAATTTTTAGAAAGTGAATGACAATATTCAATTATTTTTTTTCCAATCTTTTCTTTTTGGGATTAGATTTTTTTAATTTGGATATGTAAAGAAAAATGTAGAACTACGCAGTTAATTACAAACTAAATCCTCAATCACACGCAAAAATTCATACCATAAAAATATAAGCATTACATGTAGCGGTGGAGCCAAAATTTTAGCCTAGTAGAGGACCAAATGTCTCAATCTGAAACGATTTCCTTATCTTACAAAAATTACTTTGTTGTGTGGTGAACAATCAACCAACAAAGTTCAGCTCCAGTATGGCGTCGTCCGCATCATTCTATTCCTTAAACCAAATCCCAAGCCTCTCTAACCTTCTTCCTCTCTTCCTTCGCTAATCCCCAGACCAAAGTTCTCCTCATAGTTCACAAGTAATGGATTGTCTGAACTCCATAAGAGTCACCAATCTCAAATCAAACTCTATCAAAGAAATTAAAGTAATACGTTAGATTGGAGCCCAAGGGTTACGAAATACTTTGAAAATCATAAGCATAACACTAAACTTTTCTGCGTAAAAAAAATTATTAGGATGGGCCTGGGACCATTCTGGTGCCTTCATGACTCGCATTTAACTACGTGCCACAACGGGGATAGTAATAAGCTAATTAGGGCCGTCTCTGAGATTTTGGAAGCCCTGTGCGAAATTTGTAAAAGAGGCCCTCCTTAAGATAGTTTTAAGTTTTTAAAAAAGTATGACAATGTATTGATACTAGAAAACATCACTTAAATCAAAATAAAGGCACTTAGTACTACGGTCTAGTGGTATTCCTCTTCACTTGGAAGTGAAAGGTCTTAGGTTCAATTATCTTCAAGGAAGAATTTGAACCACATTATTGTTAGCCCATTATGAGGCTTAGCCCACTCTCCCACCCCCTTAGTGTATATCATATCGTTTGTTCAAAAAAAAAAAATAATAAAAACAAATTTTAGCACTCACTGATTGCATGTTTACAAGTGTCCTTAATGATAAGTAAAAAGATCTACAAACATAACCTTCACTAAATAATCAAAAGTAGTTTTATCTTAAACAATCAAACATGAAAAAAAAAAAAAAAAAACTTCAAACCTCTAACTTTAAATTTTTACTTGAATATATACCGTTGTTATATAATAAAATGAAGAAACTTTCGTTTTTTAGGAGAAAAACTTGTGTGGGGCTTGGCTTGCCACTAGATTTTGCTGAGTGACACTACAATCTACTCAAAACTCACCAAGTGGCAAGTCTTAAATATAATCTTTATCATTCTTTTATATTTAAGACTATCATAATTATTTTTCCCACTAATTAATATACACCATGAGATCAATCTAATGGTTAACTTTTACTTGTTTTCCCCTTTGTTTTCTTCCCTAATATTCCCTCATGTGTGTTTTGCCGAACTCTTCACTTTCTTCTCTGATCTCCCACTTCTTCCTCTCTCCCATTTTTTTCTCCGGCTTTTCTTAAAAAGAAATTTTGAACCCTAAGAAATCACTTTCTCCAACTTTTATCATGGGAAGCAATTAAGAATCTATAAGTTTATTTATTTATTTATACAATAGTTGATTTGATCATGTGAACTTAACATAAGTAACCGATATATATACAAGCATATTAGGGTTAAAATGTTAGTCTAGTTTTTTATTTGTTTTAGTTAATTTGTTAGTCTAATATTAGGGTTCATATGTAGGGATGGCAATTCTAACCGTTAAACCCGATAACCGTGGATAACCGCCCGAATGGATTGGATTTGGATATGAAAATTCGGGTATGGTTTGGATATGGGGAAAAACCGTTTATATTATTCGGTTATGGTTTTGGATATGGTTATAGAGGTTCCCAAACTGTATCCATAACCGAATCCGATCCAATTATTAAATCATATAATTTATATATATATATATATATATATATAAATAATATTATATATATATATATATATATATATATATATTTGTATATCTATTATTCACCAAACCATTACCTTGAGAATACAAAAGTTGCATTTTGTAGGAAAGTAAAGTTTTGAATCAAAATTAATGCGAACTCAATGGTGCTTATAGGACATAACAAAGACAAGCCAACATCATCAGTGTTTTAATTTTTATGCTCAACAAGATCCATTCATTGGATCATTTTATACATCAAATGTTTAATGACGAAATTGATATCTACTAACTTATAATTTCTCAATTGAACGAATATATTTTTTGTATTGACGAATATGGATATACCCATTAACCGATGGGGAATCCGTTACCCGGTGGATATGGTTATGGATAATACCCGATGATTAATTTGCGGTTATGGATATGGTTATTTTTCGTGGTTATGGGGATGGATATAGTATTTCCGTCCCCAAACCGAACCGTTGCCATCCCTATTCATATGTTACCCATTAGTCCCAATTCCCCTTTTCTTGGTTGGATCGAGAGCTCTGCACGTTAAAGAAAGCATGACATGCGCATTGTAAAGCAGTAGCATCTGACAGCGTGATACGTAGAAATCATCATTTAGCAACTGAACAAAGTGCGCATATCCCTACACTTTAAGCCGCCTTACTTCAGCAAGTGAATAAAGATTGGGAAATGAACAAAAAAAATGGCAGAGAGAAAGAAGTGAAGAGTCCAGCGAAACACAAACGGATGGAATATTTGGGAAGAAAAAAGGGGAAAAGAATAACAAGCTAACCATGTGACGAGTTTTGAGTGGATTGTAGTGTTATTCAGTAAAGTCCAGTGGCAAGCCAAGCCTTACACAAGTTTTTCTCGTTTTTTAGGGTGTTATTAGACACTCAAAATATTTCATTGTACTCCAAGTTTTTATATTTAGAAAGAAAGAAAAAATCTCTAATGAGGAGTGCACAGTGCGGTTTTAAAGTGCTAACAAAAGTAATTTTTTTAAATATAGAACATTATTACATGATGTTAGATGGCAAACATTTAGAGGCCCCTTCAAATTTGGAACCATGTACGACTGCACCTTTCGCTTCCCCTCAATGCCACATTTGAAGCTAATAGCAGATGGTAGGAAGTTGGACTCTGTAGACTCATGCTACCCAGGTATGGTAATGAAAGACCTAGAGACGATGAATGTCCTTAAAAATAGATTTATTCCCCTATGGAATCTCATAACGACCCATAATAGCTCTTCTTTCACAAAAATACCCTTAACTCATAAGCTTTGCACTGAAAAAATATCGAGGACATCTAGACAGCCCTCGTTTTAGTTTTGCTGCCCCTCTCGCTCTCTCAACTCTCCTTATGTCTGTATGCTCTGTCAAAATGCAGCGTCGTCGTCTTGTGGACCACTCACACTATCTGTTGTTTTTGCTGTGCTTCAGCTGTTTGCCTCTATGTAGGCTTTCTGTTTTTCTTTCTGGCATCTTTGCCCTGGTCTTATGAATTCCAGTTTCCAAAAAAAAAAGAAGAAAAAAAAAAGCCCACAAATCATTATATATCTTAAATATAAATATGGTGTACCTCTTTTACATGGATTAAATTCTTGTATATATCTCTGTGCCCACTGATGAGAATGTCGGTGTTCTCTTGAATCAAGGTCAATCATGTTATCGGTTGGACATTTTATAGTCTCTCTTTATGCAGTGTTTATTTTGTATTGACAACATTGATTATTGTAAAATATATTTGATTTCTCCATTGGTATCATTTTAATATCTTCATGCCACTTTGGTATCAGTAGTTTCATCAATGGCTCGACATGGCATCAATATACCATCCATATTATTCACACTATGTTGATATTATGTTGTCACGAGATGTTGATTGCATCTTAATTTTTCGTCAATATGATGTCGATATTCGATGTATTGTTGATTTGAGTTTTAACTTCAATCAACAATCAAAACCTAGAATCCCCAAGTGAAGCAATCTTTAATAGTTCCCCACTAGTGAAAAATAGAGACAAGGATGCATAAACCTAGGAAAAATAGCACCAAAATTTACACAAATTGACACTAATGGGACTGGCGTGGAAAATAGGATGAATTTCTTTATAGTAGAGAGTGCAGCTAAGAGGAAGAGAACCAATCGATATGACAAAGAGAGGTTCAGAAAGCAATGGTCAACAAATTGATATGGGCACTACAACAAAAATAGCCATTGCACACAATAAATTATCTGTGCCTTTTGAGGCCACAAAGCACCAACAATTGTGCCCATAGACCAATAGCAACAGCGCAGCTACTATTTTTGTATTTGTGCCCTCTATAGGCATCACATTTGCTAAAAGAGCACAATACTGAGTTCCGTGCTCATGATGTCAGCACAAATAAAGGGTGTATTGTGCCTCCATTCTGACAAAGTTGTCAGACTACCTTTTCCAACCATGTTGGCACTTAAAATGTAATTGTGCCTACATTAATTAAATATTTAAAAAAATATCATAATTTGAAAATTTGAAACTGAAATTGAGGTTTTTTTTTTTTTTTTTTCAATTTTCATAAAATGTAGAAAGCCTACAATACATTTTCAATCTTATAAACATATATTGTAATGTTACATATTTCATCTCTAATGCAAAAAGAACTTGAAAGCAGGCATTTTTTTACAGATGCATCTTCCCTAGCAAGCCTTGCACCTCATCGAATCTCTGCTGCTCCATAAACGAATTAATGAAAATGATTATCAGGAGAAGATCTTCCATTTCTGTTTAAGTATTCCTTCAAATAGTTTTTCCCTATCCTCTTACACAACAACATCAATAAACTCAATAATTTAATGATTATAGTAATGTAAAACAAGATCATCTTAATACATAAGAATAGAACCCGTCTTTGCTATTTCACAAACAAATTAATCAGACAGTCTATATGGAATATGGACCTTTTTCTACCAAGGTTATGAAATGAAAGCCAAATTCAAAGGTTATGAATCAATACCTATTAGTTGGATTCGAAACAGAAGCTAATCAACGTCAAATATCAACCATTTGTAACACACAATATATCAAAATGAAGCTCGGACTAAGAGGAGTTCGATTTTACCTAAATCGAGGCCAAATGATGGCCAAAGGTGGCTGGAAAATGGCTTGAAAGTCACGGCCAGTTTAGGTCTCTACGAATCCATGACAGATTCGACCAACAAAGCTCGAATCTGGTCCCTGGACTGTGAGGAGTTCGTTTATGGTGTCAATATCATCGTCTTCAACGAGATTTGGGAGGGAAAAGCTCGGAAAACCTACAACTCACCATAATAGTGGAGATCGTTAGTTCTTTGTTCAATCTCGCAAACGTGGTGGAAATTTTCTCATGCAAAGCCAGAAATCGACTTAGAACATCGAAGGAATTAACCGGAGGTAGTTACAGACCTTACCTCGGTTGGGAATGCGATGAGCTCGTCGGAATTCTCTCAGGTTCGAGATGCGTGGTTCTCCGATTTGAGGTTCGAGTCATGGTTTGGGCACTAGTCCCGTGTTTGGAGACGAGGATGGTGGTGGTTTGGTGTTTAAAGTCGTCGGAGAATGTGGTGGTTCATAGTTGTATGGCTCAGGGAAAAGTAACTCGAGAGGGATAAGGATGAGGGGAAAAAATGAGAGAGAAGTGAGGGAATTTGACTGAGAGAGCAGAATGAGACCGATAGAAGAGGGAACAGAGGAAGGGAAGAGATGTGTAGGCCTCAGTGGCACACACTCCAATTCTACATAAAGAAGATAATTTCAAACAAATGAGAAGGGAAATGAGCTCGTAAAAATAGGCGGTTTTAAAAAAATTATAGGTGCGGGTGAGGCTGGTTTCATGAGAAAGTAATAAAAAATTAAATAATTGTGTCCTTTACAAATAGTGTTGGGATCATTTTTCAAAATTTGCTAGTTACTTTAATTTGTTATTGAGCACAAACATATGTTTTTTGTTCTCTTCCATAAAAAAATATATTTGTGCTCAGATTTGTAAAGTAAGACACAAAGATGGTGTTTGTAAAATAGTTGTCAGATCAGAGGACATAAAAGGCTTGCGTTGCCATGCTGTGAATTCACTGAATTGTGCGGTATGAACCAAACGGGAAACATAATTATAAACCAAAAAATATACAATGCTGGGAGTATCTATATCATGGGCCAATTAGAAAGAAAACATTATTATATTGTAATACTACATAAGTTGAGGACCCAAGAGGAGTCCAGCATAGCATAAGATAATTATATTTTCACACACCAGTGAAATATAACATAATAAAAAATATATTAATTGTCCTCGTCGTCGCTGCTTAAAATCTCAACGGTAACATTCTGCATATTTCGTGAGCTCATATGTGGGAGAGACTGGCCTCTAGGACGAATTTGTGCTTCATAAGTGCGTGGTTCTTTAATAAAAACGACAGAACTAGTAGACTCTTCAGTTGTTGTTTCAGCATAAACCAAATTGATAGGGTATTGTTCTGTCCTACTTGGGTTTGCCCATGCTGGCAAGACACGTCCTTGAGGTACGCGTACATATCCGTTATTGGAAGGTAATGCGTAGCCAAGGCTACCAGGTATGCACTCGGCATTAACAGGTTGTCGTGGACGTTGAGCTAGATGATTCATTGTGGAATTTGCTGTTGTAATGTTGGCAGCAATAGACGAATGTGATGCTGGAGATTCGGTTCCAATTCGAACTTCACAACGTCGCCTATCCGCCATTCTCAATGATCTAGAACTTGATCAAATTCAAAAGAAACACAACTGTATGAAACAACCTTATAATTTTCCATATACAAATTAGTAAGGGAATGTGGACGTTTTATACTAGAATAAAGGCAAAATCCATAATTGTGCCAACATATTCTTTTGCTATGGAGTGATTTATTATTTGTTAATATTTACTGGACACAATTTCTAACATTTGTGTAAAAAGGAATTTATAATTATTAAACCCAATGAAAAGTAGAATGATTTATTATTTATTAATATTTAGTGGACACAATTTCTATCATTAGTGTCATAAAAAATAATCTACAATTATTTGTCTATCTGAAGATCAACTTGCTTGTGCACAGAGACCGACCCTAAGGGCACAATTGTTGGTTATGTATCACTGCATGAAGTACTTTTAATGCAGTAAAAAAAATAAACACTTACTATAAAACCAAAAACCATATCACCAAGCATAAAAAATAGACCTGCAGGAAGATACCAATCTAAAAAGTAGTTCAAAAAGATACGAATCTAACAAACATTCATTGCAGCTGGAAATGATCCATTGTAAATATATAACGCGCCACTTAGTACTACAGTGTAGTGGTATTCTTCTTTACTTGTAAGTGAGAGATATGAGGTTCGGCTCTCGCAAAAAATGAATTTGAACAACATTATTGCTAACTTATTTTGAGGCTAAAACATTGCACAATAATAAACAGCTCTATACCATTATTTACCACAATTTTATAAATTTTAATTATTGGTGTGCTAGAGGAGGTAAAGACAAATGAGAGAGAACATATAGTGCCTCTGACAAATAACTTTTATAGATACAACATGTTTTTTGTGCCTATCTTCAGTAAAAAAGTTGTCATCTGACCCCACTGGGCACGGTTTCCGTGCCAATTACTGTTTTGTGTCTGCTTTTTTTAACATTGGGCACAATAGATGGTGCCCTCCATGGAATGGGAACTGTTTAAGCTTTTTGGTGGTCAAACTGACACAAAATTCTCAATTGTGCCCTTTGTTTTGTACCCAAAGCTCATTTTTGTTGTAGTGGGACTATCGATCTCCTCAATATTTTTCAGCATGACGATGTTTTAGTCAGAATGGGCTAGTAATGATTGTATTCCGAGAGAGCAAGGCTACTTCTATGTGTTTCCTCTAGATAACACAACCAACCATATAAGATTACGTGCTTATATATGGTAAAAACATATTTTGTTGTGAAATATAGTGTGAATGTTGTACATACGAATGCATGAAGAAGCAAACCAACATACCACTAAAATGGACTTTGGTGACAATAATTATAAGCTTTGGGTGGAAAAGTCTTAGGGAGATGAAATTGTAAACATGAGTGATGACTTGCTATTGTTTCCTACAAGTGTAAGGCTTCCCTATATATAGGGACGTTTGCAATGTAAAGATCATCCCATCTTTCTATCTGCCTATCTCAGTAAACAATTTGTAACAATACTTTCTCTTACACAAAGATCAAAAGTAAAAAAGTAATATAACCAATCCTCCTCCCCTCACTTTATCTGTATTCATTGTCTAGTACAGTTACAAAAAAAAAAAAGAGTAATACATTACTCCCTATTGAGCAAAAAATTGTACACAATATGTAAACAAATAATTCACTCGACACAATTTCACCCTCGTACATTTTTCGAAGAGGATTTTATTAATTTAAGTTCGACCCATTCTAGGCTATGCGCTTATTAATTACAACCCTTCTTTTGGGAAATGAATACCCTTTGATTCCAATAAAGTGGATACGATGTCGCCAAAGTATTGCACTTGTTGCCTTACAAGTATCACATTTGATGAAAATGACCTTATACTTGGAAACGAGTACCACAATCGGCCCTTGTACGTCAGTGGATTGGTGGGGGATACATCAATAAATCGAATCTTGCTTGATTGTGGATCACCAGTAAACCTGCTTCCTCTTCGAACACTTCAAGCTCTGGGGATGAATGTTCGTCAACTGACACCATCAATGCTAACTATCCAAGGCTTCAATCAAGTCGCACAAAAAGCAATGGGAACGATAGCGTTACAAATGGAGATAGGAGAGTTGTACTCCGACGCCCTTTTCCAAGTAATTGATGCTAACACATCTTACAATGTTTTATTAGGACGTTTGTGGCTTCATACATATGGCGTCATTCCTTCTACACTCCATCAGTGCTTTAAGTTTTTGGTAAATGGCAAAGTCAAGAAAATTCTAGCGGACACCAACCCATTTAGGGGTGAAGAAGTGAATTACGCAGATGCAAAATTCTACTTATGGATGTTGATTTGTATGTAAAGCCCATCCTCATCTTTTGGGCTGGATTACATTTTTGTTTTGCCTTGTAGTTTGACCCAATTTGTACAGACTCTATTTTTTTTTTATATGTTATATATTTTTATTGTTCAACACTCCCGTTCAACTTTGATTTCGTTATGTCTCACTTTAGCCTATCTATAACATATAGGCTTATTTTTAGCTAAGCCTCTTGGAACTCGATTTCACTTTGTTCCATGTAACTTAAAAGTCATCACTTTTACTCCTTGAAACTCAAAGTTCACTTCACTTTGCCCTTTGTGACTCGATGTTGATCACATTTTGTCCATAAAACTTGAAAGTCATCTCCATAAAACTCAAAATTCGCTCAACGTTACTTTAAATCTCTTAATTTCTTATGTGAGTTTGATTTGGGTGCGCCAAACTAATCAATTTATTTTTTATTTTCTTTCATCTCTTCAATTTCTTTAAAATTTAATATTTTTGACGGTTGAATGTTTTTACACATAATGGAAGATTTATAATAAAATTAATTGTAAATGTGGCATTGTCTTATTGAGTGTTGGTTAGCACATATTGTTTAGGAGGCGATCTCTAAGTTCTGGGAGAATAAAGAGTCCACAAGTTAAAGTGGAACGAACTTTGAGTTTCAAAAAAGTAAAGTGATATATTTTGAGTTACAAGAAGTAAAATAAAATAAAAATAAAATTCCAGAAGACGCAACTAAAAATAAGCTTAACATATACACAATTTTCTAATTTTTTGAGTTCCTTCTCATAACATCACAAGGCATACCTTACGGGCGTGCATTGCCGCCATCCAATATCCCAACCAACATCTTCCTGCCCAGAGGACACAACAACCCAAACGTCCTTTTTTTTACCGTTAATTTTGTTTGTTAACACTTTTTCCCTTAACAGTCAGCAGCGCACGTTAACAATGGATAAAAAGCCGGTGCGCCTCCCCGCCCATACCCAAAATATATAAAAAGAATAAAAAAAGAAAAGCAAAAAGCTTCTGCAGCACTGATAACAGAGGGAACTCAACGACTCCTCCACCAAACAGTTAACCACTCTCTCTCTCTCTCCTCTCCCTCTCTCTCTCTCTCTCTCTGTGTCTCTCGTGAACTCTGCTCACTCTGTCCCAACGATTCAACTCGGCGATGGGGATTACGACTGCTCCGAGTTCCCATCTCCACGACAACTTCTCCGCCGTTGGATCATCCTCGCATGAGCTCTTTTAGGAATTGTTTCACCTCCTAGTGTTGCTTCGTGTTCAAGGCTGTGCTCGTCAACGGTGTGATCTCGCTTTTGGTTTCAGATCTGAATCGTTTCCTAGTAATCGAGGCGTCGGTGATGTCTGAGCTCACAGGTTCTATCCCGACTGCTAATTCTATTTCTTTTAGGTCATTTTCGATTATCTCGGTGATTCGGTCAAGTGCCGAAGTGAGTACTCAGTTGAATAATTTATTAGTTGAAGCTTAATTGTTCTTTATTATTTTATATAATTGTCGTATATTTTATCGAATTTTCCATTACATTTTAGTAGTAGAAGGCGACGAGGGTATTCCTAGAGTGTAACTTTTGTAATTCTTTGTTTGGATGCCGAGAAAAGTAATGAAAACAAGGCGAAATAATTAGTATGTGTTTGCCCCTTCATAGAACAGACATTCAATTAGGGCTCAGTTAGTCGTTCATTCCATTCTCAGTAAAATTTGCGTTAGCCAATTAGCCCGAAATTACTAACAAGTTTAGATCTTTTCGTATTCTGCGAGCATGAATTGTTTTCTGATAGGTGCATTTGAACTCTATTTTGGAATGAACAATGCAGGAATATTGAACAAGGTTCAATGGTTGGTGATGAATCAGTTCCTTTTGTTCTGTTATGTGATATCCGTCACTGAAGCCAGTGAACCCTATGGTTTACTCAAAGCACCATCAGTATCTCTATCGAGTGCACCTTTGGCCGCACCAGCTATGCCAAATCTTCCCCTGCCAGCCACTTTGCCAGTGTCCCACTACCATAGACGCTGGCAAAAACATTTCTTGCCACATGCTACGCCAGTTGCTCTATCTCCCGCACACCCTCCATTTTATGGACCCTTGATAACTGCTGGTCATCCCCCTACAGCTTCTCGATTGTCAAAGCCATCAATGAAGAGGAGTGGCTTGGCACCTCCACTCGCTAGCTTTAAGAATATCGCCCCAACACAGTCGAGTGCTGGTACAATTCCTTCTGGTTTAGCACAGCCCCCGCTCACTCCTTCCATTTCCGGTAAGTTACACTCTGGACTGCAATCTTATAAACCCCCCCCCCCCCCCCCCCCCCCCCCCCCTCTCCCTCTCCCTCTCTCTCTGTCTGCAAATTCAGTCATTTCAGATCACTACTTTACCATGAAGATGTGATATAATCACTAATATGCTTGACACACGCACACATACAGACATATAGTGCCCTTCTCATAAGGGATCCATAGTTCTAAGAACAGTAAGGGACCACATTCAATCTGCTGCAATTATTCCATGATTTCAGCTGTCCATATGTTTTATGTCTTACTTCAATGATCATCCTTACTAAAATGAGCAAAATAAAAAATGATTGGATGACTGATTACCATCATGATAATTTTGGTTTGTGTATTTTTTTTTTTTTAAATCACTGTAAAGATGGCTTAAATGGTATCTGATTTGGCTAATTTTTTTTGTAAGAATGATCCTTAAATGAGGCCTTAAAAAATAGACCAGGTTATTAAATTGGATTACAGGATCACATTGAGAGTGTGCCACACATGTGGTCCTTTTCTTTTCTTAGAAATGGGGATCCCTCTATATGTATTGCATGCGTGCTTGTGTGTGTAGAGTATACTGTTTCAAGTGTTTTGGAGTGGTGTGGAATCTGGCCAAGAAACTATGACAGTGTCACTCTTTGTTGACTGCGAACATATTTGGAATGGGGGAAAAGAAGAAGGCTATTACGCTTTGAAGATGTGCAGTTTTGGCTTCTATTTAATCTATTTGGATAGAAAGGCACAAATTGATATTTGAAAAGAGGATGGACAATATGGTTCTATTTGGTAGAGTCAAATATCTAGTCTCTCTTTGAACCACTTTGTCCAAGCATTTTCGGGAGATTCCTATTGGTGTAATACATCTTAATTGGGTGGGAGTCTGGATTTGATGTAATAAAATTTTATTAGGCACTGGTTGTTGTGTTTCCTTGATGGATTTCTTTTCCATCTTTCGTCGTATTATTTACCTTCTTTTTTTCCCAAAAATTTAAATGTATGTTTTGAAGTTATGTACCTGTGATGAAGCGCTAGAATTCTTACTTAATTTCATATTAAAATTTAATGTATCAACTACCCAGTTCTTGTTTATACTGTGCAATGTAAGAGTGCTGAGTCTGACAAAGGTTTTTTTTTCACTCCTTCCAGACTGTTGCAATCCAGACATGGTACTGAGACGGGGAAGTCAGGGTTGCCACTGTGCTTATCCCATAAAGCTTGATATTCTCCTCCTAAATGTTTCACAAAATCCTAACTGGAATATTTTTCTTGAAGAACTAGCTTCCGAGCTTCATTTGCAAGTTTCTCAAATAGAGCTGATTAACTTTTATGTACTCGGATTATCAAGATTAAATATTTCGATGGATATTACTCCCAATTCAGGATCCAGTTTCTCCGCAAGTGATGCGTCCGCAATAAACTCTTCTCTTGTCACGCACAAGGTTAAATTGAACCCTGCATTAGTGGGCGATTACAAACTCCTCAACATAACTTGGTTCAAGCCTCCACCTCCTTCTCATGGTAATTCTGACATGTTACCCTAATGTTTTAGAATCATCTATACTTGTCTATGGTTGCAATATGATGTCAATCTTTATGTTGATATGACTGTAATGTTTTACGTCCTAAATAGGTATATCTTCATTCTTTTAATTGATGGTAACAGTTTCGAAATAGCTAATTTGGCAATCTGCATCAAGCTAGCTGTCATACAATATATTGGGTGTGTGTTCGTGTGTTATTCAAACTGTGAAGGGGTAGAGCAATAATTTATTTGCACTACTGAAAATGTTGCATGCTTTATTTTGATAGTTGGCTTACTTGCTTCAAGGAAGTTAAATCTCTTGTATGAATTTTAACATGCTCTTCTTTCTTTTCTTTTTTAAGCTCCTATTGCTGCATCACCAGTGGAAGGCCAAGCAAATCCACCCCCTACTCTTACATCCTTAAGTGCTTCAGATAAAGGGAGGCATTCAAATTGGAGTCTTATTATTGGTATTGGCGTCGGCATATTGTTCATTGCCATTATATCTGTGCTCATACTTTGTTTGTGCACATTCCGTCGAGAGAAGACTAAAGCATCTCTTATAGAAACAGGTATGTGTTTCAATTGTCAGATTTGTACATTTTTTTGTTTTTTTTTCCTCCCAATTTGCCCATAATCTATGGTATTATCCTGTTCATAACTTACTGCTGGGAAACATTTTGCGGACCAACTTTTAGTTACACTTTCATGGTATGCAGTCATCAAGATGATGAAGATATTGTCACCTAGATAATATTCCTATAAATTCTTGCTACTTAAAAGTAAAAGTATATGTAAATCATGCGTAAAAATATGAGTAAATGATTGCATTTGTGCGAGTACGTCTGTATTAATTAAGTTAAAGCTTGTAACTTGTTGTATTTCCAATGATCTAAATCCAGTTAACCAGCTGAAGTACATTTGGGGTCTGATGAAAAACGTTGCTTGAAACACCAAAGCAGAAAGTTGAAATAGATTTTATCCCAAAAACAAAGAACTTATATAAATTTGAATATGACCGTTCTGCATAATATAGTATAGGTTTCCTTTTCAAGTTGTTTATCTCATGCCTTTTGCCTTCCTTTTTCCTTTTGGCTTTTTCAGCCCCTGAAAAGCAGAGGACTGTCGATACAGTGCAAGCAGTAGGATCTTTACCTCACCCAAGCAGCACTCGATTTCTGGCATATGAAGAACTTAAACAAGCAACAAACAACTTTGAAAGCATACTCGGAGAGGGTGGTTTTGGCAGGGTGTTCAAGGGTGTCTTAAGTGATGGTACAGCTGTAGCAATTAAAAGACTTACCAATGGAGGGCAACAGGGGGATAAGGAGTTCTTGGTTGAGGTTGAAATGCTGAGCAGGCTGCATCATCGTAATCTGGTGAAACTTGTGGGGTACTATAGCAGTCGTGACTCCTCACAAAACTTACTTTGCTATGAGCTTGTACCAAATGGAAGCTTGGAGGCCTGGCTCCATGGTAATTTCTTGAATCACATACTGCCATGTGCCATCTAAAAAATAACTGTTTCTATTAAATTTATGCATTTAATTGTTTAGTTTGGGTGTAGCAGTTGAAAATGGAAAACATTTTACATCTTAATTATACTTTTTCTTTTTGATGTGCCTTACCGACACCTCTCTCTCCCCGTCTCAGGTCCCCTGGGAGTAAATTGTCCTTTGGATTGGGACACCCGAATGAAAATTGCACTTGATGCTGCCAGAGGACTTGCTTACCTGCATGAAGACTCACAACCTCGTGTCATCCACAGAGATTTTAAAGCATCCAATATATTGCTTGAGAATAACTTTCATGCTAAAGTTGCTGATTTTGGCCTGGCCAAACAGGCACCTGAAGGCAGAGCAAATTATCTTTCTACCCGTGTGATGGGAACATTTGGGTTGGTCTCGATTTCTCCCCTCCTTAAGCTTTTCATTTCCACGATTTGGAATGCACTAAGACGTAACTATTTGATTTGCAGGTATGTGGCTCCGGAGTATGCCATGACTGGACACCTACTTGTTAAAAGTGATGTTTACAGTTACGGAGTTGTCCTTCTTGAGTTACTCACCGGAAGAAAGCCTGTAGATATGTCACAGCCAGCCGGACAGGAGAATCTAGTCACTTGGGTTAGTATTATTCATACATTGCTCCCCTCATTCTTCTGTTTCAAAATGACCATTTTCTCTTGAAAAGATTTAACGTAACAAGCATGGTATTCTTTAGGGAAAAAAAGAACAGAAAAAACAAGCGATAAATGTATAACCTTTTTTTTCATATTAAAAATGATACTTGATTGGTATTTTGCCATTATAATTTTGGATTGGAAAGTGATACATGCGGGTTTTTCTATTATCCAGTCGAGGCCAATTCTTAGAGACAAGGATAGATTGGATGAGCTCGCTGACCCCAGTCTTGAAGGAAAGTACCCAACGGAGGATTTTGTACGAGTTTGCACAATTGCAGCGGCTTGTGTTGCTCCTGAGGCAAGCCAACGCCCTACAATGGGTGAAGTGGTACAATCACTGAAGATGGTGCAACGAATCACAGAATATCAGGATTCCATGTTAACCTCTTCCACTGCCAGACCCAATAACAGGGAGTCTTCAATAACCTTTGAATCCGATGTGTCATCTTCAATGTTCTCTTCTGGTCCTTACTCTGGTCTAAGTGCCTTTGATAATGACAACGTCTCTCGAGCAGCAGTTTTCTCTGAAGATCTTCACGAAGGACGATGATTACTTGACAGAAGTCTACGTTCTGTTTCAAAGGATCCCTAACTTTCTGGTATAGCAACTTAGGAGCAGTCCCCTTTTGTGTTGGGGAGATACAGGTTGATTTTTGAGTCTGGGTCAGGTGTCGTAATTGTGATTTTTGTTGGGGGGAAAGGGGCGAGTGTCTTTTTGTAGTCCCTTGTGTGGGGGAACCGCTGTTTAGTATTCCTCCGGGCAGTGGTTCTTGGCACTGTGGATGAAATTTTGTATATTCCTTGTAAGCTTGGTTCATGAAATTGGCGTTCAAAGGTTTCGTGTTTATTTATTTTCCTCGTTCTTTCAAATCCATGTTATCGAGTAGGTACTGAAATTGGAATGAGAAATGATGGCTAAACGACTGTAGCTAGCTAGCAGTTGCTGCCTTACTGCCTTCTACGTGTTTGGATGGCCAAACAGAAGTGTCTTTAGCCTTCCTCTTCCTCTTTCCCGTTACCCTTTCTCTCCACCCTCACAAGCACGGCGGCCGAATCCGTGGGGGTACAATGACACAGCAGACGGTGCCTCGGATTGTAATGCAGAAAACATTTCACAAATGCCTAATATAAGTTGGTTAAAAGGAAAGGGAAGGAAAGGAAGACGGCAAGGCTTAGAGCAACTCCAGCGTTGCTGGTTGCTCGGGGGACAGTGGAGAGGAAAGGGCCTGAGGCCCTGTGAAGGAGGTCCAGCGTTGGAGGAGCCCGAGCTGCGGTGGAGGCCCGAGCAACGGGCCTGTGAATTGCTGCCAGCCCGAGAGCCCGATGGGTGTGACGCCAGCGCTTGCGTCAGCCTGGCGTCTGCCCCTTTTTTTATTTTTTTCTGTCAGGCGCGTGCATCCCACTCGTGCCTGGGGTCGCGTCGTCCGACCAAAAATCAGAAAAGTCAGCCCACTTTTCAGATTCAAATGTTTCCGTTGGGAAGCCACGTGGCTTCCCACGGTCCGTTCGATCCCAACGGCTCTTTAATACGAATCGTTCGATTTCCAACGGTAATAAAAAAAAAAAAAGCTGATTTAATATCAACCGTTCGATCTGAGATCAACGGTTGATGTTAATCTGCTTTATAAATTAAAAAAAAAAAGAAAAAATAGTTTTAAAATTAAGAAAAGTTACCGTTGTGACACGTGGCACAATCTGGAGTGTTGGAATTCAATTTTTTTTAAATCCAACGGCAGAGATTAATTATTTGAATAAAAAAATTTAAAAATTGTAAAAAATCCGAAAAAAAATTTAAAAAAAAATTTGTTTCTACTTTTCTATAAATACCTTCTCATTATCATCTACCTTACACCACAATTTCATATTTTCTCAATTACTTTCAACCACATTCCTATATTTCTCTCAAAGTTTCAATCCAAAATTTTTCAACAAAATGACTACTGCTGCAGGTACGAATTGGACGCTTCTTGAAGATGTTGCGTTGTGTAGTTGTTGGGTTGAAGTTACTCATAGTTCGCTTACGGGTAATGAGATGCAGTTGCGAGAAATGTGGAGTTTTATTCATACCAAGTATCTTGAGAAAATGGGTGGGGAAAGAACCAAAGAATCGATGTCCAGCCCTTGGAAATTACTTAGCCAATCGTTTGGTTTGTGGAGAGACGGCTTGGCACAAGCTAGTAATAATCTTCGAAGTGGGGAAAATTACACGGATCAGGTAACAATATATTATTTATTTGTTTGTACTATACCCAAATTTACATTGTAATTATTTGTTTGTATTATTTATTTGTTACCTACTTTAATTATAATTATTTGTTTGTATTATTTATTTGTTACCTACTTTGATTAATTATTTCTTCTCCCCCATTGTGTAGCTAATTCAAGCACAAGCTTGGTATGGTCCCAAAACCAAAAGCAAAAATAAATCATTCAACCGGTGGGAATGTTGGAATATTGTCAAAGATTGTCCTAAATTCAGAGTTGTGCATGTCGGTCCAGAAGTTGTCATGAACAGCACCCCTCTACACTCTACACCTGATATTGGCTCGCATGATGATGATACAGAAGAAGTGACCGAAACGCCTATCCCTGAACAAGCGGTGGGTTCGACCCGTTATCCAATTAGGCCTCAAGGTAAGAAGGCTTCAAAGAGAAAAGGAAGTGCTTCCAAGCATGATTATGCAAAGTACATGGAAGAACTTACTCGCCATAGTGAATTGACTTTGGCGCGGGAAATGGCGAAATTTGAGGCTGATAAGGCTAGAGAAGATGCAAAAGCTGCAGCTGTTGAGAGAGAATTTCAAGCAAATGAGAGAGAAAGAGAGCTACTTAGGCAAGAAAGGGAAATGGGTAGACAAGAAAGAATGGCTCAACGAGATCGTGAGATTATGAAGGAGCCTTTAGAAGGGAAGTCTCCAAACTCTAAATTTTTTTGGAAGTCGGAGAAAGCGGAAGTGGTGCAAAGGAGGCTTGCAAGAGAAGCGAGAGCAAGAGGAGATGGTCCTAGCACGAGAAGAGAATATCTTCCTACCACCACAGATTTTATAAGTGATAGTGAATAGAGTATTTGTTTGTAATCGGAGCCCATAGTTTTCCAATCACCTTGGGTTGTAATTTATTATTTATTGAATAGAGTATTTTATGTTGTTTCCAATTTATTGAATTTAGTACTTTATTTAAAGTAAGAGTAAATTTATTTAATATGGTAATATATTTATACTATAAGAGAATCTTTATTCAAACTTCCATAAACACACCAAATAAAAAACTCACGAAATGAACTAAAATAAAACACACCAAATAAAATTACATAAACATACCAAATAATAAAAAACACACTAAATGAACTAAAATACAACACACCAAATAAAATTACATAAACATACCAAATAATAAAAAACACACTAAATGAAGCCAAATAATAAAAAACACACTAAATGAACTTAATTATCTTCAGCTTGTTTCAATGCCCACTGGTGCTCTATCAAGTCTTTTTGCCGGGCATTGTGCATTTCTGGCCTTTGAAATGCAGTATATCGTTGAATGACCCTTTCATTGTAACGTCCATCCCTTTATAAAGGCTCATGTTGCACGGGCTCATCGGTGGCGTCATGAGCACAATATATACGTGTTCTTGAATTGTTCATTGTGTCTGGCTCATATTCATCAACGGCTTCATAATCGTACTCATCTTCCACAATCATGTTGTGAAGAATGATGCACGTCATCATGATGGAGCGAAGCGACTCTACATCAAACAATCTGGCAGCACCCCTAACGATCGCCCAACGAGCTTGGACGATACCGAAACAACGCTCCATATCCTTCATGCACCCCTCTTGACAGCTTGCAAAATGTTTTTCTTTTGCACTTCGCGGACATGGCACTGTTTTGACAAATGTTGACCACCTTAGGTAAATGTCGTCAGCTAGGTAGTATGACCCGTCGTACATACGTCCGTTCACCTCATACGTGACTTTTGGTGCCTTTCCTTGCAGGACATCGTTGAACACTGGGGATTGGGCAAGGACGTTGAGGTCATTTTGAGCTCCTGGAACCCCGAAAAAGGCGTGCCAAATCCATGTATCAAAAGATGCCACCGCCTCCAAAATAATACTTTTTGCTCTTTTTCTGTCTCCATAAGCGCCTTGCCATGCACTTGGACAATTTTTCCACGTCCAATGCATACAATCAATGCTCCCAATCATCCCAGGAAAACCTCGCATCTCGGCCTTCTTCAGAAGCATTTCCAAGTCCATGTGAGTAGGTTGCCGGAGGTACTCTGCGGTGTAGATAGATTCAATTGCTCCGCAAAACCTCATCAGGGACTCAAGAATGGTTGATTTCCCCATCCTTGCTATCTCATCCACTTGGTCTGCAGATGCTCTATACGCAAGCATCCGCAGCGCAGCAGTAAGTTTTTGCTGGGGAAGAAGACCCATAGCACCACAAGCATCCTTCTTTTGCACAAAGTAAGAATCATGGTTGCAAACATCAGTCATGATTCTGTTAAACAAATGTCGTTCCATTCTAAAACGACGTCTGAAGTACGTATCAGGAAATGCACTGTTATAGACAAAGTAATCGTCCAACAGCTCTTCACCCCGTCGTACCCTGCTTCTATCAAGGTTTCTGGAACGGCTGGGCATGCAGATCTGACCCAGAGCTTGGATGACTTGACGGGAATGTGAGGCTGTGGCCATTCTTGCTTCGTCATCTCTCCTTCTACGCTCGTCATCCTCTTCCCTCTTATTTTGGGCCACTTGGAGATTGAACATTCTTTCAGATTGGTTAAACAATTCTTCCTCTTGCTGATCGATTTCCCACATCATCCTTGATGAAGAAGAAGACATTGTAAAAAGGAAGCAGAAACTATGAACAATTATACAGATTTTGGTGATGAAGGAAGCATAAACTATGAATAATGATAGAGATCTTGAGAAAATTGGTGTGAGATTTGTGAGGCTGGATGGTGGATTATATGGACGATTCAGAAATGATTGGCTTGTAGATAGGACCACGTGGCATGCCGTCATTCGTTAAAAATCTGATTGAAATCTATCATCAAAGATTCTGAAAAGATAACGACACGTGGCACGATGACATTGGATAAAAATCTTATCGAAATCGATCTCCAATAATTATCTTTTCGGATAATGACACGTGGCGCAACGAGAACGATTTAAAATCTGATTGAAATCTATCGTCAAAGATTCTGAAAAGATAACGACACGTGGCACGATGACATTGGATAAAAATCTTATCGAAATCCATCGCTAAATATTTTTTTTTTATCAAATGACACGTGGCGCAACGAGAACGATTTAAAAAATCTTATATGAAATTACAAATAATTTTATTTTGTATTATTTAAACAAACAATAAAAAGTAATATTTTATTGCCTATTGCCAGGGGGAAGGGCTCTAAGGGTGGAGATGCAAATGGCAATTACTGTTCATTAATGGCAATTACTATTCATTAAAGGCAGTTACTGTTCAATAGGGTGGATTGAATAGTGGATTGCCAAGGGGAAGGCTCCAAGGGTGGAGTTGCTCTTAGAGCAGGATGACGGCGGAACAGGAGAATATAAAAAAGGAAAACTAATGAAAAGGGGTTGAAAATTTTAAATTTTAACGATAATGACAAAATAAAGAGTAAAATGAATAGTACCAGGATTGACTTTTTAGTGTAAAAATGTGGTTTTTCGTTAAAGTGAACTGTACCAGAAATTTTTCGTTAAAGTTCCCATATAAAAAAACGGAGGAAATGAGTTAATTAAAATCTTGATTATTGACGTTTTTCAAAGCCTGAAGCACATCTCTCTCACTTATTACAAGTTCGATTTTGAGACCTACTTTATAATTCGAAAATAATACTATTAGACTGTACTTAGTACAGTGACCTCAGAATACTGAAAAATTGAAATACAAGAAAGAGGATAAATATTACTCTGTCTTTGCATGGCTCTTACCAAGCATTTTGCATGGAAACATGCGACGATACTGCTTAACAAAATGGGGCTGCAATGGTTTTTTTTTTTTTATAGGAAAACTAAGGAAAATAACTTGAAAACTTTGAGTTTTTACGAAAATGACGAAATAAAAGGTAAAGTGAATAGTACCAAGATTGATTTTTTAGTGTAAAAATATGACTTTTTGTTAAAATGAAAAGTACGGAGAGCTTTTTGTTAAAGTTCCATTTTTTTATTTAATCGATTAGTTTTTGTTATCTCTAATGAGCGGTTTGATATATGTTATATTTACCTTTTGCTCATAGTTTGTGCAATTTGTACTTCAACGTGTATTAACAAGGACGGCCTTGAGAGTAGTCAGAGTAGGCGGGCGGTCTAGAATTCCCACTTCGGAGGGGCCTTCAATTTTTATTTTGTTATATATATATACTTACTATTACAAATTTTGTGTTTGTTCAAATAATAAGTTTAGACTTTGAGGCTTTGTCTAAATACAATAATTGTTTGGGTTGAGCTGCTGACCCAACATTTGTAAGATTTAATTGTTTTATATAATTAATTGAATAAAAAACAACAAACTTATTTTGTACATGAAAAGTGAAACGTCAAACGACTCAAACTTGTTCTTATTAACTTGAAAAACAAACGTACTTACTTCTTTTGTCGCATTTCCCGAACAAACACTAAATTCTAAATAACCTCATTTATTCTAGGGCCCCGCTTGCTCCCAAGTTCTGAGGGCTGGCCTGTGTATTAATGTTGTTTGCATAGACTGACCTCAGTTGGGGTTTCATTTTTAGGAAAACTAATAAAAAGGGTATGAAAATTTTGAGTTTTAAGGATAAAGATAAAATAAAAGATGAAGTGAATAGTACCATGATTGACTTTTTAGTGTAAAAATATGGTTTTTCATTAAAGTGAACAGTACCAAAAACATTTCGTTAAAGTTCCCTTGATTTTTCTACCCAAAGCCTGTATTTGGCTCCTTGTCTGTTACAAAAATTCCCCTTTTTCACACACAAATATTATTTTATTTTCCCAAAAAAAAAAAAGAAAAAGGGTCAAACGACTCAAATTTGTACCTATTAATTTGAAAAACAAATCTATTTACTTCTTTTGTCAATTTCCCGAACACAAACACCCTAATTTATTCTTTCACTTGCTCCCAAATTCTGAGGGCTGACGTGTATATTAATGTTGTTTGCATAGACCGACCTCTGTTGGGGTTTGATTTTTCTACCCAAAGCCCGTATTTGGCCCCTTATCTATTACAAAAGTTCCCCTTTTAACAAATATTTTTTTTGGAAGGTCACACACAAATGAAATTTCCCTTTTTCACACACAGAAAAAAAATACGGTGCTATTAGGTATACACTTTTAGGCTATGTGTTGGATGAGATATTTATACGTCTCAAGGGTTGAGGCTAAACTATTACAAATATATATATATATACACACACACACTACAAACTGTTGGAAGAGGAGGATTAAAAAAGTCGTTCATGAGCATTTCAAAAACATGTAAGAGCGATTTGTAAATCACTACTTGAAAAGTGACATTTACAATCTACATGCATTTACAATGCTCATAAATGACATTTCTAATTCACTCTATCTAACATTTTGCAGTTAATTCTTTATTAATTTGATCTCAAATTCATTGTGACTCGGAAATCCCTCACTTAAACATAGCCCTAATGAATTCCTTATTGTAAAAGCGTTTCTTTTTCACGCAATTCCTACCCAAAAAAGAAAATTCTTTTATTTGTTACAATGTTTTATATCTCTATTTTCTACGCTTAACTTACTCTCTACAAAGACATTCTGTTTGATTTATCTATTTATCTATAATTATCTCCTTATACCGAAAATTATTTTTTGACTACCCTCTCATATGAAAATTGACACACCCCGACCCGGAATGTCCACTAGGACTTCGAATCGAGCTGTGCTGGCCATCACCTGGAAGGTGACGAAGCCATAAAGTGATGATATGGAAGAATGTGAATAAATTTAAACCTAAAAGATACCTAACTATCAGAGTGCACTGTGAGTGGGTATGGACCCATTTCACACGCGTTGTCAGAGCATAAGTAAAGTACAGTAGTGTGGGTAAAGATCATACCCTCAAAAGTAGCCACCTGAACTGAGATATGCCACGAGTCCTTGTCGATAAAGAAACTATGCTACTAGAACCTGGAGGGGCGCAAAACAAAAAGCGTGAGTGGGCAAAAACAAAGCTTTATCAAAACCAATTCGATATGAAAAGTTGTAACCCCTCTCTGTAAAACAAGTATACTTCCCAGAAAATATATATACGTACTAATACAGAAAAACCATTAATCAACCAATTCTTCAAATAAGCAATGTCATGCCCGAATGAACCATAACCAATGATCAACATATACCAAGTATCATCAAATAATCAGGTGATATCTCAATCAAATCATGCCGGCAATATATATATATATATATATATATGAATCAGCCGGAGTCACCTCTAGTGACCTGTACGGCTGAATCTATGGCTCCTCAATCAATCCTCAATCCATTTCTCAATCAATCATCAATAATCAATAATCAGTAACCTGCACCCATGACGGAACCACTTAATGTGGTCTGTACGTCAAGCTGGGTAAATACGCTCTGTGCTACGATCACGTGAAGGCTGGCGACGAATCGCAAGTCACCTACGAGTCGGAACCACCTAATGTGGTCTGTACGACAGGCTGGCACCTGCCTTGGATCCAAGGTGAGCGTACGGTGCGGGAGGTGAACGATCACGTGAAAGCTAAGCCCTCAGGCATGCACAACCTCGATGTGCAGGTAATGAGCCATATAACAATCTCATCGATATCACCTCAATCATCACATCACACACATACTTACCTGACTTACCTGGCACCCGTGGTGCAGCAATATATATATAATCACACAAATATATATATATATATAAAAATATAACTATGGCATTCGACATGACATTCATTTCATAAAAACATTTTAAAACGCATTTCTGGGAAATCAATCAATTATATATATATATATATATATATATATATATATATATATATATATATATACTGAAAACCAAAAGCCCACTCACCTGGAGTTCTCCCTACAACTCCCTAGCACAACCCATCAAGGCGTCATGACGATCAGCGCCTAGAACAATCATCAAATCATGCCTCAGAAATCATATCGATAGAATATATAACTTACATAAAACACGTCACTATGTAGATCGATCCGGAAGATCTGCAACTCAGATTTCCAATCCGTAACTTCTCATGATTCACATTATGCTTCTAGGACAACATACTAAAATTTCGTTATGATCCAACGGTTGGATCTCCGCCAATTTCCAAAACCGAGTGGCGATTAACCATTTATTTTATAACTTACAAATCCAATTCGGTAAGATCCATACGTCGGATTCCCAATATCCGTAAGTTTCCACATTCTTCAAATATTAGGTACTACAACATATCAAAGTTTGGTGACGATCCAACGGTCAGATCGTCGATTCATATTTTTACCTAACCCCGAATCGTAACGAATTTAGGTTCAATTGATCATTCTACGTCATTCATTCACCAAAACTGAATTCAGAACATGAATTATGGCCTAAAAATAGCATTGGTGACTCACTGGCCACGCACCGCCGCACGCGCCGCCGCGGGTGGCGGTCGGCCGCCCCGGCTCGCCGGAAAATCCAACTATCTCCAAAAATTACCAAAATTTACAGAAATGAAGATCTCAATGAGTAGAACAACTTTCATACCTGTGGCCAAGGCCAATTCGGTCGGAAAAGCCTCCAATTCTAACAAAACCCGTCGGAAACCCTAGGTTTTGGGTGTTCTTGATTCGTCCTCAAATCAACTCCGCCGTCCTAACCAATGCTTGGGCTTTGTTCTAGGCCTCAAGAGGATGCCATAGGTGGTGGCAATTGGAAGAAATTGCTTCAAACATAGGAGAATTTTGAACATGAAACTCGCGGCACCCGTGGGTATTTTCATCCAAACCCACACCTAATCTCCTCAAATTTGATATGGAAATGATAGAGGGAAGGCATATAAGATGATTCGGAGTGGTTGTTTGGCTCAATTCATCGGAAAAATGAGTGAAAAACGTCGAAATTTGGGTGTGGGTGCCGCGGGTCGAAACGGGTCGCGGGTGAAGACCCGTTTTCTTCCTTCTCTCCTCCGTTTCTCGCCCTCTCTCCTTTCCTCCTTCTCTGTTCCGATTGGCCGGTCTCCTCTCTCTCTTCTCCCCATTCGCCAGTCTCTCTCCCTTTCTCTCCCGGAGCTCCTGCTCTCCTCTGGTTAGGCAGTTTGCCCAATCTCTTCCTCTTTTTCTTCCGCCAGCCACGCGCGCACACACACACACACGTGATCTCCTTCTCATCCCAGCCATCCATTTAATTTATCATTAAATCTGGGCCATCCACTTGGCACACCAGATTGAGCTCCAAAAATCTGAGACTTTCTAGAAATTAATTAATTTACTAGAATACCCCCAACTTTAAACGTTAATAACTTCTTCGATATAGCTCCAAATCATGAACCGCTTGCGCCCACGCGTCCGTAGCGACGAGTACTACGAGAATATGCAAAGAAAACAAATCTTAGATGGCACGACACAATGATTAATCTCGGTCAAAGCACGAGCCTCAAAGGGCATTTTCGTAAAATCACTTATTAAAAATTTATACAATTGTAAAATCATGGACGGACTGTCACAAAAATCCTACCCAATGTTTTAAACTTCTTCTTACACCCACCTAAATCAATTAATGATAAAAAAAAATAGAAAACAAAACCAAAATTGAACACTAAGAAATAAAAAACAAAATCTAAAGGCCATACCTCACATTGTAACACTCATAAATTTTCTAAAGAATTTTCTCATTCTCTCTCAAACTATTCTCCTCTGTATATAACAAAATTTAACTTTTCTAAAAACACCACCTTTGTTACCAAATTGACCTTAACAACACCCACCAACCCACTTATAAAATATATAAATAAATAAAATCTCTCATGCGACGAACTCACTCAATAGCGGCGTATACATGAATTGGTACTTTATTAGCAAAGAGTTGAATCTCACGTTTCATCTTGTTGACAACTTCCTTCACTCACTTACTTCTGTAGTAATGTTAGAGAAATTTAATGTATAGACTAAATTTAGAAACTAAATTATATGTCACTAATATAAAATGATCACGTTAATCAACAGTTAAGTAATAATTCAATTATCAACTTTCATATCATTTAGTTTATAAAATTTAGTGTATGAATTTAGTTCATGGCATGGGGATATTTTTGAACGGATAATGCTACAGGGAGACTAATTTTTTAAGGGTAATGCGCTAGAGAGACTAAATTTTGGAAACTAAAGGACATGAAAGTTGATGATTGATTTATTACTTAAGCGTTGATTAACGTGCTCAATTCTATTGGTGACACATCGTTTAGTTTGCAAATTTAGTCTCTCTAGCATTACCTTTATGATGTAAATATTGATGATTAGATTATTGCATAAGTGTTGTTTAACGTACTTATTTACTACTTTTAACACATCATTTCATTTACAAATTTAATTTAAAAATTCAATCCCGTTAAAAAATATCCCCATGCCATGGAGCAAAATCTCTCGCACGGTCTTATACGTTTCTTTTATTAAATTCAAGTTTGAATTTTCAATTCACAAAATATTGAAATGAAGTGAGACTGCAAAGTGATTGCGACAAGAAATCAACTTCAAATGAAATAGTCGTGACCGTCATGCTTGACGATGACTACATACACCTACCAACCCAAGGATATTCAAACTGCTCGCCGGTCATCAAACATCGACGTGCGATGCCGGGGGACGGATTTTCTATTTTTCTAGATGTCAAACAATAATCAAACTTAAATTATATTTAAATTTATTGAAAATATGACTTTGTCCCTAAAACTCTTTTTTTTCCACATAAAACCCTACATAAGTTCAACTCAAAATAATAATAAAAAAAAAACCGACATAAGTTTTTTTACTCGAATAAAACTCATAGACTAGACTCCACATAAGCAAATTCATTAATTATGTTTGACTTTACATATTTAAAATTTTCAGATGTCTAAAATAACCCTTATTTTTGTTTGATGTACACAATTAATTCCATGTTGATTGTACTTTGCAAGGGAGAATTAATGATTTTACAAAATAGAAAACTAGATTTTAATCCCTAAATAAGATGAAGTTTAGAAAAATGTCTTATACAAGATTAAAAATTGATTTTAGTCCCTAGACTCTATTTAATGTCATTCACTGTCTCTTTTTTTATTTATAATTTTATGAATTTAAATTTTATGAAAATATTATAAATTTTAATTCTCATCATATAATTTTATGAAAATATTATGAATTTGCTTATAAGAAAATATTTTCGTAGAGATTTTTCGGTATACTTATGTTTTTGTTATTTGCCACTAATTCATTACAATATATTTAGGTACGAACATTCCGGTACAGTTTGTTAGTATAATATGTTTAGGTACGGACATTTTGGTACGCTAGTTTAGTATAATATATTTAGGTACCGACATTTTGGTACACTAGTTTAGTATCATATAGTTAGGTACGAACATTTCGGTACACTTTTGTTAGTATAATATGTTTAGATACGAACATTTCGGTACACTAGTTTAGTATAATATATTTAGGTACTGACATTTCGATACACTAGTTTAGTATCATATAATTAAGTACGGAATTTTCGGTACACTTATGTATTTACATTATGTGTCACTAATTCACTACAATACATTTAGGTAAGGGCATTTCGGTACACTAATTTAGTAAAATATATTATGATACGGACGTTTAGGTACACAAATTAGAGAAAGTTAAATAAAATTAATGAATTAAAATGTGTATAATAATAAATTTAAAATTTAATGTAATAACATTAAATAAATTATCTATTAAATATAAAAACAAAAATATAATATGAATTTGAATTAAGTACACATTAAGGGACAAAAATTAATATTCAATCTTACATCAGGTTTTTTTAAAATTTTAATTTTCTTGAAGGATTAAAGTTCAAAAACCTCTTTACAAAATCAATATTTACACACACACACACACACACACACACACACATATATATATATATATATATATGTATGTAGGGACTTGTTGGTTTGGATCAATTAATATCAATTTGATAATCATTTTTTTAAACAAACGATATTATCTACATTAGGGGAGGGGTGGACTTAGCCTCATAATGGACTGGTAATAATATGGTTCAAACTCGTCTTTAACAAGAATCGGACCTGAGACCTCTCACTTACAAGTGAAGAAGAATACAACTAGACCGTAGTACTAAGTGGTAACTTGATAATCATTTCTCAATTCGCACACATTGAGGGATTTGTTGGTTCAATCATTCCTTTTCTTACCCAATTTAAAAAGGAGAAAAGCCTAAAGTTTTGGCACACTTCGAACTCCAATTTTCCATTACAATGTGTCCATGTTATATATAGGTAAACCATTGTACCTTAAATATAATATAAATTAATGGACATAAAAATATACAAAATGTAGGTAAATTGGTAATTACGTACATAATTTACCTACTTTCTCTTAATGTACGTACTATTATAGTATAGGTAAATTACCAGCAAAATATGAGAATATTATTAGAATATATCATAGGTAAATGTTCAGAGAAGAAATTATCATAGGTAAATTGCCAAAATAAATATTATTTCTTTGTATATACGCGAATATTGTTTATATATGTAAATTAGTAGAATAATTTATCCTGAAAAATAATGTAGTCAAGATTTAGGGCTAGTTTGGTATTGCTGTGCTTTAAAAAAAAAAAAAAAACTATTTCTGCTATGCTGTGATAATAAATAGCAATAAAATAAAGTTATTAAGTGTTTGGTAAACCTTTTTTTTTTTTGTAAAAGTGTTTTTAATAAAACAAATTAAAAAAAAAACAGTGTTTGAGTGTTTGCTAAACTTTTATATATTGTTTTGAATATGTTAAATGACTAAAAATGATATAATATTTAATGTGATATAATAATTGTCAAATACAATAATGTAGGGGCAAAGGTTGTAATTTTGTAAAACATATGGGGGTATACTTACTATTTGAAAAGTTATTACATGAGCATTGATTACTATGCTTTGAAGAAAAAAAAGCATTTTTTTAGAAACATGGTAGACCATGCTTTTGCTTTTTTACTTTCACTTATAGCAGTTTTTTTTTTTTAAAAGTACTTTTTTATTTTGGTTTTACCAAACACATTTAATGTTCTAGATTTTTTAATAAACTGTTTTTTTTTTTTTTTTAAAGCACCACAATCCTAAACCAACTCTTAAGGTATTAGATTGTATAGAGATCAAAAAAATTATTAAAAAACATTAGGATGATTATTAAGATTTTAATGCCCTTGGTTGAAGCTAAAATTCAAGTGCGTGAGAAACGGATAAAAGGGTTGTGGCAAAAATTGTAAATAATTTGTAATTGTAGGTTATTCTTATGTGGCAATTTATTTGACATTTGAGTTTTTGTTGGATGTGTAATTGTATGCGGGTTTATGTTTAAAAAACATGAGTTGTGAGGATCAATATTTAAAGAACCCTTAAATTTATTAAAAAATGAGATTCGTAATTGAAATTTATTTTAACAACAGATAAAAAAAGAAAAAATATATGTATAAGGTTACATAGTCAGAGATGGCAAACTACAACTGATATGACAACTTCGGCCGCCAAAAGCATGCACGTAATTTTCCTAGCAAATATCATAAGCATGCACGTAGTCCAAACTTCCCGCCACCGCAAATCCGGCAAACCAAAATGCTTCCGACGTCCAACGTCATCATGCGATGCACCTGCAAAATAAATTAACCACCATAATTTAGAATCTTTGCTAATTTTAGTCAACAACGTAAAACAAAATACGAAACTCGACCGAGGTTTCCCTTACATCCTATTTGTCGTCCGCGACGACGCCACTGCCGCCAGCGGCGGAAATAACGAAGACAGGGCAATCCCTCTGGCAATCTCCCTCAGCAAAAACTTCTGAATCTTCCCGGTGGAAGTCTTGGGAAGCTCGTCCTTAATCACCACCGTCTTTGGCACCATGAAGCTCGGCAGCTTCCCCCTGCAATACTCAATGATCTCCTTCTCCGTTGGCTTTGGGCTGACGTCACTCTTCAAGCTCACGAACGCGCACGGCGTCTCCCCCCAAAACTCGTCGGGCCTCGCCACGACCGCCGCCTCGTTGACAGCTGGGTTCCCATACAGCACGGACTCGACCTCCACGCTGCTCATGTTCTCACCCCCGCTTATGATAACGTCCTTGGATCTGTCCTTGATTTCCAAATAGCCGTCGGGATGCATCACCCCCACGTCACCTGTATAAAACCAGCCGTCTTTCATACAGTTGGCAGTTCCCGCTTTATCCTTCAGATACCCGAGCATCAGGCAACCGCCTCTCAAAACTATCTCCCCGATTTCCAACCCGTCCCGATTCACACTCAAACCCGAATCCGGATTCACCACATCCGCCTCCGTCATGCCTATCGTCATCACTCCCTGCCTCGCTTTCAGCCTCGCCTGCTCCATCGCCGGGAGTTTGTTCCACTCCGGCTTCCATGCGCATGACAGCACGACCCCCGCTGTCTCGGTCATCCCGTACCCGTGACCCACTACGAACCCGATCGACTCGGCCCGGAGCAAGACGCTCGAAGGCGGCGGGGCCCCACCTGTAAGAATGTTAACTGGGTTTTGGAGCGGGTCGGACCTCCGGGTGTTGATGAGCATGTTGAGCACGACGGGCGCGGCGCACATGTGGGTGACGCCGTTAGCTTCTATTAACTCGTAGATTTTTGGGCCATCGAATTTGCGGACGCAAATGTTGGTCCCGCCGACGGCGGCCATGGCCCACGGGAAGCACCACCCGTTTGCGTGGAACATCGGTAGGGTCCACAGGTAGACGCAGTTTTTGGGCACGGACCAGTCCGTGAGGGAACTCAGGGCCACGATGTAAACGGCTCTGTGGCAATGCACAACCCCCTTGGGAGCCGACGTCGTTCCGGACGTGTAGTTTAAAACGATTGGGTCCCACTCGGAAACCGGCCGGACCCACTTAAACCGAGGATCTCCCTTTCCCACTAGACTCTCGTAAGTGTCGATGAAATGATCCACGGTTGGGATTGATCCGTCCTTCGGATGATCGGTGATGAGGACGAGTTGGGGACGAGGGAGCTGAGGTGGGAACAGCGAGAGGGCTTCCAGTACGAGAGAGGCAAAGAGGTGGTCGACGAAGATGAGTTTTGATTCGCTGTGGCGGAGGATGACGGAGACGGTGCGGGCGTCAAGGCGGGTGTTGATGGTGTTGAGGATGGCTCCTGCCATGGGGACGGCGAAGTGGAGCTCGTACATGGCAAGGGTGTTGGGGGAGATTACAGAGACGACTTGGGAGCGTTTGATGCCGACGTGGGATGAGAGGGAGGAGGCCAGCTTGAGGCATCGGCGGTGTGTTTGGGACCACGTGTAGGTGGTGGTGGTGTAGACGACGGAGGGGCAGTCGCCGTAGACGATGGCTGCCCTTTCTAGCAGGGTGAGGGGAGTGAGAGGGCAGAGATTTGCAGGGCTTGGCTTGAGCTGCTCCATTGCGAGTTTAACGTAACTGACAATGAGAGAGAGAGAGAGAGAGAGAGAGAGAGAGAGAGAGAGAGAGGAAGGAAGCGAGCAAGAAAGTGGTTTTGGTGTTGCCGTTGGTGTTGGTTATATAACTTACTATATATACATTCAGATTACAGAAAAGGCCAATTAGTGTTTGCACGGTGTTTGACAAGTGGACCATGTTGCGAAGACTTTTGGACCAACAACGGAGATTGTTCAGTGAAAGAAGACGAGATACATCAAAGATTTCCCCAACAAAAAATGCACATTAAAAAAAAATCCAACAAAAACACTTGTGGACAAGATAATCAACTATTTAAATCAGTTCAAAGAGAGTTTTTTTTCAATGTATTCGGAACATCAAGTGAAACACCACATGTCAATATATAATTGAAATTTTTTTTTTTAAGTCTCCATTCAATTGTGTAACATTATGTGATGTTCCGAGCACACTGAAAATCTCTCAAGTTGAAAACATCATATTAATACAAGGAAAAATATGTTTTTAATTAACATGAGTAGTAGATGTTGGAGCTTTCCAACGAAGAGACATAAATTAAGATATAATTTATAATTCAATTTATATTTTTGGAAGATGTAAAAATCAAAGATGTGATTTGAAATTTCGTTTACTTTTTTTTTTTTTTTTTTTGTTTCATATTTTTATATAATTAGGATAGTGGTATTTACCCTCTTCTTTTTACCTTTCATACATCGTGTTAATTTTTGTTTACTAATCTTCATCAATTTATTCGATTGGATAATCAAAAATTTAGAGGGGTGTGTAAAAAATAAAAATGGGTTCGTGGATAAACCACCATTTACTTATATCCTTTTTGTTAGAACTGTCCAACCAACGAGAAATGTAAAATGCATATTTAAAGTAGGCTTTTTAGCTAAAATGATTCATGACATTTGTATAACTCTTCACTTTAGTCTCTGAGATTTGAAATCAATAGAATTGTCCACCATCAATTATTTTGGTTCTTTGATGAAAAATCTCCATTAAATAAGGATAAAATGACAAAAATACCCTCAATTTTTGTCAAATTATTTTGGCCTATTGTTTACTAAATTGAGGGTAGTTTTGTTATTTAAATTTTTATTTAACATAACTATTCACAGAAGGACCAAAATGATTGATGATAGACAATCTCAAGGACCACTTATATTGATTTCAAATCTCAGAAACCAAAGTGAGGAGTTAAGCAAATCTCATTGACCATTTTGGCTAAAAAGCCTCTACAATATTTTGTATCTTCCATTGAAGATGCTCTAATTTACAGTTGACGAATACTAAATCATGTTAAGCAAATCTCATAAACCATTTTAGCTAAAATGCCTCTAAAATATTTTGTATCTTCCATTAAAGATGCTCTAATTTACAGTTCACAAATACTAAACCATGCATGTAACATCCCACATCGACCAACGGAGAGGGGGTGATGTGCCATATATGTACATGTCCACCTCCATATAGCATGAGGCCTTTTGGGGACTCATTGGCTTCGAATTCCATCGGAACTCTGAAGTCAAGCAAGTTCGGGCGAGAGCATTCCTAGGATGGGTGACCCACTGGGAAGTTCTCGTGTGAGTTCCCAGAAACAAAACTGTGAGGGTGTGGCCCAAAGCAGACAATATCGTGCTACGGCGGAGCTGGTTTGGGATGTGACAGAATGGTATCACAGCCATTCTGCCATTTGGTGCGAGTGTGCCGATGAGGACGTCGGGCCCCTAAAAGTGGTGGATTGTAACATCCCACATCGACCAACAGAGATAATGTGATGTGCCTTATATATACATGCCCACCTCCATATAGCACGAGGCTTTTTGGGGACTCACTAGCTTCAGATTCCATCGGAACTCCGAAGTTAAGCGAGTTCGGGTGAGAGCATTCCTAGGATGGGTGACCCACTGGGAAATTCTCGTGTGAGTTCCCAGAAACAAAACCGTGAGGGCGTGGCCCAAAACGGACAATATCGTGCTACAGCGGAGCCGATCTGGGATGTGACAATGCATCTTTTTTCTTATTTTTTTTCACTGTTGACGAATACTAAATCATTTATTGTGTACGCCCCATCTCTTTTTGATAAATGAGTTAGATGTGAAATGTGATTCTCATAACATCACTCATTTTTTGGTAATTAAGAATCTTACCAACAACTACGGGCACTTTATAAACAAAAATATTATTTTTACCACATTTTTTATATCATCTTTTTAATAAAGATAAGACCCACATGTGTTGATGATCCCTATATCTATTATTGTCACATCCCGGCCCGGGGCGGACCACTTCCCGGGCCCGCTCCACCACCGTAGCACGATATTGTCCGCTTTGGGCCCCGACCACGCCCTCACGGTTTTGTTTCTGGGAACTCACGAGCAACTTCCCAGTGGGTCACCCATCCTGGGAGTGCTCTGGCCCCCTTCTCGCTTAACTTCGGAGTTCCTACAGAATCCGAAGCCAGTGAGCTCCCAAAATGCCTCGTGCTAGGTAAGGATGGGAATATACATTTAAGGATCACTCCCCTGGGCGATGTGGGATGTTACAATCCACCCTCCTTAGGGGCCCGAAGTCCTCGTCGGCACACTTCCGGCCAGGGATTGGCTCTGATACCATTTTTCACATCCCGACCCCGGCGCAGCCACCTCCCGGGCTCGACTCCACCGTAGCACGATATTGTCCGCTTTGGGCCCCGACCACGCCCTCACGGTTTTGTTTCTGGGAACTCACAAGCAACTTCCCAGTGGGTCACCCATCCTGGGAGTGCTCTGGCCCCCTTCTCGCTTAACTTCGGAGTTCCTACAGAACCCGAAGCCAGTGAGCTCCCAAAAGGCCTCGTGCTAGGTAGGGATGGGAATATACATTTAAGGATCACTCCCCTGGGCGATGTGGGATGTTACAATTATACCAACTCCAATAGTTGGGTTAAAACTCAAAATTCAATAATTGAGCTAAAAAATGTTTTGGTTGAAAAAAATTTGGGCTAAATTTAGCTAAGAAATGAGGTAAGGTTAGTGTTTGAGACCAAGCGCTGAGACCCAGTTATCGACTCTGTCGTCCAATTGTGGAAAGACCAAAGACTATTTTTTTATCGAATGACCCACGTGGTTGGACTGTTGTTGAGATCGAATATGAGCAAATCTAATGGTAAAAGAAAAAGAAAAATTCAACAACCAAAAATTAAATCCAAATGCTAAAACAATTAAAACAAATTGTTCAATTAAAATTCACCCAAAAACTCTATAAATACCTATGTATTTGTTCAAACATACATACAAAATTCACTTTTTCGTCAAACAATTCTTCCTTTTTTCTTTCTTTCTACCCATCTATGTATTTGTTTTTAAGAATGGGGTAGGGTGTGTGATTTTCCATGTTTTTTCATGTGGTGCATATGTGTAAGAATGATGTAAGTTTAGTAATTTTTCATTATCTATTGGGACTTAAATATTTTTAGGTTAAAATATTCATAAAAATAAATTAGGATAATCTACAAAAAAAAATTATTTTTAAAGAAGTTACCCATAAAAAAAAGGCTAAAATCATTCTTTAATAATTTCGGATTAAAACTTTAAGCCAAAACCATTGGAGGAGAAAAACTGTTTCTAAGTTACAACATAAGGGCGTATTTGGTATCCTACTTGAGTTCAACTTTTTAAATTCAAAAACACATTTTGAGTTGTAGACTTTGAATTTTTGTTTAGAAGGACTCTTTTTAAAAATTGTATTCAAAACAAATTTAAAAACATAGATTATTTCTTTAAAACATTAAAAGTGAGCTTTTAGAGTTTTTATGTCTTTTTCTGCTCCCTCTCCTCAACATTTTTTTCTTGCTCTGTCTCTCTCCTAACTCTCGTTGTCTTATCTCTCTCCTAAAATCCTCAACCTCTGTCTTATCTCTCTCTTTACCGTATTTTTTATGCTCTCTCATCACCCTTTCTTTCTTCTCTCCCCTCACCTCCTCGCCTACTTCCTACCTTTCTCTCTCCTCGCCAACCGTTTCCTTTCTTCTCTCTTTCCCAGTCGTGTCTCTCCTCCAATTTCTGTAAGGTAGTTTGAATTTAAATAAAGAAAAATTATTTTTTTAAATTTAACCAAATAAATTTTTGAATTTTGAGATTTAAAAGAAAAATTGTTCTTAAGGGATGTCCCTTGAAAAATGTTTTAGGAAGAATCAAAGTTTTTGGATAGAATACTAGACAAGTCTTAAATTTTTTGAGCTAAAATTAAGATTTTAACCTCGATCATTGGAGTTGGTTTTAAAAAAATAGTACAAATAAGGTCTAAAAAATATGACAAGTATAGCATTACTCCTTTATAATTGTTATTGATCAAATGTGCTATCTGATAAATTATTTAATCATAAGGGTCGTCTTGTTCCGTTTTCATTTGTTTAAAGGAAGTTGAGAAAATTGATATTAGGGAAAGACTGAATCGCTAACCTGGCCCCAAGGGGTTGGACTGCACAATCAATACCTCCCTAGTCAAATAAGAAAGCGGGATAGGTAACAACGGGAAGGGATCTAAGGACCAACATAACACTAAATGGCGTAAATTGAAAAATTTGTCTGTAAAAACATGCATGTTTCCAAGCGGAAAATTCTCCATAGTGGCCTTCAAACGCCATGATGTTATTTGGAATATGTCAATGAACTCAAGCTACTCTTACCCACACCACTCAATCTACTGTGACCAAATGTAAAGGACCCATGGTTTTTATCCATCTTTAAAAATTTCTATATATAATGTGAGCAGCAACATTTGGTGAAACATTCTAAAACGCCTAAAATGCCCTTCTATAAGAAAAAATCCCACAAAAAAGGCCAAATAGATTAGGGATAGCTTAGTAAATGACACAAATCAGAAAATAAATAAATTAAATAAAAGAATCCGAACTCACTCCTACTGATCATGTTTGTGCAAGTCTAGATTGACTATTTTAGTCGGTCGGATGAAACGCATCCGCTGTTGAGATAAACCCTAAACAGTATGTCCCCTTGTTCAATAACCCTCACACACTCCAAAAACAATTATTTTAAGGATAATACTGAGGAGATTAAAATTTTTAAATCAAATTTGTAAATCAAATGATGTGGTTATTGATAATTTGATTATTACTTAAGCGTTGATTAACGTGCTTATTTCCTATTGATGACACATTATTTGGTTTTCAAATTTGTTTTTTAAAATTTTGATCTCTCTAGCATTACGCACTTATTTTAAAGTCCTTGTTCACGAAAACGATTATTTTTAGGGTATTGCTAGGAAGACCAAATTATGTAAATCAAATGATGTGGTTGTTGATGATTAAATTATTACCTAAGTGTTGATTAACGTGATTATTTTTTAATTTTTATTAGTCACATATATGCAAATTTAGTTTAAAAATTTAGTCTCTTTATTATTATCTTTATTTTTTAGGGTAAATATCAGTTTATTATCTTCAAGTTTCATGATTTTCAACATTTAGTACATGAAGTTTTTTTTGTCCCAGAGTCATACCTAAAGTGTTAATTTTAGGATAGTCTCATATATCCGTTAGTCTGGCTGTTAAGTCTCTCGTTAACTAATGACGTGGTGCCCATGTAGACGATGACTAGAGGCCACGTGTCATTAAAAAAAAATTTAAAAAAAAAAATTTAAAAAATTAAAAAAAATTTAAAAAATTAAAAAAAATTTAAAAAATTAAAAATTTAAAAAATTAATTAAATAAAAGTATTAAAAAAATTAAGAAAAAACAGAACCCTCCATCCCCTCCAAGGCGTCGTTGCAGACAAGCCCCGATGACGTCATCAGCTCCGCGAACCGAACCGAGTCCACCCAGAAATCCCGTTCCGTTCGAAATCGATCCCGTGGCGGCGAAGCAACTCGACCGAGTCGTGCGTGTGGGCGTCCCGCGCGATGTCGAAGTCCCAGAAATTGAATTCCCATATGTACAGATTCTTGATCCCCAAATCCGGCAGATTTCCGCTGTCGTCCGAGAGGGTGAGGCCTACCTGGATCAGATTGAGGCCATCGACGTTGGCCTTGAGCATGAGGTAGTGCGCGGCAGGCTTGCGGTGGTAGAAATTGGGATCGTTGGAGTCGGGTCGAACCACAACGCCCGGGAATTCGGTGTCCATGGAAATCAAAGGGTAATCGTCTCGAACTCGAGGTTAGCGGAACACACCGAGCGGATCAGGATGTCTCGTGGCGGCGGAGCTTGGGTGGAGGGGGGTGGGATGATGACGAAGGGGTTTGGGTGGGGAAGACGAAGGCGCTCTGGGTTCTATTTTTGTTTTTTGTTTTTTTAATTTTTTAATGACTCGTAGCATCATGCCATCGACGAAAAGAATTTCATGTAATAAAGGTTGAAAACCACGAAACTTGATGCTAATAAACTGAGATTTACCTATTTTTTTATAACAGTTAAAAGGAAAATAATTTTGAGCTGAGGAGGGGCAGGTAGGTAAATTCCAAACGAAACGCCGCCACCAGTATAGAGCGTCGTGAGGAAATATTGATCACCACCACTTCCACTGCCCAGAAAACCCGCACATATGAACATTACAGATCGCCTGAAATTTGACAGTGCAACCATTAATTAATTAAACTTATTGATATTCCCCAATAAAAATTACATCCGACGCAACCAACCCAAACGACGACAATATAGACCCACCAACCCAAGTCTAATCTAACTGATCATCGCCGGCATCGCAGGGTGATGACGCATTTTCTATTTTCCAGTCAAGATGGCGAACAATAATCAAACTTAAACTATATATAAAATTATTTTGAAGAAAGAATATCGGACTGAAACTTATTTTAACAATAGATATGAAAATTGATAAGATTAAATAGTCAGAGATGGCAAACCACAACTCATCTGACTTCCTAATATCATAAGCATGTAGTCCAAACGTCCTGCCATTGCAAGCCCGGCAACCCATAAGCTTCCAACGTCCAACGTCATCATGCGATGCACCTGTACAATAAATTAACCACCAAAATTTACCATCTTTTTAATTGTCAGAGGAGTAGTGCTACATCACTATATATTTGTGCAATCATTTATACCATCTTTTTAATAGAGATAGAGCTCATTATTAGGGTTGAAAAAAAATCCCAAAAATCCCGAACCAAACCGAAAAAATCCTGATCCCAAGCCAAAAAAATCCCAAACCAAAATTCCCGAAATTTTCGATACGGGATTCGGTTTTGCATCTCCATTTTTTCGGTATTCCCATACCGAACCGAAATAAATATTATATATATATATTATTTTTTTACTTATACGAGAATTATTTCAACCGTTCATTGTTTTGGATTTAATCTGTGCTGTTCATTTGTTTTTAGGTCAGATCTCCCATTTCACTTCCGTTCCATTGATTCCATCGAACTCGAATCGAACGTGAAGCGCAGCCACCGCCAGCCTTCTTCCTTCACCACACAGCCTTCCTTCACGCCAGCCTTCCTTCGAATCGTCTCTGACTCTCCAGCGGCCCAGCCTTCCTTCACGAATCACCACCCAGCCACCGCCACGCCAAAGCATCAAAAGACAGAACTCTCCAGCCTTCCTTCACGATTCCTTCACGAATCGTCTCTGACTCTCGCGATCTCTCTCTCTTGAGCGATTTGCTCTCACAGATAGAACTCTCGATCCAGCACCGAGTCCGAATCTCACTCTCACCCCAAATTAGGTAATTAATTTAGTGTTTTGAAATCTAATTTCTGTCACTCATCCAAAATTTAGTGCCCAATAGACAGTAGGGATAGTTGAAGGGCTCGAGGCCGGTTATGGACCCGCTGATGGCCTAATTTATTCATGCCGTTGACATTTTTTTTTTTTGTGTTTTAATACTTGTGCATCGGTGCTTGCTGTTTATTTATGTTTTGTGTGTTAATACTTGTGCATTGCCGACTACAACATCCAGAAAGGTTAGCATTTTCGTATCCCTTGTTTGGTTGGTCAGAAACTGCTGGGTATGTTTGGTTGTGAATAATTAAATTTGGAAAATGATTTTTTAGACTGTTTTCGGTTGCCATGCGGTTATGTTTGGATCATTTCACCTTCACAGAAGTTTAGTAGCCAAATCTGTAGATTTCGTTGAGCGAATTATGTTTTCTGTTGCTATGTGATTATGTTTGGAGTGTTTCACCTTCAGAAGTTTGGTGTCTGTGTGTGTGTGGAATTTCTGAATGATGGCTTTCTTCTTGTGTTGGAGGGTGGTGGAAATAGTATGACCAAAAAACACTTACCGCATGACTCAACTAATGATGTACAGAACGAAAAATGAAGGAATCGCAGGTTTATGGAATTTTATGCAAAATTGATTTATTCAGATGCCATCATACAACCAAGGATGGCATTTTGATTTTAGTTTTCTTTGATTTAATATGACGAATAATATTTGTGCTATGATCTTCAGGGAGAAGTGTTAGCAGGTTTAGCACTGCTGTAGCAACTGAGGAGTTAATCATTCCACCTGTTCAAATTAGTCACACTCAGCACCTAATCAATGGGAAATTTGTTGACGCTGCGTTAGGTAATATTTTTGTTTTGGCTATAGAATCTTAGATACATGGTTTTGCTTTAATGTTTGATAGCAAATCAAGTTTTTTTAATTCTGTTTTCTTTGCAGTTCTATATTTATATTTTGGACTGAGGTTACTTTACATTGCTTGGAGATCATCAGATTCTAAATCTTCCCAGAAGAAAGAAATTGAAGAAGTTTATTATACGTTTTCACTTTTTAGCCTTTATTTGATTTGTATTTATTTATGATCTCTAGATAGATGGATGGTAAACTAGCAATGCTTGGTGCCTGTACTACCCAGTTTATGGATCATAATAATCAACCTGTAGATTGGATAAAGCAATATTTAATTTTTTTCAAGACTTGCTTTGATGCTTTTGAATGAACATGTGAATGAGGGAGGTCTTCAGAAACCTCCAAAAACAACCTCATCTGTATAGTGATAAAGATTGCAAAACAACCATTTCGGGATTCCCGATTTGTTCCGAAATCCCGAAACTATTTCGGGATTCCCGAAAATTTGGTTTGGGATCGGTATTGAAATTGGGATTTCGGAAAATTTCGATTTGGGAATCGGGACAAGGGTTTCGGTATGGGATCCCATACCGAACCACCCCTACTTACTATGTAACAACCTGTTCCGAAATTTACTGAACAAAAAGGGTATTTTTGTATTTTCACTCAGTTTCAGAATATTTTCTTTTTAAAAATGATTTTTGGGTCTTAAATGGTGTGCCCAAGGGGCCCACCCCTGATTTGTGTCCCCCGGCATCTCACTTCCCTTATCTCTCTCTCACTCTCAGACCTATCTCCCTTAACCCTCATTCTTTCTCTCTTGTCGAAACTCTCTCTGCTACTCCCTCCCTCTCGGTGCTCTTCTCTCCAGCAAGAACACACACACACCTATACATACATACATACATACATACACAGCCATCAGCAGAACTTCACCATCATCTTCATCTTCTGAGCTTAATCTTTCTCTCCTTCATCTTCAATATCCATCTCGACACTGTGCACAATCACTATGCACGAGATCTCCGACGAGGTAAGTGCATAGCACACCTAAATCTCCTTAGATCGTGCTTGTTATTGTGTTAGATAGTGTTTGAGTTGTTGTGGTACGGTTTAAATACCAAAGTAACTCGTGAAAGCGTTTTCCAGATTTTCCAGCGAGGAACCCATCACTTTCGAGCCAATTTTCGGCCAAACCACAGTGAGTTGGCCGGCGTGTAAGGTATCAATCTCTTTATCTTGCTGAGTACTACAACTTTCCTTTTTGTTTCACCTAATTTCATTGAGTATTGAAGAAGTTATATTCATTTGAATCTCACCCAGTTTCCGACGACTTCCGTGGATTTCGAGGCGTTTTCCGGCCAAACCATGGCGAGTTAGATGTCGTGTGAGGTACCATTCTCTTCGTCTCGTCGAGAGCTAAGATTTCTGTTTTTGAATAACTCGATTTCATTGAGTTTTGATAAAGTTATAGATGTTTAAAGTTAGCCCAGTTTTTCGACAAAAAACCTCAAATTCCGGTGTTCTTCTACGGTTGGCTCCGGTGAATGCAACCTGTGAGTCCAATCGGGTCTTGGGCCAGGTTTGGCCCACTAGTCCTAACCCAACCCAAAATCTTGGGCCTTTGTAAACTAAGCCCAACCCACTAAATTAGAAACCCAAAACCCTTTAGCCTTCCATTAACCCTTTTTACCAAAGCTTTGGGCCTAGGACCTTTCGGCCCAAACTCACCAACCCAACCCATTTAATTATTTTAATTGTTTTTCTGAAATCCAATGGGCTTTGGGCCGGGCTTTTAAGCCCTAACCCTAAACCCTTTGGACTAAGGCCTTGAGCCATTTTTGTTAGGGCCTTAAGCCCGTTAGCCATTAAACCCTTTAAATCTTTTAAACCCAAACCCTTTTTAATTATTAAACCCCAAGGCCCTTTGAGGCCAAAACCCTAAACCCTAACCGGGCCAAACCTTTTATGGGGAATATTCCGTCAGGGAATATTCTAGGAATATTCTATTGACTTTACGAAATTTACCGAAGACCCTTCTTAGGGTAATTCGAGGTCCTGAACCCGTTTCCAATGTCCGTTTTCCCAAATTAAGTCGTTTGAGTAAAGTTTGACTAAATGTACCATTTTTGTGCTTAGAGGCAATTAATTGTGGTGTTTCCATCTTCGCTAGTTGCGTGGCCCTTCTAAAAATGCATGTTTTGATAATAGACATGCATACATGAAAAGCATGATTTAATGATTATGTTCTATGAAACGCTTTGAGATAACATGCTTACTGAGGCTAGATTGAATTACTACTATTTTTCCTATAACCCGTGTTCTTATAGAATATCTGATGGATGACGATATGATATTTAGAACATGTTTCGAACACCTCTTTATAGTATAAATGATGGATGACTTTATACTATGAAGGTTCTTTTCAATATATATATATATATATATATATATATATATATATATATGTTCAATAGTTTTGTACTCACCTAGTGGTCCTTATTCCGCTACGGGACGTAGGGATAGATTCTGGTCCGTCCCAGGCGACGGTTTGATGTTGGCATAGGGCCTGGAGTGTGTTTCCTCTGGCTATTTAGCACAGGGACGGGGAGCCGGCATAGGGCCTGTAATGTGTTTTCCTCTGACTGTGTGCTCAGAGACGGGGAGCCGGCATGGGGCCTAGAGAGTTATATTGGACATTCACTAGTGATTATTATATATACAAGTTATGATTTGAAACATTGCACGGCATGCTAGGTTTCTGAAAACCTATGTTTATCATGATATATGTGTTTTCATAAAGCTTGGGGGTTAGTATATTGATAAGTGTTTTATTATATATATATATATCAACTTGGTCCACTCATGTTTGTTTTGCGCCCCTTTAAGGACTTAGAATCGAGGTATACAATCCCGGCGTCAAGGCACTTCCGCATCGGCATCTTCGAGTCTTCTCGGCGTGGGACCCATTCTTTCATTCATTCAATTTTATATTATTTCTTTTAGTGCTCTAGTTAGTTGTATGCTCTGAACACGTTCCTAAATCGCATATTCATTGTTTTTATATTTATAAGTCTTATCTATCCCTTGTTTTCAACATTTGCACTCAATAAATGGCTTTCGTCACCCTTGGGTGTCGGCCAGCACGTGCCTATCCTGTTGTTCGGGGAATATCGAGATCGGGGCATGTCACACCAGCACATGTTGGTTCCATCTGTATTAGAGATGTTCGGCCTTGGATGCACTCTATAAGAACTAGATGAATGTTGAGCGTGCCACTGTTGGCCAAGACCAACAGACTGTGAGTCATTCGGGCATGACTAGATTGATTACTTGCGCCACAAGTAAAATGACTTCTTTTATCAAGTGATTGTTTATAGAAGGGTTAAGTCTATAAAAGGTCATTTTTACTGCCTTGGGATCAAGGACTGTGTTGATGTTATTTACCAAGTTTTAATTAGGTCAAGATTACCAAGTTTAGTCCATGATTGCATCAGAACTGATAGGGAACAACAAAAAGTAGAGTGACAGTGAAGGTTTCAAGTAATAAATGAACTTAAGAGTAAACATGAAGTAAATAAAGATAATATTTAATGCATCAAAAGGTAAACAAGTGAATTTGGGTACGTTATAAACCTTGTCGGGCTCGAGTTCCTGCCTCTTGGGCACTTCTTCTGCAAACTTACGGAGTATGGGCCAGCTTTTGGAAATGAAAACAGGTGTGGTAGCGGCTACAAATTAAATCGATACTACGAAAAGGCTGCAGCAGAGCTATAACTTAAAGGGAATGAATGGGGGACTTAAAGGGAATGAATGGGGGTGCAAAGAGAATATAAAGAAAGTGACAAAGCTTTTAAGTATTTTTCTGAGAGTTAAATTGAGTGTCATTTTCTTTGTGTTCTCTTGTAGCTTTTATAAGACTTTCATCTTTTTGGGTTAAACCCCTTTGGATTGATGTGACATGTAACTGATGATTTCACATTTAACCCTCTCCAAATTAATGTGTTTTACCCCTAAAAATGTGCTTTTGCCTTATGCGAAACCCTTCGTTAATGACCCCAATGCCTGCCCAGTTGCATAGGTTTGCCATCCAGTTCTGCCACGTTAGCTAATATCTTGAATTCTGGGTCGAACTTTCGTCCTCAGCCTTCTTTGCTTTGATGGTGTAGTGTTTTCCTGGGGCTTTGTGTGCGATTGGGCTGCGCTCTAGGCCTAATGTCCAATTTGGGTCCAAATAAGAGAAATGTATAAATGATTGTACAAATAAATAGTAAGAATAAGATTTTTGTTATCAAAGAATCTTTCCAAAATTCAGTCAACGTCGTAAAACACAATACGAAACTCGGCCGAGCCGATCAAACTCCTAATTTTTTCTCTAGTTTTTTTTTCTTCTTGTCTGGTTTCTCTTACATCCTATTTGTTGTTTGCGACGCCACCGCTGCAGAAAAAATAACGAGGGCAATGCAATCCCTTCAATTTCCCTCAGCAAAAACTTTTGAATCTTCCCGGTGAAAGTCTTAGGAAGCTCGTCCTTAATCACCACCGTCGTGGGTACCATGTGTTGATGAGTAAGCATTGTTGCTATAATTATTGCTGTAGAAGTTCAATGAAAAATTGAAGCTCGAATTGCTGGATTTCTTCTTAATTTTAAGTGGAATGGCTTATGTAATCAAGGACTGAAATTATAATATCTAGATGGTGTAAATCTTGCCACGTGGTATTTGTTTGTTATGTTTTAAGTTATATGTGTGCCTTGCACGTGATCATAGTCACGTTGCAAGTGTGACCAATGACTGTGAGCTCATTTGGATGTGCTTTTAAAATGACTGAAAACGTTTTTGGTAAAAATGTTTTTAGAACCAATCCCTAGTAAAAATGCAAGTAAATTCTGGAAAAGCACTTAAAGTGCTTCATGGAAGAATCACATAACTGGTGCTTCTTGTAGAAAACACCTTAAGTGTTTTTGGAACCAAAAAACATTTTCTCTAAAAGCGCTTTCAGTCATTTTAAAAGTACATCCAAATGAGCCCTATATTGGAGCTAGCATTTCCAGCTTGATGTAATCGGATCCAATTCATAATTTAAGTAACTCCAGTTTTTTCTCTTCAAGTTTTTTTGCATTTTCAGCTCAATGAGCTCATCAATTTCTAATTGATTTTAACTCCAAATTCAACCAAAATTAACTTGCAAAATTGATCAAAACACTAACATGTGCTCAAAGCTTGGTTCGTGTTGAATCAATGGGCGTGGATCTGTGAGTTGTTCTCTGAGTTTCCAACGAAAAACTCAGGTGAATCGAGGAGCAAGATGGCTGATTTGGAGTTGAGCTTTGAGCTATGGCCCTTAATAGCATCAACTACGAGTTTTGGTGCATCAGGTTGAAGACAATTTTCAAAAATTTGTGGAAGTTTGTTAAGACGGCTATGTTCTTCCCTTATATGAGAAGCAACTGCTCGTTGTTCAAGATCTTATTTTTGGTGATGCAAGAGCTTTGGAATTGATCCAAGGAGCTATGAGTGATGATATTTTCCCAAAGATTACAAACCAGGAAATTGTTAAAGCTACTTAGGATGTATTGCAATAAGAATACAAAGGTGATTCTCAAGTAATGGCCTTTAAACTTCAAGGCATTCGTCGTGATTTTGAGTATGACAGAATAAGGAATGGTGAATGATTATCTGATTATTTAACTAAGGTGTTTGGATTGATACGTCAAATGAAAATGCATGGTGAAGACTTACATAACAAGAGGGTTATTAAAAAGTTATCAATCAGTCTTACACCTCAGTATGATAATATTGTTGACGTAAAAGAAGAAGCTAAAAAGACCAAAGAAGTTAATCTCATTGAGATAGTTGCAACTCTAAAAGGGTTTGAACAAAGATTAATTAGGCACTCAAAAGATAGTGAGGTTACTGAGAGAGCTTTTAGTAGCCTAAGTGTTCAGGGAAGAAATAATACGCACTCTAGTGGGTATAAAGACAAGAAGCTGATAGGAGCATATTTATGCTACTTAGTTAGTGTGTTTCCTTGCATTTGCTTAGCTATTTGTTGCTTAGTATAGTGTTTAAAGTCATTTTCGTGTGTTTTTAGGTCCAAGAAGCAAAGTTGGCAAAAAGAGGCATTTTGGAGCATTTTAGAGCAAATCTGGGCATGGAATGGATAGCACAAGCAATGGGCATGAGGATGGACGAATTTGGAGTTTAAATGGAGTTGGGAATATGTTTCAAGGTTGGAGAAATAAATTCAAATCATTGAAGATAAGGAATCAGCTCAAAAGAAGGAGGATTATCCAAAACATTATCCAAACAACCTTATCTTATCTTATCTTACCCAATCCTTATCTTATCTCACCTTATCTTATCCTAATCTTATCCTAACCTGTTTTCTTCAGTTTAGGGGACTTAAAACCTGATTTCTAGAAGTCCTATCCATTATCCTACAAAAGTGGCGCCCCAAACTCTTCTAGAAACCCCAAAATCTGCCCAGAAACACATTCTCTCTAGAAGCCTAAAAATCTGGCGTCTCCCTCCTTTCTAGAAGGTCTTTTCCTTGCCTTGCAAGGCATTCCCTGCCCTTATCCCTTTGTGCCGTGGGTTTTAAGGCCCTTTCCCTCTTGGATTCTGATTGTTAGGACTTTTCCTTGTGGATTTGGGTTCTACAAATCCTTTTCAGAAGTTAATTGGACCACAAATCCTTTTTCCTACATATTCTGCTGCACCTAGGGTCCTAATCCCTTGCTTATGCTGAGTCCAAGTCCTAAACTGATTCCCCTAGGGTTTGCCATGCTATATATACATATTTCCAAGCCTTGCCGCAGACACCACCCATCCATACGAATTCTACACCACCCACCTTCAGAAATCCATATTTTGCTGCAGAGAAGGGAAGACAAGGCCTTGCCGTGGCTTCCATTAGAGAGGGAGGAGTTCTTTCTTCTCTTGTTTCGTTTCTATGTTTAATTTAATTTGTTTTTCAATTATGTTGAACATGTGGAACTAATTTCGTTTTAGTTAGAGGTGGATTCAAAGCCATGGACATATGTTTGATATGAATTGATTACCTTCAGTTATTGTTTCATAAATTATGAATGTGATTTACTTATCTGTTTTATGAAGAACTTGTTCTTGTGTGTTGATTAAGGAGGCCTACTTAGTTTACATGCATGAATTTGATGCTAAGATATAAGGGAATTTCACCTAATCGTTAGGAACTTATATTCACAAGTAGTAAAGATTGCTAGTCACAATTGTGTTAAGTAAATCCTAGGCAAGAGTAACATGCGTATTCCATAGTTATGAATGCCTTGTCAATGTTTATGATTTCCATGGAACTTAATGATCTTTGATATGTATCTCTATCATGCGTCTTCCATAGTTAGGGAACTTGATAAGAATAATTTGGTTGTGATGCGTTATCCATTCAATTCAATGAACTTAGGGAAATCTGGGAATTAATTAGTTCAATACAATTAATTCGAAGCATTGTCATTCATGGTGTATCGAAAGAATAACTGGAAATCAATTCGTATGCATATGTTCATGTGTGGAGAAGAACCCTCTAACTAGTTTTCATCCCTGAATTCACCTTTATCTCTTTCAATTTACTTTGTTGCTTAAATCTGCTTAGTTTTGCTTAAATCGTCCAAAAAACCCCCCTAGTTCTTAATTGAGTCTTAGTTTGTTTAAATTCGTCCAAATCTGTCTCCTTTTAGTGTTTTGAGTCTAACTAGTCCAAAAGTCATCCAATTCATCCCTTAGAATCTGTTTTGAGTCTGTTTAAGTTAGTTTGGTTGTTTTGAGTCTATTTAGCCTGTTTTGAGTCTCTAGTGTCTAGAATCTGCCCAGTTGAGTTTTATTTGTTGTTTTAAGTTTGTTTTGTGTTATTTGAGTCAAGTTAGGTTGTTTTAAGTTGTTTGAAGTTAAAATTCGTTCAGATTGACCCATAGTACCTGTTTTCATTGTCTAGAGTCCAGTTTTAGTGTTTTAGAGTTTAATTTGTATAGATTAGCATCCCTTCTAATCCCCGGCCTTAAACGATCCCTACTTTCATATACTACGTCGATAGGGTTTTAATTTGAGTGTCAAGTAATTCTCACATCAGAAGCCTTGCAAAAACAAGGAGAAGAAACCATTTGTGGAATCATTTGAGAAAAGTAATGCAATTGTTACGACCAGCCCCTGAAATTAGAGTATTTCAATTTTCAAAAGTATGAAATGACTAAGGGGGGTGTAGTCAAATTAGGATTTGATAGGATTTCACAAGATTTTAATAGACTTTAAAATCAGAGTGTAGTCAATCAAGATTTTGAAAGAGGATTTTGAAAGACTTTGAAATCATAGTGTAGGCAAATTAGGATTAGAGATGATTTTAAAAATACATCCAAATCTATGGATAGTCACTTTAGATTTTGATAGGGATTTTTAAAGTGATTATAAATCTAGGTGTATTAAAAAAATCAAGGATTTGGCAATATTTCATTAAGTTGTGGATTTTGTTGGATATGTGAGCACAAATATACATAACCAAGAGAAAAAAGAATCACACCTCAACCCCTAGGATTTCGAATCCAGCTTATTCACATTTTATCACTGCCTTCTTTCTTCTCTCACTCATCTCCCAAACCCTAGCGGGTCGTAACATAATCTAACGGAACTCTTGCAATCCATAGATTTGATTTTTATGACTTGGGTTCTGGGAATTGGATGAAGAGGTTGTAAGACATATTCTGAAATCACAACAACAAGATACTAGGATCACGAACAAATCAAATCAATATAAAATAGAGATGAACTAAATATATTGAACTTATTTGTAGAATATGAAAGATATGGCTCTTCCGGATGACAAAAGATGAGTTCACAAGGTTGCCTTCTCCTTCCAATACTCCAAAATATCCCTCTACTATATGAATAGGTTTTAGTATTCTGAGGAATTCAACGTATGGAAGCAGGGACTTAACCTAGTATTTATATACCACTGGGGTTCCTTATTTGCCGGCCTATTAACAGCTACGAAAATCAAACCCTAACACTTTAGTGATTGAGTCCTACCATGATTCTATATCTTTGTAGAGAAACCTATTAAATTTCTTTGAGGTCAATTGCAAAGGTTAAGACTCCATAATCCTTATTTTACTAGGACTATCAGATTACTTATGTCGTTAACAACTCGATAAACAAGTGGCTTACAACACAAGTAATCCAATACATCATTCATTGTCATTCACAACTTTACATTCTCCCACTTGAATGTCAATGATTTATCCTAACAAATAAGAACTCATGGTGATCACTGAGTCTTCATAAGTATGCAACAACCTTTCCTAGCAACCTGTCACTTTGAATCGAATGCAGAACCAAAGAAAACAAAGAACAACTTGGTCTGTTCCTTGCACTCCAAGATCACATACACATTCAACTAAAAGCACTTTGTTGCTAACAAAGTCATGGTGTCAAGAGCTAATAGTCAAAACATTAGCTCACAATAGTCGAACTGAAAATATGAAAATATATTTCAGTACAAAAGTAGTTCACAAAAGAACTCAACAACGTTGGTAACAACATCCAACTTTTCTGTCAATTTAGAATATGATAAGAGAACAAGTAAAAAACGACATACTATATACAAAATCAGGACCTCTTATCAAAACTTATGAACAAAACTTAAACAAAATTTACTCTTAAAATATCAACCACTAACACTTCAAGTTTTTAACACAAAAGGTAATCTCTTATTTCCACTGATTGGCAGAGATAAACAAATTATTACTCCCACTGATTAAGAGAGTAAAAAAAAACTTTATAAATGCCTACAAAATGAAACAGATACCTTTCAAGTACTACCACTAGCAAAACATTAATCATGGAATATATAACATAAAATTTGTGAGCTTAACATCTTTATTCTAGATATTTGTAGAGAAGTGATTCTCGTGACTGAAAAACTATACAAAATTATTTGGTCAGTTTTGTTCATCTAACAATTGACATAATTAGAAAACTTTAGCTGAATGTTTTCTTATTGCATCAAAAGCATATAATTCCATAATCATCTTTGGACATAAACTAATTATATTAGGTTTGCATAGCTAAAGCATAAAATACAAGGGCAAACGTATATAGCTTCAACACTTTTGAGCAGATGAAGTATATGCAATCTTGTCAATTTCATGTTTCACTATACATTGATTTATATTTGTACTGAATAAGAAAACACTTTTGAGCATATTAATTATCCATCAATAACATATAAATCACAAGTCCAATTTCTTGAACAACAAACAAGAATTAATAAGCAAAACACTTTTGAGTAGAATATACTCATTAACCCTTCTTAAATTTCCTGCAAGATTAGTTGCATATATAACAAATAAAAGATAAACAAGCATGTACGTTTTATCTACCAAAACTATAACCATTAAAAGCATGCAATGAGTGTGAAGCCCATAATACATTCCCACTTGGGCAAACACTCAAAATTGCAAGATTAAACGCTAGAGAAATTGGTTTTCATATAACAAAATATAGGCTAGTTGAATCAATAAAGATCAAATACATAATTTTTTTTTTTTTTAAGTAGGTTAGAATTTAAAAGGTTCCATAAATAAAAACTTATGCAATGACTACAAATTTTATTTTATTTTAGTGTATGAGAGAAGACTCACATATGTGTTAAAGATTAGGTCATAAATTAAAATGAAACCTAATAAGAGAATCCAAACTCAAAATTTATGTTTTAATTCTAAAACAAAGTCGATAAACACTTAGATATCTTAATAACATCAATTTTTCAACAATAATTTTAATCCAATTTAGAACTCAGAGAAAATTAAGGCAAAAGATTGGCAAATTTACCTACTCATTCTCGATTCTGCAAGATTCATCATGGAAGTAGTCGAGTTGTGGAGGATCGAACCAACTCCAAATTGCATGATTGTTACACCTTTGGGCAGAAACTAATCATGCAAAGAAAATACTTGCATAGCTAGCCAAAACATAAAATACACAAAATACATAAAGCTTCAACAGCTTTGGCCAGATGAACATATGTTAAAAGTATTTTATGATTTGCTATAATATTAATTTATAATTGGTGAGTGATTTCTTGAAATTCCCATTGGGACAAAAGTATTCACCATATAAATTAGAATTCTGATTTTTCAAAACAATCTTTTAGAACAGTATTAAATAACCATTTTCTTGGATATTCAATGATTCTCAAAAGATTCAATTAGACACAAAAAGTATGTCATTGTTGACATTGAACAATAGAGTTCTTGAAAGAGGAAACATGGTTATTTAGTTATTCGATAGGGACCAAAATGATCAATTAGTAAACTGATGCCACTTTCCAATTTTCTCTCAAAAGACAATTATCATCATAATCAGAATTGATGACCAAACAAAACATTGGTTTCAGCAAAACAAACCAATACATCTTTAAATCAAAATTTAATTAGTGTTGTCTATAAAAGTCATTAGTAGTGATAATTTGCATAAAATAAGGACATATTGGAACCATAAACTTGTATAATAATCAGTATCAATAGATGTGCACAAATCAGTGAAACAATATCACATAACAAAACTAGTTTTGAAGTACCAAAATTCAGCAGTACTACTTTAGTTTGCAAATTCACTAAAAACTCATTTCTCTTTAGAATGTCATGAAATTTTTTAGTTATGCAGTAGACATTTATGGCTACTATTTTGCAAAAATTTCATTATTTTAAAATTTTTATAAGCGGGCCAAAAATGAATTCGAAAAGAGAGGTGCTGTAGAAACTACAGAAAATGTTCAGTATAGACCTGATATTACATATTCACCAAATATTCATTGTTCATCCGATATGCATGAAAATTTTCAGACATAAAGATAACATAAAAATATGTTATTTCCCAAAATTTCATAGTTTTTGAGATTTTACAAGTGTACTAAAAGAAAATTCGAAATAAGTTGTGCTGCTGAAACAACAGAAATTCTGCAAAACATACTCGAGACTAAATAATTCACCAAAACTTCAATCTTCCTCCAATATGCATGAAAATTTTCAGAAATGAAGTAGACATATAAATTTACTGTCACCCAAAATTCCATAATTTGTTCGATTTTACAAGTGGGCTAAAAATAAAATCGAACTGGAATGTGCTGCAGAAACTGCATAAATTCCGCAGTAAAGTCTCGAGATTAAAAATTCACTAAGAATTCATTTTCAAACAAATGATTATGAAAATTTCCAGATTTGAAATAAACATCTCAATGTATATCATACTAAAATTTCTTGAATTTATCAATTACATAACTATATCAAAAATAATATTACAAACACACTATTCTGCATAAGTCTGCAAGCTTCCAGCAACATGGTATCACACTTAAAAATTTACCATAAATTCGTTCTTACCCAAAAAAATGGAAATATTTCCAGCGTCTACAATCCATTCAATATTACAACATGACAAAATTTCATAATATTTGGAGTTATGAAAGTCTATTAAGCCCAGGTTATAAACATGAATGGTTTTCCTTATGAAAATTACATCAGTTATACAAGATACTAAAAGTAATATTCATTGCAATAATAGAAGCGACTTTCATTCCATAGAGAAATAACCAAGAACCAAAACTTACTTATTCATTTGCATATGCACTATAAGGATAAGAGTCGAAAAATGCAAAATTGAATTAATTCGAAATGAAAACACTATATTTGCTCAGAAACAACAAAATAGTTTTCAACTTCTCAATTATAATATCACAAAATCAATTCAGTAGAAACCAAAAGCTTAATTTCAATTCAACCAAATTGCAATAATTTATGAAAAGCAGTTTCATACTGTAATACCCTGGAAAATTAATATATATATATATATATATATATATATATATATATATATATAATTATGTGGAAATTTTTTTGAAAGTGAAATGACAAAAATGTCCCTTATTGACTAAACGTGATTTTGAGGATGTATTTTATCCTTATATATTTTGTCATGTTTCTTGACATATTTGGATAGAACTCGATCTCACAAACGCGTAGGCGCAAATCGTTCGTGAAACGGAGTTATAACAAAGAAATTATAAACGAGCAAAGTCAAGGGTGAAATGGTCATTTGACCATAATCCGGATTTCTCCAGATAATTCTGGTGAAGCCATGTTGAGGGCTGGGAGAGAAAGGAATGGGCATTGCCCAATCCTAAACCAAGGAAATGAGGGAAATGAGAGAAAAGAGATAGGGGAGAAGGGGGAAAAAAGGGGAAACGGGTCTTTTGACCCGTGTGACCCAACTGGAGGAAGCCATGGAATCCGGTGGCCTCCAAGCCAATTTCTGACGAGTTGAAGCTCCTCACCACCTGGAAAATCATTCTTCATCATTCTCCTCTACCTATTCCACCCCAAATTGGAGAGAAATTGACAGAAAATGGTGAAAACCGCACGGGGGTACGACGGGTTCAAGGGCGGCGATCGGTCGATTTCGAAAGCCTCACCATCAACCACCACCACCAATGGGCTCCCCTCAACCTCAGGAACAAAGCCCAAGCAGTGGAGGAGGCGTCAGAGCAAGTATGGAGGTCGAATCAGGGACACCCAAATTTTAGGGTTTCGACGGGTTCAAGCCAAATTGAGGCATTTCCCGGTCAAATTGGACTTCATCCCCAGTATGAAATTTTCTCCCCTCGTTGAGATCTTCATTCCTGTAAAATTTGAGAATTTTTGGAAATAGTTGAATTTTCCGGCGAGTCGGGGCGGTCGACCGCCACCCACGGCGGCGTGCGGCCAGAGGGCCGTCAATGCTATTTTGGGCTGGATTAGATGTCCTGAATTCAGTTTTGATATTCGTATGACGTAGGTTGAATGTTTGAACCTAAATTCACTATGATACGATACGTTACTTGGTCAATATATGAATCGACTATCCGACCGTTGGATCGTCATCAAAATTTGAGGCATTATAATACGTAATATTTTTGGACCTTAGGAACTTACGGATCGGGAATCCGAGTATGGATCTTCCCGAATTGGATTTGTAAATTCGTAAAATAAAACGTCGACTGCCACTTGATTTCGTGATTGGCGGAGATCCGACCGTTGGATCATAATGAAATTTTATTCTATTGTTCTAGAAGCGTAATGTGAACTATGAATGGGTTGATCCCTTCGTAGGGTACGTAGGCAGTCTAACGAGGAGGTTAGATGCAGCCATAAACGAAACAAAATGATTATCTTTATTTTTTTTCATTTTTTAGTTATTATTATTTTTATTTATGTGGTTAGTTAGAATTATAATTAACCATTATTTTTATTGTGGCCTACCTGCATGTTTGTCTTCCGAATTAGAAATTTCGGGATGTTACAAATTGGTATCAGAGCGAATGATCCTACTTCCAAGTTTGTATATTCTTCAATTCTTATTGATGTAAATTATGATATGCAATGTGGATGCATTATTTCATAATTTTGTGAATAATGTGCTATATGAATTATAATATGCATTGTGGTTGCATTATTTCATAATTGTTGTGATTAAAGTGACATTCATGTGATATATATATATATATATATATATATCTGTGTGTGTGTGTGTGTGTGTGTGTGTGTGTGTGTGTGTGTGTGTGTGTGTGTGAGATACATATATGATGTGCATTGTGATTTTGGTGCAATTTCCATGGAGATTATGGAATTCCGTTAGTGGAAATTATGTTTTCTAGGATGATTTTGAGTGAAAGGGATTGTGAGGTTCGCTTAGGTTTCGATCCCCTAAACCTTCAGAGGGTGTTATACGGTCGGGCTACTCCTGCGGGATAGTCTATGTGGTATAGCCATTGGAAATGGACACTCCTGGATTGAGAGTTACCAGGAGTGAGGGGCACCGCGCGCTGCCTTGGGTTTCGATCCTCTAAACCTTTGGAGGCCTACATTGCTGGACTTGTACCATATCTCGTGAGGAAGGGTACTTGGTTCTAGGGTGTAGGATTAAATAGACACTCTTGTTACCTTACTTCGTGTTGTTGTGGTTAGATTGAAGTAAGGGTAATCGGCCGCAGGACCGGTCATCAGGTTGGATTATGTTGGCACACGAGTTTTGAAAGTGAATATTATATTGGCACACGAGTTCTGAAAGTGAATCGTATAGCCAATAATGGTAAGTGATTTTACCAGTGATTCTGATTTGAAATTCCAATGATTTTGGCTGGAATTTCTGATATTTGTTTTTGCCAATTTAAATGGTTTGGTTTGAAATTGTGATTTTTGCCCAGCCATTGATGATTATGGCTTGGTATTTTGGATACTTATTAGGCCGATGATCGTTACGGCTTGAAATTATGATATTTGTTTTGCCACGAGTGAAAATGGCAATAATGGTAAATGGTTTTACCAATAGTAGATGTGGCTTGAAATGTTGATATTTATTTAGCCGATGATGGTTACGGCTTGAATTTATGATGTTTGTTCTGCCAAGGATGAATATGGCAAAATTTTTTTGATTTTTGATATTGCCAGTGAATATGGCTAGAAATTTTGAGGAAGAATCATGGTAACGGTTGCGTATAGCCAATGATTGACACACCCCAACCTAAATCAGGGCGTGCTGGCCGTCACGTGGAAGTGACGTAACCATATGCACAGTGTGGAAGTGACCAAACCAACTAGATAAGATAAGATACAAGTGACGAGATAAGAGTGAGTTCACAATCAAAGCATAAGTAGCCTACGTGCAGTCCAGTAGGACAAATACTAATTATACAGCACCAAAGATGGTCCTACATTAGTGATAATCTGTCAGAACCGCTGTAGATTCCTCGCGAGCCACCAACTGGAAATCCTACCTAAAACCTGGAGGAGGGCAAAACAGAAAGTGTGAGTGGGCAAAAACAAAGCTTTTCAAAACCATTTCATTTATCAAAAGTTTTAACCCCTCGCCGTAAAACCTGTATAATTTCCTAGAAAATAGAATATATATAAACATATATCAAACCATGCTCAGAATGGTAAATCCATAAGTATTCCATGTCAAATATCTCAGCCATAAAAATATGTAAGTCAGGTGAAATAATCCATAAGAATAATATGCCAGCCGAAGTCACTTAACGTGACCTGTACGTCTAAGTCTATAGCTCATCTACCAACTCAAATGAAATCAAATCAAATCCTACATACGAGTCAGAACCACCTAAAGTGGTCTTTAAGACAAGCTGGGTGTAAATAAATATGTACGCTCAAGTGCTATGATCACGTGAAGGTTGTGCGAAGTATTGCAAGTCACCTACAAGTCGGAACCACTTAATGTGGTCTGGACGACAGGCTGGCGCCTGCCTTGGATCAAGGTGACCGTGTGTGGTGCGGGAGGTGAACGACCACGTGAAGGCTAGGCCCTAAACTCTGGCGGAGCACTAACACTGGGATGCAGGATAATGAGCTATAAATACATCTCACATAATCATACTCATTACCATCACTACCATCAACATATACTTACCTGAAATTTACCTGAGCGTCCGCAGCATTAAACAACAATGTATATAATCATACTAATGCATAATCAAACATAGAGATCATTTGACATGGCAATTCAATTTATAAAACCATTTAAACACACTTTTTGGGAAAAATACCAAGCATATACGTATATATTGGAAACAAAAACCCACTCACTGATATGTGGAAGGGTCATAACCCCCGAGCCTCAATTAACTGTGCTCGTCCTCAGGATAGGTCTCACCTATATGCGGAACAACTATTTAAACGTTATTTATAAGCACATAACAAAAACTAGGAAATAACTTCTCATACGTTGCTCAAATGGGGTATTTGAATATACAACCGTGACCTACTCAACCTCAGGAACATCCCCATATTTTTGGAAAATTTTTTCGACCACCCACGCATCGTCATGCGCCGCCCATACGTAGACACGTGCCTGGCATACTAACGGATTCTTTAACACCGTTAGGGAATATTCCGTTAAATAATAGAATATGCCGTTAAAGATACCTCACGCCGTTAGGTATATTCCATCAACTTTGACAAAATATTCTCCTTTCTTCTCCAATGAGTCGCCTGACTCCACCGCCGGCCGCAGTCTGCGTCGCCGAAAACTGGAAAAACTTCCAAACTTCATATCTCATCCAATTCTTAACCAAAATTCATGAAATTTGTACCAAAATGAAGCTCAGAGTGAGTAGAATAAGTTTTTACCACTTTTGGGACCTAAAACTCACAGAATCTCGCTGGAAAATTTCATCCAGGTTTCTAGACGTTAAAACTACTCCAAAATGTCAAGGAAGTTAGGATAATACCTTTTCGAGTCCTCAAACTTCCTAGATCACCCAAGATCACGGTCGAGTCACTATTTACCTCACCAGAGCTGATGGAAACTTAGGGTTTCCGATGTCCTTTCTTTAAACCAAAGGTAGGGTTTCCGATGTCCTTTCTTTAAACCAAAGGTACCACTCGACTTGTGGGAACCCAAGGAACAAAGTGGTGATCTTAGTTGGTTTGATCGGTGAGGTTTTGATGTGGTTTGAGGGATTGTCCGTACAGTTGTACGGAAATGGAAGAAAATCCGAGAGAGAGAGAGTTAATGGGTTGGATGTGTGGGTGTGTGTGTGGTCCAGATTTTTCAACCCCACTAACCAAAAAACACTAACTTATGTTCTAATTGGGTCCAATTAATTAGGAATAGAACTAATTGGTCTCTGTTTTTAGCTTAATTACACACTCATCACCAAACGCCCAAGGGCAAAATAGTCATTCCACGCCATCGATAAAATATTTCAGGACGGGCTGTCACAATGATGGTAAATGGTTTACCAATGATTGTGATATTTATTTTGCCAATGTGAATTATGGCTTGATGTAATATTTATTTTTGCCAATGTGTATGGCTAGATTTTTCGATATTATTTCTACCAATGAGGGTGGTAGGAAACCTGAGTCTGAATGATTACTTCATGTAAGTATTTATTTATGGGGCTTGAATAAAATCGTAGACTGAGGTTACGATTTTATTCACTATAAATGAAATGCTGGAGTTAGCGCTAATTCCTTTTAGTTATTCGAGGGTAGAAATCTCGAGGATGAGATTTATTTTAATAGGGGTCGAATGTAATACCCTGGAAAAATATATATATATATATATATATAATTATGTGGAATTTTTTTTTGAAAGTGAAATGACAAAAATGTCCCTTATTGACTAAACGTGATTTTGAGGATGTATTTTATCCTCGTATATTTTGTCATGTTTCTTGACATATTTGGATAGAACTCGATCTCACAAACGCGTAGGCGCAAATCGTTCGTGAAACGGAGTTATAACAAAGAAGTTATAAACGAGTAAAGTCAGGGGTGAAATTGTCATTTGACCATAATTCGGATTTCTCCAGATAATTCTGGTGAAGCCACGTGGATGGCTGGGAGAGAAAGGAATGGGCACTGCCCAATCAGAAACTAAGGAAATGAGGGAAATGAGAGAAATGAGAGAGGGGAGGAAACGGGTCTCTTGACCCGTGCGACCCAACCGGAGGAAGCCATGGAATCCGGCGACCTCCAAGCCAATTTCCGACGAGTTGAAGCCCCTCACCACCTGGAAAATCATTCTTCATCATTCCCCTCTACCTATTCCACCCCAAATTGAAGAGAAATTGACCCAAAATGGTGAAAACTGCACGGGGGTGCGACGGGTTCAAAGGCAGCTATCGGCCGATTTCGAAACCTTCACCATCAACCACCACCACCAATGGGCTCCCCTCAACCTCAGGAACAAAGCCCAGGCAGTGGAGGAGGCGTCGGAGCAAGTATGGAGGTCGAATCGGGAACACCCAAATTTCAGGGTTCCGACGGGTTCAAGCCAAATTGAGGCATTTCCCGGTCGAATTGGACTTCTGCCTTTGTATGAAATTTTCTCCCCCGTTGAGATCTTCATTCTTGTAAAATTTGAGAATTTTTGGAAATAGTTGAATTTTCCGGCAAATTAGAACGGCCGACTACCACCTACGGCGGCGAGTGGCTAGAGGGTCGTCAATGCTATTTTTGGGCTAGATTAGATGTCTTGAATTCAGTTTTGATATTCGTATGACGTAGGTTGAATGTGTGAACCTAAATTCACTACGATACGTTACTTGGTCAATATATGAATCGACGATCCGACCGTTGGATCGTCATCAAACTTTGAGGCATTATAATACGTAATATTTTTGGACCTTAGAAACTTACAGATCGGGAGTCCGACGTATAGATCTTCCCGAATTGGATTTGTAAATTGGTAAAATAAAATGTCGACCGCCACTTGATTTCGTGAGTGGCGGAGATCCGATCGTTGGATCATAATGAAATTTTATTCTATTGTTCTAGAAGTGTAATGTGAACTACGAATGACTTGATCCCTTCGTAGGGTACGCAGGCAGTCTAACGAGGAGGATAGATACAGCCATAAACAAAACAAAATGAGTTTGTTTATTTTTTTATTTTTTAGTTATTATTATTTTTATTTATGTGGTTAGTTAGAATTATAATTAACCATTATTTTTCTTGTGGCCTACCTACGTGTTTGGCTTCCGAATTAGAAATTTCGGGATGTTTCACATACCTTCGCGGAAATACCCCGAAATTTCAAGCTTCAATTCGAGCATTACAGTGATTGAAAAAGGTTGGTGTAAGCTGGGCATTGATGAACAGCAACCTTCACGTGAGGGAGAAACCCTTTACTGTTCGCATGTTTTAACCTTTTTTTTTTTTTTTTAAATAATCAAATAGGAACCGGTAATATTTATCAACTAAATTAATAATAAAAAAATTATGTAATAAATCAAAATATTACCCAAGATAAGATTAGGTCATCGTTCACGTAAAACAATAGTGACCTTGATATATATATATATATATATATATATATATATATATATATATATATATATATTAATTATTAATTATTAATTCATAATTATCAAATAGGAGTCCATAAAGTCACATACAACAAACCTTGTTAAGAGTTGTATACCTAATTTCAATTTATCTTGATGCCCAGGTAAACGTGATAAAAAAAATTGCAAGAAAAATTTGCAAAAAACATAAGCATAGTTACGAAAGAAAAACCTCATTGCCCAGATTCAACAATCCCTTTTCCTAGTTTTTAATTTTGGCATTAGATAGATAATCAATTGGAACCAAAAGCTTTTGTAATAGGGAGCAGGTGTCAACACCATGCATGAGGATGTTCTGGAAAGGAGGACAATCCTATATATACTCAAGAAAACTCACGACAATCGAAAAGAAGAAAAAAGGGCAATTAGCCGTGACTAATTATGAACTCCAAATTCACCGTGTGGTTAAATTATTTCCCTTTTATTTTCCACGCTCAATTTCAATTTGTTTGGACCTAAATCCCTAAACCAAATTGCAGACTGAGTGATACAAAATTGCGGAAGCATGAAATCCCAGAAACTAATAGCAAAAATCCATATTAATTCGTAGGAAAATTTGTATTTGAAAACAATTATTCATGTAATTTATACAATACCAAAATTGATACAAATTGTAATTCAAATTAAATCTTACCCAAGTTGTCTCCTAAAAACAAGTTATTCTCGTCAGAAAGTGCTGGGAGGGCCAAAACCATAAGGAAAAATTCGAGCTTCAAATAATAAGTTGTAAAGTAGTGCTCGAAAATCATATGACCAAAAACCCAAATTAAAAATAAAAAAATTACCAAAATAAAAATTTATCTCATTTAATTAATACCAATTTTATATAGGCCAAATTGGATTGTTTATCCCCGTGGTCATAGGAAACTTGCATGATGACTCATGTGGTGAAAAAACTAGGAATTAAACCCCTGTGGTCTAGAATGTTAGCAAATTTAGTCCAAAAGTAAGATTTCTGTTAAAGGACTGTTAAAAGTAGGGGTAAAACTGTATTTTCAGTTTCAATTGACATTGAATTTGGGCTTTTTTTATTTAAAAAATTAAGCATTATTTTTTTTGTTATTTGTTATAAAAAAAATTATTTATTTTCAATATCAATTGGAACTGAAAATACAGTTTTACCCATACTTTTAACAGTCATTTAACAAAAATCTTACTTTTGGACTAAATTTGCTAACATTCTTGACCATAGGGGTTTAATTCCTAATTTTTTCACCACGGGGGTCATCATGCAAGTTTCCTATGACTACGGGGATGAATAATCCAATTTGGCCTTTTATTATATGTTATTAACCATGAAAAATCATTGCACACCAACACAAAATTGCGGAAGCATCAAAACAAATTTTCATGAGATGGAACAGTAGAAGGCATCTAACCAAAACGATAAGCAAATATTCTTTAGTATGTGAATCATCTTCAATAAACAAATTTGCTTATACCTTTATATCGGACCCTAAGCTTGTTGTGTGGCTCTGATAACACATGTAAGACATATTCTGAAATCACAACAACAAGACATTAGGATCACGAACAAATCAAATCAATATAAAATAGAGATGAACTAAATATATTGAACTTATCTGTAGAATATGAAAGATATGGCTCTTCCGGATGACAAAAGATGAGTTCACAAGGTTGCCTTCTCCTTCCAATACTCCAAAATATCCCGCTCCTATATGAATAGGTTTTAGTATTCTGAGGAATTCAACGTATGGAAGCAGAGACTTAACCTAGTATTTATATATCATTGGGGTTCCTTATTAGCCGGCCTATTAACAGCTACAAAAATCAAACCCTAACACTTTAGTGATTGAGTCCGACCATGATTCTATATCTTTGTAGAGAAACCTATTAGATTTCTTTGAGGTCAATTGCAAAGGTTAAGACTCCATAATCCTTATTTTACTAGGACTATCATATTACTTATGTCGTTAATAACTCGATAAACAAGTGGCTTACAACACAAGTAATTCAATACATCATTCATTGTCATTCACAACTTTACAGAGGTGTGTTTAGTTGGTGGGTGGTGGGTATTTGAAAAAATAGCAGCGGGGTTTGTTTAGTTGTGGTGAATTGGATCATCCAGGTGTTTGATAAAAAGCGCAAGAGGGTTTTTGGGTTTTTTGGAGTGGGAGAATGGGACAGAAGAAGCTGAAGCGTGGAGGAGGAGGGAGTGAGAAGAAGAAGAAGGCCTTGAAAGACCATGGGGCTGTGTTGGAGATGATGATAATCAATGTTGATTTGGTCTGTTTGTCTTGGTTTGATGATGCTTAGAAATCTTATGAAATCCATAATCAAAATCTACACAAATGCATTGAAATCTATAATGAAAATCCATATAAATCTGTCAAAATCCATATAGGATTGAAAAGTCTATTAAAATCCTTTGAAATCTATCACTTAATAAAGTCTATTAAAATTCTCTGAAATCCAAATTGACTACACCCTCCTAAATGTCCAAAGTGGTGACTCGGTTGACATTTCAGCTCGTGACAAATATGACCCGTTATCTTAGTGTATTCATATAGTATTTGCTGCAACGAACGCGTGGGCGCAAACAGTGAAGAATTTGGAGTTCAAACAAAATTCCTACGGGATTGTAAGTTCAATGTTTTTTTTTCGTAATTTCCCTATTATGGAGAATTTTTTTGGATTATTAGTACATTGAGACCCACAAAAATCTTTCTTTGCCTGGGCATTTTCTCCCCCTTGCCTAGAGACTTCCCCTCTTTAGAAATTTCTTCTCCATCTCTCTCTCGTTTCTCGTTTGCATTGAGAGTAAGGTGTCCCACCCCACCCAACACTTCCAAATTCATCTCGCCGTCGACCACCACAACATCTTTCATTCCTCCATCTCCCCCCTCCACTCAACACGGGTTCCCGTCCATAGGTCCACCCCAAAATCGAACCTCCCTGTGGTATAAATCAACTTCACACCCCCAGCCTAAATCAAGGTAAGATTCATGTAATCCCAATGCAAATATGTTCTACTTCTTTGTAATTTACATGTCATTCTACTTTGTTATTTATGTATTTCAATGTAATTATGTATTATTTTAAGTATCAATAAGCACTTATTTACACGATATATAATAAATTTATTTCAATCTGCCTAGCCGCTAGGCCTCGGCTCATAGCTAGACTAGCGCCTAGCGTCTTTTAGAACCTTGGTTCTACCTATAGATGAGTTAGATGTATTTTACAAAATGTGATCTCAACCATAGAGCGTTATGATTGCAATTGATGAAACGTGTTATTTGATAAATTATTTAATCGTAAAGGTCGTTTGGTTATGTTATCATTTGTGTTTTTCTTTATGGTAAAAGGTAAAATTTATTATCAACCCAACAAATTTAGACAGACAAATGTCCGATCACAAATAAAGCACAAAGCAAAATAATGAACCCCCAAAATAACACAAAAAAAGCCCAACACAAGAGTTAGAGCCCAAAGCAGAAAAACCAAAACAAAGAAACCAAAGCAAAATTGATTTTTCTTTTCTTTCTATAAGTCAAGTGTAAAATGCATCTTTGCCCAGTTTGACTTTGGCTTTGACTTCGCATGCCCTAATTCTTTTTTTTTTTTTGGACAAACAAAGTAAATTTCATTTAATGAGAAAGCTAATATAAGGTAAGGACATGTCCAAAAGAGAGTCCAAAAAAGCCAAGCAAAAGCCCAACTCCGTAAACGAAAACTATAAAGAGAAGGGCCCAAAGTGAGCAGCCCATAGCAGCAACCAAACCAAAAACGTTAGACAGACACCTCCAACAAAACAACCGCACTGCCACCGCAGATCCGTCATCACCACCCGGAAAAGGGTCAAAGAACCAAATGGTTGAACGGAAAATGGGGGTAGGCAAGCTACCCGTGCTAGAAACGCTCCCATAATCCTACCAAATAGTGTAAAAAGCACTTTGGCTTTGACTTCGCATGCCCTAACTTTAAGGGCTGGTTTGGTATTGTTGTGCTTTGAAAAAAAGCTGCTTCTGTTGTGTTGTGAGAATAAGCAGCTGTGAAATAAAGCAGCAGAGTGTTTGGTAAACTTTTTTGTAAAAGTGCTTTTGAAAAAAAAAAAAAAGCAGTATTATAGTGTTTGGTAAACTTTTATGTAAAACAGATGTGAAAAAAACCGATTTTTCAAAGCTGAGTTTTGCAGCTTCTTGTTTTTGGCTTTTTTTTCACCCAAAACTGTGAAAAAAGCTGAAACTGAATGTTTACCAAACATCAGACTTTTTTTCATAGCAGTTTTTTTTAAAATCACCTCAACCCAAACTGGGGCTAAGACTCAACGTTTTGGGCTGTTGCTTAGGGACCGTGGCTCTACCGTGGTGGAACCCAGGACCTTGATGTGTCATGCAAGTGCGGGTGCACTCAACTTTAAGACTCGATGTTGACATTAGCCTATTAGAGAAAGACTGATTCGGTAACCCGGCCCGAAAGGGTTGGACTGGGACGGTCCACAAATAATTTCCTAGATGGGGGGCCACTTGTTAGCCCATAGTCGTATCTATTTAGTTTTTTTTTTGTTTTTGTTTTTTGTTTTTTTAAAATGAGACAACTGGTAGTAAGCCACGGTTATTTAGGGCTGAGTTCGGTTGGCAAACTATGCCAAATTCCTTGTGCCACATGCTAGCCACATACACATAATTACCGAAAATCAGTTACCGTTAGCCAACCGTCTTCTTACGGTTGGCAAAAATCGATTCAGCTGAAATTATTGGCTGGTTCAGTTGGTAAATGGCACAACCGATGGTTTGCAAATAAGCTACAAAAACAACAACTCCAGACAATGACCATGCACCGACCCGTAAACAACAAACCAGAAAAGAGAAAAAGAAGTTGATGCTGCATTTTTTAATTGATGATAAGCCAACATAATCATGACTTAACAAATTAAAATGAAAATCAAATCAAAACTTAATAAGCCAACATCAATGTCCGCAAACATAATCCAAATAGTTATAAGTTCACAAACTCAAAAGTCTAACTAATATAATTGTCTAAATTCAATTGGAGCAACTAATGCATAAACAAAAAACTCAAAACTCAAAAGTATGGTTCTGGTTATAAGATCCCCTTATTATAATCCCAAAACAAATAACTTGTTGTTTTGATAATGCAACATCACTTCAGTAGCAGCAACCAATGCATGTGAAATCTTCCATGAATCAATTCTTCGAAGCACTTGGAATTGATGTTCTTGCTTGAGATGTAGAATCATCAACTATTTCAAATCAAATGTTACATAAAAAAAAGTGTGATTAGAATGAAAGTAATACTGAATAATAAATTAAAAATATCAATAAACATTGGATTGAAGTACTATAATTAGAATTAGAAAAAATATAGCAATACTTACATTTTTCCAGATCTTCACACACACACACACACACACACACACATATATATATATATATATATATTGGTAGGTATGGCATATTGCTAGTATACAAAATCCAATACCAAAGCCATACCATTAATTGTCGGTTCGGTATAATGCCAACCGATTATGAAAAAATGCCAAAACTATATCATACCATTATGAACCAACCGGTATGGTTCAGTCGGTAAATCGGTTTATGGCAAAATTTCCCACTTGACGTAAAACATTTAGCGGAGGAATTTGAAGCACAACTTGATAGGCGCAAGGTGAAGACGAATAGGTCATGAGTATTACGCCATGATTTAAATAGCATTCAATATGTATAATTAATCATGCGAATTACAAATAGAATAAATAGGCAATGTAAGCGTTGCCTTAAGGATCAACTTTGTATTTCACAGTAATCAATATAGTCTTTAAGAAATTTCTAGTGGATTCCAGATGAATCATTAAGGGTGAACATGGGGTGAACATGAGGATCCCTCTGTGTATCTTCATGCTGCGACACACACCTACGGTTATCCACCCGTTTCGGGATCAAGGAGGCTATGAAAAATTTCACCCTACTCATAGTTATATCTATTTAGTTGAAATTGAAATTCTTTTTCCAATTTACGTTAGAGGTCTCCAACCCTAAACTTAAGCTACTATTTGTTTTCATCCGTATTTTATTCAAATTAAGAGTTAAGAAGGAGAAGCCCGAAATACAATCAACAACAGCCCGGTCACATAGAAAAGCGGGATAGATAACAACGGGCAATGATCTATCTCAAATATGAATATATGTGATCTAATGATCAACACTAGTGATGGTTGTCAATCAGAAAATTTCCAAGTAGAAAATTCCCCATAATCGCCTTCAACGCCATTGTGTTGTTTAGAATAACGTCGATGAACTTCAGCTACTCTTACCCACTGACTCAATCTACTGTGATCAAATTTACAAAAAATGATTTACAAGTGACCAAATTTAAAGGGCCGACAGTTTTTATCTGTATGTTTCAGAATCTCTATATGTAAAGTGAGCACCTACGTTTGGTAAAACATTTTGAAATGCCTTAAATACCCTTCTCTAAGAAAAAAAATCAACAGAAAATAGCCAAATATATTACGGATAGCTTAGTAAGATGACACAAATAAGAAAATTAAAAAATTAAATAAAAAAATTCAGAGTCACCTACAAACCATGTTTGGGTGAATGTTTAGAATGACTATCCGGATAAAACACACCCGCATTTGAGATAAATAATGGGAATAAAAGTCATAGACTCAGCTTGGGAATATGCAAAAGAGGACTACTCAAAATATTTGAAGGATGATTTAAGCATTGTTTCTTATTATATCATTTCCTCACATAACTATATAATGGGAATAAAAGTCTTAGACTCGGTAATGCTAAAGCAGAGTCTAGTATGACAAACAACTAAGTAAACCAACTATTTAATTAATCATATCAATAACTATATAAATTATTCAATAATCAACAATTCAATTAATCAATAATTAACAATTTCATTCATCAATAATCAACAATTTGATTAATCAGTAATCATATTGTGGATGCAAATTTTCGTCTTTCTTTGATTGGCGAATATCTTGACATAGTCCCGGAGCGACTCCTTTGGATTCTTCTTGATGTTGAAGAGATGATTGGACTTCTCCTTGATCGAGCGGTAGGATGAGTACTCCTTAGTGAAAACTACGGAAAGCTTATCGAAATTCCGGATGAACCATGAAGGCAGGGTATGAAACCAATTCTACGCCTCGCCCTGCAAAGTAATGGCGAATACCTTGCACATTAAGGCGTCGTTAGCACTGTAGAGGATCATCGTACTGCGGTAGTACTTCAAGTGCATTTCCGGGTCTCTATCTCCCTTAAATAGGGTGAAGTGTGGTGTATTGAACTTACGCGGGGGTTCCATCTGCTCGATCTCGTCCATGAAAGGTGATCTGCCCATGTGTGCCACGTCTCTGTGAAGGGCTTCATCTGTGGTATCGATGCGTTGGAATATGCGCAATCGCTCAGTTAAGAGCCTCTCTACATCTTCTTGAATTTTCGTCTGTCCCTGCAAAGTAATGGCGAATACCTTGCACATTAAGGCGTCGTTAGCACTGTAGAGGATCATCGTACTGCGGTAGTACTTCAAGTGCCTTTCCGGGTCTCTATCTCCCTTAAATAGGGTGAAGTGTGGTGTATTGAACTTACGCGGGGGTTCCATCTGCTCGATCTCGTCCATGAAAGGTGATCTGCCTATGTGTGCCACGTCTCTGTGAAGGGCTTCATCTGTGGTATCGATGCGTTGGAATATGCGCAATCGCTCAGTTAGGAGCCTCTCTACATCTTCTTGAATTTTCGTCTGTCGAGGCAGCAAGGCTTCCGGCTGCCCCCGATCATGACATACTGGTCTCGGCTACTCTTCCCTATGCTTGGCTTGTCTATGTTGCGGTTGCTGTGCATGTAGTACTTTCCTGGCAGGTGAGCGAATTACTCGTAGGATGCCGATTGAACTTGAGCCGGATTGTGCGACTGCTTTTCCCCTTCCGACATGCTACCTACTTTGATGTGAGGTTGAAAATGCTCATTGCGGGCCTAATCACGTATGAACACTTCGCCTGGAAGGTTGTCTATGTTGATTATCGGAGTGTGGCCCCAACCGTGAATGTATGCTTGTTCGGGGGCCTAACCGAGAGTGCAGGCTCCTCCACGTGCTAAGGCAAAAGTCTACGCTATCTCAAGGGCCTATGCATGAATGTACAATGCCAAAAAGCTCGGTTCGTGGTTGGTCGAGAGATTGCTTGTCGGGACACCGTTGGAGAGAAACGTCATTACTTGCCCTTGTCCTACTTCTGGACACTTAGTCTGGGGCACGCTGTATCTCGATGTGCTACAGGAGCTGACTCACCAAGGTAGTCTGCTACGCGAGGGCGTTTGTCAGTTCGGCGACTTGTCAGGATAGGTGTTGTTTGCCATTTGGAGTGGAAGAGCTGGGACGGTAGACCTCTACTTGAGTTGTGGAAGTGTAAGGGACTCCAGGTGCAAAGCTTGAGCCATGATAGGTCAAATCCGCAGTAAGGTGTGGTGAAAATACCCTTGATTCAATCGTCGGCATTGGGATTTGGATCTGGGCTGGTTGAACTGGTATAGGACTATGTTTAACCGTCTGGAAGGCTGCGGGAGCTGGTTGGGCGCATGGGCGCTGGGCCACCTCGATTGGCATGGCTTGATTTGCCTAGGTCTGGGCAGCTCGTGTCCAAGTAAAGGTGGTTGGAGCTAAAGGCTGCTGCTGAGGGCGAGCAGTTGCTTAGGTCTGCGTTTGCTGGCTGCTTGCGTCGTGGGCCTCCTGCCCTAGGGTTTTCATGCGTTGAGTGGAGACTGCCCCGTGGACCACTACAGCGCGGTTGGTCCATGTCGTTGCCATGGTGGCAAATGTGTAGTCTTTGCCGTGGTAAACCTCATGGAGCGACGACGTGGAGCCACATCACGATCTCCATCGGTTGGTTCATGTCCTTAAACATAAGAGGTCTCATTGGTTGTAGTTTCTGAATTTCCTGCCATTGTAGTCGTGGATCTACGAATGAAGGAAGTTAAAAGCGAGAGTCATCTTCGAGTCTTCTGATCAGAGCTCTCAATGAAAGCACCAATTTGTGGATACAAATTTTCACCTTCCTTTGATTGACGAATTTGCACCTGCAAAATAATAACACCTAAGATTAAAGCCTAAAACCCCACGCGCCCACAATGAATGAGGGGCTTTGGCCAAAGAATCTTTAGTGCCAAAGTTAGAATTCGGAAAAGAATGTTTGTGAGTGTTTGTGGGAAGCAAAAAGCCTTTTTATGGGTGGCTAAAACTTACTGGATTTTGGAGATAAAGTGTGTATTTATAAGAGAAATGGAGGAGATGGGCCGACCCTTTAGGGTTTAAGGGTGGTCAGCCCTAGGGTGGATTTTGGATGAGAATATTCCAAGATATTTGTGTAAATAAATATCTTAGAGTAATTAGGTAAATATCCTAAATAAATGTGATTAAGATTACTTACTTGAAAGAGGTTTTCTCTGATTAGAAATGTATTTATGATAAGAATAAGGCATTATTCTTTCATAAATACCTTTGACTTTTCCTAATGGGTAGGGGTGCCTTGAGCAGTCGTTGATCTCTACCTGCTCTATCTCAGCTGCGCGTTGTGAATGAGGCTGCTCCCTACTCATTTAATAGGGGCAGTCTTGTCTTTCTTGAGAAATAATCCATGTGTCAACAAAATGATTTTTTGGATTATTTTTAGATCCACACATATGATTCATATCAATAATCAATAAACATATAACGCTATAATTCCTTATTAACTAGACAAAATTTCATATTAAATTATCAATTAAGTTTAGAGATTTAAATTTGAAAATTAGGTACTTACCTTGAAATAGGCTTGGCTTGGAACTTTGATGTTGTTGGCTTGAAAGCTGGAAAGTGAAGGCTGTATGTGGCGGAAGGGGCCCAATGGCAAAAGTGTTGTCTCCTCTGTCTTCTTCTGCTCTCTTCGTCGGTGGCCGTGTGTGGGAGCTGGGTGGGAGGATTGGGGGACGCGTGGTTCCCCTAATGATATTTTTTTTTTTTTGGGTTTTAATCAACCAAAACCACGCCGTTTGGCGTCTGATATATTTTATTTAATAAGCAAAACGAGCTGTTTGGCGTCTGACATAGTTAATTATCAAAACACCGCCGCGCTCTGTGCCGGCTGCCAGCAGCAGACCCGTTCCAGCTTTTCCGACGAAACCAGAGGGACGACTTCTCGCTCCTGAGCGATATTTCAGGCAAGAGGAGCAGTGGCCCTATGTAGTTTCGCTTCTGCCCTGTTTACTATGATTTTGAACCACATTCAAGTCAGTGGCTTGTCAGTGTTCTCTGACGTGATTTCATAATAATATAATATTTATAATACTATATTCAATTGAGAATACAAGAGATTTAAATGAATTTTTTAAATATATAGATTTTTATAGAGTTTAATTGATTTGTAGAGATTTTATGTAAAATTTTGATTGAATTCCATCGAAATCTTATGGAGAGATGTGAGATTTATGGATGCTTAAAATACACTACGAGATCTCTCAAATTCCTTAACTTTTTCAAATTCTTTAAAATCAAATTCTAATTGAATACACGTGGAATGTTATAAACTTTTTAAAATCTTAATTGAATATATCAGAATTTTTAAGGATTTTAATAAACTATCTTAAAATTCTGATTGAATACACATTGAATTTTAAAAAATCACTTAAAATACTAATTGAATACACTAGATTCATTAAAAGAATTAAAATTTATCAAAATCCTAATTGAATACACTTACTACAGTCTAGGTAATAGAAAGCAACAACATTACTAGCTGTTCAGATTATTCACATTTTCTACATAAATTCCACTCCAATAATTTTTGAAATATGCTTAAAAAGGCATTGTTCAATGAAACGTATACATTCATAATGAAATGCCACTTCCACCATGTAGTGTCGTGAGCAAACATTGATCATCACCACTGCCCAGAAAAATCACATACATGAACATCATAAATGGGCTGAAATTTGACAATGCAATCATTATTTAATTAATTAACTGATATTTAAAATTACATCCGACTCAGCCTCGACGAACCCAAACCCTTAGCCGTATGTCTGAGCACAAACTTCTGAATCTTCCCGGTCGAAGTCTTGGGAAGCTCGTCCTTAAACACCACCGTTTTTGGCACCATGTATTTCGGCAGCTTCTTCCTGCAATACTCCATGATCTCATTCTCCGTCGGCTTCGTCGTCACATCACTCTTCAAGCTCACAAACGCGCACGGCGTCTCCCCCCAAAACTCGTCAGGCCTCGCCACAACCGCCGCCTCGTTGACGGCCGGGTTCGTATACAGCACTGACTCCACCTCCACGCTGCTCAGGTTCTCGCCCCCGCTTATAATAACGTCCTTGGATCTGTCCTTGATTTCCAAATAGCCATCGGGATGAATTACCCCCACGTCACCAGTATAAAACCACCCGTCTTTCATGCACTTGGCCGTTCCCGATGGGTCCTTCAGATACCCGAGCATCACGCACCCGCCTCTCAGAACGATCTCGCCGAGCGACATTCCGTCGTGTTTTACACTGAGTCCCGAGTTCGGGTCAACCACGTCGACTCGGGTCATTCCGACCGTCCTCACTCCTTGCCTTGACTTCAGCCTCGCTCTCTCCGTCGCCGGCAACAAATTCCACTTCCCCTTCCACGCGCACGACACCACCGCCCCCGCCGTTTCGGTCAGCCCGTACCCGTGACTCACCACGAAACCCATGGACTCGGTCCGGATGAGAATTTGTGCCGGCGGCGGTGCTCCGGCTGTTAGGATGTGTACCGGGTACTCGAGCTTTTCGGTTCCGGAGCGGACGTTTGTGAGCATGTTCAGCACCACGGGCGCACCGCACATGTGGGTGACACGGTGTCGTTTGATCATGGCGTAGATGATTTGGGCGTCGAACTTACGGACACAGATGTTGGTCCCACCGACGGCCGCCATCCCGTATGGGAAGCTCCACCCGTTAGCGTGGAACATTGGTAGGGTCCATAGGTACACGGGCTGTTTGGGTACGCCCCAGTCGATCAGGGAATCGACGGTGATGATGAAAGCCCCTCTGTGGCAGTGAACTGCTCCCTTGGGAGACGATGTGGTACCCGATGTGTAATTCAGCGTTATCGGGTCCCACTCGTTCGACGGCGGGACCCACTCGAACCCCTCGTCTCCTGTCTCTACGAGGTTCTCGTACGTGCAGAGGAAGTGGTCGAGTTGTGCTGCGCGTGACGGCGCGCCGGAATCGTTGGCGATGAGGACGAGTCGAGGGGAAGGGGTGTTGGGCGGGAAGAGAGAGATGGCTTCAAGGATTAGGGATTGCAATTCCCAGTCGACGAAGACTAGTTTTGATTCGCTGTGGCGCAGGAGTAGGGAGACGGTGCGGGTGTCGAGGCGGGTGTTGATGGTGTTGAGGATGGCGCCGGACATGGGCACGGCGAAGTGAAGCTCGTACATGGCGGGGACGTTAGGGGAGAGGACAGACACCACGTGGCCTCTGTCGATGCCGAGGGATGATATGGAGGAAGCAACGCGGAGACAGCGACGGTGGGTTTGCGTCCACGTGTAGGTGGTGTCTTCGTAGACAACGGAGGGGCAGTCGCCGTAAACGGTGGCTGCTCTTTCCAGAAATCCCAAGGGGGTTAGAGGAGATGAGTTGACTGACGTGGGCTTCAGGTCTTCCATTATTTTTGTCAGGAGTTGTTCACAGATGGTCTGAGCTAGCTGTGTGTGGGTTCAGTTCTACGGGGATTGCCCTGTATTTAATAGGATGATCTCCGGATTCTCTTCGTGGGGACCCTAAAGATCAATAAATCTTGTTTGTTCATCGTACGATTATAAATTATTTAAAATTTAAATTTTAAAATTGAATATAAAATAATACTTAATGAAAATTGGTCATACAATATAAGATACATGGACACGATTAATTGATTTCCGAATTCTAAAGGAACCTTGTCCATATATAGAACGACCTACTCTGGCCAAGGACAACAATAATACCAAAAGAAGGACCAGAAAGTACTGACAAATTTTGGTAAATTTATTTTGAGGGTAAATTACAAAAAATTACCTCAATTATTGGTGTCACGACACTTTCATACCTCATTTTTTACAGTTGACAATGTCATACCTCATTTTACGAATTTGTGCCAATGTCATACCTCCGTCATTTTTTCTGTTAATTTTTCTGTTAAGTGCTGATGTGGCTATATTCGTATCTCACTCATTAATCCAACTGGATTAAAAAATTATTAAATATATTTTTAATAATTAAAAATTAATTTTTTTATAATATTAAATCTTTATCTCTCTCCCCCACCTCTTTCTCTTCTCTCTCTTCTTTGCATCCCCAAAACCCTTTCCCACCCATCCCCCTCCCACCCGTCCCCCCCCCCCCCAACCTTCCTTCACCACCCTCCCCAAAAACCCAGATACCCGTGTCCCTCCCTCCCCCAAAACCCAGCTCCCCTTCTCCCATTGACCCGTGTTCCACCACCCCCCTCCCGCGGCCGCCCTCTCTTCCTCCATCTCCACCTCCCTCCCATTGGCGCTCCTCCCCCTCCTCCTACACACCCATCACCCTCACCAAATTAATCCCTGTAAATATCCCAATTCCACCCTAACCCTAACCCTAAAATTTGAATTCGCCAATTTCAAAAAAAAAAAAAAAAAAAAAAAGAGAAATGAAAAGCTTCTGCATCTCCCCTACGCGAAGGCAAGTTCAAAGCTTGCTGTGATTTTGGGTTGAAGGTTGCAGGGATTAGGAATCGCTGTGGAACACCTCCGGCCACCTGCATGGTTTTACACGATTTTTGGGCTTAAAAATCCCCAAATTTGGGTGGAGATCGTAGAGGGGAGGTTGTGGAAGAGGTTGTGGGTGTTGGATGGTGGTGATTCGATGGAAAAAATGGCGAAAATCGCCGAAGTTGGGTGTGCGGGTGCAAGTGCCGACGGGAAGGAAGGAAAACTTCCTCTTTTTTTTCTTCTCTTCTTTTTCCCCCCTTGATTCCTGATTGGTCAATGGGAGAAGGGGAGCTGGGTTTTAGGGGAGGGGGGACACATGTATCTGGGTTTTTGGGGAGGGTGGTGGAGGAAGGTTGGCGGAAGGGGTTCTAGGGATGCAAAGAAGAGAGAGGCGTGGGAGGTGGGGGAGAGAGAGAGGCATGAGAGGTGGGGGAGAGAGAGAGAGAGAGAGAAAGAGATTTAATATTATAAAAAAATTAATTTTTTTAATTTTTAATTATTAAAAATTATATTTAATAATTTTTTAATCCAGTTGGATTAGTGAGTGGGCCCCGTATGTAGCCACGTCAGCACTTAACAGAAAAATTAACAGAAAAACTGACGAAGGTATAACATTGGCACAAATTCGTAAGATGAGGTATGACATTGTCAATTTTAAAAAATGAGGTATGAAAGTGTCGTGACACCAATAGTTGAGGTAGTTTTTTGTCATTTACCCTTATTTTAAATTAATCATTTCGTCAAGCATGTTGCGTGGGACAAGGATTCTCTCCTGATCTTCTTTGTAGGGATTCTGAGATCAATCAATCGCGTTCGTTCATCGTATATCGTGCGGTCAATTATTGTTAGGTACTATTTATATTTAATTTTAAATTTTAAATTTTAAATAATTTTTAACTGCACAATGTACGATGAACGGACACGATTGATTGATCATTTGGATCCCCACAAAGAGGATCCTGAGAGGATCCTATTCCCGTTGTGTGAACATGGTGGAACTTGTGTTGTTCTTTAAAGATTAGAAGTCTTGATAAAATATTCAGTATCAATTGTTTTTTTACAACTTTTTTTTTTTTTAACAAACGATATTATATATATTAAGGGAGATGAGGTACGCTTAGCCTCACAATGGGCTAGCAATAATGTGGTTCAAATTCTTCTTTTGCGAGAATTGAACATAAGACCTTTCACTTACAAGTGAAGAGGAATACCACTAGACCGTAATACTAAATAGCTTTTACAACTATTAGATTGAAAGGTCTTTCTTGAGGTTTAGTTCGTCTGGGATGTCTTCACCCCTCTATTTCTACTTTTTTTTTTCCAAGATACCGGCCACTTGAAAGGTTTCTTTGTTATGAGATATTAATCTAAATTACATATTAATAAAATTGTGTTCGTCAATAAATTTTTTTAACAAATTACCTCTCTAACACTCTTATTAGAATTGAATAAAAAAATAAAAAAAACATGAACAATTTAGTAATTACGCCTAACTCAAATTTTACTGTTATTTATACTAACATCACAGCTATATAAATATAACATATCCTATTTAAAAATTAAAACAAAATATAAACCTCACTTTTCTCCCTCTCTTCATCTCCCTTCCTTTTTTGTATTTGATTTTGTCTTTTTTCTTCTTTTTTTTGAGTTGTCATCCGTTCACTAATAATAAGTCGTAATAAAATAAAAAACAAATTTAGCTGAACATGTAAAGTGTGTGTGCCAATTGAAAGTAATTATGAGGTGAAGAGACACTAGTAATTTAAAAAGTTAAAGAATATATTTAGCATTCAATATTTAATTATTTTGTAGGGATAGAAAAATGGCTTCACGGCAAAACAGGGAGAGGATAGAAAATATATTTTTAAGACAGAAGATGGTGCCTGGTGGGTCCAAATTAGGTAAAAAAAGGATTAGAGAAAAGGGCAAAACGGAAGCATGGTACACGAACACAATCCATCTTCTTCATTTTGACGGCAGCGCTGCAACTCAAAATTCCAGACTCCAGCAAATAAAACCTTGGTGGCTATACCTACCGGGATACTAATGGAGCTGAATACGCGGGGATACTTGTTTACTCGGTGTCGGGCCATCCCCCTGACTCGTCTATTCCGTATCGGTCCATCACAAACATACACACCTTCCCCACCCCAAACCTAATCCCCCACACCACCACCACACACTACATATCTTCTAGACTGATCAGTTATGAGATCCTTATTGATAAGCAACAAGAATAGTTGAAATTGTTATTCTACAAGGGGCATCATAATGCAGCTACAAAACAGTAGAGAAAATATCAACCAAATAAATCACGAACGAAAAAGTCATCTTTATCAAGATATCAACCAGTTAGCAGCCTTGATATACATAACGATCGATATATATATATCAACCAAATAAATCACGAACAAAAAGTCATCTTCATCTGTCAATCATGTTTCTCTTTAACAAAATGTCTATTAACAACCTTAATATACATAACAATATCGTTGAAATCACTAAGAAAATGAAAACATAGAAAGTCTTATATCACGTGAAGCCTTCAAACATCAATCGTCATAACTAACATTTTTTTATCAACGTGTTTTATACTTTTATTGGTTAAAGTTTTGTTCTGCAATAATAGATAAGAGTGACTTGGAAAACTTGAAAAAAGAAATAATCTTAGTTCATACACATTGAAAGTGATTAGGAACGTATTTAAAAATTTTAATTTACGTTTAAAATCTTATGGGGCCTAAATAATCATTTTATATAAGGGTTTATAAGTCATTTAATAAAAAAATTTAATGTTGGGAGCATTTAATAATATGTGGGGTGTTAATAAAAAAACCCTTCACAAATAAAATAATAGCTCTTTGATGGATTTAAAGGGTCTGTAGAGTTCGTATTTAGGAATATATTTTATTTTTGACTAGTGCTATATTTACCATTTATTTGTACCATCTATCTAGGACCCACTAACATATATGAGTCTTATCTCTCTTAATGAGATGATACAAATGATGGTACAAAAATTAAAAACGAGTTATATTATATAGGGATTATATGGTAATGCTAGAGAAATCAAAATTTTAAACAAAAATTACAAACCAAATGATGTGTCACAAATAGGAAATAAACACGTTAACCAACGCTTAAATAATAATTTAATCATCAACAACCACATCATTTGGTTTGCAATTTTGGTTTAAAAAATTTGATCTCTCTATTATCAAAATCATGTGACTTTGGCAAATCATTTTATCTCAAACCACAAGAAAAAAAAAAAAAGCTCTAAAATCGAAAGATGTACAAAATTGCAGTTTAAACAATCTCCAAGGGAAATGTCAAATTATAAAAGTTAAATTACAATTAATGGCTGATATGGTAATCTGAAGCCTTATGTCAAATTTGTATTTCTCCAACCGAATTGTCAAATGTTATTTTATTATTTAACTAGAGCTTTAAAGGGTTGTAATTATTTAAAAAATGTTAAAACAAAATTTTTGTTGGTTGATATGTTAGTAGAACAAGGGACTCACCATTAAAATGAATTAAAAATAAATTTGACATTGATGTTAAATTTGACTCTAAATTACAAAGCCTTCAAATCCAGTCAACAAATAACAATTCGGTTGGAGAGACTTTTGATGTCAAATATGCACAATGACATTCCACCTAAGATTTTGACATCTCCTTTAGAGATGCTCTAACAAGTCACCAAACTCAAATTATAAATTATTCAGTCAATCAAACCTCCCTCGATTTCATTTGTTTCCTCCAAAATGCATCCAAATTCAATTGATCAAGAAATTCACATGTATTATAATGCTAAGGGAAATTTTATTTGAACCCATTGAACCTCTTTCTACATCCAGCTTACTCTTTACACTCATATTGTTTTTAATTAAACTTTCAATATCTCTTTAAACCCAAATTTAGTGCCTAAATTATCCTCACAAACCCAATTCAAGGATGTAAATTTATCTTTACACCCATTTAAAAAATAAAAAACCAAAATCAAATGAAAAGAGCTAGGAAACATGCAAAAACAATTATGCAAAGAATGTAGCTGTTGGTGGTTTGACTAATTAGAATTTAGATTGTAAAGCAAAGACTAATATTATCAGTAAGATATTATATGAACGCAAACATGAGGAACTTAGCTAATCAATGTTGTCTATTATATAACTGTGACTCTCGAATTAAGTAGTAGCAGTTTGATATGTAATCCAATAACAAAATCAGGATGTTATGGTTATATGTAAATTAAGAAGTAGAAGACTTGGTAATGGTGTCCAAAAAGAACAACAAATACTTGGTAAACTTATACAGCTAATAGTCAGAATGTTAGTATATTTCATATAAATCAATAAATCAATAATTCAACTCTTGTATAAATAAATTCATATTTTAGTTGGGGATTAAAAATTTCAAAAATCACCCTCCATCCGTCAAAAAGAGCTTATTTTTTCTTTATGAAAGCATCTTAGGGTTTTTGCCAGAACAAAACGCACGTTAAAAGTTACGTAATGGTTAGAGTTTAGTTATTGATTGTGGGTTTATTAATAGATCTTATTTTTCTTGTTAATTTTATCTTGTACTTGATGGTAATTATGCAATAGGCAGTGGCGGAGCCATGAATCTTACCGCAATGGGTCTTAGTGTAAAAGTCCAAATAAAAATTTAGGATGGAAAAACATATTGAAAATGAAATCATAGTACTTTCATTCATAATTCATAACGGAAACAATATTACAAGCTATAATTGTCCACGACGAGGTTTCATATTTTGAAAACGAAGCATTATAGCTTCATTTTCAATACAAGCAAAAATATCCCTCTCAATATAAACAAGCAAGCTATCACTCAACCATTGATCTCCCATTTTGTTCCTAAGTGGACCCTTAACAATATTCATGACAGAAAATGCTCTCTCCACTGAAGCAGTTGCAACTGGTAAAACTAAAGACAATGTAATGAGCAAATATACATAATTGAATACTTGATGCATCCTTGTCTCCACCATTTTTTTTGCAAGATCACCAATCCCTTCCAATTGAGAGAAATCATTACTGGAACGCACATAATTGAGAGAAATCATTATCTGCAAGGAATTGCAATTACTCCAAGTAATTTCCCCTATTGCTTGAAGTGTCACCACCACCACAGCGACGACGACGGCAGCACAAAGGCACCTCAATGGCAGCAGCAAGGGAGGAGATGAAGTTGAGGGTTTGGGGGGGATTGAGTTTGGAACTTAGGGTTGGAGGAGGAGAAAACAAAAGAAACTTGGGAACCAAGGGACCGCATAAGAGCCTTGAAAAGATAATGAATAACTAGCATAGAATCTGTTTCAATCCATATATGCTTCCAGAACCATCTTGGTTTATGAGGAAGCTTAACAGTATCTGTTCTCTATGACATACCTAAATTCTGAGATTGGTGCAATTAGCCTTGACTTGTACAAAAAGATAGCTTCAACATGAAGAAAAATAAAAACAAAAGTCTCACTGTGATTTGAACGGTTCAAACCCAACAAAGAAATGTATAATTTCTAAATTGTTAATCGGGCACATTCACACATTGAAACATGATTTCACTTAATTGACAATATCGATTAAAAATCTAATTGACAATATCGATTCAAAATCTAACAATTTGACAAGACAATGATTAAAAACCAAATACAAACATACTATTTTATGTCGCTAGACAGTCTTTTATAGAGCGATATGTTTAATTAGGATCACATTTTCGTATATGATTTCACTTGATCAATTTTATTGATTGAATATTTACAACTTACGGTGCACAATAACAAATACACATAGTAGAAAGGAGTGCCTTAGAAACTCACCGGTAACATCACATACACAGGAACATATGGCGTGCTGATAAAATCACGCTCCTCAAACTTTTCTGTTGAAGAATCTTCAACCTATCATCAAACCAGAAAAAGTTTCCAAATTTCAACTTAATCACTGCATCAACACAATTCTTCAAAACAAAGCACCCCAATTAAATTTGAAAAATGAATTTAAGCAGACTAATCATATACTCACCTGATTGCGACCAACATTTTCCATAGGATCACCCACCGCAGTCCCCTCAGCACTGTCTCTTGCCACAGCGAAACTCCGAGACCGATCACTCCCCAATACTCTCAAACGACACGAATTGAGCTCCGGCAAGTCTCGAAACCCTGGAGTGAGCTTAAGGGATGCTACTGCGGTCTGTGTGCAGGACGACAACCAAGCCATTGTCGTCGCCTTGTAACAAGCAACTGACCGGCGTGGCGCCCTCAGCGTACTGGATACTTGAGGAGCTGAGAATTCTTTCTTCTTCAACCTGCAAGCGAACTCTTTCTTCTTCTTTCAGACATTTCGTCGACCACGTGGTGTGCAGCTCCAAGAGGTCGCACCAGCAGCTGCAAGGGACCTATAAGGTTATTTCCATGGCTTCCAAGAGGTCGTGCCACCCCATTGACCCCACTGTGGCTCCGCCTCTGGCAATAGGGTAATAAAGATATTTCACATTTAAAGTTTAAGTTGGGTGTAGAAAGACGTTAAATGGGTTCAAATAAAATTTCTCTAATGATAAATTCTGTCCTTAATCAGCGTCCCTACACGAAAATAAGTCCAACAAATCCATATATTTCACTCATAAAAGTTAAAACATCCAAATCATTTAATGTTTTGAAGCATTTTTAATACAGAGATGCAAATATATAGAGAATTGGTATTGACACTTTAAAATTTTCATTTTATAATCTAAATTTTCTATAATTAAAAAGAAAAATACTTATAAAAAATGTTAAATGAAAATTTTAAAATTTTAATAACAGTTTTCAATATAAAAAGTAAAAATTAAATTTCTTTATGTATCGAAAGTGGCACAGTAATAAAAAGAAAAGGGAAAACTTTAATAAATCAGATCAATTCCTATCAATTCCTTTAGGGAAAATTTGAAATAGGTCTAATTTTATAGCCCACCTTTTGAAATAGGTCCAATTTTTAATGACTTTTGACTTTTGAAATAGGTCTAATTTTTTGTCCAGTTGGACCCATGTCAAAAGACCCCAATTACTCAATAAAATATTAACCGAATCAATTGCTACCATATCTTATAACAGGATTTGGATTCCATTTGGATTTAAATTGTGAGAATCTTAAGGATCTTCATATCCTAATCGTTCATTGTAAATCGTACGGTTAAAAATTATTTTGAAATTTTTATTTAAAATTAAACACAAATAATACCTAACGAAAACTGGCCACACAATGTACGATGAACGGCTAAGATGTGGGGATCCCTAGGATCTCCACAAAGAGGATCTGGAAAGGATCCTCATCCCTTATTACATATCGAAACTGTTACAATGTGACAATATGATTTTTACAGTAAAATATTTATCGTCAATATGGTTCCCACATATTATTTTTCCTACAAATGTAATAGATAATATCAGGTTGACCAATTTTTTTAATCAAAATTACAAAATCATATGATGCATCATCAATAAAAAAAACACGTATTAGTTGAAACCTTACTGGCCTTGGTGACAACCCTAACCTTGAAAACCTCCAGCCACCGGTCCTTTGCTTAGGCTTGGGGCGGCGACAGCCCTTCCCACCTCTCTCTAGCGCCCCATCCTAGTCTCTCCACCCCTCGCTTCCACCCCTCTTGCTGCAACCTACTCATTTCTTTCCATCCGCACCCCCGACCCCCTCATCTCGCTGCTCTCTCTTCCTTCCCTTTTCCTTGGTTTGACCAGAACCTTTTTCCCCGCACTCTTCTGTGCGCAACCTGTTCCCTTGGCGTCGTAGCGAGCCTTCGACCCACTTCCCTGATTTATTGCCGCACAGTGGTCTTGTTTGGGCCTTAGATCTGAGATTTTGGGTGGGTTTTGGTTTGTTTCGTGGTTTTGCCTTGCTTTTTTGGTTGTTTTGCCCTTCTGGCCTGGATGGTGGTGTTCGTGTAGCTCCTGGGCGGCGGCTTCTGGGCTCCGCCGTGGTGGGTTGCATATTTGCCAGCTGTTTTCTATCAGCTGTTTTCACACACATTGAAAGTGATTCAAGACGTATTTAAAATTTTTAATTTACGTTTAAAAATCTTATGGGGCCTAAATAATCATTTTATATAAGGGTGTATAAGTCATTTAATAAAAAAATTTAATGTTGGGAGTATTTAATAATATGTGGGGTGTTAATAAAAAAACCCTTCACAAATAAAATAATAGCTATTTTGATGGATTTAAAGGGTCTGTAGAGTTCGTATTTAGGAATATATTTTATTTTTGAATAGTGCTATATTTACTATTTATTTGTACCATCTATCTAATAGAGGTAGGACCCACTAATATATATGAGTCTCATCTCTCTTAATGAGATGATACAAATGATGGTACAAAAACTAAAAATGAGTTATATTATATAGGGATTATAGGGAAATGCTAGAGAGACCAAAATTTTAAACAAAAATTGCAAACCAAATGATGTGTCACAAATAGGAAATAAGCACGTTAATCAACGCTTAAGTAATAATCCAATCATCAACAACCACATCATTTAGTTTGCAATTTTGGTTAGTTTGCAATTTTGGTTTAAAATTTTTGATCTCTCTAGCATTATCAAAATCATGTGACTTTGGCAAGTCATTTTATCTCAAACCACAGGAAAAAAAAACACAAGCTCTAAAATCGAAAGATCTACAAAATTGCAGTTTAGACAATCTCCAAAGGAAATGTCAAATTATAAAAGTTAAATTACAATTGATGGCTGATATGGTAATCTGAAGCCTTATGTCAAATTTTGTATTTCTCCAACAGAATTGTCAAATGTTATTTTATTATTTAACTAGAGCTTTAAATGGTTGTAACTATTTAAAAAATGTTAAAACAAAATTTTTACTGGTTGATTTGTTAGTAGAACAAGGGACTCACCATTAAAATGAATTAAAAATAAATTTGACATTAATGTTAAATTTGACTCTAAATCACAAAGCTTTCAAATCCAGTCAGCAAATAACAATTCGGTTAGAGAGACTTTTGATGTCAAATATGCACAATGACATTCCACCTAAGATTTTGACATCTCCTTTAGAGATGCTCTTACAAGTCACCAAACTCAAATTATAAATTATTCAGTCAGTCAAACCTCCCTCGATTTCATTTGTTTCCTTCAAAATGCATTGAAACATACTTCCAAATTCAATTGATCAAGAAATTCACATGTATTATAATGATAAGGGAAATTTTATTTGAACCCATTGAACCTCTTTCTACACACAGCTTACTCTTTACACTCATATTGTTTTTAATTAAACTTTCAATATATCTTTAAACCCAAATTTATTGCCTAAATTATCCTCACAAACCCAATTCAAGGATGTAAATTTATCTTTACACCCATTTAAAAAATAAAAAACCAAGATCAAATGAAAAGAGCTGGGAAACATGTGAAAACAATGATGCAAAGAATGTAGCTGTTGGTGGTTTGACTAATTAGAATTTAGATTGCAAAGTAAAGACTAATATTATCAGTAAGATATTATATGAACGCAGACATGATGAACTTAGCTAATCAATGTTGTCTATTATCTAACTGTGACTCTTGAATTAAGTAGTAGCAGTTTGATATGTAATCCAATAACAAAAGCAGGATGTTATGGTTATATGTAAATTAAGAAGTAGAAGACTTGGTAAATGGTGTCCAAAAAGAACAACAAATACTTGGTAAACTTATACAGCTAATAGTCAGAATGTTAGTATATGGCATATAAATCAATCAATCAATAATTCAACTCTCGCATAAATAAATTCATATTTTAGTTGGAGGATTAAAAATTTCAAAAATCTCGCATAAATAAATTCATATTTTAGTTGGAGGATTAAAAATTTCAAAAATCACCCTCCATCCGTCAAAAAAAGCTTTTTTTTTTTTTATGAAAGCGTCTTAGGGTTTTTGCCAGAACAAAACGCACGTTAAAAGTTACGTAATGGTTAGAGTATAGTTATTGATTGTGGTTTTATTAATAAATCTTATTTTTCTTGTTAATTTTATCTTGTACTTGATGGTAATTATGCAATAGGGTAATAAAGATATTTCACATTTAAAATTTAAGTTGGGTATAGAAAAAAAGTTAAATTGGTTCAAATAAAATTTCTCTAATGATAAATTCTGTCCTTAATCAGCGTCTCTACATGAAAATAAGTCCAACAAATCCATATATTTCACTCATAAAAGTTAAAACATCCAAATCATTAAATGTTTTGGAGCATTTTTAATACAGAGATGCAAATATAAAGAGAATTGGTATTAACACTTTAAAATTTTCATTTTATAATCTAAATTTTCTATAATTAAAAAGAAAAATACTTATAAAAAATGTTAAATGAAAATTTTAAAATTTTAATAACAGTTTTCAATATAAAAAGTAAAAATTAAATTTCTTTATGTATCGAAAGTGGCACGGTAATAAAAAGCAAAGGGAAAACTTTAATAAATCAGATCAATTCCTTTATATGTATAAGTCATCTTTCAGTTTCAGGAGGGTCAATTTTCCGTCACTTATTGTAATTACTCAATAAAATATTAACCGAATCAATTGCTAGCATATCTTATAACAGGATTTGGATTCCATTTGGATTTAAATTGTGAGAATCTTAAGGATCCTTACATCCTAATTGTTCTTCATAAATCGTACGGTTATAGATTATTATGAAATTTTTATTTAAAATTAAACACAAATAGTATTCAACGAAAATTGGTCTCGCGATGTATGATGAATGGCTAAGATGTGAGGATCCCTAGGATCCCCACAAAGAGGATCCGGAAAGGATCCTCATCCCTTATTACATATCTAAACTGTTACGATGTGACAATATGATTTTTACAGTAAAATATTTATCATCAATATGGTTCCCACGTATTATTTTTCCTACAAATGTAATAGATAATATCAAGTTGATCAATTTTTTAGATCAAAATTACAAAATCATGTGATGCATCATCAATAAAAAAAACACGTTAATTAATATTTAAGTAATAATTTAATTGTTTAAAAAAAACAATTTAATCATCAACAATTACATGATTAATAAAATTTAGTTTTTAGCAGTCATTACCAATAATAAATAATTTGACAGATGTGAGCTGTCGATCGCAGTTGGTGGGATAAAGATGGACTAAATAAATAGTAGCATGTAATAGGAAAGAAACATGTTATCCACGCCTTAGAACTTGGACACGGTTGTTGACTGTCAAATTGTTTGAATTCGATCACTGATTGATTGTTAACTAATTATAACAACATATTGTTTGTCTTTAAGTCACATTATTTTTGAGGAGGAGGATTGTCTGCCCTCCCAGTTCCGGTACGCTCTCATGCCCTCCTGTTTTGTGTGGTCACGCATAAGTCACGTTAATATTTTATATTATTTTTTTATAGAGATAATAAGATAAAAATGAATATTAATATAAAATATTAATGTGGCTTAACTGTGACCACACAAACAGGAGAGCATGAAAGGGCACATAAACTGGGAGGACAGACAATCCTCCTCCTATTTTTGAAGGTGGTGCATATAACTTTTTTCTTTTCTAAAAGGAGACTTTTTGAAGATTGAGAAGACTCACAAAGATATTTCAGTACCATAAATCTAATCTAGAATATGCTGTGTGAAATACGGGCCAGAAATTTATCTTTAACTACTAAGCGTGATAGTTTGGTGGTGCATATTACTTAATTGTATAACATATAAATTAGTCAGATAGATTATCCACAACGTATTCCACTTGTGCAAATTTTAGTAATAAATCAGATATAAGCATGTGATGTCCATGTGTAAAAACTATAATATTGTACAGAAGCAAGCTAATGGAGTTGCAGACAAGTTTACCACGGAACGAGATCTCACTCCCGTTTTGAAGAATCTCATCATGTTATTGTAGATCTTCTAGTCCATGATAGGACTATGTTATTTCTTGGTATGGGACATTCTTTTTGCTTTCGATCAAGTTGAAATCTTCGGAAACAATTTTATGGAAGCTCAAATAAAAGAACTTCTATCCTCCTTTGTACTCGTTTAATAACCTCATCAATGAATATCATGCTGGTTCAAAAAAATCCATGTTATTATTTTATACTACACTAAGAAGAGGATGATGATTTGAATACGAGACACCATAGATAAATAGATCATATTCAACGAAGCAATCAACCGATCGCAAATCCCTCATCCTTGCATGACTTTTGATTTAGTACTCTATTTTGCGTGATCGTGTAGTTAGTGTCTGTGTTGCGAAAACTAGATAATCAAAATTAGCCTAATTAAGCCTCGAATTTTTGTGCTCGCAAGTATACGAATTAGGTGACATTATAGCATATAAGCACGGATATTGTCTCACAAAGATCGAATTGATTCTAAAAATCTTAGGGTAGATTACACAAAACTAGCTTAACTATGAGTCGAACGACAATCTCATACCTCATGTTTTAAACATTGCAACATCATACCTCAACTTATGATTTCGTTGCAATGTTAGACCTTCGTTAAATTTTCTGTCAATTTTGCTGTTAAATGATGACGTGGCAGGGGTAGAGCCCACTCATTTGCCAATTGAAATAAAAAATTAATTAATTATTGATTTATTTATTAATTTTTTATTTAACCATTAAAATTAATTAAAAAAAAACTTTCTCATCAAGACCGTCTGTTTTCTCTTTTCCTTTTTTCTCGATCGATTCTTGGCCCTCTGATTCCTCTTGAGAACCGACGACGATGATGAAGAAAGAAGAAATAAACAGGGCCTCAAGGCTCCCTCCGCCACATGCCGCATGCAGACCTACGCCCTCGCCTGGGTTGACTCCGCCCATAAGATACACTCTCGGGTCGAGAAGGTCGGCGGCGAGAACCCGATGTGGAACGATCGGTTCATCTTCAAGGTCCCGTCCTGATTTCTCTCAAGCAAGATCTCCCAGGTCTCCGTCCAGATCTACGCCGTGGGCTGCTTCAGCGATCACCTCGTCAGCACCGTTCGATTTCTTATCAACGAATTTCTCGACGTCGCGTCCAAAATTCCGTCGTTTACGGATATCTAGATTCGGAGACCTTCAGGAAGATTCCAAGACGTGTTGAAGGTGGCCGCGAATCCGCGATGGTGATCGACGGTTCCTATCTGGCTCCGGCAGTGATCGAGTTTTCTACGGTCGGGTACCGTGACCTGATGGGAAAAGGAGAGAGCTTCTGGCGCCGACAACGCGACAACATGAGGAGCAAATCGAAGGATTACTCCGGCGATTTGAAGCAGAACTCTTGCACTGAGTCGGTGGAGAACTCGGAAGTCGGCGGTGGTGAAGTTTGGCGAGAGACTCCATGGATTAAGAGATAATTAGGGTTTTGTAAAACTCTGCAACGAAGGTGAGAGAAGTGGAAGGGATGGAGGCGGAAGAGAACTAAGAAACAGGGGAAAGAGAAACGGTGTCGCAGAGGAGAGGGATTTTTTTTTTAATTAATTTTAATTTTTTTCAAACAAAAAAAAATCTTAGTTTATTAATAATTAATTAAATTTTTATTCCAGTTGGCTACCAAGTGGACCTCGCATCTGCCACATTATCACTTAACAAAAAAATTTAACGGAGTTCTAACATTGCAACGAAATCATAAGTTAAGGTATGACATTGCAATATTTAAAAAATGAGGTGTGAAATTATGGTGTGACCCATATTTGATGTAGTTTTGTGAAATTTACCTAAAATCTTACTAACTACATTGAAACATAAAAGTGCCCCAACATAAAGATATGATGATTTGAATTAAACATAAAAGTGCCCAAACATGAACACCTAGGGCATTCAAATCCACCATCAATTCTACTTAATTCCCTTAATCTGTTATGCTCAAGTAATTCCCAAATATTGATGATCGATTTTTCCTAAATTATTCAATGGTCATGGCATCTGCTTGCATCAAAAGTATCTTTACATGTTAATCTTCTAGGACATTCAAATCCACCGTTAGTTCTACTTAATTCCATTGAAATTACTCTAGACACTTGAAATTGCCATTTTCTTCTCAATTTTCTTGTAGTTCCCCTATTGTATGCCTAAAGATCAAAACAAATTTTATTTAGTACATTTAACCTCATCAAATATACAAAAATTCAAATGAAATATATGATAAAAATATGTGAAATATGACCAGACCAGTTTGCATGCCTTTTGCTTAAAAAAAAAAAAAAAGTCTGCATGCCTTTTTTTTTTGTAGTAGCTAGCTGTGTTTTTTTTATTTCAGCGAGTGTTTTTCTACTTAGGGCTTGTGTGATAAGTACTTTTAAACGACTAAAAGCGTTTTTAAAAAAAATGTTTTTGAGCTTCAAAGCACTTGTAAGAAGCACTAGTTATGTGCTTCTTACAGGAAGTACTATAAGTATTTTTCATGATTAACTTTTACTTTTACTAAGACTTGGATTCAAAAACGTTTTATTTAAAAATGCTTTCAATCGTTTAAAAATACTTACCAAACAAGCTATTTATATACTTGTCAATTACTAGTGCTTCTTACAGGAAGTACTATAAGTATTTTTCATGATTAACTTTTACTTTTACTAAGACTTGGATTCAAAAACGTTTTATTTAAAAATGCTTTCAATCGTTTAAAAATACTTACCAAACAAGCTATTTATATACTTGTCAATTAAAGGCCTCCTAGTCCACGATAAGGCCAACGATAAAAATATTGGCAAACTGTCACAAAAATGAAATAAAATACTGGTACCTTAACAGCAAGGAAGATTCCATTATTGGACTTTTGACTTCGTCCAAGTCATATATTACCTACCGAGAAGGTAGGTCTTAACTGATTTAGGTGTTATTTTGGAAATTACTACTTTATTTACACTTGAAAGAAGGGAGAAAGGTTTCAACTTTGGTTGAATAAAACACCTTACCTACCGAGAAGAGGATAATGCTTGCATCTCCCTTTAAGGGATGAGCTTATTTTCCTACTTACTTGTAATGTATTTTTATCGTAAAAATTTTATAATTAAAATTGTTCAATCTTCTAATCTTCATGTGAAGATCATTCTTATAATGTATCTTCATTGTAAAACTTTTATAATAAAAACTGTTCAATCTTCTAATCTTCATGTATGAAATAAAACAGCGGTTCATCATGAATAAGAGTTTGATGACTAAACGATCTCCAATTAGATTTTTTTTTTTTTTTTGCAGGAATGATTTTCAAATGAAGAATAAGAAATTGAACAGTTCCTATTATGAATATCAGTTTTTCCTTTATACTTTACTTTGATCGTTCAGTTCAACCGTTGCTCACTCTAAGACGAAGATATGTTATTTGCAAGTGGCATGGGAGTGAGCTCATCTCACAAAAAAAATGCAAGTATTATTCCGAAAAAAAAAAATTGTGTGAGGCTCATCTTATCATCGAACTTTGCTGAGTGACACTCAAAACTCGCCTTGTGATAAGTTTTCAATATAATCTATTATCATTTTTCTATATTTTAAATTGTCTTAATCATTTTTTCTAATAATTAATACACACCAGGGGTGGACACTTAGAATTGAAAACCGAACCACGAACCAAATCAACCGCACCGAATGGTTCGCTTTTTGCAACTTGAAAACGGTTCTAGTTTTAAACCGAACTGTAATGTAGAGAAACAATTTGATTTCAGTTTTGACCATCGAAAACCGCACCGAAACGGAAACTATTAACATTAGGGTTCCAAGCTGCATGTGATGGGAACTTCTAAAGTCTACTTGTGTAAGAAATTATTAAGCGATCATTGACATACCTACTTGTGTGATGGCAACTTTTACAGTCTATTCGTTATCCCAACAAATCCAATTTTTTTGGGGATGCAGGGTCCCTTTTTAAATGATTAAGAGGTCATTCAAGCTTTCATATACTTCCAAAGGTATCGACTTAATTTCTTAGCTTTTAAGAAAGAAAAAAATGGCAACTTTCTGGAGAAAATGAAAGCCGCCCAATAGTCCAAGTGGAAAAAATGGCAAAAAGAACTAAAGAAGGAAAGATCCAGGAAATGGGAAGTGAGAAATATTAAGACCACTTTCCTATGTAATATACTAATGTTGTTGAGAGAGGAAGAGAGATAATTTTTTCATTTTGTATGTAAATGGTTTGAAATCAAACCAAAATCGTTTAAAATGGCACCAAATAAAAATCAAATGGTTTGGTTCCATTTCGGTTTTAACTTCAAAATTGTACCGGACCGAACGACAACAATTTCTGGCTTTGATTTCACTCAAAACCGCATCAAACCTAACCGTACCTATACACGATGATGTCATCTAATGGTTCATTTTTTTCCTCTTTCTCCTCCCTCCATTTTATCTTCCCAAATTGTCTCTGTCGTGTGCAGTCTTCTTCCCCACCCTATCTTTCCTTTCTTCATAATTTTGTTAGATTGATATTAGAGAAGTTGTAATTGTTTGCTTCTGGATTCTTTGTGATAAACCAACAGAGACTTCATTGCATTTCCAATCCATATTTTCATCAATTACATCTTCCCGTTAAATTTTCCAATGACTCTTCGATCCCTACACATGAAACTCTATCTATTATCACCAAGCTTAAAACGCCCATGAACGAATGTCGAGTCTAAGAAAAACAAAAACTGGAAGAAAAGAGGAAAAAAACATGGGTCATTAGATGAATCTGTGTATATTAATTACAAGAAAAATTAATTATAATGATTTTAAAAATAAAAAGGTGATAAAAATTACACCAAGTTTGTCACATGGCAAATTTTAAGTGGTTTGTAGTGCTGTTCCGTAAAACTCAGCCACAAGCTGAACTTTGCATAAGTTTTTCTTAACGACTATGACATCCAACACTTCCTATAAATAATTATGTTAATTAACTTAAGCCTTAACTTAATTTTTTCCTGTATTTGCCCCCAATCTATCCTCTTTACTAATTCACTTTTTTTCTTTGGTCAAGATTACTAATCACATTTAAGACTATATTACGCAGAGTAAGACATCACCTACACATTATAATAGCGCAATCCCACTCACAAGTATGGTTCAACTTGTCTTTTCAAATATTTAAATAAATAATTTCCAATACATGGCTCCACCTTTCAATCGCTTTCTCCCGAGTTGTTGTAGATATGACGATGGATTAAATATAAAAAATCATTAAATGGTCGCTAAAGTTTTTATGGTGACAATTTTTAAAGGACTTTTCGTCGTTAAAGAGGCTGTTTTTGGGTTAGTATCCATCACTAAACATTTATTGTATTTTATAAAAAAAAGTGTAAAAGAAAATGAGGATAATTGATATGATTGCTTGGTGGTAAAGATTTATAAAAAAAGTAAAATTATTTTGTGTTTGACAATTAATTTTCTACGTTGCCTATAACTTTTATTTTGGTTATTTTTCTTTAGTTTTGTTGATAGAATTAATTTGGTTTTCTCATCCTGTTTTTGTTGATAAATAAGATTTTATTAATAGATAGTTTAGATAAAATAAATTTAGGCCCTGTGAAAGACTCACTTGAAATGAGTTCAACTCCATTATATAGCAATTTAGTCCGATAATATGTTGGTATATGAAAGAATAATTAAATAATAATAGTGTGTGATTAAACTGAAATACCATATTTAATTATGAATCAGTTTTATGTAAATTTTTCTCTAATATAAAAAATCTCCTAGTCCCGTTGGTGCAATAACCAATGACGATAAGTAAGTATGTTCCAGATGATTGGGGAATTCGTCTATTAATCCTCACATATTGTATTTTTAAAATCTTCTTTAGAAAAACTTGAAAACCAAAATGTTTGAATGCGGTCCATGGTTGTTAGCAACAATATTTTGATTGTCCTTTTTATTCACGTTTTGCAGTTGGTAAAATTAACTAAAGGACTAAACACCCATTTCTTTCTTTCAAGCATGTACATTTCCGTAGAATATTCTCAATTAGATAAGTTCACACAAACTAGTCAGGGAGTTACAAATACTTGTCTTTGAATTGAAAAATATTCAAACAACGATAATATAGTCTTATTTCATTAAGTAGGGTAGTTGTATAAATTATAGAACGCCACTGCACTCAATTTTCCTCTTATCTAATTTGACTTCTTCCAGCCCATCCTCTAATTTGTGTACCTGCAAAATTTAGTTAGAGTGAGCTTAACAGATTTTAGGCCATCACAATAAGTAATTGACAAAATTTGATTATCAAAGAAACAATTAAAAACACATAAAATAATACTTTTGGATGCAATGTAAAACACCTCGTATATTCCTGTTAGTCATTTGATAGAACAAGAAGACATGTATGTTTCATACCATACATTTATCACTACAGTGGTGGTATGGAAGTTCTATTATATAAACCAGCTAAAGGCATGTGCACTTTGGGCTAACCTAACACTTTGTTAGTCGTCTTGCTTGACACTTTGTTGCTAGTATTGAATTATTTGATAAAGACCCTGTACATATTCGACTGACCTGAGACTTGGTGCCACCAAGAGTCGAATCCGGATCTTCTTTGTGAGGATTTCGGATATCTGCGAATCGTGTCCGTTCATCGTTCATTCATATATCATGCGGTCACATATCATTTTAATTTTTTTTTATTTAAAATTGAACACAAACAGTACCTGACGAAAACTAACCGCACGATGTACGATAAACGAACATGATTCGCAGATTCCCGAGATCCTCACAAAGAGAATTCGGAGAGGATCCTGATGGCCAAGAGTCAAGCTTAAGTACACAAAAGTTACTATCCACTACCCCAATTTTCATGATTTTTCTTAATAAGCCAACTCATTTTCACATGCCTTTCTTTTTCCACAAAGCATCGACAATCAGAAATGAATTCTCAAAACCAAACCATATACAGAAACACAATCGTATTCAATTAACATTCATAATCATTAGTTTATTCAAATCGCATTTATAACAATATAATACTAGACTGATATACGTATATACATTATCTAATATAAGCAATAATCAAACTAGTTAATACAAAGTTTCCCAAACCCCCCACCTGGAGTCCAAAGCAAAGTTTGTGCCAACGCCACGTCAAAGTGCAACGTCGTTAAACTTTTTCTCCAGTATTTAGATCATTGTTTCCCACAATAACTCAACATCTCATCGTGCTAGAGATATCATTCCTAGTCACGTACACATCTCCTCGCCTGCTCCTCAAATATCACAAAAAAGGTAAATATATTTCTAAGGTTTGAAGATTGTTATACTTGAAGTTGGTTGTGCGAGACCCCGTACTTTAAAATTATATGTGCATTACTAATATTAAAGAGTTTTTCTTAGATTATATATATATATATATAGGTGTTCGGGTAGGAATATCGCTGGTGGGCGTTCCTGGCTTGAGCACACAGCTCCCCGCAGAGTTGGCACTTTTGGTTGGCTGTTGGGCTCTCGCTTGTTCGCCGGGCTTCAAGAAGAGGACATAGTTAGTTCTGAAAGGTGCATTCGTCGGGCCTTAGGTATAAGCCGTGAGGCTCGCAATCAGAACTAACTTGAGTGCGGAGGCGTGCCATTACCATCTCTGTATGGCAGATGTAGAATAAGTAGATTTAAGCCGATTACTTGCGCCCCAAGTTATTCTGACTTCTTATTATCAAAAGATTGTCGTGCTTTCCCTTTCCTGTTTTTTTCTCTCTCATACACCAATAGTCTTTTTATTAAGGACCTGACTGTAACCACTTGGTCCTTCATTTTTTGTTCTGACATTTTTTGTTCTGACATTAAAGGTGTTGGGGAATTGGGATGATATAGGGCCGATCCTATTCTTCATTCGTAAGAGCTAGCCCTTGCTCTAGAAGCTTTTGGGCCGTCACCTTAGTTGGGCGGCCGTTCTTATCAGCTCCTGAGCATTGAAGAATCCCAACACTGGGATTATAGAAGTTGGTTTCTGTGACATTGGCTGTAGGGAAAAATGGTCGTGATTTGGCCTCTACCATGGTAAACAGCCACTTGCTGGTGTAAGGTAGATGGCACAGAGAGACTCTGATGAATCCAATCTTGGCCTAGTAAAGCCCCATAAGTGGAAGTACTGTCCACAACAAAAAAGGCTAGCATGATTTGTTTTGAACCTAAGTCCACCTTTAATGGCAGTATTTCATGCGTCCTGGTGATAGCTCCTGAGAAACTAGAAACTATCAGATCGGTGGGGATAAGATCCCCTTCCCTCCTGCACATTCTCTTCATCTGCTTGTATGACAGCACATTAACTGCGGCCCCTCCATCAATAAAAACCCTTTTGAAGGGTACTCCCTCCAGGTGTGCAGTCACGTATATGGGCTTGAGATGGTTGGCCAGGCATGAACTCAGGCGGACAAAAACCATTTTGTCCGAGTATATCCTCTCAGGCTTCTTTATCGATTGTTCGGGCAATCCTGTTTGGTTGGGTTCTCCTTGTCCCGCATCCTCAATACTAACATGCGCCATCATTCATAGGTTCTGTCGCCAGGTAATCACCTTTCATCATGGGAGGTTGATCATGCTCAATGTGAAACATGGCTGATAAAACATATGTCATGTTTATGTGGAAGTCGCTAAGTCCAGGTAAATATCTCTCCTTGCCCCCTATGTGGTTCATAAACTTATCTAACCAAGCATGTGCTTCTTCTCGCAACATCAATTCAGGCACCACCTCTTCTTGAGTTATGCCAAAGTTCTGCGCCTGCACTACGTTCTCACAAAGAGTGTCAACCAGCAATGGTGAGGGCATCCTCCTCTCGGGCGAGATTGTTCCGAAACAGATTGGTTCTGGGCTCCACTTAGGTGTTGGCATCATTACCATATCCTCCTGAGCTCTTATCAGGATTCTATATTTTCCTGGGTGAAGGCTCGGTGGCGTATGGTCTATTTCCCCTTCGGTCTTGCTATTAGCTTTCTCTACCTCCTTCTTGGTTCTCCAGCGGAATTGATTTTTCCCTTCATCGGGCACCTTGCCCATCTTTACATTCTTGGGGGTTTCTGAGGTGGTGGGGACTTTTAATGAGTTCATGTGGGCTTTATGTTGCCTTTGAACCCTCCTGATCATGGAAGCTCCCAATTCTTTAACAGGCTTTCCGTCCCTTCCAACTATATACCATCTCCACCCGAGTCGGGCAACATTCTTCTTAGTGACCGGGTTCATTGTCCTTCATTTTATTCTAATATCTCCACCGGCATAACTTGGTTGAGGTGTCCTCACGTCTACCCACCTTAATGTCTTGGCCTCCTTGTCCTCTACTTCATCTGAAGCTTCATAGTTTCTGAATACTTCTAGCAAGTTCTTCGGCTGATAATCTCCTCCCAACCTTTGGAAGACGTTCTGAGATGTTTCCTTTTCGGCCGCCCGCATGATATTTCTGCTGGACTCATGTTCTTCTTTTTCTCTTCTCTTGATCAACTCCTGATCAAGGATGGCTCATGCAGCTTCCAACTTGCATTCATATTGACATTTACTGCACAAAACCACCCATTTGATTATTGCTGCTTTAGGCTTTTCGGGTAACTTGATAGCCTCTTCTGTCGGCCTATCAATTTGCTGCCTTTCAGTTCTCACTTCCCAGGTAGCTTTTTCTTTTCCTTTTTTTGCCCACGTCAGGTTGATCATGTTCACTGAGGCTTGTAAAAAGGAATCAGCATTTATTGTTACACTAGCCTGCGATTCTTTCTGTAACTGCTCTATTTCTGACCGGCATTGCCCCCTGCTGTTTGATAAAAATAACACGGGGTCGAGCAACTCTGCCTTCTTGATTGTCTTCAACCCTGGCTGACCATTTCCGGATCTTTCCTTGTTTCTTTCTTCACTCCTCATTCCCTTAGGCAAAGGAAACAACGGAATAGATGGCTCATCCGCATGACTGGCTTTCCTCATTACTTTTCCAGCACGATTATTTTCTGAGGTAGAATACTTCAGATCTAGTCTTCTTTGCAGACTCTTTGTTGGGTAAAAGAGTCTACTGACTTCTTTTCTTGTTTCTAGAGAGTTTCCCTCCATGCTCTGAGAGTTTTTCTCCATGCTTATCAGAATAGCCATCATGGTAGCCTGTAGGTCTTCATTCGTGACTTTTCCTTCCGATTTCTTAGAAGGAGTCGGGCTTTCCGTTAGGACAGGTCCTTGCAAGTCTTCGGGGAGATTTGCCATGCTAGGTCTTGGCGTGTAGTGGGGTTGTTTTGTGTTTTGGTCCCCACCTGAAGGTTTCTTCTTTCCTTCGCTTTCTTGGCATACAAGATTGTGTCCCACCGGGCGTGCCAAAACTATGTTCGGGCAGGAATATCGCTGGTGGGCGTTCCTGGCTCGAGCACACAGCTCCTCGCGGAGTTGGCACTTTTGGTTGGCTGTCGGGCTTTCGCTTGTTTGCCGGGCTTCAAGAAGAGGACATATTTAGTTCTGAAAGGTGCTTTCGTCGGGCCTTAGGTATAGGCCGTGAGGCTCGCAATCAGAACTAACTTAAGTGCGGAGGCGTGCCATTACCATCTCTGTATGGCAGATGTAGAATAAGTAGATTTAAGCCGATTACTTGCGCCCCAAGTTATTCTGACTTCTTATTATCAAAGGATTGTCGTGGATGGGTTAAGTCCACATTATGTTCTTTTCTATGCCTTGAGATCAAGGACTTTTATTCATCTTGTATGGTAAAGGGGCGGAGGTCCAGATCCGATCAAGTCATTAAGTTGGTTCACTTGTATGATAGTAAAACCATTAATCAAACCAGATCTGAGGGTAAGTTGAACTTTGGATCATTAAAAGACCTAAAATGACTTGAATATGTATTAGGAATGCATTACAACACCAGATCTATTAACTGAAAGACAAAACAAAGAGAGTCGGGCAAGATGTAACCTTGTCGGGCAAGGCTGAACCTCTTGCAGTTTCTCTTCTTTGCAACTACAAGGATTTGAGAGTTTTAAGGAAAGATGGATGGTAAACAAGTTTACACAAGAGAATCGATACTACAGTATTTGGAGAAAGTCGTAGAGCTTTTACATAGACAAAATGTGTCTTTCTACGAGAAATCTAAGGCTAAAAGGGGTGCAGAATCTAGACAAAGCACAGCTTTCTGAGTGTTTGCTTGACTGAGAGGCAAGTTGTATATTTATTTGTTTGATTCGTTGAGTGTCTTTGTTTCTGGGCCCTCTTCCTCATTTTATAGGCGAATTAGCCCAACTGCTTGCAGCTTTGTTCCTGCCCGAAAGCAACTAAGGGGTAGTGACTCATCAGTAATTTACATGCTCTACCATTCAGAAAGTGCTTTTGGGCTGAGAGTAGATTGATTTCCATCAATTGTCACTTCTTACATGCCACTAGCCTTTGCATTTAATGGGGGTGTGCTCATAAATCTTGAAATGGATAGTCTGGGCGCATTCTCTTTGGGCTTCCCTTCCTAGCAGCCCAAAGTGTAAATATGAACCCAAACAATATGAAATCTTTAAGGGAATGAATCTCCATTTTTTTTTATAAAAATAAGGATTAGTTGTGGGGTCCACACAACATCGAACTTTAACGATCTGAACCGTCTATTTTTCAAGTTGCACCTTATAGATTACCCTTGCAAAATATTAGCCGAATCAGAAATGTTTAATACATCTAATTGGGTTCAAAAAAATTAACGAATACTTTGTTATATAAGAAATAATGAAATTTTATCTTGATAATTAAATAAGCAAATGGTTTCAGATTGAATTGAATTTTTGCAAGGATGATCTATGAATCGAGACTTCCAAAATAGACGATTTGGATCGTTAAAGTTTGATGTACAGTGAGCCTCACACCTACTCCATTTAAAAAAAAAATGAGAATCCCTTTGCATAAAAGGCTTATATATATTTATATTTATATTTGTGGGAGCATGATATGTTTGTACTATAAGCCATATTCTGGTATAATATATTAACTTATAAGTTATGGGATTCGATATACTAACTTTTTTGCACGTGCTATCTCGAGTGTGAAAGACTTTTTTTTTATTTTTTATTTTTTTATTTATTTTATCACGGATCGCTGTGCGACTTAAATGTATTTATCCATAATGATTGTTCTGCTCTTGCGCGTGCAAAAGGTCTTTCTTTTTCACAGGCGACACACACCCCTAAACATCATATGTTCGGGTGAGAGGGACATCAAAATTCCAAAAGATTAAGGTCAAATTTGTAAGGAATGAAATACAAACTTTTAAAGAAGAAATTAAATGCATTTCTTCGGCATCACAAAAGAGGAAGCCTTTAAGAGAAGGGATCCCCATTTTTTTTTTGAAAAATGGAGATTAGTTGTGGGATCCACACCACATTGAACCTTAACAATCCGAACCGTTTCATAGATCATCCTTGCAAAATATTAGCCAAATCGGAAATATTTAAGACATTTAATTGGGTTCAAAAAAATTAACGAATACTTTGTTATATAAGAAACAATGAAATTTTATCTTGATAATTAAATAGGCAAATGCTTTCGGATTGAATTTAATTTTTGCAAGGATGATCTATGAGTCGAGACGTACAAAATAAACGGTTCGGGTCATTGAAGTTCAATGTGGAGTGGACCCCACAGTTAATCCCTATTTTTTGAAAAAAATGAGAATCCCTTTGCATAAAGGCTTGTCACAAAAGATTCTTATCTATTTCATTTAGCTGGAGGTGGCCTAAACTTTACCTCCCCACACTTGAGTTTGCATGAGCTGTTGAGTTGTAGGAAATAATGATCTGAATTTGTAGCGTCCAACTTCAATTTTACGTAACACTCAATGCCACATGCGTTTTAATTTCTAAATTGATATATATATATATATATATATATATATATATTTGTTAAATCCTTTTAAAATTTTTTTTTTTTGTATCTTTTAGTGTCTACCAGGCTACAACTATTGAAAATATTATTGATTTTTTTTGGGTAAATCTCAGTTTACTACCTTCAAGTTTCGTGGTTTTTAACATTTGGTACATAAAGTTTTTTCATCTCAGAGTCATACCTAAAGTGCTAATTTTGGGACAGTCTCATACATTTGTTAGTCTGGCTGTTAAGTCTCCCGTTAACTGATGACATGGCACCCATGTGGACAATGACTGGACGCCACGTGTCATTAGGGAGGGTCCACGTGAAAATTAAAAATTCAAAAAAATAATTATTTAAAGTATTAAAAAAAAAACCCCAAATCCCCTTCGTCTTCCCCATAATCCCCACCAATGCCCACCCTCCCACCCCCAATCACCCACCCCTTCTCCCACCCCCCAACACTCTTTCTCTCGCACCACTCTCTCTCTCCCCAACTATCTCTTCTCTCTCGACACTCTCCCTCACTCGAAGAAAACCCCGATCTAGTTGCCAAGTTGTTTTGCTTATGATTGTTGACTGTTGGTTTCAAATTTCAATTAGAGTAATTGCTTTTGATCATCGAAAAAGGGTACTTCCACAGATACCCTCCAAGGAAGATTGTCCAAAGAACCTCACATTTCATGTGAATCCTTTTCATTTGCAGTTTTAGTATCGAGAAATGGTGTATTGAGATTCTTCAATTTTATTTTGCTTTTTTTGAAATTAGGGAATGGATGCAAGTTTATTAAGCCATCACCAACCGAAGGTTGGCCAGATGGCTCATTTTAGCTCTATGGTCCTCCAAGAAATTAATATTTTAATGAACAGTGTAGAGCCATATTTCTTACCATCTCTAACCGAGGGGCCAGAGGGCCATAGGCCAAACATAGCCCTGTGAAAAAAAACCATCTCCAACCGAGGGCCAAAGGGCCATAGGGCCAAACCTAATTTATTATTTTAATTGAACTAGTATGGTTACTTAAATTAAATTACCTCAATAATTTTATGTTATGGATTGTCAATAATTTTCATGTTGTTAAATGTTTTTAAAAATGTTGTTTAAGTTTCATGTTGTTAATTTTTATTATGTTGTTTAATGTTACTTAATGTTACTTAATGTTGTTTAATGACTTAGGAAGTTATAGGAAAAAAAAAAAAGAATTTTTAAATTTTGTCAAAAAAATAAAAAACCGTAAAAAAGAAGAAGAAAACATCAGCATGTGGCCCTGCCCGGGGTCGGCTGGCTGGTTGCTTTGGGCCGGCTAGTTGGCCCTTTTTTGTCCAGTGGGGCCCACGAGCCCTTTGGCTTAGCTCTCGATTTGAGATCGTTTTTGAGCTAATTTTGGCCCTCTGGCCCTCTGGACCATTTCGGTTGGCCTTAGAACCCGAGGACAAAGATCGTGTAGAAATGGTGGTGGTCTTCATCAACCTGATCAATCAGGGTTTTCTTCGAGTGAGGGAGAGTGTTGAGAGAGAATGAGATAGTTGGGGAGAGAGAGTGGTGCGAGAGAAAGAGTGTTGGGGGGGGGGGGGGGTGGGAGAAGGGGTGGGTGATAGGGGATGGGAGGGTGGCACAGGTGGGGATTCTAGGGAAGACGAAAAGGATTTGGGGTTATTTTTTATTTTTTTTATAAACTTTTCTTTAAATAATTATTAATTTTTGAATTTTTAATTTCCACGTGGACCCCTTATTGACACGTGGCGCCCAGTCATTGTCCACATAGGCGCCACCTCATCAATTAACGGAAGACTTAACAACCAGACTAACAGATGTATGAGACTGTCCCAAAATTAACACTTTAGGTATGATTCTGGGATTAAAAAAACTTCATGTATCAAATGTTGAAAACCACAAAACTTAAGGATAGTAAACTGAGATTTACTCATTTTTTATTTATTTTATAAATAACGAGATATTGTTTTATTCATAACTTTTTTGTTTGTACAAAACATATTATCTACACTAAGGGGTGAGAGTAGACTAAGTCTCACACTGGACTAGTAATTGTAAAATGATTCAAATTCGCCTTTGTAAAAAACCGAACTTAAGACCTCTCATGGTAAAGAAAAATACCGATAGACTGTAGTAGGTATTCATGACTTAAACATACTAAAGGATATCGAATATTCGAAATCCAGAAAAACCGAAAACAAAAAAGTTTGGAAAAAAAAAAGAACTGAAAAATAACGCAACGTTGCCTTTATGATTACGTCGGGAGAATTAAATCAACGGAAAAAGAAAAGCGACTTGGGTTTTCGCCATTTCAGTTTTCTTCTGATTTGGGGATGAATTGAGTTTTCGCCATTTCGTATCCAGTTCCACATCTTTACAGTATCGATCGATCGAGAGAGAAGAAATGGGAGTGCTGTCGAACAAGATCCAGAGGGATCTTCTGAAACCTGGAGATCACATCTATTCATGGCGCCACGCCTACCTCTATTCCCACCACGGTTCTCCTTTTCTCCTTTCCCTCCTTTTAATTATTTTAATTCTTATGTGTTTATTCATTTATTTGCATATCAGGAATTGTTTGTTGATGCTTTTCTGGTTTTTGTTTCTGGGTCTGTTTTTCCTTCACTGAAGTATCAAAAGATTGGATTTTTATTGTTAGTTTCTGAGTCTGTTTTTCTTACTAGATCTTTCTGTCTGATCAGTGACACAGTAAGATTAGTTCCTGAATCCACAGTTCAATACCTACTAGTATTATCTGAAAAATTCAATCATTTCTACTACTTTTTGTTGTTGTTAATTACTGGGATCGTATAATTTGCGGAAAAGTGTTATTATAGCATTTGTCTTAGATCCAGCTTGTATTTTCTTTCTGTTGTTGTGTGCGTGTGGACATGGCTGCAGGTGACAATGGCTTGCCGTTTATATATTCTTTATGTGAATGCTGCTAGTAAGTATTGTTCAAGTAGGGGTATTGGTTTAAATGCAGTAAGTGGAAGAGGAAAATTCGGATAGCAAGTCAGACGAAAATGAAAGATATAAGAAACTAATGATTCTTTAACCTTGACGAAGTTAATTTTTTTTATCAGACTTATATGGTTTGAGAAAACATTGAGTTTATAGTCAAGCAATTTGCACGGTTAGTCACTGGATCAGCATATTCAGCACTACTGAGAAATTGTGATTAGAAGAATGTCGACTGAAATAATTTTTCTTTAACTTTGAAGGAGTTATTTTGGTTATTGGTGACTGCAATGAGTTTACAGTAGAGCAACTTGTGTAGTTATTCAATTGTCTGTGGATCATCGGCTTTTACTGATTATGAAATCCCTAGTTCTAATCGTTGATTGATTGCACTGCTGGTAGGAGTCGTGATTAAAAGAATGTTATTGATCAATGTGGACGTACGGTATGCATTATTTTTTTTGGGTCTGTCTCCCTGGCACACACTTATACACAAGAATACTCTGGGGTTGGACTTTTGGAATATGATTCCATTATTTAGATTGATAGGGCGAGTTAGGAAGAATTGAGTGGTTTTGTTGAACTTATATGTTCCATTCGGAGCATGTACTGAAGGAGTCCTCGCATCTTAGTTCTCTACCTATGTGTCTAGTTTTGATGATTTTTTTGAAAACTTGCGCAGTTTAGTTTTCTTTCATCCGTAGTTTTTCTTCCTTGTACTTCCATCAGTTTTCGTTATTGTATGAGGACAACTTTTGTGTATTTTACTTTTAAATCCTGCATTTAATTCACCATGGAAAACATGGGATTGCTGATCGTTTATCTGCTTTGTGATCTCAGGGATATACGTTGGTGAAGGAAGGGTTATTCACTTCACTCGAGGAACTGGCCAGGAAATTGGCACCGGAACTGTGTTAGACCGCTTCCTTCTAAGCAGCTCTCCATCCCATTCTTCGGACAATCCCTGCCCAAACTGCGGAGACCAATCGACACTTGATGGTGTCATCTCTTCTTGCATAGATTGTTTTCTATCAGGCGGTGATCTTTACCTCTTTGAATATGGTGTCAATCCAGCTTTCTTTATTGCCAAAGCTAGAGGGGGTACCTGCACCCTTGCCCGGTCTGACCCACCCGAAGATGTCCTTCATCGCGCTTCTTTCCTTCTGCAGAATGGTTTTGGTAGTTATGACATTTTCAAAAACAACTGTGAAGACTTTGCTATATATTGCAAAACAGGTTTGCTCGTGTTCACTAGCATTAGTGTGGGCAGGAGTGGACAGGCAGCCTCCATTGTAGCTGCCGCAACAGCTGTTGTTTCTTCACCGCTTCGCTTTTTGACTACCAGTTTTACTGGTCTGGGTGTTGTAGGCTGTGGCATGTATTGCATTAGTAGATTTGTTTCTGATATCGGAATACGCCGAGATGTTAAGAAAGTACCGGTGGAGAGACTGATTACCCCCTGTGCCCTAGACGAGTCAGTGGTTGCAACTGAAGTGCTCAAGAAAGAATAATTTGCGTGCATAAGCCGAATTCGTATGGCTTCAAAAGTCGAATATTTTGGTTGTATCATACATTGATTGTTGGGTGTTGGTATTAGTAGTTTATAATTGCTTGTATTTTCCGCTGTTGTCACGATAACGGTGAATGATATGTTCATTCGTTGGTTTATGTATTTTGCTTTGATTTGTTCACTTGATGTACTTTGTTCATCCCTCTGTTTTTCGCTACATTTATATCATGCCCGTGAAATGCCCTGTAAATTTGGTGCGAAAATCACTGATGCGAGAGAGAACGAAACAAGTTCGCTACTCTTGCAGCAACTTAAAATCTTTCACAACCAACCTCTTACCGTCGACAAATATTGTAAGCTGCTATTTAATCATATAATTACATGTACAGATACAAATACAGGGATGGCAAGAAAATCTGTTTGTGTTACAAGAAAGTACACCATCAATCAACATCCAAAAACTGAATGATATACCAAATGTTAATCCAACAATGAAATCTCCAGCTAGTAAGGCCAAATACTACCGCCGCCTGGCTTTTTTACGAGAATCTGACTGTATTCCGGCCTCGATGTCTGCAGTTTACACATTCCAATGTTAAGATCTAAAACATTTAACCATTTAAATTCAACATTTATCAAGCCCTCTTGAAAGGTGTAATATATCATTCAGAAAATACTAAATGCAGGTTATTAGCCCAAAAAAAAAAAAGGATACGAAAAGCATGTTGAAACAGAAAAATAAATCCTTAAGGCTATTTTTGGGTGAGGGATTGCCAAGTTCCCAAGGATTGAGACCAAGTTAGCAAGGATGGATAAGAGAAAGTTGATAGGAGGGATTAAGAAATGCAATTCATGGTCATTACACACGTATATAGGAAGGATTTGCAAATGACAGCTTCCAAATAGGGATTTGCAAATTCTCACATGCCTTTGTAATGGTCATTGGAGGGTTTTTTGTAATCCTGTCATCCCTCCTATACAACTTGTTTGATCAATTCCTTAATAACTTCACATCAATCCCTTACCCAAATATCACCTAAAGTGAATCTTTATATCAACAGATCATAATATTGTTGGTATGTAATAGTCTTTATCATGGGTTTCTCACCCCAAATTTATTTATGTTGTCTAAATAATGCAAGGTGGTAATCCAACAAACATCAACTGCAATCAATTACTCTAGCAGCTATATCATCCATTGCTGAAAATAAGGATTATTACCCCCCATCCAAATGTTTTTCTTTTGTTACAAACATGGCACTGAATTTTAAATTTCTAGAAAGAGGTGATTAGCGTAAACAATCTTAGACTTAACATGAATAGAAAGAAAAAACCACTCACAAGGGAATCAAAAGGGTTGGCCAACCAGTGGTAGGGCAATTGGAGGTTTCTTTCCATAGTTCTTATTTAGCCTTTCAATTTGTTATGAAGCTTCTATGCAATGGGATGTTCGGGCCTTAAATGCATCCTTGGTTTCAGATTAATGCAATGTAATTGGCATATACTGATATTTAGTTCTATCTTTGGAGGGTCTTTCCTTCTACTTGTTAACTAATGGAACTAGCAGGCATTTTGCGCCACAACGTGAGGGTAAATGAGTATGTTGTGTGAACTTCGGAATGGTGAATTCTTCTCTGGGTTTTGTTTACTCCTATTTAACTGCAATGATTCTATGACCAAATCAGATTTTGGCTAAGCTGTATTAGATACAGGTTTCGACAGGTTGACCAGGGTATTTTGCTTTGACTATGCATTTGCAATTAACTTTTGGCACTAAACCAAAACCATTTTGTGGTACTTTCTTTTATCACTTAGCTTCCTAGAAATGCATAAACCTTAGATTCCTTTCTTACTTATGTTAAACCTTCATTTCAGCTACATTCATGAGAGGCTTGCTATTTCTAAACTACATAACCCTCATATAACAGACTGCGACTCCAATCCCTTGAAACGAGAGTGCTGGGGGTCAAAAGATTGATTCGGGGGTAAGTCCTGCAGAAATAAGCAAAAGCTAAACCTTTCTTTTTAAAAGTTACTTAATCTGTTATACAAGCGATGTCGGGGCAGGGGGACTTGAACATAGGATCTCAGGTGCAAGGGTAAACGCTCTCTCCGAATAGGTCCCAAATTCGAATACCCCTATCCCTATTGATTATAAAAAACCACTAGCAAACCTTTGGTTAATAATTTAAACGTTTTCGGTTCTATAATTATGTGCTCTTACATTACATCAAATACGCAGAACAGTTTTGCCCTATTCAATCAACAAGAGTTCAAAAAATTCAAGGATCTGTATAATTTGTTCGTCCCTAAAATTAACATATCACATGAGGTGAGTAATTATATGAACCGAATCAATTTCAAGAAAATTAAAATTGCATAATTAACGAAATTAACATAATATAATGATAATTAGGAAACCAAAATCCAAAAATAAAGAATCCAAGGAAGAATCAGAAGAAAAATTGAGAACAGAGGAATTGGGAACTTACGAGATCTTTGAAAATGATGAAAGCGATTACGAAGAAAAGAACAAAGAGGATTTCGAACTCGGCGAATCGAAAGAACCGAAAGACCGACTTGACGCCCCCAGTAAATGCGGCCCCGTTCGAATTCCGGCTGCTGACTCGTTTCGCCATCGCTGCGGTGGTGGCTCTGTATCGTGTGCCTTCGTTTACCGTGGTAGTTGGTAGTAAAGGGGTTCGCGAGGATGGCATTGATTTTGTCCAGTTTCCTTTTAAATTAATAAAAGAAAAATACAGAAATGTCAGATTCAGATAAAAAGTAAAACAGAATAGTCAATATGTAAATTTAGCTTATTCTTACATTTTTGCCACATGGCTAAATTTATTAAGGCATTCCACACTAAATTATATTAAACCTAGGTTTGATTTCTATAAGGCCTCTCAGAGTAATTCGGAAAAAGTGAGTGTCATACCAATGCTTTGATCTCGCATAGAAATTACACTTTTACAGTGGGCCGACAAATTTGAGGGTGATACAATTTATTGAACTCATGAGTTCAATATATTAAGCTCATGAGTGTGGTATCAACATATTGAACTCACACTAACGTAGCGGTTGTGTTACTTAGGACGTCTGATTCCAATATATTGGTACCACACTCATTTGAACCACTGTGGAAAACCTAATATTATTGTTGCAAGTTTGTTAGGCCTTCCATATATTAAACTCATATACGAATTACACTTTTATAGTAAGCTGAAAAACTTGAGTGTGATACTAATATATTGAAATCACACTAGTGTAGCATTGTTATAAGTATTAAACTCAATTTGACTAATTCATATATAAATATCACACTCACGCAAATTACTATAATATAACCTTTCAACAAGTCGTGCTTGTGTTAAAATGTTATTTTAATATGTTATGCTGTATCAACTTGTCAAGCTATCGACTGAAGAAATTCAAACTCGAACATGACTTTGTACACATGTTAACAACTTCTTACTTTTGGCAAATAAAACTTGAAATTTCATCTGAAAGGAGGGAAAGTGTAACAACGATTGACAAAACTAAAAGATGCAACTATAATCTTCTAAAATGGTATTTTTGCTAGAGCTAGGTACCCCTATTTTTTTTAATACCTATTCTGAGGCTGTTTGTGTTGCATGATCATCTTAATTTTGCTAGCCTAAGGAACCCTAAAGATTCAAAATTTGTTACAATTGGTTCTTGTCTCAATTTATTTGTTGAATGCATATTTTGCGAGGCAAATTTTCATAAACACTCAAGTTTTGGAGAGACTTTTCATTATACGAGAACACGATTTAGTATATAAGTGTTACAAAATAATTTGTTAGAAACTTGAAGGAAAAAAAAAAACTTTTAATCAATTTTGTGATACTTCATCTGGACTGTGTTTTCGATACTCTTCAAGTTTTGAGAACTCTGTGTCAACGGATTCCAAAATATAATTATGCTTTTGATGAAATCTCACATAATTCTATTCATGAGTAAAGACTTGCATGAAACATGTTTACCAACGTTATGGAATTCCATTCCAATAACATAACAGATACAAGTAAGTTTTTCAACCCATTTCAATATTTTAGAGGACCAGACATCATTTGGGGTGTGACTATTATGTTGCTTTTGGAAATATGTAATGAAAAATACTTATATGTAACTGAAAAGAAATTAATCAAATTTTTAATATGATGTAATTATTTAGATTTGTTGAGGGCAATATAAGTTTAGGTAATTTGGGGCCAGAGAGACTTGCTCAAAATCCCTAATTTGCCAATTGAAACTTGAAAGAACGAGAGGCTCTCCCTTTTCCTCTGTGCAGGTAAATCCATGGCGTCAACGAGTCAACGACCCCTCCTCCTCCTCGTCGCCCTCCTCACCCTCTCCCTCCTCGCCATCTCAGCCACCGCATCAAGGCCCTGCAAAACACTCTTCGTTTCCTCCTATTCCTTCTCTCTCCGCCGTCTCCCCTCCTCTTCCTCCTCCGGCTTCGTCACCGTCGTCACCGAGATCGGCCAGGTCCGCCCCGTCCACCTCCACTCTGCCCGCTTGGACGACGTCTTCGTCCCACAGAAGCACCACCACCACCACGACGCTGGCGAGAAGCGGACTCATACGGCGCCGCTCCTTCCCTTCATCGGAACGGCTGCTTCGTCGTCGTCCTACGACCTCAGCTCCCTGCGCGATCGCACCAAGGACATCCTGAGCGTCGTCGTTTCGCTGCTTTTTGGCGTCGGCTGCGGCTCACTCACCGCCGCCACTATGTACCTGGCTTGGTCCGTCTTCATTAGTCGCCACGACAGCGGCTCAAGCTCTTTCGATGACGATTCCAAAGACTTGAGCCCGAAGAAGATGGGTTATGTCAAGATTCCGGAGGTGACCGCTGACTCCGTTTCCCCACCACCGTCTACAGTCAAGGAAGCCGCCGCCGCAGCAGTGTGAATAGCGTCATGATGATGGCAAGTTGGTAATTCCATAAATACCTTATAATTAAAAAAATGTGGCCTTTGGATGATGAGAAGTTTGTGACTGTATTGTGGTTTGGTGATAAAATAAGCTTAAATCGTACGCCGTGCTCTGTATTTATCGAATTACTACTTAATTATTGTCCTCTCACTCTTTTCCTATACAGTTTATCCAGATATGACACATTTGAAATGTTGTTGTACTTCGTATTCGTTATATATGCACGCAATTGTATTGATGCTGCCGATGGATGGACACTGAACATGCATATGCATAATGTATGTAAATACACTGAAGATGTTGAGCATTAAACCCTTACTGCTAGAACATAACTTATTCTAGGGGGTTTTGTTTACTGTTTTAGCCTTCTACGGAATTGGCATTCTTCATAAGAATTGGGGATGGTCGGTTTTTTGCTTGGATTGCGAAGAATATGTTACCGCAATAGCTTGGATTGTTTGATTTATCAATTCGTAGGTGATAGAAGGGCGTCTTAAAGTGTTTGCAGTGAGCCTTCACTTAGTGATAGAGAATGAACTAGGGAGTTATAGGATATGAGGCCAGTTTAATAATGGGAGGTGGTGGTTCATAACTACGAATGCTTAATAGAGGTGTTTATGGGTTATTTAAGTTGTAGCAAATATTGAACAAATTAGAGTCTTATATAGGTTGGAACACGGTAATTGATTGGTGGTATGTGGTAGATAGTTGTTGGGTTAGTTGGGTTATGGTGTCGAATGTGAAATATGAAGGCGGAGAGAATGAACAACAGATTGTTAGGTCATTAGAGATGTGTTATGGGTTGCAGGTGAACTATAAATGGAGAGGTTGAGTTGTGACCGTTGTGAAGGCAGATGATAGCTCTAATAATCGACAATTGTGGAAGGTACTTGTTAGCTAGACTGGTGTAATCGGTAAGCCTTCCTCTTGCAAGTAATCATGGTGTCCGTGAGTTTCACTTTTCCAGGTGATATTTCTCATATGAATTTGTATGTGAGTAACAATATAGAGTTACTTCATAAATCACGGGTGGTTATTTTCACACGCCCGTTTGCACTCCTTAAGCAGGGGGAAAGGGGAGTACGAAAAGCACTTTGCTAAATTATTGCTGATTTGCATTTTCGTCCTTGGAACACAATGTAAGAGTTGTCCATGTCCCAACCCTCCACTGCACAACGAAATCTAAACCCCAAGAACCCCCAGGCTTGCTGCCTCTGCCCTTCTCTCCATCGACCGTGAACCCAATTCCACTGTCACCAATAACCATTGTGAGCCACCACCCAACCACTGTTAAACCCCCGATTACACAAGAACCACATACAAATCCTGGCTTATAAAGCTAGTTGCAGGCTTAAGTCATCACCAATGTAAAGCTGACACGCGATGGTCCACGGTGGAACAATCATTTATAAGAGCTAATAGTGACAGGAAAGGGATGCTCTTCGGATCTCTTTTACTAAATCCACCAAATTCACTAATCCGGACATTTGAAATTTAATCAAACGGCTGAAGTTATTATAACTTTTAAAGGGGGCGTCTGTTTTTAGCCGTTCGATCAAATTTCAAGGATCCAGATTGGTGGATTGGGTGAATTTGGTGCAAGGGATCCGGAGAGGATCCCTATCCATAGTGACATGCTCAATTTGTCCTAAGTGGACCAATCATTTATAAGAGCTAATAGTAGACCTGGCATTCGTGTCATGTTTTTCGTGTTCGTGTCGTTTTCGTGTCATACCCGATATCTTAACGGGTCGTGTCGTGTAACACCCGTTAAAATAAACGGGTAAAATGACCCAACCCGAAATCGACCTGATAATATTAACAGATAATATGACCCGACCCGTTACCTGTTAAGGAAAATATATTTTAAACCAATAAATAATTAAATGAAAAACATAATACTAAATAAGTATATACATACCATATTGTCACATCCAAAACATAAAAACGTATTTTTCTTTTAAGTATATTTTCACTTACCTAAAGTCTTTAATAGTTTTTTAATTAATGTAGAAGTGTTAAAAAATATAGAAAAAAAATATATAAACGTTCATAATGACAAGCTTTACAACTTTCATGAAGAGCTTAACTTCGAAATTCGCCACTATAATCATATAAATCATAAATCAAAATTTAACTGTTGATTGTTGTTTACATTTACGCTTCATTGTTCTCATCAAAATTTGTTTTTTCAGATTTTCTTTTTTGAAAACATGATCTATTAGATGATGTAGGAAGATGAACGGTTTGGATCGTTGATATAATATTCAGAGTTTTACGGTTAGTGAAAATATTGCTTGATGTTTATAAAGTTTCTACAAACTATATGACATCGACTCATATTTCAGTTAACCGTAAATATCGAAACGTGATATCAAAGATCTGAACTGTTCATCTTCTTACATCTGCCAGATGATCATGTTTTCAAAAAAGAAAATTTTAAAAATGAAATTCAGTAAGAACAATAAAAGCGTAAATGACAATCGACGGTTAAATATAAATTTAAGGTTTATGGATTATAATGTTGGATTTCAAAACTGACCCCTTCATGAAAGTTGTAAAGCTTGTCACCATGACTGATTGTATTTTTTTTTTTTTTACATTTTTTACACTTCTACAATAATTATTATTAATTTTATTAATTTTGCCCTCAAATAAAAAACATTATTCATGAGGGTTTGGAGGATTTTAAAAATCTAAACGATAATGTAAGTGTAACCATTATCTACTCGTTGAGGAATAATGATGAATCATGAGTGTTTGTATATTCTTTCACATTTTTCATACTTGTATATATGTCTTCTTAGTTCTTGCCTGTGCAAATACTATACTAGTTTATTTTAATTTTGGACAACAACATGTTAAGTAAAATTTATCCTAGTAATGATAATAAGGAACTCTCATAATAAAAATAAATAATGAAAAAAACTTTTTTTTTAAAACTTATATAGAATAATAATACAAAACTATATATTTAATATAGAATATATTGTATATATTAATATGGCTATTGTATTTTATAATAAATCTTTTAGTAATTAAATTTTAAAATTATCAAAATAGTTTTTTTCTTAACGGGTCGAAACGGGTTACCCACATGTTAACCGCGTGTATACCCGTTAAGAACCAGTTATTAACGGGTCCTTAACGGGTCACCCAATAATGACCCGATAAGTTATCGTGTTGACCCGAAACCCGTTATTTTCGTGTCGTTTCCGTGTCGTGTCAGAAACAGCCGGGTCTAGCTAATAGTGACATCCTTACAACCACCCCCACGACCAGTGGCGGATCCAGGATTTTAAACTCGGGGGGTTCCAATAATAAAGTTCAAAAAATTTATAACAAAAATAACATTGAAAATTTAAATATAATACATTTCATTCAAAAATCATATGCAAAACAATATTACAAATTATAAAATCATAATTCAAGCGTTTATTACGAGGTTTCATAAGTTATTAGGGAGTACCTAAGTTATTGATTATCTAATATGGACCACTAAATTTAAAACACCGGTCAAACAAAACTCTCCCCAAACTCCCACTATCTTTCTAACCAAACGCACAATTTTTCTCTTTTACTAGTTTCCAAACATCCACCTTCTCTCTCACTAAGAACACAGCTGCCATACCTCCACCAACCGCCTCCCTCCCCATTCTCCCACCCCATGGCAGCTCCACCCCCAAATTTCACCAACCCATGACAGATCATATTCATCTTATACTAACCTTATGTAGGAAATTTCACCCATAAGAAAAATTACTAAGGTGGTTGAAGTAATTTGGGGAAATTTGGGCTTATGTACTGCCCCGCCAGACGACAGAGAAAGGTTGGAGGAGAAGTGGGTGGCACCGATGGATGAGACCATGGCAGAAGCAAGGAGGAGAGAGGCTGGAAGGGTCCCTATTTTCTTTCTTCTCCGTGCACGGTCATCTTCTCCGAGAAGAAGACAGCCACTGCAACCTGCAACCTGCACCGACCTCATGCTCGAGTACGAGGGGTCCCCAGAAAATTTCTAGCAGCGATTTAGGATCGCCGACGGGTCGTGGGACCTCCCAGGTCCCTATGTGGATCCGTCCTTGCCCATGACCCATCGCTTTGTCCGCGAATCAAGAAGCAAACTCTCCGGCTTCGACAACAACATGCTCAATTTCAACGGTGCAACATTCAAGTTGTTGACAAATTTCGGTTTCTCTGATTTTTGAAATTGCCTCCTATGGCAACCCTTCAGAGACATCCTAAGGTTTAAACTTTCCTCTTTGGCATCGAGTATGAAAACCAACTCTCTGCTAAAACTCGAGTTATTCAGTTAGTGTGTCACATCCCTATCAAAACAATGAGACTTCAAATGCTTATCAATCGGAAGCGACAACAACATGATATCGTCCATGAACACATGCGACCTATCTCCAGCAACAAACTCAAAAACCTCGCCATTGGCTTCGACTGAGCTACATCCTGGAACCTTTCTCACCATTTTCTCCTCCATTTACTTAGCATTGTGATAGACCCTATAAAAGAAGACTAGTCATAAAGGCAAATATCTAACAAATTCAGGGGGGCACATCCTAACTGAATCGTACTCGCAGGTTCTCTTTTCCATGTGTTCTTCCCGATGCCCTATCCGACAGCCGCATCCTAAGTAGTGATTCCCTTCCTCGCTCAGGAAAGTAAGAAGGAAAGGCATAAAAGCAAGTACTGCGAACCACATCGTCTCTCTGGTTGGTGGAGGCGTACATGTTTGGAAGAAGAACATGCACTCCACTGTGCTCTAAATTTTTCCCAGACAAATGCTCGACCATTTCTTTTTATAACTCAACATATCCATGAACTCCACAGGCATTGAGCAATGCAACCAAGACTTACGAGTCTGGTTCCACGGGCATCTTCTCACTACTTTCTTTGCCTCTTCTAGCATACCAGCTTGTCCTAGTAAATCCACCAAACAACCACAGTGCTGTACCTCGGGCTGTATCAGTGTTATACTTTTAAAGACTGGCAGTCCCGAATCCACCAAACCCATCCGACTGCAAGCACTCAATACGCGTATGAATGTAACCATGGACTGCATGAGTGATGAAAAAATTGTTGGAAAATAATAAATTTAGGACATAGGCTCAGCCCGTTTGAATTAGGTTTTGTTAGAGATTAAGATTTAGTTTATTATAAATAGAATGCCTGTTATTTACTTAGAACGAGCCGTCAAGATGTAGTTGTTCAATTATAGCCGTCTCGGCAGTCTCGTTTAATCAATAATATTCATAGTATATTTCGTTTGTTAGTCGCCTTGGCTCCACGTGGTATTCCATATCGACTGTATCTCTAAGAAAAGAAGAGTTTAAATATCTTAACCCCACTTCATCAAACACCGAGGCCTTTTGTGATAAAACCCCACACTTGACGGATTGTGCACTTGATAATTAATTACCAAGTTGAGAACAATATCGGTGTTGTTGGAAGTAGGCATTTGGCCTGTCCCTCTGATAATTATATAATTTTACATGGTATTAGAGCTAGGGAGAGGGCCGTAGTGATGGGTGGATTTCATTGGCCTCGTGCGATGATGGTAGGTCCCTTGGCCCCGCGTGTAGGGTGAATCTCCTTTGGCCTCGTGCGATGATGGTGGGTTCCTTGGCCCTGTGTGTAGGATAAGTCCCCTTGGCTCTGCGTGGTTGCCGATGTATGGATCTCCCATGTGTGACCCACTAATTGGGCTCCATGTGAGGAAGCGTGTTGAAATATCCTATGTCGCTCTTTTATGAGAAAAGAAGAGTTTAAATATCTTAACCCCACTCCAACTACTACCGAGCCCTTTTGTGATAAAGCCCTATACTTGACGGATTGTGCAGGTGATAATTAATAAGTTGGGGACAGTATCGGTGTTGTTGGAAGTGGGTGTTGCCCGTCTCTTTGATAATTCTACATATGCAAAAATCGACGACGATATAGCTGCAAGAAGTAGTACTGCAATGTTGGTAAGGCAGAGAGGGAAGGTTGAAGCTGCTTGCTGCTGAAATTGAAGTAAAATGCAGGTAATTCATGGTCTTATTTCTCTATCTCCTCTGATTCTTCTTCTCTCTGAGTATATGTATATAATTGTTTATCGTTTTCTCCTTGAAAATCGTAACGGGGAAAGGAAAAAAACAAACCAAACATCACATGTATGTGCTTACATTTTTGTTTGACAGTTTTTCTCCGTTGTCTTTATCTGGTGCATGCGTTTCGAAGGTTTAAGCCCTAATTAAGTAAATTAAGGAATCTTTTAAACACAATTGGTATGCTCAGTGATAACATTATCTAAGGATATCCTAGTATAAGAGAATCACAAACTCAACTACTTCGTGTTTTGCTACGAATTGACAATTTACACAAACAAACTAACAATATATACGACACATGAAGACACTTTGACCAAAGACGATTAACTATGAACATATTTTTAACAATCAAGGACACAGTCTATTGCTTCAGGTTGAGGGATATAAACTGAACCCTATAGATGTTATATATGCATTGCAGATAGTGCTGCCCCCATCACCAAACCATGTTTGGTTAACATTCACTTTTATTTTTCAATGAAAAGATGGAGAGATTAGAAGGTTATTTCTTATAACACTTGTACGGGATTTTGTAGGGAAGTAAGTGAGAAAAAACTCTAAAGCTTGTCCTCTATTTATAGAGGTTTAAGTGCCCCATTCTGATTAGGTTAAACAACCCTTCAGAAACGTCATATCATCGCTTTTTTTTTTTTTTTTTGGTGAACAAGATAATGTCTTATCCGGTCAAAGATGCCAAAGGTTACAAAGAAGCCTACCCCGAGGCAAACAAGCCAACTACAACAACTAGAAAGAAGTAGTGCAAGGAGGTACATTCGACACCGCATCTAATGCTAAAAGTGTCACTCCTTGCACTACCAACTAGAACTTAAGGGGGACATGGAAGACCATCATTACATAGAACATGCACAAGGGAAGATGGGGGTCTGTTGACCTAGATATAATCACATACTTCCCTACTTTGCTGCGACGCCATAATTTCTGTTGCCGTATTGGCCGATCTTGGAACCCAAGACTAGCGGCAGTCGTGAAAAGCCTCCCCCAGTCCTTTGCTCTTTGCTAAAATTGGGAATGCTTCCCAACTGCCCATCGTTGCCAAATCCCGAAGAATCAGACTTAACGATGACATGATTCTAGCCCATATACCTCCCCAGCTTACATCCTTGCAATATAGCCATTGCTTCTGCCAATGCCATGCTAAAGGTAATCACCTTATATCTGCACGCAGCCACAAACCTTCCCTCTTCATCCCGAGCCACCACACCCACGAAACTCCAACTCCAACTCTTCATCCAGTTGCCATCAACATTTATTTTTATGAATCCCGTACATGGAGGAGACCATTGGACATCATTTCCCATACCTGGATCAGTGACTAGAGGCCTGATGACCGGTACCCGGGTGGCCTCCTTGAAAGCACCCACCGAATGGGAAATAACGGCGATTACCTTCCATGGGTAGATAGGTTGTTGATTGAAAATGAAGTTGCATCTTGATTTCCATATATGCCAACAAGTGACTGCAATATAGGAAAACAAGTTGCTCCTCTCACTCTTCTCACCATTTACCGAAGCCAAAATAACACCCAACCAGTTTGCCCAAGTTGTAATTTCCTCCTTGCATTAACCTCTAGTCAAACGTCCCACGTACCACACCGTCTCCACCCACGGGCATTGAAGAAAAAGGTGTTATATTGACTCTTCAGTCGAGTTGCAAAGAAGGCAAATGGGTGAAGGAGAAAATCGCTGATTAAACAAATTAGCCATCGTTGCCACTACCGCATGTAAAGACTTACATATGAAGCATCTTATTTTCGGCGGTACCTCCATATTCCACACACACTTCCATAAATGGTTTGGGATGATGGATGACCTATGAGGGTTAACATTCCTGTGTAGTCGAGTCCTGGTCAGTGCCTAATGATATCCATATTTGACCGAATAGATCTTTTTTTTTTCTTCTCAAAAGGCCATACCAATCTGTCTTTCAAAGTTGGGTCACCCGTATGAGTCTCTAAAATCGCATTGAACTCCTCTTCCATCATAAATGGTTTCAAGAAATCAATATCCTAAGCCTCATTTTCAGTGCATATCAGAGAGTTGACCCTCAAGTTTTGAGAGACTTGCACTGTGCCCAAAGGTGAGGGTCTTCCCGAAGGAATGGATGGTAGCCATCTATCCACCCAAACCCAGACCTCTTTTCCATTCATAATCTGTCAGTGTGCACCCCCACGAATAATTTCTCTTCCAACTAGGAGGCTTGACCATGCCCAAGAAGCTCTTCCACCCGCTTTGCATTGAAGAAAGAGCAATTTGGGAAATATCGGGCTTTAAGTACCGCTGCCTACAAGGAGTTTGGCTCCATTAACAACCTCCAACACTGCTTTGCCAAGAAGGCATCGTTGAACTCCACAAAGCACCTCAATCCTAACCTGCCTTCTTCTTTTGAACGACCTAACTACTCACTCGAGACCCAATGAATCCGGTTCTCCCTTTCTTTTTGACCCCACCAAAATTTTGAAATCATTGCATCTAATTCATTGCAAAGTGTCGTAGGAAACTTGAATAGATTCATAGGGTATGCCGGAATTGCTTGCGCCACCACCTTTATTAGAACTTCACGCCCTGCTTGTGAAAGAGTGGAACTTTTCCATCCTTGAATCTTTCCCAAAAGCCTTCATTTAACATAAGCAAGGCCGCTTTTCTTTGATCTACCCCAAATGGCCGGGATGGTAACGGTTCGGTTTGGGGACGAAAATGCTATATCCATTCCCATAACAAAGAAAATTAACCATATCCATAACCGCAAATTAACCATCGGGTATTATCCATAACCATACCCACCGGGTAACGGATTCCCCATCGGTTAACGGGTATATCCATCTTCGTCAATACAAAAAATATATTCGTTCAATTGAGAAATTATAAGTTAGTAGATATCAATTTCTTCATTAAACATTTGATGTATAAAATGATCCAATGAATGGATCTTGTTGGGTATAAAAATTAAAACACTGATGATGTTGGCTTGTTTTTGTTATGTCCTAAAAGCACCATTGAGTTCGCACTGATTTTGATTCAAAACTTTACTTTCCTACAAAATGCAACTTTTGTATTCTCAAGGTAATGGTTTGGTGAATAATGGATATACAAATACATACATACATACATATATATATATATATATATATATATATATTATACTATTATATTTTATATAAATTATATTATTTACTAATCGGATCGGATTCGGTTATGGATACGGTTTGGGGACCTCTATAACCATATCCAAAACCATAACCGAATAATATAAACGGTTTTTCCCCATATCCAAACCATATCCGAATTTTCATATCCAAATCCAATCCATTTGGGCGGTTATCCACGGTTATCGGGTTTAACGGTTAGAATTGCCATCCCTATGGCCGGCACACCCAGGTACAATCCCGGGTCCCCAACTCTCTTCATCCCAAGAATGGTAGCCAGTTGGATTGATAAAGACTCCGACAAATTGCCCCCCTAAAAAAAAATACTTGATTTCGACTTATTGACCTGTTGACCTGAGGTAGAGCAATACTCGTCAATTACCTGAATTAGATTTCTGCAATTTCTCTCCTCTGCCTTTAGGAAAATCAGAGTGTCATTAGCAAAAAATATATAAGATATTGTGGGACTAGTAAGACCCATTTGAACACCCTCAATCTGCTTCCTATCACTCACCTGTTGTATAAGGAGCATGAGCACTTCATTGACCAACATGAATAAATATGGGGAAAGAGGGTCACCCTGTCGAAGCCCTCGTGAGGTGCAAATTTGGAGCCAGGTTGTCTATTTAGAAGAATGGCAAAATTCACTGTTGAAATGCAACCCAAAATCAAACTTCTTCATCGACTATCAAAACCCATATTCTCCATTACTGCTAATAAGAAGTCCCATTACACCCTATCATAAGCCTTATACATATCCAATTCTAACTTGTTTTTCGTCTTTCCTGTTTTGAGGAAATGGAATAGCTCGTGCGCAATGCCAATGTTATATTGAATTTGTCTTCCTTCCACAAAAGCATTTTGGGTTGGAGAAATTAACTTCGGCAGTAACCTCTTTAACCGGTTTGCCAAGACCTTGGAAAGAATTTTGTATGAATAATTGCATAGACTTATGGGGTGAAACTGAGACACTGACTCCGGGTTTTGAACTTTTGGAATTAAAGCCAGGTGAGTAGCATTAATTCGCATAGGCTGCTATGACCCAATCATCAAATCCTTGATCATTTTATTAACATCCCCAACAATTATATCCCATTGCGACTGATAGAAAATCCCTTGAAATTTGTCTGGGCTCGAAGCTTTAAGACCTCTCATTTTCATAGCAGCAGTTTTTATCTCGTCCACAAAGACCAGAGCCGTTAACGTTACATTCATCTCCTCAAAAACCTTTGGGGTGATGCAATCAAGGATGGCTCCCCACTCCTTGTGTCCCGACGAGGTGAAAAGTTCCACAAAGTGCTCATCAATCAATCGCCGTACCTGACTTGAATTGTCCACCCCTTCCCCATGACTGTTTTTAGCGATACCACATTATTTCTCCTTCTTCTGTGCAAGGTAGATTGATGGAAAAACTTTGTATTGGCATCCCCTTCCTTTAGCCATTGAACCCTTGATCTTTGCTGCCAAATGCTCTTCTCCTGGCTCCACAGATGGTCAACATTTTTTTATAGATCTTCAATTTCTTAGGAATTACTCATCCAGTCAAGTTGGAGCTGACCCAAATGGTTCACCATCTCCTGAATTTGCCATCTTCTCTGACTGAATTTCTCTCTACTCCACCTGGACAGAGTAGCACAACAATCACTGATTTTTAGGTTCCATCACTCCACAAAGTTTCCCTCCCGAGTTTTATCCCATACTCGTCTCACTATCTCTTTGCAGTCTGCATCATTTGCCCAGTAGGCCTCAAATCAGAAAATCTTTTTCCTTTTCCCAACACGCAGGTCGCAATGCACAAGAACTGGTTATGATCTGATCTCAGTGACGTACCATTAGTGACCATAGAATTAGGCCAAAGTGCCTGCTAACTCTCATTCACAAGCCCTTTGTCTAACCGGGCCTCCACTAACTGCCCATTTCTCTTCCCTCGCCAAGTGAACTTAGGGCCGTTGAAACCCAAGTCCGATATTTCTAACTTGTTCATAAACTCCTCAAGATATCTTATCTGGTTGTATCTCACTTCGGCTCCACCCGATTTCTCGTGATCCCACAAGAATACATTGAAGTCGCCACCACATATCCAAGGGATGCTGTCCGGATTGAAATTCTGAATCATTCCCGTCCAAAATTTTGCCTTCTCAGCTCGGTAAGACGTTCTGTACACACAGGTGAACCGGAACACACTCTGCGAATCCACAAAGCAACATTTAGCATCAATGAAATGTTTTGAGGAATCCACCACATTCACGTGTACTGACTTATCCCACCAGAGACTAAGCCCTCCTGCCCTTCCAACCGGTGCAACATCAAACCCATTACAATACCCTATTAGTCGCATCACACCTATTATTCTATGATCTTTCATTTTTGTTTCTAAGAGAAAAATCATAGAGGGTCTATGTTTCCTTATTGGCCCATGTAGGGCTCGAACTATAGTGTCCGACCCAAGACCATGACAGTTCTAGAAGAGGTATATTATGGCGATCGTGCAGCTATTGAAGGCTAGCCGCCACCACCTCGGGAAGAAGATCCCGTTTTCTTATCCATCAGGGCATTTTTCTCCTTCACAGAGGTCCCATCCATGTAGTCCCACATATCCTAATACTCTATCGGAACTTCCTGCAACTCTTCATCTGCATAGATCGCCCTTTCTATCATCATACACATTTCCTTCGTAGTCATTTTCCTCAGCCTGTCTGCAACCCTTTCTTTCTTTTCCTTTACCCTTCTTGAATCCTCCCATGGTGTTTTTTTTTTTTTTTTTTTTTTTTTTTTTTTTCTGAGGTGAATGTCCCACCTCTTTACCCTTTTCTTCCAGCTTCCGTTTGTTGTTGCTTCTGTTTCCCTTTATCTATGGAACATGGACACCCCCATTTCCAGACCTTTCCATCCTTTGTTGGATTTGGGAGATTTGAGGTGGAAAATGCTGCACCGCAACCACTCCTGCAGGTAGAGTGAATTCCTCTTCCTGAATCTCTTCAATCATGACTGACAGGTTTCTTATATACTAACTTCTTAATTCCAACGGTTTAAAGCCCATCACAAATCGATGTTGTCCCATATGCCCACTTCCTTCCATTATCCACTGGGTCGGGTTAAGGTTCTGCCCTTCATCCCTTCGTTGGACTCTATGCCATCTTTTAGAGCCTTTACATTTGCCCTGTTGTAGTACTGTTAGATTGGATTCCATATCATTCTTTGCACTCTTTGCACTTGTTTCCCCAGTACTTTCCTCCCTGCGTCGTTGACTCGAAGTCCTGTAGCCCACTCTTGTTACCTCAACATGCCTTCTTTCTCCCGAAGTAATAGCCAGAGGTCTTGGAAGATCAATGAAGTCCTGAACTGGAGCTGCTTTAGTCCATTCTCCATACCCGGCCATGCCCAATTTCACTGCGTAAAAAGAAGACTCCATGTTTGGATGTCCAATTCTTCAGCATTTGTAACAAAAGTCCTATAATCTTTCATACCTAAACTCAATCTAAGTCTCATTGTCATTTTCCCTCAGAAGCCAGCATCCTGTGGTCAGTGGGTTCGATGTGTTAACAGCAACCTTAACTCTTAAGAAACCCCGAGCTTTGGCAAGGTCCTCAAGTTCCTCGAACTCGCCTATCTTCGCAACCAGGCGCCTCACATTTTCTTTTGAGTTAAGATAAAGCGGGACACCCCTGATTTGTATCCAAAATGAAACTACTTTCATGTTGATTTCCTCCAAAGCTAACTCTTGTGCCCATCTGTTGACTGAAAAGTTCTGCTTCATAACTGCCTACGGGACCTGGTTGAGAATCTGAGTTGTAGTGCTTTCATCTTGGACAGTGACAATGAAAGTATTATCTTTAACCCACTTAACTTCAATTGCCCCCCCCCCCCCCCACTCATTCCATGATGATCTTAGGATATTAAGAACACCCCATTTGTTTAGGGTTTTGTTGACCAATGCCATACCCACTAGTTTGATTCCTTGCTCCATAGTGGATAGATCCATGTTTCTTTCCAGATGAACCACTAATTCCTCTATATCCGATGCTGCCATTTGACTCCAAATTTGTTTTGATTCCCTGACTGGTTGATTCAAAATGTGCAGTAGGATGACAGGTGAACTTCTATCTAGTTCCTTACTCTGTTCTTCCTCCTCCCACCTTTTCTCCTCCCAGCTTTTTGATTCAAGTTGTAATTGCACCAAGACCATAATCATAATAATAAGTAGGGTTTGTATCTTGCTGTTGAAACATACCTCGACATTAATGCCCCACTTAATGTATGCTAAGTAGTTGGCTTTCACTTCTGATGTAGGTAGCATCCGAGGGAATTTCTGCCTCATTTTAATACCTAGGTTTGGTTTTCTGCCTTTATGTCTATACCCACTTCTCTGTACTTTGGATCTACCATCCTCCATAGTTTTTCTGATACATTTTTGTTTAGTAGTTGTCTTCCTGCTCCCTCTACTTCCTGCCATCCCTGCACCTGGCACCTCAGACGGAAGCTATGACCCATATCTGACCCCCAAGAGGAATGAAACTGACGGGGAATAAGGATATACAGAGCATAAGCTTTGAAACGGATCACAAGAACCAGATTAGCTAATAGATCTGCATTTATGATAAAGCAGGAGTTGTCTGGAATGAATTAATTTCAGAGAGTGGGTTCTATTTGGAAGTTATTGAATATGGGATCTGGTGGTTTGGTGAGCAAATCTAATGGGTGGGTGAACAATAACTTGATTCGATAGATGGGTGTTTGGTAAATGCTTATCTAAGGCCAGGAGTTATTTTGAAGGAGTTAATTTCAGAGAATGGGTTCGATTTGAAAATCTTTGAAAGGGGAATCTGGTAGGTTGGTGAGGAAGTCTGATGAGTGGGTGAGCAATAACTCACTTCGGTGTATGGGTGTTTGGTGAAGATCAAACCCACACAGAGGAAGGACTCTCACAGAGGAGAGAATGAGTTTTTCGTTTAATATCGTCATATCATCACTTTGTTTGCACCCTTTGTTAAGAGGCACCACTTTCACTTTCAGAAAGACATATCTAATCACTTGAATTTACCTTCTTTTTCTTTTTAAAAAAATGGGGACAACTGGTGGCAAGTCATGGTTATCCACTCATTTCTGACCTGAAAAGGCTATAGGGAATTTCACCATGCCCCTGGAACTTGTCAAATCCCTTGTTTATTTTCAAAACTTTTTTATAACATTATACGTCCAACAACATCATTTTGGTCCTGACATTGAAAATCATACTTCTCGACGAGACGAAGAGAATGGTATCTTTTTTTATGGCTAACTAGCCGTATTTTGGCCGGAAAACGGCTCGAAATTGGCTAACTCGAAAATGGTTATCCAATTTCGAGCCGTTTTCCGGCCAAACCACGGTGAATTAGCAGTCAATAATGATACCATTCTCTTTGTCTTGTTGAGAAGTATGATTTTCACTTTTGAATCACTCAATTTCGTTGAGTATTGAAGAAGTTATGAACGTTTAAAGTTTACCCAGTTTCCCGCGAGTTTTCCAGTTTTTCCGCGGACCAGTCACATTTGAGGCTATTTTCCAGCCATTTCCGGTAATTATTGGGCTTCCAAATGGTATACTCTTGTTCTACACTTTACTATCTTCATTTTAATATATTATAGGTCGAATTTGGTTAAGAAACGATTGAGTTACGAAGCTTTGAAATTGCCCAAAGAGTTTTTAACGGAATGACCATTTGTGATGTGTTTGATCAATCTCAGGGACCATTTCTATTGATTTTCAATGTTAGGGACCAAAATGATATGTTTGATCAATATCAGGGACCAAAATGATGTGTGTGATCAATGGCAGGGACCATTTGTGATAAAAACCCTTTATTTAATTTGACAGGCTAATGATGCAACACTAGCTATCACAGATTACATGTAAACAGAAGTTGAGAGTCTAGGTTTGGGAATGGCGATGATACTCTTGGCCTTTTGAATTGTAATCCCAACAAATTCTTCCATATTCTCCACGACTTCAGGAGGGCATTCCCACTCAAAGGCATGGAGAAATGCTGCCAAGTAAAATTGCACCGTGCGATGAGCAAGCGGCCATCCTACACAGATCCTTTTCCCACACCCAAATGGCAGTAGATTGAAGTCTTGGCCTTTCACATCAATCTTCGAACCAATAAACCTTTCGGGTTTGAATTTGCAAGGCTCTTCCCAAATGCTTGGATCTCTAGCCATCCCCCAAATGTTCACCACCGCAACGCAATCCTTAGGAAAATGATACCCAGAAACCTCACAAGCCTCGTATGAGCGACGAGTAATGAGTGGGACTGCTGGGTGGAGTCGGAAAACTTCTTTCACTGCTGCTTGAAGGTAAGGCAAATTCGCAATGTCGCTTTCTTTGACAAACCTGTCCTTTCCAACAACTTGGTCCAATTCCAGAACTATTTTCGTGTGTACATCAGGGTTTTTTAGGATCTCTGCCATTCCCCACTCGACAGTGCTTGTGCTTGTCTCCGTGCTTGCAATGAACATGTCCTGCAAAATCAAAATCAAGACAATTCTTAATTTCTTAAAATGAATTGATTTCAAATAGGTTTGATTTGTTACACAATCAGTAGTCCCAAAAGCCCAACAGCCACCGGACTCAAAAGCTAAAACTGTTTTAAACAATGGGCCAAGAATGTATATCAAGCTTATATATTGACTTACCGAAAGCAAGCTTTTGATCATGTTTCTAGAAAGCGTTCTCAGGTCATCATCTTTATCACTTCTATAGTTCAACAATGCATCTAACATGTCCCCTTTCTCCTTCTTAGTATTATTGTTGATTCCAATTTCCCTCTCTTTCAACCTCTCGTCGATAAGTTTCTCATACGAATCATCATATTTCCAAAAGATCGCCAATGTTCTCCGTTTGAGCCCTTGAGGATCAAAAGGCTTGAATACTGGGAAGAAATCAGCAACATTGCCCGTGCCAAGAAGTTTTATTAATTCTCTTAATGATTCTTTCATATCTCTCCCTTCCTTTGTTGTGTATTCAAAAAGGCTCTTACTGCATGTAAGGTCACTTGTAATGTTGGCTACGGTGATGAAAACCCACTCTCCAATGTTCACCGGATTCTTTGACGAAGAAGCATAGTAGAGCTGCTTCAGGAATCCATGGACCTACAAACAATTGAAAGAATAAACCATATTCAGAGTATCAATATCAATATAAAAATGAAAATCTTTTTTCCAATATTTGAAAATTTCTTTCTCCGATATTTGATGTGTGTATTAAATTTGACGATTTTCCCAAATACTTAAGAACATATCCTCAATATATAGGAGAGGACTTTAGTATAAGAATGAACTGAACTCACAATCTCATTACGTGGTGTCACTAATACATTCATGTATTTCACTCCTATTAATTATAGCACATAAATTAGTATCAAAACGAGGCAATGAAACTGCCCAAATAAAAAATTTCTTGCCAACAGCGTTCAATGTAAAGAACACTTCTTTTCAAAAGTGTTTTTACTGGAAGCACATAAAAAATGTTAATGCTTGCCTTAACTTTTTTTGCTAAATATAGTCAAAAGTACTTTTGGTCTTCTGAAAATATTCTTAATTATTTCAAAAGCACTTCTTAAAAGTCAAAATCACTCGATCTAGAAAAAAAAAAAAAAAAACCCACTCTAGTAAGTGTGTATCTCTTATCAAATCAACGGATACTACTGCAATTATTTCATGGACTTATTGATCAAATCAAGATATGCCGAGATGCTTGAATGATTTCAAATGTGATCTTACAAATTATTTCAATTACGTAATCTAACATGATCCATCGGAAAAAGTTAAAAAGGACGGAAATTAACGAACCTTTTGCTCGCGAAGTGTTGTAAAATTGTCAAGGGCTCTAGTAGAGAAGACATTTTCATTCAATATTCTTCTGAGCACTCTCCATCGTGTACCCATCGGAGAATATACAAGGGAGGTGGCATCATATGACATGACTAGGGAGGTCTCGTTGGCGACGTGATTGGAGAAAACAGCCTCCTGTTCCTTGAGGATAATGCGTGCCATTTCCGGCGAAGCTGCCACAATGACCGGCTTTGGACCCAATTTCAGGCTAAAGAGCGGGCCATGAATTTTGGATAACTTAAACAAGTGTTCATGTATTTGGCTGCTGCTCAGTTGAAGAAGGTTGCCGAGTATCGGCCATCCAACAGGTCCTGGAGGGGAGTTTTTCCAATTCTCATATTTGCCGCCGTGGACAAGACGAGTGATGAAAAAATATGCAGCAACTGATAACAAAGCAATGATCATGCAGAGAGGGAAGGCTTCCATTTTTGCTACGTTTTTTTCTTTCTCTCTAGGTCCTTTTCTTGCAATCAAACTCTCAAAAAGAGAGAACAAAACAAACAAACTATGCATCTTTCTTTGGACAGTTGGCCGATGCATGCTGTTTTTCTCTGACACATGACACGCTTTCTGGTAGAAATTGTGGTGGTGATGACAAGTTTACAATATGCATGCAATAAAGTGATTCACGATAAAAATAAAATAAAAAAGACAAAAAGGTGTGTTTGTTCCATTGTACTCGGACTGAACTAGCTTAAAGGTCTAAATTGGACTGGCTTATATTAGATTTGAACTATATTAGTAAAACATAGGGATGGCAATTCTAACCGTTAAACCCGATAACCGTGGATAACCACCCGAATGGATTGGATTTGGATATGAAAATTCGGGTATGGTTTGGATATGGGGAAAAACCGTTTATATTATTCGGTTATGGTTTTGGATATGGTTATAGAGGTCCTCAAACCGTATCCATAACCAAATCCGATCCGATTAGTAAATAATATAATTTATATATAATATAATAGTATAATATATCTATAGATATATAAATATTTGTATATCTATTATTCACCAAACCATTACCTTGAGAATACAAAAGTTGCATTTTGTAAGAAAGTAAAGTTTTGAATCAAAATCAATGCAAACTCAATGGTGCTTATAGGACATAACAAAGACAAGCCAACATCATCAGTGTTTTAATTTTTATACTCAACAAGATTCATTCATTGAATCATTTTATACATCAAATGTTTAATGACGAAATTGATATCTACTAACTTATAATTTCTCAATTAAACAAATATATTTTTTGTATTGACGAAGATAGATATACCCGTTAACCGATGGAGAATCCGTTACCCGGTGGGTATGGTTATGGATAATACCCGATGGTTAATTTGCGGTTATGGATATGGTTATTTTTCGTGGTTATGGGGATGGATATAGCATTTCCGTTCCCGAACCGAACCGTTGTCATCCCTAGTAAAACATTTGGTGTAGTGTCGGACTAAAGAACATGATAACGAAAAACCATATCACATTCATCACCAACAAAGCAATTCATAACAAAAATCATACTTTTTTTTTTTTAATTTATAAAATTTTCATTGAATAAAGATGTACTTCGTCACGTATACAAAAAAAAAATATATATATATATATATACATATACACACACATACACCTTCTGTATGATTTTTATTTGACATACAAACTCAAACTCAGGATCTTCTCCCTTCTTCCAGTAACTGGTGGACTTGTGGACTCGAAACTGGAATCTCGATATCTGTTCTTCGCATACGAGAGAGCTTAACCTTGTGGCCGGAGATAAGGACACGCTAACATTCCTCTCTGCACCCAGCATGTGGAAATACACTTGAGGTGCCCACCCATCCCGCTGGTTTAGGAGAGGGAAGGACTGCAAGTAACAAGTCGAAGCTATGACAATTCCTATAAGACCTCCTGCGAAGACGTCCTGCCAATGATCCAGTAATCATCCACACGAGAGATTCCCAATAGAGCAGCACATAGAAATGGAAGGAATACAATGCAGAGCTTTGCGAATGGCCTGTGTGATCAAACACTTTGATCTTCCAAGACAAATACCATGCAAGAAAACCAAGACCTGCAAGTAAAACTGAAGTATTACACTAGGAAAGTTTTTATGTCCTTCCTTTACAATCTTCTTCTCTCCAGTGCAGATAGCATTGTTAGCGTCAGGATTGTATATATCTATTCCATCAGGGAAAAACCACCACAAGAGTTATGAGAGCAGAATAGAAAAGGCCCAATATGTCATGGTGCAAATCATGAGAAAAAATTTAAACATACATTATTTGATCTACATCAAGTTTGATAGCAAATTCTCTGCACGATTGTAAAAGAAACATAAGCAAATTACCAAAAACGATATGAAAGAGGGTCAGATATTACTTAAAAGGCCCTTCCAATCTTCCTTACGGAACATATAGGTAATAACAAAATGTGAATTCATTAGTCAAGAAGCACCTTAGAGGACATTAAACATATAAATATTCTTCTTAATCTGAAAAACTTCACCATATTAGTATTTAGGGTTTTTATCACAAATGGTCTCTAAAATTGACCCTCACCATCAAGATGGTCCCTGAAATTGAAAATCAATCAATGTAGTCCTTGAAAATAGGTGTTGCAAATCAATGTGATCCTTCCGTCACAATTCCGTCTGTTAAGTGCTGATGTGGTACATAAATGGGTCTCATAAGTCATTTTTTCTCACGAGTGGTCCTTGAAATTGACCCGAGACATCAAAATGGTCATTGAAATTGAAAATCGATCAATGTAGTCCCGCAAGTAAGTGCCCCAAAACAATGTAGTCATTCCATCATAATTCTGTCAAAAATTTTGTTATGTGCTAACGTGATACATAAATGGATCATACAGGTCTAATTAAATTAAAAAATATTACAAATAGGTTTAATAATTTAGTAGTTAATAAAAAGTTGTGAAACCAAAAACCCAATCCTGCAATCAACTTTTTTAATTAATTATTAAACCTACATCATCACATAACAATTTTTTTTTTTTTATAGAATTGTGGCGCGATGATCATATTGATTTGCAACACATATTTTCAAGGACTACATTCATCGATTTTTAATTTAGGGACCATCTTGATGCAGTGGGTCAATTTCAGGGACCATCTTGATGGTGTGAGTCAATTTCAGGGATCATTTGAGATAAAAACGCATAAATCTTATGGGGCCCATTTATGTGCCACATCAGCACTTAACGGAATTTTTAACAGAATTGTGACGGAAGGACCACATTGATTTGCGACACTTATTTTCAGGGACTACATTCATTGATTTTCAATTTCAGGAATCATCTTGATGGTGAGATGGTGAAAGTAAATTTTAAAGACCATTTGTAATAAAAACCCTAGTATTTATATTCCCTGAATAATTTAGAACCAACTATGCCTGAACTAAGTCAGTGCGTAGCTGAAAACAAGGAGCACGAGTGAACTGCATGTGTGTTTCCAAAGCCAGGAATAGGAGCATATTGAATATATAGCCTCCCATATATATTTTGATGTAAGAATCAAATTTACACACATATCTCATAGTCAATACACATGATTGATAGTTTTCACCGCAATAACACCATTAAATTCTTAAATTAAAAAAAAAATTCCCTTAGTATAGTTTTCTTGTAGGCTTCAGGGTTAGGAACAGAGAGTCCATATATGAGGAAAGGAGAGCGGATACAAGAGGGGGTACAAAACAATAATTAAAGTACGACAATATCAAATGAAGCCTTGGATTAGTTACCTTCTGAATGTCATTTCTAAGATGGTCATAAAATCCTCATTGGTGTTTACAAATTCATATCGTTTTTGGTAATTTGCATATGTTTCTTATAGCTGTGCTGTTGTTTTCACTCACTTCATTAACAAGCACAAAGAATTTGCTATTAAGAACTGGCATCCACTGAAAACATTATTAAGAATTTTCTATAATATTCAACTGTTGTGAATGGATGTTCAACTGAAGGAACCAAACCAGCACAAAAAATTCTATGGATTCGGCACAAGTGGTAGCGGGATCCTATCATCTCCACAAATTAATCTCCAGATTATGTTAATTTAGTAAGTTGATAGGATTCTGCTAACTCTTTATTTTTCGTCAAGGCTCTAAAATCATTTTTCTCCTACTTTATGTTGATATTGTTGTCACTGGCATTGACTCTTGCTTACTCCAAAGTTTCATTGATGCCCTTGGTCGTGGATTTGACATTAAAGATCTTGGCCCTGTGCACTATTTTTTGGGCTTACAAGTTCTCTCCCATGGTGGTTCTTTACACATAAATCAGTTGAAGTATGCTCATGATTTGTTACAAAGACACAATCTCCTTCACTGCAAACCGGCATGATTTGGCTGCCAAAGTCCTTCTTTCACAGTCAGCCGGTTCCTTGCTTTCCTCTCCTACTGAATTCTATGAGATTGTTGGCTGTCTCTAATATCTCACTTTAACTCGTCCAGACATCGGTGCTGTAAGTACTGTTGCCCAATTTATGAGTTCACCTTGGGTTCCTCATCTTGTTGTAGCCAAGCGTATTCTTAGGTATGTCAAAGGCACTCTTGATCACGGCTCGTTCTGCCCGCCTTTGTGCTTATTCCAATGCGGATTAGGCTGGTTGTCCGGATACTCGCCATTCCACCAGTGGTTATCTTATATATTTGGGTTCAAATCTCATCTCTTGGTGCTCAAAAAAGCAACCTACTATTGCACGGTCTAGTGTCGAATCCGAATATCGCTATTTAGCTCAGTCATGTGCTGAGACTACATGGTTGTCTTATCTGTTATATAAGCTTGGAGTCCCACTCCACTTTTGGTGTTTCTCTACTGTGATAATCTTAGTGCTACATACATGGCTGCCAATCGGTCTTTTGTGCTCGTACTCGCCATATTGATCTTGACTATCACTTTGTCCATGAAAAAGTAGCATTGGGCAGTCACCATTCCCTCTATTTACCAGCCAACTGATGTACTCACCAAGCCTTTTCATCAGCCGCGTCATCGCTTACTTTGCTACAAACTTGTCCACCCAAGGCCGTCCAGTTTTCTAGGGGGGTTGTGTTAGTGGAATCCTATCATCTCCACAAATCTCTAGATTAATGTGGTTGTTGATAATTGGATTATTACTTAAGCGTTGATTAACGTGCTTATTTCTTATTGGTGATACATCATTTGGTTTAATATTTTGGTCTCTGTAACATTACACATGAATTAATTGTAATTACTCCACAATTCTCTAGAATAAGTTAAGTTTAGTAAATTGTATAGGGAAATGAATCAATTTTAATTAGTTGATTCATCAAATGTAACTCTGAAATGAATCAATATCCACAGCTGAAGTTGAGAACATTAGTGCTTCAGAAGCCACTGCACATGCAACATGGCTAAAGTTTGTTCTAGAAGACTTAGGTGAGTTTCAGACATAAGCAACTCCTCTGCATTGTGATAATACATCTGCAATAGCAATCACCAAGAATCCCATCTTTCTCCAAAAAATCAAACACATTAACATATGATATCACTTCATCAAAGAAGCATTGCAGCAAGGGACAATTGATTTGAAGTACTATCCAACCAAGGAGCAATTGGCAGACATTTTTACCAAGGCTTTGGCAAAGGGTCAGTTCAACAAGCTCAGAGAGATATTTGGAGTGAAATTAGTTCATCAATTAAAGGGGAGTGTTAAATTATAATTGTATGAACTGATTCTGGTTTAATACCTTGGCTTATATGCAAAGTAGTAGAAAATCTGTCATGTTTAAGTTGTTAAATAGAACTGCAAGATGTCTAAACCTAGTAGGCTGATTAGGTAGATGGCTAGGATGGCACGATGTAAAGAGATTCTCTCTCTCTATGTAACCGTTGGAGAACAAAGCCAGTGATTGGCTCATTCACACAAATGTATTCGGTGGGAAAGATTGAATGAAATAGTTAGGTCATAGCCTCTGTAACTTTTATGAAGTTCTCTCTTCATTCTCTGCTGCTTCTCTTTCATTTTTGTCACTCTTTTTATTGATTCTGTGTACCTCAATCTCTTTAAAATACCATTCCATTTTCAATATATTCTTCAATATTCTTCTGAGCACTCTCCATCCTGTACCCATCGGAGAAAATGTAATGGAGGTGGCTTCATATGACACGACAAGGGAGGTCTCGGTTGCGATATTATTGGAGAAAACAGCCTCTTGTTGCTTAAGGATAACGCGTGCCATTTTGGGCGTAGTTGCCATAATGACTGGCTTTGAAACGATTTTCAGGCTAAAGAGTGGGCCACGGATTTTGGATAGCTTAAACAAGAATTCATTTATGCCGCTGCTTCTGAGTTGAGGAAGGTTGCCGAGTATCCGCCATCCAACGGGCCCTGGAGTTTTTTCCAACTTTCATTTTTGCAACCATGGACCAGACGAGAGATGAAAAAATATGCAGCAACTAGTAACAAAGCAATGATCATGCAGAGAGGGAAGGCTTCCATTTTTGCTACTTTTTTTTTCTCTCGCTAGGTATTTTCTCCTCTCTTACTGCAATCAAACTCTCAGAAAGAGAGGAGAAAAAAAAAAAAAAAAAAAAAAAAACAAACTAGTGCTGCCCATGACCAAACTCTGCTTGGTTTTAATTCTAAATACATCATCCATTCTCACCAAAGACGAATCCGAACCAAATTATTATAGCTAACCAATTGTAAAGCTTAGCCAGCCCACTGCCCACCTTTATGTAGATAATATCATGTGATTTAAAAAAGAAAAAGAAAAGTACGCCATCCATTCTCTAAATTAGAGTAACAGTTACTACACAATCGCTATAACATCTGTTGATTAACAGTTGTTATATTGATCTTATTTCCAACACTAGGTATCACAGAACATTACAGGCAAACAGAAGTTGAGAGTCTAGGTTTGGGGATGGCGATGATACTCTTGGCTTTTTGAATTGTAGTCCCAGCAAATTCTTCCATATTGTCCACGACTCCAGGAGGGCATTCCCACTCAAAGGCATGGAGAAATGCTGCCAAGTAAAAGTGCACCGTGCGATGAGCCAGCGGCCATCCTACACAGATCCTTTTTCCACACCCAAATGGCAGTAGATTGAAGTCTTGGCCTTTCACATCAAACTTCGAACCAATAAACCTTTCGGGTTTAAATTTGCAAGGTTCTTCCCAAATGCTTGGATCTCTACCAATCCCCCAAATGTTCACCACCGCAACCCAGTCCTCAGGAATATGATACCCAGAAACCTCACAAGCCTCATTTGGGCGACGACCAATGAGTGGGGCTGCTGGGTGGAGTCGGAAAACTTCTTTCACTGCTGCTTGAAGGTAAGGCAAATTCGCAATGTCGCTTTCTTCAACAAACCTGTCCTTTCCAACAACTTGGTCCAGCTCCAGAACTGTTTTCTTGTGTACACCGGGATTTCTGAGGATCTCTGCCATTCCCCACTCGACAGTGCTTGTAGTTGTGTCCGTGCTTGCAATGAACATGTCCTGCAAAATAAAAGTCAAGACCAATTCTTAATTTCTTAAACTGAATCGATTTCAAATTGGTTTGATTTGTTACACAATCACTAGTTCCAAAAGCCTAACAGCCACCGGACCCAAAAGCTAAAACTGTTAAAAACAATGGGCCAAGAATGTATATCAAGCTTATGTATTGACTTACCGAAATCAAGCTTTTGATCATGTTTCTAGAAAGTGTTCTTAGGTCATCATCTTTATCACTTCTATAGTTCAATAATGCATCTAACATGTCCCCTTTCTCCTCCTTAGTAGTATTGTTGATTCCAATTTCCCTCTCTTTCAACCTCTCGTCGATAAGTTTCTCAAAGCGTCATATTTCTGAAAGATCGCCAATGTTCTACGTTTGAGCCCTTGAGGATCAACAAGCTTGAATAATGGGAAGAAATCAGCAACATTGCCCATGCCGAGAAGTTTTATTAGTTCTTTTAATGATTGTTTCATTTCTCTCCCTTCTTTTGTTGTGTATTCAAAAAGGCTCTTACTGCATGTAAGGTTACTTATAATGTTGGCTATGGTGATGAAAACCCATTCTGCAATGTTCACCGGATTCTTTGACAAAGAAGCTGAGTAGAGCTGCTTCAGTAATCCATGGACCTACAAACAATTGAATGAATAAACAAATTCAGATTTCTAATTTTCTGCGAGTATCAATATAAATATCAATATAAAATTGAAAATTTCTTTTTCCAATATTTAAAAATTTCTTACTCCCATATTTGTTTGTGTATTAAATTTGACGATTATTGACCAAAAAAAAAGCAAAAAAATAAAATAAAATTTGACGATTGTCCCAAATACTTAAGAACATATCCTCAACATATAGGAGAGTACTTTATTATAAGAACGAATTGAACTTTGAGTCTAGTTACGTGGTGTCACTGATACACTCGTGTATTTCACTACTATTAATTATAGCACATAGATTAGTATCAAAACACGGCACTAAAACGGTCAAAATAAAAAAATTTCTCTTGTCAACAACGTTCGATATAGTCAGAAGTGTTGTGACACTGTTTTTAGTTATTTCAAAAACACTTCTCAGCAGCCCCAATCACTAGAAACAGAAACGGAATTAAAAATCCAGTGTAATAAGTGTACCTCATATATCAAATTAACAGATACTACTGCAATTAGTTATGTGCCAAGATGCTTGAATGGTTTCAATAAAGTAATATAACAAGATCGAGCAGGCAAAAGTTAAGATGACGCAAATTAACGAACCTTTTGCTTGCGAAGTGGTGTAAAATTGTCAAGGGCTCTAGAAGAGAAGACATTTTCATTCAATATTCTTCTGAACACTCTCCATCGTGTACCCATGGGAGAATATACAAGGGAGGTGTCATCATATGACACGACTTGGGCGGTCTTGTTGGCGATATGACTGGAGAAAACAGCCTCCTGTTCCTTGAGGATAAGGCGTGCCATTTCTGGCGAAGTTGCCACAATGACCGATTTTGGACCCAATTTCAGGCTAAAGAGCGGGCCATGAATTTTGGATAGCTTAAACAAGTGTTCATGTATTTTGCTGCTGCTCAATTGAAGAAGGTTGCCGAGTATCGGCCATCCAACAGGTCCTGGCGGTGAGTTTTTCCAATTCTCATATTTGCCGCCGTGGACGAGACGAGTGATGAAAAAATATGCAGCAACTGATAACAAAGCAATGATCACGCAGAGAGGGAAGGCTTCCATTTTTGCTATACGTTTTTTTCTCTCTCTAGGTCCTCTTATTGCAATCAACTCCCAAAAAGGAGAGAAAACAAAACAAAAACAAACAAACGAAGCATCTTTCTTTGTGCAGTTGTCCAATGCATGCTCTCTTTCTCTGATGCGTGTAACGCTTTCTGGTAGAAATTGTGCTGGTGATGACAAGTTTACAGTATGCATGCAATAAGGTGATTCTGGATAAACAAAGACAAATAGGGTGTAGAAGCCTAGGAGGACTACGTAGTTCACCGCCACGTGACCTCGTGGTTTTTTTTTAATTTATTATTAGCAAAGGTCACACAAATATTACTTTTATTTTTATTTTTCTCAAATATTGTTTAATTTTTTTTTTTTGGTAGGAGTTATGCAGGCATCGGTCGAAAAAAGGTGTTGCCAATTATGGAGAGAGAAAGAGAGAGAGCGAGTTTAAAGGGTTGTGATATGGAGACATGTGAGGTTTAGAAAAGAAAAAAAAAAAGTGGTTTGTTTTAAATTACTTTCATGCCCCCATTTTGTTTCTTTCCTCCTATTTTTTATGTATTAAAGGTTATAATTTGTAATTTCATTAGTTTTTTTTGTTGACAAAGTGAATTTTATTATTATGTAGTTTAGATTATTTTATAGCTTTCTCGGCCTTTTGGCTATGATCAAGTTTAGTTTAGATTATTAAGCAGTGGGGAAGTGGGAGAATTCGAAACTGTTACATTAATTTAAGAGATGATGAGTTTTAAACTTGGTGTGGAGCAAAAAATAATTAAGAAAATTATGGAGGCAACACGTGTACTTTTGGGTAAAAATAACAAAATTACACTTGAGGCACACTAGGATTCCCACGCGTATGCAACGGACAATAACAACTCAATCAAGGAAGGGTCAAAGGTGATCAAAATGGTATTTATTCAAAACCCTCTCATCACTCCTCATCAAATTCTCACTCAAAAGGTAACTCCTAATTTTCCTATTCAATTTGTGATTAATTGCCAACTTAATTGCAAGATATTATTTCACATAATATCTTGCAATTAGGCTTAAAATTTGACCATATGTGGCCGGCCCCTATTCTCCAAATAGGGCTGGTCACTCCCCCTATAAATGGTCATGCTTTCCCACTAAAATGCTAGTTGATTCTATCCCCAAAAATTCCTAAACACTTTCTCTCTCAAATTCTAACTTTGTCATAAGAGATTCTTCAGCCAAAGCCCCACCATTCATCGTGGGTGTGTGAGGCTTTTGGCCTTAATCTTAGGTGTTATTATTTTACAGGTGCATTTTCGTCAAAGGAGAAGATGGCGGAAATTTGCATCCACAAATTGGTGCTTTCATTGAGAGTTTGATTTACACGCTCGATGAAGACTCTCGCATTCAAAGTTTCTCATTTCTCGTTCGTTCATAAATTTTTCATACTTTCTTGTTCCTAGAATTTTTAAATTCTTTGAATAGAGGTAAGGGAAAAATACAACGACGAGAAATTCGAAAACCACGACGAATGGCACTTCCTACGTTCAAAGATCTGGATCAAATGATGGAGGACGACACGTAGTCCCACCACGACGATCCACGAGGCTTAACGCAATGGCAAGAGCAGCAACTTTGCCACCAAGGAGCACCACCACTATGGCAACCACGAGGACCATCGTGGCAGTGGGGAGTGGATCAGCTCCATGGCAGCGGGACCATCAGGCCACTGCCTAAGAGACGCAATCCCTGGAGGTAGCCTAGGCCCAAGAGCAAGCCCAGGCCCAGATGTCAGCAGAAGCAGCCTGGCACGCCCAAGCCCACACTATAGAGCAGCGCCAAGCCCAGGCCCACGCCATTTTGTAGTGCCAAGCCCAGGCCCGCGTCGCACAGTAGTCGGCTCAAGCAGCGCCGAGGAAAGAGGAGGCCCAGCGCACGCGCACTTTCGCTGCCCCAGCCCATGCCAACGGTCCAGCCAACTCCCGTGACCTGACCCGTTTCTACGATCCAGCCATCTCCCGTGGCCCAACCCACTTCCGTGGCCCACCAAGGAATCCCAACCGGTCCAAAATCGGTTCAACCGTCCCGACTTCATATTTCTGGACCGACGGAGGTATTTTCACCTTATTTCTTCGCAGATTTGACATATCCAAACTCAAATCTTGCGCCCAGAGTCCATTACAGTTCACTACTCAAGGAAATGTATACTGTCCAAGCTCTTCCACCCCAAATGGTGAACAACACTTGTCTCAACAAGTCATAGAGTTGACAAGTGCCCTCGCGCAACAGACTACCTTGGTGAATTAGCTCTTGCAACATACCGAGATGCAGCGTGCCTTAGACGAGCATACATTCACAGTTGGGGCCACACTCTGATAATCCACATGAGCAACCTTCCAGGTAAAGTGTTCATTTGCGGCTAGGCCCGCAAGGGGCATCATCCACCTCACATTGGAGTAAACAGCACAACGGACGGATAGAAGCAGTCACTCAATCCGGCTCAAGTTCAATCAGCAGCCTGCAAGTAACCCACTCGTCTGCTAGGAACGCACTATCTGCATCGCAGCCGAAGCATAGATGAGCCGAGCACATGGAAGAGAAGCCTAGACCAACAAGTCACAACCGGGGGCAGCTGGAAGCTCCGCTGCCCCACTAGAGGAAAATTCAAAAAGAACTTTAATGGCTCCTCACCGAACGAATGCGTGATTTCCAGCGCAACGAAGCTACTGGCGAGGCGATCTGACGAGACATAACCAACATAAGTGGGTCACCTTTCATTGACAAGTTCGAGCAGGACTACCCCACATAGATTATCGAATACAAAGATTACTTCCGTTCCAACAAACGTAGCAGCTCAGCCTAATGGTGCACCGAGGGTAGACGAGTACCAGAATGGCACACCAGCCCAACTACCAAGAACCGGGGGCATGTCTTATTCTCAACACTCCAGACGATTCAATACTAAAGCAGCATATCACCAGTAAACGAGCATCACGGGCCTAGTGGTTCAATTCTTCCTGCTGCGCATAACCTGGCCCAAGCCAGCCCCAACTCTGCGCTCACAGTCGTGTCTACCTACTCCACGGCTTCTGGCAACCCTTGACCTATCACCATAGCTCCTAACCATGTCGATTTTGCACCACGTATCCCAGCCCTGCCAATTTTGCCATGTGGCTCCTAATTAGGCCTTGGAAATGGGTCGTGTCTGTTGTATTCTTGTCATTTTCGTGTAACACCTGTTATCTTAACGGGTCGTGTCGTGTCACACCCGTTATCTTAACGGGTCGGGTAAAGTGACCCGACCCATTAAGAATTTTTTTTTTTTTTCTTAACACATTGCCACATAAATATTACTTCAAAACATTAAAACACATTTGTCGTTTAAGTACTACATCTACACTCGAAAATAAGAGCGTAATAAAAAAAAATACATACACTACTTATCTATTACAAATATGAAATGTGCAAGGATATGCAAAATGAAAGTTTTTGTTTTCAAGGTTGTGAAGTCTTTCTCAAAATATTTTAAATTGAAGATCGAATTCATTCATTGTATTCATATAAGGTCAATGAGTGTAGCTGTAAAAAATCATCAAAATCGGAGTTAAAATAACAGTTAAATCGTGATTTTTCGTTTATAATCGTCGAAAAGTTTTGTCTCGTTACTTGATCTTTGAATGTTTTTTTTTTTTTTCTGCAATTTTTTGCTGATGTGATCTCGAAGCATATACAAACAAGTTTGATGGTTGGGATCATTGAAATTAGTTTCATAGAATTCGTATCCCATCAAAACGATAGATTCACTAACACTTAGAGTTTATTTATACTTTCATTAAGTATAACATAAGATTTTGTGGTATCCACTTGTGTAAATATTTTAAATTGAAGATCAAATTCATTCATTGTATTCATATAGAGTCAAGGAGTGTAGCTGTAAAAAATCATCAAAATCAGAGTTAAAATAACTGTTAAATCGTGATTTTTCGTTTATAACCGTCGAAAAGTTTTTGTCCCGATACTTGATCTCTGAATGTTTGTTTTTTTCCAATTTTTTGCTGATGTGATCTCGAAGCATATACAAACAAGTTTGACGGTTGGGATCGTTGAAATTAGTTTCGTATAATTCGTATCCCATCTAGTTCAATGGTGTGTGTGTGTGTGTGTGTGTGTATTTATATATTTATTAAGTAGATCATCATGTGTCATAAACTCCCTTTTCACCTATATTTCCCTCCCTTTTCAGTTTCACCCATCTTTCCCTCTCTTTTTTGTTTCCTTTTTTTATAATTTTCTTTTTTCCCTCCCTTTTTCTTCAAAGAGCTGATGCATATTAATTATTATAGTTTTTAGGGGTATAAAATTTAACTTAAAATTTAATATATATATATATATATATATAATTATTATAGTTAATATTTTGGGGGTATAATTATTATAGTGACACACCCCGACCGAGATCAAGGCATGCTGGTCGTCACATGAGAGTGACGTAACCATATGCACAATGCGAAAGCGTTAAGATATAGAAATTACGAATGAATAAAAACCAAACATCCAGAATGGCTAGAAAAAAATTGAAGTGTTAATACACTTTCAGGGCATAATTAAGTCTAAGTCCAGTCAAGCATAGAAATTACTAAATTAAACGGTATCCAAGATTCCTACATGGATGATGTGCTGTCAGAACTTCCACCAGAATCCTCATGAGCCACCAACAAAAGCTACCTAATACCTGGAGGGGGGCAAAACAAAGCTGAGTGGGTCAGTAAAACAACGCTTATATGAAAACCTTATTTTTTTCCTTAGAACATACTAACCCCTCGCCGTAAAACAAGTATAGCTTTCCCAGAAACTAGAATATGTAAATATAACTCAAAACATGTTCAGTATATCAAGATTCATATTTGTATGTAGGTCATGTATATGCTATGCCCAATATCACAATATATCAAATAGTAAGCCAGGTGATGCAATTCAATATAAATCATCTGCTAGCCGAAGTCACCTGACGTGATCTATACGGCAGAAACTATAGCTCATTACAATCATATCTTAATCTCATATCTCATCATATGTATACATATCTGCACACAAGTCGGTACCACCTCACGTGGTCTGACCGACAGGCTAGGTGTATAAATGAATACGCTCAAGTGCTACAATCACATGAAGGCTATGCGCTAATCGTGGGTTACCTACAAGTCGAACCCACTGAAAGTGGTCTATACGACAGGCTATGCACCTATCTTGGATCCAAGGTGAGCGTGTGGTGCGGGAGGAGAACGATCATGTGAAGCTATGCCCCTAACTCTGGGCGAGAGCACTAACACCGGGGTGCAGATTATGAGCTCTATTATATCTCCTCATCATCATCATCACATCTTATAATCATTACCAACATAATATACTCACCTGGGGCTTACCTGGGCCTTCGCAGCACCATGCAACAATATGCATAATTATGATAATGCATATACTAAAATATGATGCAAGTATGGCATGACATTTAAAACACATTTCCTTTAAATACATTTTTTGGGAAAAATGTCAAGTGTGTGTGTGTGTGTGTGTGTGTGTATTGAAAATAACTACCCACTCATTGATATGTAGTCGGGTCGTAACCCCCACGTCTAGCCTGGCTACGCTCATCCTCCGGATAGGTCTCACCTATATGAGAAATAGCTATAACAACGTTATTTTAAGCATATATACTATTCTAGCTAATAACTTCTCATACTTTGCTCAACTTGGGTATATAAATATACCACAATGATCTACACAATCTCAGGATCATCCCCATATTTTTAAAATAATTTTTCACCTTCCCACGCACCGTCGAGTGCACGGACCTACGCGCCCCCCACGCGCGGCCACGTGACAGTCACACTGACGGCGTCAGTTAACGCCGTCAGGAATATCCCGGGAATATTCTGTCAAATCCTAATGGTAACTGTTAAACTTAACTAACTGCGTTGGAATATTCCATCAGACTCGACAGAATATTCCGTCGTCTTCAACCTTAGGACTCCGGCGACAGTCGCCGTAGCCAGAAAACTGGGGATTTTTAAAACTTTGATTTCTCACTCGTTTTTCAAACAAATTTCATGCAATTTATATCAAAATGAAGCTCTTAACTTGTAGAACACATTCATACTAATTTGAAGCTCTAAAAGTCATGGGATCTCACCGGGGAATTTCCACAAAATCCGGCCAAGCTTGAAATTCACGATCTTGACATCCAAAACCACCAAACGACACACTCTGAGCTTCCTTAGGACCTCATTAAGCTCCATGTGAGCTTGAAATTTCCAAAAACATCCATAATTACGTGTGTATGTACAGTGCACAAGTTGGAGGTTATGAGAAACTAGGGTTTTCGAAGGTATCCTTACCTGAAATGGGTACCAATCAACTCGTCTGAGCTTCACAAACACAATGGTGCCTTCTTTGACCACGATCTGTGAAGTTTCAAAGGGTTTTGGGTGTCGTCTGTACAAGAGAGAAGAGTGAGAGAGAGTGAATCCGAGAGAGAAAGAGAGAGAACACGGGAGAGGAGAGAGAGAGAGTGAAAGGTGTATGGGTATTTGTGTGTGGTCCTAAAGCCACCAACCAAAACTAAGAAAAATCTTAGTTCTAATTGGGTCACCCATACCAAATAATTAGACCAAATCATATCACACACACATCATTCAACGTCCGAGGGTATTTTCGTCTTTTCATATTTTAAAAAACAATTTCCCGGGACTGGCTGTCACAACCTACCCTCCTTATAGAAATTTCGTCCCCGAAATTTACACACAATGCCATCCACTAATACTCACAAAACAATCTTGGGTACATCTCTCTCATCTGATCCTCTGTCTCCTAAGTAGTTTCTTCTACTGAATGATTCCTCCACAATACTTTAACCAACTATACAGTCTTATTTCTCAGAACCTTTTCTTTCCAATCCAATATAGTCACTGGCTCCTTGTCATAAGTCAAATCTGGATTAATTTCCAAAGGTTGAAGAGATATCACATGTGAAGGATATGAGACATAGTGTTGAAGCATTGAAACATGAAACATGAAACACATTATGCACCTTAGACAATTCAGAAGGTAACTCAAGCCTGTAAGCAACCTCACCAACTCGCTAGGTGATCCGATATGGTCCAATGTATCTAGGGCTTAACTTACCCTTCTTCCCAAAACGTACTACACATTTCCATGTTGAAAGCTTCAAAAACACTAAATCATCTACATTGTACACCCTGTCAGTAGCATGTCTGTCAGCTAAACTCTTCTGGCGATCCTGGGCCGCTTTCAGATTAGTCTTAATCACCTGAACATTCTGAGTAGTTTTCTCTACTAACTCAAGGCCTACCAACACTCGCTCGCCTACCTCTGACCAACATAACGGAGTCCGACATGCCTTGCAATAAAGCGCCTCAAATGGCGCCATACCAATACTCGAATGGTAACTGTTGTTATAGGTAAACTCCATCAAATCTAGCTTATTATGCCAACTGTCACCAAACTGCATCACAGAAGATCTTAACATATCTTCCAAAGTCTGAATTGTCCTCTCTGATTGACCATTTGTCTGAGGATGATATGTTGTACTATAAAGCAATCTCGTGCCAAGAGCTTCTTGAAAAGCTACCCAGAACTTAGAAGTAAATCTAGGGTCTCGATCTGAAATAATACCACAAGAACTCCATGGTACTTCACCACCTTCGATAAGAACAACTCAGCTAATTTGTTCAAAGAATACTTTTTCCTTACTGGAATAAAATGCGCTGACTTGGTAAGCCGATCTACAATCACCCAAATACCATCATAACTGCTCCATGTATGAGGAAGCTTGTACAAAAAATCCATAGTAATATTTTCCCATTTCCATTGTGGAACAGGAAGTGGCTGCATTAACCCAAAAGGCTTTTTCCTTTCAGCTTTCACTTGCTGGCAAATAGCACATCTACTAACATACTCTGCAATTTCTCTCTTCATACCCGGCCAATAATAAAATGGTAGTATGGTATGGTACATCTTAGTACCTCCTGGATGCATGGCATATGCTGAAATGTGCGCTTCATCTAAAATTTCTTTCTTTAATTCCTCATTATTCGGCACATACATCATACTCTCTTGCATAAGCATGCCATCCAAATCTCGAATTCGGAGATCTTTCTTTTTCCCTTGATTCCTTAATCGAATTAATTCTTGAATTTCCTCATCATTCATCTGGGCTTCAAGTATCCAATTAATCAAAATAGGCCTAACTTGGAAACTAGCAAGCAAGGCTTCTTCTCCTTCTGCCACAGCTTCTTCTTGTTCTTCCAATTCCAATTTCACTCCAGTAGACCTCAATTTTACAAGAAGAGGAACACGAGAAGCATACAAAGCACTGATCTGACCTTGGGATTTCCTACTCAAAGCATCAACCACTACATTAGCATGTCCAGGGTGATACTTAATCGTGCAATCATAATCACTAAGCAACTCTAACCACCTCTGTTGCCTAAGATTAAGCTCCTTCTTAATGAAAAGATACTGGAGGCTCTTATGATGTGTGAAGATCCTACACTTTTCACCATGGTCTAACTGAATCTCCCACAGGATCAATGGAAGAATTAGTTGATTGTCAAATCAATCCATAAACATCAAAACATCATCACAACTCCACATATACCAAAATAGCTCTCATCAGAAGCTTATAGTAATTATCCCGTTTGCATCTGGATATGGTAGGCAATTATAACCATTCAACTATTCCTTGATGATTCAAAGTAATATCACAATGATACTCAAAGAGGTCAACTATAATGGAATAAGGAAAACCAAAAATATTTAGGGTAGAAACCATCTGTACTACGATGCTCAGTAGTTACGTTTTTCACAACTGGGATAATACTTGATAGTGCAATCATAGGCGTCAATTTAATCATTCCAATGTTGCTGCCAGAAACTTACTCTATCCAAAGTTTGATCACATATAAGATGGTTCATTTTTAATGGTTCCATTACTAGGGACCATAAGTGTTACCCCATCACGATGCATCCACACAACCAACCTCTGAGGAAAACATCACCATAGATTCCGAAATTCTCGATGCTATCTAAGGACGTAAAATCGTATTTGAAGGAAAGGGCAACACTTAAGCTACCAGAAATCTTTATTCACCACTCATTTCCCACACTAAGACAACTTCTTCGGTCAACAGTGATGAAGAACACTATAGTCGAAAGATCGCCCATCAATAGTCGATAACCTCAATAAGCCCAAGAATATCTTAAATCTCACAACCCTTTGTGAGGATTTCGACCTTCATCCTTAAACTCTTATTGGAATGAGAAAAGAATACCGTCTGTGGAGATCACACCTTCCAAAATAAGTACCAATCTAAATAAAACTGGTGTCTGAGGAAAACAGCTTCAACCATCCCTTAAAGAAGTGACTAAATTCTAGGTAAAATTCCAAAGTTCGAAATTCTCTAAATAGGACTTAGTTGAATAAATTCCTTAATCAATAAACTTTAGAACATAACGTCTGAACAAAGCCTCGTTCGTGCTCACGCACTACCTTCTCGAGCATCATCGGCAATATCATAAGATTCCTACTCCACAATCTCAATCATCCAAATACCTGATTACAATGCCCTTCTGTAAATCACATACTATCTAGCATTCATAACCTTTTGGAGAGACTTCCCAAAGCTTGGAAATGAAACGTATAACACGGTGAAATATAATTATATCCAGCTAGTAATATGTTCTGATTTCTGCTTACTTGAACTAGTATAAGAGTCCAACAATAGCTCTCTCATAATGCCATCATCCTCTGGAACAACTAATAAGAAACTGTGGTTGCCCAGGAAGTTAAACTGTATATCCTCAAACATTCTTCTGCTCTAACCAAAGGCAGACTCGCCTAAACTGAGAATTTCCTTCAATCATATCAAGTGGAGTCTCGACTTTAATTCCTTTTATATCTCCACACTTGATTGGATCATGAATACAGACTTTTAAATCACAAGGTGAGAGAAATTAATAACAACTCACCTTTATATCTTAGCTGATCCACCGATGCTTTGTCGTCGAAATTTTAGCGCCCACTTAAGGAAAGAAAAACATCGCCAATACTTTAAGCTTTAGGGCTAGAAGAATACAACTTCCCACTTAAGCAAAGCGACCACCAATTGAAACACCACATGAGCATAGCCTAGGTTCAACACCATAATTATTTATTCTCCCATTCTCAACATATACAAAATATTTCGCACTAAGAGTGTACAATATTACTTCCCAAGTCCAATCATACACTGAAAGTGATCTTCCCAATGTGTTTTTCCGTTAAATACTACCACTTTAGCACCATCGTCACAGGAGACTATCCTAGAGTCTTAACAAGGTAGACTTCGCAAAAATTTCAATAGGTGATATTCTAACCAATACTGACAAGGAATCAAACTACTCTGAGATTCCAATCTCAACGTTTAATATTGATGGCTAGAGGATAAGTATTGAATCGATTAGTAAAGCATCTGATAACATCCAATAATATGTTAACCCAGATTTAGGCCATCCACTTGCCTCTACATCTATCCTTAAAAAAAAAATTCTTCACTTTAATTCTAAGGACATTCGCCAAGTGCTCTTCTAAAACATCAACAAGTTGACCAAATTACCACAACTTAAAGAAGCTAACATATTTTCTCGTAATCGACAAGGTGGCAAAATCCAAATATTAGACACGAAAACCAAGAATGCTCACATCACGCGTGTGATGAACGCAATACTGCCCAACTTATGCTCTGATACCAAACTGACACACCCCGACCCGGAATGTCCACTAGGACTCCGAATCGAGCTGTGCTGGCTGACACCTGGAAGATGACGAAGCCAAAAAGTGATGATATGGAAGAATGCTAATAGATTTAAACCTAAAGGTGCCTAACTATCAGAGTGCGCTGTCAGTGGGTATGGACCCAATTCACATGCGTTGTCAGAGCATAAGTAAAGTACAGTAGTGTGGGTAGAGATCATACACCACCTGAACTGAGATATGCCACGAGTCCTTGTCGATAAAGAAACTATGCTACTAGAACCTGGAGGGGCGCAAAACAAAAAGCGTGAGTGGGCAAAAACAAAGTTTTACAAAATCACTTCGATATAAAAGTTATAACCCCTTGCCGTAAAAACATATATACTTCCCCAAAAATATATATATACTTACTCATACTGAAAACCAACATTCAAATATTGCCATGTCCGAATAAACCATATCCAATATCAAAGCATGCAACAAATATCATCAAAGTCAATCAAGTGATATCTCAATGCATATCATGCCGGCAATGCATATAAGTCAGCCAGAGTCACCTCTAGTGACCTCTACGACTGAATCTATGGCTCCTCAACCAAATCCTCAATTCATCTCTCAATCAATAACCTGCACCCATGTCAGAACCACCTGTAGTGGTCTGTACGACAAGCTGGGTATATAAAAACGCTCTGTGCTACGGTCACATGAAGGCTGGCGACGAATCGCGGGTCATCTACAAGTCGGAACCACCTATAGTGGTCTGTACGACAGGCTGGCACCTGCCTTGGATCCAAGGTGAGCGTACGGTGCAGGAGGTGAACGATCACGTGAAAGCTAAGCCTTACTCTGGCGGAGCACAAACCCCGATGTGCAGGTAAATGAGCCATATACTAATCTCATCGATATCACCACAATCATCATATCGAAAGTACATACTTACCTGACTTACCTGGCGGCCGCAGTGCCTCAACATAATCACATAACATATATATATATATATATATATATATATATATATATATATATATATATATATATAGCATTCGACATGGCATTCAATTTCACAAAATCATTTTAAAACGTATTTCTGGGAATTAACCAAGTATATATATATATACAGAAAACAAAAGCCCACTCACCTGGAGTCCACGCTACAACTCCCTAGAACGAGTACTGAAGCGTCTCGAACGATCGGCGCCTAGAACAATTATTAAATCACATCTCAGAATACTTGTCGATAAAACACATAACTCACATAAAACACATCCTCAAGGGCATTCAAGAGTGATTCAAGACTCATTGACCATAAGTCAACCGTCGATCCAAAGATTGACGATAAGGTCCACAGCCCTACATAACTCAATCCAGAAGATCCGCATATCAGATTTCCCATTCGTAACTTCTCATGATTCACATTATGCTTATCGAACAACATACTAAAGTTTCGTTATGATCCAACGGTTGGATCTCCGCCAATTTCCAAAAGCGAATGGCAATTAACCTTTTATTTTATGAACTTACAAATCCAATTTGGGAAGATCCATACGTCGGATTCCCGATCTGCAAGTTCCCACATTCTTCAAATATTAAGTACTACAACGTATCAAAGTTTGGTGACGATCCAACAGTTGGATCATCAATTCACATTTTTACCTAACCACGAATCGTAAAGAATCTGGCTCAACGATCCACTTACATCCAACCACTATCAAAACTGAATTCAGGATATCAAACATAGCCTAAAAATAACATTGACGACCCACTGGCCACGCGCCGCTACTTGCGCCGCCGTGGGTGGCAGTCGGCCGTCCCGGCTCGCCGGAAAATTCAACTTTCTCCAAAAATTCTCAAAATTTGAAGAATTGAAGATCTCAAAGAGTAGAACAACTTTCATACCTGTGACCAAGGCCGATTTGGCCCGAAAAAGCCTCAATTGGTCTCGAATCAGCCGGAACCCTAAAATAGGTGCACTGAAATTCGCGGTCGCCGGTGCTCCGACGCCCCTATAACTGACTGGGCTTTGCTTAAGGGCTCAAGGGAAGTATAATGGTGGTGGAGATCGACGGGATTCGCTTCAGAAATAGTGGATCGCCGCCACGGGACTCACAGCTACCCTCGCTGTTCACCATGAAATCGGGACAAATTGCATCGTTTTGTCAGAGTACCACGAAGAAGAAGAGCCGTGTTGATGGTGGCAGGGGATGGGGTGTCCTAATTCGCCAGAGGAATGGTGCAAAACCATCGAAAAATCACACTGGGAGGCCGGGTTTTGAAACGGGTCGCGCGGGTCGAAGGGGAACTCTGCCGGTTCCTCTCCTTCTCTCCTTCCTCCTTTCCCCTCCTTTCCCTTCTCTGATTCATCCTTAACCTCTCACTTCTTTCTAATTGGCTAGCAACCCTCTCATTTCCTCTTCCCCGATTGGGCCTTCCTTCTCTTCTGTTTCTCTTCATCCCCTCTCTTTTGCTGCCATTAGGCAGCTTCCCTTCTCTTCTTCTTCTTCTTTTTCTTTATTTTCCTTTCCTTTCATCTCCACCATCCATCCCATTTTTCTTCAAATCTGAGCCATACACGTGGTTCCATCAGATTGATTAATTTACTAGAATACCCCCAACTTCAAACAGTAATATATTCTTCGATATAGCTCCAAATTATGAACCGCTTACGCTCACGCATCCGTAGTGATGAGTACTACGAGAATATGCCAAGAAAACAAAACTTAGGTGGCACGACACCATAATTAACCTCAGTCAACACACGAGCCTTGAAGGGCAATTTCGTAAAATCACTTATTAAAATTTTATACAATTGTAAAATCAGGGACGGGCTGTCACAAGTTATTTTTTAAAATATGTTAATAATTATGTGGGTAATTATCTTTTTGCTATAATTTTTGTGAGGGTTTTTATCACAAATGGTCCCTGACATTGATCAAAGACATCATTTTGGTCCCTGACATTGAAAATCAACATAAATGGTCCCTGAGATTGATCAAACACATCACAAATGGTCATTCCGTTAAAAACTATTTGGGCAATTTTCAAAGCTTCGTAACTCAATCGTTTCTTAACCAAATTCGACCCATAATATATCAAAATGAATATAGGAAAGTGTAGAACAAGATTATACCATTTGGAAGCCCAATGGTTGCCGGAGATGGCTGGAAAATATCCTCAAATGTGACTGGTCCGCAGAAAAACAGGAATACTTGCCGAAAACTGGGTAAACTTTAAATGTTCATAACTTCTTCAATACTCAACGAAATTGAGTGACTCAAAAATGAAAATCATACTTCTCGACGAGAAAAAGAGAATGGTACCTTTATTGACTGCTAATTCACCATGGTTTGGCCGAAAAACGGCTCGAAATTGGATGACCATTTTCGAGTTAGCCAATTTCAAACCGTTTTTCGGCCAAAATACAGTGAGTTAGCCATCAAGAAAGATACCATTCTCTTCGTCTAGTCGAGAAGTATGATTTTCGCTTTTGAATCACTCGATTTCGTTGATTACCAGTTTTCGGCGATTTTTCCAGTTTTTCGGCGGACCAGTCACATTTGAGGCTATTTTCCGGCCATCTCTAGCAACCATTGGGCTTCCAAATGGTATAATCTTGTTCTAGACTTTCCTATCTTCATTTTGATATATTATGGGTCGAATTTGGTTAAGAAACGATTGAGTTACGAAACTTTGAAAAGTGCCCAAAGAGTTTTTAACAGAATGACCATTTGTGATGTGTTTGATCAATCTCAGGGACCATTTCTATTGATTTTCAATGTCAGTGACCAAAATGATGTGTTTGATCAATGTGAGGGACCATTTGTGATAAAAACCTTTTTTGTGAAGAACAATATTACACTAAAATTGATTTTTAAGTATTTATTTATATTTAAAAAATATTATTTGAATTTGTTTAAATTTCATAATTTGTGGGACATTAAATGCATGAGTTAAATTTCTTAAATGAGGCTAAGGATCTCGATCAAAATATTTAAACAAATAAGGTTTTAGTCTAACAATTAGGTTGATTAGGCCCGAAACTAAAATGACCCTAAAATTAATTTCAACAAAAGGCGCTTTTAGTCATTTTAAAAGCACTTTCAAACGAGCTCTTAGTTATTTTAAAAGCACTTCTCAACAGCCCCAATCACTAGAAATAGAAACGAAAAAAAAAAAAAAACCAGTCTAGTAAGTATGTACCTCTTATCAAATTAACAGAAACTACTGCAATTACTTCATGGGCTTATTGATCAAATCAAGATATGCCGGGATGCTTCAATGATTTCAAATGTGATCTTACAAATTATTTCAATTAAGTAATATAACATGATCGAGCGGCAAAAGTTAAGATGACGCAAATTAACGATTCTTTTGCTTGCGAAGTGATGTAAACTTGTCAAGGGCTCTAGAAGAGAAGACATTTTCATTCAATATTCTTCTGAACACTCTCCATCGTGTACCCATGGGAGAATATACAAGGGAGGTGTCATCATATGACACGACTAGGGAGGTCTCATTGGCGATATGATTGGAGAAAACAGCCTCCTGCTCCTTGAGGATAATGCGTGCCATTTCCGGCGAAGCTGCCACACCGGCTTTGGACCCAATTTCAGGCTAAAGAGCGGGCCATGAATTTTAGATAACTTAAACAAGTGTTCATGTATTTGGCTGCTGCTCAGTTGAAGAAGGTTGCCGAGTATCGGCCATCCAACAGGTCCTGGCGGGGAGTTTTTCCAATTCTCATATTTGCCACGGCGGACGAGACGAGTGATGAAAAAATATGAAGCAACTGATAACAAAGCAATGATCGTGCAGAGAGGGAAGGCTTCCATTTTTGCCACGTTTTTTCTCTCTCTAGGTCCTCTTATTGCTGTCAAACTCTCAGAAAGGAGAGAACAAAACAAACAAACAAACAAAGCATCTTTCTTTGTACAGTTGTCCGATGCATGCTATCTTTCTCTGATGCGTGTAACGCTTTCTGGTAGAAATTGTGGTGGTCATGACAAGTTTACAATATGCATGCAATTAAGTGCTTCTGGATAAACAAGAGAAAAAGGGTGTGGACACCTTAAGAGGACTTGCGTGGTTCTTCGCTACGTGACCTTCCGGTTTTTTTTTTTTAATTTATTTTATTAAGCGGTGGGGGAGAAGGAGGATTCAAAACTGTTACATTAATTTAAGGGATGACGAGTTTTGAACTTGGGATATAGGGGTTGACCTCCTGGTTCACTAATGCATTGTCATTTGTAAGTTTTTAGCCACATGACAATGTATTATTAAATTGGAAAGTCATTATGACTAAAATTCGTTCCATATTAATTACTCTTGAAGGGTAGAGGGGATGGAGGAAGTGGTGAATTTGTTCACAAAGGAATCTCAAGCCCTCACAAATTGATATAATTTACAAACCTCACATGTGAGATTGGGCCTACTTTGTCCCCAATCTTCTATACTCGGATGAAGACTTGAGACGTTTACATCGGATGAGACATCGTCTTTTCCTTTGTTTAATAAGATGAGGTCCAAGAGGTCAACCCTACTTGCCATAAACTTCAAACCCTAAGGTCGTCTCAGTTTCTCGCCCCACCAAACTTACAAGCGCCAATGCAAACTCAATGGATCAAATTGATGAGTCCTTCAGGATGTTTGAGTCTGCGTTCGACAAAGGACCTTGGTGAACCTTTTGGTTCAATTGTTTACAAGTACAAGGCTCAGTACCTCCGAGCATTTGCATGTAACTGTGAGGCGAGGTTTCCCTGGAATGATAGGCTTACACTACAACTACAAGAAAAATTTTAACTTTATCACGCTCACACACGCATACACAGGTATATAGGTATGTATGTATGCATATATATATATATATATATATATATATATATATATATATATGCGCGCGCGCGCGCATCGCATAATCGTTAAGAAATAGTAGAGCAAGAATAATGCTGCTTCACCCACAAAGAGTGCGCTTCATAATCAATAATTTCTGGATGCTAAATTGGCTGCTAGAAACAAGAAAAATCCTTCTTAAGGATACAATGCTAAAAATCTTTAACGTTCAATGATTTTCCCAAACTTCAAATATATTTAACCATAAACATCTTTTTCATCAGAGCTTAACGGTCTCTGAAAGATAAGCCATACAATACCGATGAAAATGCATGCCGAAACAGGGGGCAGGAGAGAGCACCAGATTGAGCCCCGTATCGCATGCTAATGCATTCAACTGGAAGTGTCTCCCATAGTAAGAGGACTAGAAGCAGAACGTGGAACGGTTTCACACAACCAACAAGTTTCAATATTCAAGTCAGCCAAGAGACGGTAGCCCTGAAACAATATCTTGCCCTTCACAGCCACTGCTGTTCAACCTTTGACCCGTATTTGGGCTAAAGGATTCAACTGCTTGGTGCCCCATTTTGTGCACATCCTCGGGAGAAAGTATCTTGATATACCAAACATTGTTCACAAATGACCTGAATATGATTTCATATATTAGTGAGACCTCAAAAATGTCTTATTACTTGTTGCTCCCTCATATAATGTATAGTTAAATATACTTCAGTAACTGCCTAAAAGGAAATGTTCAAGAGAAGACTAAAGAAACTATTCCTTACGGGTCAAAATGCCTTTTCGATATTATTTTCAATAATAAAACACCTCATATCATGCATTCGCGTTTAACCCTTCAATAATTCAACTTAAAACCTGTCACTCTGATACCATGATAACATTTGCTTGTTCCCCAAAAATGTAAACCATATTCCATTTTTTTTTTCTATACGATATCCAGTAGTTTAACCAGTCAAAGAATTAAATTAGTATACAGGTAATCTAATGGTAAACAGAGTAATATGTAAATGATCCGAGAACTTACTCCCATGGATCGTCTCCAAGGAGAAGCACATCATCCTCCCTGTCAACGAATACAAGCTGCCAGCCTGATCTAAGACGATATTCCAACTTCCCCTCAATTCCAAACATCTGTCCCAGCTCTTCTCGCAGCTCATGATAGCTGCTGAACCGGGAGATGTCAATTGAGCGGCCAACCGACCCTGACTTATAAACCTGCACTAGCAACACAGTATCATCTGTCCAGCAATTTTTAAGGATGAAAGCAATAAAATTGAAAAAGCAAAAACACCTAATTACTTTCAGCTCACACCTTGACAAATGTACAATTGTTGGGGGTTGGTGGATCAACTTGCCCTGCACCGTGCAACAACTCAGATGAGTCTTGCATGCAACCATACAGAGAGCTCTGAAATCCTGAGTTCCCTAAAGGCATTGAAATGTCAGCATCATTTGACGAAGTCGCAAAACTGGGCGCAGTGTTTGGGAATAGAAGTCCAGAAGATTCAATATTAACACCAAACAGAGTAGGATTATGGGTATCTGAATTTAAATTCTCTTGCTCAACTGCGTTGTCTTTCTCATTAAATGGTGGAAATGACATTGAGTTGGAAAAAGCATTGGCTTGTCCATGTGCATACTTAGGAGCCCAGGATTGTTGAGGTGACTGCTCAGTTGGCATTGAATGACCAGCACTGGACATGCTCAAAAGATTTCCGCTCCCCTCAGGACACAGTGTACCAAGCACGTTCTGTCTAGGAGCAGTAGATGTGGAGAACTTTGTGCTTGAATCACTGAAGTCTGGTTTTGTAAATGATGGAGATGGCACATGACTCTTATGGAGCTGTTCATTTTGAACCTTGAGTGCATCCTGATAGGCGTTTTGCTGTTGCTGCACCTGCGCATCAGTTTGATTGTTAAATTGTTGCTGGAGAAGTTGCTGAGGCATATTCTCCATTGAAACTTGTGGCTGTCCCTGCAGGATATTATGAGGGATTGACTGCTCAATTGCTTGCTGTTGTAACTGCAGCATCGGATTGTGGCTACCCGGCTGCTGAACATACTGAAAAGGCTGCTGAAAGTGCATCATCTGTTGTCTTAGTTGATCCCCACTTCCTAGATTTTGCAAACCAGCAGCCAACATGGACTGGTACTGCTGATTGTGATCATTTCCAATCAATGTCGAATCCAATCTCTGTTGCATCCATGGAAACATACCAACATTTTGAAAGTTCATTGACTGAAGACCTTGCTCCCCAGCTCCCCCCCTTAGCCACATTAAGCTATTAGCTTCATCTCTATTATCTGCAGTAACAATGAACCAAGAAGAACAATTAAGCTATTTGGACTTTCTAATGCCCCTACGAAGCGAGTTTTTGTGGGTAAAGGAAACATTACGTCTGCCTTTATAGTGAATTATATATTATGCAATGAAATACCATGATTTCGAGTCTTGACCAGAACAATGCAAATGCCATTCTCACGACTGAAAGCATGGAAAGTAGAATTTTAAATGGGTCATGCTGTCTCATTGGAAAACGGAACCTTTTGCATGTTATGTTGAAATAAATAAAACCAATATGATGTATATAAATGATTCACCGATTCTTAACATGAGTATTAACAATTTAAAGGCAATGACATTAGTATTATTACAATTTAAAGGCAAGAGCAACTTAGGAACTTTGTAGTGAATTTCATAAGGTCCAAGGCCCCATAATATACCAGAGGTTTAAGTCTAATATGCAAGGCCTAATAAAAATAGAAATCAATACCCCTATGGCTGAAGACTCCAGTAATAACACTTTTTTCTTTCATCAGAGTACAGAGGTCCTTTAGAGCATCTCCAAAGGGGCTAGGTATCCCATGAGGCAAACCATGTTTGCCTTGCCACGCCACAATTTTGGGTCTCCAAGGAATTAGGTTAGTAATAAGGTAAGTTTACCTCATCCCTCACATAAGGCAAATATACCTTGTTGATAAGCATGAGGTAAATGGGTAGGAATAAAAGAAATATTTAGAGCCTGTTTGGTATCCTATTTGAAATTTTTTATCATTTCTCAAATCATTTCTTAAGAACATTTCTTGAAAATAATTTTCTTTAAGACTTAAAAACTTAATTGGTTTACAATTTAAAATTTTTAAATCTTACGACTTAAACTAGAGAAAAATATCTAAAAAGAGGGGGTCGCAAGAGAGGAAGAAAGAGGAGAGAGAATGAAAGAAAGTAAGAGATGATTGAAGGAAAGAGAAAGAAGAAAGGGGATCGAACGAGATAGAGAGGAATGAGTGTGAGAGAATGAGGAGAGCGGATTGAAGAAGAGACGAAAAAGGTAAAAAAAGAGGAGAGAAAGAAGAAAAGAGAGATAGATTTGGAGTGAGAAGGGAGAAGAGAGAGAAAAGAAATGAGTGAGTTTTGAGTTTAAAAACTCTAAAAACTCACTTTTCATGTTTTTAAAGAATAGACTATATTTTTTAGTTAGTCTTGAGTTCAGTTTTTCAAAATAGTCCTACCAAACAAGTTTTTAAGGCCTAAAACTTGAAAATTGTTTTTGAGTTTAAAAAGTTGGAATCAAGTAGAGTACCAAACAAGCCCTTAGTGACTCTACATGCTCCTACTTGTTCCTAGTTTCCAGTATACAATATATTTCGTGACTCTAAATGTTCCTACTTTCCACCATCCACACAAATTTATAATAATGGTTTCTACCTTGCCTCATCACGTGCTGGGGGGCAAAATATTGACAAGGTAAATGGGTAGGAATAAAGGAAATGTTACTTTTTGCAACAAGTAATGAAGAAATGGTATTATACTGCACCCCTTGGTGAAATGTTATTATACTTCAACTAGGTTGTTAAAGTTCAATTTCGCCTCAAAATTATACCTCACCCCTTGGAGATGCTCTAAGGCGTAAGGAAATGTTACTTTTTGCAACTAATAATGAAAAACTGAATTTAGTAATGCGGTTTTGCTTAATGTGTCCTTTTGGGTGCGATGCTCAACAGCCCTGGGGTCTGGCTTATTGTCTCTCTCAGTACTATTGTCAGCTGGGTCATGTTTCCTGAACCTTCCTATACTGCTGCCACCTAGGTTGTTAAAGATTTGTACACTTTTGCCTCAAAACTATACCTCAACCCTTGGAGAAGCTCTTAGGCATACAGGAAATGTTACCTTTAGCAACTAATAGTGAAGAAATGTAACAAAAAGTTTAACTCGAGTGTCATGTATCCTCCACTTGGGTCCAAATATCAACAGCCTTGGAACTGTCTTATCGTCTCTCTCAGTATTACTCAATTTCTTAAACCTTCCTCTATGACTTTACCTAGGTACAACTCTCTTTTTCTTTATGCATGCTCAACACTCAATCTTTTGTTCCTTAAGTCAGTTTCGTGCTAAAATCGTATTCGACTGACTCAAGACCTCTCCTCAATCACTTTGGCCTCATAGAGAGAGACTAGAATGGCACGAAGTAGATCCGAGGAGAAAAGCTCCTCCATAACATTACCAACATTAAACAGCTTATATCATGCATAAAGAAAAGTATTTTACTGGACCATTTTCAAATTTCAAACCTACACTTCTCCATACAGAAATTTACTTGAGCTTCATCTATATCACTCAGAATTAGCCTATCAAACAAAAGTGTATCAAATTTAATCAACTCAATGCCAAAAGCAGGAAAGAAAAAATTGAAAATCGCATTGAATTTTTCTGAAGATAAAGGCACCAAATAATAAAACCACATTTGAACATAGACTTTACCATGCATAGATGAGGCCCCAGGAATCCAAGGACGTTTCAGTCGAAGGGGAAACAGTGATGGGTACATGGGGAAAGTTGTCAAAGGCTCAATCTCCCATAACGATACCCTTGGCTGCCTCTCACCTGAAGTTGACTCATCCCAACCAACCTACAGAAAGAAAAGAACAAAACTTTATGTAAAGCAGAAACAAAATGGTCCAAACTCGTAAATCCCGGTACGAGTCTAGAAAGTGCACCAGTAAAAAATTACGGTATGTGGAAAAAGATTATGAAGGGGGGTTTAGGTGGTTTTCAAGGTGTGAAATCTGAATTCCATTTTTGTCTACCTTTTCATTTCTTCTTCCATATTTCATTTTCCAAATCAAATATTTTGTCTACTATTTACCACATTGACCATTTAGTGGTGAAAGAGATGGAGACTGCTTAAGGGCCTATTTTGAGCTTTTAAAAAAGAATGAAAAAGTGAAAACTCTTGATAATGGCTTTGAAATAGCACAATTCTTTGTAGAATTTTGCTGTGATTAACAATCAGAGTGGACTGATACAGATGAATGTTGAGATATTTGGATTCGTCTCAAATGCATGAGGGAGGCCCTTGAACTTTCAAGCTGAGATGAGGTTAGCACAATTTACACTTACAAAAGAAACCATGAAAAATACAATCTGGTCTTCTGACAGAAACTCAGTTTTGATGTGCTCAATTGTGATTGAACTAAATTTCAGTAAACAAATAAAAAATAAAAAAAATTGGTCCCATAGACAAGTTGTGTCATTGTATTACAGGCACAAACATAGGGAAGTAGATGGAGATTTGTTCTTCCTATCAGAGGTCTTAATCTTTCATTAAACAGCATTAGATATATAATTCCTACCCACTACATTATATAGAATTATAAAAGGAGTCCAGGGCGTAAAATCACAAGAAAATGCAATTGTATAACTACAGTACACAAATTATGCATCATTACCTTGACAGATCGCCAATGAGAATTTGGCCACCGAACAGGATCCAGGTCACTTATGCCAGTTATCGTACCCATGTACCTTGACAAGCCAAACATTGAGCATGTCAATAGTGTACATTTAAGTATATCAATGCAACACAGAAAAAAATCAGTTGGTGAACACTATTAAGGAACAAATGTCCATTTTCTGCTCTAAACTAGTTTATTCGGTATCAGTAAAATACACAAATATGCCACCTAACCCTCCATACAATGCAGTCTCGAAATAATGCCCAAGCATCATGATTAATGATCTTTTGGGTGTTTCAATTCTAGAGAACTTAGTGCCAAAATATAAGTTGTTCATTCTCTAAGTTATAACCAAACAATAAATTATTCTATGGTTGCAAGAAAAACTGTACAGATGACATAGGTGATCATTAGGTTAACAATATGAATATTGTACTTGACCATGAATAACAATACCTTCTGACACTAGACTCTTCAGTCTCAAATAGCATCCGGAATCGCATCCCAACTGAAACACGTGTGTGAAATACTGCTTTAATGTATTTTGATAGGGGTATGACAAACTCAGATGGACTAGCCCTGGACATCATAAACATATAAGCAGATGGGGTAGTAAAAGCATTGCAAGGAAACAAATATCTGGACTCTTTGCCACCTTGGATTATAAAAAACTGTAAAACAGCTATTAGTTGAAGCTGCATGAGCCGCAGCTGCAAGAAGTCCAATATGCATGCTATCACTTGACAAAACAGAAGACGGCATCACAGTTTGTGGTCGAGTGGCATGACGAATCCCCAAAAGAAGCTGATTCTTTTCATTCCTATTATAGGATGTACCCAGAATATCAACGCATGATTTTACATGCATATAGAGAAGTCACAGGAAAAGAGAGACGAAAGATATACCAAATAAAAAGAACAGAATCTCCAGCAACAAGTCTTTTGGCACTAACAAACACACTCCAACCTGTAGTAAGAAGATGTCGTTTCGGCTGTCCTGCAAGAAGAGCAAGGAATGGAACAGGTCAGTTTTCAAGAATCCCCTTAATCAGTACTAGGCGACCACCAAGACAGCATTATCCAGTCAGCAGTCCAGAGCATTTTTTCTTTACAGTGGTTTCAGTAATAAAGATTCCAGCTTGTTTACTTATTAGAAGAAAGCGAGAAAGGGAGGATGCAGAAAACTAGAGCATAGTTTATGCATCAAGGAATAATTTGAAGATATTACATTTAAAACTGTTCCACTTAAAAATAACAACAACAAAAACTAATAAAGGAACAAGTAACAACATTTAAATATATTAGATTTAAAACTGTTCCGCTCATGTATTTCATCCTCCTTTGGCCCTCCCTAACTTTAAAAAGATTTTATTTGATTGTATCTTTGCTCATATTCCACTAAGCCATACCATCACCACCATCTCAGCACTCCCTTAAGAGGCAAGCTTTGAGAATAGGGTAGCCTGCTTTATAAACTATAAAGCATAAATCTTGAAAAATCTTAAAAAGTTTACTTTTGAAATTTAGTTATTGTACAATCACATAACACTGGAGGCATTGACTGGAAGCAAAAAAAAAAGTTATCTTTATCTTAGGCACACAAATTTACAAAGTACGCTTATTTTTGTTATATTTTATTTACTATAATTAATAATTCATTAGTTATTTGGCTTTGTTTACAGTAATCTAGGATATTTTATTGTATGAGATTTCTATACAAAGAGATCTAACTGTGGGTTAAGAAAGATGAATATAAATAAGCTAAAATGAAGATTGCGGAAACCACCAAAAAGGTTTCAGATAGCCAAGTATTTTCTCAATCGATCACATTCTTTGATGTGACAATAAAGAATTAAGTTTATCCTACTCTGCCTCTCTCTCCTTGATCCCTTTCTTTCCTTAAACCTCTACTCCCTATTTCTCTCTTACTCTGCAGGTTCTTCTTCTCTCTGTACTTCCTCTTACACATCAATTTGGTGCCAGAGCATCTATCAAATCCCAAATTCAAATCATCCTTTTTTGCAACCATTCCAGGCATCACCTATTCAACGAAACCTCGCCATTAGCCACGTCAGATCCACCACAAGTGCACAAACCACTGCATAAACTGTGTATTTTATACATGCCACAATCTTGTCATAAGTAGTTTCTTTCCCCAAGAATAAGAGACATCATAAGAATCAGAGGAAGTATATCCTCTGTTTCCTGGTTCTGTCATCTGGAAACATTGCAGCACTCCCCCACAAACCAGCAGAAGTTCTGTTTCTTGGCCTCATGCACTGACTATCACAGAACTGCTCCAACAAACAAGGGGACCACAGGTCTCAGAAAGAGCTAATCTAATTGAGCACTATCAACACAGTAGTGATTGTCGAACAGCTCATCCAAGATGAATCAAAAGATGAAGAGCAACCACATAGCAGAAGATATGTGTTATCTAAGTGCCACAAATCTATCAGGGAACCTGGCTGTGTGGAAATATGAGAACTAAAGAATACAAAGAAAACAAAACAAATTTGAAGCACTTGGAGTCGGCAACCAGTAGAGCTCAAAAGCTTAAGTCGTTGATGAATGGACCAGCATTGTGTGTCAAGCTAATACCGGGAACAGCAGGTTCAAATACAGCTCCATTGTTTTATCAATCATCCATATAATTCAGCTTCATCGACATCTTACAGCCAACATTAGCAACCCTTTCCATAAAAGAGCCTCAGCATGGATTACACGTACTCTTATCCACAACAATGTTCATTACTAATTCACAATACCTTGATATTGCTACACACCTTAAAACAATGAATGGTTGTCCCTTCACTAATTCAGGTGACTAACTCAGTGTGAAGGATCAACCAGGTAGATAAAATTTGATCAAACAACACCCCATTGACAAAAATATTGTTCCATGATGATTCAAGTCCACTTTTCATCATAGTGGCATGTCTTGTGATCCTTAACATATTCATACGACAAAGGGTTGCTTACATCAAGTCTCCATGTTTGAGATTTTGAGTCCCTCGGAAGCAATTCCCCATTCATGCACTAATAATTGTGTCTTATCAAAATGTCATGTTCACATTAGGAACTTGGGACTTCAATATTCAGCGGCATCAGTGGAAGGGTTATAGAAACGATTATGTATACCATGCCAAGTGGTGGAGGACAGAGTAGGGCAGCAGAAATTAGATAGTTTAGCGGAAGTGAAAACACAGAAAACATAAGGTAAAACAATAGTAAAAAGATAATTGGAATCGCACCATGGGCCTCTCACCTGTTCTTGGCCTTGCACCAAGAATTGAAATTTGAAATCACACCAAATAAACTCCTATAGCAGGAAATTAAACTCAAGAATTTTATTTATCATAAACTTATCTGTCCTCTATGAGGTACTAAAGGGGATTTTAATAGAGCATTATACCTAAGAAATCTTAATCCAAAATAGAATAGAAAATTAGCCAAATCCTTCTAGAAACGGGAAACTTTAAAGAAAACTAGGAAACTACTAATAAAACCCAGCCCCGAAAGTTTTAATCCAATCCTAAAAGGATTTGGATAGTATTCTCATTTTAACTCTTCCAGCAATAAATCCTAAAAACTTCTTGTTCCTCATCGCCAGGGTTATACATTGATGTGCTAAACAATGTCCATCAGAATCCTTTAATGATACCGTCGACATAAAGGATACATGACAAATAAGCGGATTAGTCCACTGAGTGATCATATATGTATAACATCTGCACGTGTTATACATTAATGATTTGAACAGACACAAGTCATACCCTAGAAGTGTACGTACTATTGAAAATATGCTTACATCAAGAAGTTAACTGGGCATCTGCTGAACCAGGGTTTTAAGTAAACAATCAATTGATGCGACCATATTTAGATTTCCATATAAATGTCTATATGGAAAGCAGATCAAATCCCCCAAAATACAAGAACCTGACAAACTAATCAATCCTGCAGCTGCATGAATGATTCTAACCTAAAATTTCTTCCATTGCTTGAATAACAGAAGAAGAAAGAGAAACTGCACATTTGTGCTTTCCTTGCACGAATTATGCCTGATGAACAATAGTTTTATGTTGCCAATAATTAGAAGAATACTAGCATTTAAAAGAATTTTAAGTTTGCACGTATATTAATGAAGAAATTATTTTTTCGGTTACAGAAGAAATTATTTGTTAAGCAAAATAGATGGTAAACTGAGATATAAAATACCCTAAAATGCAACACAAGAAAGAAATGCTCCAAGTCTAAATCATACCTCGAAAAATATGCCTAAACTTCCACTCAACATCATGGAGATCCCTAGCAATTAGTTCCTGAGCTGGAGGTTGTAGCGAAAAATCCTGCAAGACATTAGAAAAATAATAGGATTTAAATAAAAAGCAGCAATAACCAACTAGAGTCAAATAAAGAAGAACCGAATAGACAATAACAGTTTGAGGAGGGAAGTACCAGTGGAGGAAAAACTTTCTCAGCAGCACGACGAGGAACAGAGAAGCCTCCGTGTGTACTAGTATCACTCGCCGTCAATGTCTTGCAAAAGTAGTTTGTCGGTTGCTTGCTTGGAAGCCCTAACTCCATTGGAAGAAATGTTTCCTTTTGTTCTTGCTGTGTGAGAATGGGTGTCGTTTCAAATAACATTACAACTTATTATGGTAAAGCTAAAAAAATTCCAACAAATAAAACCGAAAAGGACATAAGCATTTACCGGCGTCAAAGGCTGCAATGTCATTTGGGCATATACTTCATCTGTCTCCACATCTGCCTGAAATCCAATGCTTAATCAATTCGAGTTTGGGTTTCAATTTTTAACTTGTGTTCTTTCTTCTATAAGTAATAAGCAAGTGAAAGTGATGCAGCTGAATCAAAATTCAAAAAAGGCAAAGGGAACTCACATGCATGGTCACATTATGGAGCTGACAGATCAACTGGGGTGGCAAGTTCGGGTAGTTTGGTATGTGGGCATCAACTTGCTTGTTGGTAGTGGCAGCAACCTGGTCGCTGTGGCCCTGCGGAAAGTAGACCACACGAGTCCCAGGTGTCGGCAGGGACACCAGAGGTCCCGCGCACGCATGCCACAGCTCCGAATTCAAGCACTTCTTTTCCAATCCTCCTCCTCCTCCTCCTGCCCCTCCTGCCATTTTTCAGTTCAATACACAAAAAACACTAACAATGACAGCAACAATAATAGTAATCAATTACAGAAATTTCAGAAAGCCACACCTAAAACTAAAATATCAGAAATATAATAAACTAAAAGCAAAAAAACATTATTCAAAAATATGGTTTTTACCTTCATGATCCTGCTGACCCAACCCTGATGTAGAAAGCTTCATATCACTAAAGATATATAAATATCAACCTAAACCTTTCCCTAATTATATTTAAAAATTCACACATAGAAAAACCCTAATCTGCAAAACCACCCTCACCAACCAAAGAAAGAAGATGGAGTTCCTGACTACTACTACTACTTCAAGCCATCCAATTTATCCATCCTTCTCCACGAAATTACCATCCTTTTCTACAATTTGAAGGCCCAAATGGAGGAAACTGGAAAACCCTCCCCTCCCTCCATGGAAGCATCACGCTCTCCTCTAAGAGATCGCCATGGAAGCAGAAGAAGAAGAAGCAGAAGCTCAAAGCTGATTGTTGTTACTCAAAAAGCTTTTTCCTCCTCCTTTTCCGGTCTATCACTGTCCATTCGATTCAAACCCCCAAAGCCAAAGAGAGAGAAAAGTAGGGGGAGAAAGAGAAAGAGAGAGATTTTGCTTTGAAAGTTGTAACTCGGAGTGCCGAACAGAGGGAGAGGAGAGAGAGGAGAGAGAGGGAAAGGGAAAGGGAAAGAGTAAGGGTCTTCACTCTTTCCCTTCTTATAAGGGTCCCGACCGAGCTGGACCTCGTACCAGAAGAGAGAGTCTGGGAGCGATGCGGGAACCTCCCATCATCGCCGTCCAGGGATCCGTACCTGTAAATCTTGACCGCTCAATATGGAACTGATGTGACAGTATCCATGTGCCACCATACTTCAGTGGTCCTTGTCAGAGTACGGACTATGTCTTACTTTAATAAAAGTTGTTTACGTAAGTATTTTTCAAGAGAAGCTCCCATGACCGTATTATTCATTCATGCTATGAACTATGAACGAAAATGAACACATCATCACGCTCTGCATACACACATTTCACACGCAAACACAACGTATAGCGTTAGCGTCATATGCAATTTGCATGTGAAATAATTCCGCTTGTAAGCGCTTTTATTAAAAGTAAATCGAGATTTTAATAAAAATATGTAATTATCAAACATTGTTTAGAAATTCTTTTAGAGATCTATAAGCGATTTTGATTGCATTTTCAAATAGGCCGTAGAATAGAAGATGAGTGAACCTTTTATTTAGAATGGTGAGTGGTGAAACCTTACAAAGTGATTTCAATGGATAGGGGATTTGTGAAGACAAAACTATCGTAGCATTTGATGTTATGGAAGTGAAATTTAAAGAATGTTGCAGCATGGCAAAGTGAGTGATTAGAGCATCTCTAACAGGAGTCCATATTTTAGGAACTTAAAAAGAATATACCTGTCTCTAAAAGAATATTAGCTCTAATGAAAGAGTCAGTATAATCCTTAAATCTAGGGACTAAAGGTGCGTTTGTTGCACCACATTATTTCATACTGGACTTCAAAGACTAAGCTAGACTGGATTATGGCTCGTTTAGAAATGCATTTAAAATGACTAAAAGCATTTTTTGTGAAAATGTATTTGAAACCAATCTTTAGTAGAAAATGCAACTAAATCCTAACAAAATACTTGAACTAAACCTTTCACCAAGTCTTTCTTCTTCTTTACAACTAAATCTTTCACCGAGTCTCTCTCTATCGACATCACCGTATATCACTATCGGTGACAATGCAACCGCTGTTCACGTTGTAATTTTCGGCTGCACCGCATTTGATGATTTGGGCTTGTTCTGTGCCTTCAGAATCGTCTGCGACGCCATTTTCGTGCTGCTCGACCACACCGTGTTGTTGCCGGGCTTTTCTTTCTCCGTCGAATAGGGCGGAGAAAGGTTTCCGTACAACCCACCTAGCATTTTGACAACTACCTACTTTCTATATCTACAATTACAGAACTCTAAAAACCCTAGGGAAATTAAAGCTTACGGATTAATGTGAATGTAGGCGGGTTGGATGAGGATTCGGTGGAAAATAAGAAAAGGGTTTTGGAGGGAATCAGTGAAATCAAGATTTTGTGGTTCAGATTTGTAGCGAGATTTATAGATTGATTGGGATTTTGGAGAAAAGGAAGGGAACAAAGCTAAGTAAGGATTGCTCTCACCAGTTCATGGGAAATAGGCGTTTAGTTAGGTCTTTAAGCAATACCATGGTTCAGCGGGAGACTAAGTTGACAACCTAACGAGGCCCGAAGTCCACATGAGTGAGTGCTAGTCTCATTTAACTTAGTCCTTAGACATAACAAACATGGGATAGTAGTCCTAGCTAGTCGACATAACAAACATGAGATAGTAGTCCTAGCTAGTCCACTCCCACTTAAGAAGGTGAAACAAATTTGCCCTTGTTAAGTTTCACTAGACTCGATTGGGGTAGCTAAGCCTACTAATTCGTGTTTGGTGAGCACAAATAACTTAAATGAATTAAGTCGGACGCGCTCCGACTAAGGGCATCAACTTAGATAGACCCACCAAAAAGCATGGGATTGCTAATCCTGTTTCCAACATCGTTTGCAAGCCTTTGTCATCTACAACTCCTACTACCCCACCTATGCCTAGATCTGAAACCACCCCCACCCACCACCTAAATCTCAAAATTCAACCCAAAAACAGCAAAACCCCCAAAAGCACCTACAGATGAATCCTCCGCTCAAATACAAAACAAAAAAGTAAAATTTCCAGAAAATCCAGATATTTTCCAAAAATAAAAAAAAACAAAATTAGAAGAGGCATTGGCTGGAGAGCTCCGACGAATCATCTGCACGAGTCCTCAACACAAGGAAAAAATGGAAAGGTGAGGGAGAGAATGGCAGAGGAAAAAAAGGGAGGTGAGGGAAGAGTAGGGGGGAGGATTATATAGAAAAGGTGAAACGAAGAAGAAGGTGTGAAATGAAAAGGATTCCATAAAATAAAATAAAATTTTGAAACGGAGGAAAATAGTGAAAGGAAGAGGGAGAAAGTGGCACATGAAAAAGAGGGATAAGTTTAGATAGAGAGAATATTCTAGGAAAAAAAAGAAAAAGAAAAACTAATAATAATATATTAATAAATATGAATTAAATAATAAAAAAATTAGAAAAACTAATGAAAATGGTTTGAAAACTTTGAGTATTAACGATAAGGACAAAATAAAGGGTAAAGTGAATAGTACCATGATTGATTTTTTAGTGTAAAAATATGGTTTTTCGTTAAAGTGAACAGTATCAGGAGCTTTTCGTTAAAGTTCCCAAAAAAATTTAGTTTGTTAGTTATCAAGTTTTTAGCTCAACACTGCACCAAACGCTTCACTAATATCGTCCAGCTTAGTCACTGAATCTAGTCCAATCTAAAATAGTATGGTGCAACAAACGCATCCTAAATGATTAAAACATCATTGTTTATTTTGCAACTGTTAGTCTAATTAGTAAAAAAAAACAAAAAAACTATCATAATCGTTGATATCCCACTAATAAATAAAAGAAAAAGTAGTGGGATCCGCCCATCGAAAGCTGCACAGCATTCTAAGAGTCCCATCATATGCTTGGAATTTCACCTAACTCAAAATAAACATGGGCCCCACCACATTTGAGAGTACCTACGCAGTCCACAATTGTGAGGAAATTTTTGGGATCTTTGGTCAGACCCTCTACTATAGGGACTAGGAATTCTAGCACATTGGAAGCCACAAAGTTCTTAAATTTAAGGATATACAGTGGTGAGGACAGGTACAAGGACAAGCATTAGAGATGCTCTTAAGTAACTATTTATCCTCTTCTACATACACAGGCCTATTGAAACGAAGTTTTCATATTGCAATAAGAGCTCATTTAGAACACATAATTGAATTGAAATGGATAACTTACTAAATTAAACGTGCGTTAAAGAGAGAAATTATAAAACTATGACCACCTAGAAAATAATAGATAGATTACTCATGAAGAATAATGATCCATTCAAATCCTCCTTAATACGGTAAAATTAAAAGGGATGGATTTCTTTCATAGCTAATCCTCTTCTAATCTCCTCCAAATGAATAACCATTCACTTCCACCTTCAACATACTTTGGTTATCTATTTCAATTCAATCATGTGTACCAAACCAATTGTAAGAGGACTATAAATTCAATATTTATTATTAGAGTAAATTACATAAAACTACCTCAATTATTGGGTCAGTCACAGTTTCATACCCCGTCTTTAAAAAATTTCAATGTTATATCTTATCTTCGAATTTGTTGCAATGTTATACCTTTCGTCAGTTGGCTGTCAATTCATCTGTTAAATGCTGACGTGGCTTGAGGCGGAGCCCACTTTCTATTAAAAATTTAATAAAATATTAAAAAATAATAATTTACCCTTAAAAATAAAAAATAAAAATAAAAAATAAAAAAAACCAAACAGCCATCTTCCCCGACCCCTTCCCCTTCCCTGCAACCCAAATCCAAAACCTCGCATCCGCCACCTCTTCGACTCCCCCTCCCTCCGTTCCACCAAATCTCTACCTCTCACGAGCTCGAACCCAACCCAATCTACCTTGTCTTCTCCTTTGTAACCACCTCCCCAACCCGATCTCACTCTCTTTCTCTCGTCTCTATCCTCTGTAAACCCTAAAAAGCAAACCCCCAAACTTTCCCTCTCTTGACCCGCCTCGATCGCACGTTGCCAACGCCGAGATTTTGATCAAGAGCGGCGGGTGTGCTAAGGAATTTGGTTGGGTTTGCCGAGAATCAAAATATTCTGGGCTTTTTTATTTATTTATTTTTTATTTATTTTAATTTGTTTGTTTCTGGGGAAAGATGAGAATAGTAGGGGAGTGGGATGAGTGGCCGGGGAGGGTGGGGGATGTTGGTGGGGGTGGGATTTGGGTATGGGGTGGTTTTGGTTTTGGCTTGAGGGAAGACGGGAGCGGGAAAATTTTTTGATGGGGATAAGGGGTGGGGTGATGGGTTTGTAAGGAGGGACGGAGATGAACGGAGGGAGGGGATGAGATGAACGGAAGGAAGGGGAGTTGAAGAGGTGGCGGAGGAGAGGTTAGGGTGATCGGTTTTGGGTGAGGTGGATGTCTGGGTGAACTAGGAATAAGGGGTGGGGTGATGGGAATGGGTGGGAGTGGTTTTGGATTTGGGTTGCAGGGAAGGGGAAGATGGGTGTTTGGGTTTTTATTTATTTTTTATTTTTATTTTTTAAGGGTAAATTATTATTTTTTAATATTTTAATAGAAAGTGGGCCACGCCTCAAGCCACGTTAGCATTTAACAGATAAATTGACAGACAACTGACGGAAGGTATGACATTGCAACAAATTCGAAGATAAGGTATGACATTGAAATTTTTTAAAGACGGGGTATGAAACTGTGACTGACCCAATAATTGAGGTAGTTTTATGTAATTTACCATTATTATTACAAAGCTCCATACCAATACCAAAATATTTAAATTGGTGGCATGATCGAGCGCATGATAATTGGCTAGTAAATTATAGAGTACTAACAACCTCTTTAAAATTATTCAGTTTTGTCAATAATTTTTTTTTTTGGAATATTAGATTTTTTTTATTATTAAAAACACCATATATAAGACAATATAATTGATGGCCAAAGAAAGACAACTCAAAAACTAAACGTGAATATTGAGAACAAAAGTTGTAGAATTAAAAAAAAAAAAAAATGAAATGTTGTACAAAAAACTCAAACAAAACTTGATGAAAATGACTATATCCGTACAAGTGTGTGTTTGTTTGTTTGTTCTGCAGGGTGACAATGTTGTATTTTTAGCCCAGGCCTAATCCCAACACCAGCCCAGCCCAGCCCAACCCTCCACCCCCATCCACTTCCCATTATCCCACCGGCAGGCATTTCTCTCTATCCATATCCACTGTTTGTTTGCTCTGTATTCCTATGCAGAAGAACAACAATGGCATTTAAACCAGCCATACTGCAACACACGAATCCTACAATTTCTTGCTGTCTGAAACAACCCTATGAGTTTCAGCAGTCGAGGGAGAAGCCACTGCCACTGAAGGGTTTTGAGTTCCATGTCAAGAGAAGAAGAATGGGAGCAATGGCAGCAATAAGCTGGGTGGCACTGCTGACAAAAGAAGCACTTTTCACAGAAGCTGCTTCTGGGTTCGAGTTGCCACTTGTAGCGCCTGATCAGACGGTTGCAGAAGCGAAGGACGAAATCAGAGGGCACGCACAAGCTTTGTTTGAAGTGAAGGATCTGATAGAGTTCGAGTCGTGGAGAGAATTACAGGCAGCTCTGAGGAAGAGCTCATCGTTGTTGAAGCAAGATTTTTACACCATAATTCAAGGGAAACCAGCAAGTGAGAGGCCCCAACTCAGGAAGCTTTATACCGACCTCTTCAACAATGTTACCAGAGTAAGTAACCCCATTCGTTTTTCTTTTGACAAATGATAAGATAATCACAAAGAATACAAAGTGATGACGTAGCTTTGTCGTGGTACTGTGGTGTGAGCGCATTGTGAAAACTTGGGTCTTTCTTTTCTCTTTACAAGCGATATTATGGGACGGGTGAATTAAACTCGGGTCTTCAGGGGGTGAATGCTCTTAGTCTCGTGCAAAAAATGGATTCAGTGACTTGACCATGTTTTTGTGCATTTGCAGCTTGATTATGCAGCTAGGGATAAAGATGCATCGTATATCCGACAATGCTATGACAACATTGTTGTAGTTCTGGATCAAATTTTATCAAGAATATAACTATCAAGTAATTCTTTCCTTTCTTATTTCCTTCCTGCATTTTTGTTGTGCATCAAATGATGGCTTGTAGAGGCCGGTCTATTAACATCGAGCACCTTTGATTACGAGTAAGCTTGTAGGCTTAATGAAAAAATTAGATCAATTTGCCATAAGCACACCTTTTCCGTAAGGTTCCATTTGTTTCGATGAAAAATGCATGACGTTCTTAGCGTAATTTGAGCGAAGTTCCCCCTTTAGTTTCAGTTGCCGAATTTAATTCCTGTAATTTGAGCGAAGTTCCGCCTTTAGTTTCAGTTGCCGAATTTTAATTCCCCTACAAGACTGATTGTAGCAATTTAAGGGCACTAACTTGATTTAAACAATTTTTTCACTGCATAATTAGCTCACGAGTGACATGAGTAAATAAACATCCTTGAAGTGCAAAATTAATAAACTGCAAGGTTTATATCGCGACAACTGAGACTACAGGGATCAAATCATACTTGTACAACACATTTTCCATGAACAAATTCCACTCTTCTTTTTAATCACACACCAGGTAAAATCTGAGCTCTTAAAAATAAGACTTCAAAAAAAATGAAATATCAGAATTTTGAAACGATTTCCAAATAATAGACACGCCAGAAAAGAGATAACTACTCATGAGATTGCTAGCAGATAGATTGTAACTCAAATAAAGCTATCAAACAGTGATTTCCTCCCTCAACTTGAAACTCTTTCGATAACTGAGAGTTCCGTGGCAGTGGTGTCTAACCCACAGAATGTCGTCCAGTCATTCACAACCATGCCGGCTTCTATTACTTCACTACCACGGTTCAACCAGAGGTACCTGAAGAAGTGTTGAAAGTTCATCCAAGTCCTCAACCGATGAATGTGGATGAACCTGCACCGAGCATTGTCTAAGTTAGGGTTACGGAACATAATACTGGTAGTCCCTCAGAAAATACAGACGGAAGGAGACATGTTCTTACCAAGCCACCTCTGTTGGACTAGGCACAGTAGCTGCCCACAAGGATGTTGCCAGCAATTGTCTGCCTAAAAACTTCTACCATGAATACATCAGTGTTTTAAAAAACTCGTCTCGGGGCACGCCTAGGCGGCCTTGGAGGTGGGGATTCACCATTTTTGCCTTTGTTTTGTGGGAGTGGGCGAAATACTCGCCTAGGCTCCTGAGGCGTCAATTGGGCATCCCTTTTTCATTTTTAGGTTGCAGAAATCTGAATTTTTTTTAAGATACATATTATTAGATAAACCGTTTTTTTTATTTATTATTTTCCTAAATATGCTTATGATTAGCCGCTAGAAAAAACATCTTTTTATTATATTTTTAATGTTATATTATTCTTTTTTCTAAGTCTTTATATTTATCCTTATTTCTCTTTTTCTTGTTATATAATATATATAGGCATTTACTTAAGTAGATGCTTGAATATTGATTAATTTAATTGCTTGATTAAACTTGATCATGTGAGTTATACTTGTTTATAACTTGTGCACTTTATAATGACAATGAATGTTTGTTTTACAAAGTATTATAATATAGGCTTTTTAGCCAAAATGGTCCCTGAGATTTGCATAACCCATCACTTTGGTCCCTGAGATTGAAAATCAATAGAAATGGTCCTTGAGATTGTCCATCATCTATTATTTTGGTTCTTCCGTTAAAAACTCCGTTAAGTGGTCCCGAAGCTCATACCGGAAACTGAGATTTTTGGCCCAAACTTTGGGCAATTTTCAAAGTTTCGTAACTCAATCGTTTCTTAACCAAATTCGACCCATAATATATCAAAATGAAGATAGGAAAGTGTTGAACAAGATTATACCATTTGGAAGCCCAATGGTTGTCAGAGATGGCCGGAAAATAGTCTGAAAGGTGACTGGTCTGCGGAAAAACTAGAAAACTCGCCAGAAACTGGGTAAACTTTAAACGTTCATAACTTCTTCAACACTCAATGAAATCGAGTGATTCAAAAACAAAAATCATAATCCTTGACGAGACAAAGAGATGGTACCTTTTTTACGGCTATCATGCCGTGGTTTGGCCGGAAAATGACTCGAAAATGGCTAACTCGATGAAACCAAGATAGCCATTTTCGAACCGTTTTCAGGCCAAACCACGACAAGTTAGCAGTAAAAAAAATCTACCATTCTCTTTGTCTCATCGAGAAATATGATTTTCCATTTTAAATCACTCGATTTCGTTGAGTATTGAAGAAGTTATGAAGGTTTAAAGTTTACCAAGTTTCCAGCAAGTTTTCCAGTTTTTCCTCGAACCAGTCACCTTTCAGGATATTTTTCGGCCAAACCACGACGTGTTAGCCATCAAGAAAGGTACCATTCTCTTCGTCTCATTAAGAAGTATGATTTTTGTTTTTGAATCACTCAATTTCGTTGAGTATTGAAGAAGTTTTGAACGTTTAAAGTTTACCCAGTTTCCTGCGAGTTTTCCAGTTTTCCCGCGAACCAGTCACCTTTTTGGCTTTTTTTTTTGCCAAACCACTGTGCGTTACCATCAAGAAAGGTTCCATTCTCTTCATCTCGTCGAGAAGTATGATTTTCATTTTTGAATCACTCGATTTCGTTGAGTATTGAAGAAGTTATGAACATTTAAAGTTTACTCAGTTTCTGGCGAGTTTTCCAGTGTTTCCGTGGACCAGTCACCTTTCAGGCTATTTTCCAGCCAAAACCACAATTAGCCATCGAAAAAGGTACTATTCTCTTTGTCTCGTCAAGAAGTATGATTTTCGTTTTTGAATCACTCGATTTCGTTGAGTATTGAAGAAGTTATGAACTTTTAAAGTTTACCTAGTTTTCGGCGAGTTTTCCAGTTTTCCCGGGTACTAGTGACCTTTCATGGTATTTTCCGGCAACCATTGGGCATTCAAATAGGTATAATCTTGTTCAACACTTTCCTATCTTCATTTTGATTTATTATGGGTCGAATTTGGTTAAGAAACGATTGAATTACGAAGCTTTGAAAATTGCCCAAACTTCCGGTCAAAAATCTCAGTTTCCGGTATGAGCTACGGGACCACTTAACAGAGTTTTTAATGGAAGGACCAAAATAATGGATGGTGGACAATCTCAGGGACCAAAATGATGTGTTATGCAAATCTTATGTACCATTTTGGCTAAAAAGACTATAATATATACATATATAATATATATAGTATAAAAATTAAGTCTTGTGAGGCTTCACCTCTTGCCTCAAGGCTTTCACTTAGGTGGGACTATTCATCAAACGCCTTTTTCTTGTACATTGCTCAGGAAACTGAGGCCATCTCCAACCGATCCGGCTAGAGGGTTATAGGGCCGAAAATAGCCCGGAATGACACAAAACCGTCTCTAACCGAAGGCTAGGCCAAAGGGCTTGTGGGCCCCACCGGGCCACATTTGCATAATCGAGCCAACTGATTGGCCCAAACCAGCCAGCCAGCCTGCCCAGGCCGGTCCAGAAATTTGAAGCCCAATTGCTACTAGCTGACGTCATGCTGAAGCCAGCTAACCGTTGGATTTGATTTTTTTTTTTTTAAATGAAAATTTCTAATTTTTTCCTATAACTACCTAAGTCATTAAACAACATTAAATAACATTAAGTAACATTAAACAACATTAAACAATATTACACAACATTAAATAACATTAAACTTAAACAACATTAAAAAAAAAAACATTTAACAACATAAAACTTAAATGCCTACTCCATGCTTCTTTTGCGCCATGCTTCATCTTCTTCATTAGACTCCTCATCTTCTCGCCTCATCTGCGCCCATTTTTCTTCCAATTCGAAATTGGATGAGGACCCCCAGTTGGAATCCAAAGAGGATCCAACGTTGGAATTCAATGCAAACTTGAATTGAAAGAGATTGAATTGAAAGATATATTGGAGAGGGCAAAGCTGAAGGTATGTGAATTATAGCCTAATATTCACCCTATTTATGGACATTGGAAGCTAAAGATAAAAAGTGTCATGCAGATAAAAATCCTATCTCAAATTCCTACAACCATTTATATCTCGACACGTGACACTCGAAATCCGAGATGTAAAATTATTAAGATTCCTTATCGACAAAAAATCTGCAAAGTTACTCACATATCGACACGTGCACTCGAAATCTGAGACGTAAAATTATTGAGATTCCATATCGACAAGAAATCTGCAAAGTTACTTACTTATTGACACGTGTCACTCGAAATCCGAGACGTAAAATTATTGAGATTCCATATCGACAATAAATCTGCAAAGTTACTCACTTATCGACACGTGTCACTTGAAATCCTATCCGAAAAATTATTGAGATTACATCTCAAAAAATTATTGGGGTAGTTTAATTTAAGTAACCATATTAATTCAATTAAAATAATAAATTATGTTTGGCCTATGGCCCTTTGGTCATCTCGGTTGGAGATGATTTTTTGTCACAGGGCTATGTTTGGCCGATGGCCCTTTGGCCCAAAGGGTCCACAGAGCCGAAAATAGCCCGAAAACTGTCTCCAATCGAGGGCTAGGCCAAAGGGCTCGTGGGCCCCACTGGACAAAAAAGAGCCAAAAGGCCAATTGACTGGCCCAATCCAGCCAGCCCCGGGCCGGGCTGGATTTTTCATTATTAATACATTTTCTATCGGATATATCCAACAGTATTGTCCTCTCTTTTTTTTCTTTTTTTTTTTTGGGGCCAATTTTTTTAATTTTTTTTTAAATTCTCCTTTTTTTCCTATAAATACCTAAGTCATTCTTACACAATTTTTCACATAATTTTCACCCTTTTTAAATTTAAGTTGTTGTAGTTTTTAAATTTAAATAATAAATTATGTTTGGCCCATGACCCTTTAGCCCTCGGTTGGAGACGGTTTTTTGTCACAGGGTTAAAACGAGCCCTATGGCCCTTTGGCCCTCAGTTGGAGATGGAGGCAAATATGGCTTTGTACTGTTTATTAAAATATTAATATCTTGGAGGGCCAGAAGGCTAAAACGAGCCCTCTGGCCCTTGTTCAGTTGGAGATGGCCTAATAAATGTGGCCTGACACTGTTTATTAAAATATTAATTTTTTGAATGACTATAGGGCTAAAACGAACCATCTGGTTCTCATTCAGTTGAAGATGACCTAAGGAGTAGTCTTTGTGTGCCCACAATGACAAGGCACAGTAGCTGCCCACAAGGACAAGGCACAGTAGCTTTTGCCAGCAATTGGCTGCCAACAAAGACAAGGCACAGTAGCTGCCCACAAGGATGTTGCCACCTCTGTTGGACAAGGCACAGTAGCTTCGCCTCATATTGTAGTCCTTCATCATAGTTCACGCCCAATTAAATCACCATAAGTATTAAATATACATTGTACACATACATCATATAAGAAGGAAACTTGGACAAGAAGAAAAGAAAAAGAAAGGCATACTGGCACCATGGATTAAACAAAGCTATGGACTAAAGTTTGAACGGTGAGAATTCTATCCTGTGTTTGTTGTGCAGCACTAGACCGGACTGGACTGTGAATAAACATAAATTGTTAATTTTATGTGTTATGAATAGAATTGCTTTCAATGATGTGCAAATGCTGTTGGGAAGTTACGAAAAAAGGAACAAACTTTCGGAATACAGAGCAAATTTATCCTAATGTTGACAAAAAAATTAGGACCCGAATGCATCTAAATTAAATAAAAATTACATACTAATGTCATTACTTATACATCTGCCAGTCACTTTCTCATATGTTTTATATTTTGGACCCGACTCAGCTCCTCCCTTCGTTGGTGTCTAATTTGTTCGCCCGCATAATTGAAATTATTATTATGATACCCCAATATTGTAAATTCTTATATTATTTTACAAAGTCTTATAGTAGGCTTGTAAGAAGGGCATCATTATGTAGCTGATAGACATAAATTTTTAAAATTTAAACTTATTTAACGATGATAAATAAGTTGCAAGCATTACAAGATTGTGAGAAAAGTGCACCCACTAGTAATGCATATAAGTTCCTTCCTCTAATCCGATGAGGGCCCCGCTTATGTGGAGGGGAGAGAGATACGTCATGGATGATGATGATAAGATAATATGTATATATCAGTTTATTTATTTTCTTTTAGCTTGTCTTTGCTTCCATTGGCCCCAATGTAATACATTTTAGCTCACCCACCAGTCTTCATATTATGTGTATCTATGTTTTGATGAACGAAGCCATCCTTTGTCCTTAATCGTAGAGTAAGGCATAAGCAGAGATTATTGAAGATGAACAGAAAGATACATCAGCTGTGTGTGCTATTAGCAGCAACAATTACAAACCTATGGTGGCCATGGACTTGTCTGATCATCACAGCCGTTGATGCAGATCCACAGATCAATCTATTAAACAAGGGCTGCAGCCAATACAATGCCACCAACGCGTCCGAGTTCTATACCAACCTCAACGCCACATTTTCCGACCTCAGAACGCAACTGATGGAAAACAGCAGCCACTTTGCGACGGCACAGCAGGTCAGGGGTTCCAACCCTGTTTACGCTATGGTGCAGTGTAGGAACTACCTCTCCGCTGCTGACTGCGTTGCTTGCTTCACTGCCGCCGTGTCTCAAATTCGCAACTGCTCCGCTGCCAACGGTGGTCGTGTCATCTATGATGGTTGCTTCCTCAGGTACACTTTACTTGTCACAAAAAAGTAAACATTCCAATTAGTAATATGATAGTGGTAGGATGATCAAAATTTTAAATTAAATTTGCAAATCAAATTATGTGTCATCACTAAAAAATAAACATTTGAGTAATAATTTAATTATCAACCACTAACCACATCATTTAACTTACAAAATTTTGATTTACAAATTAGATCTCAGTAGCATTACGCTTACTAATATTATCACAAAACCATTTGCTGGTCAAATAAGTCTCTAGAACAAGCCGCCAGCAACCGTGAGTCTGTGACTACTTTGAATTTTGTCTATGTGGTTTCCAATCAAACCCACCAAATCTAAATTAAAGTCTTAAACAAGCCACCGGTAATTGTGTTTACTTGGCGTGCCCTTCTGACTCTTCTAAACAAAAACACTAACTCCAAATATTAAATCAAGTCTTAAGTCTAATATACCTGCTAACTCTGTTATTTATGAGTTTCTTGAACCAAAATATCTCTTAAAATAAATTTTATAATAAATTATTCTATTTATTTGGTTTTTCATTCTCTTGGTCACCTAGTGCGACAAAGAACTAATGGTCACACAATTCTTAAATCTAATATGAGTTGAAATTAAAATATTAAAAATACGTCCATTTCCTCTCCATCCTTAATATTGAATCCAATAATAATTAGTTACAATATATGGGGTATTATTGTTTGTTTTAGGCCTGGGAAAATTTGAAATAAGTCCAATTTTATAGCCCACCTTTTGAAATAGGTCTAATTTTTAGTGACTTTTGACTTTTGAAGTATGTCAAATTTTAGTGACTTTGGACCCATATCAAAAGACCTTCCACTTTATTTGGGGCACTTGGTAACACTATAAACTAGGATCTAAATAATTGTTTAGAATAGAGGGGGGGTTGTATCGTTGACTTCCACACCATTCTCTTAAATTTCTATTAGGGTTGACATTATAACATGTACCTAAATCAAAACATTAGTATTAGTATTTAATCTTAAAATTACCAATGAATAATTGCTTACCAAGTAACATATTATTGCATGTTTTTCGAGCAAAGAATATTAGTACATATTGTATTTAGTCTTATACATCATGTTGCATAAATAAATATTGTCGATACTCCTAATAACGCCTGTATATATATAAGATTCATTGAATTTAGAAAGAGAAAAAAAATCTATAAGATAGAGAAGTCCAATTTTATATGTTGTTTGCTTCCCACCGTTACATATATATTACTTCCTATATATATAGTCGTTGTCTTGGCAGCCTGGTTTTATACTCCAAGCTGCTGGCGGCCACATTTTTAATGCGCACACACATCCCACTTGAACTAAGGTAATTAAATACTAAACACACTTATTTTTCTTATTTCAGACATTTGTGATAAATTTAGTTGCATTTTCTAGTTAATTTGTTTAATTAAGGGCTCGTTCGGAAATGTTTCTAGTGAATCAGGTTGTGTCTTGATTTATTTACATTTTTATTAATGATGGGTTCCAAAAAAACATTTCTTCTAAAAACACATTCAATTATTTTAGGGTAAATATCAGTTTACTACTCTCAAGTTTTATGGTTTTCAACATTTGGTACATGGAGTTTTTTTCGTCCTAGAGTCATACCTAAAGTGCTAATTTTGGGACAATCTCATACATCCGTTAGTCTGGCTGTTAAGTTTTCTATTAATTGATGACATGGTGCCCATGTGGACAATGACTGGACGACACGTGTCATTAAAGGGTCTACATGAAAATTAAAAAAAAATTATTTAAAGAAAAGTAAAAAAAAAAAAAAAACAAACAAACAAATCCCCTTCGTCTTCCCCAGAATCCCCACCCGTGCCCACCCTCCCACCTCCCATCACCCACCCTTTCTCCCACCCCCCAACACTCTTCGAGTCGACAGGGAGGAGAAAGACAGCTCTTCGAGTCGACAGGGAGGAGAAAGACAGAGAGAGAGATGGGAGGATTTCAGAATTTCCATTGATGATCGATGTCGAAGATGAAACACCTATTGCGAAAGCTTCACATCGGTGGCGGACTCAATAAGCATCGGAGACTCGCCGAGACCCGACCCATGACGAGTCCGAACACGAATCTCAACCCACTTGCTTCTTCTCCGGCCTCGTCCACAAGCTGCGCTACAATGGGGAGAATCGCCGCCGTCGAATCGATGAGTGATCGGACGGCTGGGGGGAGAGTGGTGTTAACAGTAGCGGTAGCGGCGGGGCATGGATTTCAATTTCTTGGAGGAGGAGTTTCAGGTTCAGTTGGCCCTGACGACCAGCGCTTCAGATCCCGATTCGCATGATGACCCCGATACAGCTCAGATCGACGTCACTAAGCGGATTAGCCCCGGCTGCTCGACTTCTACTGTCACTGACACTCAAGCTCCCTGCGACATGCTCGACTTAGCCTGTACGAATTGGAATGAATTAGGTTTTCGATGAACTTAAGATCTCAATTTCTATGCTTTTGTGGTTTGTCATTTTCTTTCGGGATCATTTTCTAGCTAGGGTAGAGAGAGTGGTGCGAGAGAAAGAGTGTTGGGGGTGGGAGAAGGGGTGGGTGATGGAGGGTGGGAGGGTGGGCACAGGTGGGGATTCTGGGGAAGACGAAGGTTTTTTTTATTTTTTATTTTTTTAAAATTTTTTTTCCATGTAGACCCTTTAATGACACGTGGCATCTAGTCATTGTTCATATGGGTGCCACGTCATCAGTTAACAGAGACTTCTAACGGATGTATAAGACTGTCCCAAAATTATCACTTTAGGTATGACTCTGAGACGAAAAAAATTTCATGTACCAAATGTTGAAAATCACGAAACTTAAGGATAATAAACTTATATTTACCCGATATTTTAAAATAATTTCAAACAAACTCTAAATGGTTAGAAATATCGTATGATTGAGATAATATATATTTAGTGGAATTAAATTTCAAAAGGCAATTATTAGCGCAACTGGCCCAATCGGGTTAACAAAAAATTGGAATGTGACCAAAACAAGTTTTAATTATTGACCAGTTTGTATAAGGGGGTGGGGGTGGGGATCATTATTAACGTAAAATAATGCAACCTAATTATGAGTTAGGACTAGACAGATATATAACATTTTTTATGAACACTCTCCTAATTTAGACCATCTGCAATAAATTAAGGAAATGGATCTTTTCCGGATCCCTTTCTGTCTGAGCCTACTGATCACACAATCTGGACCCTTGAAATTTGATCAAATGGTTAAAAACAAGGGGTCCCATTAAAAGTTATAATAACTTTAGTCATTTGATCAAATTTCAAGGGCCTGGATTGTGTGGTCAATAAGCTCATATTGTTGTGCTAGGATAACACCAAACCAATTGGAACCAACTCAAGCTAACCCACATGAAATATATCAAATGAAATGCAAGAACAAAAAATAGAAAAAGACACCAAGAAATTAACGAGGTTCCTCAACAGTCAGTGTAACTGGAGTACTTCCTCGGAGCTGTAGGAACTCACCCAATAATCCACTATCAACCAAATGGGAGTTTAGAAAGTGTTGGCAATCTCACAACCAAAACTCCAATACATCCAAAAGCTCTCACTCACCAAAGAAACAAATAGAGAAAGAAATATAGTGATTAATTTCTTCTCTATACAAAGCTCAAAGCTATTACAACAACTAATACTTTGATGGATGATTGCTAACCAAAGAGAAGAGCACTTTCTTCTTCTCTTCAAAGTGGGGCTGCGACACCTTTTTTCTTTTCCTCTGCTGCTCTCAAACAAAGGCAGCTGCTGCTGCCAATTAAAACCCTAGGCCACCTCACATGGCTCTCACAAGGGCTAAATAAAAGGGTCCATTCAATTGGGTTGTTGGGAAACATAAAGGCCCATTGAAATTTGGCCACATGTTCAACAATCTCCACCTTGGCCAAATTCCGAAAGCGACATGACGAGCCAAACCAACGTAATCAACAATCAACACAAAACCACTCCCGAAAGTAGCAAGAGAATAACTCAATCCGAGCCAAAATGCTTCAAAGCTCTTACTGCTCAACACCTTCTTCATATAGGCAAAATGTGAGCCAAGTTCAAGTAATGAACAAACTTGGCTACACCAACAACCTTAGGCGGGGTTGTCTTTAGTTGGAATCTTCTGGAGAATGATCTCCCATTCACCAACTACTTCACTAACAAAGTGATAACGCACATCTATGTGCTTGGTCCTCGCATGATGAACATGATACTTAGCCAAATAAATGGCACTCTGACTATCACAATGCACCTCCACCTGCTTCTGATCAACCCCAAAATCTCTAATCAGTCCATGTATCCAAATGGCCTCCTTTATAGCTTCAGCAACTGCCATATATTCAGCCTCTATAGTAGACAAGGCAACATACGACTGCAAAATGGACCTCCAACAAACTGGCCCTTTAGCCATAGTAAATATATAGCCTGTAGTAGACTTCCTTCTATCTAAGTCACCTGCATAATCGGAATCAACATGACCAACTGCAAAGTTACCAATACCAAAGTCATCCATTTCAAAGCATAAATCAACATCTCGAGTACTATGGAGATACGTCAATATCCATTTAGCAGCATGCCAATGCTCTTTACCAGGATTGTGCATATATCGACTCACCATACCAACTGCATGAGCAATATCTGGCCTAAAGCATACCATTGCGTACATCAAACTACCAACCAAATTTGCATATGATATATTTTTCATTTGCAGCTTCTCCTTATCAGTTGTAGGACATTGTAGAGAACTCAATTTAAAATGAGGAGCCAAAAGGGTATTAACCGGTTTGGTTGAATCATGAACTCCAAACTTCCGAATCAACTTCTCAAGGTATTGTCTTTGATTCAAGCATACCAAACCCTTCTCTCTATCTCTAATGATCTCCATGCCAAGGATCTTATTCGCTTCACCAAGATCCTCCATCTTGAAATCACTCTTCATTTGCTTCTTCAATTTCTCAATCTCTTTGACGTTCTTTGAGGCAATCAACATATCATCAACATATATCAACAAATAAACGAAAGACCCATCTTGCAACTTCTTGAAATACACACAATGATCATATTGACTTCTAGAATAATTTTGGCCTTTCATAAATTTATCAAACCTCAAATACCATTGTCTTGGAGATTGCTTCAAGCCATAAAGTGATTTCTTCAACTTGCAAAACAAATTCTCTTTCCCTTTCACTTTATACCCATCCGGTTGACACATATAGATTTCTTCATTCAAATCACCATGGAGGAAAGTCGTCTTCACATCGAGTTGCATAAGCTCAAGATCATATTGTGCAACAAGAGCTAACATAATGCAAATTGAGGAGTGCTTCACAACCGGAGAAACGATTTCATTGTAGTCAATGCCCTCCTTTTGTGCATACCCTTTTGAAACTAATCTTGCTTTGAATCTCACATTGCTTTTCTCATCAACACCTTCCTTCTTGGCATACACCCATTTGCAACCGATAGCTTTCTTACCCTTAGACAATTTAGCTAACTCCCAAGTCTTGTTCTTCAAGAGAGAATTCATCTCATCACCCATGGCATTACACCATTTCTCATTTTCTTCACTCTCAATAGCTTCCTCAAAATTAGATGGAATCTCATCAATGATAATAGGAAGAGCAAAAGAAACATAATCACTATACCGAGTTGGCTTGGTAATATTTCTCTTTCCTCTGTTCTAGGCAATCGACTCTTGAGGTGAAACTTGCTCTTCATCTAGAGTAGAATCTTCAAGTTCAACTTCTTCAACATCCTTTTGGTCTCTCACCTCTTCACTTGTAGTGGCTTCTCCCAGTCTGGTTCTTAACCATTTTCTTCCAACTCAAGAAATTGCTCAACACCTCACTCTTGTGCTTCATAGTGTAGACCTAAGACATTCTAGAATAATCATCAACAAAGGTCACGAACCAATGTCTACCACTCAAAGAGGGAGTCTTTGTAGGACACCAAACATCCGAATGCACATAATCAAGAATGCCCTTCGTCTGATATACTGCAGTACCAAACTTCACTCTAGTTTACTTCCCTAAGACACAATGCTCGCATAAATCAAGCTTACAAGTCGTGGCACCTTTTAGAAGACCTTGTTTCACAAGCCCTTGTAGAGCTCTCACTGGCATGGCCTAATCTTATATGCCACAGTCTAGTAGTATCTGAATCAGATGTGCCCATATTTTCTGAGACTACATACGCTTCACATGTCATGATGCTTCCTTGCAATAGATACAAATGACCACATCGAGGAGCTTTCATCACAACAAGTGCACTATAAGTAACTTTCAATGTCTGCCTATCTGAATGAAATCTGAAGCCCTTGGATTCTAAAGTCCCCAAAGAAATAAGATTTTTCTTCAAATTTGGTACATACCGAACACCTGTCAACTCTTTAACCATACCATCATGCAACTTCAAACGAATTGTACCGATTGTACCGATCTCTTTTGTTGTACAAGGATTGTCATCTCCCATGAAAACAACACCACCATCAAACTCTTTCAAGCTTGAAAACCAATCCTTGTGAGGAGTCATATGATGAGTACAACTAGTATCCAACACCCACTTAGTAGCACAATCAAATGATGTGGAAGTTGTTAAAGCAAAATCAGAAAAATCATTTTCAAGCTCAGCAACATTAGCTTCAGAGCTCACTTTGCCTTTGGTCATCAACCTAGGACAATCTTTCTTCCAATGGCCTTTATTATGACAAAAAGCACATTCATCCCTTTCCAAACTTTTTCTACCTTTAGAAGTTCCTCTAGGTCGAGAAAGTGATTTTTTTCTTACTAAAGAAAGATCTTCTCTCTGATGATCTACCTCTAACAAACAAAGCCTTATAGGTACAATCATGATTTTTATCTCTATGCCTCATTTCATAATTCATCAAGGCATTTGACACATTTTCGAATTTCACAGTTTCTTTACCATGCATAATAGTGGTAAGAAAATGCTCATAAAAGTCTGGCAAGGAATTCAACAATATTAAGGCCTTATCTTCATCCTTAATATCCTCATCTAAATTCATCAAATTGGCAATCAACTTATTAAAAGCATCAAGGCGTCTAATCATTTTTGTACCTTCTTTGTATTGGAAGCGGTAAAGTTTTTTCTTCAAGCGTAGCCCGTTCTCCACACTCATGTACTTGTCTTCTAATTTTTGCCACAACACATATGCCAATGTCTCCCGCATCAAAAAATACTTCTGAGTTTTTGCAAGGCACAACCAAATTGTAGAGCAAGCCCACAAATTTAATTTCTCCCATTCCGACTTCGACATAGCTTTCGGCTTATCTCCCAAAGCGGCAAGTAGAGTTCTTGCAAACCAGGAGTTGCTTCCAAAAGGATTCTCATCTTGCCCGTTTGACATCTTTAGCAACTAGACGGTACCCAAGAGCAACTAGGCTTTGATACCAATTGTTGTGCTAGGATAACACCAAACCAATTGGAGCCAACTCAAGCTAACCCACAGGAAATATATCAAATGAAATGCAAGAACAAAAAATAGAAAAATACACCAAGATTTTAACGAGGTTCCTCAACAGTCAGTGTAACTGGAGTACTTCCTCGGAGCAGTATGAGCTCACCCAATAATCCACTATCAACCAAATGGGAGTTTACAAAGTGTTGGCAATCTCAACCAAAACCCCAATACACCAAAAAACCCTCACTCACCAAAGAAACAAATAGAGAAAGAAATATAGTGATTAATTTCTTCTCTATACAAAGCTCAGAGCTATTACAACAACTAATACTTTGATGGATGATTGCATCAATGAGAAGAGCACTTTCTTCTTCTTTTCAAAGTGGGGTTGCGACACCCTTTTTCTTTTCTTCTGCTGCTCTCAAACAAAGGCAGCTACTGCTGCCAATTAAAACCCTAGGCCACCTCACGTGGCTTTCATAAGGGCTAAATAAAAGGGCCCATTCAATTGGGCTGCTGGGAAACATAAAGGCCCATTGAAATTTGGCCACATGTTCAACATAGATTGTCACATCCCGGCCTGGGGCGGACCACTTCCCGAGCCCGTTCCACCACCGTAGCACGATATTGTCCGGTTTGGGCTTACCATTCCCTCACTGTTTTGTTTCTGGGAACTCACGAGCAACTTCCCAGTGGGTCACCCATCATGGGAGTGCTCTGGCCCCCTTCTCGCTTAACTTTGGAGTTCCTACGGAACCCGAAGCCAATGACTCCCAAAAGGCCTCGTGCTAGGTAGGGATGAGAATATACATTTAAGGATCACTCCCCTGGGCGATGTGGGATGTTACAATCCACCCCTCTTAGGGGCCCGACGTCCTCGTCGGTACACTTCCGGCCAGGGATTGGCTCCGATACCAATTTGTCATATCCCGGCCTGGGGCAGACCACTTCCCAGGCCTGCTCCACCACCGTAGCACGATATTTCCTGCTTTGGGCTTACCATTCCCTCACGGTTTTGTTTTTGGGAACTCACGAGCAACTTCCTAGTGGGTCACCCATCATGGGAGTGCTCTAGCCCCCTTCTAGCTTAACTTTGGAGTTCTTACGGAACCCGAAGCCAGTGAGCTCCCAAAAGGCCTCGTGCTAGGTAGGGATGAGAATATACATTTAAGGATCACTCCCCTGGGCGATGTGGGATGTTACACAGATAAAAGGGATCCAGAGAGGATCCCTTTCCATAAATTAATGCAGACTCTTTACATATATATTTATTGACATGCGTGGCAATTTGAATAATGGAACGGAAAATGATCCTCTTCGGATCCGGATGATCAATCAATCACGATCGTTCATCGTACATCGTGCGGTCAGAAATCATTTTAAAATTAAAATTTAAAATTGAATATAAATAGTATCTAATGAAAACTGACCGCACGATGTACGATGAACGGTCGTGATGGATTGATTATCTGAATCCCCACAAAGAGGATCCGGAGAGGACCCTTTTCCTGTCGGAACTTCCTACTTCACAGTTTGCATTCCAATAGGTTCTACAAATTTTAATAATTTTTTTATGCATATGGAGGAGAGAGAGATTTTAATAATGGAATCGAAGAGTGAGTTGAAGAGTATCTGTAGATTTAGAGAGTAAAATGAAGGTCTCAAATTTGAAGATTAAGTTTGTTAACTCTGTTGGACCAAAGAAATTTTAGGTAGCACTTTAAATTTAGCAAAAAGTAGTGTTTGTTAACTGTTTTGGAGATGCTTTACACCTACATAAATCTAAAGAGCGGGTTTTATTATGCTTCGTCCATTTGTCTTTATTTTTTGTCATTTTTATTAAATAAAATTATTAGAATGCTTTTGGTTAAAAAAAATATGTAAGAATAATTTCCATTAAAGCTCCTAATACTAATAGTTTGTTTGATAATCATTTCAGTTTTCACACCTAGTAATAAATGATTAAGTTGAGGATATTGATATAATTATTAGAATGTTTTTGGTTAAAAAAAATATGCAGGAGTCCTTTCCATTAAAGCACCTAATACTAATAGTTTGTTTGATAATCATTTTAATTTTCGCACCTAGTAATAAATGATTAAGTTAAAGACAATATTTGTAATGTTTGTGGTTAACCATGTGGTGAGAAAAGTTTCCCATAAGCGTCCAAAATATATATATATATATATATATATATATATATATATATATATATATATATATATATATATATATATATTAGCTCTTAAGACTCATGCCTTATCAAACAAAAAGGGTTTAAGGTGCCGATACACTTGTTTTAATGTTTGAGGAGATTAGAACATGATTAGATAAATGGATAACTTTTCTTATTGAATTATCTCCTACCTCCAAGTTGACTATAAATTTTTTGTTTCTTTTTTTTTTTTTTTTAGGTCGTCAAAAGTTAATTTTTTGTTTCTTCTTTCATATCTTAAAAATAGTTATCTATCCCAATCAAATCCTATATACCAACCAAACTACACCAAAGGGTTTAAAGGGCCAGATGCACTTGTTTTACAATCTTGTTCTCCTAGACCTCATGGTCCAAAGAAATGCTCGTCACCAACCGTTCAATTTTAATCCAATGATGGGTGATCAATTAACTTTTGTTGTTGTATTTGTACTCCACCGTTGGATTAAGATGAAATGTGATGAAGTGCACGTCAATAAATATTCCTATATTAAATTTGATTGTCTGTGGCTTTTCATATTTCAAAGTTATGTTTTATTAGGTGCCTAGTGACTATAATCCTAGTATTAAATAGAGAGACTTTGGATGCAGTCCCTAGCTATGAATATTCTTTGATTGAAACCTTGTTGGTTTTCAATTTTTGATCCAAGTCCCTGAAATTAATGTGATAATTTATTTCTATGTATGTTACTATATTTTTTTAAATTAAAAATTGAAATTTATAGTTGTTTATATTAATGAGATTTTAAATAAAAAAACTATAATTTATGGGATTAAAAATATTAAAATATAAATATACTATTGTGTGTGTGTGTATAAACATGGGTACATTCATCAAAATTAACCAAAAATTTATTGTATCAAAACATGGGTACATTCTTCAAAATCACCAAAAAAAAAAGAAAAAAAAAAGAAGATATAAATTTCTTCTATTAAACTTAACATGGATACATTCTCAAATAAAAAAAAAATGTACCCATATAAATTTAAAAATGGATTAGAAAAAAAATTGAATAGATTTTATATAAAAAAATGGTACAACATTTTATGTCACACCCCGGCCCGGGGTGGATCACTTCCCGGGCCCGCTCCACCACCGTAGCACGATATTGTCCGCTTTGGGCCCCGACTACGCCCTCACGGTTTTGTTTCTGGGAACTCACGAGGAACTTCCCAATGGGCCACCCATCCTGGGAGTGCTCTGGCCCCCTTCTCGCTTAACTTCGAAGTTCCTACGAAACGCGAAGCCAGTGAGCTCCCAAAATGCCTCGTGCTAGGTAGGGATGAGAATATACATTTAAGGATCACTCCCCTGGGCGATGTGGGATGTTACATTTTACATATAACAAATTGATATATTTAAGAATGAGTACATTTTAAGATTAAAAATTTGAAAAAAAATTACATGAATGGTATATATAATTAGCATGGGTACATTTAGCAAAATTAAAAATGGGTACAAATAAATAAAAAAATATGGGTACAATTACAAATAAAACTTTATAAAATATGAGCACAAAAAGAAATTAATATATGGGTACAAATTAAAACTGAAAAGAAAATTGACACAAATTATAAAAGTGTTTTAAATTAAAAATGGGTACAAACTAAAAATAAAAATATATGATAAAATTTTAGACATAAATATAAATATACTAATTGTAACTTTTTTAACATTAAATGAATATATTTAGAAATAAAAAATATTTTATTATTGAAATAATTAATGATGTTATTAATGACACACCCCGTCCCGAAGGAGGGCGTGCTGGCACGCCCTCCTTCGGGACGGGGTGTGTCAATTAATACCAAGGACATTGATCAAAAAATGAAAAGGAATAAGGTTTTAATCAAAGGAGTAGCAAAATGAAGGATGAGAACCTAATTTCTCCTATTAAATATCTATCCTACCAATATATTGTAATCTTTCTATTTAGAGAACTTTAACGAAAAGCTCCTGGTACCGTTCACTTTAACGAAAAACCAAATTTTTATACTAAAAAGTCAATCCTGGTACTATTCACTTTACCCTTTATTTTGTCTTTATCGTTAAAACTCAGTTTTCAAACCATTTTCATTAGTTTTCCTTTCTATTTAAAGGACTCAATATGTATGTTTAAGACATGCTTGATTAATTAAAAAAATTATATTTTCTTTGTGCAATTGAAGTGAGTGAGTACTTTCTCTTTCTAAAATTAAGCGTTTGGCTTTGTCGAGTGATTCACGATTAATTAATTGAATGATTCCGTTGTCCTGATTAAATGATTCCCATGTTTTATCCTTGTTTCCTCGAAACCCCTGTACTTGTCCTACGTTAGAAAGATGGGTTACCACCATTCCCTTGAACGATGGTGTGCAGGAGAACCATGACTATGTTGTTTTAAGGTTTAAATACTGACTATCCAAACAAAATATTTTAAAGTTTGATACATGCTTTGGTTTAGGTACGAGAGCGCTGGGTTCTATGACCAGACCACCCTTCCTGGTAATGTAGGGCTTTGTGGAAATATAACTGCATCACAGGTCACTACATTCACTGCAGCTGCTGGGTCACTGCTAGTAGATCTTCAGCTTGCAACACCTAAAATCAACGGTTTCTTTGCAGCAACTAGGAACGAAGTTGTTAGTAGTGGTGGAAGCGGAAATGTAACCGTCTACGGCGTGGCACAATGTGCCGAGACAGTTAGCAAGATCGGTTGCCAAGATTGCTTGAATGTGGCATACAATAACCTACAAAGCTGCCTTCCAGATACCGATGGAAGGGCGGTTGACGCAGGTTGTTTCTTGCGGTACTCTAGTACTTCTTTCTTCTCTAATAATCAGACTATGAACATCGCGCCCTTCTTAAAAAGCGGTAAGAACACCCTTCCATAAGTATGTCAATATTACTAGGGTTGTCAAATTTGTTCACCAAATAACATGTCAGTACTCATTCCTTCATCGAACTAACTCGATAATCCTAACGACACTTGCAGGAGGTAATTCAAGAAAGAAACGCATCATCATTGGAGTGGCAGTTGGAGGTGGAGGTCTTCTTCTCATTGTTGGATTTCTTCTCTATTTTAAACTCTCAAGAAAGCCCATGGCGGATCATAGAGGTGACATATTGGGAGCAACCGAGTTGCAAGGACCAGTGAATTATAAATATAAAGATTTGAAGTCAGCAACGAAAAACTTTAGTGAAGAAAACAAACTAGGAGAAGGAGGATTCGGAGACGTTTACAAGGTAAAATAAATAGCAAAATACAGAATTCAGAGACATGATTATATATGCTCGTATATCAAGTTAGTATTTGTGTTTGTGAAGTTAATAAAGACTAGTCGTCTTTGTTTGGCACTGTCTAGAACTAGATTGCATTCGTACTTAGCAAAGAGCTATACAATGTTTAACTTCTGCTGAAGACCCCGAAAAGTCTTCAAATAACAGTACAATCTAGTATAATACAGCTACCATGTCCAGTCCAGTGTATAGTCTAATACAGTCCGTTCTCCTCGGATATAATACAGCTACTATGTCCAGTCCATAGTCTTTGATCCTGCACGAATGTTTTCCATAGAGTATTCTCTAATTACACTTCTAAAAACATAATCTTAATGTTACCAAATCTTTTGACAGGGAACTCTAAACAATGGGAAAATAGTTGCTGTGAAAAAACTAGCTATACTTCAATCCGACAGGGCAAAGACGAATTTCCTAAACGAAGTCACGCTTATAAGCAATGTTCATCACCGCAATCTTATTCGTCTTCTTGGATGTTGTAGCACAGGACCAGAGTTACTTCTCATATATGAATACATGGCAAACAGCAGCCTCGACAGATTCCTATTTGGTAATTTTAGGCCTTTTAGCCCAGCTAGCTCTAAATTTATGATAAGGAACTGCATACATGCATGTATATATATGCATACACATGTATACTCCGGACATTTATGAAGTTTATTTTAAGCTGTTCATTTAAAGATATAATTCTGTATGGGAAATAGGTCCAAGAAAAGGCTCTCTCAACTGGAAACAACGAACTGATATAATCATCGGCACAGCCAGGGGTCTCGCCTATTTACATGAGGAATTTCATGTATGCATCATACATAGAGATATAAAAACCAGCAACATCCTTTTGGATGATAGTTTCCAGCCAAGAATTGCAGATTTTGGGCTGGCAAGGCTTTTACCAGATGATAAGACTCATCTCAGTACCAGATTTGCAGGAACATTGTAAGTTACGTCACTTCCCACCAAGCATCGAACCCTGCAGGGTTTGGGATCACAGAACCTCATTTTGCCGCCTTTGGCACTAGGCTAATTCGGGATTCTTCTGCAATGAACACCGATATTGATAACGGTTTTTTAACCTACTCACGTTTTCTGTCCATAAACAGAAATGTTATGAATCTACTACGTAGGGCCGGTACACTAGAGCAACTTAACAATTCCATCTTGTGTGACAGGGGATACACAGCACCCGAATATGCAATTCATGGCCAATTGTCGGAAAAGGCGGATACCTATAGCTACGGCGTGGTTGTCCTTGAAATCATAAGTGGCCAAAGGAGCAGTGAAGTCAAACCCGATGCTATGGGTGAATTTCTACTTGAAAAGGTAACTTCCAAACTCTACATTATATCTTCTCTCAGATTCCATCGAGATTCAGAAATGGATCATGTTGCTTACATCTGTTTAGTAAATATTTTACATTTTTTTTTTCACAATTCGCATTAATGACTAGGCATGGAAACTGTATGAGAATGGCTCGCACGTGGAGTTGGTCGATGCAACCCTGGACCCAAATGATTATAAACCAGAAGACGTGAAAAAAATCATAGAGATTGCTCTGATGTGCACTCAATCATCACCTGCTCTGAGGCCTACAATGTCTGAAGTCGTTGTTTTACTCAAAGGCACTAGCTATTTGGAAAATAGGTCGCTTACTAGGCCGGTATTTATCGATTCTGATAAGAGAGTCCGAGGAGACACATCAACCTCTAATGGTTCCTCCACATCGAATGCCACTGCATCTACTTCTCAACTTTCGGGTCGTTAAATGCTAACCTATTTTGGAAAGGAGTACAATCTTGCAACTCTTGTACATAAAAATTTGAAAGTTTTATTCGATTTTTACTACCTTTGGTGTTTCGGGCTTTAGTTTTGTAATTTGTTTCTCTTCATTACTATGAAGTTTTTAAGATACATAGCTTCAGGAATTTCTGTTTTATGTTCACAATTGGTTGTCTTGTAAAGCACGTTTGTTTGTTCTTCATGTTTATAACAAATAAAACTATATTATTTACATGAAAGTGAAGTGGTGAAGATAGCATCTTAATAGTGTCGGGGAGAGCTACTACCTACCAGTATATATTCCTTTTGCTAAATTAAGCTCCTCTTCCAGTGGCTCGAGTGAAAAATCCTGATTCATTAAAAGGTGGGGGATGATGAAGACACCTTAAACATTCGTGATGGCATTTTACATATATTACATGAAATTAACAGCTAACCTGGGACAGTGGAACTGGACGTAGAATGATACTTGAACACCAAGCAGTGCCATCAACTGAGAGATGAACTCTGGATAGCCCTACCACCCAGCTGCTGCGACCAGATTTCCGTCAGTGAAGCAGCTATCTATGGGTATGCAGTACATTTCTTTCCCTGAAGCGTGGCCAACTAAAACATTTCTTTCCCTGAAGCGTGGCCAACTAAAACATTTATGACATGCTAAAGGGGCCTACTGTGAAATTAAGTACATTAACCACTAATCAAAAGAACGGAAATTTCGATCGAATTTCAGGAAACAAAAGTCTAGCTGCTAATGCGGAAATTGCGTCTTAAATGAAAGCTTATGTCAATAACCATACCTGCAGAACACCAGCAGCGGCTAAAATCTGTTTCACCACCGCAATGACTGAGGGATGCAACTGGCTTCCCGGCTTCCATAATTTGTTTCACTACCACAATGATATTCTCATTCAGTGCCAAATACTCTGGAGCTTGACCTCCATGGATTACAAGAGCGTCGTAACTTGAGACATCTAGAGCGTCAAAGTCAGTTGTTAAAACGAAATATGGCCTGGTTTCTCACTGTAGGTTTGGTCCCCTTCAAAATCATGGACAGCAGTGGCGCAGATATCACCGGCTTTCCTCTTGGGGCAAACTGAATTGACATGGCATCCCAGAGCTTGAAGGGATTGAAAAGGCACAGTTATCTCATAATCTTTCATGAAGTCCTACATACAAATAAGTTAAATAACGTGAAGCATAATGTTACGGTCTTAACTTAGGACGTTAAAGATTAACAAATGAAAACAGAACTTACCCTACAGAGAAACAGGATCCTTCTATCCGAACCAGTTATATTGCCCCCTAGTGCCTTCACAAAATGGCCAATGAACTCGGGATTACCTTCATATGTAACCCCAGAAACTAGATCACCATCAACAACACATGACGACGCGGCCTCAGTTTCGACCCTGTGAGCCCCAGCAGCAACCAATACAGGTCTCACAGGCGGAAACCCTGTGCACTTCCGCCCTCTAGTCGAGTCTGCAGCTGCTAGGACCAATAGACCATGACAAGTAGCAGCAACTGGCTTTTTGGAGTCAGAAAACTTTCTCACCAATTCTACAACCGATGCATCCATAGCAAGATACTCAGGAGATCGCCCTCCTAGAGTATTACTAGTCCATCGTAGTTGTTAAAATCAACGTCATCAAACGTTGCATTCAGCGTGAAATTGTGACCACGTGATTCAGTATTAGTCTGCAACCAAAAACTTACACAAATTCGTAGTAATTTTGGCTAATTGTTTTCCAAAAAGAGCGGGAAAACTAGCAAGCAGTTTCTTTATTCCAAATAAATGAACTATTTGAAATAAAGGCTGCAGAGCAGAGGTGGTTGATTGACCTGGACAGAGCGCGTCCACGGACACTCCAAACGCCTGTAATGCTTAAAACCAAAATTTTAAATTAAATTTTGTAAATCAGATGTGGTTGTTGATGATTGGAAGTGTTGATTAGTGTGCTTCTTTTTAATTTTTTGAGAAAATTAGAATCTCCTGTTGTAAACATTCCTAGTTTAAGTGTGACTGTGTAAATCCTAAATTAGATTTGATTAGGGTTTATCCTCTCCTATTGTATCTTATATTCCTTGGAGAACAAGGAATATCCTTATCTTATTATTATTATAAATAAAGGTGCAATGTAGGAGGGAAACACACACAATTTCCCTACAATTCTACAAACACACATCTCTCTTTTCTCTCTTTCTCTGCCGCCGGCCTATCTCATTTTGTCAGATAAATATAGACCACAACACGTTATCAGCACGCTCCTACCGCTGCGCTTAGGAATCTGACGTTGGGGAAAATTTTTCTGCATCAAACCAGTTCATCTATATCATCACGCAATCAGGTTCTTTCAAAACAACGGCTTTTAACTCGATATTTTGCAGCTCTGATAGCATGAACGTTCACCATGATGCATGACCCAACTTTACGTTTAACGTATTTTAGATTCTACATAAATTGTGTTTGCCTTATAACCATAATTGTTGAAATTATGTGAATTTGATATTTGTTATGAATTGAATCATACATATGTACATGGATTGAAAATATTATTTTGCATATGCATCAAAGTAAATCTGTGATTCATTGAATTATATATGCATCTAATTGAATTAATGAAAAAAAAAAAATTTGTTTTCTGGGCTCGCATACAGCGGCTTAGCCCGGAAAAAAATAAAAAATAAATAAAAATTTTGGGCTCGCCTGAAGCTGCCTGCAACCCTCCCTAGCCCAAATTATGGCCTAGGCCACACGGCACCATTTTTTTCAAGCCACCCTTGGCTTAATTTTTTTTTGGGCCCCGAATTTTATTCGTCTAAATTATTTTAGACCCAATGGGTTTTATTTTTTTTCACCCACACTTTAATTTGGCCCGAAGTCCAAATAAATTAAAATTCAATCATAATTATACACCTAAAGGATATATTTTTGCATATACTTGTTGCATATTTGTTTGCATATATACTTGTGTTTGCCTGCAGGAATATATGAACTTGAAGTTCATAATTACTTTGAAACCTGAAGTTTCTTATAAACATGCCTTGTTTGAAAACCTGAAGTTTTCACTTAAACATATCACCCATGAAAACCCGAAGTTTTTCATGCAAAATTAAACCAGTACATGTCTATTAGAACCTATATGTTATACTCCTACGTGAATGGATTGATTCTTTCTCCCCTTGTCCATCCATTTTGTGATAGGAACATGTCAAATTTGAACAAACTTGACTTCACCACTTTGGAGGTATCTGGAAGGAACTACCTCAAGTGGGTTCAAGATGTGAAGCTCCACCTCACTTCAAAGAACTTGCGTCCTGCCATTGAAGAAGCAACAGATGAACCTGTTGGCGAAGCTGAAAAAGCCACTGCCATGATCTTCATCCGAAGACATATCCATGACGCTCTGCAAACTGAATATCTTGCTGAGGAGGATCCACGTGCATTATGGGTCACTTTGGCTGATCGCTTTGATCACCAAAAGGACATATTTTTGCCTGAAGCAAGACACGACTGGCAGCACTTGCGCTTCCAAGACTTTAAGTCTGTGAATGAATATAATTCTGAAGTTTGTCGAATCCGATCACTTCTCAAGTTTTGCAATGAAACTTTGACCGAAGAGGATCTCCTGGAGAAGACCTATTCGACATTCTCTAGTTCTAATATTGTCCTGCAGCAACAATATAGAGCTCAGAAGTTCATCAAGTTCTTGATTTTGATCTCTGTTTTACTTCTTGCTGAAAAGCAGAACCAGCTGTTGATGAAGAATTATCAAGCTCGACCTACTGGGGCTACTGCTGTGCCTGAAGCATATTATAGCAATAACCAACACCCAAAACGCCAAAAGAGGCGTGGTAGGGGCGGCCAGAAGCCATCCCACCAAGGTCAACAGAGCCAAGGCCTATCCAAGGGAGAAAACAAAGCCCAGAAGCGCCCAAACCTCGCTCCTAAGGCCCCGAACTTCAAGAATAAGGGCAAAGCACCTAAAACCATGAATGACGATATGTGCTATTGCTGTGGTTCAAAGGACCATTGGTCCCGTGTTTGCCGAGCTCCCAAGAAGGTTGTAGATGAATATCATTCTCGTCGTAGGAAGTTTGAATCAAACTTCATGCAAGTGGACGAACCGGAGACTACAAAGATGGAGGTTTCTGACTTTCAGGAGGATACCACTCCTATGGAAGATTAGAATCTTAGACATAGACTTATTTTTTAGTAAGACATATGGGGCCGAATTCCACCTAGTGGCCGAACCCCCCTTGTTTTTGGTTGATTTTTGAACAATTTTCCTTTATGTTTTGGATTATTAGTTGGTGATTTGTTTTGGATATTAAGTTTTAATCCTTGAATAAATGAAATTATTTTGAATTGATAATTGTTTTTATAAACTTTTATACATGTGACCGATTCAAATTAATTTTTCATTCTAGGTATGACTAGTGGGAAAGTTAGTTGTCTGGCAGATAGTGCAACCATGCATACTGTTTTGCGTGAACGCATCTATTTCACTAACTTCATACCTAATAATGCACCTCTGACAACCCTCTCAGGCCCATCCAACCTGATAGAAGGATACGGTAAGACACGTATAATGTTGTCCAATGGTACAATCTTGACCATTGCTGAAGCACTCTATTCTCCACGTTCCGGCAGAACGTTACTAAGTTTCAAGGACATTAGAGATAACAATTACCACGCTGAAACCCACGTAGAAAACAAAGTTGAATTTCTGTGCATAACTTCCTACGAATATGGCCAGAAGCGTATTTTAGAGAAGATAGAGCATATCCCGAGTGATCTGTATATTACGACCATACGCCCTATAGAATGCGACTATGTGGCTGGCCCTACTACTGGGACCGCGCACGAAATTACACTTTGGCATGACCGTTTGGGACATCCTAGACGAATAGCGATGCGCCGTATCCTCAAATCTTCACACGAGCATCCACTAACCAGAAGTTTAGGTTTGATCCAAGGAATCGCATGTCAAACATGTTCAATGGGAAAGCTTATTACTAAGCCTTCCTATGACAAGATTCGTTCGAATCCTCCCATTTTTCTACAACGGATTCAGGGGGACATTTGTGGACCGATTCAACCTTCCTGCAGACCATTTAGATATTTTATGGTTTTGGTTGACGCTTCTACACGTTGGTCACACGTGTGCTTGTTGTCCATAAGGAACGCTGCATTCTTCAAACTGTTGGCTCAGGTTATCAAGCTCAGGGCTCACCACCTTGATTACCATATCAAATCTATTCGATTGGATAATGCTGGAGAATTCACATCTAAAACTTTTGATGACTATTGCATGTCGGTTGGGGTTGAAGTTGAACATCCTGTACCCCATATTCACACCCAGAACGGCCTGGCAGAGACTTTCATTAAGCACTTACAAATGATTGCTCGATCGTTGGTCATACGTACCAAGCTCCCGATCGCTGCTTGGGGCTATGCAATATTGCACGCAGCAAAGTTGGTCCGCCTGAGGCCTGTTACGACACAACCATTTAGTGCCATTCAGTTGGTTACCGGATACGAACCCGACATATTGCATCTGCGGGTTTTTGGTTGTGCGGTATATGTGCCGATCTCGTCGCCCTTACGTACAAATATGGGGCCTCAGCGAAGGATGGGAATCTATGTCGGATATGATTCTCCTTCGATTATTTGTTACTTAGAACCTTTGACAGGCGATCTGTTTACCGCTTGTTTTGCGGATTGTCACTTCTATGAGACAGTCTTCCCGTCCTTAGGGGGAGATAAGAACGTCAATGTTCTTGAAGAACGACGCGAATTATCGTGGACGACTTCCACTTTGTCTCATTTAGATCCCCGCACCGCTCAGTCTGAAACTGAAGTGCAGCGCATATTAGATCTTCAGAGCATAGCTTAGAGCATGCCAGATGCTTTCACCGATCTAGCGCGCGTGACAAAATCACACATTCTAGCTACGAATACGCCTGCAAAGATAGATGTACCAAATGTACGACGGACTGCCCTCCTGGAAGCCCAGGACGCCAATTCTGGTGATCCACGTACATTAGTGGCTAGCCAATCATCTGCCCCTACGCAAAAGCGTGGCAGACCCCTTGGTTCAAAGGATTCACACCCCCGGAAGAGGAAAACCACGGCACAAGGTCCTGAAGAGCCTACCGTGAATCCGACTATCGCTTACTCATTATACCAAACTCATAAGGAAATTCTAGATTATGGAAACGTCCTTGAAGAGACGAATCCTCCTCCCGAGAATCGTGAGATTTCGGTCTATTATGCTAGCTTAGATGATGTGTGGCGTAGAAATGAGATGATTGTCGACGATGCATTAGCATTTGCAGTAGCTACTGAGATCATGTTGAGCGATGACATTGAACCGCGTTCCGTTGATGAATGTCGACGTAGAGCTGATTGGTCAAACTGGAAACAAGCAATCCAAGTCGAACTCGATTCGCTTGCGAAACGTAAGGTGTTTGGACCTGTAGTTCCTACTCCTCCACATGTGAAGCCCATTGGCTACAAGTGGGTTTTCGTTCGGAAGCATAATGAGAAGAACGAAATTGTGCGTTACAAAGCTCGTGTTGTTGCACAAGGCTTCTCATAACGCCCCGTGATTGACTATGACAAAACTTATTCACCCGTTATGGATGTGATTACTTTTCGCTACCTTATCAGTTTGGTAGTTTCCGAAAAACTGGATATGCAGCTGATGGACGTAGTAACCGCGTATCTTTATAGGGATCTTGATACAGAAATTTATATGAAAGTTCCCGAAGGACTTACATTGACTGGTTCAAATATTTCTAAACCCCGGAACACGCTCTCAATTCAGCTGAGGCGTTCATTCTATGGTTTGAAACAATCCGGAAGAATGTGGTATAACTGTCTGAGTGAGTATTTGACTAGTCAGGGATATGTGAACAACGAATTATGCCCTTGCGTGTTCATTAAGAAGTCACATTCCGGATTTGCGATTGTTGCAGTATATGTCGATGACATGAATCTCATTGGAACTCCTGAAGAGTTCGCGAGAACTGCTTCGCACCTGAAGTCGAAATTTGAGATGAAAGATCTAGGTAAGACTCGATACTGTCTCGGTCTCAAGATAAAGCATTGTTCGGATTGAATCCTAGTACATCAATCGAACTACACCCAGAAGGTGTTGCGCCGCTTTAACGAGGATAAAGCGAAGTCTTCAAGTACTCTTATGGTCATTCGTACGCTAGATGCAAAACAAGATCCCTTCCGTCCGAATGAGGATGATGAAGAGATTTTGGAGCCTGAAATTCCTTATCTAAGTGAGATAGGCGCTTTATTGTACTTAGCTCAATGCACTAGACCCGACATCTCCTTCGCTGTTAATCTTTTGGCAAGATACAACAATGTACCAACACGCAGACACTGGACTGGCGTGAAAGACATCTTTTGTTACCTTAAGGGTACTACGAATTTGGGCTTGTTCTATCCCTACGAATCCTCGAGTAGTGCCGCACCTTGTGCTCCTCAAGTTGATTCTCGCCTTGTTGGTTATGCCGTTGCTGGATACTTATCTGATCCGCACAAGGCGCGTTCTCAAACGGGTTATTTCTTTACCGTTAGAGGCACCGCAATATCTTGGAGGTCAACTAAACAGACCTTAGTTGCCACTTCGTCTAACCATGCTGAAATTCTCGCCTTACATGAAGCAACTTGGGAATGCTTTTGGTTGAGAGCAGTAGTGGGCCATATTCGAAGCTCTTGCGATCTTCATCCTGCCGTTAATGCCTCGACGACGATCTTTGAGGACAATGCAGCTTGCATCGAACAGCTCAAGAAGGGTTACATCAAATGAGACAGCACCAAGCACATTGCGCCGAAATTTTTCTTTTCACATCAACAATAAGAGCATCAGAAGATTGAAGTCATGCAAATCCGTTCACAAGACAATTTGGCCAACCTCTTCACCAAATCACTGCCGAAGACGACGTTTCAGAAGCTTGTTTATGGAATTGGTATGCGTAAACTTTCTGAGTTGTAACTTTGCTATTTCTCTTTAGAATAATGTCAAACTCAGGGGGAGTATCCTGTAGATACTTGCTTGATCTTAATGTACTCTTTTTCCCTATGATTAGAAGCATTTTTCCCACTGGGTTTTTGCTACCTAACTAGGTTTTAACGAGGCACCCACCTTGGGCTGGTCATATCCCTGATGACGTCCTGTAGACGTTTCTTTTGACTTTGCATTTCTCACGCATCTTTCCTTAGACTATGGATTTTGTCCCTACTTGGGTTTTTGCCATAGCCTTAGGGTTTTTTAGTGAGACTTACTACTTATGCAAGTTCCTACCTTATTGAGAATAAGCGTTGTTCCTTGGAATCAGCACTGACAAGTCGACTTCATCAACTTCTGCATTATGCTAAATCTACCTTGAGTATTTACACACTCAAGGGGGAGTGTTGTAAACATTCATAGTTTAAGTGTGACTGTGTAAATCCTAGATTAGATTTGATTAGGGTTTATCCTCTCCTATTGTATCTCATATTCCTTGGAGAACAAGGAATATCCTTATCTTATTATTATTATAAATAAAGGCGCAATGTAGGAGGGAAACATACACAATTCCCCTACAATTCTACAAACACACATCTCTCTTTTCTCTCTTTCTCTGCCGCCGGCCTTTCTCCCTTTGTCAAATAAAAATAGACCACAACATCTCCTACAATTTTTTTTGCATCTTTTAAACTAAACATTTGTGTCTTTTCAAAATTTGATTAAGGTGTTTTAACCAATAAACACCTCAGCATTTTCAGTTAATTTAAATTACATATCATTATGTATTTTTTGAAAATAAAATAATGATTAATTTCTGAATTTATCCTCTAAGTTGTTGGATGTGTTTTTTTTTTTCCTTATTTAAGTGGATATTAGTTATTAACTCTATTGTCTCTTTTTCCAATTATATTCTTTCGATCAAAATAAATTGTTTTGTACTACAAACATTAAATATTCTCTCTTTTTTGCAAATGGATTGTTTTTCCAAATCGTTGGTGATCCACAATAATTTTTTCATATTTTTTTGTCAGACTATTTTTCTTTGCATTTTTTTGTTGCTTATAGTTGTTGACAAACTATTATCAGGTACAACATATTATGTGTATAATATTGCTGTGTACGTTTGAATTTGTAAAAAAAATGTTGATTGGTACGTTTATTTGCGGTTTTGGTACGTTTGGTTTGGTATATATTGTTGATATTGGTACATTATTTTTAGTTTTGGTACGTTCGATTTTGTACACATTATTTTTTGGTACGTTTATACTGTTGTTAGTCCTATTTTTGGTACGTTTGATTTTGTTGGATTTAAAAATATTTTAAATTGTTTTGAAAAAATATATATATATATATATATATATATATATTAAATCGTAGATAATCATTGCTAAATTGTAGGAAGTATTGTGAAAATAAATTGTATTTAACTATGCTTTTTTTTACAATTATCTCCAAAGAGGGAAAGAGTAATCAAAATGCTAGATTATAGGGAATTTTGGTGTGAGGTTTTAAGAAATATGGGGTAGTGGCAGGTTATGTACTTTTGGTACAAAAAATATTAATTCTAATACTGTGGCACCAAAATTATGAGAAGAAGAGTTTAATCAAATCTCTAAAAGGCATGGATGTGTAATTTAAAAAATTCAAAATTGAGGCACCTATTTCACAACGTCCCTAATTTTTTGTGATACATTATTTGGTTTAAAACTTTGGTCTACCTAGTTCTCCATTTCTTAATTTCTTACTTTTCTTGCTTGGTTTTTTTTTTTTTTTTTTTTTTTGAGAGAAAATATATATGCTAAAACTTATATTGCAGATATATTTTTAATTTAAGAATATTTTAGATTAAATATTTGTTACTTTTCAACTTTAGATTAAAATGCTTTCACTTTTGATTAAACCCTATATTCCAGGTATATTCTTAATTTAAGTATTTTTCAAATTCATACACCCGAGACTCAAAATCTCGTGCTAAAGAGAGTGGAGGTTCGAGTCCTCTTTAAGGCATAAAGTTGAACATTGAGAATGCTCATTGACTTAGAATAAGTTCGGTAGCAAATTATGAAATATTGGTGATCTTCTCTATCTAATGAATGGGAAGTCTACTTTGAAATTGTCACCCCAAGGTATATGCTTCATTAGGAATCACACAATGGTAGATTGATACAATAGAAACCTCATTGCTATTTTTATGGAATCTCATCCCTTCCTCAATTTAAGGATTCAATTATATCTATACTATTCTCTAAATTATTTAAAAAATTTAAAAATATCTAAATTATTTGTAACTTTGTTTTATATAAAAATTGTTTGTAACTTTTTTCTTCATTACTGTAACTATTACCGTTAATGGTTATTTCTCATTCTTTATTTTAGTCTCTAGAAATTCAAGTATGATTGAATTGAAATGTACCATCGTTCTTTAAAAATAACATTGACATGTACGAATACGATTTATTCTGAAACTGAAACGTACCTATGCTAAATTAAAATGTATACTGGATTAAAATGTATGCTTACTAAATTGAGCTATACACATGCCAAATTGAAATGTACTCATATTGGATTGAAACGTACCAATAGGTTTTAGGGTTACACGTAACTTGCCGTTAGCTTTTTACATATTGTAATTATGATAATATGAACATACTAATAGCTTGGTACGTATCTAAACAAAAAATAAATAACATATCAAAATACTAATTTGTTCACAAATTTGAATTACATAACATACCAATAATGTACCAATTAACGTACAAATAATGTACCAAATAGTTTGGGTAATTTGAAAAAAAATAACTAAAATTTGGACCTCATATAGAATTATAACCATCTTTTTAAGTTTATAATAATTATAACCAAAAGTTGATATGAAGGTACGAATACACCCTTAAAATGTTTTCTAGAAAAACCAAAAAGCAAAAATGCTATGCTTTCATCTTTAGGTAATAATATACACCTCCCGAATACAATTAAAACTTTTTTTTCGATAAAAGATACGATATTATTGAGAATAAGGAACCATGACAAGAGAATAGCAGAATAAAAGAGAGTGGCCCTTGAAAAGGCCTTGCCGGGTCTACCAACCCGGAATCAAGGAAAGAATGGGCCACTAAATACATCAAATACTCAAAAGAAAGCTATGTAGCACTATCCTCTAACAATGCATCTACAACTAAATGCAGAGGTTCCTCAAACCAAATCACCTCCTGTTGCGATCCAATTCCAGCTCGTGCAAGTCGATGGGCCACTTGATTGGCTTCTCTTTGGACATGGCTAAATCGTGAATTAGATAACCCTTAGCTTCTCACAAATCGTGGCATCCTAGAAAGCTTCATTTCTGCCAAAAACTGAAATCATGTTCGTTCATATATATATAATGTTTACAGAGGGAGGGCAAACTGCCCCATCAGCATAAATTTGCTGGCAATCTCTAAGAATTCAAATGAAACCCAAAAGCCAAGTCTACAATTCTGTACCAAATGTAGTTTGCTCATGTTTACTTGGTAAGGGATTATCTGAAGGTGGAAGAAGTTTGGATATCACTGCGTCATAGAGAAAACCAGAAAGAAAATGGAGCGGGACGCGAAGAAAACCCATCCCCAAATCAATTTTGTTTCTTCCCACGTGTATCCTCCAGACTTGTGACTTCAAACGCAAACAACAAAAACGTCAATTTCTTTGGGTTTGATTGTATGAGCAGAATAGAAGTACCAAATTAGAGAAGGAAGAGATCTATGGTGGACTATGGAGGAGGAGGAGGAGGAGAAAGAAGCCAAGTTCAATTTTTTTGGAAAACCTTTTAAGGGTATATAATACTTTCATATCAAATTTTTGTTATAATTATCATAAACTTAAAATGGTCGCTTTAATTATATATGGGGTTCAAATTTTAGTTATGTGTCCAAATTTCCCAAATAGTTTTCTTATTAAATTCTCAAAGGAGCTGATTCATTCCTTTAAAACATTTGCAATTGCAACTGCGTGCCTCTGTCAAATTGGCATGCTTGGAAAGAGCTTTCCTCAATGCAATTCCGCCTTGTAACATAAACATGTTATCCTGCCGCCAGTTCGCCTTCTTTAAACAAATGGGTACAAGATAAGGCAACTCCTCCATTGAGCAGAGCCTACAGTATTCAATTCAATTTTTCTAGGAAGATCAGGCACTTTATTTCCATTCCCTTTGAAACTATTTTAGTAGTCTGTTCATGACGGTTTGTAGAGTTTTAAAAATTCAAACGATGATGTATCCATCGTCAAAACGTAGATGATGCGAACACGAGCGTTTGTATTTTTTTTTCCACATTTTTCACACTTGTAAATTAATTATTATGAATTTTTTAATGTGCTTTGGTGTTTTTTTAAATTATTTTTGGTATTTTGTACGTGCTTTGATTATAAGTGAGATTAAATACTATGGCTATTGTAGTAAGGTTTTTTAGTAGTTTAAAATTAACAAACTAACTTTTTTCTTTGAAACAAGTTACCTAGTAAACTTGCTAAGAACCCGTTATTACTGTGTGACCCAATAACGATCAAATTAGCTAATGTGTTGATATGAATGCATTATTTCTTGTTGTTTCGAGTCGAATTAACAGTTCGTGTGAAAAAATTTCTCTGCAAATCCACAAAGTCAAGACCTGCTTTCAACTATGCTTGTGGCAGTCAAATCATATCTTCTCTTTGAAGAATTCCACGCCACACCACCAATACAAGTTGAACTTCTACACATGACACATACAGATAACAAATATATGAGTCAATCCTAACAGTATACATGTAAGTTTCTTCCTCTAATCCAATGAGGGCCAATATATGTGTGCTTATGTGCAGTGGAGAGAGATCGCAAATGCATTGCATCATAGAGATACAATTGATTGCGTCATGGATGGTGTTGATGTATAATTATACATATGAGTAATATTAGGGAGATTAAATTTGTAGACAAAATTTGCAAACGAAATGATGTGTCACCAATAAGAAAATGACACGTTTATCAACGGTTAAGTAATAATTCAACCATCAACTTCTATTCCGTCTCAATATATATATATATATATATATATATATATATATATATATATATATATATATATTTAAGCTCACCCGCCAGTCTTCATATAATGTATATATTTAACGAAATAACAACCATCCTGTGCCCTCAATCGTTGATAGTTAAGGTATAAGATTATTGAAGATGAACAGAAAGATGCATCAGACATTTATGCTATTAACAGCAACAATTACAACCCTATGGTGGCCGTGGAGTTGTCTGATCATCACAGCCGTTGATGCAGACCCACAGATCAATCTATTAAACAAGGGCTGCAGCCAGTACAATGTCACCAACTCGTCCGACTTCTATTCCAACCTCAACGCCACATTTTCTGACCTCAGAACGCAACTGATGCACAACAGCAGCCGCTTTGCGACGGCACAGCAGGCCAGGGGTTCCGACCCTGTTTATGCTATGGTGCAGTGTAGGAACTACCTCTCCGCTGCTGACTGCGCTGCTTGCTTCACCGCTGCTGTGTCTCAAATTCGCAACTGCTCCGCTGCCAACGGTGGTCGTGTCATCTATGATGGTTGCTTCCTCAGGTAAACTTTACTTGGTGACAAAAAAGTAAACACATTACTAATATCTGTTTGACATGGTACCAAGCATGGTTTTTTTGTTTAGTTGATAATGTTTGATACAAAAGATTGAAACTTTCAGTAGTACCTGAAGAAATCTGTTTTTCGTAAAAGAGAAAGAAAGAGAGGAAGAGTCTGTGTTTTTTTTTTTTCATTACCACAAAACAAAAGGAAAGACCAAGCTTTAACTCTCATAGCTGGTCTAAAAACAGAACCTACATTCTAGGATCCTAGTACTCTTCTCCGGCCATTAATGGTCATCGGAGGATATCATCCATCCACTTGGAAACAGATGAGAAAGCATAGTACAAATGAAAGGATAAGAACACCAGCTGTAAACTTTCTAAAAACAGAAAAGAAACTAGCCGTTGTAAGTTTGAATCTAACGGCTCCTTCTAAAACTAGTAAGTTCTTCATTTCTTCAAGAACTTCTCAGCTTCCTTTCGATCTTCAACTGCAGGATTAACTTCTGCAGGTTAACTCCAAAGCTAGTAGGCAGCTTAATTCTCAACAGCCTCTCCTAAGCTGCTTACTCGCTTAACTCCAAGCCTCAATCTCAACTGATTAAATCTTTCTTTTGGCAAAGCCTTTGTAAAAATGTCTGCGAGTTGTTCTTCACTTCCGCAGAATTGCAAATCAATCACACCCTCTTGCAAAGCTTCTCTTATGAAATGATACCTTCTGTTTATATGTCTAGTTCTTTGATGAAAGACTGGATTTTTAGCCATAGATATGGCTGACATATTATCATAGAATAAAGGTGTTGACTCAGTTTGCATCTCCCCAAAATCCTCAAGAACAAATCTCAACCAAATTGACTGTGCTGTTGCCTCAGCTGCTGAGACATACTCAGCTTCAGCGGTTGATAGTGCAACTGTGTTTTGTTTTACAAAAGCCTAAGAAAATGCCCCACTGCCAAAGCTGAAAGCATAACCTGAAGTGCTTCTGCTATCATCTTCACTGCCTGCCCAATCTGCATCACAGAACCCAATGAGGATTGCAGACTTATCTTTCACATACTCAATGCCATAGTTTAGTGTCCCTTGCACATATCTCAGTACCCTTCTTGCAACTCCCAAATGCTTCTTAGTCGGACCATTCATAAACCTTGATGACAAACTTGCAGCATACATCAGATCAGGTCTAGTTGCAGTTAAGTACAGTAAGTTTCCCACTATTTTCCTGTAAAGTCCTTCATCTGCTAATTCACTCCCATCTACTTTCTTGAGTTTTTCACCAGTGGGCAAAGGGATAGATACTGGTTTGCAGTCTTCAAGTCCAAATTTCATAAGAAGGGACTTGGCATACTTACTTTGGTGAATGAAAACACCTTGATCAGTTTGTAATATCCCCATGCCAAGGAAGTGATGTAGGAGACCAAGATCAGACATTTCATATTTCTGCATCATCTTCCTTTTGAACTCACTAAGCATCTTGTCACTGCTTCTAGTATAGATAATGTCATCAACATATATTGAGACAATTATCAAACCTCCTTCATCATCAGATCTTGTATATAATGTGGCTTCACTTGTGCTTCTTTTGAACTTACACAGAGAGAGATAAGTATCAATCTCACTGTACCAGGCTCTAGGTGCCTGTTTAAGTTCATATAGGGCCTTCTTAACTTATAGACCTTGTGACCTGCATTGTTCACCTCAAAGCCTTCCGACTGCTCAACATACACTTCTTCATCAAGTACACCATTCAGGAACGCTGACTTAACATCCAACTGAAATAACTTCCACCCCTTTTGTGCTGCTAGAGAAATGAGAGTTCGAATTGTGTCTAACCTTGCCACAGGTGCAAAGGTTTCATTGTAGTCAATCCAAGGTCTCTGTGCATACCCCTTGGCTACAAGTCTGGCCTTGTGTTTTTGAACTGTTCCATCCAGGTTAAGCTTAGTCTTAAACACCCATTTCACACCTATAACAGGTTTATCAACTGGTCTCTCAACAAGTTCCCAAGTATTATTCTTTTCAATCATTTCCAATTCTGCATTCATAGCTTCTTGCCAAGCTATATGACTTGCTGCTTCTTGATAGTTCTCTGGTTCTATAATGCACATATGACATCTTGCATATATATCTTCCAGAGTTCTTTTCTTCACTGGAGTAGAGCTAGGTGTGGAGCCTTGACTGTGACTTCCACCGTTTTCTTCAACTGACTCATCAACAATAGTGTTTGAGTGAGAACTTCCAGTATTGTCAAACTGGGTTACATCAGTTTGTTCTTCTCTAAATTCATCTTCTGTGTCATTTCCTTCAAGATTGAAGGGTATTGAGATAGAATCCACTCGGTCATTTTTCCAATTCCATGACTGGTTTTCACTGAAGATTACATTTCTTGAGAGTACTATCTTCTTAGATTGCAGATCATACACTCTATATCCCTTCTCACAGCTTCCATATCCTATGAAGACTCATTTTCTGGATTTCTCATCAAATTTGTGCCTCAATTGTGACGGGACATGAGTATAACAGATACATCCAAATACTTTCAGGTGCTTGATTCCAGGCTTCCTGCCTGTGAATGCTTCAAAAGGTGTTTTATCTAGGACAGTTGTTGTAAAACATCTATTTTGGAGATACACTGCTGTGCTCACAGCTTCTGCCCAGAAAACCACAGGGATTTCTTTCTCAATCATCATAGACCTTGCCATCTCACCAATCGATCTATTCCTTCTCTCAGCAACTCCATTTTGCTGAGGAGAGTAGGCAATAGTTAATTGCCTCTCCATTCCCATGCTTGCACAATAATCTAGAAACTCATGTGAGGTGTATTCACCACCTCTATCACTTCTTAGCTTCTTTAAATTGAACCCACTTTGTAATTCAACAAAAGCTTTAAATTTCTTGAACACATTGAAGGTATCAGATTTGTTTCTGAGAAAATATACCCAACACATTCTTGAGAAATCATCAATGAATGTGATAAAGTACCTATTCCCTCCAATAGACTCATTTTGCATTGGTCCACACAAATCTGTATGCACCAATTCAAGTGGACAGCTTGCTCTCCACACTTTTTCTTTGTCAAATGGTTCTCTGTGATGCTTGCCTGCTACACAGCCTTCACACACATCTTCCATTTCTGTCAAAACAGGTAGTCCAAGTACCATTTCCTTCTGCTGCATCTTCTTCATACTAGTGAAGTTCAAATGTCCAAGCCTTCTGTGCCATATCCATGAATCTTCAACCATAGATGGTTTTCTTGCTGCAGGGGTTATAGACTCTAGTGAAAGAGGAAAACATCGATTTCCTGCCATGATCATTTTTGCTACAACATTGTTAAGACTGCTATCATCAAAGATCACTGCCATATTACCCCCAAAAAGGACATAATATCCATGCTCCATCATTTGACCTACACTCAGCAAGTTTTCATCCAAACCTGGAACTAGCAACACTTCATTTATATATCTTTTCCCACGCTGAGTTTCAACAACTAGAGTGCCTTTTCCATTTGCTTGTACAAGATCACCAGTGCCCATTTTAACTTTACAGGTCACAGATCTGTCAAGATTTATTAAGGCAGACTCTTGTGATGTCATGTGGTTGCTGCAACCACTGTCCACAAACCACACACTTCTATCTTGCATAGTTGATGAGTGACAAGCGTAGAACATGGTTCCAGTGGTTACTTCCTCTTCCTGTGCACAGTGAGCAACTTGCTTATGACCATCACAGTCCTTTGCAGTATGGCCAAAACGATTGCACTTTCCACATCTGGCTTTTCCTTTGTATCTGCACACACCAAAATGATATTTCTGACACACTTGACATTGTGGTTTCACAGAACTTTGATTACTACTCCCTTGCTTGTTCTGTGGATTGAATCTATTATTCCAATTTCCTCCAGAATTGTTGTTCCAGTTCCCACTTGGAGACCAATTTGATCCCTTCTTGTTTTGTCCCTGCCACTTTTGATTTGGCCTACTCTGTGAACCTTTGTAGGTACCAGTGACTTAATTATTTCCAACTCTGAGACTACTAAAAGCCCTCTCAGTTCCTGTCAATTTATCCCTTTCATCATGTAAGTCTTCCCTTTTATCATATACTTTGACAGATGCAATGACTTCTTCAACTCTAATAGCATCCAAATCTCGAGTTTCCTCAATAATAGACACAATGGACTTATATCTCCTACTTAGACTCATCAATAATTTCTGCACAATTCTCTGTTCAGACACATCTTCTCCAAGGGATTTCAGATTATTCACAATTCCAAAAGACCTACCCAAATAGTCATCTAGGTTTTCACTATCTGTCATTCTCATATACTCAAAATCAGCCCTTACTGCTTGTAGTTTCACAGCTCTTACCTTTTTATCTCCTCTGAACTCTCTTCTCAGGATGTCCCAAGCCCCTTTTGCAGTCTTCTCATTTCTGATGCGAGGGAAAAGCTCATCTGTTATAGCTCCTTGTATGAGACTCAGCGCCTTGGCGTTTTTGATTCTGTCTTCTCTGGAGATGGTGGGTGGTTCCACTGGAACTTGCTCAGCCTCACTTCTTTCCTCTCCAGAGACTTCTTCCTCCTCGGGAATCTGCTGCGGTTGCACTCCGAGTTCTACCACATCCCATAGGTCATGTGCTATAAGGATGGTCTCCATTTTGACAGCCCAAAAATCGTAGTTTGCACCATCAAACTGTGGAGTTCGTAAATCTCCACCTGAAGAACTTGATCCCACCATTTTCTTAGTGGATATCAGTGAATCAACCAATAAAAGGAACCACCTTTATCCCTTTATGGGATTTTTTTTTCAGGAAGAACCTCTCTCACGGCTTTACGCCCCTCTCCGGAATCAGACCTAGTGCTCTGATACCATGTTTGACATGGTACCAAGCATGGTTTTTTTGTTTAGTTGATAATGTTTGATACAAAAGATTGAAACTTTCAGTAGTACCTGAAGAAATCTGTTTTTCGTAAAAGAGAAAGAAAGAGAGGAAGAGTCTGTGTTTTTTTTTTTCATTACCACAAAACAAAGGGAAAGACCAAGCTTTAACTCTCACAGCTGGTCTAAAAACAGAACCTACATTCTAGGATCCTAGTACTCTTCTCCGGCCATTAATGGTCATCGGAGGATATCATCCATCCACTTGGAAACAGATGAGAAAGCATAGTACAAATGAAAGGATAAGAACACCAGCTGTAAACTTTCTAAAAACAGAAAAGAAACTAGCCGTTGTAAGTTTGAATCTAACGGCTCCTTCTAAAACTAGTAAGTTCTTCATTTCTTCAAGAACTTCTCAGCTTCCTTTCGATCTTCAACTGCAGGATTAACTTCTGCAGGTTAACTCCAAAGCTAGTAGGCAGCTTAATTCTCAACAATATTGTCACAAAATCATTTGCTCGTCAAATATTTCTCTAGAACAAGCCACCGGCAACTGTGACTACTTTGAACTTTGTTTGAGTTTTGTTTGTGTGTGCCTATGTGGTTTCCAACCAAACCAACCAAATCTAAATTAAACTCTAACACAATCCACGGGTAATTGTGAGCACTTTAAAGTGTTTTTTTTTTTTTTTTTTTTTTTTTTTTTTTTTTGTAGTGTATTATGTCCTTGTGACTCTTCAAAACAAAATCCTAGCTCCGAATATTAAATCAAGTCTTAAGAGTCATAGCTTTTTTTTGTTAATTTTTTTTATATTATAATTAAAGGAAGGAGAGAGAATTTTAAGGTATTACAATAATTATTTAATCTTAAGAGTCATACCTGTTAACTCTGATTATTTGTGAGTTTCTTAAACCAAAATCTCTCTTAAATTAAAATTTAAAACAAATTCTTCTACTTATTTGATTTGTTATATTGTTGGTCACCTTGTGAGACTAAGAATTCATGATCACTCAATTCTTAAATTTCATATGCAAGTGGTCATCTACTACAGTGGTGGAGATGCGTATTGTCCTTACACCACGGCGTAGGCTCGAATCCTGTCAACTTTCTAATCTAACAAATGTATCGTTTGACAAAAAAAAGAAAATTCCTAAATTTGATATGAGTTGAAATTAAAATATTAAAAGTAGGTCCATTTGTTCTCCATCCTTAATATTGAATCTAATAATAATTAGTGACCATATGTATTTGATCGTGATCCAAAAAATAACATATGATCATTTATATGGGGCATTATTGTTTGTTAGGCCATTACTTTACCTGGTAACATTATAAACTGGGAGCTAAGCAATTGTTTAGCATAGAGGGGCGTTTGTATCATTGACTCCAACACCATTCTTTCTTAAATTTCTATTAGGGTTGACATTTTAACATGTACCTAAATCAAAACATTAGTGCAGTATTTAATCTTAAAACTGCCAATGAATAATTGCTCATCAAATAACATATTAATTAGTACATGTTTTTCGAGCAAAGAAATATTAGTACATATTGTATTTAGTCTTGTACATCATGTTGGTTAAATAAATATTAAAGTTCACAGTCCTAGATTTGAAGATGATTTTCAAGATTCCAACTACTCCTAATAACGCCTAGGTATATATTCTTTCTGGAATCTTCAACTGAAAATTCTATGCATGCATCATCACCGACTGGCAATCCATGTCATAGTTAAGATTCATAGAATTTAGAAAAGAGAAAAAAGTAATAAAATCCATGCCCTGGTTTTATATTCCAAGCTGCTGCCGACCACATTTTTAATGAGCACATAAGTACCACTTGAACTAGGATAATTAAAATAGGAAAATAATAAACACACAATTACTTGCTGATCTCACGCATTTATCATTAATTTTAGTCGTTCTTTCTATTTAATTTATTCAATTAAATAGCTAGAACTTGTGTGAAAGATAAAATATCATGTCATTCAGATATTATGTATTAGTGGAATTAAATTTCAAAAGGCAATTATTGGCGCAAATGACCCAATATGGTTAACAAAAAATTGGTGCAATGGTGCCTGACCAGAACAAGTTTTAATGATCAAATTGACTAGTTTGTATGTGGTGTTGGTGTGGGGATCATTATTGACTTATAATAATGCAACCCAATCACGAGTTACGACTAGACAAATATATAACTTTATTTTATGAGCACTAAGTTAGTGCATCTCTAATTGATTATACACCTGCGACTCTTCAAATACATATTGTTTGACATGCGTGACAATTTGTAGACTAAAATTTACTACTTCACAATTTTATTCATTTAATGGAGGGGAGGGGGATTTTAATCAAGTTGGATGCATATGGAGGAGAAAGCGAGAGAGAGACAGAGATTTTAACAAGTAATGGAATTGAAGAGTGGCTTCAAGAGTCTTTAGATTTAGATAGTGAAATGAAGGTCCCAAATTTAAAGACTAAGTTTTGATAACTTTGTTGGACCAAGAAATTCTACGTGGCATTTCAAATTTAGCAAACAACGACTGATGAACTTCGTGACTATTGAATTTCACTTTACTGTGCTTATTTGAACTTCAAGACTGTTGAAGCAAACAAATTGCTTCATATCTTCAAAAACAAAAAACAAAAAACAAAAGAAAGAAGTATCCAGAGAATAATAAAATCACAAAAAGTAAAAGGAGGGTATTCTTAGAAGTTTAGTAAATTACTAGAAATTGAACCCGCACAATGCCGCGGGTTTTAAAACTATGTTAAATGTGTAAAATATATTAAAATATATTCTCATCCATATCAAAATTTATTTGCATCCTAATGTTCAATAAAGAACCAAAACAGTCCACAAACATGGTATTTGGCCCCTCAATATGCAGACGCCATCCCCCATCTTCAGTCTGCAAATGAATTTATTCCATTTTCTATACCGAAATGAAAGCTTTCTTAAAAAGCATTAATTTCATGAAAACCATTCTTACCTGATGATTATAGAGGTATATGCACCATAACACAGCATTCAGACCTCCAAGTGCAATGATCTGTTGCAATTGGTAAGTAATACTTAGTCACTCAACAATTACCAACACAGCATTCAGACCTCCAAGTGCAATGATCTGTTACAATTGCTAAGTAATACTTAGTCACTCAACAATTACCAAATGGACAATAATAAAGAAAAAACAATCTTGGTTAATTCATTTTACGAAGAAGAAAGGCTATGAAGTTCCGAAATGAATATGCAGCAATCTTTTGGAATGTCAAACCTTATTCATAATATTTAACCAAGATATACAGATTCTCTGTGTTTTCATCTTCTAGATTACAGGGAAAGTAGTGTTACAAAACATGTTAACCTCAAAACTCATATGATTTGGCCTGAAACCACTAAAATTCTTTGCTTATATTGGAAAGTGTTTAACAAATTAGGCATGATCAAGGACACTTATTCGAAGGATGGATAAAGCTCTCCGACAGCTATAAGTTTCATACAAAAACACTCAAAGAGCTCAAGTGGATTACACGGTATCTCAACACAGATCACACGAATGGAAAACATCATTCAGACTTGCAATGCCTAACACTACACAATCTCACGATACTGTGTGAAAAACCCGACCACATTGTTCAACAGCATTATCAAATTGAGCATAGTTCTGACTGATTTTATACATAATTCAATGATCCAGAACACCGCAACCATAATTTGAGCAGTTTGCATTCAAAGTTCAGTAAGTAAATAAATAAATACCCTTTTTCCACCCATATGCAGTATATTCACTTTCTTGAAAAAAAAAAAACCAATGAATTGAAAAATTAAGAGAAACCCAAATGAAAGAACCGGAATTCTCATGAGGAGGTCCGAGTTGTGCCACCTTTCGAAACGGTTGTTCCAGAAATCCTTGCGGGCATCGTCAATTTGCTGAACCTCTTCTGGTGTTCCAGTCTCTGGATGGAACTCCCACACCTGGGACTTGCATCCATGTTTCCAATTGCTGCATCTCGTGCATCTCGTCCCTATAAAGAATTTCAAACCCACTATTTTTAACCTTAAACATTTATCATGCTGGAAAAAATATTTAACCATCTTCATTGGATTCCCTACAATTTGGTGGAGGTTCATTCCAAGTTATTGGAATGGATTTTTCATGTCATTATACCCTTGGTAAATATAAACAATCATTGGAGACCAAGCAGCACACACTCATCAATAAAAGACTAGCAACCTTTGGCTCAGGATAAACATAATGCATACAGAAAAATAAAATTGTAACAAAAAACTTGCACACAAACTTTTGCACTGAAGATGATGAAAATTAAAATTATCACACCAGAACTTACACTTTAAAAAACAAATCGTGGACCTATGGATTAGGAAAAAGCCGTGAGGCACTTCATGGCATTTGTCTGGGTCTGATATCTGCGAGCGGTTCACATATACCAATCAAAGTGAACAACACCATTAAATGCTAGGGTTGACATCTATCTATACATCCACATAATAGAAACAGTGAATGAGACACAGAAAGTAAACCAAGAGTACTACTGTTTTGCAGTGGAGGCTATATAAGTGATAATTTTGGTAACATGTTGCTGAACCTGCATTTATCAAGACGTAACAAAGTAAAGCAAACAAACAAAGGCATTGTTAAATCTTCCTAACTACAAATTCAAAACTATAAAGTACCTAAACGTTTTTTCACTCCAACCAGGGATAGCAGAAAGTATACGAACTAATATCTCAACTGATTGGTTAATGTCCTGTAAACCTTCCACCTGTTGTTTATATGAGGATATGGCTGCAACAAAATCAAATATAGTTATAATAAATTCAACCAATATGGCATGAAAACCATGAGAATTAATCATATGAATTGAGTCAATTGACTGAAAAACACAACACAAAACACATCAAACCACCAACAAAACAGAACCAAATCGATGTCCAAAGTCTGCAGTGAAAAACACACAGAGACTTAAAAATTAACGGGAAAGAATAGTGACAACCAATGTTAAAAATACACCCAAAGAGTTAGTATGATCAGATACATAACATTTAAGCATTCATAAAACAACATGAATAAATAGAGAAAAAATTAACAACTCACCCCATAGAAATTAATCAAACATTGTAAGCTTGCAATGAACAAAACAAACAGTGAAAAAAAAAAAAAAAATCAAACATGCAAAAATTCAAAACAAACCAAACATTCAAGAATAAAAATTAAATAAAATTAAACACCACATCAATCCAAAACCCAAATTTTATTTCTTTTCTTTTCCTCCAAATTAGACCCCCCAAATCCAAATGGATCTGGCCCAGGGGAGCTGCAATTTCTCATCGGTTCCAAAAGCCTCATGCCCTATGGTGCTGTAAAGGAATCGTCACATATTAATGAATATGCATACTACGGACTACATAATTTCCAGAAAATAAACTTTGTAAATTATGCATAAAAACATTTACAAAATGGCAAAGATTCATATTTGCTTGGGAAAAAAAATACAAATTCATTCAAGCAAAGAAAGCAATAATTGCAAAAGAAAAGAAAAACTGTAGACCAATGATTTATGGTGATAATTATGATGAAGAAAGAAATTGTTCATACTTTTCTACTGGCTATCAATGCCGTCACAACCATTGATAAGATTTTTTAAGAGCTTTCATAGTTGTTAAACTAATTGACTTCTGCTGTTGAGAAGGGTGCCTTCTATAGGAAGAAAACAAAATATAAAGTTATTTATAAGCTTAATGCACAATATAATGAAATTGTGAAATTACATTAATTGTCAACTTACCATTGATACCATTAAAAATGCATACGAACTGTAGTTTATAAAATTGTAGGCTGCTTTCTTTCTTCCTGCGTTTTAACAATTGACCAGGATGATTATTTGACTATAAACTTATATTAACAAATTCAGTGATGAATGATGTGAAGGTGAGGCTATAAAAGATGAAATTACCATCAGGAGAAGCTTCCTTTTAAAAGTCTTGAATGGAAGTAGAAAGAAATAATTCAAACTGCACATCATGTCGAAACTCATACAAATTCTCATGAACACACATCAATTTCGTTTTAAAAAATTACACATGAATTTCAAGAGAATCTAATAATCCACCAATAAACTAATCTCAAGCAAAAAGTGCTCAGCCATAAGTTTTACCTCCATAGTAATAGGCAAAAGGTGGATAAGCGTTCGGGAGAAAGCATATAGCGGATGTACGAAATCATGTAACAAAGGGGTGACAGAGTGCTCTGATGGGATCTATCCATTTGCATTATTCATTTACTATGTGATTCCAAGGTCTTTTTGGTTCTGTATAGAGAAGATCAAATAAAACTCCAGATTACCTACTGTTGGAAACAAATAATAAATATACAGGGAATTTTATAGAAAATTAGGATTAGATTTTAACGGTTCTTACCCAAATTTGGCCAAATTCAAGCCTACCCTCAACGATTCCAGTTCGTATAGCCTCAAATCAGCATCACACAGAAGAATGTTAAACATGCAACACGGAAACGAACCAGTTCCCTAAACTTTCGAAATTGGGGATGATCTGAATATGGAATAAAACCTAGAATAACCTACCTTGAGTAGAGAGGGTTTTAAGAAACGATTGAAGCCTATCATTTAAGGAGGCAAATTGTCTGCCCTCCTATTATGGTGCCTCCCCATCCCTTCCTATTTATGCGATCACGGTTAAGCCACGTTAACATTTTATATTTTTATTACTTTTTATCTTATTATCTCTATAAAAAAATCAATATTTACTTTTTATTTTATTATCTCTATAAAAAAAATCAATATAAAATGTTGACGTGACTTAACCATGACCGCACAAAATATGAGAGGATGGGAAATGCACCATAACATGAGGGCAAACAATCTGCCTCCATAATTTAACGCGGCAGTGGCACCTAGTGGTCAAAACACTGTAGAAGTAACAGTGTTTTGAGTATGCTAGGACACCATGGGAATTCACCTGAAAGTTACTCTTTAGTGTGTGTGTGTGTGTATATAATTTTAGGTATAAAAAACAAAATTGTCCAAAAATGAAATTTGAGTGTGCACAAAATCACATGTCATCATAGCATCTCTAATGTCATCATAACATCTATAAAGTAAGTAAAAAATAAATTTGCTGTTTTTCTTTTCATACCTTATCCACATGTCATCATAGCATCTCTAATTTTTTAAAATAAAAAAATCACACTTACTTTGTCTCCCTTTCTCTCTCGCACTTTTCTCTCCAAATCCTCTCTTTTCCATATATTTTTTTTCTTTTTAAAATTTTTATATTTGCACATAAATGGTGTGTGACCTCCATCTAGTATGTATTACAAAAAAAGTTATAACTTATGTGAAATGCATGTACATTTGACCATATATGAGAGAATTGGAAAAGTGTAATGCATGTACGTTTGAATATTATTATGAATGATGTGAAATGCTCGTTCATTCAAGACACCAAGACTTTTCTCAACTCTCTCACATAATTACGAATTATGTGAAATGTATATACATTTGGAGTATATACATTTGATTATATATGAGAGAATAGATAATACTTAGGTATTTATTAGTGAATATTTTATATATTAATTTTCAGATTTGTTTTAATGATATTTTAACACATGTTTATTATTTAAAAAAAAAAAGTGCATATGCTATTTAATTTTTCTTGGAATTTTAAAACAAGAAACGCTTGCCATTTTTTATTGGACCAAATGAGTACTCACTAGTTAATACTGTATGTCTTGTTTGGCATAATAAAAAAAATGACACGTGTTCTTTGTTCTTTTAAAGTCCAAAAAAAAAATCAAATAACATGTCTATTAGTTTTTAAATAATAAAACATATTTTAAAATATCATTGAACAAAATCAAAATGTGAGGTAGGCACTAGTGATTATTCAAATATTATCCTTTATAATGGTTACGTAACTAAAAAATTCATTAAATAAGGTTTTTGAAATCAACAAACATGCGCCAATGATTCATGTCGCTAACTTTCGCATAAATTTATATGTCCAACATATCCAATTCAGAAAAGTTTCTTCGCGACCGAATCTAATTTAGGGTGAAAATTTATGGACAAAAGTGTCTCCCCATGTTTCTAGTTTTTCTTGTGGGTTCTATATCCTGCCACGTATACAAATTGATGGAAAATCTCACAAATTAACTAATAGTGCACGTTTTGTTTATCTTTCATTTCTTAAAAATAGTATCTCTCCTAATCAAATTTTATATACCAAATGAGACCGAAGGGTATAAAGTGCCAGATACACTTGTCTCACAATCTTGTTCTCCCAGACCCCATGGTCCAAGGAAATGGTGGTGACTAATGTTTGATCTTAACCTAACGATAGAAGGTCAATTAACTTTTATTATTGTATTTTTCTCTAGCGTTGAATTAAGATCGAAAGGTGAGTGACCACTATTTCTTTGAACCATGGTGTCTAGGAGAAATGATACTACGTTGTTGTAATGTTGATGACTATACGATAGATGGAATACAGATGATGGTATAAATATGTAGTAAAAATAAAATTTTTGATTTTTTTTTAAGTTTGATACATGCTTTGGTTTAGGTACGAGAGCGCTGGGTTCTATGACCAGACTACCCTTCCAGGTAATGTAGGGCTTTGTGGAAATATAACTGCATCACAGGTCACTACATTCACTGCAGCTGCTGGGTCACTGCTAGTAGATCTTCAGCTTGCAACACCCAAAATCAACGGTTTCTTTGCAGCAACTAAGAACGAAGTTGTTAGCAGTGGAGGTAATGGAAATGCAACCGTCTGTGATGTGGCACAATGTGCCGAGACAATTAGCAAGATCGGTTGCCAAGATTGCTTGAATGTGGCATACAACAACCTACAAAGCTGCCTTCCAGATACCGATGGTAGGGCAGTTGACGCAGGTTGTTTCATGCGGTACTCTAGTACTTCTTTCTTCTCTGATAACCAGACTACGAACATTGCGCACTTCTTAAAAGGCCGTAAGAACACCCTTTCTATATGTATTTCAATATTACTAGGGTTGTCAGATTTGTTCACCAAATGATGACATGCTCGATATTGCTAACAATACTTGTAGGAGGTAATTCAAGAAAGAAAGGCATAATCATTGGAGTGGCAGTTGGAGGCGGAGGTCTTATTCTTCTTCTCATTGTTGGAATTCTTCTCTATTTTAAACTCTCAAGAAAGTCCGCGGCGGATCATAGAGGTGACATATTGGGAGCAACGGAGTTGCAAGGACCAGTGAATTACAAATATAAAGATTTGAAGTCAGCAACAAAAAATTTTAGTGAAGAAAACAAACTAGGAGAAGGAGGTCTCGGAGACGTTTACAAGGTAAAATAAATAACAAAATACAGAATTCAGAGACATGATTATGCTCCTATATCAACTTAGTCAATATTTGTGTTTGTGAAATTAATAATGACTAGTCGTCTAGTCGTCTTGTTTGGCACGGTCTAGTGGAGGTGTACTAGACTACATTGGAGTAAGCTATACCGAACTAGATTGTATTCATACTTAGCGAAGAGCTATACGATGTTTATCTTCTGCTAAAGACCTCGGAAAATCTTCAAATAATACAGCTACTATGTCCAGTCCAGTATATAGTCTAATACAGTCATATCTCCGTGCATACAAACATGCATAAAGTTTTCATAAAAAGGGAAAATCGTAATGTTAGTCCTTGATTCTGCATGAATGTTTTCCAAAGAGTATTCTCTAATTACACTTCTAAATACCTAATCTTAATGTTACCTAATCTTTTGACAGGGAACTCTAAACAATGGGAAAACAGTTGCAGTGAAAAAACAAGCAGTACTTCAATCTGACAGGGCAAAGGCGAATTTCCTAAACGAAGTCACGCTTATAAGCAATGTTCATCACCGCAATCTTATTCGTCTTCTTGGATGTTGTAGCAAAGGACCAGAATTACTTCTCATATATGAATACATGGCAAACAGCAGCCTCGACAGATTCCTATTTGGTAATTTTAGGCCTTTTAGCCCAGCTAGCTCTAAATTTATGATAAGGAACTGCATAAATGCATGTATAGATATGCATACACATGTATACTCCGGACATATATGAATTTTATTTTAAGCTGTTCATTTAAAGATATAATTCTGTATGGGAAATAGGTCCAAGAAAAGGCTCTCTCAACTGGAAACAACGAACTGATATAATCATCGGCACAGCCAGGGGTCTCGCCTATTTACATGAGGAATTTCATGTATGCATCATACATAGAGATATAAAAACCAGCAACATCCTTTTGGATGATAGTTTCCAGCCAAGAATTGCAGATTTTGGGCTGGCAAGGCTTTTACCAGATGATCAAACTCATCTCAGTACCAGATTTGCAGGAACATTGTAAGTTACTTCACTTCCCACCAAGCATCGAACCCTGCAGGGTTTGGGATCACTGAACCTCATTTTGCCGCCTTTGGCACTAGGCTAATTCGGGATTCTTCTGCAATGAACACCGATATTGATAATGGTCTTTTAACCTACTCACGTTCTCTGTCCATAAACAGAAATGTTATGAATCTACTACATAGGGCCGGTACACTAGGGCAACTCTAACAATTCCATCTTGTGTGACAGGGGATACACGGCACCAGAATATGCAATTCATGGCCAGTTGTCTGAAAAGGCGGATACCTATAGCTACGGCGTGGTTGTCCTTGAAATCATAAGTGGCCAAAAGAGCAGTGAACTTAAATCCGATGCTATGGGTGAATTTCTACTTGAAAAGGTAACTTCCAAACTCTACATTATTTCTTCTCTCAGATTCCATCGAGATTATGAAATGGAATCTGTGTTGCTTACATCTGTATAATTACTTTTTTACTTTTTTTTTTTCACAATTTACATCCCTGGCTAGGCATGGAAACTGTATGAGAATGGTTCGCACGTGGAGTTGGTCGATGCACCCTGGACCCAAATGATCATAAACCAGAAGATGTGAAAAAAATCATAGAGATTGCTCTGATGTGCACTCAATCATCAGCTGCTCTGAGGCCTACAATGTCTGAAGTTGTTGTTTTACTCACAGGCACAAGCTCTTTGGAAAATAGGTCGCTTACTAGGCCGGTATTTATCAATTCTGATACGAAAGTCCGGGGAGACGCATCAACCTCTACTGGTTCCTCCACATCGAATGCCACTGCATCTATTTCTCAACTTTCAGGTCGTTAAATGCTATCCTATTTGGGAAAGGAGTACAATCTTGCAACGCTTGTACATGAAGGTTTGAAAGTTTTCTTCGATTTCTACGTTCTTTGGTGTTTCGGGCTTTAATATGTAATATGTAATGTAATGTGTTTCTCTTCGTTACTATGAAGTTTTGAAGATACATAGCTTCAGAAATTTCTGTTTTATGTTCACACTTGGTTGTCATGTGAAGCACGTTTGTTTGTTATTCATGTTTGTAACTATAAAAGCTATATTATTTACATGGAAGGGTTCATAAAATGAAGTGGAGAAGACAGCATATTAAGAGTGTCGAGAATATGCGTTTCGTGGAGAGCTACTAGTATATTGAAATCTACGGTTTTCTGAAACAAGAAATGAAATAACTTAGTTGAGTTCTTGAAGAAGAAGAAAAGAGAAATGCAGAACTTAAAACTTTTCATTAACCACCCAAACTATTTTACACAAAATCTATTTATAGTTTGCCGATCTTAGTTTAACAACTGAGCTAACATTCAGCTTACATGTTAAGCAACCAGCATACAAGTGACTAGTGGTAACCTATCTGTTATACTCCCCTCAATCTTAACGCGGGTTCCAAGGTTAAGATTGCAGCAATGTCTAATAAAATCAGAATTTTGTAGCCCTTCGTGAACAAATCTGCCAGTTGCTCCTTTGTAGGTATGTATTGAACCAAAAGATCCCCTTTTTGAACCTTCTCTCGGACAAAGTGATAGTCAATATCGAGGTGCTTAATCCGAGAGTGAAATACAAGATTTGTACTGAGAGCAAGAGTAGACAAATTATCACAATGTAACAGAGGAGGAGAAGGAACAATTACATGTAAATCTCTCAAGATATTCCTTAACCAACACACATCAGCTACACAATGAGTTAATGCCTTGTACTCGGCTTCAGTAGAGCTCCTGGAAACTGAAGACTGCTTTTTGGATTGCCATGAGACAGGATTGGAGCCTAAAATACAACATATCCTGTTAGAGAGTAGTACTAGAAACAGCTTATATCTCAAGCCACAATGTAAAGAATCTTGAAGGCATCTGAGAATTCTTTTCACCGAGAAAAAAATGAGACTATGTAGGTTGACTCTTATATTGACACACAACATTGACAGCATGTGATATATCAGGTCTAGTAAATGTAAGATATTGAAGTGCACCTGTTAGACTCCTATATAAGGTAGGATCAGCCAATGGAATGCCTTCTGTGATGCAAATTTGAGAATGAGGTTTGGATGGAGTTGGTGCAGGCTTGCAATTTTCAATACCTGCCTCTTTAATTAACATTTTGGTATACTTAGATTGATCAACAAACAAATCTCCATTGTATTGATACTAATTTGAAGCCCATGAAAATAGGTAAGAACACCCATGTCCTTAAAATTAATAAGTTCACCAAGTTTACCAATGATTGATTGAACCTAATTAGCATCAGAACCTCTAATGATTATATCACCCACATATAATAACAAGATCATATTGACCCCATCCTGTTAATCTGACAAACAAGCTAGCATCAGAAGAGGAAACTTTGAATCCCAGAGAAGGTAGTACTCTTGTAAACTTGGAATGCCATGCTCTAAGGGCCTGCTTAAGACCATATAAGGACTTGACTAATCTACAATCATGAGATGAATTAGTAGGATCCACAAAACCTTGAGGTTGATGCATATAAACTTCCTCCTGCAAATCTCCATGAAGAAAGGCATTCTTTTAATGTTTAATTGTTTGAGAGACCATTTATGAGAAGTAGCAAGAGCCAAAATAAATCTCACAATAGAATGCCTAACAACATGATTAAAAGTTTCTGAGTAATCAATTCCTTGCTCCTGTGTAAAATCCTAAGCTACCAGTCTTGCTTTATACCTAGCAACTGTACCATCAGATTTTCTCTTTATTTTATAAACTCATTTACTTCCTACAACTGATCTATCAACATGAGGTGGAACCAGAACCCAAGTTCCTTGAGTTTTTAGAGCATCAAACTCTTCCTTCATTTCTTGTTGCCACAAAGGATCTAGGCAGCCCTAAAGGTCTTCGGTTCCTCCACATCAGTGATATTAGTCAAGATGTATAACCAGAATAACTGATATCATTGTCAGTAATAAATAGAGATTATAGTTCTGAAGGTTCAATAAAAAATTATTAGGCAAGGAAGATGCAGTCAAATAAGCAGAACAATCTTGCCTATAAATAGACCTAGTCTTCAACCTTGTTTGCATAACATGATTATGAGAAGATGTCACAATACTAGAAGATGAAGAATCAATAGGTAAAATTACCTGAAGATGACTTGGATCAAGGACAGGTAACAAAGGAGGTTGTGGAGGAGTAGCACTTGAATGAGCATTTGAATTTTCAGGTTCCTGTGTTAATGATCCCAAAGATAATGATAAAGCTACTTCTGGGCTGGATGACATCACTGGAGTACTTGTATCTTGCTGAAACACTTGAGGCAATGTCACAATCAAAGGAGGAACCAGTCTATTGTTTGAAGTTTGGCAGGGAACAAGGTCTCATCACGAACTACATGCCTTGACAATAACAAATTTTTGGTTTGCAAATGATAACAGATTACACCTTTGTACCCCACCGCACTGCATAGCCAAAAAAATATAGATAAAGCTGCTCTAGGCTGAAGTTTGTTGCTGTTGTAAAGTCTGAAAAAGGGATAGATTGCAGAACCAAATACCTTCAAGTGACCTAACGATGGAGGTTTCTTCTATAAAACAAAAAAAAGGAGAGTCCATTTGTAAGGATCTACAAGGCATTCTATTAATGAGATATATAACATGAGCACAAGCATGAAAAACCAAAAACCTTGAGATAACCTTGTCACTGACAATAGTGTAATAGCTGTCTCTACTATATGTCTATTCTTTCTTTCAACAAATTCATTTTGTTATGGAGTGTATAAACAAGAAATCCTATGATACACTTCCCTTGAGGCCAAAATTGTTCAAAATGATTACTAACAAATTCACCTCTACCATCTGATTGTAAACACTTAATAAGAGTACCAAACTGAACTGATATGAAGGTATAAAACTTCACAAATATTCCAAAAACATCTGATTTATTGCATAAGGGAAAGATCCATACAAACTTGGTACAATCATCCACAAAGCTTACATAATAGCTAAACCCTTGGATGGATTTTACTGGAGGACCCCAAATATCAATATGAATCCTTTCAAATGGTACTAAACATCAAGTAGATTAAGTCGGAAAAGCTAGTCTAAGACATCTTCCCATTGATACAATCAGAAAAAATTTTACATTGTTTATCTACTACAGGACTTATTTGAGACTTCTTTACCATAACAGACAATACTTCATTAGTAGGATGGTCCAACCTTTGATGCTAAAGAGAAGACTTTTTTAGCATAACAGACAATACTACATTAATCACTAATCAAAAGAAACAGAAATTTTTATCAAATTTTAGGAAACAAAAGTCTAGTTGCTAATGGGGAAATTGCTTTTGTTAGTCCTAAAAATTACATAATTTACGCGGCGAGTAGGACTATCAATTAAGAGTTATCTACGTCCTTCGGTGGCTTGATTGCTGATGCGGGCGTGCCAATGTTCTACCGAGCATAGTTGGGCGAATACCTTTGAATGTGGTAGTGTGGTGAAATGCGCTGTTGATTCCTATAACAAGTGACTTCGGCCGAGGAAGGAACACTCTCCGCCTTGGGTTCTATAACCTGAAGACAAGGTTATGTAGATTAGCATGAAGTTCTGGGCCTTCTGCCCCAGGTTCGACAGCCTCAACTATATATGTGAAAACATAGCTTCGCTGCCTCGGTATCAAAATGCACCGTAAAAGTAATTTAGCCGTCTGAATGCCAAATTTTGAATGTAACCTGGAATATTTGATCATAGAACACTCCAGTTAGCTGAGAAAGTTGATGAAGGGACCTCTTTCGGCGAAAGAATCAAGGACTCTTTGCCGGCTGAGACTTAAGATAAATAGCCAGTCAAACTTGAGAGACTCCCTGTCTAACCAGACAGTCGTCGTCCGTCAACTACCAACCCCACCGTCTAACCAGACATGATTCGTGCTGACGATTAGTCAAGCAATTAGTGTTTCACAGAAAGTTTGTGAGAAGTTTTGCTGACGATTAGTCTATATTCTTATTGAACAACTCCTCTCGGTTTTGTCCTCATCTCTAAGCTCATAGTAAATTTCTCCAAGACAATTACTACAATAATTAAGAATAATTAAGACCGGTAGTAATATCTAGGAAAAATATTAAGCTCAAGAATGATTACACGGCCGATAGTGCAAAGTTAGGCATAAACAGCTTCTTTTTCTTTTTCTTTTTTTTTTTTTTTTGAAAACGCATAAACAGCTTCTTAAACAAAAGCTTATGTCAATAACCATACCTGCACAAACACCAGCTGCAGCTAAAATCTGCGGGCCATGGCATAGGGATGCAACTGCTTTCCCCGAAGTCCTACATACAAATAACGTGAAGCATAATGTTACGGTTTTAACTTAGGAAGTTAAAGATTAACAAATGAAAGCACAACTTACCCCACAGAGAAACAGGATCCTTCTATCCGAACCAGTTATATTGCCTCCTAGTACCTTCACAAAAAGCCTAATGAACTCGGGATTACTTTCATACGTAACCCCAGAGACTATCACCGTCAACAACAGACGACATGACCTCGGGTTCTACCCAGTGAGCCCCAGTGGCAGCCAATACAGGTCTCACAAGCGGAAACCCTGTGCACTTCCGCCCTCTAAGAGCAACTCCAGTGTGGGAGCCCTTCCCCCAGGCTATTCACTATTTAATCCACCCAATAAACAGTAACTACCATAATGAACAGTGCATTCCCCTGGCAATTGGCTTTTGCATCTCCACCCCTGCACTTGAATAGCCCTGGCAATTGGCTATAAAATATTAGTATTTTTTTATTTATTAAATAATACATAATAATTTTATTTCTAATTTCGGTTAAGATTTTTAATCGTTCTCGTTGCGCCACATGTCATTATCCGCAAAGACAATAATTGGTGATGGATTTCCGATAAGATTTTTAATCGTTCTCGTTACGCCACGTGTCATTATCCGAAGAGACAATTATTGGTGATGGATTTCCGATAAGATTTTTAACCAATCACGTCGTGCCACGTGTCACAATCCGATTACAATCTTTGAGGATAGATTTCCACCAGATTTTTAACGAATGACGGCATGCCACGTGGCATTATCTACAACCCAATCCTTTCTGAATCCTCCATATAATCCACCATCCATCCTCAGAAATCTCACACCAATTTTCTGAAGATCTCTATCATTATTCGTAGTTTCTGCTTCCTTCTTCACCAAAATCTCTATCATTATTCATAGTTTCTGCTTCATTCTTACAATGTCTTCTTCTTCTTCTTCAAAGATGATGTGGGAAATCGATCAAGAAGAGAAAGAATTGTTTAACCAATCAGAAGGAATGTTCAATGCCAGGGATTGGGCCCAAAATGCGATGGAAGAGGATGACGAGCGTAGACGGAAAGATGACGAATCAAGAATGGCAGGAGCCTCACATTCTCGTCAAGTCATCCAAGCTGTGGCTCATACCTGCAGGCCCAACCGTGCTGTAAACATTGATAGAAGCAGGCAACGACGAGGTCAGGAGCTCTTGGACGATTATTTTGTTCGTAACAGTGCATTCCCTGATACGTACTTCAGACGTCGTTTTAGAATGGAACGACATTTGTTCACCAAAATCATAGGCGCTGTTTGCAACCATGATTCTTACTTTGTGCAAAAGCCGAATGCGTTTGGTGCTATGGGTCTCATGCCTCAGGAAAAAATTACTGCAGCCTTGCGGATGCTTGCTTATGGAGCAGCTGCAGACCAAGTGGACGAGATAACGAGGATGGGAAAATCAACCATTCTTGAGTCCCTGATGAGGTTTTGCTCTGCAATCGAATCTATCTACACCGCAGAGTACCTCCAGAGGCCTACTCATATGGACTTGGAAATGCTTCTGAACAATGGCGAGATGCGAGGTTTTCCAGGGATGATTAGAAGCATTGATTGTATGCACTGGACTTGGAAAAACTGTCCAAGTGCATGGCAAGGCGCTTATGGGGACAAAAAATGATCAAAAAGTATCATTTTGGAGGTGGTGGCATCTTTTGATACATGGATTTGGCATGCCTTTTTCGAGGTTCCGAGTGCTCAAAATGATCTCAATGTCCTTGCCCAATCCCCAGTGTTCAACGAAGTCTTGCAAGGAAAGGCACCAAAAGTCACATACTGCGTCAACGGACATCAGTACGACGGGCCATACTACCTAGCAGACGACATTTACCCAAGGTGGGAATCGTTTGTCAAAACAGTGCCACGTCCACGAAGTGCAAAGGAAAAATACTTTGCAAGCTGTCAAGAAGGATGCAGGAAGGATGTGGAGCGTTGTTTTGGTATACTCTAAGCTCGCTGGGCTATTGTTAGGGGTGCTGCCAGAATGTTTGATGTGGAGTCGCTTCGATCCATCATGATGACGTGCATCATTCTTCATAACATGATTGTGGAAGATGAGTACGATTATGATGTCGTTGATGAATATGAGCCAGACACAATGAACAATTCCAGAACACAAATATATTGTGCTCATGATGCCACCGAAGAACCCGTGCAACATGAGCCATTACAAAGGGATGGTCGTTACAATGATAGGGTCATTCAACGATATACTGCACTTCAAAGGCCATATATGCACAATGCCCGCCAAATTGACTTGATAGAACACCAGTGGGCATTGAGGGGTGCTGAATAAGTTCATTAGTGTTTGTTTTTATTTGGTATGTTGATGTAATTTTATTTGGTATGTTGAGGTTATTTTATTTGGTGTTTGTTTTTATTTGGTGTGTTTTTTTGGTATGTTGATGTTATTTTATTTGGTGTGTTTAAATGTGTTTTGAATAAAGATTCTCTTAGTAGCAAAAAATTACCAAATTAAATAAATATACTCTTAGTTTAAATAAAGTACTAAATTCAATAAATTGGAAACAACAATAAAGTACTTCAATGAATAAGAAATTACAACCCAAATTGATTGGAAAATTATGGGCTCCGATTACAAACAAAGTGGTTGGAAAATTATGGGTTCGTGAATGGATAATCATCACCTAACCAATTTGTGCTGCTAGGATGATCTTCTCTTGTCGTGCTAGGACTATCTCCTCTTGCACGCCTCCTTCGCACCACGTCTGCTTTCTCCTACTGCCAAAAATATTTAGAGTTTGGAGACTTCCCTTGTAAAGGCTCCTTCATAATTTCTCGATCTTGTTGAGCCATTCTTTCTTGTCTTCTATGTTCCCTTTCTTCCCGAAGTAGTTCTCTTTCTCTCTCATCAGCTTCAAATTTTTTCTGAAGAGCTTCTGCTTTTGCATCCTCTCTAGCTTTATCAGCCTCAAATTTAGCCATTTCCCGGGCCAAAGTCAATTCACCTTGGCGGGCAAGTTCTTCCATATACTTTGCATGATCATTCTTGGAAGCATTACCTTTTCTCTTTGAAGCCTTCTTACCTTGAGGCCTAATTGGAAAACGGGTCGACCCCGACGCTTGTTCAACAATGGGCGTTTCGGGTACTTCTTCTGCATCATCTTCATCATGATCATGAGAGGCATGATCGGGTGTAGAGTGTAGAGGGGTGCTGTTCATGAAAACTTCTGGACCAACAGGCACAACTCTGAATCTAGGACAATCTTTCACAATATTCCAACATTCCCACCTTGTGAATGATTTGTTTTTGCTTTTGGTTTTGGCATTATACCAAGCTTGTGCTTGAAGTTCCTACACAATGCGGGAAAATGAATAATACAAACAAATAATTATAATTAAAGTAGCTAACAAATAAATAATACAAACAAATAATTATAATTAAAGTAGCTAACAAATAAATAATACAAACAAATATTTATAATTAAATAGCTAACAAATAAATAATACAAACAAATAATTATAATTAAAGTAGCTAACAAATAATTATAATGAAAGTAGCTAACAATTAAATAATACAAACAAATAAATAATATATTGTTACCTGATCCGATAAATTTTCTCCACTTCGAAGATTAGTACTAGCTTGTGCCAAGGCATCTCTCCACATACTAAACGATTGGCTAAGTATTTTCCAACGATTGGACATCGATTCTTTGGTTCTTTGCCCGCCCATTTTCTCAAGATAATTGGTATGAATAAGACTCCACATTTATCGCAACTGCATCTCATTACCCGTAAGCGGATCATGAGTAACTTGAACCCAGCTAGCACACAACGCAACATCTTCAAGAACAGACCAATTCGTACCTGCAGCAGTAGTCATTTTGTTTGAAAAAAATTGGATTGAAACTTTGAGAGAAAGATAGGAATGTGGTTAAAAGTAGTTGAGAAAATATGAAATTGTGGTGTAAGGTAGATGGTAATGACAAGGTATTTATAAAAAAGTTAAAAAAAAAAAAAAAAAACTTAAATTTTTAAATTTTTTTCAGATTTTTATTCATTTTTTACAATTTTTTACAATTTTTTATTCAACTAATTAATCTCTACCGTTGGATTTAAAAAAAATTGAATTTCAACGCTCCAGATTGTGCCACGTGGCACAACGGTAACATTTCTAAATTTTAAAACTATTTTTTCTTTTTTCTTTTTTTTAATTTATAAAGGAGAATAATATCAACCGTTGATCTCAGATCCAACGGTTCATATTAAATAAGATTTTTTTTATTACCGTTGCAAATCGGACGGTCCAGTTTAAATAGCCGTTGAGATCGAACGGACCGCGAGAAGCCACGTGGCTTCCCAACGGTAACTTTTGAAACTGCGTCAGCGGGCCCCAGGTTCTGAAATCCTGTCGGGTGACGCTCCCCCACGCACGCGTGAGGTGCACGCGCCTGACAGAAAAAAATAAAAAATTGGGCTGACGCCAGGATGACGTCAGCCTTGCGTCAGATCCACTTCGAGCTTGCGGGCTGGCAACTCCTCACAGGCCCGTTGCTCGGGCCTCCCCTGTCCCTCGGGCTCGCGCACGCTAGAGGTGGTAGGCCGGGCTCTCCGGCACTGTTCACGGGCCTGTCCCCCGAGCAGCACCTCCCGCTGGACCTGCTCTAATCGAGTCTGCAGCTGCCATGACAAGTAGCAGCAATTGGCTTTTTGGAGTCGGAAAACATTCTCACCAATTCTACAACCGATGCATCCACAGCAAGATACTCGGAAGATCGCCCTCGTGGTATTATGACTTACGAGTCCATCGTAGTTGTTAAAATCAGCATCATCAAATGTTGCATTCGGCGTGAAATTGCGGCCACATGATTCGGTATTAGTCTGCAACCAAAAAATTACAAAAATTCATAGTAATTTTTGCTAATTGTTTTCCTAAAAGAGCGGGAAACTAGCACTCAGTTTCTTTCTTCCAAATAAATGAATTAATAGAAGTAAAGGCTGCAGAACAGAGGTGGTTGATTGACCTGGTGAGAACTGAGAAGTAGAATGTTGATGAATGGCAGTGGGGCAGATATCAGCAGATTTCTTGCCAGGGCAGACCGCGTCTACGGACACTCCAAACGCCTGCAATGCTTGAAACCGGACCACCGCCTCATACTCTTCCATGCGGTCGCCGCACAGCAACACAACCCTCCTCCGCTCTCCTTTTCTATTCCCCGTTTCTTAGTTTCTTACTTTTCTCGCTTGGTTTTTCTTTTCCAGAGAGATACAAGCGAGTTCAGTGGATTCAACTCTCAGGCTATAAAGGGGTATGGAGGATGATTGAAGAACAGATGGAAACTCGTATATGGTATATACGCTTGAGCTGCCACTGCTTTGCTTGCTTACTAAACACGTCGTAGATTGAGCAACAAATAGCACAACACATCACGCTCATCGTGGCATCTTCACTCTGTTTTCTGACCATTAAATTCGACGTCTTACAGAAAACTTTGTTGTTGGTGCTTGGAGCTCAATGCTTCCAAGCTAGTTGTCGAGAAATCAAAGTTGACAGAGAAAGTATAATATAGGTCATGCTAAAAGCATAGTGTTTGGTCGATGTCATGGCTCTGGATTTCCTTCCGTAATCTCTGGTCTACACAAACGACAGATTGGCCATTTGGGGTTACAACAATGCCAATTTTCTTTGCATGTCCAGTCCACTCCAGTCAGTACTTCCAGAGACTTCGACCATAATACACCCACACATGTACGTACATATCAACATTTTCTATGATTCGGCTAACCGTACTTGGGGATACCAGGCAATCGGCCAAAGTGAGGTTAACTGTGTTAGAGAACATTCTATACATATACACACACATATATATGCTTGACGACAGGAACAAAAGATGGAGCGGCTGAGCTTTTTTCACAGTTAGATGTGCAACCATCGAAGGAAAGAAGTTACATGGAAATACGGCACACATAGATCAAAGCAAGAGTACACCCTCGTAGATACAGACATCAACTCAGACATAACATACATGTCGCCTTTCTCTGGTCGAACATAGCATACATCTCTTATTATTTCAGAATAATAGTTAAACATAACTCACACAAGCTGTTGACCTGGTATATGGAGCTAGAATGATACTTGAACATCAAGCAATGTCATCAACTGAGAAATGAACTCTGGGTGGCCTGGCCATGCTGCTCCAGTAACCAAATTTCCATCCGTGAAGCAACGATCTATTGGATCAGGTTCCAGCCATGTGCCTCCCGAAAGAATCACATTAAGCTTCACCGCAGGGTATGCAGTACACTTCTTTCCCTGAAACGTAGCCATTTATTAACACTTACGACGTGCCCAAAAAGTGATTGAAAGGGCACAGTTACCTCACAAACAAAAAGCAAAAACGCAAAACTTCCTAGCTTAATCACATCGGCACATCCATCAGAAGTCAGAACAAACATTCACTCAGGATGAACTAGGCAGATAATAGGTTCTAGAATTCAAATCGATGCTAAAGCAAAAAAAAAATATTCCCAGATAATTTGTTTTGCTAAACTAAACCTACGGTGTTTTGCTGCCGCCTGAAGGCCCACTTTGGGTACAGTTCATGAACATCTTTTAAGTTACTGATCTAGAGATTTTGGGCATACAAAGTTTCCGTTACCTTTTACATTTTTCTACAATGTAAATGTACACGACCACAAGTACAGAACACCTACTTTTTCTTTTTCATTAAGCATTGACATAAACATTATCTATGCCCAATTGCCCGGAAGTATATATTTATATGCTGTGTATACATGTCTTAACACATTTGTCTTAGAACTATGATATTTTGTTTTTTATCTTATAAAACACAATATTATGTACACTTATATGTATATCTGACATATCTAACAGGAGACTAGAACTTAAACTTTTATTTTTCAGAAAAAGGAAAAAGCTAAGCTAAACACAGAAATATACACTGTATTTGTATATCTACTTTTTAATTTGAAATTTCAAAATTTACAATTTTAATACGCTTAAAATTGATTTTGGATTCTTAAAGATTTTTGCGTCATTGTTTGTGAGAGTTTATGTTATTGCTTTCGTATTTGGTAATGGGACTGATCCCAATAAAACAGCCTGGAACTCATCCCCGAAAACCCATATCCCATATTAAAAAATGAGCCGCAGAAGCAATAAAATAATAAAGCTACCTAAACAGGGATTACAGCTTCACTTTGTTTCAAGTTGAACCAAATTATTGGAGGAACTCCTTTGGTTGCATCATAAGGAATGACCGAATAACCGTGAAAGTTTTAACAAAAACATTACTATGGTTGACAGCCACACATGATTTATTCAGATAAGGAAATAATCGAATTTGATTGAAAAACTTAAAAAATATGAACCAAAATGAAATTTGGATCAAACTTAAGGAAAAAGGCGCCTTGCTGAAGGGAAGAGAGGTACTAATTGGGAATTGCTCTTAAATGATTATGTCAGTAACCATACCTGCAGAACACCAGCAGCAGCTAAAATCTGCTGCCCATGGCAGATGGACGCAACTGGTTTCCTGGCTTCAACAATTTGCTTCACTAGTGCAATAACTTTCTCATCCAATGCCAAATATTCAGGAGCTCGACCTCCAGGGATTACAAGCGCATCGTAACTTGAGACATCTAGAGCTTCAAAATCAGCTGTTAAAGTAAAATTATGGCCCGGTTTCTCACTGTAGGTTTGGTCACCTTCAAAATCATGGACAGCAGTTGCACAGATATCACCAGCTTTCTTCTTCGGGCAAACTGCATCAACATGGCATCCAAGAGCTTGAAGGGACTGAAAGGGCACAGTTACCTCATAATCCTCCATAAAGTCCTACAAATATTGAAGAGAGAAAGTGATTAGTAACTGAGAAATCTAACATTTTGATCATTGCCCAGAACAATACATGCATAAGAATTAGCTCATAAAAAAATGACAAACCCCTTTAATTTCTTTTCAAAACGCGAATGCAAAGGAGTCAATGTTGATTTATTGACCATCTTATCACTGTTAAACAATCAGTAAGTTTGATTCCGAATAACAAGTAAAAGAAATAATTTGAAGCAGCAGAGGTTAGATAACCAGCCTATTAAAGCATACATGGTGGGCTAGGGTATGTTTTGTTGCATTCTAACTTTTGGCATTGTAAGTGGAAAAGTTTAGGTAGGCTCTGAAAGATTTGTTTTAAAAGGATAACTAACGGACTGGTTTCAAGAAATTTGGTTGTATGACATTTGACAGCAACAAATTTATTAGGGGTCCCGTCTGGAATTTGGAGAGGCAATTATTGTCTCGGGATATGGGACAAGTCTGGGATTCAGAGATGAAGAGGGGATGAAAAAGAATTCAACAGTACAGAAATAAGCAAGGGAGAAGATTCTTTAAGTTATACATTCAAAATAACTGAACTTTGAAATTCTGGAGTAGTCTCTTAACTAAAGTAAAAGGAGTTATTTAAGTCATAAGTCATTGACTTCACTACCTAACATGTTCCATATCCATAATTCATGCAAATGACCTGAAAGGTGGTTGGTATACATGTTTGGTTCTACTTTCACAATTCACACATTGACCTGCAAAACACTAGTGTTCTAATGTGAAGCACAACCCAAATAGGCAGAGCACTGAAGCATACAGGCAACAGGCAACACTGCATACATTACACACATAGGAATGCTTGATGAAACCCGACACCAAAATTGTGGACAATGTGGTAAAGCCTACCCAGGTTTCTCCCCCTTCTTTTTCGAAATAAATTGTCAAGGGATGGTTCCATCAATTATCATATTTTAAGTTTATCATTATTCCCATTCATGCATATGCACAAACAAAGAAATTAATCAGTTTCACACTTTCAAGAGAACATACACCATTCCACCTATTCATGTTCGTAAATTATTTTGTTTCAGCTTAAGATTTGACTTCACCATAACATTTGTCATAAACAAAGTACATCAAAACATAAATACTGTAAAGTCAATTTCACGTTCTTATATATTTATATGCAATCACAAACTTATATTTCTCATTGCATTTCAAATGAAAATAGAACTTACTCCACACAGAAAAAGGATCCTCCTATCTGAACCAGTTATGATTCCTCCCAATGCCTTGACAAATAGCCTAATGAACTCAGGATGGGCATCGTATGTGGCCCCGGTAATTATATTACCATCAACAACACAAGTGGACATGGTCTCAGGCTCCACCCAGTAAGCACCTGCAGCAACGAGTACTGGTTTGACAGGAGGGAATGCTGTACACTTCCGACCTTTAACTGAGCCTGCCGCTGCTAGGATCAGTTGCCCGTGGCAAATAGAGGCAATTGGCTTTCCAGAGTCAGTAAATTGTTTCACCAATTCTACAACTGACGCATCCAAAGAAAGATATTCAGGTGCCCGTCCTCCTGGTATTATTAATCCATCATACTTGTTAAACTCAATGTCATCAAATGAAGCATTGAGTGTAAAATTGTGACCCCGTGATTCAGAATAAGTCTGCAACCAAGAGCAAAAACACATTTACCCCCAAAAAGCATATTAAAACAAAGGGTATAGAAATACATATAGCTTTTGAGATTTGTAATTGTGCATACAGTACAAGTGAAAAGCATATCATGATTCAGAAAACCTAGGTACAAGTGTAGCAAGTGATCGCGCCAAGAATTTGTTCAGGCTATCTGTCCCCTGAACACGACCTATTTACTGGTCAGTTAAGGAGCTCATAACGAGTGAGCAAACACTCTAATAAACCTCCTGGTTTTTGTTCCCTTCCACACAAACTAGCATCAAGTTGTTAGTGAGAATTCCACAATCTCAACTGGGTAGATGTTTGCATTTGATTTCTACCACACCAAATAAATTCGGTATCAGAAATTATGCAACCTAATATAAATGCTACATCTTGAAATTTGTCAATCTAATAGAGTGAATCTACTTGTTGACCCTTAAAACTACCAAACCTAAGTGGCGCGCAAGCCGAGTAACTAATGAGCTAACTATGTCCTTCGGTTGTGTGAAGGGCGTGCCAACTCGTCGGCCGAGCTTGGCCGAGAAGTAAAATATGTTGATGTTGTGTTGAGCGCACGACTAACTTATGCGTCTTGCGATTGCAACCAAGGAAGGAACACGTCTCGGCCTTTGGGTTCTAGAACCTGAAGACAAGACTGCTAGTTCTGCGAAGTTCACGAATCATCGGCGCTGGGTTCGGTCACGGTGATTATATTCGTGAGAGTATAAGCATGCCGAACTGGTACCAGACTATACTGACACAAGTACTCAAAAGAGATGTATGTCTTGATGGTAAATGTGGTTCGGCCGTCAGAATGCCGAACTCTAAAGCTTACTTGTGAGTATCCAATCATAAAACAATCGGCGTTCCATGTGCCAAGCCCTAGTAAACTGTAACACCTCACTTCGCCGAGAAGGCTAATGAGATGACCTCTGCCAATAAAGACCCGAAAGTCCTTCTCGACTGAGACTTGGATAGATAACCAGTCGGCCTCGACGCAGTGCTGTTTATCCAAACTGAAGGTGCTCCGCAATCGGCTGATTCTACGGCGATAGTGCTGTTTATCCAAACTGAAGGTATCACCGGTTACCTTCACAGCACTGTTTATCCAAACTGAAGATGTGTTGGCGGAAAAAGAATATAAAAATCTCAAGGTTGTTGAGAGGTTTGCGCAGGGCAATTTGTGTGTTGAATTGAAGGGGCTTTGAATGATGCATAGCCTCCTCTATTTATAGCAGCAGCCCTTCCCACACCCGAGCCAGAAGCATATTGAAATTAGGATTTTTTAATCTAATCTGATTAGGCTTCGGCCAATCCTAGTGTAAATAGGACTTTGAACCTGCCTTCCTGATGGACCAGATTCATTCCGAGCCCCAGCATGTTTCCAACTCCTCCTCACACTAGGTCTCGATTACTCCTTTATCCATACCAATCCGTCTTGTCATGGGATTCGGCCAACCCCAACTAGGCAACCCATGACCCAAAGGCCCACGATAATTCAATAAAGATCACTTGGCCGAATGCAACTCCAAGTTCGGCCCAAACCAGTATTTTAGGCCCAAACCAGTATTTTGAGCCCAAACACTACTGAATAGTAAACTTTTTCCCTCTTGTCTATAAATTAGGGCTACAATTCATTGGTTGACAAACTCTAAAGACTAAACCAAATTAATGTGAGAGTTGTAACCATTCCAATCTTTGGGGCAAATACCTTGTTTGGGTTTTACAAATTCAAGTTAAGTAATCATTCCATCTAAAGCAAGTAAGTTGTAGCTCAGTTGGTTCATAACTTTCAACCATTGCCCCCGAGGTCTCCAGTTCGGTCCCTCCTCCCCATACAAGTTGTATCAAAAGAGAAACAATACAATAAAATCTTTTATCTAATTGATCGTGCTTTGATTACAAAGTAGAAAGGGACCAATCGGGAATTGAGACTATGAAAAGCAGAGAGGTGACGTCACCTGGTGAGCAGGAGAAAGTTCATGAATGGCAGTGCGGCAGATATCACCGGATTTCTTGGCAGGACAGACGGCGTCGACGGAGACTCCGAATGCCTGCAAAGCTTGAAAGGGGACCATCGCCTCATAGTCTTCGACGTAGTCACCCAATACCATCAGAACTCTGCGCTCCTTCGCCATTTCTTTTCTCTTTTTCTTGGTTTTTCACAGAGAGAGAGAGAGAGGTGAAGTTGGGTGGACTGAATTATGAAAGTGGATAATGAAACCCAAAAATCCCATGGCTTCGGCAGACGCAGACCGAAGCGTTCTTGGAACCTTCTGGACTGAGATCTATGACAAGACCACGTTGTCCTTTGGTTATCGTGGCAATTTCCCATTGTTTTTTGTTTTTGATAGGGTGCAAGTTGGATTGAAAATTCCAGCCCGGACCAAAAAATCCCCGAGCCCCAACTTTTTTTTATTTACAAACATTTCGAAAGATTTAGCTAACAATTAAAATATAGGAGATTCAAATTATGTTCCAAAAATTTCAGAATAAAACCGACTTTGAAATTTTTGATAAATTCCAATGATCCAAAATTCCAATATTAGAACTAACATTTGATTCCAAAACTTTTTTGGATTGGCATTAGAATGCTTGTTTCTTGAAAAAAAAGTTAAAGTTACATTATAACACTAATTGCCAGTATGGAAAGTAGCTTAACTTGCTTCTGTGCAAAATCTCTCGTGTTTTGAGAAAGGTGAAAATTTTCCATCTTTTTCTAGCTAAAATAATTTCAACGATGAATCGATTTACTTTTGCATTATTTGTAGGGTAAATGCAAACAGATGATATGTTATGACTCATGAATGAGAATAATACTACTAAATTTGTAACGAAGTACAATGGCGAACAAATTACCTCCACCTTTCTTCATATCTAATTTCTCTCATATATTTTCCTCTATATAGCCAAAAATATGAAAGCTAAAGACTAAGAATGAAATGGTTACAAAAGAGCTACTGGTGTTGTGTTATCAATTCTGGTTTTGTTCGTGGCATTACATATTGTCAATCCAACGAAAAAAAGATCTAATATGATGTGGCCCTTATTTTACAGCTATAGGATGGTTGTGAAAAGTACAAGTTAAAATTAGTTGTTGTAGAACGATTTCAAAGACGCGGTGCCAAAATAAAAAAACTTAAGCTGTTTAGAGCATCTCAAAAGGAATTGTCAAATTCTAAATGACAAATTACTTTTGAGGATGACATTTCAATTTGACATTAAATATGTATGACCCTTCTTCTCCACCCAGTATGTAAAAAATTATATTATTTTATTATGTAAAATTAAAAGAGCAATAGCAATCATAACGATACTATTTAGTTTTAAAGTAGGCCATGCATTAACTATTATGACTCTCTGCCTTGCAATTGAATCCTCGGTTCGAGATTTTTTTTTTTTTTTTTTTTTTTTTTTTTTGAGCAAACGATATAATCTACATTAAAGGGGGTGAGGGAGTGGACTAAGCCTCACACTGAGCAAATTTGCCTTTGACAAGGATCAAACGTAAGACCTCTTACTTTCAAGTGAAGAGGAATACCACTAGACTATAGTACTAAGCAGCTGGTTGGAGATGATTTTAGCTAATATAGAACTTTTTATGGAATGAAAAGACCGAAAAGTCCCTTTTTATAACCCCCTTTTCCAGCATTTCCTCTCTCAATCTCACTCTCTTTCGCTCGTTCTCTCAATGAAGATGCAAAGAGGTGAGAATGGTGTTACATATCTCGTTTTCCTACTCAAGCTTTCATGCATGTGAAATCCGCTGTTTAATTTTGCTGGCAGATCACATTTCCCTGCAAAGTTAAAGTTAGCACTAGATTTAGGTTTTGGCGATTCGTCCTTCCAATACCAACTATATTAACAATACCGAGTTTCATCCGCAACCAAAACTTGCATAGAACATGGCATATACATTTCAAAATTAGAGTATCACTTGGTCCCTCATCAAAACACAAGTCACCTTAACATACAAGCCGTTTTCTTTATTGAATTACACATATGACAAGCAAGCGTCTGACCTGGTAAAAAGCAACTAGAATGATACTCGAACATCAAGCAATGCCATCAGTTGAGAAATGAACTCTGGGTGGCCTGGCCAAGCTGCTCCGGTAACCAAATTTCCATCAGTGAAGCAACGATGTATGGGATCAGGTTCCAGCCATGTTGCTCCCGCCAAAACCACATTAAGCTTCACTGCTGGGTATGCAGTACATTTCTTTCCCTACAAATGTAGCCAGTTTAAAAGCATTAGGACATTGTGAAATGTTCCTAAAGTGCAAATAAGTCATTTGACTACCATTCACAAGAATTGGAAGCAATAACAAACAGACTAGAACTTCACGGTGGTTGCAACAGTTATAATAGCCTTACCTCTAGTCATGTTCCTTAAGCACACCCTAAACCTAAATGGGATGTTAAATGTTGTTAATTCAGAAAACGTTTATACGACCATTTTATTTTACAGCTTACAGTACAATAACGTTCTTTTACCCAGGCTTAAGTTCTTTGCATAATTAAAATCTGATTACGTTCTGTTTTCAGATGTTAGCATAGGATATTGCTTTTCCATCTTGTGTACTTTAATACCCAAAATAACCTTATATTTTTTTTTATAGGATCTAGCTTTTTCTGTTACGAGGCAGTGCGACAGAGGGTTTGATTTAGCTTTTCCTGATGTGTAGTCTGGCATAGGAGATTAAAAAGAAAGGTACTAAGTTGAAAACAGCTTTAAAATAACTATGTTAATAGCCTCACCTGCAGAACACCAGCAGCAGCTAAAATCTGCTGTCCATGGCAGATGGATGCGACTGGTTTATTAGCATCCACAATCTGCTTCACTATTGCAATAACTTTCTCATCCAAAGCTAAATATTCTGGAGCTCGGCCTCCAGGGATTACAAGAGCATCGTAGCTTGAGATATCAAGTGCATCAAAGTCAGCTGTTAAAGTGAAATTATGGCCCAGCTTCTCACTGTAGGTTTGATCACCTTCAAAATCATGGACAGCAGTTGCACAGATATCACCAGCTTTCTTCTTCGGACAAACTGCATCAACATGGCACCCCAGAGCTTGAAGGGCTTGAAAAGGGACACCTATCTCATAATCTTCCATGAAGTCCTAGAAATTTTGAGGTAGAGAAAGTGAATGATGCTTAGTAACTGTGAGACATAAACATTTTGAGCATTGACTAAAATCGTATGCAGATAAAACTTAGCTCACAAACATATATGACAAGCCCCATTCAAGTTTTTGTTAACAGGTTACTTGATTTGCACTGAACCAAACAAAGCAGCCAATCTTTTATTAATTGACCATCGTATCACTGTTGTTGAACAACAAATTTGCTCCAGTACAAGATGTACGAGAAGTTTTTTGATGTGGGATAGCATAACCAACAAACCTGCCAGGTAACAATGCTTATACGGAGGGATTTACGTCTTTTCATCTTGTACTGTTAACATTTGGCAGTGTAGAGAAACGAGTTTAGGTAAGCTTCAAAGGATAAGGTTTTAAAGGGAACATAAAGTGCTAGTTTGATTCTTAATTTAGGTTGAATGAAATCTGACAATAACTAATTTATCGATTTGGAACAGTGTTGGTACTTTAGAGAGCAAACTAATAAATTAACATATGAGAAATCTTTGGTGTTTTTGAGACTTAGTTGGGTGAACAAATAGAAGAATTAAACGGTGAACAGAAAATCAAGGGAGAAAATTTCAGAGTGATTTATTCGAAGGGACGATCTTCATGAATTGTTTTGTTTTTAAGTTTATTATTATAATTCCAATTCATGCATCTACAGTGGACAAACAAAAATTCTTTACAATTGCATTGCGTGTATTGTGTTCCAAGTGTATAAACTATTCACCTGTTCACGAAGAAGGGTTCATGGGCGCATAGACCATTTTCACCCTTATACATATTTGTATATGCTGAGTTTCTACAGTATAGTGATTATCAATATCTTATATATACTTATGGGAATCACTATATTATACTTCTCATTGCATTGTAAAGGAAAAGAACACTTACTCCACAGAGGAACAGGATCCTCCTATCTGAACCAGTTATGTTACCCCCTAGTGCCTTTACGAAAAGCCCAATGTACTCAGCATGACCTTCAAATGTAGCTCCAGTAATTAAATTCCCATCAGCAGCACACCCCAACATGGTGTCAGGTTTTACCCAGTATGCACCTGCAGCTGCAAGTACAGGTCCTAGAGTTGGGTACGCTGTACACTTGCGTCCTCTAACTGAGTCTGCAGCTGCTAGGACCAACGGACCATGGCAAATAGCAGCAATTGGCTTTCTGGAGTCGGAAAATTTTCTCACCAATTCCACAACTGATGCATCCATAGCAAGATATTCAGGAGCTCGTCCTCCTGGTATTACTAATCCATCATATTTCTCAAATTCAACGTCGTCAAATGTTGCATTGAGCGTGAAATTGTGACCCCGTGATTCAGAAAAAGTCTGTAAGTGGAAAAAATACAAATAACAAAAACAAAACGGATTAAAACACATGAACATAGCTCTCAATATTTGAATATGCATACAGTACAAATGAAACACAGATCATGATTCAGAAAAACCAAGCTTGTCCATTATTAGAGTATCTCCAATCAATGAGGGCACTCTTAAATATTGATTAGCAACCGATTTCCAGTGCCGAAAACTGATCCTGAACTTCAAAAGGGCACATTGTAAGAGTAGAAAAATTCAAGTGAAGTACCATCCAATTATTTAGTTATAACTATTATAACCACCTTCTGATTGATTGTTAGTCAATTACCAAGTATAAAACTTGTCTTTGTAAGACATGAATCATGAATCTAGAAGATCATGAGAGATGAGGTGCTTTATCCAGTTTTTCTTTTCCATTAATCTCCACTAAATTCATCTAAACTACGGGAATGGGGCACTGGAACTTGGGTGTAGAAAGGGAAGCTCTGTCCAGATTGATCATCTATTTAATTACATTGATGATTCAAGTTTTGATTACTAATAGAAATAATCGGCAAAACACATTAGCAATCCTAAAAATTGATTCAATCAACTAATCAAAATATGTAAAATGGCTAAACCAAAACTTGAGTGTACGAATTTAAAAGTTTGCAGAGGTAGTTGAGTTCAGCTGATCACCTGGTGAACAGGAGAGTATTGTTCAACGGCGGTGGGGCAGATGTCGCCGGCTTTCTTGGCAGGACAGACGGCGTCGACGGTGACTCCGTAGGCCTGCAGGGCTTGGAATGGGACCATGGCCTCGTAGTCTTCCATGTAGTCCCCACATAGTAACAGCACCCTGCGTCCACCTTTTCCATTCGCCATTTCTTGCAATTTTCACTCCCTTCTTTCTTCTTCTTGGTTTAGAGAAAGAGAGAGGTATTCGTCCTAAAACATAAATAAAAATTAGAGTGGACTAAACTGTATCTTTTTCTATTATTTGTTGACAGCCTCAAATTGCTGGCATCGCATGAATCTACCCGGGTTTGCCGGTTTGGGCATTTGGACGAGGATCCTCTTCGGATTCTTCGCTCATCGTGTGTACGATTATTTTTTATTAGGTATTGTTTATATTTAATTTTAAATAAAGAAATTTAAAATGATTTCTGGCCGCAAGATGATAGATGAACAGACACGATAAAGTGATCTTCAGAATTCTCACAAATATGATCCTATTCCTGGGCATTTGAGCTACTCTAGCCCTGAACTTATTAACAAGTCGGGTTATTATTGAGTCACATATTAAGAATTTATTAACGAGTCGAGTCGTTATTGTGTCATTACTAAGAAGTAAGAACCTAATGTTTACCAAATTTAGGCATTAGGCATGACAAATTTTTGCATGACTCGTTAATTCAAGACAAAACTACACGACTCGTTAATGAAGTAAGTTGCCATTATGTCACCTATAAAGAACTCGTTAGGATAATGGATTTGATATGACACGACCGTTAAGATAATGTGTATGACACGAACACGACAAACACACTTATTTATTCTTTTTACTAAGATAAAAAATAGTTGTATGACTTCCGTTATTTGTAGTGCCCTTTTATCAACGGTCATAAGTTGATACATTCGGACAACAATTTACTTCACAATGAATACAAATCCATCATAAGCCTGTAACTTTTCATATCAAATAGGGTTTGAATTTTGGGGTTCTTTTTAGAGTAGATCATTCACTACATAAGGCCATCTCCAACCCAAGACTGGCTAGAGGGCTTGTTTTAGCCCTCTGGCCCTCCAAGATATTAATATTTTAATGAACAGTATAGGGTCATATTTGCCTCCATCTCCAACCGAGAGCCAAAGGGCCATAGGGCTCGTTTTAGCCCTGTCACAAAAAATCGTCTCCAATCGAGGGCCATAGGGCCAAACATAATTTATTATTTAAATTTAAAAACTACAACAACTTAAATTTAAAAACAACAACTTAAATTTAAAAACTACAACTTATATTTAAAAACTACAACTTAAATTTAAAAACTACAAATTAAATTTAAAAACTACAAATTAAATTTAAAAACAACATTAACTTAAATTTAAAAGCTACAACAACTTAAATTTAATATTCATAATTAACATCATCTTCATCATCCGCCATTTGAAAATTATTGAAAAAATTGAAGGAAAGATTATTGTACGATTAAGAAAATATAATGTGAAGAATTGAAATAGAATGAAGTGAGATAGTATGTGTCACATCCCGGCCCGGGGCGGATCACTTCCCAGGCCCGCTCCACCACCGTAGCACGATATTGTCCGCTTTGGGCTTACCATTCACTCACGGTTTTGTTCTTGGGAACTCACGAGCAACTTCCCAGTGGGCCACCCATCCTGGGAGTGCTCTGGCCCCCTTCTCGCTTAACTTCGGAGTTCCTACGGAACCCAAAGCCAGTGAGCTCCCAAAAGGCCTCGTGCTAGGTAGGGATGGGAATATACATTTAAGGATCACTCCCATGTGCGATGTGGGACGTCACAATCCACCCCCTTAAGGGCCCGACGTCCTCGTCGGTACACTTCCGGCCAGGGATTGGCTCTGATACCATCTGTCACATCCCGGCCCAGGACGGATCACTTCCCGGGCCCGCTCCACCACCGTAGCACGATATTGTCCGCTTTGGGCTTACCATTCCCTCACGGTTTTGTTTATGGGAACTCACGAGCAACTTCCCAGTGGGTTACCCATCATGGGAGTGCTCTGGCCCCCTTCTCGCTTAACTTCGAAGTTCCTACGGAACCCAAAGCCAGTGAGCTCCCAAAAGGCCTCGTGCTAGGTAGGGATGAGAATATACATTTAAGGATCACTCCCCTGGGCGATGTGGGATGTCACAGTATGGAATGGTGAAAATAATGTGAGAAATGGTGTAGGAATGGCTTAGGTATTTATAAGAAAAAAAAGGGAATTTTTTAAATTCATAAAAAAAAAAATTGGCCAAAAAAATAAAATAAATCCAACAGTAACTGACGTCAGCTAGCCGTTGTATTTGAAATTTTGGTCTACCATTCCTGTCGGATATAACCGACAGGAATAAGTACAATGTTGTCGGATATAACCGACAAGAATAATGAAAATTCTTATCACATCCCGGCCCAAGCCACCACCACATCCCGGGCTCGACTCTGTCGTAGCACGATATTGTCCGCTTTGGGCCCTGGCCACGCCCTCATGGTTTTGTTTCTAGGAACTCACACGAGAACTTCCCAGTGGGTCACCCATCATGGAATTGCTATCGAACGAACTCGCTTAACTTTGGAGTTCCTACGGAACCTAAGGCTAGTGAGCTCCCAAAAGGCCTCATTGCTATAGGGAGGGGATATGTACATATAAGGCTTACCGGATCCTCACCCCTAGGCGATGTGGGATCTTACAATCCACCCCCTTAGGGGCTCGACGTCCTCGTCGGCACACTTCCGGCCAGAGATTGGCTCTGATACCAAATTGTCACATCCCGGCCCAGGCCACCACCACATCCCGGGCTCGACTCCGCCGTAGCACGATATTGTCCGCTTTGGGCCCCGGCCACGCCCTCACAGTTTTGTTTCTGGGAACTCACACAAGAACTTCCTAGTGGGTCACCCATCATGGAATTGCTCTTGCGTGAACTCGCTTAACTTCGGAGTTCCTACGGAACCCAAAGCCAGTGAGCTCCCAAAAGGCCGTGTTGCTATAGGGAGGGGATATGTACATATAAGGCTTACATGATCCTCACCCTTGGAAGATGTGGGATCTTACAATTCTGGCCCAGCCCGGGGCTGGCTGGCTAAGTTAGGCCAGCCGGTTGGCCCTTTTTGTCCAGTGGGGCCCACTGGCCCTTTGGCCTAGCCCTCGGTTGGAGACGGTTTTCGGGCTATTTTCGACCCTTTAACCCTCTGGAACCTTCGGTTGGAGATGGCCTAAGAAAATGACGAAGCCATAAAGGGTTTGGATTTTAGATTTATTGTTTTTAAGTTTAAGGGTATTTGAGTCTATTCAAGTAATTTTGGCTATGTATGAAATTTTTTTATAAAAAGTTAACATTTATGAAATCGGAGGCTAAATTTTGACAATATATGACAAAAAATCCCTTGAGAACTTTTTTTTTTTTTTGAAATCTAGTGGACTCTATTCTCCTTTCGGCCTAAAATCACAATGACTTGAGATTTTAGTTTCCTTTTTATATGGAAGAGTCGAGAAGGGAGATTTGAAATTTGGTGCACATTGAAACACGCCGCCCTAATCAATTTAGACCATTTTTATGGGTTCTCTAAATGAACTTGTCGCTAACTTTAGGAAGAAATTGAAAATAAAATCATCTCTGATAATCCTCTCCTGCCATGCTCCTAATATAACAAATGCTCTAGAAGCTCCTAATCTGACAAGGGAGAAATGAGCTCTAAAAAATGCGAAGGACATGGTGCATCTTAAAAACCTTGTGAGGATTTTCAACCTTGACAAAAGAAAAAGAGTACAATGAAGTTAAAAACTAGGCTTATTTTTATCTAGGAAAGTGATTTTATCACGCTTGTATATCCTCAACACATCCATATTTAATCTTGGTCGTTGATTCTGTTTAATTTTTAAAATTTGATGGCCATAAATAAGGAGGGCGTGCATGTCAAAACTAAAAAGGGCGTGTGAAAATCATTTCATTTACTCTTCATAAAATCTGATGTTATTCCTTGCATTATGTTTTGTCTCACATTACCCCTTGTATTCATTCTTCGTGTCTCACTTTATCGTATTTTATTAACGCAATCATCTCCCCCTCATGCCGATCTCTCTATATCCACCACAAAGTACAAGTGGTATAGCCAAAAAAATACTTTAAAGTTTCGTTTATCAAATCAGACTGTATTGATTACTTCATCTGGATATAATATAATAATTTGTGCATCGGATAGTACTGACCAAATAGTCGGGCATTTGGTGCAGTATCAAACTAACATTCAACTATTTTATACTGTGTTTGGTACTGTACCAAAGAAGAGGACTTCGAAATGTTATTATTTTTAAGAGAAAATTTGATAAAATGAAAAAGAAAAAAGGGGAAAGACAATTTTTTTTTTCAAGTCCTTGTTTGTTTGATGATTTTTTCTCATATTTATACCTATTTCAAACCCAACAGGATCCTATTCGGATCCTTTTGGTGAGGATCTTGAGGATTCGTAAATCATGACAGTCATTGTACATCGTGCGGTCAGTTTTTGTTAGGTACTGTTTGTATTTAATTTTAAATAAAAATATTTCAAATGATTTATGACCGCATGATATACGATGAATTTGATATGATACACTGATCCCTGGGATCCTCACAAAGAGGATCCGGCGATGATTCAGATTCATTTCAAACCACACAAAAGCATATTGATACAAAAATAGTAAACTCCATACATCAAATTCAAAATATTTCCCAATAGCATAAAAAAGGTTCACAAAAGACACCTACAACCATGACGTTATATAGATTAATCCAACCATATATCCAAGTTCACAAAATATATCATTGCAAGCTGCTTTTAATATTAAATATTAAAAAAATGCTATTCACACACTTATTTTTACCTCTGACACGCTTTTTTAATTTTTGGCCATTGATCTTCTTCAATTCATTCAATCCGATAGTAGAAAACTGAGAGGTGTTTGAGAAGTAGAAAACTGAGAGGTGTTTGAGAAGTAAAAATAAGTATGTGGATAGGTGTTGACCCTAAAAACTACCAAGCCTACGTGGCGTGCAGGCTGAGTAACTAATGAACTAACTACGTCCTTTGGTTGTGTACGGGGCGTGCCAACTCGATGGCCGAGCTCGGTCGGGGAGTAAAATGTTGATTTTCGAATTGGGCACGCTGATGACTTTTGTGTATTGCGATTGCGGCCGAGGAAGGAACATGTCTCGGCCTTCGGGTTCTAGAGCCTGAAGACAAGGCTGCTAGTTCTGCGAAGTTCACGGAACGTCGGCGCCGGGTTCGATCACAGTGATTATATTCATGAAAGTATAAGCATGCCGAACTGGTACCAGACTATATGGACATAATTACTCAAAAGAGATATATGTGTTGATAGTAAATGTGGTTCGGCCGTCAGAATGCCGAACTCTAAAGCTTACTTGTGAGTATCTAATCTTAAAACAACTCGGCGTTCAATGTGTCGAGCCTTAGTAAACTGTAACACCTCACTTCGCCGAGAAGGCTAAAAAGATGACATCTGCCAATAAAGACCCGAAAGTCATTCTCGACCAAGACTTGGATAGATAACCAGTCGGCCTCGACGCAGTGCTGTTTATCCAACGAAGTGTTGAATTGGAGGGGCTTTGAACGAGGCCCTGAGTCTTGTATTTATAGCAATGAACCTACTACTAGCCGAATCAGAGATGTACTCAAACTAAAACTCCTTATCCTAATCTGATAATGATTCGGCCAATCCTAATCCCAATGGGTTTATGAATTAAGCTCCATAATAAGCCAGATTCATTCCCGAACTCTAAGTGCCTTTAACTCTGAAATCCCTCTGCCATACCAGGACTCGACCTCTTCATTCTTATCTAGACAAATCCTTCTTGCACTAGGACTCAGCTGGCCTGATTGAGCGCCCTATGGCAGATTGACCGGCCCACAATGCCTCTAGAAAGACACTGGGCCGAGAACAATCCTGATCTCGGCCAGATTGGTCATTTTGGGCCCAAACAATAGGGTAATCCAAGTACTCATAATATATGCATATTGCTTTTAATAAAATATAGAGAAAACTTGGTATGAGTCTAAGTTTAGCCAATATTATGAATAGTCTATTTTATTAAGGATAATGCTAGGGAGACGAAATTCTTAAAACCAAATATGCAAACCAAATGATGTAGTTATTAATGATTGGATTATTACTTAAATATTGATTAACGTGCTTATGTCATATTGATGACATATCATTTAGTTTGCAAATTTGATTTAAAGATTTGGTCTCCCTATCGTTCTACGTAAAACACCATTTTTCTTTAAAACCGGCATTGGATACTCGTCTTTGGGATTGTATACTCATCTTTGGGGAGTTACCATATTCAGATTTCAGAAATCGATACAAATACGTAAAGCACCACTTTTCTTTAAAACCGGGACGATATTCGCCAACCATTCGACATATCGAGTTGTCCGAATGAACCCAACTTTCAACCATTCGACATACCAGGTTTAATGCGTAGCTCGTGTTCGACGAGCGTTCGATCTAAACCAGGCATCTCATGGTAGCTCCAGACAAAGCAATCTTTAAATTCTTTAAGTAAGTTACAAAGCTCGGCTTCCATATGTGGAGGTAACAAAGCACTAATAAATAAAGGTCGTGGGTCGTCGGCTATTCCAACATCTATTTCTTCTAAGGGGTCCTTGACCTGGGGCCCACTATCTTCGAGCTCGGCTGGTGCAGTCTGAACTTTGTCCAGCGATAGAACTGGGCCATTGTCGCATTCGGCCAGAAATTCAACTAAGTTTATGTTGGAATTTGGTTGCCTAAAAATAACATACCAATGGGCCAGCAGTCATTCCATGGTTGATGAAACCGTGGCCCGGCGTCTTTCGTGTGCGGATTCAGACATTAGTGTTGGCGATCAAATTGGCTAACCCGAGTCTCGCCGAATCCTGCTGCACAGTTTCGGCGCCTACCTTGATGACCTTTTGTACTGATATCCAAGTTGGTTGCCCTTCCTCATTAAAGCCTTGCAAGGTGATGTAGCCGACGTGATCGTCATAATAACGAGCTTGGATCATGTTTGCCTCAAATAGCTGATTATCGACCGGGTGAACCAAAATCGATTTACCAGCCTAGAAGACAAGAACTTGGTATAGCGATGAGGGAATGCAGCCTGTTTGATGAATCCAGTCGCGGTCGAGCAATGCATTATACTTGGTTTTTGAAACAACTATGAAGAATGCGGTCATGTGATTGCGATCGGCAACATTTACTTCCAAAGGAAGCACTCCCTTTGTCTGGGATTTATCACCAACAAAGCTGCTCATGGTTACCCCTGACGGGATAAGTTCATCGTTAGATTGTCGTAGTGCTCTCATGATGGATACGGGCATGATGTTGACTGTGGCTCTACAATCGACGAACACCTTAGAGACTGGATACCCTTCAATATGAGCTGTAACATATAACGGCTTCAGATGCTGAAGATTATTGGTAGAAGAACGGGGAAACAGTTCGGCAAGAACTGCTTTGAGTTTGTCTTGTTTGTTCTCTGGTTCGTCTTCTTCGACTGTGACAAAGTCGACTTGTGTTGCTTCTTCGGCAACCACGTCATCATCCAGGAAACTTGGTTGAGATGTGGTTAGCAGGAACTCAGCAGGTAGAACATGAACCATGCTAATCTTCATATTCTCGAGGATTAAATGGCCTATTGGGTCATGGTCGTCGTCTTCCAAGTGGTTGGCCGAGGTATCTTACTCTTGAGTACCCTTGGCTGGATCATTTATTGTTACAATCAGTGGTTGCTGCGGCACATCCTCTGGGTCGATGTCGTTCAGGTTGTCTTCTCTAAGCTCGTGCGACGTTGGGAGTTGATCTTGTTCATGTGTTGCTTTACGGGCTTACTCCTGATAGGCGATTCGAGCGTTCCTTGTGTCGAGGCACACATCCATACGTACCACACGCTTTTTCTCATTGGCCATTAGGCCGAAAAGACTTCGAAATGGTACTGTAAATGATGAAGGTCCTCAAGAAAAAAAGAAAGCTCGACATTGTTTATATCAGTATACGGATCGACCTCAAAACCGAGAACTCTGGCTTCACGTATGTGCTGGAACCTGGCTTTCATCGCTGGATCGGTGGTCTTTTGGATAATTTGTTCGGCATAAGGGCAAGTTAGAGCCAGGTCGAGAGCTTCTTGACACTTTTTTGGTAGGCCGTATAAGTCATTAGGGGAATATTTCTTGTGAAACTCCTGCATATACTCTAAGGCCTCGCCGAGAAACGGACGGTGCAAAATCTGTCGTATTTTAATTAGTGGCTCTGGTGAAGGCAACGGAGGGAGTGTGTTTTCCGCTTCTTTTCTGAATTGCTCGAAACGAGCCTTCATTTCCCCTGGTCGAAGAAGGAGTTTGATGCGATTATCAGATTTCTCGATTGTAGTCTCAAAGTCGCGTTCGATCGCCTTCTTTCACTGAATTAATTTGGTCATGATTACGGAGGGTTGCCGATTATCTTCATTGCCGGTCATTTCTTTCGGCTGCCATTTGGGAGCCGAAGTAGTCTGTGTAGCTTGTCTGCGGGCCATGCAATCCATCCGTTGGCGGCGACGTTTATGAGACTTAGATAATGCGGTATAGACGCCGGTAGGAGAATTGTAGCTATACCACCGTAGGTCACGTGGCTCAGGTGGCTTGAAAGTTCGTTGATTTGCCGATGAACTTAAGTTGCTAGAATTACACGAATAGTAATTTTTGTTGTAAAACGGCGCATCAAAATCAAGGCGTCGTCTGGTTGAGATTTGGCTGTCTGTTCATATTTGAGGACCAAGCCTGTCGAATACCTTCTGACGCCAACCTACGCCGAGCACTTTTAGGGATGTCGTCGCGGCCGTGGATGAAGATTATGGTGTTGTAGCTTGAGGTGGTTTTTCCTTTGGCCTAGCCAAGATAACATTTGCTTTACACCGGCTGCACAACACCATTGGTCTATCCGCTTCGTCTGCGCTGGAGTCTTACATATGTTCGACAATCGTTGGTCCCAAAAACTCTGTATGCGGGTGGTTCGAAAATAAATCAACTTTAAGTCGTGGCTAAGAATTCTGCTTTAAGACATGCTGCATTGGAATGAACTCGGCTTTCCCTTTTCTTTTGCTCTTGGGCAAATGAGCATCCATCGTGCCAACCGTCGCTGAAGGGAAATGATCAACATCCACGACCATCTGTTTTTCAGGAAACTTCATGTCACATCCCAGCCCGGGACAGATCACTTCTGGGGCCCGCTCCACCACCGTAGCATGATATTGTCTGCTTTGGGCTTACAATTCCCTCACGGTTTTGTTTCTGGGAACTCACGAGCAACTTCCCAGTGGGTCACCCATTATGGGAGTACTCTAGCTCCATTCTCGCTTAACTTCGGAGTTCCTACGGAACCCGAAGCCAGTGAGTTCCCAAAAGGCCTCGTGCTAGGTAGGGATGAGAATATACATATAAGGATCACTCCCCTGGTGATGTGGGATGTCACAATCCACCCCCCTTAGGGGCCCGAAGTCCTCGAAGGCACACTTCCGGCCAGAGATTGGCTCTGATACCAATTGTTATATCCCGGCCCGGGGTGGATCACTTCCCAGGCCAATTCTACCACCGTAGCACGATATTGTCCGCTTTGGGCCTTGACTATGCCCTCACGGTTTTGTTTCTGGGAACTCACGAGTAACTTCCCAATGGGTCACCTATCTTGGGAGTGCTTTAACCTCATTCTCGCTTAACTTCGAAGTTCCTACGGAACCCGAAGCCAGTGAGCTCCCAAAAGGCCTCGTACTAGGTAGGGATGGGAATATACATTTAAGGATCACTCCCCTAGGCGATGTGGGATGTTACAATCGACCCTCCTTAGGGGCCCGACGTCCTCGTCGACACACTTCCGGCCAGGGATTGGCTTTGATACCAATTTATCACATCCTGGTCCGGGACGGATCACTTCCCAGGCCCGCTCCACCACCGTAGCACGATATTGTCCGCTTTGGGCTTACCATTCCCTCACGGTTTTGTTTCTGTGAACTCACGAGCAACTTCCCAGTGGGTCACCCATCCTGGAAGTGCTCTGGCCCCATTCTCGCTTAACTTCGGAGTTCCTACGGAACCCGAAGCCAGTGAGCTCCCAAAAGGCCTTGTGCTAGGTAGGGATGAGAATATACATTTAAGGATCACTCCCCTGGGTGATGTAGGATGTTACAATCCACTCTCTTTAGGGGCTCGACGTCCTTGTCGGCACACACGCGGCCAGGGTTAGGCTCTGATACCAAATTATCACATCCCGGCCAGGGGCAGATCACTTCCCGGGCCTGCTCCACCACCGTAGCACGATATTATCCGCTTTGGGCTTACCATTCCCTCACGGTTTTGTTTCTAGGAACTCACTAGCAACTTCCTAGTGGGTCACCCATCATGGGAGTGCTCTGGCCCCCTTCTCGCTTAACTTCGGAGTTCCTACGGAACCCGAAGCCAATGAGCTCCCAAAAGGCCTCATGCTAGGTAGGGATGGGAATATACATATAAGGATCACTCCCCTGGGCGATGTGGGATGTCACACTTCAGCTTGCCCTTATCAATCCATCTCTGAATGGCATCTCGAAATACGACATAGTTGTTTGTCGTATGTTTGTTCGAGTCATGGTATTTGCAATATGTTTTGCCTTTTAACTCTTTGGCCTTAGGGATGTTATGTTATGGCCAGAGCTTAATAATATTTGCCAGCAACAACTGGTCGAAGATGAAGTCGGCCTTGGTGATATCAAAAGTATAAACTTTTGATGTTTTGATTGTAGCTTCTTTAGAGGCCGAACAAGTTTTGGCATCCTTGGAGTTAGTATGGGTCAATGCCTTGCAGATGTACGGTTTATCGATTACAATCTCCGCCACGTCTACACTGGCATACTAGGGTTCTTCACCTTCGGTCGATGCATAACTGATCGAAGGATTCTTGTAGATTGTTCCTCGGGTTGGGGATTTTGATATCTTTTCTTCTCGGAGTAGGTAGTCATATTGCTCAACATGCTGAGCAAACTCATATTATCCCGAAAATTTAGCCCCAAGAATTTATTCTTGTATTCCAGGTCTAAACCATTCAAGGTAATTCTCACGAACTCGACTTCAGGAAGAGGTACTCGGCACCAATTTTTGGCCGACTTAAACCTCGTTAGGTATTCCATTGGTGACTCATCAGATGCTTGAGCCATCCTGGCCAATGAAGATACTGACATCTCCATCCCTGGCCGATAGAATTGCTTATGAAATTTCTCGACAAGTTCTTCCTAGCTTTGGATGGAATTGGGTGGAAGATTGATGTACCATGCGAATGCCGAACCTATTAACGAGAAGTTAAATAACCGTAACTTATAGAAGTCACTATTAACATCTCCGTATTGCGCAGTGAAACGAGCTGCATGTTTTAACAAGGACATGGATGATTCTCTGGCGAAAAAGCTGAAATCTGGGATTTTAAAGCCTTTGGGATATTCGAACTACTCTACAGAAGCTGGGTATGGATGGATGAATTTTGAGAATTTCGGCCGCCCCTTTCTTAAGGCCGAATCGATCATTTTTTGGACCTGAACCACATCGACAAACGATGTTTCTGCTTCTTGGTCAAATTCATTCGTCTTGCTGCTCGATCCACCATTTCTTTCCAAATCAATCGTTCTAAGCCGAGCAGGTCCTGTCACGGCCGTTGTCGTTGGTATTGGATTATTCTTTGGAATAGATTGTCTAGATCGACATGCAAATCCTAAATTCTGGGTATTGCTAACAGGACTTCAAGCAATCTAGTGTGTACGGCACTATAGCTATGTACTTCCTCTAGTATTCGTCTTATTTCTCGGCCAAATGTTTGCTCAAACTGCCGAGATTGCTCATCAAGTCGTCTTCGAAAAAATGACCTATTGGGTGGATTAGAGGCTTCACCGCCATCCTCGTCGAAATCTTCTAATGCTCATTCGACTGAAGGTCCCTTTATTACTTTGGTGAGGACTCCTGTATTAAGAGGCGGCTCGCCGAAACCAATTTCCTTTTCATAGCGTGTTGCACTCAACGTTTCGGGTGTCACGGCAGCAGTAGTTTGTGCCTGTGACAAGCCTTCTTGCCCTTAGTTCTGGGCTATAAGGTTAGCTGTTGATTTTCCTATGGCTGTTTTCTTCTTCGCTGATCGTGTTTCAACGTGCATGAACTTTGTAGTTTTAGCACTTTGGTCCCACCAGGCGTGCCAAAAATATTGACCCTAAAAACTACCAAGTCTACGTGGCGCGCAGGCCGAGTAACTAATGAGCCAACTACGTCATTCGATTGTGTACGGGGCATGCCAACTCGATGGTCGAGCTCGGTCGGGGAGTAAAATGTTGATTGTCGCGTTGGGCGCACTGATGACTTCTGTGTCTTGCGATTGCGGCCAAGGAAGGAACACGTCTCGACCTTCAGGTTCTAGAGCCTGAAGACAAGGCTGCTAGTTCTGCGAAGTTCACGGAGCGTTGGCGTCGGGTTCGGTCACGGTGATTATATTCATGAAAGTATAAGCACACCAAACTGGTACCAGACTATATGGACACAAGTACTCAAAAGAGATGTATATCTTGATAGTAAATATGGTTCGACCGTCAGAATGCCGAACTCTAAAGCTTACTTGTGAGTATCCAATCATAAAACAACTCGGCGTTCAATGTGCTGAGCCCTAGTAAACTGTAACACCTTACTTCGCCGAGAAGGCTAATGAGATGACCTTTGCCAATAAAGACCCGAAAGTCCGTCTCAATCGAGACTTAGATAAATAACCAGTTCGTCTCGACGCAGTGCTGTTTATCCAAACTGAAGGTGCTCCGCAGTCAGCTGATTCTACGGTGATAGTGTTGTTTATCCAAACTGAAAGTATCACCGGTTGCCTTCACAGCTCTATTTATCCAAACTGGAGATGTGTTGGCCGAAAAAGAAAATAAAGATCTCAAGGTTGTTGAGAGGTTTCGCGTAGAGCGAGAGTTTGCGCAGGGCAGTTTGTGCGTTGAATTGGAAGGGCTTTGAACGATGCCTTGAGTCTTGTATTTATAACAACAAACCTACTACTGGCCGAATAAGAGATGCACTCAAACTAAAACTCCTTATCCCAATCTGATAATGATTCGGCCAATCCTAATCCCAATGGGTTTCTGAATTAAGCTCCATAATAAGTCGGATTCATTCCTGAACTCTAAGTGCCTTTAACTCTGAAATCCCCCTGCTGTACCAGGACTCAACCTCTTCATTCTTATCTAGACAAATCCTTCTTGCACTAGGACTCAGCTGGCCTAATTGAGTGCCCTATGGCAGATTGACCGGCCCACAATGCCTCTGGAAAGACACTGGGCCGAGAACAGTCCTGAACTCGGCCCGATTGGTTATTTTGGGCCCAAACAATAAGGTAATCCAAGTACTCAGAATATATGCATATTGCTTTTAATAAAATATAGAGAAAACTTGGTATGAGTCTAAGTTTAGCCAATATTATGAATAGTCTATTTTATTAAGGATAATGCTAGGGAAACAAAATTCTTAAAACCAAATATGCAAACCAAATGATGTAGTTATTAATGATTGGATTATTACTTAAATATTGATTAACGTGCTTATGTCATATTTATGACATATCATTTGGTTTGCAAATTTGATTTAAAGATTTGGTCTCCGTATCATTACCCTTTTATTAAAATAAATCTAATCCTTGAGTTTATGTGATATTCTGTTCCGAAATTTATTGTATTTTATTCTTAATAATAGTGAAATTATCAAAATGCCCTTAAGATACCACGTAAGTCTTCCACGTGGACCTCAATGTTTCCGTCACTTTTCCACTTTTATTTTACTATTTTCAAATAGTACTCATCATTATGAACACATGACCGCAGATGAAATTCAATTCGACGTTATAGCAAACTAATTATGTCTGAAACTGTGTAAAACAACCTGGGACAATTTCAAAACTTGAACGTTGGCTTCCTGCGGTGGGCTTCATTGCCCTGGTCTTGTCTATCTGATGGTCCTCGTGCAGACCAAATCCATGCATGGTCTAGCAATTGAGTACACTACCTAGGCTAGTGGGCAAATGGCCATTAAAATATTGTTTTTGAGAATTTTAACATCTCACTTATTCCATCACAATACTTCACCATCCTTATTCCCATTTTGGCCGGTTCTCTTACATCTCTCTCTACTTTCTCACTCAACCATTATTATATTCATCATTTCCCTCACACTTTCTCTCTCACATTAATCCACATTCATTTATTTTGATTTCTATATTTTCAATTTTTTCTCTTTCCCATGTTTCTATCCCTCTGCCCCGTGCACTCTCCACTCCCTCACTTAGTCACTATCATTTCCTCTCTTAACTCCCTCATGCAGCTCTTCCTCTTCCTGCACTTTCTTCTTCCTCTCGGCACAACCCAGGCAGCCACAATATCAGCTCCAAAACTCCTAAAACTCAACCAAAAATCACTTAAAGCCTCTTGGACTTGTTCCCCACTGTTTGACCGTGAGAAAACCCAAAGAAAAACGAAAACCTCTTTATGTATCTCGACGATCGCCTACGGAATAATCACTTCTCCGACCACGTACGGTAAGCTTGGTGAGGGACTTTCACCATTAAACTCTTTCTTGAGTTTCCAGTGCATTTTACTAGCATGCATGTACGTTTCTACGTGTTTAAAGGACGAATATCTAACCCCTCCATGTTTTTCGGCAAGTTGTAGGATTTTCCTTACCAAATCCGGCCAAACCTTGTTGATTTGGTCGAGTTTGAAGGTGTAGGATGACTACTCATAACCCCTAGGCCACGGGTTTGAAGGTGTAGAATAATCACTCATCCCCGTCCAATAAGACCTGCATCAAACGTTTTTTCCCGTGCATTTCGAGCCACCTCTTCCACTGCCCGATGCTGATTCCGAATGTCCTATCGATTCCCACTTGTTGGAAACATCTATCCCACATCGGCCAGGAGGGAAGGAGAAAAACCATTTAAATATGATTACCCCACTTTAACTAACACCGATGCCTTTTTGTGATAAAACCCCACACCTGAGGATTGGACATGTGGTCAAGTGGGGACAGTATCAGTGTTGTTGGAATGAGCCCTCAGCCCGTCGACCTGAATAATTCTACATGGTATCAGAGCCAGGGGACGGGCCCGTATTGCCACATGATTGGGTGGGTCCCCATTTGGCCTCCTGCGATGGGTGAGTCCCGACATGGCTCCACGTAGGCCAAAGATGCCACTTGATTGGGTGGGTTCCCATTTGGCCCCGCGTGATGGGTAAAGCCCGACATGGCTCCACGTGGTTGCCGATGTGTGGATCTCCACGTGTGACCCATAAAATAGGGTCTCACGTGCGGGGGAGTGTTGGAAACATCTATCCCACATCGGCCAAGAGGGAAGGAGAAATGCCATTTAAATAGGATTACTCCACTCTAACTAACACCAAGGCCTTTTGTGATAAAACTCTACACCTGAGGATTGGGCAGATGGTAAAGTGGGGACAGTATCGGTGTTGTTGGAATGGGCCCTCAACCCATCGACCTGAAAAATTCTACACCACTCCAATCTCCAACTTGTCTGTCATACTTGTCTTGTTTCACAGGAGATGAGACCATGTCCTCTATATCTCCCTCAACATTATTCACTGTCCGTATACTCTCATGTTCAACTCGCCTCCTATCACATACCCCCCGCTCCCCCTGCTTCCCCTCATGATTCACCTCGGCCTCTCTTCGTAACTCCATAGTTCTCCCACTTCCCTCCCATGTACTCTGACTTTTGGTTCTTCGTGACGGTGATCTAATCACATTGCCTCCAATCCTTCATACGTCAGTGGACTCTCTTATCTCAGTCGTTCATCTCCCACATCCATTCTGTGCGCTCCACACATCATATGTAACTTGCACACCCTACTCACATGTCCTAGCTTCCCACAATAGAAGCAATAATTAGGCAATCTTTCATATTTAAATTGAACCCACACTTGACCTTCATCTGGAAACGTGACCATCATTCCCCGCATCAATGGTTCCCGTAGATTGAGCCGAATGCATACCCTCAAGAACCTACCGATACATTCCTGGCTCGCAGATTTATCCACCGTAATCACCATGCTAATCTTTCCCCTATTGCCGTGGCAACTGTAGCCATCATACTCAATGGTGGCACCTTGTGAATCTGAACCCATATCTTGCCCATTGACAGATCCTTCCACCGTGCCTCTCGCTTGTTCGTGCAATCTTCCACCATTACAAAATCCTCTCGGAACGTCCAAGGGAAGTCCGAGTCTAGGAACTCTCTGCATGTCTCGCTTGGCCACGAACCTAATAAAAAACCATCAATCGCTTATATCCTGAATAGAGACCTCTTCCTTTCCCTTCCACAGTGATGTGAACCAATCGATAAACGCCTCTCCCTTCACCATCCTCTCAGTTAGGATCTCTGCCAACAAAATATAATAGAACCCGATCAGTGCCTCTTCCACATCATTCCTAGCAATCGCCACTCCATCTTTCTCTTTATCTGTAAGGTGAAGCTTGCTCCCCAAGTTCTGCCCTAGTTCTTCCATAATCCTTTCCGCATCCGGTTCCTCCATGGAACCCACCACCCCGTGTAGACACTTCTCCGCACTACCTTCCCGCTCGCAAACAACCCAGCCACATCTGTCACGATGTCCTGTACACGCTAGCGTCCCTACCCTAGGGTTTCGTGCACAAATCGCCAAATCAACCTAGCTTCAACTTTCTCGAACCAAACCTCATTTTGAGGACTTTTGATCTATTAAAAGAGTACATTGAACTCACTAACATGGAGTTGTGGTCAACTGCAAACTTTGAGAATTCAACGTGGTCAATCATGTACACACAATTAAAATGTGGTCAATCATGGCAATCTCTTTCATTTTATTGCTATCATATAAAAAAATATTAGTCTATTGTTTGATCATGTTCAAAATCAAAGGTACTAAGTAATGGTAAAAGATTGCTTAAAGTTCACAACATTTTCTTCATCCAAAAAATTATAGATTGGAGGGTCCCAATGATTCCATTTATAGGAAAACTAATGAAAAAAGGCTTGAAAACTTTGAGTTTTAACGATAAGGACAAAATAAAGGGTAAAATAAATAGTACCAGGTTTGACTTTTTAATGTTAAAATGTGGTTTTTCGTTAAAGTGAACAGTACCGCGAGCTTTTCGTTAAAACTCCCTATATTTATTAATCATCTTGAATATGACACATAGAGAAGAGAGCGTAGTGGTTTCTTTTATTTGAAAGAAAAATCCTCAGATTATTGTTTTCCAGATCAACCCCTTTTTTGTGTTTTTTAAGAAACCCCGAATTTTCTTTTTTGTCGAATGCAACTTATTAGAAAGGCAGGGAAGTGTTGAATTGGCCTAAAAATTCCAAAAAAAATGTATATTAGTTTATATGACATTTCAAAAAAATTAACCAATTATAATTGATGAGTGTGCATGAGCTTTGTACGAAAAGCAAAGACTTTGCATTATTTCAATTGAATTATTAAATTGTGTTTCTTTTTCTTTTCAAACTTTTGTAAAATAAGAAGGTTAAAGGAAACATGTAGTGGTAAATATTTAGTGGTGGAATTTGTACGAAAAGAAGACTGGCTAACTGGCAATTGCATCAGCTTGGACGCTGATTCGATTACTTAGGAGGATGTAGTCAAACTAAGATTTTAAAGGATTTTAAAAGTAATAGCTTTTATAGGATTTAAGAGGATTAAGACTCTTCAAAATTCATATGGATTTTATAAAGAATTTGAATGGATTGTGGTGGATTGTGGTGGAAGGATTTGAAATCCTAGGGGGTGGGGTTGGTTATATATACTTTTTGCTTTCAAATCCCACAAAATCCACAACTTATTAAAATCCTTCAAAATCTTAATTTTTTTTAATACACTTAGATTTGGATGGATTTTAAAATCCTTTAAAATCTTTTAATTGACTACACTTAGATTTGAATAGATTTTAAAATCCTTTAATTGACTACACTTAGATTTGAATGGATTCTAAAATCCTCTCGAGGAATCTAAACACCTTTCCAATTTCCACAACTTTTCTTTTTGCAAGGGACAATAACGGAAGGCTCTCACTTTATCTTATGGTCCAGCTGAAGACTTGGGAGTTTTCTTCGTGGAGAAGGTTTCAAGTTCGACAAAGTTGGGTGTGAATCGTATGTATCATGGTATGAAAAATCCTAAAGAATAAATTCTCTTGTTGATTCTAAAGAACTAATTCTTGTTGATCTCTCACATCTTTCTACTATTTCCAAATTCTTATTGATTTTTCTACTGAATTTATACTACATAGTCTCTTGGTCTTCCCTAAGCTGTCTTTAATCATATCGTTATATGCGACTCACCCTCTATTGGAAGGTGCATGTACTTGTCTCTTCAACTTCCTGTCTGTCTTCTATTTTAACCTGATCATTCACCCCGTCCCCTACAAACCATGGAATTTGAATAGGGAATGCCAGAAAATCGATGATACTACTCCACTGAAGAAATAGAGGAAGTGTAAGAAATGGAGAAGACTAACGTGAGCAACAAGAAAGAAGTTACAGACGAAAGAACCTTGCTCGATCTGGTTTTCTCTTGGTCTCTCAGCGATGTTCTCAACAACAAACTTTACAAAAACCAGGTTCGTAATTTCCTTCACTTTTGGAATTTGATTCAAGTGATATTCTAACAAACCTGTCTAAATTAGGGTGGTGGGGATTTTTCCCCAAAAAAAAAAAAAGATGGGGATTCAAATTTTTTGCTTCAGTGGCGGAAGGGAAGCACATATCTTTAGCCAACTAGGCCACCAATCTATTTTGCTTCAGGCCACTTTCTCTTCCAAAAAAAAAAAAAAAGCAGCTTAGATATAGCAACAAGTATTCCTTGTTATTGATTGATGTGAAGGGTTTATCATTGTCAGCATGCATGACATTTGGTTTCTCACCTTGTATATATTTGATGATAGTGGTATGTATTAGTTTGATGGAAACTTGAAGAGATTCCTTTTTTTTTTTGGGTCAAATTTTTACTGGATTTGTTCACTTAATTAACAGGTGCCTATTCCTAAGACCTTCTTGAATGTGACGAGTTATTTGAAATCATTCATTCCTTCACTCATTGAGGAAACACATGCTGATTTACGCTCGACTATGATCACGGAACTGTCGCATGCACGAACTTGTGAAATATTGACTCTTGAATGTTCAAAAGGTCATAAACCTCCCAAAAATTTGCTCTATGATATTGCATATAAGATAGATACAGAAGCGGATCGGAAGCACAATGGATTAATGTACGAGCCACAGGTTGGAGATCTCATTGCCTTGACGGATGTTAAACCGAAATGTATTGATGATTTGAACAGGCCCCCTAGCCACTATGTTGCTGCTTATGTTAGTAAAGTACCTGATCCTGATGAATTTCCTGATGAATTTCCTGATGCTCGTGAGGGTATTTGGAACTTCCAAATACTCTCAGCCAAGCCTATTGATTACGGAGAACAAGACGGACAAATGAGCAAGAGACAAAAACATTTTGCAGTTTATCTCATGAACATGACAACAAATCTTCGCGTGTGGGGTGCTTTGAACTCAAAGGAGGGAAACAAAAATATTATTGAGAAAGTTCTGCAACCCAATTCATATGTATGTATCTGTCTTTGGACTCATATTCATTCTCTCAACAATTCATTTATTTTTAAGCTTCACAATTCACATTAGTTCCTCGCTAAATGTTATGTTTCTTTCTGTACAGGTTGTGAGTTCTTGTACTACTTGCTTTCCCATACAAAGGTGCTCTCCTGCCCTTTCTACCATTTGGCCCACTATTTCCTATCACAATCTAAATGACTCCCAAGAAGCTGCAGTTTTAAACCTTATTGGTTTGAGTAAATGCCATCATCAGAATGATGTCAAATTAATTTGGGGTCCTCCAGGTACTGGGAAGACAAAGACAGTCAGTCTGTCTCTCTTTGCCCTCTTTATGCTCAAGTGCAGAACACTAACATGTGCTCCTACCAATATTGCCGTGTTAGAAGTTGCATCCAGGCTCAGGAGTTTGGTTAATCGGTCACTTGAGTTTGGAAAGTACGGACTTGGAGATATAGTTCTCTTTGGGAACCGGAAGCGAATGAAGTTTGATGATAAGGCTGACCTTCTTGAGGTATTTCTCGATCATCGTATTAAAATCCTGATCAAGTGTTTGATGCCCTTGTCAGGATGGAAGCATCTGTTAAGTTCAATGATACGTCTACTTGAGGAACCAGAAGAAGAGTACTCTTTGTATTTGCAAAAGAGAGCAGAAAAACACAAAGAGAGTGCTCAAGGAAATGGGAAGGGTACTAAAGGAAACAGCGAAAGTGATGAAGAGGATGATCCATTGACGTTTGAGGAGTTTGTGAAGAAAGAATTTGATTCAATCTTTAAGCCACTGAATATTTGTATGGTAAATTTGCCCACTCACTTACCAACTTCTTGCATTTCACCGGTGGTGGTGAAGGACATGGTTGAAGCTTTGGGTTTGCTCAAGTCCTTTAAATCTTCCATGCATAGTATCAGTGTTGCTAAGGAAGGTTTAGATTTAGTCCTAAAAGATTTCAAAGTTTCAGGAAGCATTGCCGGTTGCTTTACACAGTTGGGAGAAAAGTGTGTTTGTAAACTGAAGTTGCTTCCTCAGGAATTTGGTGTCCCAGAAATTATTGACTCTCAGTCAATAAGAAGTTTCTGCTTAGAAAATGCTTGGTTAATATTTTGTACTGCATCTTCTTCTGCCAAATTGCACAACGCATCAGCAAAGAGACCACTGGAATTGTTAGTCGTTGATGAAGCTGCTCAGCTTAAAGAATGTGAGTCTGCAATTCCTTTACAACTGTCTGGTATCCGCCATGCTATTCTAATAGGAGATGAGCGGCAACTCCCTGCTATGGTTAAAAGCGAGGTGTTACTTTTATCCTTCGTGTTCTTTACTTTTTCAAATTACTATAATAACTTGTATATTGTTGTAACATCATAATAATGAATTGGATCATATCATTAGAAAGCGGCAGCGGCTGAGTTTGGAAGAAGTTTGTTCGAAAGGATGACAATGTTGGGATACGGGAAGCATCTTCTCAATATCCAATATAGGATGCATCCATCCATCAGCTTATTTCCAAAAATTGAGTTTTATGACAATCAGATATTAGATGGTCCGAATGTCACTGAAAGAAGCTATGAGAGGCGCTTCCTCGAGGGAAAGATGTACCAATCCTACTCCTTCATAAATATAAACAATGGAAAAGATGAATTTGATCATGGTCATAGTCAGAAAAATATGGTGGAGGTTGCTGTGGTCTCCGAGATAGTTGCAAGACTTTACAAAGGTATTTCTATTGTTGTCTAACCTCATTGATATATTTATTTTGAGAATTATCTTAGGAAGTTTGTATATAAATATACAAAAACTAGTTCTTGTCAATTTTTTTTTCTTGGCTACAGAATTCATCGGCACAAAGAAGAAGGTTAGTATTGGGGTCATATCACCATACAAGGCTCAAGTTTATGCAATTCAAGAGAGGGTGAAAAAATACAGTAAAAATTGTGACGCTGGATTCTCCGTAAGTGTGCGGTCCGTTGATGGGTTCCAGGGTGGTGAAGAGGATGTGATAATTATCTCCACTGTCAGATGTAATGTGAATGGTTCAATTGGTTTCTTGTCCAACCGTCAAAGGGCAAATGTTGCACTTACACGTGCACGGTAGTTCTTTTATAGAATTACGTTACTTAGAATTATTCATGATGCAGCTTAATTTGAAATGTCTGAGTTACTGGAGGTTTTGAATTTAGTGGTTTTGATTGTGTCTGTAGGTATTGTCTTTGGATATTGGGGAATGCATCGACTTTGGTTAACAGTCACTCTATCTGGACGAAGCTAGTACTTGATGCCGAGAGACGCGATTGTTTTCACAATGCTGACGAGGACAAGAACTTGGCACAGGCTATTGCCACTGCCCTGCTGGAGCTTGACCAATTTCATGCTCGACTTAATATTGGATCTCTGCTGTTCAAAAATGCAAGATGGAAGGTATGCTGCTATTCATCCATTTAATTATTTACTATATGTTGCTGTTCTAAACTAAACAACGTCAAGGCCTACAAAAGTTTTATGTTAATTTGCTGTAGAATTTTTATTACTTAACTCTCTGTAAATTTCTAAAGATGGAGAGGAAGAACATCTGTAAATTATATGAGGAGAACGAAAGGGGATCAACCCTGTCTAAAGAAAATTTCTTCTTTTTTACATTATAAAATGCAGTGTGATGTTTGGTTGTTACAATATTGTATGTCAATCTATTCCATATAGGTTTGCTGCACTGATCAATTTGAGAAATCCATAGCAAAGATAAAAGACAATTTGGTTCAACAAGAAGTGTTTAATCTACTAACTAAGCTTTCAAGTGGATGGCGTCAAGCACACAAGGCTAAGGGAATGACAGTTCATGACGGGATTTCTTCTCAACTGTTAGAGACGTATAAAGTCAATACGCTGCTGAATCTCATTTGGACTGTGGATATTCTTCAAGAGAATTCAGATTACATTCAGGTTATGAAGGTTTGGGATATCGTGACATCTTCGGATATACCTAGACTAGCAAAGCGTCTTGACATCATTTTTGGGAGTTATACAGTGGATACGATGAATCGTTGCAAACACAAATGTATTGATAAGGGCACTGCTGTTCCAATGAGATGGCCGGTGGATTCTAGAAGTTACCATGAAGCTGATCCTGTGGAGTTCCTTTCAAAGCCGTTATCTTCACTCAGTCTAACAGATAAACCTGAAACATCAACATCAGCTTCTGGGTGAGCGTATATCTACTTTAACCAAGTACACCCATATACATATATATGTGTGTGCTGTATATCTATTTTAACTTTCATTTAGGAAGTCTGTTTGTACCATACTTGACCAATCCCGAAACTACTGAGAACCGGTCAACATTATACCGTCAAGGACCCACAAGGTCAGAGGCCAATCACAAGGTGACATGTGTCGACACCAGAGGCCAATCACAGCGCAACACGTGTCAACATCAGAGACCAATCACAGCATGACACGTGTTAATGTCAGAACAAAGCTAGAAACTCTCTTCTATAAATAGGGATCATTCTCCCACAATAATCTCTAATGTCATTTGTACTAGACTATTCACTAGAACTCACAAAATGAGAGCTTGAACCTATGTACTTGTGTAAACCCTTCACAATTAATGAGAACTCCTCTACTCCGTGGACGTAGCCAATCTGGGTGAACCACGTACATCTTGTGTTGTTTGCTTCCCTGTCTCTGTCCATTTACATACTTATCCACACTAGTGACCGGAGCAACCAAGCGAAGGTCACGAACTTGAAACTTTCTGTTGTACCAAAGTCCTCACTGATTTTGTGCATCAACATTTGGCGCCGTCTGTGGGAATCGACACTTATTCCCACTCTCTACAGCTTTGTCAAGCTGGTTTCCACCACTCGTATACTCTCTTTTGACCAAGCATCCCTCTCCAACATGGGGAGCGAAGGAAGCCATAGCTCACAGAATGACACCCCTATCGCACCTAGTGCGAAGCAACGAAAGAAGGAAGGAAAAAAGGTTTCTCTTCAAGCTAAAGTCGATGAGCTAGAAGCTCAGAACAACAAGATAGCAATGAAAAACGAGGTCCTTCAAGAGCAATACGAGAAGCTTTTCGAGACGCTCCAAGAAGCTAGGCATGCTCAAACACACGAGCTCGTTGCCCCTGTGAACGCCAACCATCAATCGGATGCCTTCCAACCTGGAGGGTCACCTGCCTTCAACATGGTTATTCTTGAAAAGGAGCAAGCTACTCCTCAAAATGTCGATCAACATGAAACTTCTCTCAACCTAGCTGCTTCAACCCGAAGCAGGAGAAGTGGAGGAAGACACCTCATAGCAGAGGGAGCGGAAGGATCGAAAGCTGTTTATCGCGACTGTCGAGACTTCCTGAAGCAACGTCGAGAGAACCCCATCCACATAAGCTCAAAGATCAATGACCCAAGGGTTTCTGAAAGACTCGGTCCCCTACCACGGCCCAGGCCGGCTACCAATTTGGGGAAGGGGCAACAAGTCCTAGAGAAACATGAGGGTATAGGGGACTCAGAGGTGTTCCGACAGACATACCCTAGAAGTCAGTACGGCGAGTCCAGGGAAAAATCACATGCTCTTGATCAGACTTTCTTACTTTCAAGAGGGGATGGAAATTTCCAAAAGAAAGCTCCAGTGATACAAAACTCTACCCAGGACCCCCTTGTCCTACAGCTCATTGAAGAAGTAAACAAGTTGAAGGCCGAACGACAAGCTGAGATACCTGACTGGAATCAACCCAGGCCTGGCCCTCTTACAAGGAGGATCCTCAACACCCCCCTCCAGGCGAAGACAAAACAGAAGCTTGGCTTGCAACTCTATACTGGAAATGAGGATCCCATTGAACACCTTAACCTCTTTGAGTCTACCATGGCATACCGGATGCACACTGACGAAGAACGATGTCTTCTCTTCCCCTCCACTCTCTCTGGTGGAGCTTTAAACTGGTATTGTCGTCTTCCACCTGAGATGGTTGACTCATTCGAGGAATTGAGGAAACTGTTTGTTTCTCAACACATCTTCCAGACCGATCGCTTGCATTCTGCAGATGATTTGTACACTATCCGCCAGAAGCCGGACGAGTCACTACGAGAGTATGCCGGCCGCTTCAGCCATGAATATTCTCGCTGCGCTGAGGCAGATGACAAGACCGCCCTCAAGGCCTTCACAATAGGCTTACGTGACTGTTTCTTCAAGTACATGATCAATGCCAACACTTGGAAAACTTACTCCGAGGTGATGGCACATGCCTATAACCACGCATCCGCCTAGGCAAGAACATATCAAGGGAAACCCCCTACAGTCACCCCTTATCAGCAAGTGGGGAGTGGAAGCCAGATCCAACCAAATGAGAAGACATCGGCTCTACAAACTGCAATAGCGTATCCCCCTGCCTCGCTTAATGCTTCGCCAAGTCAACAGACATACCAATCTCAAGGCAAGAGGAAGGATTTCCATCCCCACCACTCTCATTTCAATAAAAAGAGTAAATGGCACTATCGCGATAACCAAGGGTATCGCCATGATAATGCCCGCCCCCAAGCAGTCAATGAAGTGGGCCAAACACGTGTCAAGACACGCCCTACCCTGAGGTATGAGACATACACGCCCTTGAACACCACATGCGTGGCCATTTATCCCAGTATAGCTCACCTGATACCAAAGCCAAAGCCGAGAGAGCCAGTTTACAAGTCCACGAAGAACACGGGCATGTTCTGCTGCTACCATGAGCATAATGGTCATGACAGCGAGAAGTGTATCATCCTCCGTGATCATATTGAAGCTTTGGCACGTGAAGGAAAAATTGATCAATTCCTCATTCACTCTCCAAGAGATAACTGTAACCAACGCCAAGTGAATGTGATATATTCCATAAGCGGCGGCATACCCATATCTGAATCTTCCAACAGGGCCATGAAAAACAGTGAACGAACTTTGAGGCCTGGTCACCAAGTGTTTCACGTGGAAGACATTAGAGGAGGCAAATATCAAAAGCCTAACTGGGATCCAATATGTTTCTACCCTGAGGAAGAAAGAGGTATCATTTACCCTCACAGTGACCCATTGATCGTGGAAGCTCACATAGCCAACTTTGACGTACGATGAATCCTGGTAGACACGGGGGCTTCCGTCAATATCATGTTTGCTGAAGCTTTCAGGGCACTTAATGTAGCTGAACACTTGCTTGATCACTCAGTTTCTCCTTTGATAAGCTTCTCCGGTGACGTCGTACAACCTCTAGGGAGCATACACTTACCCTTCACCGTTGGTACAGGCCCTTACAAAGCTACCATTACCACTAACTTCCTAGTGGTTGACTGCCCAACGGCATACAATGTCATCTTTGGGCGCACAGGCATCAATGATCTCAAGGCCATGGTATCTACACATATGTTGTTGATGAAATTTCCAACCCCCTATGGCAACGGTTATATCAGAGGAGATCAACTTAGTGCACGATCATGTTACAACACTTCAGTCAAGCAACAACATCTGCCTATGCTTAAAGAAACCCTTTCTATACATGACCAAGTCATAAAAACAAGCCCGGACGAAGCCAACTTAGATCTTCACAATGGCAACAGTCAACCCGACGATCCTCGAGATGACTCTTTCACCCAGCAAGCCCAACCTGCTGAAGAGTTAGAAAATGTCTCTATCTCAAAAGATTATCCGGATCGCATGGTGAAGATTGGCACTACCTTGTCACCATCCATTCGGTTGGCATTGATCTCTTTTTTGCAAGAGAACACTGATGCTTAGCCTGGTCATACGAGGACATGCCAGGCATCTCTCCGGATATCATCTGTCATCACTTGAGTATTGACCCCAAGACCAAGCCGGTAAGACAGAAGCGAAGATCTTATGACGCCGAACGATACGAGGCAATGATGGCGGAAGTTGAAAAACTCAAAGGCATAGGCTTCGTCCGTAAAGTCAATTATCCAACATGGGTGGCAAATGTGGTTCTTGTTAAGAAAAGTCCGACCAAGGAAAGTCTCTTGCTTCAAAAGATCTTGTGGAGAATGTGTGTAGACTACACCGACCTAAACAAAGGATGCCCGAAGGATAGCTTTCCCTTTCCTCTCATTGATAGACTTATAGACTCTACAGCAGGGTATGAACTCTTGAGCTTCATGGATGCTTACTCAGGGTATAACCAAATCCTCATGAACCCTTCGGACCAAGAACACACAGCCTTCACTACTGATAGGGGACTATATTGCTATAAAGTCATGCCCTTCGGCCTAAAGAATGCAGGGGCAACTTATCAAAGACTTGTAAATTCAATGTTCGCCGAACAGATTGGGAAGAGCATGGAAGTGTACGTTGACGATATGCTAGTCAAGAGCAAACATGCTGACCAACACATTACCAACCTATCTGAAACTTTCACCATTCTGAAGAGGTATCGAATGAGGTTGAACCCCAACAAATGTGCATTCGGTGTGGGCTCTGGCAAATTCTTGGGTTTCATGATTAGGCAACGAGGCATTGAAGCTAATCCTGAGAAGATCAAAGCAATCCTCAACATGAAGGAACCGGTAACTTCAAAGCACATCCAGAGCCTCACTGGTAAGGTGGCAGCATTAACCAGGTTCATCTCTAAGGCCACAGACAGATGTGCTCCTTTCTTCAAAGCACTTAAGGGAAGTAAGAAATACATTACATGGACTATTGAATGTGCCGAGGCATTCAAGAACCTCAAGGAGTACATGAGTAAAGCCCCTCTGCTCTCCAAACCTGAAGTTGGGGACACTCTCATTATCTACCTATCGGTATCAGCTTCAGCAGTAAGTTCCGTTCTCATTCGAAAGGATGGTAATGTCGAACGGCCCGTCTACTACGCTAGTAAAGCCTTACAAGATGCGGAGACACGATATTCCAACATTGAGAAATTGGCTCTGGCATTAGTCATGTCTGCTCGAAAACTTCGCCCTTACTTCCAAGCACACTCCGTCATCGTGCTTACTAATCATCCTCTTCGACAGATACTACAAAGCCCTGACACTTCAGGGCGAATGATCAAATGGGCGATAGCGTTGGGTGAGTTTGACATCTCCTACCAACCAAAGCCAGCTGAGAAAGGCCAAGCGGTGGCAGACTTCATCGCCGACTTCACATATCCTGTTGACATTGCTTCTACACCTAAAGCAGTGGCTTCGTTACCCTTGGAAGCCCAGAAAATAGAACCAACAGCCCCAGTGTGGAGTCTGTATGTTGATGGCTCATCCAACCAACAGGGTTGTGGAGCAGGACTAGTCTTGACTACCCCCGACAAAGTGGCAATGGAGTATGCTCTTCGTTTCAAATTCAAGGCATCAAACAATGAGGCCGAGTATGAAGCCCTTCTAGCAGGCTTACGTTTGGCCAAACATCTTGGGGTTAAACAAATTGATATCTTCAGTGACTCCCAATTAGTGGTTAACCAAGTTACGAACAACTTTGATGCTAAGGATAGCTCAATGGCAGCATATCTTGCGCAAACACAACTTTTGCTCAAGCATTTCCACTACCAGATCACCCAAGTTCCTCGAGCGGCAAACAGTCATGCAGATGCCTTGGCTCGCCTCGCCTCAGCAGTGGAAGACAAAGTTGGGAGAAAAATTCATGTCGAACTGTTGGTTGCTCCTAGCACCACGGCCGCGGAAGTGTGCAACTTACAACAGGGGGATAGTTGGATCACCCCAATTTATAAATTCCTTGCTCATGGCTCACTCCCAAATGATAAAGTCCAGGCTAAGCAAATTCGATACAAGTCTACCCGCTACCTGATCATCAACGATCAACTCTACAAGCGAGGTTTTAACTTGCCGTACTTAAGGTGCCTTACGCCTGCCGAGGCAGAAATTGTCCTCCGGGAAATACATGAGGGAGTATGTGGAGATCATGCTGGATCTCGGTCCCTAGCACACAAGACTTTTCGCCAAGGATATTACTGGCCAACACTCCACCAAGATGCCATCAAAGTATCCCGCGCATGTGACAAATGTCAACGCTATGCGACTATTCCTCACTCCCCTCTAGAACCTCTCACTCCCATAATCAGCCCTTGGCCCTTCGCCCAGTGGGGGCTTGATTTGATCGGCCCAATGCCTGTAGGGAAGGGCAATGTTCGTTATGCAATCGTTGCGGTTAACTACTTCACAAAGTGGGCCGAAGTAGAACCCTTGGCAACCATTACTGAGGCAAAGATAGAAAACTTCGTGTGGAAGAACATCCTTTGCAGATTTGGCATTCCCAATGCGATAGTCACTGATAATGGGCGACAGTTCGACAACAAGAAGTTCAAGATGTTCTGCTCTAAGTTCAACATCAACTTATGTTTCGCCTCCCCAGCTCATCCCCAATCTAATGGACAAGTTAAGGCCATCAACAAAATAATCAAGCGCACTTTGAAAACCAGCTTGGACAAGGCTAAAGGTTGTTGGCCTGAATTTGTACCCCAAGTTCTTTGGTCATACCGCACTTCATATCGGACTTCAACAGGAGAAACTCATTCTCACTTGCCTTTGGTACAGAGGCAGTTGTCCCAGTCGAGCTTGAGCAAGCAACATTTCGAGTCCAGAACTACTTGCAAAGTGAGAATGACAAACAACTCACCCTCAACTTGGATCTAGTCGAGGAACACAGAAACCAGGCTCACTTGAGGAATGTCGCCTACAAGCAACGTATCTCTAACTACTACGACTCAAGGGTCAAACCTCGCTCTTTCAAAGTGGGGGATTGGGTATTAAAAAAAAGATTACTCTGCGATAGAGTCCCAAGTGAAGGCACATTGAGTCCAAACTGGGATAGACCGTTTGAAATTATTGGCATCAGTCGCCCTGGCTCCTATAAGCTCAGAAGTTCCGATGGCAAGATCCTTGGGCATCCATGGAATGTTGATCACTTGAAGTACTACTACAAGTAGACTCACAGTGTACAAGTGTTGAGCTATAGCCGTTCGGTATCCTATGTAATGAAGACCATTTGGCAATGAATTCAATAAAGAGATGATTTAGCCAACTCGGCCCTAACTCTTTTACATTCCTAGCAATGAAACACTCAAGTGTTGAAACTTCAACGGGAATGCTTCCGACATGAAATAAAATCTAAGTATGTGTCAACGAGACTATACAAAGAAACGAACAACCAAGTCATGGCTTATATCCAAACAAAGGATCTATTCAAACATAGCCAAACATTCATCAATGATAGTGCAAACACTCGTAAACATCCAAAACAAAAAGCTCTCAGGCTTACAACATGGCAGACGCCATACAAACAACAAACTAGTACATCCAGAGTACATGCAGAAAGTGAAGACACTTCTAGTCCTCCTCATCTGAAGTCGAACCCCTGACAATATCACTCTGCATCCCACCACCATCATCTGCATCTCCAAGATCATCTTCACCTTGGTGAACCTGCTCATCAGCATTAGCCTCATTGTCAGACTCCTCTTCACTACTAGGATCGACTGCGAGGACGAAGGTTTCACCTTTTTGTCGATACTCATCTTTCTCCTCACAGTACTTGCGAATAATACTTCCATCGTCGTAACGATCAAGGACGGCCATCCATTTCCTTTTCTCAAAATTAGTCGCCCGGATGCAGTGAGGTCTAAAGGCATCATGAAAGGCTTGAGAACTTAAGAACTCGTGCACGGCAGCTTTCCTCTCAGTTGGGATACTCCTCTTCAGCTCAGAAACCTCAACCAAGGCACTATCCAATTCCGCTTTAACCTTGGAAACCTCGAGAATAGTTGTCTCCAACTGTTCCTTAGCCGCCTCTAACTGTGTTTTGAGCCTCAAGTTCTCACCATTCCGCCTTTTCAAACTCTCAAAGTTTTGATCTTTAAGCCGGACGGCCTCAACCAAAGCTTCACTCGTCTTCTTGGCATCTTTCACAAGCCGCCTATTCTCTTTAAACTTTGCCTTGTATTTCTCAAGCTCTTGTAGCCTGTCGTCATACTCAGTCATGACCTACATGACAAGATGATCATCACTACTAGAAAAAAAGATGGGAGAAAGTAAAGAAATGACAGAGTAACACTCACATAGGAAGATAGCCTCATCATCCGGTCACGATCAAATTCGTGCCTAGCTAGCGGCTCGCCAAGCTCTTCAGCAGTAGATCGACGTCCTGCCAAGCAATTATTGACATACCTAAAACTACTTGGTTGCATGGCAACCTTCAAATCCTTCCAAGGGACGCTGCCAACCTCTTCCTTGTACTTCCTCTTACGGCTGCAGCTAACACCACCTTCTTGGTCAATGGACTCCATGGTTGGAGGAAAGATGGGATCGATGGTAGGAAGAGGAGGCAACAGTCGCTTCTTCTCTCCTGCAACTATGGCGGCAGCACACCCGATAGCCTCAGCTTCAGCCTTCTTTGAGGCAGCAATCTTGAGGACTTCCTCTTGCGACTTAGGTCTAGGGGCTGGCCTCATCCGATGCTTACGAGCTCCCTTGTGAAACAAAATGTCGTCTACAGGAACCAACATGGGTGCTTTCCCTTTCTTGGTGCCAGTCTCCCCTTTTTTGCTCACTTTCTCCACTGAACAAAAAAAAAAAGAAAAAATCAAAGTAAGGAATGCAATTTTGTAAGAGCAAGAGGAGTCGAAATAAAAGATACAACTTACTTGTTCGTCTCTGGCACTCGGAAACTTGGGGCTGGAAACCGTACTTTTGAAATAAGGGTCGTAGCTTGCCCAAATGCCTATATTCTTCGGGCACCCTCAAAACCTTCTCTACGTCAGCTAGCTCCCGTCCGGACAGTTTAATGGTTCCTCGTGTCACTGCAAAAAAAAAAAAAATGTGTTAGAAGCAAGAAGAAATCACAACAAATAGCAAACAATGCAAACAATGGATACATTACAACCTACAGTCTGGAAGTGAGTAGGAACACATCGCTCAAGTGTGACACCCTTAGCATGCTCCCAATCGTTATAAAGAAAGCACCAACGGTTTTTCCAAGTGCAGTGCGCCTTTTTCTTACCAAAGACAACACGCTCTCTCTCACTCCGACATGCACACTCGGCATACCCAGTGCATGCTCTCATCGGACGCATCTTATAGCAGTAGCGCCACTGATGGAAGGAAGGCTCACCTAACCCACATTCCATCCAAATAATATAAAACCCAATCAAGGTATCCCAAAAACCAGGGTTGAGTTGCCCAGGCGCATATCCAATAAAAGATAGCATCCGTTGCAACCACGGGTGTAAAGGTAGCTTCACCCCTAAAGTCAATAATACCTGGGTATAGAACATAACATGACCCTTGGGCGGCTCAGAAGGCAATTCTTCACAATGCACCAAACGCATTCCTACACTACAGGGGACACTACATGACTGCCTTAGGGCCTCCAACTGCTTTTCGCTATCTAACAAATTTTTCTCTAAATGGTCCGCTGTGAACTCAGAGCGAAATATGGGTATGGCGTCACAAACAACCCCTTCACCCACTAGCATGGAGGAAGAACCAATATTGGCTAAAGTTTGACAAGTGTGAAGATCACCCAACATTTCTTTTGTACAAGACTCTGACAAAGACCATGAAGACTCCGACAGTGCAGGCTCCAACCTAGAGCTAGAGCCAGGGGAGCCCTCATCACTAGAACTTCCAGGCTCTGACATCTACAACAAACAAAAACAAACTCTATCACTACATGGAGGATTGAAACATAAGGAAGTTCCTAGGGCATAAGAAAAAAGCTCAACCAGTTCATTATGTTCTTAACCAAGTACATGACCACTCAAACAATTCAACAAGAATGAAAGCATTCGATCTAGTGGAGAAGACTACCAACCTGAAGATGGTGCAAAGCAATGCCGGAATCCCTCTCAACTAGAGAGCACTTTGTCTTCAAAAATCACTACAAAATTAGCAAATGAAGGCAAGGTAAAGAGTGGAAACTTATCATTCTTATATAGATAGCTCAACATAGCCAAAGAACTTTGAAATTCAAATTCAAACCATGAGAAAGCCACACATGGAAATTCTTCAAACTTCCACACAAGCTAGGGAGTTTCAAATTTCAAATGTTCAGTTCCCCCACTCCAAAAAAAAAAAAAAAAAAAAAAATGGAAGGGGGAACACAACAAAGCTTCATCAATGGAGGACAACCACAATTCTCAAAAGCTTCACACACTCTTGATCAAGATAGTGTGAAGCAAAATCAATTTATGATGCATACAAAGCTTCCCCCACAAAGCTTCCCCCTACAAAGCTTCACCTACAAAGCTTCACCCACAAAGCTTCACCCCACAAAGCAAAGCTTCACCCACAAAGCTTGACCAAAGCTTCACCCACCAAAGCTTCACCCACAAAGCTTGACCAAAGCTTCACCCACCAAAGCTTCACCCCACAAAGCAAAGCTTCACCCACAAAGCTTGACCAAAGCTTCACCCACCAAAGCTTCCCCACAAAGCAAAGCTTCACCCACAAAGCTTCAACATCAAAGCTTCACCCACAAAGCTTCACCCACAAAGCTTCACCCTACAAAGCTTGACCAAAGCAAAGCTTCACCCACAAAGCTTCACCCCACAAAGCAAAGCTTCACCCACAAAGCTTCACCCACAAAGCTTCACCCCACAAAGCAAAGCTTCACCCACAAAGCTTGACCAAAGCTTCACCCACCAAAGCTTCCCCACAAAGCAAAGCTTCACCCACAAAGCTTCAACATCAAAGCTTCACCCACAAAGCTTCACCCACAAAGCTTCACCCCACAAAGCAAAGCTTCACCCACAAAGCTTGACCAAAGCTTCACCCACCAAAGCTTCCCCACAAAGCAAAGCTTCACCCACAAAGCTTCAACATCAAAGCTTCACCCACAAAGCTTCACCCACAAAGCTTCACCCTACAAAGCTTGACCAAAGCAAAGCTTCACCCACAAAGCTTCACCCTACAAAGCTTGACCAAAGCAAAGCTTCACCCACAAAGCTTCACCCAACAAAGCTTCACCCCACAAAGCAAAGCTTCACCCTACAAAGCTTCACCCACAAAGCTTCACCCAACAAAGCTTCACCCCACAAAGCAAAGCTTCACCCTACAAAGCTTCACCCACAAAGCTTCACCCTATAAAGCTTGACCATACAAAGCTTCACCTACAAAGCTTCACCCACAAAGCTTCACCCTACAAAGCTTGACCCTACAAAGCTTCCCCCACAAAGCTTCACCCTACAAAGCTTCACCCTACAAAGCTTCACCCACAAAGTTCACCCTACAAAGCTTCAACACCAAAGCTTCACCTACAAAGCTTCAACATCAAAGCTTCACCAACAAAGCTTCATCATCAAAGCTTCACCTACAAAGCTTCAACAACAAAGCTTCACTACAAAATTTCAACACTAAAACATGCAAGAGCTTCACACACTCTTGATCAAGATAGTGTGAAGCTAAATCAAATTTTGTGTCCAAAAAATAGCTTTAACTAGTCAAGCTTTTTTCCCTCTCTCCCTCTTCCGTCACCTTTCATCTATCAAATTTCCGCAACTTCTGCTCTTCTTCAATGGAGCCGAATTTTGGATATCTTATGGTTCTTGAACAGATAAACAACTTTCAAGAAGGAAATATTTCTGTTTGAGCGAAGGAAATTAGAGTTTTAAAGCTCCAAACATGACAGTCAGATTCCTGCCGATTCCAAAGCTGTTGTGATGTTTCAAAGATCTGGAAGTATTTAACCATTAATTAATTCTGAATTTTTGATATGTTATGGAAGAGATAATGAGGAACAACTTCGATGAAGAAAGTATATTGATTTGAGCAAGATAAAATGGAGTTACGAAGCTAACAACAGGTCTGATGGGTTGACAGACAAATCATGAACAGTTATTCATCATACCTGAATGTCTGGAGTTGTACTACTCCGATGGATCTCAAATTTGGATACGTTGTAGATCACAAGTTAAGGAACAACTTTCATGAAGACGACTTTGCGATTTGAGCTACAGAGAAGGGTGTTATAATTGCAGCGACTCAGGCTGATTAGTGGAAACGAAAAGCAATTCCACCACAAAAGGGGAAGCAGAAATGGGCAAAGGGATGAGACCTTGGGTCTTATTTTTATTATTTCCCTACCTCTCAAACATGAAGCAAGAAAGAATTGTACTTCACTAAGAAAGAATTGTGCTTCACCAAATGAAGCAAGGCAAGGCATCGATATTCTGACAACTTGGTAACAAGCAAGACACCTCCTTCGGCAACTCTCCTCGACCGACGACTTGGGGGACTCCTATCATATGCTACTACACCTTGGTACTCGAAAGTTCCGTTACTACTTAGTGACTCGGATCTTTCAAGTCCCCAATTGAGAAGTTTTCCTCACCCGGGAAATTAGGGGAGCACTATTTCAACCTACAGGATCCACCCATGAAGTTTCAACATGCAAATTTCAACAAAAGAAATAATTCAAAGAACTTAGTGGAGGATGCCTTAGTGTATTTAACACAATACGCTGAATGAAGTAAAGCTTGTTTATTGACATCATCGATAAATTACATATATGTACATACACAAGAATCAAAACAAACAAACAGGAGGGAACCTTCACAAAGGTTGCCCAGGAAAAGCCTCAGTACTCGACAAAGCACCAGAAAGAGGAGGCACCGGAGGGTGGTCATTTGGAACCTCTGTACTGGGTAGAACCCCAGAAGGAGGAGGCACCGAAGGTCGATCGTTTGGAGCTTAAGTACGCGGTAAAGCTCCAGAAGACGAAGGCAATAGATGCCCTTGCAACAAACCCACAAACCTCTGATGATCACTTAGAATCTGACTCTCGGATTCCCCCAGCCGGTCAAGCTTTCTCTTCATGCCCGTGGAGTAGCTATGTGCAAGCAGGTGCAACTGTCTATTCTCATGCTTAAGCCCTCTGATCTCCTGTTTGAGGCTTATCACCTCAGCCGCCAAGGACTCAACCTGGCGGGTTCGAGCAAATAGGCGTTGGGCCATATTAGACACAGAAGCCGCACACTGAACACTGAAAGCCAGAGAATCCTTAACAGCCAACTCATCAGACCGTTTGGAAAGTAGTCTGTTATCTTTGGGAGTGAGAAGATTCCTGGCCACCACCGCAGCGGTCATGTCATTCTTCATCACAGAATCCCCAACGGTAAGATGACCAGTAGGGGATAAGAAAGACGGACGCCATATGTTGTCTTGAGGAGACCTGGCTGCCTCTTCCTCAACATTCAAGTCAAAACGACGGTCGGATGGGCCAGACATTTTCAGAAATGACAAAGGAAAAATGAGGTCCAATAAATCTCAGAAGCACAAAAATGAAGGGAAGATTTCTACAACCGGTAACTCTCTGAGCGTACTTCTTGAACACAATTGGTGCCCCTATAAAAGAAAAGGCAACAGGGCCGTTTGTTCGAAAATCAAAGAGGCACCGCTCCTCGAATTTCGAGAGTCAGATCTCCTTGGATAAAATGTGTCTGCAATCTTCACACGCAACATCAGCTTTCCGGATATCACGGACCACTTTTTCAAAGTGCTCTGACAAAGTTAAGGCACGAGAATTTCGAAGTTCCAGCTACCCTACTATTACCCATAAGGGTAAAGGAATAGCACCACTACTTGCTAATTGGGAAATCACTATACGAGTCAAATCTGTCCTCTATGGCAAAGCATACCCACAAGAATGCCTAATTTTTCCTCATCTCTGAGAATACACCTTCAACAAATATGCTTGTTCAAAAGTCGAAGGGGCAACGCTTTCTGAACTTCGAGAGCCAGATCTTCAACAGATTTGCTTGGTACAAAAATCGAAGGGGCAACGCTTTCCGAACTTCGAGAGCCAGATCTTCAACAGATTTGCTTGGTTCAAAAATCGAAGAGGCAACGCTTTCCGCATTTCGAGAGCCAGATCTTCAACATACCCGCTTGTTCAAAAATCGAAGAGGCACCTCTCTTCGAACTTCGAAGAGCCAGATTTTCCTGGATATAATTTGTCGGCACTTTTCACAAGCAACATCAGCTTTCCGGATATCACGGAACACTTTATCACGTGAATCTCGCAGCTCCCACTACATCGATATGACCGATAAGGGTAAAGGAACAACATTACCATTTGCTGTTAGGGAAATTCCTAATATATGTGGACCTCCATCCTCCATAACCAGGTAGACCTGCAAAAATATTCAACTCCTCCTCACACCAGAGAGGACACTCCCAACGAAGCCTCTCGAAATACTTAGCTTTCTTTCCCCCCGATAATACCTTTGCAAACAAGCCACACCAGAGCAAGAATATCTCATATCATCAGGGACAAAAGCAAGAGTATCCTATATCATGCTTTTTCCCTGTCTTTTCCCTCGCCCTTGCTCTTACCTGCAAGACAAGGAGAAAGAGAGCAATCAGCCAGCACTTGGAATCAAGCTTCCAGTCAGGAACCGATTGCCTGGAACCCCTTCCTGATTGCTTACCTAGCATTGCTCTCGAGTACTCATCTTCAACATCTTGTGCTTCCAGAGAAGATGCCACATCTGCATGGAGAACAGATAAGGCAAATGAAACTGATACCTTGAAGCATGTGGAGACAACGTGCTGATTCATCCTTAACTAAACTGAGGATCACTTGCCATGTGAGATTACTCATGGTCCGATTTCCTTCAAAAATCAAGCCACCAACGGCCCTTGAAGAAATTACAAGTCCATTTCACAATCAAGTCTCATATTCCTTGCTAAGAAGCCCTCCAGCTCAGTTCAAGAATAAACCTGTGGAAATATACTTCTTCAAAAGCAAAAGTACCCCATATCATCAGGGTCAAACGTACTCTAGATTTGACGGACTTGTTTTGACCCTCAAATTCCTGAGTTGGCTCGCTTATTTGGAGGAAACTAGAAAACCCTCCAGCCCAGTTCAAGAATAAGCCTGTGGAAAGTTACTTCTTCAAAAGCAAAAGTATCTCATATCATCTCTTCTCATTTTTCTTCTCTTTATCCTTCTTGCTGAATAAGAGACAAGGAGAAGGAGAATAATTAGCCGGAACCCGAAGTCAAGCTTCCAACCTAGACCTGATCGCTTGGAACTCTGATTACTTACCTTGTCTGTCACCTCTTTCGGCAGATCTCCTCGCTCAGAGACTTGGGGGACTCCTACTATAGTGTTTGTATCACACTTGACCAAGCCCGAAACTACAAGTAAGCTTCAAGTGAAAATGATACATTACCTTGTGCGTCAACATCAGCTAGAGATACCACTCATGAATGGAGGAGAAATGCTTCCAGAGAAGTTGCCACTTCCACCTATGGAACAAAAAAAAAGGCAAGTGAAAACGACACCACGCTTCAGTACTTGGAAGTTTCGGGATTACTCAGTGGCTTGGAACTTGCAAGTCCCCAACCGAGGAGCTTCCCTCACTCGGGAACTTAGGGGAGCACTGTTTGTACCATACTTGACCAATCCCGAAACTACTGAGAACCGGTCAACATTATACCGTCAAGGACCCACAAGGTCAGAGGCCAATCACAAGGTGACATGTGTCGACACCAGAGGCCAATCACAGCGCGACACGTGTCAACATCAGAGACCAATCACAGCATGACACGTGTTAATGTCAGAACAAAGCTAGAAACTCTCTTCTATAAATAGGGATCATTCTCCCACAATAATCTCTAATGTCATTTGTACTAGACTATTCACTAGAACTCACAAAATGAGAGCTTGAACCTATGTACTTGTGTAAACCCTTCACAATTAATGAGAACTCCTCTACTCCGTGGACGTAGCCAATCTGGGTGAACCACGTACATCTTGTGTTGTTTGCTTCCCTGTCTCTGTCCATTTACATACTTATCCACACTAGTGACCGGAGCAACCAAGCGAAGGTCACGAACTTGAAACTTTCTGTTGTACCAAAGTCCTCACTGATTTTGTGCATCAACAAAGTCAATTCTGCATGAGCATTGGCTAAAAATAATGAGAGATTCTGCTTGAGCACTTTTAAAACTACAAAAAACCCGTTGTTTGAAAATTGTAGATACCAATTCTAGATAAATTGTAATTGGTCAATTCTACATGTGTGTGTTGTTACTTAAAATTCTAACTTTCGTTTAGGAAGTCAATTCTGCATGAGCATTTGGCAAAAAATAAAGAGAGATATTCTGCTTGAACACTTTTAAAACTACAAAAAACCCGTTGTTTGAAAATTATAGAGACCAATTCTAGATAAATTGTAATTGGTTTGGTATATGCCAAATAGGAAATGCATTTGCTTGTTCTATAGTAATTGGTTGTTTTCTGCTGCATATGTTTTGCATCTTCTCTTGTTCATGTCAATTAGCCACGGTGAAGTTTGTAGGCTTATATTTTGCATCTAGTAAAATGTATCTTGCTTGATGAATCCATTCAAACCATTGCATATCTAGTTCCAATTTCCAAAGAATTATGTATCCTTGCAAACTTCATGACAGTTTTTATCCAACTTGCACCCCATCTGATTCAAAATACAAGAGCACTGTCGAGTTACTTATTTTGCTGAAAGCTGTAGGTATTTCAAAGAAGCATCAAATTCGTTTGCTTGTCGTACTGTAGGATATTAGTTCTGTCACAGATTCTACACTTCCACTTGTTCGTATCAATCATTGATGGTGAAGTTAGTAGAACTTAAATCAGTTTTTTGTTTTATGTTAATAAAAGACTGAGTTATATGTTTCGCTTGAGGAATTGATTCAAAAGCATGCCGATTGCTCGATGGATCAATACAACTTGTTTATCTGCATATTATTGTTACTTCCCACTGATTAAACAAAATGCAAATATGAAATATATAAATTGGCTATGTTGTGCCTCACTAGTTTTAAAACTACATCATCTTCTGTAAGTTGGGTATGCAAAAGCTAACGAAGTTTCTATCAGTTACTTATTTTCTTTGGTGTGCTGATTTTGTTAGGGAGGCTATCAAAACAGAGAAACAGTCTACACAATCCCTTCTCACTCCCAAAAGCCGTTCGAAATGTCATGCTAAACGAAGAAGGCAATCACCGAACGTAGAGATTGGAGTCTGGTCAATAATTATCTCTTTAATGATTTTATTGTCAATAATTCTAATCCTTGAGTTCAGAATTATTTTATTGTCAATAATTATCTCTTTAATGATAAAATTTTATTGTCAATAATTATCTCTTTGATGATTTTATTGTCAATAATTCTAATCCTTGAGTTCAGAATTATGTTATTGTCAATAATTATCACTTTACTGATAAAATTTACTATAAGAATTAAATCGCTTCCTAATTATCTCTTTAATTACTTCTTTTTATTTCTTTTTCGTTTTGTTATTTCTTCTTCTTCCTCCTCCTCCTCCAAACCCCATTCACATATGTTATTTCTTCTTCTTCTTCCTCCTCTAAACTCCATTCATATGTTTTATTTTTTTAATTTTTGTAATCAACCTGTATTAAAGGTTAATTATATTTATCTATCTATATGGCATATTCTTTTCGGTAATCAACTTGTATCACATATTAATGTATCTTTGTAGGTATATTATGTGTGAGACAATTTCCACTGTCTTCAGTCTTGACGAAAAAGTACCTACAAAATAATCAACACATTAACCAAAGACCAAAGCCTCATGCCTACACGAGGAATGGGGGAGGGAGGGGTGTTTGGCCAATGGATCTCCAACGCCAAAGTCAGTAACTCTAAATAGAGTGAGTGTTAGGGTTTTTTATATAGCGAAAATCTTACCAAAATCTGGTGAAGATGAGGGTATATATAGGAGGAGGTGGTTGGCCATGGGTGAAGAGTTTTGCCCTCTACATGGCGGCTTCCTATTAGCCAAGTTATATCATTCGTAGGATGTGCAAGGAAATAATATTTTCAAGATATTAATTAAGAGATAATATATTGGAATGATGATGTGAATATCCCTATGGTGATAGGGATTCTTACTTGATGTGTTAGCCTTCATTTAAGATTGTATTAAAGATAGGATTCGTAATTAATCTTTATCTTTAATACCTTTGATGACATGCTTGACCCTGATGTTCCCCAAACACCAGGGTAGGCACGTGTTGGCCGACACCCGAAGATGACGAAACCATATTAGGATGCATGAGAACTCAAAACAATTAACCGACATAAATAAAACTTGTAAATTTAATTATAATGAATATGCAATTATGGAACGTGTTCAGAGCATACAACTAATCCAAGATACTAAAAAGGAATAATATAAAATTGAATGAACAATGAGATGGGTCCTACGCCGAGAGGACTTGAAGATGCCGATGCGGGAGTGCCTTGACGTCGGGATTGTACGCCTCAATTCTAAGTCCTAAGTGTCAGGCCCTGAACCTGACATACGTACAGGATCGACACGGGTCGTCACCATGCATCCGTATATCTAATAGATCCTGCCTCCGAGATATGTACAAGGCATAACTCAAGATCCGACTGAGTAATAATTTTTCGTATGCTTTATGGATGCATCTAACCTTCTCATTAGACTGCCTACGTACCCTAAACAGGGATCAAGCCATTCGTAGTTCACCTTTCGTCGAACCCTAAGCTTTTCGTAAAATACTTCTAGCAAAAATCATAGAGCATCACACTTTACATCAACCTTATGCCAAACAATCATTATCACCTTATCATGCACGAAGGTAAGCCATTCGCACACATGCTTTCCAATTCATACATCATATAAATCACTATGTTTCAAATAATACCGCAATTCATAGTATGCAACATCTCAAATAACAGTCAACGAAGCACAATGTCATTCTCTAGCCACATTGGTTAACGAGTCTAATCATAGTGACAACAATCACAACCAACATCATTCCACAATCACATCAATCAATATAACACATCATAGACCGAAATGCAGGGCTAGAGCAACACAGTTCGGCCGAAGCCTACATCTCTAAAGCTTGAACCAAATCCAAGAAACTAAGATGTCACATGATACGATTTCAGACCACTCAACGAAATCCAAACCAGGATACGATTCCGGACTATCACTCAACGGAATCGCATAATAGAAGGGATTCCGGACCATCACTCAATGGAATCGCGGAGTACTCAATGGAATCGCGGAGTACTCAACGGAATCCAAACAAGGATACGATTCCAGACCATCACTCAACGAAATTGCAGAGTAGAAGGGATTCCGGACCATTACTCAACGGAATCCAAACAAGGATACGATTTCGAACCATCACTCAACAGAATCGTGGAGTAGAAGGGATTCTGGATCATCACTCAACGGAATCCAAACAAGGATACGATTCCGGACCATCACTTAACGGAATTCAAACCAGGATACGGTTCCTACCAAATGTACCAGGTATATCTAAACCTCATCATCTCTATAATTACATCGTAATCACCTACCCTATCCACTTCTCATGGCCACCAACTAATATGTCCCACAAGAATATAAGTTCTACATAACACTTATCATAAGATTCTGGGTTCACATCATCATACAAACAATCATACACATCATACTAATCATACATATCTAACCACATTTCATAAACATTTCAAAGCTACAGCCGAATCACAATTAATAAACATAGATCGATGCTAAAAGTAAAAATAACAATTCAATAGAAAGCACATTTAATAAACAAGTATAACTCAATATGGTGCCACTAATACATATATCGAGACACACGTCAACCGGAAACGACACATCATCGGGATGAGCCAACTAAGCCCTATCAAGCCTCAACAACAATTTAGAGATAAACGACACTCTAGAGTATAGCACGTTGACTAGAACGTCAACCGTCAATAAGGTAGGTCCATTAAGGTCAACAATCTAAGGTTATTCAATCCGGAAGATCCGCACATCGGATTTTCGATCCGTAAGTTCTCAAAGATCCAACAACTGATAACTAGGGTGCTCACAAAATTGTACAACGATCCAACGATCGGATTGTCGACAATCACACAAACAAGTGGTGGTCCAATTTAATCACCACACCAAACAATTGAATTTCGGGAAACCGAGCTAGACATAGGTTCATAGGGTCACTAGAAGGTATTTGGTACTTAAACAACACTTGTGGATGGTCCTGCGCACCACCACACGCGGTGGTAGCTAAGGTGGAGGGTTTAGAAAACCCGAATTTTCAACATTAACTAATTGAGCTCAAATTCACGTGGTAGCTAGAGTTCAACAAGGCAAATATTTTTCACAACTAGGCCAACGATAAATTCTAACCGGAAACCGTTCAAATTCACAGGAGAAAACTAGATTTCTAGGGTTCTAAACACCCAACTCTAAAATGAATACTAAAGCACGAACCAAGCATACCAACTTGAAGATTATGAAGAGTAGATGAAGTTTCATACCTCACTCGAAGGAAATGGTTGTCATAATCGCCGGAAAAATGATAAAACCGCCGGAAAATCCACGGGACTTTGCTTCCTTGAACTGGAAAAATGGATAAGAAAATGGGAAATCTAACAATACAAAGTTGTAAGGCTCGTCAAGGGCTTTCCATGGACACCAAGATCACCCAAAACGGAGATCGGATGAAGGAGATATGAGCGGGTAAAGTTGGCGGTTAACGGGTTGAAATCGCCCCCAAAAAGGGTCAAAATCAGACCCCCTGCCCTTCCTTCTCTTTGTTTTTTTCAAAAACCTTCCCCCCTTTTTTATTTGATTGGTCCTTCTCCTTCCAGCTGATTGGTCCCCTTATTTTTGCTTAAATCTGATTAGGCTTCTTCTTTGTGGAAGTTAAATTGATTTAAAATCTATAGTTTAGTAATACAACTTCAAATGTCCGTATCTATACCGTTATAATCCGGACTCGCAAACGGCTTTCACCTATGCGTTCGTAGTTTCAAGATCTGTTCGAATACGTTACTTGTGACCTTGAAAGGTCAACGAATTTTAGATAATTACTTTCCAAACTTCAAACTTTGTAACTAATTTAATTAAAATCTAAATCCAAATAAATTAATATAATTTCTCGAAAAATAATATAAAATCTCCATAATACAAATATGTAGATTATAACAGTGAAATCCAAGAACGGGATTTCACACTAAGGGGGCGCAAAACAAAACATGAGTAAACCAAGTTGATATATAAGTAGTAATAAAACAGTTAATCTTTAATGTACTAACCCCTAGGTTGAGAAAACTTGTATAGCATAATAAGTAAAAGGTTTTTTCCGAAAACCCTAGCATGCCATAAACCCTAAAGGGGCGCAAAATCTATGTAAATATCTTCCGGCAGAAGCTACCAACCTACGCTTGGCCAAAGCCAATATAAGTATCTTCCGGCCGAAGCCACCAACCTACGCCCGACCGAAGCCAATATAAGTATGTTCCGACCGAAGTCACTACATCACCCGACCGAAGCCAATATAAAGATCATCCACCCGAAGCCACTACATCACCTGACCGAAGCCATTTATGAGTATCAATCGCCCGTAGGCAGGACATTCGCCTGTAAGCAGGACATTCGCCTGTAGGGAGTTCATATGAGTAACCACTAAGTAGGTACATAAAAACATTAACATAATATTTCTAATATATATATATATATATATATATATATATATATATCTTAATCGGAGTTCAATAGCTAAAACGTCATATCGTAAAACCAAGTTCACAAGTATGTATATAGTCATCAATCATATATACCACAAGGAACGTAAAGTCGATAAAGCATGATAATTCATAAAGAGTGAAACCAATTTACTCTTAAACGTTTCATAAAATGTAACCAATAAATTATGCTTTTCATGTATGCATTTCTAATAGTAAAATATGCATTTTTGAAGGGGTCCACTCACCTTACACCATTGGCGAAGAGCCATGCAACTTAGTGAAAATGGAAATGCCATAAACAATTTCACCTAAGCACATAAAGATACCAATTAATAAAACTCTATTATAACGATTGAATTTCGGGAAATGGACGTCATAAATTGATTCAAGACGTCGAAAAACGTAAAGGGGGACCTCTGATACCCTTATGCGTCGCCACGGGGTGACGGCTACGCGCCGCCGCACCCGCCATTTTGGGTCGTTGGAAAGTTCGCAGGAAAACTTGTCAATGCCATCGTGGACGGCGACGGAGCACAGTACCTCCGATGGAGGCGCGTGTGCTCTACGCGCCGGCCAAGGCATACGCCCACGCGCTGGCCAGGGTTCTAGGATCCGACTGGGTATAGGCTGGATCCGGGTCTGGGCTGAGGGTTTTGGGCAGCATGGTTGGGCTGGTGGTATATAGGTGCGTAAATATAGGTCCATAAATAGGGAAAGAAACTCAACAAAAGAATACACAAGCGCACAATATAAAAAAAATACAAGAGGAAGTGTCTATTGGCATGAATTTTGGGATTTGGTATGAATATTTGGAGAAAGATGGATTTGAATTGAACAAGTTGCTCTTAGTCTCAAAATCACAGCCACGATATTTTTTGATACCTCCAAAATTGTAAGAGCAAAAGCTCATATAATATGGAAACCTAATATTTATTAGACCTTTAAATGACCTTGTAAAATGCAAACGTTAATTAAGAATCAGTTTGAAATGTAAAAGAAAACCAACTCAAAAAGTCAATAATAATCAGCTAATTTTAAGGAAAATGATCAAATTCAATATTCAATCTAATACACCTGGTTTGAATGAGAAACGCATCCTATTCAAGGATGATAATCTAATTATGCCAAAAAACATGTGTTTGTTCTAAAAACTTATGTGAACTATTAAAAGAGTACATTAAACTCACTAACATGGAGTTGTGGTTAACTGCAAACTTTGAGAATTCAACGTGGCCAATCATGTACACACAATAAAATGTGGTGAATCATGGCAATCTCTTTCATTTTATTGCTATCATATCAAAAATATTAGTCCATTGTTTGATCATGTTCAAAATCAAAGGCACTAAGTAATGGTAAAAGATTGCTTAAAGTTCACAACATTTTCTTCATCCAAAAAATTATAGTTTGGAGGGTCCCAATGATTATATTTATTAGTCATCTTGAAAATGACACATAGAGAAAAGAGCGCAGGTCGTTCCTTTTATTTGAACGAAAAATCCTTAGAATATTGTTTTCCAGAACAACCCTTTTTTTGTGTTTTTTACGAAACCCTGGAATTTTTTTTTTGTCGAATGCAACTTATTAGAAAGGCAGTGAAGTGTTGAAATGGCCTAAAAATTCCAAAAAAAATGTGTATTAGTTTATATGACATTTCAAAAAAATTAACCAATTATAATTGATGAGTGTGCGTGAGCATGAGCTTTGTACGAAAAGCAAAGACTTTGCATTATTTCAATTGAATTATTAAATTGTGTTTCTTTTTCTTTTCAAACTTTTGTAAAATAAGAAAGTTAAAGGAAACATGTAGTGGTAAATATTTAGTGGTGGAATTTGTACGAAAAGAAGACTGGCTAACTGGCAATTGCATCAGCTTGGACGCTGATTCGATTACTTAGTCTCGAGGGGAATTTAAATACCTTTCCAGTTTCCACAACTTTTCTTTTTGCAAAGGAGAATAATGGAAGGCTCTCACTTTATCTTATGGTCTAGCTGAAGACTTGGGAGTTTTCTTCGTGGAAAGGGTTTTCGACAAAATCGTATATATCCTGGTGTGAAAATCCTAAAGAATTAATTCTCTTGTTGATTCTAAAGAACGAATTCTTATTGATCTCTCACAACTTTCTACTATTTCCAAATTCTTATTGATATTTCTACTGAATTTATACTACAAAGTAAAGAAGATAAAAAAGTAAAAAAAGAAATCGAGAGGCATGCTTAGTCTTTTGGTCTTCCCTAAGCTGTATTTAATCATATCGTTATATGCGACTCGCCCTCTATTGGAAGGTGCGTGTACTCGTCTCTTCAACTTCCTGTCCGTTTTCTATTTTAACCTGATCATTCACCCCCTCCCCCAAAAACCATGGAATTTGAATAGGGAATGCCAGAAAATCGATGATACTACTCCACTGCAGAAATAGAGGAAGTGTAAGAAATGGAGAAGACTAACGTGAGCAACAAGAAAGAAGTTGAAAGAAGCTTAATCGATCTGGTTTTCTCTTGGTCTCTCGCCGATGTTCTCAACAACAAACTTTACAAAAACCAGGTTTGTAATTTCCTTCACTTTTGGAATTTGATTCAAGTGATATTCTAATGAACTCTAAACTAAGTTGATGGGGATTTCCCCCCAAAAAAAAGTGATGGGGATTCAAAATTTTTGCTTCTGAGGCGGAAGGGAAGCACATATCTAATATCTTTAGCCAACTTGGCCACCAATCTATTTTGCTTGAGGCCACTTTCTCTTCCAAAAAAAAAAAAAAAAAAAAAAAAAGCAAGCTTAGATATAGCAACAAGTATTCCTTGTTATCATTGTCAGCATGCATGACATTTGGTTTCTCACCATGTGTATATTTGATGATGGTGGCATGTATTAGTTTGATGGAAACTTGAAGAGATTCTGTTTTTTTTTTTAGTCAAACTTTTACAGGATTTGTTCACTTAATTAACAGGTGCCTAGGATTCCTATGACCTTCTTGAATGTGACAAGTTATTTGAAATCATTCGTTCCTTCACTCATTGAGGAAACACACGCTGATTTACTCTCGAATATGATCACGGAACTGTCGCACGCACCTACTTGTGAAATATTGAATCTTGAATGTTCAAAAGGTCATAAACCTCCCAAAAACTTGCTCTATGATATTGTATATAAGAAAGATACAGAAGCGGATGTGAAGCACAAAGGATTAATGTACGAGCCACAGGTTGGAGATCTCATTGCCTTGACGGATGTTAAACCGAAATGTATTGATGATTTGAACAGGTCCCCAAGACACTATGTTATTGCTTATGTTAGTAAAGTACCTGATCCTGATGAATTTCCTGATGCTTGTGAGTTCCAAATACTCTCATCCAAGCCTATCGATTATGGAGAACAAGACGGACAAAACAGCAAGAGACAAAAACATTTTGCAGTTTATCTCACGAACATGACAACAAATCTTCGTGTGTGGGTTGCGTTGAACTCAACAGAGGGAAACCAAAATATTATTAAGAAAGTTCTGCAACCCAATTCATATGTATGTATCTGCCTTTGGACTCATATTCATTCTCTCAACAATTCATTTATTTTTAAGCTTCACAATCCACATTATTTCCTCGCTAAACGTTGTGCTTCTTTCTGTACAGGTTGTGAGTTCTTGTACTACTTGCTCTCTCATACAAAGATGCTCTCCCGCCCTTTCTACCCTTTGGCCCACTATTTCCTCTCACAATCTAAATGACTCCCAAGAAGCTGCAGTTTTAAACTTTATTGGTTTGAGTAAATGCTATCATCAGAATGATGTCAAATTAATTTGGGGTCCTCCAGGTACTGGGAAGACAAAGACAGTCAGTCTATCTCTCTTTGCCCTCTTTATGCTCAAGTGCAGAACACTAACATGTGCTCCCACCAATATTGCGGTGTTAGAAGTTGCAGCCAGGCTCAGGAGTTTGGTTAATCGGTCACTTGAGTTTGGAAAGTATGGACTTGGAGATATAGTTCTCTTTGGAAACCGGAAGCGAATGAAGGTTGATGATAAGGCTGACCTTCTTGAGGTATTTCTCGATCATCGTATTAAACTCCTGATCAACTGTTTGAGGCCCTTGTCAGGATGGAAGCATCTGTTAAGATCAATGATACGTCTACTTGAGGAACCAGAAGAAGAGTACTCTTTGTATTTGCAAAAGAGAGAAGAAAAACACAAAGAGAGTGTTCAAGGAAATGAGAAGAAAAACACGAAGAGAGCAGAAAAACACAAAGAGAGTGCTCAAGGAAATGAGAAGAAAAACACAAAAAGAATAGGAAAACACAAAAAGAGTGCTCAAGGAAATGGGAAGGGTAGTAAAGAAAACACCGAAAGTGTAGAAGAGGATGATCCATTGACGTTTGAAGAGTTTGTGGAGAAAGAATTTGATTCAGTTTTTGAGGCACTGAAGAATTGTATGGTAAATTTGTACACTCACTTACCAACTTCTTGCATTTCACTGAACGTGGTGAAGGACATGGTTGAAGCTTTGGGTTTTCTCAAGTCCTTTAAATCTTCCATGCATAGTATCGGTGTTGCTAAGGAAGGTTTAAATTTAGTCCTAGAAGATTTCAAAGTTTCAGGAAGCATTGCCGGTTGCTTTACACAGTTGGGAAAAAAGTGTGTTTGTAAACTGAAGTTGCTTCCTCAGGAATTCGGTGTCCTAAAAAATATTGATTCTCATTCAATAAGAAGTTTCTGCTTGGAAAATGCTTGCTTAATATTTTGTACTGCATCAACTTCTGCCAAATTGGCCAAAGCATCAGTGAAGAGACCACTGGAATTGTTAGTCGTTGATGAAGCTGCTCAGCTTAAAGAATGCGAGTCCGCAATTCCTTTACAACTGTCTGGTATCCGCCATGCTATTCTAATAGGAGATGAGCGGCAACTCCCTGCTATGGTTAAAAGCGAGGTGTTATTTTTATCCTTCGTGTTGTTTACTTTTTCAAATTTCTATAATAACTTGTATATTATTGTAACATCATAATAATGAATTGGATCATATCATTAGAAAGCGGCAGCGGCTGATTTTGGAAGAAGCTTGTTCGAAAGGATGACAATGTTGGGACACGGGAAGCATCTTCTCAATATCCAATATAGGATGCATCCATCCATCAGTTTATTTCCGAAAATGGAGTTTTATGACAATCAGATATTAGATGGTTCGAATGTCACTGAAAGAAGATATGAGAGGTGCTTCCTCGAGGGAAAGATGTACCAATCCTACTCCTTCATAAATGTAGCCAATGGAAAAGATGAATCTGATCATGGCCATAGTCGGAAAAATATGGTGGAGGTTGCTGTGGTCTCTGAGATAGTTGCAAGACTTTACAAAGGTATTTCTATTGTTGTCTAACCTCATTGATATATTTATTTTGAGAATTATCTTAGGAAGTTTGTATATAAATATACAAAAACTAGTTCTTGTTAATTTTTTTTTTCTTGGCTACAGAATTCATCGGCACAAAGAAGAAGGTTAGTATTGGAGTCATATCACCATACAAGGCTCAAGTTTATGCAATTCAAGAGAGGGTGAAAAAATACAGTAAAAATTGTGATGCTCGATTCTCTGTAAGTGTGCGGTCTGTTGATGGGTTCCAAGGTGGTGAAGAGGATGTGATAATTATCTCCACTGTCAGATGTAATGTGAATGGTTCAATTGGTTTCTTGTCCAACCGTCAAAGGGCAAATGTTGCGCTTACACGTGCACGGTAGTACTTTTATAGAATTACTTTATGTAGAATTATTCATGATGCAGCTTAATTTGAAATGTCTGAGTTACTGGAGGTTTTGAATTTAGTGGTTTTGATTGTGTCTGTGTAGGCATTGTCTTTGGATATTGGGGAATGCGTCGACTTTGGTTAACAGTAACTCTGTCTGGAAGAAGCTAGTCCTTGATGCCAAGAGACGCAATTGCTTTCACAATGCTGACGAGGACAAGAACTTGGCACACGCTATTGCCACTGCCCTGCTGGAGCTTGACCAATTTCATGCTCTACTTAATATTGAATCTCTGCTGTTCAAAAATGCAAGATGGAAGGTATGCTGCTATTCGTCCATTTAATTATTTACTATATGTTGCTGTTCTAAACTAAACAACGTGAAGGCCTACAAAAGTTTTCTGTTAATTTGCTGTAGAATTTTTTTTAATTAACTTTCTGTAAATTTCTAAAGATGGAGAGGAAGAACATCTGTAAATTATACGAGGAGACCGAAAGGGGATCAACCCTGTCTAAAGAAAATTTCTTCTTTTTTACATTATAAAATGCAGTGTGATGTATGGTTGTTACAATATTGTATGTCAATCTATTGCATATAGGTTTGCTTCACTGATCAATTTGAGAAATCCATAGCAAAGATAAAAGACAATTTGGTTCAACGAGAAGTGTTTAATCTACTAACGAAGCTTTCAAGTGGATGGCGTCAAGCACACAAGGCTAAGGGAATGATAGTTCATGACGGGACTTCTTCTCAACTGTTAGAGACGTATAAAGTCAATAGGCTGCTGAATCTCATTTGGACTGTGGATATTCTTCAAGAGAATTCAGATTACATTCAGGTTATGAAGGTTTGGGATATCGTGACATCTTCGGATATACCTAGACTAGCAAAGCGTCTTGACATCATTTTTGGGAGTTATACAGTGGATACAATGAATCGTTGCAAACATAAATGTATTGATAAGGGCGCTGCTGTTCCAATGAGATGGCCAGGGGATTCTAGTAGTTACCATGAAGTTGATCCTGTGGAGCTCCTTTCAAAGCCGTTGTCTTCACTCAGTCTAACTGATAAACCCGAAACATCAACATCAGCTTCTGGGTGAGTGTATATCTACTTCAACCATATACACCCATATACACATATGTGTGGGCTGTTACTTAAAATTTTAACTTTCATTTAGGAAGTCAATTCTGCATGAGCATTTGGCAAAAAATAAAGAGAGAAATTCTGCTTGAGCACTTTCAAAACTACAAAAAAAACCCGTTATTTGAAAATTAGAGACCAATTCTAGATAAATTGTATTGGTTTTGTATATGCCAAATAGGAAATGCATTTGCTTGTTCTGTAGTAATTGGTTGTTTTCTGCTGCATATGTTTTGCATTTTCTCTTGTTCATGTCAATTAGCCAAGGTGAAGTTTGTAGGCTTATATTTTGCATCTAGTAAAATGTATCTTGCTTGATGAATCCATTCAAACCATTGCATATCTTGCCGGAAACTCTATAGTTCCAATTTCCAAAAAATTATGTATCCTTGCAAACTTCATGACAGTTTTTATCCAACTTGCACCCCATCTGATTCAAAATACAAGATCACTGTCAAAGCTGTAGGTATTTCAAAGAAGCATCAAATTCATTTGCTTGTCGTACTGTAGGATACTAGTTCTGTCACAGATTCTACACTTCCACTTGTTCGTATCAATCATTGATGGTGATGTTTGTAGAACTTAAATCAGTTTTTTATTTCATTTTTTATAAAAGACTGAGTTATATGCTTTGCTTGAGGAATTGATTCAAAAACATGCCGATTGCTTGAGGGATCAATCCAACTTATTTATCTGCATATTATTGTTACTTCCCACTGATTAAACAAAATGCAAATATGAAATATATAAATTGGCTATGTTGTGCCCCACTAGTTTTAAAAATACATCATCTTCTGTAAGTAGGGTATGCAAAAGCTAACGAAGTTTCTATCAGTTACTTATTTTCTTTGGTGTGCTGATTTTGTTAGGGAGGCTATCAAAACAGAGAAACAGTCTACACAATCCCTTCTCACTCCCAAAAGCCGTTTGAAAAGTCATGCTAAACGAAGAAGACAATCACCGAACGTAGAGGTTGGAGTCTGGAGACCGTGTGTTCATTAAGGTTAAGCCTTGTTATGGAATTAAACTGTTTGGCAACGGCAAAAAACTTGCTCCCCGTTTTATTGGACCTTTTGAAGTTTTGGAGCTAGCTGGTGATGGTGAGGTTTCTTATAGATTAGCTCTTCCATCTATACTATCTAGTAGTATCCATGATGTGTTCCATGTATCTGCATTAAAGAAAAACATTGCAGTTGTTTCACATGTTTTGAATTGGTACAATTTGAGCATTCAAAAACATCTGTTGTATGACGAGAAGCCAGTTAAATTGTGGATCGAAAAGAACAAATTCTTCGCAGCAAGAGCATTCCATTGGTGAAGGTTATATGGCATTATCATGGTATTGAGGAAGCAACATGGGAGTTGGAATCTAAACTCAAGCCTAAATATCCAGAATTGTTTCTTGCTTGATGGTAAGCCTTTGTATTTTGGCTAGTAATATTTTTGTAAGTAGGGTGAATTGTAAACTCAAATTACGTTGGATGTTTTTATATGTGGATTTTAGCACTTTTGAGTGTAACCTGCTTAATGAAGATTTTGTGTTTTAAGGTCGACCTACCGAATTTGAACCCACACAGACAAAAAAATCAACCTCTTCGAAAATCAAATTTTGAGATTTAGTTGCATAAATAATCGGTTTTAATAATGATATCGTATACTGTGAACTCAAAGTTGATATAACAACTACACAACAAAGATAAACGCTGATCATTTTTGCAACCAAATATAAAAAACTGAAGGCCATGCTAATTGCAAAATTGGTGTAATGTTTGCGCAAGTCCGCCAGAAGGGGCTCTCCAACCCACTTTCTCCCTCTATCTTGGACCCATCTTTTCATCCCACTGGCTTGATCCAAGATTGCCTTCTGGGTTTTCACCAAAAGAAAAATGAGATAGCCTTCCGGTTGGACTGAGTTGTAGAGGGAGAAAGAGAGGCTCAGATAGAGACTCAGAAGATCAGGTCAGTGAGGTATGAGAGTCGTCCGATGTAGGTGTCGGCTTTTTCGTCTGACGATCTCATTTTTTTTTATACACATAACATAAGTTACGTGGTGTATTATTTTACACATTATAATAACATAATTAATAGATCTTACTTTTAAAGTATATACACGAGTTATAATTTGAGTATGACAACTTTGATAACAAATACATCAAAAGATCACCATCGTACAAAACAATAGTTGACGTCATCAAACCATAGGAGCACCATCAAGGAAAAAGAACCCTAATCTCGATTTAGAGGTTAATAAAAGAAAATAATCTGGAATAGAGATTTCTTGATAAATGAACAAGTTCACAAAACTTGGACTGTCTCAAAATTCTGTGTCTCAATTTGGATCGTGACATATCACATGACACAATCAACATTTTGCTGGTAAAAGTCATCTTCATTGGTTCCAAGTGTTTCTTCTCCAATGCCCTATTTTTAAATAGCACATAGATTAGAACCACCACATGATGGTTTAGTGGTTGTGACGAATTTCCGACTCATATTTCACACGATTGGTTCTGAATTCGATTTTTAACGCATGTGAATTACACGATGGTGACAAGAAAAAGGCTGAAATGCCTTTGCGATTCCTCTCAACTTCTGAAAGTATGAACTGCCTTTACTTCTCCACCGATTGATTCACTTTTAAGAAAAATGGCACATAAATTAGGCACACCTCCACATGGTTGTACGACTAGTTAGCTAACATGAGATCAAATGCATGGTTATGGATGTAACTCGGTACTAGTACTACGATCTTAGACGGAATATAAACCAAATTATTATGATTGATTATACGACTAATCATATCTCATCTGTTAAGCGTAAATATATGATTGTATTAGGGAAAAAATTGCATGGTGACGAATTATTGGTGGTACAAATAACAATAGAAGGCCAGAGAAAGTGCAAAAGGACTACGTGTCCAAATACCTGACATTCGAACCCTCAACCGAAACTTGTGGACAATGGACCCCCAACACCAAGCTATGTGAGTCCTTTCCGACGCAATTTTACACTCCATGTCCAATACAAATACGCAAACACTAAAAAGCAAAACGACAATCGCATTCACATCCCCACCCTCACACTTTTTGTCTTTGAATATTTTGGTTGGGCAAATAATAAACGACAATCAACCACCCAGATGACTTCACACCCACAATGCTACAGTACGCCACACCTTCACTCGCACTTTCTCGCTTAAGTTTTTTGAGAGGTATTCTCTTGCAATTAGTGCATAGTCTCAGTTACACTGCATGCTTGATTAGGAATTTGTCACGTGTTCACGAATCGGTCCAATAGTCGCTTTGCATGTGGTATCACTGTTTACATGAGTGTATTTTTTTTTTATTGTTGTGTTCGGAACATATTATGTGGTGTTATCATTCACTTAGATTTTAACAAATATATTTATTTTAATTATATTTTAAAATAAAATATATGAGTCATGGTGGTCTACTCAAATTATAAACTGTGAAACAAAAACACGACACCGCCATAGAAACACCTCGTGAAGGGTTTTTGGTCAAAAATATCTCCTAGTTTTATAGCAATTTTTCACTGTACGTAACATACAGTAACATAATGTCTTATTCTTCCACGTGGCGGCGTATAAGATGTGAATTAAAACGTGAAATGTATCAACTTTATCGTACACTCGTATTGAGTATTGACACGTGAAATGTTTTAATAGCTAACTTGGATTCATTTGCACACAACTTTTTCCTCTCCCCTAATCAAGTGAAAGGATTCAATTGAATGCACAGCATTTGCCACGTGGACAATCCCACCCATCACCTTTCTCTTGTTTGGCATTTGATAAGGTTATCCTCCAGTGATTGGGCGGCTTTTCCGCGTTGTCATCCTTATTGGATTGCCATTTTCTTGCTTTCTGGATAAAGTGCTGACTTTTACTCTCGGGTCTCTTGTCCGGGTACGGGTTCGGACCTTTTTACAACTCACCGACTTTTCAAAGTTATAAATTATTAATTTGGTCCACCTATTTCGAATAAAAACAGTGTCATATGTAGCCGACATGCCATTTTTATACTTTAACACCAAGGAAGAGGATTATCTCACTTCCTCTATCCATCTCATATTCTTACATTCTCTATTTTGTCTTTCTCTTTCTATAAAAATATTAATATAAGATATTGAAGTGGCTTAACCGTGACCTTTCAAATAAGAGGGGAGAAAAGGGGAGGGAAAAAAAGAGGGAGGCATATTGTCTATCCTCCAGTTATGGTGCCCTTCCCATCCCCTCCTATTTGTGCGGTCACGGTTAAACCACGTCAACATTTTATATTCCTATTGCTTTTTGTCTTATTATCTCTATAAAAAATCAATATAAAATGTGACGTGACTTAACCGTGACTGCACAAAATAGGAGGGGATGGGAAGGGCACCATAATAGGAGGGCAGACAATCTGCCTCCAAAAAAGAGGGGAGATAATCCTACTCCTAAAAACAAAACAGGTCTCTAATTGTGATCATAACTTTGCATAGAAAACAAAGGAAAACTAACGAAAAGTTCAAAAAAAACTTTAGTTTTAATGAAAAATGACAAATAAAAGTGTAGTGAATAGTACCATGAAAAGGTAAAAATGTGATTTTTCATTAAAAGTGAACAGTACCAGAAGTGTTTCGTTAAAACTTCCTAGAAACAAAACTTATGAAAGTAATATGTTAAATTTTGAAATCACTAATTGCAATAACAATATATCATACAATATTGTTATTAAATGTGAAGAATTAGAGAACTTAGAAATGGAGGAAGTAATGAGAATTCGATCAGTCCTTTATTTTAGGTGTTAGTAAATGTGAAGAATTCAGGTTTTTTTTTTTTTTTTTTTTTTTTTTAAATTTATTTTATTTTATTTTAAAGAGCACCAGTTGATGGCTTCATACGACAGTTATTTTTTTTAAGGCCGCACGCATTTCAGCATATCCTTGATCAGTATCGTGTGATTCATCAACGCCAACAATCAATTGTTGCAAAGTAGAAGTAAAAAACTCTTTAGTTGTTGGGAAGTATTTGATTATCGAGTGTTTTGATCCATTAGGTGTTTGTAAATGCGGAGAATTCATATATTAAAACATTCCACAGATACTTTAAAAAAAAGTGCTACTATATCCACGCATTTGTTTCATTAAACGGACTTGTGTAAATGTTCATGAGTAAATGCCTATGAGGTGGTTGGAAAAATATATCAAGCAGACGGACCTAGCAGCACTCTTAAAAAAATAAAAAAAAATCCAAGTCAACCCAAACTCGCAAACGGGTCGAGTTGAAATTGAAGGAAACTTTAAAAGGGATGAAACATTTTACAGCATTTTATTTCATGCCCTATCTTATGGCAAAAGGTTGCAACTCGCTTACGAAAAAAATAAAAAATAAACCAAATCCAAAAAACCATGATTTGAGGGAGTGAACAAGAAACAAATGAATCAGCCAAATCTCAGTTTTAGGGTTAAAAATATATAAACAAAAATTAGAAAACCAGAAGAAAAGACATTTTTGTAGGAAACTGGAAAACAGAGAAACAAGTCAAGAACAAAACGCATTGTAGTGAGAGAGAGAGAGAGAGAGAGAGAGAGAGAGAGAGAGAGAGAGAGAGGGAGGGAGAGTCTGGAAGAGTGGAGAGGTGAGGTGTCGGGTTATGGAGGAAAACGTCTTAATGGCCGTTGTTAGTTTGTATTTTTTAGGGGAAGATGGTGACACTTTGAACTTGGTTTTTTGGAAGATGCTGCTGCTGCTTTTTCTTTAAGTAGACAGTGGAAGTGGGTCTCTAAGCAAAAGCAGCAACCAACAAACCCAACAAAAAGGTAAATAACCCATAGTTCTACTTCCCTGCTACAAAAGTGGGCACAGTTTTTGCTTACAAATATTCGTTTCAGGCATTCAGTGATTATTTGCTTGTCAAGTTGTTGGCCATTTTAGTTTCAATTTATGTTTGTTGTTGTTGTTAATGCTTTTTTATTTACAAGTGAAACAAAGATCGAGTTACAGGAGTTAAGTGGCGAAGTTTGAGTTTTAAGGGAGAAAGTGAGATTAAAACCTTGTTATACGGATTCAGGAGCCTAATAAAAAAAGCCTTTGTTTTTCTGTTTTGGGCAAGTGAGGAATCAAGTAGTTAGAGCTTGTTTGGCTGTTTTTTGTCCCTTTTTTTTCCCATTTTTGTGGGCTTATACTTTGCTTTCAAACAGGATGATGAAACTGAATGATATGAGTTTTTCTGTGAATTAAGGTTTGAGAAAGAAGTGTAAGACGACAAGGCATATCTGGCTAGAGTTTGTTTGGTTGGTGGGCTGAGGTTGGTGTTTTCAAGTTGAAATGAATATGTCTGTGGCATTAGTTTGGGTTGTTTCCCCCAACACCGAGGTGTTCAAATTCTATGGGATTTTAGATTCATCGAGGTTTGTTTTGGGGAATCGAAGTTCAATTAGAGCAAGGATGGGTGGGAAACAGGATTGGAAATCTTGCTCTCTCAGCACAGATGTGAAGTATTCATCAGTAGGAGGGTCTGGTTTCGGGAGTGAAACCAAATTTCCAGTTTTATTAAGCATGGTGGCCAACCCGCTTGGAGAATCAGCTGTCTCGTCGGAACAGAAGGTGTATGATGTGGTGCTGAAGCAGGCATCCTTGGTTAAGAAGCAGTTGAGTTCTAATGGATATCTTGATGTGAAGCCGGATATTATTCTACCCGGGAATCTGAGCTTGTTGAGTAAAGCTTATGATCGATGTGGAGAAGTATGTGCAGAGTATGCCAAGACCTTTTACCTCGGTTGGTCCTCTCTTGCATAATTTTTATTTTGGCCGTTTAAAGGCATATTGGTTGAACTTTGCAGCTAAAGTAGTGGTCTGACTGCAATTACTAATCTTTTGGAGTTATCTAATTCTTTTTCGCTTCACTTTTCAGGTACTCTGCTTATGACGCCGGAAAGAAGAAGGGCCATCTGGGCAATATATGGTGAGTGACTATAACTGTTATTCTGATACTTTTGGACTGAATCCTAAATGAAGCGTTTATTCCTTTTGGTAGCAAAAATACATTCCACATATTTGGTAGGTTACCTTTAGCATAGAGCGAAACTGTGAGATCATAAAAGTCATACTTGTCCGCTGAATCTGTGTTTACGAAGAATGATTTGATTATCTTCAACTTGTCCGAATTCAAATTCAATTTAAGGACAAGAGGTCTTGAAAATTCATCGTCTTCTACATATTGAAGACCAGCCTTCACATGTCCTATCTGAATGATCCAAAGTGAGAACATGTAATGTTCGTCTTTTCTCCTTAAATGATTAATTTTCTTGCGAGTTGTGAACTCCTGCATTGCTACAAAAATTTCTTCTCAAACTTCGAAAACACCATGCACTACCATCAATGCGAAGTGAAGTTAATGTACATCCTTTCTGTGAAGAGAGAGGGACAGAAAAGAGATTGAGAGGAGAAATGGGAGGAGTAGAAATTGTACCGCAGCGTATATTATACTGATTATTTGCTTGAGTAGCATATGACAGATGTGGTCAGGAGATTAGTCGTTTCTGTTCTTCTCTGATAATACATTTTCTGTGAAACATATATTTGCCATGGATGCTTACTCTTCACTTCAGCACAAGTGACAAAACATATTGCCTTGTGATCTCTTGCGCATACAGTGTGGTGCAGGAGGACGGATGAGCTTGTTGATGGGCCTAATGCTTCACACATAACACCCACAGCTTTAGATAGGTGGGAATCAAGATTGGACGATCTGTTCCAAGGTCGTCCATTTGATATGCTTGATGCTGCTTTGTCAGATATGGTCACCAAATTTCCGGTTGACATTCAGGTTAGAATTACTGCTCAAAGATTATATAAAGTCAAAAGGCCTAAGTTTTTTGCTTTCATCTTTAAAGACTTCGTTTTTGCATGTGTGATAGTAATTTTGTCTTTTTATCTTTCTTCTTTTGAAATTGTATCTTGAAATGTGAAAAGGAACTTAGAAACATTTGAGTTTAATACGTATCTATTTTCATCCACCGGAAAGTTCCCTTTCCAATTTGATTGATAGTTAAATCAAAACAACGGGAAAGCTTGTGAATTTAATTGAAGGCTTTGCTTTTTGAGTAACTTCTGAGTTCTGACTCCACCTTGTGCTCTTTCTGCAGCCATTCAAAGATATGATAGAAGGAATGAGAATGGACCTCAGGAAGTCAAGATACCAAAACTTCGATGAACTATATCTTTACTGCTATTATGTTGCCGGAACTGTTGGATTAATGAGTGTTCCAGTTATGGGCATTTCACCTGAATCGCAAGCAACAACGGAGAGTGTATATAATGCTGCCTTGGCCTTAGGGATTGCAAATCAGCTAACAAACATACTCCGTGATGTTGGGGAGGAGTAAGTATACAACATTAACGATTTATATGCTGAACATTTTAGTCATGTTAGCAACGTTGTTGAAACAAAAGTGCCCAAAGCTATAGAGTAAGCTGGTCTATTCAATTGAAGCTATCTCTGACAAAGTTGGATATTTCAGCTGCTTGCTTTCGAAGGTCACATAAGACTGCAAGACACGATTCTCTAACTTTAGTTGAATTAGAGCGAGAGAAGAGACAGAGATGCAAATGGAATCTTATAACAGACTTCATTCTCTCACTCTCTCTTGATCTCTTACTCTCGATATTAGTAGCAGGAGCTCTCACTTTCATTAATGTTGTAGTTTGTATCCCACTGACAAACATTCTCTTGAGCAGTGCAAGGAGAGGAAGAATTTATTTACCCCAAGATGAGCTTGCAGAAGCAGGGCTCTCCGACGCTGATATATATGCTGGAAAGGTCACAGACAAATGGAGGAGTTTCATGAAGGATCAAATTAAGAGGGCAAGGATGTTCTTTGACGAGGCAGAGAAGGGAGTGACAGAGTTGAGTGAAGCCAGCAGATGGCCGGTAAGCCTCACAAGTTTAGTAAATATGAAACAAAAACTGACAAAGATATGAGATCCTACTTGGTTCTAGTTAACCTTTCACGAAAAATTATTGTGTCTATCCGATCAACCGTCCAAAATTTTCTTAAACATCTGATCAAAACATTCAACCGTCGCAGGTATTGGCGTCGCTACTCCTATATCGCCAAATATTGGACGAGATAGAAGCTAACGATTACAACAACTTCACAAGAAGGGCTTATGTAAGCAAAGCTAAGAAACTACTTGCCTTGCCTATTGCGTATACTAAATCGATAATTCGCCCCTCAAGAACCTCTCCAGAGCTTAGAAAATACAATCTTTGACAACAAAATGCTGGAGTTGCCTATATATGTACAGAGATTGAAAAGCAGAATTTGTATATTATAAATTGTATTGTTGCAGCCTGTATTTATAAAACTGAAGGGTTATATTTATTCCAGTTCAAAGCTATGCACCCATTGATGTTTGGTGGTAAATTAACATGTTGACGACCCCTTCAAAGGGGGAAATTCTTGTTTTTGCCTAGAGGACCACGTCACGTGTATGCCCATACAATCAAGTGGATCTTTGTGAAAGTAGGCTGGTGATGGACTAAGCACTCTCTTTGGTTGTGTGTTTCGGCGTACAGGTTACGTGATCTTTTGAGTGACCACACAAATTTCTCCTCCTATTATATCCATAGAAGCATAAAGGTCCAAGTAGCCATACGACCCATATTGACGTTCAAATAGTGAAGGGTGTGGGCAACGAGCAAAAGACTTGTAACTTGTGTCGAAAGATAAAAAAAAGTGGAAAAAAGGTAAAAAAAAAAAAAAAAAGCACCTAACCCAAAAGGAAGGATAAAAAAAATAGTAAAATACCAACAAGGGAGAAAAATTGAATTAAAAGGGCCAATAAGGTGTGGGTGGTAAATGGGAACTGTACTGTTTTAAAGGTTGGAAGGGAAGTGCATGATCAACACAAACCCCGAAAGGAAATTGAAGAACTAAAATATATACACGCGCTAAAGAATCATAGAAACAAAAACCCAGAGAAAAACCCAACCATGAGAGAAAACAAGACTCTAACTCCATAGCCAAACTAAGGTCGGATGTGGTTTAAATTCGTCTTTGGTAATAATCGAACGTAAGACATCTCAATTACAAATGAATAAAAATATTACTAAATCGTAGTACTAAGTGGCTGTTGCTGCTCAATGTTGGTCTTTCATCAATTGGATGTTCCAAAAGCTTTTACTCATGGAGATAAAATAATGCATATTACATGTTATACCTCCACTTGAAATGTCATTAGAACAGTATCCCTTCTATGGTTTGAAGTAGGCTTCTCAAAATTGTTTTTTTTGTTTTTACTTTCCCAAGGCCATTCACGATACGAATTATTTCATCTAACCCCAAATCCGACACCTCATTTTTTTACCTAACAATGTTATTTTGTTAGGTTTTTGGTTCATGTTGGACAATGGTTATTTTGACAGACATTGCTAATAGTACTCAAAACTTTAAGCTAATAATTCTTTTTTTTTTTATTATTATAAACGATATGTCTACTCTAAATACTTCAGTAAGGAGAGGGAGAGGGATATAGTTCGAACTTTAGACATAGTGAAGTTAAAGAGAAAGATGACCATATACACTAAGACAATTTACGAATTGCTTAAGCTTATAAATATTACACTTAGTACTATATATGATTGATATTCCCCTTCACTTGTAAATGAAAGGTCTTATGTTCGATTCTCGCCAAAGGCGGATTTGAACAACATTATTGTTAACTCATTGTGAGGCTAAGTTTACCCCCTCTCATTTAGTGTAAATAATATCGTTTGTAAAAAAAATAAAAAATATTACACCTAACAGTATCACATATATATCGTTTTTTTTTTTTTGGGTTAACACTATCGCATATATTTTCAAAGTTGGATGATGGTTACATAAGGATTTTGTACTATGGTTAATTACTACTACCTTCTCTTTGGTTGTTTGAATTTGTTCCCTATTTAAAAAAAATAAAAAAAATAAAATTTCTGATTGGAACTTTGTGTATTAATTATGTTCCTCTCCACGTTGCATCATCTCTTACTTTGGGTTTTTGCCTTCTCTCTTTTTAATGAAGTTCGAATAAGCCCTCATTGTGAAGGTGTATATCAGTCACCAACATAAACTCACGGGACGATTTTGAAGTACAACTATGGTTAATTAGTGAGTTTTTAATACTCCTTTTAGCCTCACACACTCCTACATATGAGTGCAAAAAAAAAAAAAAAGAAAAAAAAAAAGGAAAGTATCCGATTTGGGGTATAGATTGCTAAAATGGAATGCGTAAATTGCAAGACAAAAATAGTCATAAGTACTATTTCTTTTAGTGTATCAGCAGAAAATTTCATTTTTATTAAAATATTCGAGTCGATTACACAGCACCAAACCAACCGTACATTTTGCTAAAGGTTCACGATAGTCTAAAAAGATATGCATGCATATATAATGTAACTCAGGACCAAAGTCAAAATTAAACTTCAGTTGAGTAAGGTTAGACTCTCAGTATAGAGATCAACATAGGCTAAGTACTCGCAATTCAACCCGATTCCAGTAACCCTAATTTGGATAGACTCGGGATCAAATAAAACCAATTCTGGGTGATCTGGATTGTCGCCTTTTATAGCCAAATGAAGTCTGCCATTTGCTTCCATTCCTAATGGCCACGCTAGTTTAGAGTATGGGAAAATAATTGTCTGCATCATTTTCCAATTATCCACTTCAAAAACGCATATGTCACAGTACAAGCCAAGCCTGTCTGTTCTTACTTGGAACAAGGAGATTGAGTTCTCAACCACTTGAATGCCGACGTCAGTGGGCACTTCGACCGTTGTCTCAGGAAGCAGAATCTTTTGAAAAACCTCGCTGCCGAGATAAAAAGTAAGGATGGAAGGGCTATGTTGAGATGGCTCCTTTGTGATCCAATAGACAACTCCGTTCAGGAAAACGCACGCAGATTGCAAAAAGTTGACATCATTTGAAACAGGAGGCACCGCGGTAATTGTCCTCCAACAATTCAGTCTAAGATTGTAAACCTCAATCCCAAAGATACTTTTGTTGCATAGAAACCTCGCAACCCTCACAACCCTATAGTCGTCAACCTCACCATGAAACCCAAACCCTAGATGAACCAAAACAGTTGTATGTTGAAGGTTATTGGGAAGTCTTTTCAATTCAGATGGGTTCCGTAGATATGCCGGACTTTCCAAGGTCATAAATGCAGAATTAGAGATGCAAACCAATCCATTGCAGGAACCGTGAACAACGAAACCAAAATCATGACCAGGAAGCTCAAAATCCAAACGCTTGAAAAATGTTTCAGCATCAAAGAGTGACAAGCAATTGCTCATGTCAGTGTGGATGAGTAGATGATCACAAGAATTTTGCACGAAATTCCTTTTAAGATATGCGTTTATGAAACTAGGGCTGATAATTAAATTGTTCCAAGATCTATAAACGCATCTGAACCGCAAAAGAGATTTCACAGGTAATCTTGCAAGGATGTCAAACAATATTTCTTCCGTTAAACTATCTCTCATCAACCACGGTTGAGCATCTCTTCTATGCCTTTTTACATTCTTACGGGTCGACATGATGAAAACTCAAATGAATAATTAAAGAATCCAAATGAACAATTCCAAGATTACGATTCTGGATGTCGTAAGCAAAAACCCAGCTCATGAGAGCGCAACATAAACAGATCGATATCCAAGATGTAGAAGCATACCTGATTAATTATTCCAATATTTGAACCCAAACAAATGCGTGAATCAAAGCTCCCTAAAACCATTCCTTAGCGTCATGTGAAATTTGCTGCAAATCAAAGAGAATGGTCGTCTTTTGTATAGGGTTTTTGTTCCAGAGCCAATGGGGTTTGTTGTTCCAATGGTGATGGTGGCTTCGGCTGCATCTAGAGGTTTTTTTTTTATATAGAGTTTCAGTTCTTAGGGTTTACTTTTCTTTATATACCCTGGGAGTGCAGTAGCTAGCTGCTGTTTTTTACTTGCCTCTTTCACTGTGTCCGTATTTGTAATTTTTTTAAAAGAAAAATTATTACCATTAGAGAGGTAAAAAACTAATACTCTATTTCTTTTAGTGAAAAGCTCCATGTCTGAGCGCAGTGTAAGATAAAAATGTTGAAGTGATTATATGGAGACAAATCTGTGCAAGGAGGAGATTTCCTTGGTGGGGTAAGAGTTCTAAAAGGAAGCATTTAAGGGAATGGTGAAATTGTAAAATAGTTGTTTAATGTTTTTTAATTTTTCTTTTTTGTGAATGATATTAATGGGAAGGAGATTTAAACTTGGAACCTAAATAATTTAAAAATACCCGCTAAAAAGCTAAACCAACGGGCTCTTAATTTTCCATAGTTATGACAATTTTTGAAAATCATTTTTAGAAAACATTACAAAACATGCACGTACGTGAACTAGGATGGCAAAAAAACGTGTTCATGGTGATGGTGAGTCATGTGTAATTATTTTTTGTTTTTTGTTTTCATTATTTTTTAATATTTGAGAAAAATTATAGAGTGGTACATATAATGGAGTGTCATTGTTGTTATTCAAGGTTTGATTGTTCGTCAACTAATTATTCATAACGCTTTTACTCATGAAGAGCACATGTTACCTCTACTTAGTTACAACAGTTTTTTAAAGCTCTCAAACTCGCAAAATGATTCTCATGCACCAAACTACTATTGGAAATTTTTTGTAACATGTGGGTATGGTTATGATGAAGGATGAAATATTGCTTCAAAGCACGTAGTAACTACACTATCTTTCAGACTTTATTCGGCTCCACATCTAGTGTGCAAAGGAGATATGTGAATAACCCTATGAATACAATGAAACCCAGCCTTACACCTATTGTTTCTCAAAGTTTCGCACATTCCTAAGACAAGCCCCAAACACACAGAGATTACAGGAAACACTCAAGTTTATACCAAAAACAAAATTTGACACGCCCGACCCTGATATCCTCCAAACACCAGGGTAAGCACGTGCTGGCCAACACCTGAAGGTGACGAAGCCATACTAACATGCATGAGAAGTAATGAACATAAATAAAAGTTATAAATTTAACTATAGTGAATATGCAATTGAGGAATGTGTTCAGAGCATACAACTAAATCGAAACACTAGAAAGGAAATAATATAAAATTGAATGAACAAAGGAATGGGTCCTACACCGAGAGGACTCGAAGATGCCGATGCTAGAATGCATTGACGTCAGGATTGTACACCTCAATTCTAAGTTCTGAGGGGGGGGGGAAGAGAACTATACCAAAATTTGGTATATAGATAGTACTAAAACAATTATTCAACAACGTACTAACCCCCAAAGTTTATGAAAACTCATAGCATAATATGTAATAGGTTTTCCGAAAACCCTAGCATGCCATAAAACCTTTATAAAACATATATCATATATAGTGTGCTACGTAGTGGTATCAGTATCTCCTAGAGGCATATAGAACTCTTCATTCGCCTATAGGCTCCTACAACACTCGACCGAAGCCATATATAAATATCAATTGCCAGCAGGGTTCTACAGCACCTGACCGAAGCCATATATAGATATCACTTGCCCGTAGACATATAGTGACCACTAGAAAAGCACAAAAATCATTGAACATAATCTTTCCAAAGTATATGTATATATCTCAACGGAGCTCAATAACTCAAACATCATATCATAAAACATCTTCATAGTATATAGTCATCAATTATATATACTACAATGAACGTAAAGTCGATAAAGCACAATATTTCATAAAGCGTAAAACCAATTTTTCATAAACGTTTCATAAAATGTAACCATTAAATCATGCTTTTCATGTATGCATTTCTAATAGTAAAATATGCATTTTAAAAGGCACTCTGCCATCGAAGAGCCATCTCCAAACTAGTGAAGACGGAAATGCCACAACAAATGCACCTAAGCACATAAAGGGTCCAATTAATAAAACTCTACTAAACGGTTGAATTTGGGAAAACGGATGTCGAAAACGGATTCAGGACGTCGAATTACCCTAAGAGGGGTCTCGAGCAAATTTCGTAAAAGTCAACACAAAGAATATTTCAAGAATATTCTCTAATATTCCCTGATGGAATATTCCCTAACGAAATATTCCCTGACAGAATATTCCATCTGGGTTGGGTGGGTCGGTCAACGGGTCGAATCCGGGTCAACGATCAACGGGTCGAATCGGGGTAAACGGGTTGGGCCAAAGCTTGGGTTGGGCTCAATGGGCCGAAAGCCTTGGGTTTAGTAGGTTTGGGCTGAGTCAGCTAAATTAGGTTGGGCCCAAACTAAAAGGTTGGGCCTGGAGCTGGGTTTTGGGCTAAAGTGGTTTATGAATATCGGGTCGGATCAACCCATTTCAGGCTGGGTTGCCCGTTTTCGACATAGAAGAACGCCGAAGCATTCCCAGCTCCGATCAACCCCAAAATTCGACCAACACAAGTCATGCAATATATGGATTTAAAGCTACGGAAGAGAGGAAGATAACTATACCAAAATTTGGTCCAGCCATGGCCGGAGTTGGCCAAAAGTTGACCTGGAAGTCACGGGATTCCACGCCGGAATCTAGGGAAAATTCGTTCGAGTTGTTTTCAAGCTAAACCCTCACCTACAACGAGTATACATACTTTATAAATCAAGGCAAACAACCATTAAGACAGAGAAAGGGACTCCGAGGCTCACCCAATCAAAGGTTGATGCTCGCCGGATTTCACCAAGTTTTAGCACCGATTTCCATGACGCTACAACCCTAGTTTGCAGAGGGAGAAGAGGAACGAGGGAGGTGAGGAGGTCCGAGGGAGAGAAGGTTGGTGTGTGTGGATGTGGTGCCGTGTGTGTGAAACGGGATAGGAGAGGATGAGAGTGAGCTGTGAGAGGGCTGAGGGAAGAGTGAGCTATTTTGAGAGAGAGTTAAAGTGAGAGAGAGAGAGAGAGGACCGGGTACTTAGAGAGAAGGGAGGGAAAGTGGAATTGGGCCGGGGACAAAATCAGAGGGTGGGCCCCCCTTGGGCACACCAATTAAGACCAAAAGCAATCCCATTTCAAAATATCTAGCCCAAAGTGAAAATTTACGAAAATACCCTTCCATTCCGTAAATTCCGGGACTAGTTGTTACAAAATTTGCGTAGAATTGTCCTTAGTACTCTGGTTTTTCAAGAAGGTGGACGTATTAGAAGGGTATTTTTTTCTAATACTTGTTGGGGATTTTGTAGTGTATTTCACTCTTGTTTTCTCCTAGAATTCGTCCTCTATTTACAGAGGTACTATAAGTGTGTCATTCTGAAATGGTTAAACAATCATTCAAAGGCTCATATTACTTGGTTTGAAATCAAGAGGCACCACTTCAAAGGTTCATATTACTTGGTTACACAATCATTCAAAGGCTCATATTACTTTGGTTTGAATCAAGAGGCACCACTTCAAAGGCCCATAGTACTTGGTTGAACAATCATATAAAGACTCATATTACAAAGTGTGGCTCTAACATAATTTGCATTCTGAAGATATATCTCACCTTTTTCGTAAATGTTCTTTTGCTTCATTTCTAGGGAACAGTCTTACTAATATTGGAATTACAAAACCACCTAATGATATAAATTTGGTTTCTTGGATCATGTAAATTTGGAAGAATGTCTTCTCTCTCTATTTAGAAATGTTTTACAGTATGTTGAAAAATATGGGTTTTTTTTTTTTTTTGTAATAAAGTATAATCCAAAAATTGGTAACCTAATCAAACTGTCAAATTGGAAAAATTGGGTTCTATCGTATATATAGCTTTGTTCAGTTAAAATTGCGAGTTGAAGATAAACAGACTCAAAATGCTGACATTTGCCACATGATAAATTACCGCTTCTTAGACCTCAGGCTTTTGTTCTACACATTAAGAAAAATTTATTTGATTACTGGCAAGCAAATATATAAAATCACTCTTAAAAATTGGTCATCCTGTTGCAGGTATTTTGTTTGGAAATTGTCTTGGACAAACTAATCTTGTAGGTTCCCTTCTCACTTGGGCAGTACGACTTCAGCTGAAATATGTCGTTCTGGAAGGGGACTCAAAAATCTTAGTCCAAATTCTGCAGAGACAATTGCAAATTTTATGGCAAATTCAGTCTCTTATACAAGACATGGAATCTTTCAAGACAAATTTTCGATATAGATTCCAGCATACTTGCAGGGACCCATATGTCAATACATGGGTTAGCTAATTTAGGTCATGTATTTGATATGTACGGTTTAAAGATCCGTAGAGAACTTCTTTGTAATGTTCTCCTCTTTAAAAAAAAAATTAAAATAATCTATATCCTAAAAAAAGGCAATTAAAAGTCGAAACGGCGTGAACCAGTTCAAACTCATTACCTTAAGAATCAAGGAGATCGAGAATTCATAGAGAGAGAACGAGCATTTTTAGAGAGAGAAATTGCAAGTTCTGTAATGCACAAATAGTACACAAATGAGTATTTATACGAAATTATTGTTTTTACTGTCTATTTGTCTCATCTCTACCTCTATTAGAGAGATGACACAAACATATGTTAATTATAGCACTACTCGTCCCTATAGGTTTGTATGGTAGCTTAACAATTAAGCAGATCCCTACTAACTATAGGCCCCGATTGTTATATTCTTTTCAATAAAAAATTGTTTGGTAAAGCTAAAATATCTTGTATATTAAAAGCAATGATCTTTAGACAACACGTGTAGATTGCTTTTAAAAGCTGTTTTAATAAAAACTGAAGTTAATTAAGGCCGTAAGGAATATTTTCAATTCCTAGAATACCCTCATTAGTTTTATAAATTACATTATTTTATCCTTTACACTCATTTTATCCATCGAAGAGTACCATGACCACCAGTACCAAACACTATAAACACTACCTTACACCACCATTAATTGTTGCCACCACCACCACCACTACAATCATAATCACCACCAAAACCACAACCACAACCACCATCACCTACATTGCCACATCATTGTTGTCGACACTGCCATCACCATCACTATAACCACAACCATAACCGCAACCGTCATCACTGTCGCCTCTATCACCATATTTACCTCTACGCCCAACCACCACACCCCATTACTGGATCATCCAAGAACTGTTGCGTGTTTCATGAGCTTTTCTTGATTTGGGTTTCTGGTAATGGTGCATGAAGTTGTCGTTTCAGAATGCTTTGTATGTTCTGGTAATTAGGCCTTTTGTTTAGCTTCATCATGTTTGACCTTAAGTATGAAAGAAGACGAAGAAAAAAACATATTCCAGAAGAAATCTTGTTTGAAATCCTTGCAAGATTACCTGTGAAATCTCTTTTACGGTTCAGATGTGTCTGCAAATCTTGGAACACTTTAATTAGCAGCCCTGATTTCAAAATCGCCCATCTTGGAAAAAATACAATGCGAGATTCATACGATTATCTTCTTATCCGCACTGCAAATTATCGCTTTTCGCTCTGCTGTCGGAATACAGTTGCTAAGTGTTTGGATTTAGAGCTTCCGGAGCAGGAGAATATAAGTTTACGCATTAATGGTTCTTGCAATGGATTGCTTTGCCTCTCTAATCATTTAGGTCGGTGTTTGAGGAATCCTATATATCTATGGAACCCATCAATCAGAAAATTCAAGAGGCTACCGAAAGGCCTTATTCAGCACACAATCCGTTTCGATGCAACTGGATTTGGGTTTCACAGTGGGGAAAATGACTATAAGGTTGTGAGGATTGTGAGGTTTCTGGGGAAGAAATGTATCTTCGAAGTTGAGGTTTACAGTGTTAGATTGGATGCCTGGAAACGAATTAGCGCAGTTCCTCCTCTTTCACCTAATGTCTCGTCTTTCAACACTAACGCATTTGCATACATTGATGGTGTTGTGTACTGGATTGTATTTGACCATTCTCAGCAGTGCTCTTCCATCCTTTCTTTTGATTTCGTCGGTGAGGTTTTTCAAAATATTGTGCTTCCTGATAAGATGGGCAAAGGCATAGAGTTTTTTCACACCAGTATTGGCGTGTTTGAGAAATTAGTTTCTATGTTCCATTACAGACAAGATGGGAAGGATTACTACTGTGACATATGGGTTCTGGAAATGGAGACTTGGAAAATGATCCGCACGATTATTTTTCCAGAACGTGGATGGATAACGTGGCCATTGGGTTTTAGAGCAACTGGTGGAGTTCATATGGTTATGCTAGGTGGAGATTTCGTTTTGTATGGTCCTGAGCCACGCCAACTCAACCCCCTTGGAATTAAACTACATGATGGTTACGTCAGTTCTTACAGTGAGAGTCTGATTCTTCTCGATTGAATTCTGATTTCTGTGTCGTGAATTCTGTTTTCGGGTGTTGTAAGTCGTAATGTGCCTTCGGAAGAATATGTCTTAACACTCTTTTCTCGCAGACTGTCATTGTTGTGATATAATCCGGGGTTATAGAGTATTTTGCTTACTGCTATCTTCTCTTTGGTTGTTTGAATTTGTGTTTTTTTCTGTTTGGAACTTCTGTATTAACTTTGTTCCTCTCCACGTTGCATCATCTCTTACGTACTTCGGGTTTTTGCCTGAACTTCTCTCTCTTTAATGAAGTTCGAATAAGCCCTCATTGTGAAAGTGTATATCAGTCACCAACATAAACTCACGATCGATTTTGAAGTACAACTATGGTTAATGATTTAATACTCTTTCTTTTAGCCCCATACACTCCTTTATATGAGTGCAAAAAACAAAAATTGGAAAGTAGTCCATTTGGATTGTAAATTACTAAAGATGGAATGCGTAAATTGCAAGATACAAATAATCATAACTACTATCTTTTTAGTTTATTAGCAAAAAATTCATTTTTACTTACCAATAATGCTAAGGAGACTAAATTTTTTAAACCAAATTTGCAAATCAAATGATGTGGCACCAATAGAAAGTAAGCATGCTAATCAACAGATTTTTGTCTCCCTAGGATTACCCTTTACTAAAACATTTGAGTCGATTACACAACACCAAACCAAACGCACATTTTGCTAAAGGTTCACGATTGTATACAAAGATATGCATGCATCTATAATGTGACTCAGGACTAAAGTCAAAATTAGACTTCAGTTTGAGTAAAATTAAACTCTCCATATAGACATCAGCATAGGCTAAGTAGTCACAATTCAAGTAACCCTAATTTGGATGGACTTGACTTGGGATCAAATAAAACCAATTCTGGGTGATCTGGATTGTCGCCTTTTATAGCCAAATGAAGTCTGCCATTTGCTTCCATCCCTAATTAATGGCCATGGTATGTTGGGGAAAAACTTTAGAGTACACAACTCTAACACAAGTGTTGGAGAGACAAAACAAGTAAACAAATTACTTGTATTACACATACAAAATATTACAACACACAAACTCTTAAGGACAGTATTTAGAAGCAATGACACTCACTCACTTTCTAGAGACAGACTCTAGATCACTCACACTCCTCACAAGACTACTCTTACTTCTTACTCTCACTTGGTTGCCAACTTCTTCTTGGTTTCTTGGTTGGTTGGTTACATAGCACCACACCCATATTTATAGGGCATGTTTGCCGACATTAAACATGCTAGAACTTTCTAGTGCATGTTCATGCACACATTGCACTGGCATATGGCTTGGCATAATACCCTTGCCGACTTAAATGATGCTAGAATTTTCTAGCATATTATTACACACACACACACCCACCGACATGCTTGCTAGAGCTTTCTAGCAAAATCCCATGTATAATCCATCTAGAACATCAAGACTTCATAATGGGCTGGGCTTTAAGTTATGGGCTGGTGTTGTACATTTACACTCCCCCTCAACACCAGCTCATTCTTTCCTTCATGTTGAGTTGACGACGAAACTTTTCAAACTTGCTGGTACTCAAACCTTTAGTGAACAAGTCCGCAACTTGTTCATCTGTATTGATTTGTCTCATCTCAATCTCTTCTTGCAAGACCTTCTCTCTAATGAAATGATAGTGCACCTCCACATGTTTAGTTCTTGCATGAAATACTGGATTTTCCGCCAAGCGATTTGCCAATTGGTTATCACAGTACAATGGTACTGGATAATCTACTGGTTGATGTAGATCACTCATCAATTGTACCAGCCATGCATTCTCTTGAGCTGCCATTGCTGCTGCTCTATACTCTGCTTGACAAAGACACCGTTGGTTGTCTCTTGCTGCACCATGAAACTACTCTAGAACCAATTCTGAAGACATACCCAGTGGTCGATGTCCTGGTGTCATGATCTCCTGCAAAGTCTGCGTCATAATAGCCAACCAACTTACCGTCTTCACCTTTCTTGTACAAGAGACCATAGTCAATTGTACTCTTAACATATCTCAATATTCGTCGAACCGTTTCTAGATGAGGTTTCTTTGGATTTTGCATGTACCGACTCATCACACCAACTGCATAAGAAATATCAGGTCGAGTCAGAGTCAAGTAGATCAGACTACCTACCAATTGTCGATACATTGTTGCATCTTCCAAGTCTTTGCCTTCATGTGCACACATTTTGGCATTAGGTTCCACTGGTGTTGATATTGGCTTGCATTCAAGCATCCCAAACTTCTGCAACAAGTCTTTTGCATACTTTTGTTGACACAGAAATATCCATTCTTGTGTGCGATCAACCTCTAATCCAAGGAAGTGCTTGAGTTGTCCAAGTTCTTTCATCTTGAACCAAACTGACAAATTCTCCTTTGTTCGATGAATTTCTGCCTCATCATCGCCAGTGATGATTAGGTCATCTACGTACACTAGCACGATAACTAACTTTCCTCCATTAGCCTTAACGAATAGGCTGGAGTCTGCATGTGCCATTGAGTAACCACTTTGTGTTAGAAATTCTGCAATCTTACCATACCATGCCCTTGGTGCTTGTTTCAAACCGTAGAGTGCTTTCCTCAACTTGCACAAGTACTCGGGATGAGCTTTGGTTTCAAAACCCATTGGCTGCATCATGTAGATCTCCTGATCTAACTCTCCATGCAAGAAAGCATTCTTCACATTCATCTGGTATAGATTCCAATCTTTGTTAGCTGCTAGAGCAAGTAGAACTCATATGGTCGTAAGCTTTGCTACTGGACTAAACGTTTCATCATAGTCTAGTCCATACTGCTAAGAGAAGCCTCGAGCCACCAACCGAGCCTTGTACCTTTCAACTAAACCATCAGGACGATGTTTTACCTTGTATACCCATTTGCAAGATATGGGTTTCACATCCTTTGGCTTTGGCACCAAATCCCAAGTTTGATTCTGCTTAAGGGGCATTAATTTCTTCTTCCATAGTTCTGATCCATTCAGAACTTTGTGATGCATCTTCAAACGTCTCAGGCTCTTTTACTGCTCCATCAACTATAACAGCATTGACATATTTAGGATTTGGTTTTTGTACTCTTGTTGACCACCTTAGTTGTGATTGTGGAGTTGATTTTTCCACTTCACTAGGTCTAACTTCTCCTGGTTATTGATACACACCAGTTTGCCAAGGACTCTTAGGTACTTCTTGCTCGATATTATCTCCAGCAAGCAAATCTTGAGGCTCGTCTGGACTTGATTGGATTTGGGCAGCTTGGTCTCCTAGTTTCCCCTGCAACGTATCTTCAAACTCATTCGGGTTAGGCAACACCTTATTTTCTGAGCACCAACAAGATGATGCTTCTGCGTCCCATTCTTCCTCCACAGCTAGAGACACTATGGCATCCCAATCGTCTTTACTTTTCTTTTCTGAGTTGGCGATGTTACTTTCTGCAGGCTTTTTGAACCAGCACTATTTCGCCATATGACCCTTCTTTCCACAATTGTAACACTTACCCTCAAATCTTTTATTATTCTGGGACTGACCACGGCTGCTGTGATACTTCGGAGCTCCCCCTGGTCGAGAACTCCCTCCTCCTAGATGACCTTTTTCCTTTTCACCACTTCTTTTAGATCCTCCACCAACACGCTGCTTGAAGCTACCTTTACTTCTGGTGTAAAGTGTTTCCTCCTCACCTTTTAAGGAGACCTCTCCCATTTGTTTTGCTAAAGCTTCTTGATCGGCAAGCAAATTCTCAAACTCAACAAGTGATGGTTGGGTCGGCCATCCTTGTATAGCGGCAACAAAACCTCTATATTCAGGTCTCAATCCATGGATAATTATTCTTTTTATCCTGGATTCTACAATGGCAGCACTAGGATCTAATTCAAAAATTTCACGGCAAATAGACTTTACGTTGTGGAAATATTCAGCAATTGTCATGTCTCTTTGGGCCACCGATAACAGCCCATTCTTGAGAAGCTGCAGTCTTGTATCGTTCCTCTTTGAAAAGAGTGTGGCGAAGGTGTCCCACGCTTCTTTTGGTGTCTTGGCCTTCCGTATGTGCTCCAACATGTCATCTTCAACTGTAGTTTTTAAGGCAAACATGGCCTTACCTGCCTTCATCTTCCATTTCCGCAAAGTGCCACTGGTGTCTTTATCCGACTGCATAACTTCATTACTGTCGACGACATCCCAAAGATCTTGGCCTTGTAGGTAAGACTCCATACATGTCGCCCATGTGTTGTAATTTTTGTTATTCAACTTCTTGATTCCTCCAACAACTTGAAGGTCTCACATCGTATCGGTAGAGCTTCGATAAGCCGAACAAGATTAACCAATACTCTTGCGAAGTACTAAACTTCTCACGATTCTCAAAAGCTTCAACAGAGACGGTCCCCGATCGTACCGCTCTGATACCAATTATTGGGGAAAAACTTTAGAGTACACAACTCTAACACAAGTGTTGGAGAGACAAAACAAGTGAACAAATTACTTGTATTACACACACAAAATATTACAACACACAAACTCTTAAGGACACTACTTAGAAGCAATGAAACTCACTCACTCTCTAGAGACAAACTCTAAATCACTCACACTCCTCACAAGACTACTCTTACTTCTTACTCTCACTTGGTTGCCAACTTCTTCTTGGTTTCTTGGTTGATTGGTTACATAGCACCACACCTATATTTATAGGGCATGTTTGCCGACATTAAACATGCTAGAACTTTCTAGTGCATGTTCATGCACACATTGCACCGGCATATGGCTTGGCATAATAGCCTTGCCGAATTAAATGATGCTAGAATTTTCTAGCATATTATTATACACACACACACACCCACCGACATGCTTACTAGAGCTTTCTAGCAAAATCCCATGTATAATCCATCTAGAACATCAAGACTTCATAATGGGCCGGGCTTTAAGTTATGGGCTGGTGTTGTACATTTAACATGGTAGATTAGAGTACGGAAATATAATTGTCTGCCTCATTTTCCAAGTATCCACTTCCAAAACACTTATGTCACAGTACAAGCCAAGCCTGTCTGTTCTTACTTGGAACAAGGAGATTGATTTCTCAACCACTTGAATACCGATGTTAGTAGGCACTTCGACCGTTGTCTCAGGAACCAGAATCTTTTGAAAAACCTCGCTGACGAGATCAAAAGTAAGGATGGAATGGCTATGTTGAGATGGCTCATTTGTGATCCAATAGACAACTCCGTCCAGGAAAACGTACTCAGATTGCAAAAAATAGACATCATTTGAAACAGGAGGCACTGCGGTCATTGTCCTCCAACAATTCAGTCTAAGATTGTAAACCTCAAACCCAAAGATACTTTTGTTGCATAGAAACATCGCAACCCTCACAACCCTATAGTCGTCAATCTCACCATGAAACCCAAACCCTAGAAGAACGAAAACAGTTGTATGTTGAAGGATATTGGGAAGTTTTTTCAATTTTCTGATTGATGGGTTCCATAGATATATCGGACTCTCCAAGGTCATAAATGCAGAATTAGAAATGGAAACCAATCCATTACACGAACCATGAACGATGAAACCAAAATCATGGCAAGGGAGCTCTAAATCCAAACGCTTGGAAAATGCTTCAGTATATAAGAGTGACAAGCAATTGCTCATGTCAGTGCGGATTGTTAAAGATCAACACCAGCCCATTAAGATTATTTGGTATAAAGGAACTAGATTGTTCTAGTTCAAACATGCATGAAATTATTCTAGAAGATTCTATAATAGGATTTTGCTAGAAAACTCTATCAATGGTCGGTGCATGCATATTAAGCTAGAATGTTTTACCAGCATGTAATAAAAGTCGGCTACTAAGGAGGTTTTGTAAGTCGGTGGGAGTGTGTGTATGATCATGCACTAGAAAATTCTAGGAGTAACATAAGTCGGCAAACATGCCTATATATATGTATGTATGTGTGCTGTTAAGCTTGTAACGAAGTAGTAGGCAACCAAGTGAGAGTGAGAAGCAAGAATAGTCTTGTAGGAGTGTGAGTGATCTAGAGTTTATCTCTAGAAAGTGAGTGAGTGTCATAGTTTCTAAGTTGTGCCCTTGAGAGTGTGTGTTGTAATATTTTGTGTGTGTAATACAAGTAATTTGTTTACTTGTTTTGTGTCTCCAACACTTGTGTTAGAGTTGTGTACTCTAGTTTTTCCTCAACAATTGGTATCAGAGCGGTACGATCGGGGATCGTCTCTACTTCGCAAGATTGTTGACTAATCTTGTTTGGCGTATCGAATCTCTGCTGACACGAGGGGAGATCTTCAAGTTGTTTGAGCAATCAAGAAGTTGAACAACAAAAATTACAACACATGGACAATATGTATGGAGTCTTACCTACAAGGCCAAGATCTTTGGGATGTCGTCGACGATAACGAAGTTACGCAGCCAGATGAGGACACCAGCGGCACTTTGCGAAAGTGGAAGATCAAGGCAGGTAAGGCAATGTTCGCCTTAAAAACCACAGTTGAAGATGACATGTTAGAGCGCATATGGAAGGCCAAGACACCAAAAGAAGCGTGGGACACCTTCGCCACACTCTTTTCAAAGAGGAACGATACAAGACTATAGTTTCTCGAGAACGAGTTGTTATCAATGGCCTAACGAGACATGACGATTGCCGAATATTTCCACAAGGTAAAGCCTATTTTCCATGAAATTTATGAATTAGATCCTAGTGCTGCCATTGTAGAATCCAGGATAAAAAGAATAATTATCCATGGATTGAGACCTGAATATCGAGGCTTCGTTGCCGCTGTACAAGGATGGCAGATCCAACCATCACTTGTTGAGTTTGAGAATCTGCTTGCCGATCAAGAAGCGTTGGCAAAGCAAATGGGAGGGGTCTCGTTAAAAGGTGAGGAGGAAACGCTCTACACCAAATGTTACACCCCACCCCCGATTTTAAAGGTAGTTTTGGCTTTTTATTTAAAAATTTGTTTTTAGAGCCTTAATAGGTGTGCCCAAGGGGCCCACCCCCTGATTTGTTCCCTCGGTTCCCTTCCCATTTTCCTTCTTTTTCTGATTTTTATAACTCTCTCTTATCTCTCCCTCTCGACTCTCTACAACTCTCTCATTCCCTCTTCCCCGAACTCACAAACATACACCCAGTCACCCCACACCTAAGGAGACTTAGACGACGACACCACCACACCACCGTGCCACGCTCTCTTTCTTTCTCTCTCTCTCTCTCTCGTATTCTCTCTCCGCATTATGGTACCCCCACCGTTTGGAGTTCGACTCCAACAAGATTTCTCTTCCCTCGACCTTGGTAAGCTTCAGAACTCTCTCTAATCTTTCTTTTAGATCGATCAAACCCTAGTGAGGACTCATTTTAGGTGCTTTGGTAAAGGTTTGTAGTGATAAACAACTCGGTGGTGTTTTCCTAGTTTTACCGGCGAGTCCAACAACTTTCAAGCCAATTTTCAGCCAAACCACGACGAGTTGTCCAGCGTGCAAGGTATCAATCTCTTCATCTCACTGAGTACTACAACTTTCCTTTTGTTTCACCCAATTTTGTTGAGTATTGAAGAAGTTATATCCATTTGAATCTTACCCAGTTTTCGGCGACCTCCGCAACTTTCGAGGCGTTTTCCGGCCAAACTATGGTAAGTTAGACATCGTGCCAGGTACCATTCTCTTCTTCTCTTCGAGAACTATGATTTTGGTTTTTGAATCACTCCATTTCGTTGAGTATTAACAAAGTTATGGACGTTCAAAGTTTGTCTAAATTCCGGCCTTCTTCTCCGGTGTGAAACCCAGCCCAAGAAACCTCCCAGACCTTCGGGCCGTTCCTGCCAAGCCCAAAACCATGGGCAGCCCAACCCAACCTATTTATTTCTTTTTATTTTTAGTTATTTTGTTAATTTAAAGGCCTTTGGGCCATTTCCTTTTAGGGCCTTAGGCCCATGCACTTCAAACCCTAAACCCTTTGAATTTAGGCTTTTGGGCCTATGACCTTTCAACCCAAACTCACCAACCCAGCCCAGATCCAGTTGGAATATTCTTATGTTGACTTTTTACGAAATTTAACCGGGACCCTTCTTAAGGTAATTTGACATCCTGAACCCGTTTTCGAAGTCTGTTTTCCCAAATTGAGTTGTTTGAGTAGATTTTTATTAATTGGACCATTTATGTGCTTAGAGGCAATTAACTGTGGCGTTTCCTGCTTCCTAGGTTGCGTGGCTTTTCGACGGCAAAGTACAGTGAGTGGACCTCTTCTAAAAATGCATGTTTTGATAGTAGAAATGCACACACAAAAAGCATGGTTTAACAATTATGTTTTATGATACGCTTTGAGATAACATGCTTAGTGAGGCTAGTTTGAATTATTACTATTTTTCCAATAACCCGTGTTCTTATAGAATATCTTATGGATGACGATATGATATTTAGAACATGTTTAGAACACTTCTTTATAGTATAGATGATGGATGACTTTATACTATGAAGTTGTTTTTCAATATATGTATGTTCAATGGTTTTGTACTTACCTAGTGGTCCCTATTCCGCTACGGGATGAAGGGATAGATTCTGGTCCATCCCGGGCAACGGTTTGGTGTTAGCATAGGGCCTAGAGTGTGTTTCCTCTGGCTATTAGCACAGGGACGCGGAGCCGGCATGGGGCCTGGGGGTAATTTTCCTCTGACTGTATTCTTAGAGACAGGGAGCTGGCATGGGGCCTGGAGGGATATTGGACATTCACTAGTGATTACGATATATACGAGATATGTTTTGAGACATTGTACGGCATGCTAGGTTTCGGAAAACCTATTTTTATCATGATATATGTGTTTTCATAAAACCTGGGGGTTAGTATGTTGATAACTGTTTTATTATATATATATATCAACTTGGTCCACTCATGTTTGTTTTGCGCCCCCTTCAGGACTTAGAATCGAGGCATACAATCCTGGCGTCAAGGCATTTCCGCATCAGCATCTTCGAGTCCTCTCGATGTAGGACTCATTCTTTTATTCATTCAATTTTTATATAAATTCTTTTAGTGCTCTAGATTAGATGTGTGCTCTGAACACGTTCCTAAAATGCATATTCATTATATTTTAAATTTATAAGTCTTATTTATTCCTTATTTTCAGCAATTGCACTCAATAAATGGCTTTCGTCACCCTCGGGGGTCGACGATCACGTGTTTATCTTGGTATTCGGGGAATATCGGGATCGGGATCGGGGTGTGTCAGATTGGTATAAGAGCACGGTTTGTTCAGAACATACTTAGGATCTTCTGTTACTGTAGTAGTTTGTCGGTCATGACATCATTTGGATGTCACGACTTCCGGGATTGCTGTCATTCGCCACGGTCGTGTAATTTTCATCACGCTATGAATTGTCACATCCTATTGAAGAAGAAGAAATTCGTGTCGGGATTATGCCTCATTGGTGACGTAATGGATTGTTGAACGACTTTCAACATCCGACCGATACTTTGCAACGTGCATTCCCTGGGAATGGCGTGCAGAGTCGGTGTTACTTGGAAGCAACGTGTTTTAGAAATCTCAGTTTAAGGAAGCATGGTCAAGACAAGCTGTAGATCCTAAATGGGGATGCACTCTACAACATGTGTTCCCTAGGAATTGCGGGCAGAGTCTGCTCTACATCGAAATCTTGGGAAATAGAAAAATCTTGGCGGTGCGAGTTGGTTAAGACCAACTAGAAATCTGAAACGGTGATATCACTCTGCAACATGCGTTCCTTAGGAATGGCGGGCAGAGTTATATCTTTTTGGAAATTTTTTGGCACTTTCGAAGTGCGTGTTGGAGAAAGCGAGTAAGCGCTAATTGTTACGAAGTTAGTAAGTGGTAATTGGTGGGATCAAATCCATGTTCTCGGACTCATTCTCACTGAAGAAATTTGTGTGAATCTTTAGAAAATTTCTCGGCGATTGTTCTATCGATAACCTTCTTGCTTAATTCCAACAACGAAGTCAAGTTCCTTAACCTTTGACGATCAGCTTTACACCAAATTCTTCTAGTGTTGACTTCATTTGCATTGATTGCTTTTCTTGGGAAACTCCTCGGTAGCAGATGTTGTTCTCACCAATTTTCAAAAGGGGTTGCGATTCTTGTTGTTGTTGTAGTTCGACTTGGATGATAAAGATTCAGTCTTGTTTGGATAAATAGACTCCTTGAACTTCACCTGGGTCTGGTGCTAGGCAGTAAACCCTAGCTTCTTGTACACATACTTTTCGGTAGAGGTGAACTTAGCCTCTTGCGCGTAGCCCAACTGATCAGTGCTTTTGCCTACTAATTGTTCAGCCTTGCCATTTTTAGTGTAATGGCTTGAAACTTCACCATATTCATCATTGTAGGAAGATCAAGCTTTACTCTGAACTTCTCTGGACTCTTTGAGCTTTTGGTTTGCTAAAAGACATCACTTTAAGGTAGCCAATCGTGTCACTGCATGCATACACAAACTGCTTTATATCTTTCTTCTTCGTCATTCTGTTGATTCAGAGGTTCTATGTTTAATTTCTGAACTTTGAAATAGCTATAACAAAGTATTATGAATTGCAAAATGTCTTTGGCCTCGTCAAATCTTATTAACAGTTCTTAACTATTCTTAAGCTTAGACCTATTTCCTTTTTGGCTAAGAAACCAGTTGACCTTACTGTGATGATTAACCAAATAATCAAAAATAATGACTTCTATTTTTGCATCTTCACCTTCATTCTCTTGTTTGTTTCTCAATGTAAAACTGGATCATGCCGGAACAATACACCAAAGGTGAAAAAAATAAATAAAAAAAAATGTTTGTTCTCGGCATGGTTTCTCACTCAAACCAGATATCTGGTACTCTAGATTTAATGGACTTGTTTTGACCCTCAAATTCTTGAGTGTTCTTTTAGCCTTCTCGACATGGTTTCTCGCTCAATCAGTGAGAAATTCACGATCGATCGATTCGATGGAAGTGTGCACCCAATTCTTATCATTTTGGATAGGAACGTTAGGAGCATAACCTTTTCACAAGCTTACCAGACTTACCAGAAAGAATTTCATGTGGGTGTGAAGTTTAAGCCGTCTTTTAGTAAGAGACTGGTGAAAATTGTAGTGCAGGTGATCAGCAGATTGCATCACTATCTTCTCGCTGAATTGAATGGTCACCATTCATTATCCTGCTGCAATTCATCACCATCGTATCGTACTCTAGTAGACATTTTCGATGAAGTGATGTGTTCGCCTCAACGCAGCTTTCCACTACCTCGCACCAGGATCCTTTGGTTCGTGAGCACATGGGCGTGAGGTTTGAGCGATCTTTTAGTAAGAGTTTGGATGAAGGTTTTAGTATAGAAGGTCAGCATATTGTATCACCATCTTGCTATAATTCATAGGCATCACATCGGTTCTTTTCCAACAATATGTGCTCATCTCAATGCATCTTACTGCTTCACTTCCGAACTTTATTGTTGTGAGTATGTGGATGTCGAAACTCTTCTAGTAGATCTGTTTGGTGCACTCTGGAATAGCACCACAGCACAGTCGAGGCGAGAATCGAAAGATCTTTGCACTTTTCTCGAATAGTGTGTGCTCTCATGGGGTGTTTAGGTTGATTACTTGCGAGTCTTTCTTCTTTCCACCAACATTGATCTTGTTTGAATAGAAATTTGCAACTAAGAAAAAATGAAAAGGTGGATTGAGCACTACAACAGTTCCCAAGAGATACTGCTTGTTGAGGAAGATGACTTCTCGTTTTATGCTTGCTTGGCTTAAGCTTTTGGGTTTACTATTAACATGGTAGCCACTTCTCTTGAATCCCAAGGTACATTTTTCAAATGGGTTCTTGTTGACAAAACTCTGAAGTAGTTGGTCACATTTGGAAGAACTGAGGAAGATGGTATGCTTGGTACTTGATGGAGTTGTTATGACGACAGTTCTTATTTTGTTTGGTTGGGTACGACACTTTTGCGAAATGGTATGAGGGTTTCTACAGGAAAAACGGGTTGACAGAGGAATTTTGCAAACTGGTATTCGGAGGATTGAATTTACGATGTGTGAAATTGTGTACCCTCAGGAAATCATTGCTTGCTTATTGAGACAACAAATGTGTGATCGATATCACGGTCGGTCGACTGTGGTATCGATAACTTATTTGTTAGGTTCATTAAGCAAGTGGGCAGGAAGATCCATCTACGGCAGTTGTTACGGATTGGCTATTGTTGGGGCTCGACCCAAAGACACATCTGTTCTCGGAGTACGAGACATTTGTATGCTTGGACGAGACCCACTCTCATTTTTCAGCTTTGGTTTTCAATATAAGTATTTTAACTTCATTTACTTTAGTTATTTGCTTTTGTCATTAAAAATGTTTTGGGGGAAACCTTTTCTGTTTTCAGTTTTAAGTTCGGCTCAAGTTTTCAACCTATATGTTAGTACATATTTATTTTGACATTATCGTATTTTATGTACTTACTTTTGACCTTAAACTATTTTATGTTTTTGACCTTATATCTTTATAAAGTATGTTTTTACTTTTATACTGATGGAGAAAGAAAGTAAGAGCTTGGAGGCATGATAAAGGATTTGGCAACCCGCTCGCGACGGTGTGGCATATTCTCCTTGATGCACCCACTCTAACTTGATTTCTCTTTATACATATATTCTTCTTCCCATTTTCGAGTATTTCAGTTTAGTAAGTGATTTTAAATTTCGTGGATGAAATTCTTTTAAGGGGGGTGGATTGTTACACCCCACCCTCGATTTTAAAGGTAGTTTTGGGTTTTTTATTTAAAAAAATTGTTTTTAGGGCCTTAATAATTGTGCCCAAGGGGCCCACCCCCTGATTTGTTCCCTCAGTTCCCTTCCCCTTTTCCTTCTTTTTCTGATTTTTATAACTCTCCCTTATCTCTCCCTCTCGACTCTCTGCAACTCTCTCCTTCCCTCTTCCCCGAACTCACGCGCACACACACCCAGTCACCCCACACCTAAGGAGACTTAGACGACGACACTGTCATATCCCGGCCCAGGGTCCACCACATCCCGAGCCCGCTCCACCACCGTAGCACGATATTGTCCGCTTTGGGCCCTGACCACGCCCTCACGATTTTGTTTCTGGAAACTCACACGAGAACTTCCCAGTGGGTCACCTATCATGTGAGTGCTCTCGCGCGCTACTCGCTTAACTTCAGAGTTCTGATAGAACCCGAAGCCAGTGAGCTCCCAAAAGGCATCGCGCTAGGTAGAGGTGGGAATATACATATAAGGCTCACAGGATCCATTCCCCTAAGCGATGTAGGATCTCACAATCCACCCCCTTTAGGGCCCGACATCCTCGTCGGCACACACGCGACCAGGGTTAAGCTCTGATACCAAATTGTCACATCGGGATGTGGGATCTCACAATCCACCCCCCTTAGGGGCCCGACGTCCTCGTCAGCACACACGGGACCAAGGTTAGGCTCTGATACCAAATTGTCACATCCCGGCCCGATGTGGATCACTTCCCGGGCCTGCTCCAACCACCGTAGCACGATATTGTCCGCTTTGGGCCCCGACCACGCCCTCACGATTTTGTTTCTGGGAACTCACGAGCAACTTCCCAGTGGGTCACCCATCCTGGGAGTGCTCTAGCCCCTTTCTTGCTTAACTTCGGAGTTCCTACGGAACCCGAAGCCAGTGAGCTCCCAAAAGGCCTCGTGCTAGGAAGAGGTGGGAATATACATATAAGGCTCACATGATCCACTCCCCTGGGCGATGTGGGATTTCACAGACACCACCACACCACCGTGCCACGCTCTCTCTCTCTCTCTCTCTCTCTCTCTCTCTCTCGTATTCTCTCTCCGCACAATGGTACCCCTACCGTTTGGAGTTCGACTCCAGCGAGATTTCTGGTCCCTCGACCTTGGTAAGCTTCGGAACTCCCTCTAATCTTTCTTTTAGATCGATCAAACCCTAGTTAGGACTCATTTTAGGTGCTTTGGTGAAGGTTTGTATTGATAAACAACTCGGTGGTGTTTTCCCAGTTTTACCGACGAGTCCAACGACTTTCGAGCCAAATTTCGGCCAAACCACAATGAGTTGTCCGATGTACAAGGTATCAATCTCTTCGTCTCGCTGAGTACTACAACTTTCCTTTTTGTTTCACCCAATTTTGTTGAGTATTGAAGAAGTTATATCCATTTGAATCTTACCCAGTTTTCGGCAACCTCCGCGACTTTTGAGGCGTTTTCCAGCCAAACTACTGTGAGTTAGACTTTGTGCCAGGTACCATTCTCTTCATCTCTTCGAGAACTATTATTTTTGTTTTTGAGTCACTCGATTTGGTTGAGTATTGACAAAGTTATGGACGTTCAAAGTTTGTCTAAATTCCGGCCTTCTTCTCCGGCGGGAAACCCAACCCAAGAAACCTCCCAAGCCTTCGGGCCATTCCTGCCAAGCCCAAAACCCTGGGCAGCCCAACCAAACCCTTTTATTTCTTTTTATTTTTAGTTATTTTGTTAATTTAAAGCCTTTGGGCCATTTCCCCTTAGGGCCTTAGGCCCGTGCACTTCAAACCCTAAACCCTCTGAATTTAGGCTTTTGGGCCTAAGACCTTTCGGCCCAAACTCACCAACCCAGCCCAAATCCTGTTGGAATATTCCAAGGAATATTCTTGGAATATTCCATGGAATATTCTTATGTTGACTTTTTACGAATTTAACCGGGACCCTTCTTAGGGTAATTCGACGTCCTGAACCCGTTTTCGAAGTCCGTTTTCCCAAATTAAGTCGTTTGAGTAGATTTTTATTAATTGGACCATTTATGTGCTTAGGGGCAATTAATTGTGGCGTTTCCTGCTTCGCTAGGTTGCGTGGCTTTTCGACGGAGGAAGTACTGTGAGTGGACCCCTTCTAAAAATGCATGTTTTGATAGTAGAAATGCACACACGAAAAGCATGGTTTAACAATTATGTTCTATGATACGCTTTGAGATAACATGCTTATTGAGGCTAGTTTGAATTATTACTATTTTTCCTATAACCCGTGTTCTTATAGAATGTATGATGGATGACGATATGATATTTAAAACATGTTTAGAACACCTCTTTATAGTATAGATGATGGATGACTTTATACTATGAAGTTGCTTTTCAATATATGTATGTTCAATGTTTTTGTACTTACCTAGTGGTCCCTATTCCGCTACGGGATGAAGGGATAGATTCTGGTCCATCCCAGGTGACGGTTTGGTCTTGGCATAGGGCCTGGAGTGTGTTTCCTCTGGCTATTAGCACATGGACGGGGAGCCGCCATGGGGCCTGGGGGTAATTTTCCTCTGACTGTCTACTCAGAGACGGGGAGCTGGCATGGGGCCTAGAGGGATATTGGACATTCAGTAGTGATTACGATATATACGAGATATGTTTTGAGACATTGCACGGCATGCTAGGTTTCTGAAAACCTATTTTTATCATGATATATGTGTTTTCATAAAACCTGGGGGTTAGTATGTTGATAACTATTTTATATATATATATATATATATATATATATATATATATATATATATCAACTTGGTCCACTCATGTTTGTTTTGCGCCCCCTTTAGGACTTAGAATCGAGGCATACAATCCCGGCGTCAAGGCACTTCTGCATCGGCATCTTCGAGTCCTTTCGGTGTAGAACCCATTCTTTTATTCATTCAATTTTTATATAAATTCTTTTAGTGCTCTAAATTAGATGTGTGCTTTGAACACGTTCCTAAAATGCATATTCATTATATTTTAAATTTATAAGTCTTATTTATTCCTTATTTTCAGCAATTGCACTCAATAAGTGGCTTTCGTCACCCTCGGGTGTCGGCCAGCATGTGCTTATCCTGGTATTTGGGGAATATCGGGATCGGGGCGTGTCACCAAAAGTAAAGGCAGCTTCAAGTAACGTGCTAGTGGAGGATCTAAAACAAATGGTGACAAGGCGAAAAGTCATCAAGGATGAGGGAGTTCTCGACCAAAGGGAGCTTTAAAGTATCACGGCAACCGTGATCATTTCCAGAACAATAAAAGGTTTGAAGGAAAATGTTACAATTGTGGAAAGAAGGGCCACATGGCAAATGATTGCCGGTTCAAAAAGCTCGCAGAGTGTAACGTCGCCAACTCAGAGAAGAAAAGTGAAGATGACTAAGACGTCGTAGCATATCTAGCTATGGAGAAAGAATGGGACGCTGAAGCATCTTCTTGGTGGTACTCAGAAAATGAAGTGTTGCCTGACTCAAGAGAGATTGAAGATACGTTGCCGAAGAAAATAAAAGACCAAGCTGCCCAAGTCCAACCGAGTTCATATGAGCTCGAGGAATTGCTTGATGGTGACGATGTCAAGCAAGAAGTACCTAAGAGTCCTTGGCAAACTGGTGTGTGTCAACCACCAAGAGAAGTTAGACCTAGTGAAGTGGAAGTATCAACTCCACGATCACAACTAAAGAGGTCAACGAGAATACCGAAGCCAAATCGCAAATACGTCAATGCATCCATAGTAAAAAAAGCATTTGAAACTGAGATGCATAAAGAAGCATCACAAAATTATAAGTGGCGTAAAGCTAGGAGAAGAGGTTGTTGCGTTAAAGAAATATCAAACTTGGGATCCAATGGCAAGGCCAAGAGATGTGAAACCCATATCATGCAAACGAGTGTTCAAGATAAAACGTCGACTCAACAAGAAGAAAATAATGAACTGGTGTTGAGCGGGAGTGTTAAAGACCAACACCAGCCCATTAAGATTAGTCAGTATAAATGAACTAGACTGTGCTAGTTCAAACATGCATGAAATTATTCTAGAAGATTCTATAATAAGATTTTGCTAGAAAACTCTATCAATGGTCGATGCATGCATATTAAGAAAATGCTAGACAATTCTAGCAAGTTGTTAAGACGGTGGTGCATGCATATTAAGCTAGAATGTTCTAGCAGCATGTAATAAAAGTCAGCTACTAAGGAGGTTTTGTAAGTCTATGAGAGTGTGTGTATGATCATGCACTGGAAAGAGGAGTAACATAAGTCGGCAAAAATGCCTATAAATATGTATGTATGTGTGCTGTTAAGCTTGTAACAAAGTAGTAGGCAACCAAGTGAGAATGAGAAGCAAGAATAGTCTTATAGGAATGTGAGTGATCTAGAGTTTGTCTCTAGAAAGTGAATAAGTGTCATAGTTTCTAAGTTGTGTCCTTGAGAGTGTGTGTTGTAATATTTTGTGTGTGTAATACAAGTAATTTGTTTACTTGTTTTGTCTCTCCAACACTTGTGTTAGAGTTGTGTACTTTAGTTTTTCCTTAACATGGATGCGTAGATGAACACAAGAACTTTGTACGACATTCCTTTTAAGATGGGCGTTTATGAAACTAGGGCTATTAATTAAATTGTTCCAAGATCTGTAAACGCATCTTAACCGTGTAAGAGATTTCACGAGTAATCTTGTGTTAGGGCTTAAAAAGACTTCACTATTTTGGAGATGTTTATCTCACAAAGAAGAATGTAATGCAGCAGAAATTTGATAAGCAAGAGAAAGAACACTCAAAGTATTACACAAAATTTTTATTCTCACACAAACTAGTACAAGACGAAACACTCAAACACTCTTAGAAGCTTTGTTGCTTCTTCACACTTCTCACTTGTCACTCTCACTTCTTACTACTTGCTCTCTCTTAGTTCACATAGCAACACAATCTCTCATATTTATAGCTGTGATTAAATAAGTTACCAAGTCAGTGGAATTGGACTAATTAAATTCCTCCTAGCCACAAGTCTTGCAACCACTCTCTTTTTCTACAGCGGCTTTAAACTTCTTGAATGCTCTAAATACCTCTTATTTCTGCTTCAAGAAATACACCTAGGTTTTCCTTGAAAAATCATCAATGAAGAGAAGGAAATAATTATTTTTACCGAGAGAGCTTGGTTTTATTGGACTGCACAAATCCATGTGAATAAGCTCGAGTGGCTTCTTAGCTCTTGTGGTCAACTCATTTGAAAAGCTTTTCCTAAACTATTTTCCAAGTAAACATCCTTCACAAACTTGATCAGGGCGATGGATGCATGGTAAGCATCTCACCACTCCTTCTTGGATAATAACTCTAATCCTCCAAAGTTAAGATGCCCAAAACGAAGATGCCAAAGCCATGATATGTCTTGGTAACATGTTTTGAGACACTTTGCGATATCGTTTTAGGGAAACGTTCTATTCTTTGACATTTTCACTTTGGCAATTAATTTTCCTTCTTCATCTCTAAGAAAAAGGCTATAATTTTTCATATGAATATCATAACCTTTTTCTAAGAGTTGACCTAAACTCAAAATGTTGTTTTTCATATTGGGCACGTAGTACTTGGTGTCCGCCATTTTTCAAGGGAATAAGGATGTTGCCATTTCCTTTTACTGGTATTTTGGATTTGTCTCCAAAAGAAACGTTGCCACTCACTGATTCATTGAGCTCTAGAACATGCTTCTTCTTCCGCATATGTGGTTGCTAACACCGATGTCAAGGTACCATGTATTGTCACATCCCGGCCCGGGCGCAGCCATCTTCCGGGCTCGACTCCACCATAGCACGATATTGTTCGCTTTAGGCCCTCCCCACGCCCTCACGGTTTTGTTTTTGGGAACTCACACGAGAACTTCCCCATGGGTCACCCATCCTGGGAGTGCTCTCGCGCACTACTCGCTTAACTTCGGAGTTCCGATGGAACCCGAAGCTAGTAAGTTTCCAAAAGGCCTCGTGCTAGGTAGGGATGGGAATTTACATTTAAGGATCACTCCCCTGGGCGATGTGGGATGTCACATGTATAGTCTAGGTCTCCATCACTGTTCTTCCATGCTAGTAGCACAATGCCATTATCTTCTTTCTCTTCTTTCACATTGTTGACCCTTTCATCAAGTCTGTTGTTTGGAGCTCTACATTCCCAAGCATAATGCTTGAACTTTTGACAATTGTAGCATTGAACTTGAGATTTTTCATACCTCAAGTTTAAGTGTCATATTCCATGACCTTTTGTTGAGCTATCTCCTCTTTCATAGTTGCTATAGTTGTTGAAATTCCAACCACGTCCACGTCCATGTCCACGCCCACATCCACAACCTCAACCACGACTTCTTCTATATTGGCTTCTCTCATTGTTGAAGCTTTCTTCTTTCTTATTTGGCTGGACTTGCGTCTTGAGGAGCTGCTCATCATTCCCTTGCCTCTTATTATGTTTCTCTTCATATGCTTGCAGTGAGCCCATTAATTGCTCTATAGTAATTTCTTCCAAGTTTTTGGTTTCTTTAATTGCCACGACAATATACTCGAATTTGGGGTCCAACGAGTGTAGTATCTTCTCCATAATTCTAACATGTTCTAACTTTTCACTGTTTCTTTTTAATTGATTGGAAACGGCTAAGACTCTTGAGAAATAATCGAAGATTGATTCAGACACTTTCATTTGTATAGATTCGAACTCACTTCTCAATACTTGAAGATGAACCTTTTTCACTTGTTCGACTCCTTTGTAAGAGGTTTGAAGCTTCTCCCATGCTTGCTTCACATCCTGTTTCATATATGTAGCTGAACATAGAAACTAATTTCTCAAACACGCCCATACTGATGTGAATTATGCCTTCGCCTACTTTATCAGGAACCATAATCTTTTGAAAACCCTCACAGAAGAAATCAAAAGAAATGATGGAACAGCACTGCAGAGAAGGATCAAATACAATCCAGTACCTAACATCACCAACGTATGCAAACGAGTTAGTGCTGAAAGACAAGACATTAGGTAAGCGCTAATTCTTTTCCAGGCATCTAATCTAACGTTGTACACCTCAACTCCAAAGATACTTTTCTTCCACTAAAACCTCACAATCCTCACAACCTTATAGTCACCCCCAAAACCATGCTTGTTCGGCTCCTTTGTAAGAGGTTTGAACCTTTTCCACCACTACAATCATAATCACCACCAAAACCACAACCACCCCCAAAACCATGCTTGTTCGGCTCCTTTGTAAGAGGTTTGAACCTTTTCCACCACTACAATCATAATCACCACCAAAACCACAACCACAACCACAACCACCATCACCAACATTGCCACCATCATTGTTGCTGACACTGCCATCACCACCACTATAACCACAACCGCCACCACCGTTACCTCTATCACCATATTTACCTTTACGCCCAACCACCACACCCCATTACTGGCACTACCACCATACCCCCACCATTACTACTACCATCACCACCAGCATTGCCCACGTCACCGTTGTCATCGCCGCCACCCCCACTACCATGTTCATAATCACAACACTTTTAAAAATATAGTTTACCAAACGCTAATTTTTTTTTATTTTACATCTAATTATTCTTAAAACACAACAAAAACAATTTTTTCTTAAAAAGCACAACAATATCAAACTGACCCATATATAAGCTCACATGGCCAACTAAACTAATCCAAAGATGACACCCATACAACTATTACAAATCGGTCCAATTTGTTGGTATTAAGACCAAGATAATGCTAGAGAGATTAAATTTTCAAAACCAAATTTTTTAAACAATATGACGTGATTGTTGATGATTAGATTATTACGAAATATTGATTAACGTGCTTATTTTCTATTGGTGACACATTGCATATTTTTCAAATTTGATTTAAAAAATTGGTCACGTAGCACTACCCATTCAGACCATCTCCATCTTCGTCAAAACTAGAAATAAAGATGAGAAAAACATGAAGATATGAACAAAAATGGCAGTAGCGGCAGAGACAAAGAAAATCAGAGCAGCAATAGCTTTTCACGAAGAGACATTTTTTTCGATTCATCTTTTTTGGAGTTCTCCCAGTACTTAGGACAACTCCTACGACTAGAGGGCAACAACATAACAACTGATATGAGCCGTACATGTGGCAGAACATCTCATGATCCAAAATATTGCAAATTACATAAGGGAACTTCAGACTTGACAGCAAAAATAGAAGCAGGGTATTAACTTTTAACACGATTCAGCAACCAAGGCAAGCTGACAACCGATACAAAATCAAAGGAAAAAGACCCCGCCAGAACGAAGAGGCGTTGAATATGAACGAAGACACCAAGGGAAGATGGTGAAGCCGATCAGCTCCTGAAAACCAAGAAGTGGAGTTTGGGGTTCTTTGTGTCTGGACGTGGATTCCATCATTCAGTGTCTCTTGGATGCCGCATTTGCTTGATTGATCAAGAAGTAACAGTTAGGGTTTCGAATTGAAACTCCATAGGCATAGTCGAGGTATGATCAGTCTCGGGCATTTATCTGATTACGTTGTTCAACTGGATCATCCAAGAACTGTCGCGTGTTTTATGAGCTTTTATTGATTTGGGTTTCTGGTAATGGTGTGTGGAATTGTCGTTTCAGAATGCTTTGCATGTTCTGGTAATTAGGCGTTTTGTTTAGCTTCAATATGTTTGACCGTAAGTATGAAAGAAGACGAAGAAAAAAACATATTCCAGAAGAAATCTTGTTTGAAATCCTTGTAAGATTACCTGTGAAATCTCTTTTACGGTTCAGACGTGTCTGCAAATCTTGGAACACTTTAATTAGCAGCCCTGATTTCAAAACCGCCCATTTTGAAAAAAAATATAATGCGAGATTCATACGATTGTCTTCTTCTGCGCACTGCAAATTATCGCTTTTCGCTCTGCTGTCGGGATACATTTGCTAAGTGTTTGGATTTAGAGCTTCCCGAGCAGGAGAATATAAGTTCACGCATTTATGGTTCTTGCAATGGATTGCTTTGCCTCTCTAATCCTTTAGGTCTGTGTTTGAAGACTCCTATATGTCTATGGAACCCATCAATCAGAAAATTCAAGAGGCTTCCGAAAGGCCTTATTCAGCACACAATCCGTTTCGTTGCAATTGGATTTGGGTTTCACGGTGGGGAAAATGACTATAAGGTTGTGAGGATTGTGAGGTTTCAGCGGAAGAAAAGTATCTTCGGAGTTGAGGTGTACAGCGTTAGATTGGATGCCTGGAAAAGAATTAGCGCAGTTCCTCCTCTTTCACCTAATGTCTCGTCTTTCAGCACTAACCCGTTTGCATACGTTGATGGTGTTGGGTACTGGATTGTATTTGATCCTTCTCTGCAGTGCTGTTCCATCCTTTCTTTTGATTTCGTCCGTGAGGTTTTTGAAAAGATTATGGTTCCTGATAAAGTAGGCGAAGGCATAATTCACATCAGTATGGGCGTGTTTGAGAAATTAGTTTCTATGTTCGGTTACAGACAAGATGGGAAGGATTACTACTGTGACATATGGGTTCTGGAAATGGAGACTTGGAAAATGATCCGCACGATTGTTCTTCCGGAACGTGGATGGATAACGTGGCCATTGGGTTTTAGAGCAACTGGTGGAGTTCATATGGCTATGCTAAATGAAGATTTCGTTTTGTATAATCCAGAACCACGCCAAGTCAAACCCCTTGGAATTAAACTTCATGATGGGTACGTCGGTTCTTATAATGAGAGTCTGATTCTTCTCAATTGAATTCTGATTTCTGTGTCGTGAGTTCTGTTTTCGGGTGTTGTAAGTTGTGACGTGCCTTCGGAATAATCTGTTTTGACACTCTTTTCTCGTAGACTCTGTCTTTGTTGTGATATAATCCAGGATTAGAGTTTCCAACTGATGGCTCCTTTTCATAGTAGTCTAACTTTACTTATCTAATTGTGAGTTTACAATGGAAACTTGAAGCAATAAAATACAGTGTATAACGAACTGTTCCTTGTAAGAGTAAGTGGGAGTCAGTACCGTGACATATGGGCTGTGGAAGTGATGAGTCCATATTATACTATATATTTTACCCTAATCTTAATTATAATTTATTAGTTATTTTGGTAGAATTTTGATACTTTGTTATGTATTTTCAATGTAGGACACTCGACTTCTTTTGGAGTAAAAAGTGATCAAACAGATGAATTTTGGAGTGATTTCAATTGGAGGATGTTCGTGAGTCTTTCAAGATGATTGTATCAAAGTTTCAGATTTTTCTACCAAACCGTTTGACTGTGGTGATGAAATAAAGACTCAGCGCGCAGCTTTCCCAGATTGACGTTTCTGGACATTTTGGGTATTTTGGAGGTCAAGATGGTATATTTTGAGGAAGATTCCTTCTAAGGATTTGTTGGACACGTCTCAAGCTTTAAAAAGAGATATTTTGGGACCAAATCGGAGTTGATTTGGTCAGTCAAAAGACTGATTTTCTGAGAAGTCCGAATTCCAATTAGAATAGGAAACCTTTTATTTTCTGTTTTATTATTGTATTAGGTTTCCTAGTCTTATTTTAAGACCTTTTACTAGGAGGATTTTAATTAGAGTAGTATAAATAAGGCTATTTAGCCATTAGATTAGGGGGAACGCATAAGAGAAAGAAGGGAGAACGCACTACTTTGGAGCCTTGATGATTCAAGTTTATTTTCAAGATATTTTCTATCCACGTTTTTAATATTATTTTATTTTATGATTTTTCATAACTAGTTTCGTTTGCTAGGGCGAGGCCACGAGCCTTAGCAAGAATATGTAGTTTCTTTTCAATTTGCTTATGATATTATGCATGCAAGTTTTGAATTATTAATCACTGTGTTTTAAACTATCTAATTGTCATAGTGATTGGCCACCATTAGGATCTTTAGAAAAGTAATTTGATGCAATTTTGCCGGAGGGCTGTCCCTGGAATTGACACTGGCTTCTTGTGGTTAATATGTGTAACTTCTTAGGATGGACGACACATCTTAAGGGTTATATGGTTTTTCAAAAGGTTTTCACAAAATTTAATGAGTCTTGCATGTTCACATTCGATCTGGACGCCACGGATGGGTTGCATGTTAGATATACGTTCTATGTTGGAATCTATGTTGGAGGTTCCAAGTAGGATATATATTAGGAAAACCTAACCTTCAAAATATGCATGTGTAAGTCATAAGTAATTGGAAGAACTACATAGGATTGTTAAGGTGACGGCGGAACCCTAGTGCTCAAATTTATTTTCAAAACTATTTTCTTTTGTTTCCTTTATTTTGTCAATTTATTTAATTGTTTTTAGTTAAATTCGTTTTTAATATTTTAGGTCATTAAATCAACCTCTTCCAAACTTTGTTTTCAAATAATTAATTAAGATTTGGTTAACATAAAATTATTCATTCAATCCCTGCGGAAAACAACCTTGCTTGAGCTGCTATACTACGACAACCTTGTACTCTTGCAAGTATTTTAGGTGTTTTTAACTCTTTTACCCAAGTGATAAAATTCCGATCAGGAAGCGCCAAGGATCTGTAGCATGATCGTTGGGGATCAGAACAAATGACATTCCGTTGGGTTTTTAGTGCACGGTGGAAAATATTAATTTTGTGAGCTATTATTAGAAAATTTCTTTTTTTTTTTAAAAGAAACAGGTCCAATAACTATTATCTTTTTGTTAAGTTTTTAATAACATTGAAAATTTTAAAGTACGTAATATACTAAGTCATAAGAATTTAATCCCAGCAACTATGTTGTATTCCGTCTTGTTACTTACCTATATCATAAAATATTTTGTCGACAATTTGCCTATAGTACAGATAAATCATTTTTAGCTACCTATATTATAGATATTTTTTGCTTGTAATATACCTTTTCAAAATTAGTTGTATTCAGTTCTATCTTAAATATGTTTCACTTGAATTTTTTTATAGTATTCTTATGATATAGGTATTTTGGTATTTTGGTATTTTACAATTGGACTCAATTTAAAATGTAGGTTGAATTTAAACCTAAATCTAACATTGCTAATATAGGTTGAATTTACAATTGGACTCAATTTAGAACGCGTAAATCGTAATATAAAAATAATCGTAAGTATTTTTTTTTTTTTTTTTTTTTGTCATTAATGTAAAGTACCATTATGACCAAAAAATATTACTAAGTATTAATGTATCAACAAGACAATATTCATTTTTATTAGAACATCTTACTCATGATTACACAACACCAAACCAAATCTAAATTTTGCTAATGAAGCGTTCAAAATAGTCTACCAAACATATGCAGCATACATAATGTGACTTGAACCAAAGTCAAAATTGGACTTCAGTTGAGTAAAATTAGACTCTCAGTATAGACATCAACATAGGCTAAGTACTCGCAATTCAACCCGATTCCAGTAACCCTAATTTCGATAGACTTGGGATCAAATAAAACCAATTCTGGGTGATCTGGATTGTCGCCTTTTATAGCCAAATGAAGTCTGCCATCTGCTTCCATCCCTAATGGCCGTGCTAATTTAGAGTATGGAAAAATAATTGTCAGCATCATTTTCCAAGTATTCACTTCCAAAACGCTTATGTCACAGTACAAGCCAAGCCTATCTGTTCTTACTTGGAACAAGGAGATTGAGTTCTCAACCACTTGAATACCGACGTCAGTGGGCACTTCGACCGTTGTCTCAGGAAGCAGAATCTTTTGAAAAACCTCGCTGCCGAGACCAAAAGTAAGGATGGAAGGGCTATGTTGAGATGGCTCCTTTGTGATCCAATAGACAACTCCGTTCAGGAAAACGCACGCAGACTGCAAAAAATTGACATCATTTGAAACAGGAGGCACCGCAGTAATTGTCCTCCAACAATTCAGTCTAAGATTGTAAACCTCAATCCCAAAGATACTTTTGTTGCATAGAAACCTCGAAACCCTCACAACCCTATAGTCGTCAACCTCACCGTGAAACCCAAACCCTAGATGAACGAAAACAGTTGTATGTTGAAGGGTATTGGGAAGCCTTTTCAATTTTCTGATTGATGGGTTCCATAGATATACCGGACTCTCCAAGGTCATAAATGCAGAATTAGAGATGCAAACCAATCCATTGCACGAACCGTGAACGACGAAACCAAAATCATGACCAGGCAGCTCAAAATCCAAACGCTTGGAAAATGTTTTAGCATCAAAGAGTGACAAGCAATTGCTCATGTCAGTGTGGATGAGTAGATGATCACAAGAATTTTGCACGACATTCCTTTTAAGATGGGCGTTTATGAAACTAGGGCTGATAATTAAATTGTTCCAAGATCTGTAAACGCATCTGAACCGCAAAAGAGATTTCACAGGTAATCTTGCAAGGATGTCAAACAAGATTTCTTCCGTTAAACTGGATCTCATCAACAAAGGTTGAGCATCTCTTCTATGCCTTTTTACATTCTTACGGGTAGACATGATGAAAACTCAAATGAATAATCAAAGAATTCAAAGAAGCAAATTCCAAGATTACAATTCTGGATACCGTAACTCGTAAGCACAAACAAACCCAGCTCACCAAAACGCAACATAAACATATCGATATCCAAGATGTAGAAGCATACCTGATTCAATTATTCCAACATTTGAACCCAAACAAATGCGTTAATCAAAGATCCCTAAAACCATTCCTTAGCTTCATTTGAAATTCGCTGCAAATCAAAGAGAAAGGTTTGTCTTTTGTACCGTGTTTTTGTTCTCAGAACCGATATAGGGGTTTGTTGTTCTAATGGATGGTGGCTTCGGCTGCATCTAGAGTTATTTTTATAAAGAGTTTGAGTTCGTAGGGTTTTCTTTTCTTTATATACCCTGGGTGTGCAGTAGCTAGCTGCTGTTTTTCATTTACTTCATTCTTTCACTGTGTCCGTATTTGTAATTGGCTAAAAAGAAAAATTATTACCATTAGAGAGAGGTGAAAAACTTATTTTCTTTTAGTGGAAAGTTCCATGTCTAAGCGCAGTGTAAGAGGAAAATGTTGAAGTGATTCTATGGAGAAAAATCTGTGCAAGAAGCAGATTTCCGTGGAGGGGCAAGAGTTGTAAAAGTAAGCATTTCAAAGAGAAGGAAATGGTGAAATTGAAAAATAGTTGTTTAATGTTTTTCGATTTTTTTTAGTGAACGATATTAATGGGAGGGAGATTTAAATTTGGAACCTCGGAAATTTGAAAATACCCTTTAAAAATCTAAATCAATGGGCTGTTAATTTCATATTTATGACAACTTTTGAAAGTCAGTTTTAGAAAGCATTACCAAACATGCACGTACTTGAACTATGACGGCAAAAACGAATACGTTGATGGTCATGGTGAGTCAGGTGTAAATGTTTTTGTTCTCATTTTCATTATTTTTTATTGTTTGAAGAAAAAATTGTAGAGTTTTACATATAATGGAGTGTTATTGTTGCTACTCAAGGTTTGTCTCTTCGTCAACTAAATATTCATAACGCTTTTACTCATGAAGGTCTAAATGAATAACACATGTCACCTCCACTTAGTTACAGTAGTTTTTTAAAGCTCTCGAACTCACAAACTGATTCTTACCAAACTACTGATGGGGGACTTTTGTAACATGTGGGTTCTGGTTATGATAAATGATGAAATATTGCTTCAAAGCACGTAGTAACTACTGCCATCTTTTAGACTTTATTCGCCTCCACATCTAGTGTACAAAGGAATATGTGAATAAGCATATGAATACAATGAAACTCAGCCTTACACCTATTGTTTGTCAAAATTTTACACATTCCTAAAACAAATCCCAACACAAGAGAGATAATAAGAAACACTCAAGTTTATACCAAGAACAAAATTTGCATAAAATTGTTCTTAGTACTTTGGTTTTCCAATGAAAGGGTGGACGTAGTAGATGGCTATTTTTTCCTAATACTTGTTGGAGATTTTGTAATGTATTTCACTCTTGTTTTCTTCTAGAATTCGTCCTCTATTTATGGAGGTATAAACAATCATTCATATTACTTGGTTTGCAATTAAGAGGCCCCACTTCAAGAAAGACATGTCCACTCATTTGAATCCATTCTCAAATTTCTAGAACGTTTCTCATGAGTGATTTTGATACCATATACAAAGTATCAAACGTTTAAACCGAATACACACAATTTGACTTTCAAACAGGTGTGGAAGTTTCACTTCTGCAGAACTGGAAGACCGGTAGCGGCGGAGCCTGATGAAGCCTCCCGGCCGGTCGTACCTTTGCAGAGAGCAATAATCTTTGCTTCTGATCCCATCTGATTGGTAGCCTATTTTGACCCACCTATAGCACGTTCCAGCTTTTCCCTTTGAAAAATATCTAACAATTGCTAAACATATTTTCCACAACAATTTGTCACATAAAATAAACTATCCTTTAGCAAAATTGGATTCAAAATTCTTACTCAACCAAATAATTGGTGGGTTCAAACTGTTACAATAAAGTATCTTCGATATAATTCTTTTTTTTTTTCAAGCTCATATTACGAGTTCTCATTCTGCAGCTTGGATATGAATACTTAAAACTTGTTACTTATTACTTGAAGGAATAAGGTGGATACTTGGGGATGGAAAAAATATAAACTTTTGGAATTTTTATTTATTTTTTATTTTTTGTCAAAACGTTTGGACTTTTAATTGAGTTTGTCCTCTCCCTTTAGCAAAAATAATTGATTTACAAAATATTCCTAATCTTGATGAAACTGTCGCTGATTATAGTGGTTCTTAGCTTAGATAAGAAAAAAAATTTGCAACAAGTGGTTCCTGACATTATATTCAATTTCGCACGTGTAATTTCATTCAATCTGATGCTTTATCTTATGATAATATACCTCTCATTCACTCTGACACTAATTTCATCTGGGACTTCTCCGAATGATATCTATACAATAAAAACAGCTACTAATATGCAATTCAATCAGGAAAAAGGGAAATTGATAATTATTTATCGAAATTGGAAGCTAAAGATTCCACCTAAAGCTAAACTTTTTGTTTGGTTAATGCTCCAAAATCGACTAAATACTAGACAGATCGACAAATATTACAGATATTTGTCCTATGTGTAATTTGAGACATCTCATATTTTTCATACATGTTCTTTTGCTGCACTTCTGTGGAACAGTCTTACTAATATTAGAATTACTAAACCACCTAATGATATAAATTTGGTTTCTTGGATTATGTAAATTTGGAATAATGTCTCGTCTCTCTATTTAGAAATGTGTTACAGTCTGTTGAAAAATATGGGGTCTACGTAATAAAGTATTGTCCAAAAATCAACAACCTAATCGAACTGCCAAATTCAAAAAATTGAGTTCTATCATACAGCTTTGTATCATTTAAATTTGCAAGTTGGAGATAAGCAGACAGAAAAATTGCTAACATCTGCCACATGATAAACAATCGCTTCTCAGGCCTAGGCTTTTGTTCTACACATTAAGAAATATTTATTTGATTACTGGCAAGCAAATAAATTCACTCTTAAAAATTGGAAAAAGAAAAATCTTTCCTTGTATGTTGGCAACCACCCAATAACAATTATATTAAAATTAACTCTGATGGATGAGTAAAAACTAATGGTCATGCTGTCGCAGGTATTTTGTTTAAAAATTGTTCTGGACAAACTAATCTTGCAGGTTCCTTTCTCACTGGGGCAGTTCGACTTCAGCTGAAAAATGTTGGGGAAGGGGACTCCAAAATCTTAGTCCAAATTCTGCAGAAACAATTGCAAATTTTATGGAAAATTCAGTCTCTTATACAAGACATAGATATGGCATCTTTCAAGACAAATTTTAGATATACGATTCCAGCATACTTCCAGGGAATCCCATATGTTAATACATGGCTTAGCTAATTTAGGTCATAAATATGATCATGCATGTACTTAGTTTTGTATTTTTTATGAAAATTATGCCTAGGATTAACTTTAATATGTACGGTTTAAAAATTCGTAAGGATCTTTGTAACATTTTCCTCTGAAAAAAATAAAATTTTGTGGCGTAAAAAAGGCAAATAAAAGTCGAAACGGCCTGAACCAGTTCAAACTCTTAAAAACTTGAGAATCAAGGAGATCAAGAATTCTTAGAGACAGAACAAGTGTATTTAGAGAGAGAAATAAAAACCTTTTTAATGCTTTTGTTCGCCTCCTAAATTCGGCATGGCCATTGTGGATAGGCCGAGAATTTACTCGAACATGAAATTGGAGATTACAAGCGTGTCATTACTAGCTACTGTTAATATACGGGATTTGAGTGATGGAGATTGCGCTTTATTAACTTAAAACCAAGAGATTGTGTCATCGAGTGGGAGTGGCCCAATTTTAGGTTCTTTATTTGCCTTGCTTACTAAGGACTTCACTTATGTAGAACAATATGTAAACGGTGAACAACATGTGGTCCAACATCCTAGTGGAGAGGGTTTTAGATTTCTACCCATGCGTCCCGAGTTCGAAAACTCCTCATCCCCTAAACTATTGTAAAAGTTTTGAACCCTCTCCCCTCCCCTTAATAATAATAAAAAAATGTAAGTTGTGAACTAAAGCCTTGACACAGAGTTCAAGCTTTGATTCAAAGAAAAAGAGAAATTGCTCAAGTGCTTTATATTGAAATGACAATAATAATTCAAAGAGAGAACTTGACAATAATAATTCAAAGAGAGAACTTGTATTGAAATGCTAGTAGCTATTACAAGCGAGATTTAAAGAGGAATACTAGTAAAGACAACAAATCTATGATAAATTGAAAGAGCACTTTGACTGAAAGAAAAGAAAGAGCTTGCAATATTGTACAAGGCTTTGAAATTAAAAGGGTGCAGCTCTTGGCTTTGAGAGATTGAGTATTTGTTTGATCGTTTGTCCCCTCATCTTCGTGCCTTGGCTTCCTTTAGAGTAATTCTACCCATTTTAGGAGGGCAAGGGCAGTGAAATTATCCTTAATATTCACATTAAACAGTAATTGTGTTTGTGCAAGTCCACCTGTTTGAGAAGAAAAATGGTAAGGGCAATTACTAATTACTATTCACAAATATATTTTTTATTTTTTTATGCCTTGTAAGTGTGTAATGAGTAAATTTGTTCTTTGAAAATTAAACCCCTTATTTAACTCCGATAATTCAGTTTTGAATACTAAGCAAAGCATAACATTACAAACAAACATAATTAATTAAAGGGTAAATCTCAGTTTACTACCCTTAAATTTCGTGGTTTTCAACATTTGATACATGAAGTTTTTTTCGTTCCAAAGTCATACCTAAAGCGTTAATTTTGGGATAGTCTCATACATCCGTTAGTCTGGCGGTTAAGTCTCCCGTTAACTGATGACGTGGCACCCATGTGGACAATGACTAAGCGCCACGTGTCATTAGGGGGTCCACGTGGAAATTCAAAATTCAAATTTTTTTTTCCTCCCTTATCCCTCCATTCTCTTCCCTGTACCAACCCACCAAACCCTCATCTCCTCTGCTACTTGCAGGAGCAGGAAAAACAGTCTGAAAATTGAAACGCAAAAAGAAGGAAAGAAAGATGAGAGGCACAAGCCGTGGGCGAGTCAGGGAGTCGTTCAACCCACGGCCACCACCGACGACATCGCTGGACCACTTCCGCCACCAACGGGACTCCGATGCCAGCTTCGCAAGCAGCTCCCATTCCTCTGTGGGCATGGGTCCCACCACCACCGCCATCAACCTGTACAAAGACCGCTCCTTCTAGTAGTCCACCGTCTCCGCCATCAATTCCTACCTGTCCTCCCATTCCCTCCAGTTTTCCCTCAAATTCCCGATCCCCTCCGCCAGGGAAATCACCGAAACCCTAAAGTTCATCCTCACCCGCCTCAACTACCCTTCCCCAAGCTAGAGGACGACCTCCCCCTCCTCCTCAAATTCCTGAAATGCCCCTTCAAGCCCAATAAGGCCATGCTCTGAAACCCCACCGTCAACGATCACCAGTGGCCCATTCTGCTCGCCGTCATCCACTAGGTCTTCCAGATTGTGCTCTACACCGACCATCTCATCGTCGATTCCCGAGCCTTCGTCAAAAACAATGCCATGTCTGAATACGCCCTGGAAAGTTACTTGCATTATATACACGGGGACGATGACGTTGTGGAGGTGTTTAGGCCCAAAATATTAGTTTGGGCCGAATTTAGAATCATTCTCGGCCCAGAAGGTTTTACTTGAAGGCTTGTGGATTATTTAGTTCGTGGGCTGAGATCGGCCAGATCCTGTCAGGTAGAAGAGTTGTTCGGATAAAGACGAAGTAGGCAAAATCCTACGGCTAGCATGAATCCTGATGCAGTAAGGGGTCTCGGCGAAGATGAGGTTGACGAGATATGGAGATGAGTGCGGCATGATAAAAGGCTAGGTTCAAAGTCCTGATTGAAGAATGATTGGTCGAGATAGAATTGGATCAGAATGAGGAGTCCTAATCCGAGTATGACTTAAACTCGATTAAAGAGGGATCTGCTACTATAAATAGAGGAAGATGTGCATCATTGTGTCCCCTTCAACTCAACACACAAATCTGCCATGCGCAAACCCTCGCTCTACGCGAAACCTCTCAACAAACTTGAGATTTTTATTTTCCTTTTCGCCAACACATCTTCAGTTTGGATAAACAGCACTGTGAAGGCAACCGGTGATACCTTCAGTTTGGATAAACAGCACTATCGCCGTAGAACCAGCCGATCGCGGAACACCTTCAGTTTGGATAAACAGCACTGCGTCGAGATTGACTGGTTATCTATCCAAGTCTCGGTCGAGAAGGATTTTCGAATCCTCATTGGCAGAGGTCATCTCATTAGCCTTCTCGGCGAAGTGAGGTGTTACTAGGTTACTATATTCGGCACACTGACAGCCGAATTTGATATTGAACTTCGTAGAACTAGCAGCCTTGTCTTCAGGCTTTAGAACCCAAAGGCCGAGAATTGTTCCTTCCTCGGCTGCAGTCGCAAGATCAAGAAGTCAGCAACGCGACCAACGCAACATCAACAAATTTTACTCACCGGCCGAGCTCGGCCGTCAAGTTGGCACGCCCCGCACACAACCGAATGACGTAGTTAGCTCATAAATTACTCAACATGCGCGTCACGTAGGCTTGGTAGTTTTTAGGGTCAACAGGAGGCCTTGGACCGAGATTTCTTGGGCAAGCGGAAGAGAGGAGAGAAGGGTTTGGTGGGTTAGTGCAGAGGAGAGAATGGAGGGATAAGGGAGGAAGGGAAGGTCGAGGGAGGTAGAAGACGACCAAAAAAAAATTTAATTTTTAATTTCCACGTGGACCCCTTAATGATACGTGGTGCCTAGTTATTGTCCACATGGGCACCACGTCATCAGTTAACGGAAGACTTAACAGTCAGACTAATGAATGTATGAGACTGTCCCAAAATTAACACTTTAGGTATGACTCTGGGACGAAAAAAACTTCATGTACCAAACGTTGAAAACCACGAAACTTGAGAGTAGTAAACTGAGATTTACCCTTAATTAAAAATAAAAGACGAATGAAGAAGATGGTTGAACTTTATAAGTTTGTTAAGATGTTAAAAAAAATTGTATTTTTTAGAATTTTTTATAATCTTCTAATAATCTTAGCCGTTGATTTACCAAATTTGTTTAAATCAGATGCACCATACTGTACCATGTGGCACAAACGATAGTTGTCAATTTTTTTTAACGATGGCCATCCAACGGCTCGGCTTGCAGAGAAAAAAAAAGTTGTTTGGTTGTTTGGCTCTATGTTGTGCCACGTGGGGCGCCCACTCGGTGGGTTGCTGTTCTTGCGCTGTCGTCGCGCTGAAGTCATCACTGCCTGTGGGCTCAAGCCCAGGCGAGAATTGGCGTCACGGGCAATTCAACTCAACAGCCCCATCAATTCGGGGAAGATTGGAGTTGCTCTTATATAGAAAAGTAAGTAGCCACTTGCTAAGCATTCTACCTCCCCAAATCCACCTACAATGGAATGAATTGCAAAACATATACATATAACAATTAGTTTGGAATAAAGTCACGCCCCAAAACATGTGCCACCTCGTGCAACTAAAAATATCTTAATTTTCATTTAGCCTAAATACACAATAATTTCTCAAAATTTCATAACTTGGCTTTAGACTCAAATAAGTGAAATTTCACAAATTTCATAAATTTGCGAGTTGGAGATAAGCAAACTTAAAAACTACTGACATCCGCCACAGGATAAACAATCGCTTCTCTGGCCTAGGCTTTTGTTCTACACATTGAGAAATATTTATTTGATTACTGACAAGCAGATAAAATCACTCTTAAAAATTGGAAAAAGAAAAATATTTCCTTGTATGTTGGCAACCACCCAATAACAATTATATTAAAATTAACTCTGATGGATGAGTAAAAACTAATGGTCATGCTGTCGCAGGTATTTTGTTTAGAAATTGTTTTGGACAAACTAATCTTGCAGGTTCCTTTCTCACCGGGGCAATTCGACTTCAGCTGAAACACGTTGGGGAAGGGGACTCCAAAATCTTAGTCCAAATTCTGCATAAACAATTGCAAATTTTATGGAAAATTCAGTCTCTTATACAAGACATGTATACGGCATCTTTCAAGACAAATTTTGGATATACAATTCCAGCACACTTACCGGGAATCCCATATGTCAATACATGGCTTAGCTAATTTAGGTCATAAATATGATCATGCATGTACTTAGTTTTGTATTTTTTTAAGAAAATTATTGACACACTCCGACTCGGAATGTCCACCTAGACTCCGAGTCGAGATGTGCTGGCCGACACTTGGAAGGTGACGAAGCCATAAAGTGTAGTGTAGTGGAATATGTGAATAAATTTAAACCTAAAAGTGCCTAATTTTAAGAGTGTGCTAGTGAGTATGAATGAACTCATTTCACACGTGATGTCAGAGCATAAGTAAAATACAGTAAGGTTGGATAAGAATTATATCATCAAAGGTAGCTACCTATACCGAGATTTGCCAAGAATCCTCGTCGATACGAAAGTTCAACTGCTAAAAACCTGGAGGGGCGAAAAACAAGGGTGAGTGGGCCTGAAAATAAAGCTTTACAAAAACCTTTTTGAAAATATTATAACCCCTCGCCGTAAAACAAATATAGTTTCCAAAATATACATACTACGTATAGTATGAAAATACTTACTGTAGCCTGCAAAATCTCAAGAATTCAATACGGCACAATATTTCTTAACTAAGTACATGATGTCCGTAATCTCATAATCTCACATAAGCAAACATATCATATCGAGTGCTCATCGACACGTGCTGACACACGAGTTCATGCAGAGGTAATCTGACATGAACAGGACTGGGTGTAACAATGACATATGCTCTAGTACTACAATCACGTGAACACTGGCGCTAGACGCATCACATATGAGTCGAAGTTGCCTATTGCAACCTGTACGACAGGACTGGCACCTACCATGGATCCAAGGTGAGTGTGCGATGCGATGTGAATATACACGTGAAGCCTGGCCCTGGCCCAGGCAAGTACTAACACCAGTGCAACAACGATAAGCAAATAACATAAATGTAGTTATGTCATAGTGATTCGATAATTCTAGTCAACATAACATTATTCATCGACGTAGCTTTAGCTCAGGCATCCCGTAAGATTCATAATGATTTTCTAATCCTCTTTGTTACGTCATTTCCTATAGTTAGTTGCGGTCCAGTTTTCCAAAGCTGTTTTCTAGCTCAAATCTCAACCAAAAGCAATGGTTCAAAAGCTAGCTAGAAGGTAGGAATGCGGGGAACAGGTTTGTACCAGTTTTAAGTCAAATAGTGGCCGGAGTTGGTCGGGGGAATGGTCTGAAAGTGGCCAAATGGCCACGGGTCCAAGTTTTCCAGAATCTGGGAAATTTCAGAGCTAATTTCTAGTTCGATACCTAACCATTTTTAGTGTTCTACCTATGTATTTGAAGCTCGTAATGAGGGGAACAGGATTATACCAAAATCATAGCTCAACGGAGGTCGTAGACGCTAGGAAAAAGGGTCTGAAAGTGGTCCAACGACCACGGTTGGTTCCTTTCAAAAATCTGGGGAAATCTTCCCCGACTTGTTTTCTGTACTAAAACACCCCCAATCATAATTTTAAGGTTAAAAACAATATTAGGGGTTCAAAATAAGAAAAGTTTGAGGTTGGAAGTGGTCCCGAAGCTCACCGACGGAGTTGTTGCGGGTTCGCCGGAAAATATGGCGTTGGTGATAATTCCTGGGCTCGGAGAAGAACAAAGGAGGTGAGGAAGGAAGAAGAAAACCCACAGATGGTTCCTCGTGAAGCTTGGCACCTAGAATCGTTGTTACTTCCTCTGTACAGTGTGCACCGATGATGGGAGGAAGAAAATGGCATAGGGGAAGAGACATGGTAGTTTGGTGGTTCAGGTGGGCTCGCCTGAGTTGATGGTAGGTGATGTAAAACAGGAACGTCCACCTTGGCCTCTCGGCCTCTCGGCCTCTCTGTGTTTGCAGAGGAATTGAGAGAACGGAGAGAGAGAGATGAGAGGGAGAAAATGAGAGTTGAAAAAAAAATAAGAGAGAGGAAACTGGTTCCAGAAAAGGAGGAGGATGGTCTGCACTCCCATTTCTGGTGCCCTCTCATGCTCTCATGTTTTGTGTGGTCACGGTTAAGCCATGTTAATATTTTATATTATTTTTTTTATAGAGATAATAAGACAAAAATGAATAGTAATATAAAATATTAACGTGGCTTAACCGTAACCACACAAACAGAAAGGCATGGGAGAGCATCAAAACTAGGAGGGCAGACAATCCTCCTCTGAAAAGAAAATATGGGGAAAAGACGGGAGTGTGATGGAGGTATGGGGTGTGGGCCCCATGTGGTACACAGCCCAATGTCAAAAAGACAAAAATCAAAAATATCTCGCGCAAACGTGAGATTACTAAAACGCAATCGTAGTTTCGTAAAATTTCCGTCACAACTCCGAATTCGATTCCGTTTACGCTTATGCGTTCGTATCGTCGAGTACTACGCTATGCAAGTCAAAAATCTCGCCTCTAGTGCATTTTCGTCAAGCCACTCTTGAAATTTATAAATTCGTAAAATTAAGAATGGGCTGTCACAATTATGCCTAGGATTAACTTTAATATATACGGTTTAAAAATTTGTAAATATCTTCTTTGTAACATTTTCCTCTGAAAAAAAATAAAATTTTGTGGCCTAAAAAAGGCAAATAAAAGTCGAAACGGCCTGAACCAGTTCAAACTCATAAACTTGAGAATGAAAGAGATCAAGAATTCTTAGAGACAGAACAAGTGTATTTAGAGAGAGAAATAAAAACCTTTGTAATGCTTTTGTTCGCCTCCTAAATTCGGCATGGCCCTTGAGGATAGGCCGAGAATTTACTCGAACATGAAATTGGAGATTACGAGTGTGTCATTACTAGCTACTGCTAATATACGGGATTTGAGTGATGTAAATTGCGCTTTATTAACTTAAAACCAAGAGATTGTGCCATCGAGTGGGAGTGGCTCAACTTTAGGTTCTTTCTTTGCCTTGCTTACTAAGGACTTCACTTATGTAGAACACTATGTAAATGGTGAACAATATGTAAATGGTGAACAACATGTGGTCCAACATCCTAGTGGAGAGGGTTTTAGATTTCTACCCATGCGTCTCAAGTTCGAAAACTCCCTGTCCCCTAAATTATTATAAAAGTTTTGAACCCTCCCCTCCCCTTAATAATAATAATAACATGTAAGTTGTGAACTAAAGCCTTGACACAGAGTTCAAGCTTTGATTCAAAGAGAAAGAGAAATTGCTCAAGTACTTTATATTGAAATGATAATAATAATTCAAAGAGAGAACTTGTATTGAAATGCTAGTAGCTATTACAAGCGAGATTTAAAAAGGAATGATAGTAAATACAACAAAGCTATATGATAAATTGAAAGATCACTTTGACTGAAAGAAATGAGGGAGCTTGCAATATTGGATAAGGCTTTGAAATTAAAAGGGTGCAGCTCTTGGTTTTGAGAGATTGAGTATTTGTTTGATCGTTTGAGTCCCCTCATCTTCATGCCTTGGCTTCCTTTAGAGTAAGTTCACTCGTTTTAGGAGGGCAAGGGCGGTAAAATTACTCTTAATATTCACATTAAACAGTAATTGTCTTAGTGCAAGTCCACCCGTTTGAGAAGAAGAATGACAAGGGCATGGGCATGGGCAATTACTATTCACAAATATATTTTTTTATTTTTTATGTCTTGTAAGCGTGTACTGAGTAAATTTGTTCTTTGAAAATTAAACTCTTTATTTAACTTTGATAATTTAGTTTTGAATACTAAGCAAAGCATAGCATTACAAACAAACATAATTAATTAAAAATAAAGGGCGAATGAAGAAGATAGTTGAACTTTATAAGTTTGTTAAGATGTTAAAAAATTGTATTTTTTAGAATTTTTTTTATCTTCGAATTAATCTTAGCTGTTGATTTACCAAAATTGTTTAAATCAGAGGCACCATATTATACCACGTGGCACAAACTATAATTTCAATTTTTTTTTTAACGATGGCCATCGAGCTCAAGCCCATACGAGAATTGGTAGGGCAGCCAAACGGGCTCCTGCCTTTCCTCCAATTGCCTATTCTTTTTTGGACTGCTACGGGATGTTTTGGCGTCACGGGCAATTCAACTCAATTGCCCTATCAATTGGGAGATGGTTGGAATTGCTCTTATATAGAGAACTAAAGAGCCACTTGCTAAGCATTCTACCTCCCCAAATCCACCTACAATGGAATGAATTGCAAAACATATGCATATAACAATTAGTTTGGCATAAAGTCACGCCCCAAAACATGTGCCACCTCATGCAACTAAAAATATCTTAATTTTCATTTAGCCTAAATACACAATAATTTCTCAAAATTTCATAACTTGGCTTTAGACTCGAATAAATGAAATTTCACAAATTTAGGTTCAAGGAGCTTCATGAACCGAACAAATAGTGCACAAATGAGTATTAACTATATATAAGCTGATATGGCCAACGCAAAGCTATTACGAACCGGTCCGATTCAGCAACCAGGGCAAGCAGACAACTGATACAAAATTCAAAGGAAAAAGACCTTGCGAGAACGAAGAGGCAAACAAAGGTTGAATGTGAAGGAAGCCACCAAGGGAAGACGGTGAAGCCGATCAGCTCCTGAAAACCAAGAAATGGGGTTCGTGGTTCTTTGTGTCTGAACGTGGATTCCATCATTCAGTGTCTCTTGGATGCCCGCATTTGCTTTATTGATTAACTCGTAACAGTTAGGGTTTCGAATCGAAACCCCATAGGCATACTTGAGGTATGATTTACTTCTCGCGGGCATTTATCTGATTACGTTGTTCAACTGGATCATCCAAGAACTGTTACGTGTTTCATGAGCTTTTCCTGATTTGGGTTTCTGGTAATGGTGTGTGGAAGTGTCATTTCTGAATGCTTTGTATGTTCTGGTAATTAGTCCTTTTGTTTAGCTTCATTATGTTTGACCTTAAGTATGAAAGAAGGCGAAGAGGAAAACATATCCCAGAAGAAATCTTGTTTGAAATCCTTGCAAGATTACCTGTGAAATCTCTTTTACGGTTCAGATGCGTCTGCAAATCTTGGAACACTTTAATTAGCAGCCCTGTTTTCAAAACTGCCCATCTCGGGAAAAATATAATGCGAGATTCATGCGATTATCTTCTTATCCGCACTGGAAATTATCGCTTTTTGCTCTGTTGTCGGGATACATTTGCTAAGTGTTTGGATTTAGAGCTTCCTGAGCAGAAGAAGAATATAAGTTTAGCCATTTATGGTTCTTGCAATGGATTGCTTTGCCTCTCTAATCATTTAGGTATGTGTTTGAAGACTCCTATGTATCTATGGAACCCATCAATCAGAAAATTAAAGAGACTTCCAAAAGGCCTTATTCAGCACACAATCCGTTTTGTTTTAATTGGATTTGGGTTTCACAGTGGGGAAAATGACTATAAAGTTGTGAGGGTTGTGAGGTTTCTGCGGAAGAAAGTTATCTTCGGAGTTGAGGTTTACAGCGTTAGATTGGATGCCTGGAAATTAATTAGCGCAGTTCCTCCTCTATCACCTGATGTCAATTTTTTCAACATTGAAACGTCTGCATACATTGATGGTGCTGTGTACTGGATTGTAAGTGAGCCTTCTCAGCAGTGCTCTTCCATCCTTTCTTTTGATTTCGTCGGTGAGGTTTTTCAAAAGATTATGCTTCCTGATAAAATAGGCAAAGGCATAGAGAGATATCAGATCAGTATTGGCGTGTTTGAGAAATTAGTTTCTGTCTTCAATTACAGACAAGATGGGAAGGATTACTACCGTGACATATGGGTTCTGGAAATGGAGACCTGGAAAATGATCCGCACGATTATTCTTCCAGAACGTGGATGTATAGCATGGCCATTGGGTTTTAGAGTAACTGGTGTAGTTCATATGGCTGTACGAGGTGATCTCGTTTTGTATGGTCCTGAATCACGCCAAGTCAACCCCCTTGGAATTAAACTTCATGATGGGTACGTCGGTTCTTACACTGAGAGTCTGATTCTTCTCAATTGAAATCTGATGTCTCTGTTATGAGTTCTGTTTCCGGGTGTTGTAATGTGCCTTCGGAAGAATCTGTTTTAACACTCCTTTCTCGTAGACTCTGTCTTTGTTGTGCACACTTGATGCAGGTTTCGATTTGCATCCACCATTCTTCAAGACACCTAAAATTTGGAAGCGAGAGGGGAATGTGCAGCTTTCGATTTGTATGGGGGGAAAAAATACTACATATATCTACTGAATGTGTTTTGGTTTACCTCATTTTTCATATACTTTTAAGTCACTTGAGTTTTTCACATATTGAGCTGCCAAGCTTTTTAAAACACGACTTTCTAATTCCTGGTATCAACTACATGACCACATCTATGACTTTAACTGCTTCAATGTTGATACAAAGTGTTTTGGAAAATTAAATGTACGGATGACAATTTAACCGCCAAAATCGCACCTTATCTCTATCAAATCTCCTGCACCTAATATTCTTGATGCGTATGTGCTATGAAACAACAAAATTCATGTTGCATGTAATTACTAATTGCACTTTTTTTTTATTTTTCAGTTTTAGCGAGAGTTATTATTTCAACAAAAATGACCATCGAATCCAGCATGAGAGCTACGAAATGAGATAAGCATATATTGGCATGATAGCAGAAGACCGGAATCAGCTGCAGGTATACATTTCCAGAGTGCTAACGGAAAATATTAGTTCAGGAAAGAAATATATAAACTACTTTATGGCACAACTCTAATGATGAACACTTGGCTGCCTCGCTACTCCACATCAGACAGCTCCGAAAATGCTCGACCACGCAGAATGCTTGTACCCAATGCATCAAAAACTTTAATGCTGATTTAGGAGCTTTTCATGTCAACCTTTCTTGTGACTGATTCTTGGATTCCCAAATCCTTGTTCGTATCCCTGTAGTCGTATAGTATACATTATGTACACGGTGCCAAATACTTCAATGCACAATTACCACCATTGTGTATTTCAATCATGTAGTTGCTCGTACTACGGCCTACCATTAATCTAGCCCATCCATAGCTTCAGAACTCTATCCTTACCACCAGAAGCAACCTTCCCACCATCCGGACTCCAATCGACAGCAAAAACCTTTCAAAAACAAATTCAACATTCAAAAATGGGTCTTACCATAGGTCCATATAAAGAGGGCACGTATACTGTGTGCATAAATCTTATCACGCGTGCATTTGTCTTCCTTCATTCGCGGCATTAACTGCTGTGTCCTTATATAACAGGTGGAATGAATATAAAGGCCACCAGACAATAAAACTCTGGAGGCCTTGGGTTCCATCAAAGTAGCCCAACTTGTCTTTGTGAATATTCAGAGGAGTACACACATGCATTGCTGTACGTTAGGGTCAATTGATTTAGTTGATGTCTTCCTACAGTTTGGAATTGGTATCTGTTTTTGGGAATCTTCCTATATCTCTATGTTTCCATCCTCCTCCAAGCATGCTTCAGTAAACCAAACAGTGTATCAATGCCTTTGAGGTGAAGGGAAAACATATACCTCATCTGCATGGCCTGGAAGGTCTTGTTTTAGCGCCCGTGCCTTGATATCCCAAACCTATATGATTGAAAGAAAAAAATCAATCCCAAAAAACTCCACCATGACCAAAAAGGGCATAGCACAAGGGCAAAGGTACACAATAACAAAACAAGTGTAAGGAATCTGAAGTTAGTTGCTCAAAAATTGGTGTTCAAACGTGATGGAAATATTCAGTAATCAGGAAACTGAAAATAGAAATCAAGGTTATACCCATGTACATAACCACAAACAACCAGGTCAAAGCTAATAATCTGCCTTAATGTGGTGAAACAGAAATTAAAAGATAACACTTTATTTTTTGGATGTATGAAAACAATATCAGGGGTTGATAGGGGTTGGTATACAAACTCAAGTTATTTGAACGTCATATGGAAACTAATATCTAGTTTACCAGAACTGGGGTTCAAAACATTAGTAAAATTTGTGATGATTCTTTTCGCGACACATAGAATTATCAAAATATGAAGAAACCACATGTCAATTATTTTTTCCACTTACACCACATTACGTTTCGTGATGTGTTTCTAATGCAATGTGAAATCTTACAGTCTCACTCCTTTTAATAGGAATCCTTATCACCACCAAACAATAAAAAGTTCATAATCAGTAAATGGTTTACCTTCAGAGTTGAATCTTTGCTGCCACTTAAAAGTAGCCTACTGTCTGCCGACCAGCTGTGAGGCAACATGTAATAATTAGCTATACAACATAATCATTCGAAAAACAGAAAGAATTGATATCAATTCAGACCTGATCTGGTAGACAGGGCCAACATGGCCCCGGAAAGCTGCAACAAATTTTCCAGTAGTACCATTCCATAACTTGACAGACCTATCAAATGAGGCACTTGCAATCCATTGTCCATCAGGTGAAAAGCAGACGTGGTTTACAAGCTGATACCAAGAAAACATTTTCATAGATCCATTATAAAGCTTAAATGATAAAAACCTCCAACTACAGTAATTATAGCTCTAAGTTTAAGGCTTGTGCTGCAACGTAGATGCATCGTGCGTATTTTGGCAACTCAAAATTGCATCGGTTCATCCACTATGAAATAAAACATCTGACTGAAAAATGAAAACTGATCTGAATTAACTTGCAGAACTAAAGATGAAATCAATAGTCTGTTGATTGGCATGACATTTTTTTAGTTGTAGTAAGAGGTGGTGAGGAATAAAAGAATTGCATGTTTGGTTCCTCAGAAAACAGCTTCGTGTTCCATAATAATGAAAAATATGTTTGCCCAAAAAAAAAAAAAAAACAGAAATATGTTACCAAACAAGCGCTCACAATTTGACCAATAAAAAAGCTCTCACAAATAATGTATAGATAGCTGCAGACCATGCAGGAAATGCTCTAAAACAATGTAAGATTTGCCTTTCATTTAACCAACTAAATTCACGTAAAATGCAGTTTAAAAAGACTCAACTTTACGTGTGTGGGATGGGAACTGGGATGAAGCACTGAATAAGTGAGCATCAAGGATAACATTCTTCTCAGGAGGTTAAAAGTTGACGGTTCGTCATTGAAATATTTTCAAAGGATGGAATCCTAAATTCATGGCCCAAGTAGCTAACTCTCAATGATTGTATAGTAACTCACTACAGGAGAGTTAGGAGGATGGACGATTATGATTTACAAACAAAGAAGATGTAACTGTCAGACCACGCCTAAACCTAAAATTTGACACCCCAAAAAGAGGAATGGAACTTAAGTAAGCCTTCATTAACGAAAAAAAGTCAGGTAAGCTGACAAACAAGATCTTGTTATTTTAAGTCATAACTCGTAAGCACATTGATACAGAAACACAAATTAAAAAATTAAGGTAGCATGGCAATCCAAACAAAAATTATCAGGAACTTGGACTACAGTTAACAACCGAGCATAGCATTCAAAAATATTTTACCTGTTGGTGACCTGTCATGCGAGTTTTAGGTTGTTTGCTGACAAAAGGTTCCCATAGAAACATTGTAAAATCATCAGATCCAGAAACCAATCTTTCAGGGGCATTGCCCTTCATTTTGTTATATCTTTCCAAAGCTGCCTATATGTCAGAAATTGAAAATATAATTAGTTTCATGGATGGGAAAAAGTGGTGGAGAGAGAGAGAGAGAGAGAGAGAGAGCATATATCAGGAGAGGTTATCACTTTTAGTCAGCTAACTGTAACCTAATCACAACACTGACATGTGGCGATCAATGTTATTAAAACTCTTAAAAGAAAAGCTTCAAAAAATCTGTCTTCAAGCTTTAGTGAGTTCTGAAAGAATCAGCACCGTAAAATCCATAGTATACACTTCTTCAAAACTAGTATTCCAGCATAAGATTGTTCAATCAAAGGTCAAGACTTTGCAGTTCCCAATGGAAAAAGAATGCAATAACAGAGATTCAAAGGAAACATTTCTCAAAGAAAACAGATCTTGTCCTCCCCAACATTAATGTCAAAGATAAAACAAATGCCTGAGTGGCAGGCCTGAATCCTTAAAAGTAGTGAAAGGGGTACCAAATTTTTCTCTTTTGATACTAAAGTATCGCTATGAAAAAAGATAAAACCACATTACTCATTATAAATGAAACATATGAGACCTGAACGAAATAAACAATATCAAACCAAACAAGATTAATGCAACAACTAAAGCAGATGATAAACAATTACCTTCTTCATTTCCTCTGGAGACGAATATTGCTTGCCAGTGTGATCAAATGCTCCAGTACGAAGGACATATTCAGTACTCAATGTAAGAGAGTTAACCCAATGACCATGACCCTAAACAAACCATACAAAATATCAAAGGTCATGAAATGTAAATTACAGATATTAAGATGCAAGAGCGTCAACAAGCACCATTCCATGGACAAGGCATATTAACGTAGACAAATAAGCATATTACTAACCATCAGTGACTTAAAGGGTATAACAAACAACAGAACAATCGAATTACCAAATTATAAAGTAGAATTAGAAATTCACATTACTAATAAAAAAGACGCACACTATAAGAAATCCAGAAAACCATTGATAAACAAAATAAGGAATACGAATAGTCTATATGCCCTCACAAAGCAAGGCCTGAAAGATGAGATGGAGTTGAAATCCGTAAAAGAAAACCACTATGTTGAAGTCAAGAAGCACTTATCAGTATCTGAAACACCTACGAAATTAACACATCCACAGATAACAATAAAGCATATAGAAATAAGTTATAGGGTATGGACAATAAACAACAATTTAAAAGAAAACTATGACATGAGACTACACCAAACGACTGACTGGAGAGGAAAATATATGAGGTAATCACAATGTCAATAACTAAATTACAAATTTACAAGGGGAATGAGCAATGATGCAAAAAAAAGAGGTTCCAGACTAGCACGACCTCTAGATGTAATACTTACCTTCAGTTCACGAATTAGTTTTCCTTGAGTGGTCTCCCATACTTTGATAGTACAATCCTGGGAGCTGTGACAGTTAAGATGGAGATAGTTGTTATAAATCTGTAGCCAACTTCAGCTCAGTAATATCGAAAATATAAGAGCTACTTGTATTGTCGTCTCAGAAGTCTTGGCCGACAATCCTTGTCAAATAAAGAATGTCAATAATCTTTTCAAGGTCATCCAATCAGTTTTCTTTGGCCGACAATCCTTGTCAAATAAAGAATGTCAATAATCTTTTCAAGGTCATCCAATCAGTTTTCTTTTGTTTCTAAGTAGCAGGGGTTTAGAGAAAGGCTATTGACAAGATCTAGATTTATAAAACAAAATTCAAGGTCTTCTTACAACACAAGGGAACAAAGTGTAAATGGATGTTTGGGTAAGTAAAACATTTAAATTGATGAACATCATTATTATCCAAAAAGTCTCTATATATAATTCACATAAACATGTTAAACATAACTAACAAATATTTCATTTTTATTTTTTATCAGAAATAAATGTTTAGTTTTATTGAAAGAATTAGGAAAAATAATATACCCCGTATATATGACACCATCTCCACCCCATTTTACACAAGTTACTGCAAGGGCGTGGCCACTAAGACATATAACAGATTTCCTCAACGTAACATCCCATATGCGTGCATCACCATCTTTGCTAGCACTTACAAAGCGTCGACACGGAGCGCTAAGGTGGACTGGTTCCCAAGAAATTCCAGTAATCCATTTCTTGTGGCCCTAACAAATGAATAAAATAATACTTTCACCAAATAATTATCATAGAAAACACATACTTCCCAGTAAGGGATTGTCAAGGAAAATGCAATTTTCAGGAACCCTCTTCTTTATTTAGTTGTTCTCATATAGCTGTCATCATGGCATCATCTTGATGGAGCCTAAATGGGCATACAGACAACCTTATATGTTGATTTAATCTAAATTTCAAATAGTAAATTTCAACATCCAAACCCAAGGCAGAAGATGTCAACTTTCATGTTATAAAGGTGTCAAAATTCATGACACATAAAACCATTAATTACAAATTACAATATGTTATAGGGTATTTATTATGTATTAAAAAAGTATACTGGCACTCATTGCTTCGCTCTTTATGGGAAGTGGAACTCATTACTTAATAACATGCACAGAGAAAAAGAGAAGGCATGTATTCCTGTTAGTTCAGCTTTTGAGCATTAAAGTATAGCAAGTTCCCGAATGTAGAAGAGTTTCTCCGTATATGCATCACAAGCAACAAATTACAATGTGAAACAAACAACAGAGAAGTTTATAATGATCAGCGATTGAAGTATAGAGACTTACAACAAGTGGATTGCCTGATGGCTTCCCTGTCTGTGGATCCCAACATTGAAGTTCTCCAGACTTGCTGCCACTAACAAGATGCTTACCATCAGGTGACCATGCGATAGATAGGACCCAATTCTTATGTCCTGAATAAAACAAGGTCCACTGTTAGTGCAAGTAATAGAACGACAAGTTATGAGAATAACTACCCTCTTAACTTATAATTTATTATTTTTATGGGAAAAAAGTTTGAAACTTATAACTCATAAAATGTAATAAACTTTAATCTAATGTGAACCGTCAAGCGAAAAAAGATTTAAAAGCAAAAAAACAAAATTGAAAGAACTTTATTCTCACTAAGTATGCAGCGCACCACAGCAAGGATATGAACTACAGTCTATGTGACAAAGCCTAACAATAAGTAATTGCATTATCAATCCCTAATCCCTACTGTAATCCAGAAAAGTGTTCTCAGATATCCAAATCATCTGTAATTCCTTTTCCATTTTTTTTATATGCAAATTTTATCCGCTGTTTCATATTACTTTTCAAAGTTTTCATAGTGTACAAACATAATGTAATGTTCAAAAGGTATAAAAACTAGGAATGTGAAATAAAACTTCGACTGTGAACCTGTACATGTGTGCAATGGCGTCTGAGTATTAAGGTCCCATAGTCGGACAGTTGTATCACCAGAACCACTAGCCAACTGTTGGCCATCAGGACTAAAAGCAACTGAGAGTACAGCTTCTGTGTGACCTATAGTGACAAAACATAGCTTTGATACAATAATAAACAAAATTATATTCTCAACGGCATAGTAGTAACCAAAATTGGCATTCTGTGAGCCAATCCAGAAAAGGTTGATAGCATAAATTACCAGCAATTGTTGCCGAGCAACGATGAACAGGACGAATTCGGAAAACAGCTTGTGGTTGATAAACTATGTTGAGTACCTTCTCCACAGAAACTGCCAAGGTTTTTCACCAGAAAAGAGTATCAAATGAAAAAGCGGCCCCAAAATCTTTCAGTTGCCGTTGTTTAAGATATACACAATCATGGCAGCTGAAATGCTGACTAAAAATTTTGCCAACATCTAACTCACTTTTCTTCTTCTCTGCATATTTTCCAAGTGACTCAAGAAGTTCCTGATCTTGTATATAGAAAGCATAAGGTAGCCTCTCCTCCTGAACGAACCCGGAACACAGACTTCATTACTTATATGAGCATGGAAAACCACAACACATGAAGCAGGATCCAAAAAAATGTCACAAATCACTTCTTGCTAAAATATACTAAATTTGGAAAAACATAGACTCATATAGGGATTCAAAGATTCAAATTTATATATAATAACGCCCACGAAAATTTTGTAAATTTCAAAAGTCAGCACCCACTATTGTCAGTTGTGTTCAACTATTCGTACCATACAAAATTATATTTTTGCGATCAAAACGTAAATTGCTACAATCCCATCAGCCCAAGAGACATGCTTCTTCAGTTTTTCGTACAAAATTTAAATTACAAATTGAAATTCTGCAACCTTAATGAGGGGAAGTACAAAAAATCAACAGCACGATGCAAAATTTGTACAGTAGTAAAAAATTATTATACATTTTTAAGCAGCTGATTGACGATTTGTTGAAGGTGTTGCGGCTCAATGTTCTGAGGAAGGTAGACGGAGCTTCCTAATGGAGTCCCATCTGGGTCCGTCAGAAGGCACAACACAGTCTTCCCCTCTGCTTCTTCCAGCTCCATAGCCATTGCTGATGAAATGTCCAAGTTGGAGAATCGTTCCTTTGTAAAAGTTGAGATTTTGGGGACTATATATAGCCATCGGTTCTGCGAGTTCAAAAATTCGGGGGGCGGGGGGGGGGGGGCGCGGTTTAGGGATTAGGGTTCGTCAGATGCATGATGCATCGGTGGTCGCGGCTTATTGGTTTCACGTCGGTGTCTTGGGTTCGACTCGTCCAACCAACAAATTAGTTGGGTTGTTCATAATTCATTGCTCCTATACTCAACAATATGAATTTTTTTTTTATTTATAAAAATGATATTGTAGAGAGGGTATTCGAACTCAAGATCTGATGTAAATTGAATCTCTTACTACAAGCCATTTTCAGGAAATTTTTTATGAGGCCCTATGTTTGTAAAGTTTTTTTTTTTTTTTTTGAGAGAAGTACGATTTTTATTGAAATAAGGAAATATGTACATCAATATGGAGGATGGGGTGCCCTATGGACTTTAATAAAACCTTGCCATGAATTTCAATCCGGATGAAAGGAAAAAGGTGTCCCGCACAATTAACAATATAACCATCCTCCAAACAGTACAATCATCACAAATTAATTAAGAAACATCCTCAGTTAAAGCGTCTTGGACTAAAATTGGTGGGTATCCACACCAAAGCATGTCAGCCACACATCCAAGTCCAGCACGCGTGAGTTTATTTGCTACCTGATTTGCATCTTAACGAACATGCAGTAACATTATATGATGAAGGGAACCTAGAAAATGTTTGATGTATCTACACCCCGACGTTCCATAGCTGCCAAAGCTATTGCAGAATCTCTTTCAAAACAAAAAGGCCTCCCATCTGGAAATAGTTCCAACACGAACAATATAGCCTTTCTAGCCAGTGGCGAAGCCACGTGAGGGTGAGGAGTGGCGACCGCCACTCCCCTCGCTGGAAAACACGCCTGGAGCAAAAGTTCAGCCCCTCCCCTCGTCGAAAACTGGATTGGTTCAACCCCTCCCTGTTCCGGTGCAATGGCTAGCTGGTGGCGCGAAAAGGACCGATTTTGATGTTTGGGGCTTCTTGGGGTGGGAATTGTGAAGAGGGTTGGATTGAATTGGCATGTTGGATTGGATTTAAAATTAGGGTTTTGATCGAGGATTGGGGTGTTAAATTGGGGGAATTGGGGGGTTTTGGGGTCAAATTTGGTGGTCCAGAGAATTTGAAGGGTTGGAGGGAGAGAACTGAATTGGCGGGCAGTGGTGATGGCGGTGGTGGTGATGTGGATTCGTGGTGGATTGGCAGTGGATGGTGGTGAGATTAATGTTTGATTCTGATCGTGTGGGTAAAGGTTTTTAGACAAATGAGGCAGAAGTTTATAGGAAACAGGACGACGCCTGCCAAAAACATATATCACACATTGATTAAATAATTAAATGTGGAGATGCATAGTGAGTTTTCATCATTAAGAGGAATTGGTGATCTTGCAAAGGAGTTGGTGAAGACCGGGAGGTATGCAAGCTATATGTTAGTCTATAAGCTTCTTACATTAGCTTGTTACCGGTTGCAACAGCTTCGGTGGAAATAGCTTTTTCTGCTATGAAGATTGTGAAAACACCATTGCGTAACAAAATGGGAGATCAATCGTTAAGTGATAGTATATTTGTTTACATTGAGAGAGATGTATTTGCTTTTATATAATGAGCCTATTATGTGACGTTTTCATGATATGAAACGTCGCCGGCAACAATTGTAATTTGTTTGTATTGTTAAATTATGGAAAACATTACTATATAAAAGGATTTGGTTGTTGCTATTCTTTTGAACCTTGCACTCTTTTAACTTCGCCCCTCCTACCGTCAATTCCTGGCTTCGCCACTATTCTAGCTGCCAAGAATTCCACCTGAAGAGGAGATGTAGCGTGATCAACAGAAGCCGAGAGCCGAGCTAAAAAATTTCCATTGTGATCCCGAATGACGACTCCAACACCACCCTTGCTCGAGTGTTTTGACCAAGCCATCGAAATTACACTTTAACCACTCCGAGGTTGGAGGACTCCATTTTTATCGGTCAGAAGACCACGATACCTTTGGTTGTTTATGAAACTACTAGAAAGTAACCATTCACTCCTCCTCTCGCAGCGCCACCTCCCTTGGTGCACTCTTAACTCATCTTCATATCAGGTCATTCCGCACCTTCCACAAGCTTCAAAAAACCATCAGCAGTAGCTCGAAGCCTGGTGAGGGGAGGGTCAAGGTCGTCTATGACACCCATACCTTCAAACTGAGTTCATGAACTTGATGCATATGTAGGTCCAGGGCTGCAAACCAAACTGCAGCTGCTAAAGGACAATCCCTGACGACATGTTCGACTGACTCCGAGTGTCCTCCACACACCAAACATTTCTCCTCATCGATGATTTTTCGTCGTTTAAGCTTTCGGCGCATGGGTAGTGCGTCCAAGCAACCCCTCCACACATATATTTTCACCTTGGTGGCACACATGCACTCCAGAGCTTCTTCCATAATACCAGGTATCCCTCATGCATACCTGAGGACTCCACTGTAATCCCCATGATTTCACAATCCTTCCTCGTTATATGATAGGCACTCCTAATTGAGAACTTGTTATTCTTTTCCCAATGCCATACAAGTTTGTCATTCACATTACAAACACTTAACAAAATACTTAGCAGAAACGCAACCTCCTCCGGACAGAAAATTTGTTTTACTAACTAATTATCCCATGACCGTTGATTCTCTATGAAAAACTGGTTCATTGTAGTCTCGTCGCTCCAACCCGCAGGTATAGGACTTATAACCTTGAAGAAATTATCTCGAGGCAACCAACCATCTTTCCATACCCTTACCGACGCCCCATCGCCGACTTGCCATCACACACCTTTGGAGATCACCTTCCTTGCTGCTGCAATGCTATGCCAACAATAAGAAGTGTTCGTAGTCACTCGGGCATCCAAAAAATCTGTATCTGGAAAGTATCGTGCCTTAAACACTCTACATGCAAGAGAATCAATCTTAGAAGTGAATCTCTAAGCTTGTTTAGCTAATAGTGCAATATCAAAGGCATATAAGTCCTTGAAGCCCAACCCGCCTTCAGATTTAGGCTTGCAAAGCGTTTGCCAGTTAGTCCAGTGAACCTTCCTCCTCCTTGCATTGCCATGCCACCAAAACCGAGCAACCAATTTATTTAAATCTTCACAAAGAGATTTTGGCAGAAGGAAACATTGCATAGAGTACACCGGCAGTGCTTGGGCAACGGTCTTAACTAGTATTTCTCGTCCCGCACTGCTTAGTAGTCCTCATCTCCATCCATTCAACTTTTTCCACACCTTTTCCTTCACATAAGCAAATGTCATTTTTTTTTTAATTTTGTATGAACACAAGTAACCCCAGATATTTGTCGTGGACCTCAACTCTATAAGTTGAATATCTTACACCAATATGCATTTAGATGGTACAAGGAGTAAAGTAGCTAAAAATGTTAAATTGTGGAGTGACAAATAAATGGGATAAATTTTGGGGGTAAAGCGATAAGTTATGTTTGATTGGGGAGATTTCTTATAGTTATTTATTTTCTCTTGTGGGCCCTAAGTTGATATGTCATGGACTCAGTATAGTCTAATAAATAAATACTTCTACTATAACATGAGTGGAACAACCAATTTTTGATAAGGAAATCTAATGAAAAATGCTTGAAAACTTTGAGTTTTAATCAAAAAGATAAAAAGATGTTGTAAGTGAATAGTACAATGAGTGACTTTTTAGAGTAAAAATGTCTTTTTTTGTTAAAGTAAATAGTACCGGGAATGTTTCGTTAAAACTCATTTTTTTTATAACTAAATATATGCTTTATGACATTTGAAAGTGGTTATATTTGGAAGAAAAACCTGCTTTTAGAGTCATTAGAGAAACACATGTCACTTGCTTATTCACAAGATTTAAACTTAAAATCTAGCATAGTAAAAATGAATATTACTAAACCAAACTGTAGCATTAATTGGAAACCCCAAACCAACCGTAAGTTACTGTAGTTAGTAAACAATGGATTTAAGCATAAAAAAGATATAATTAAATCGGTCCACCATCCCCAACACATGTTTTAGGCCCAATTTTCATATAACCGGATGAATAGAGTCGTAGTAGTTGAGGCCTATAAGTTGGGGGCTTCTTAAGGCCCACCAGGCACAAAGAATAAAAGTTCATGCAGACCTACAGGCCCATGAAGGAGTTGGGGTTGAAAGAAATTGATTTGGTTCTAATGATGTTAAATGATTGTCATAAGAGTCACAATAGGAGGCTCTCATTTCTTAAACTACAAAACTGAAACGGGTGCATTTTTATTCACTATCCTTAAGTAGTGACAATACTAACCACCTATATACCACCGTTAGATGTGAATTTTGAGATTTGTGTCTATCCACTATAGATCTCAAAATTTAAACTCATATGTCGGTTATAAATAGGGATGAACATCACTATCACTTGAGAGTGGTGAGCAAAAATATTTCCACACTGAAACTTTAGAGACATATATATGTGTGTGTGTGTGTGTATTATGCAGACATGAGTGTGTTAACTCTTTGCACTCAAGTTCGAATCCTTCTTCCTTAACATGTTTATTTACAAGGAATATAAATTGATTTCATTTTGTTTCTTGAGTTCCATACATATATAAAAACATAGGAATGAGAATCATTTCACTTCTAAACTGTCACATGCGTTTAATTACTAACAACTAAGGAATCACAAAGTTGTTAACTTCCTAAAATCCATGATCAAATAACTAAATAAGAAATACATGAAATGTGATAAATGAGGGGAAAGGAATAATCCACTTAATTCCAAGGTTTTGGCTAAAACAACGTGCACCCTTTTTCCGACCAATTATACCGTGTTTATTATTTGCTGATACATGTATATATCAGAAGACAAATCACCATGTTTTATTTAGTTTCGTACAAGACACACGCAGGTGATTGTCAAATAAGAAAGAGTTTCATGAAATACTAAAGTTCGGAACATCAAATATCGCAATCCATTAAATTCAACATAAAGGAACTCGCTAAGGTTTTTCTGCGATTTTTTCATGAATCCATTTCATAGTTAAGTAGTGTACCCTATACAAGTGATATTGCAACCAGCAGATTAGTTGAGTTGTTCATAATTCATTGCTCTTATATACAAAATAGAGACTGGAGAATATGGATTTTTTATTTTTATTTCATAAAAGTGATATTGTAGAGAGGGTATTCGAACTTATGATATCAAATGTAAATTGGATCTCTTAACCAACTAAGCTACAAACCATAAGACCCTATGTTTGTAAAGTTGAATCTCTTACACCAATATGCATTTAGATGGTACAAGGAGTAAAGTAGCTCAAAACTTTAAATTACAGGGTGGCAAATAAACAGGATAAATCTTGGGGGTAAAGCAATAAGTTATGTTCGATTTGGTGGCGGTGGTTCTTATAGTTATTTATTTTCTCTTTTGGACCCTAAGTTGATGTGTCATGGATATATAGTCTAATAAATAAGTACTCATATTATAACATGAGTGGCACAACAAAAAGTGTTTTTTGGTAACTTTTTTTTCAAACAATAAATTTGTTAGATTAGATGTGCTTTATGACAATTGGAAGTAGTTATATTTGAAAGAAAAACCTGCTTTTAGAATCATTAGAGAAATAGATGTCACGTGTTTATTCATTAGATTTGAATCTGAAATTTATTACTTACAAGTAAAAATGAATACCCCTAAACCACTTCTAAACTCTCACATGTGTTTAATTACGAACAAATAAGGAATCAAAGAGGTGTTAACTTCCTAAATCCATGATCAAATAACTAATAAGATATACATGAATTATGATTAATGAGAGGAAAGGAATAATCCACTTAATTCCAAGCTTTTGGCCAAAACGACGTCCTCCCGATTTCCAAATTCCAAGCTTTTGGCTAAATCGACGTCCACCCTATTTCCAAGCTTTTAGGCACGACAGAATTATCATGGGTCAATGTTTCTTTTAGTCTCGAAAACAGTCTAAGTTTGACTGGACTTTCAACAACCAATTATACCATGTTTATTATTTGCTGCTATTCGTACGTATCAGTACACAAATCACCATGTCTTATTTAGAGTCGTGCAAGACCCACACAGGTGGTTGTCAAATAAGAAGGAGCTTCGTGAAATACTAAAGTTCGAAACATCAAATATCGCAATCCATTAATTTCAACAAAAAGGAACTCGCTAAGTTTTTCCATGGTGTTTTTGAAGCACTGTAAAAAAATTGTTGTGTTATTTTGAAACACCCTGTTATGAATATAATGGATGAAGTTTTCCAGTGCTATTATTTTATCAGAAAATGCCATGAGTAAACATGATTTTGAGACTTGTTATAGGTTCGATCCTCCTTGAACCTTGTCGGCCGATTCTCCAATTTGTGGTTCTTCGTGAGACTTCAAAATAGAGGTCCTCTAATTCTCGACACCTCTAAGATCTTGAGGTTGTGGTGATTTGAGAGAGTTTGATGAGAGGCTGGTACAAAGTTTCTCACTCTAATGGAGAGACTTAAGGGTATATGCTTTGATAGGACAAAACTCATCTCCATTCGAAATCTAGGCTTCAAATCAACGCAGCCAACCACGTCAAAACATGGCCAATGGACCATCGGGCTACCCAAGCTTGGCCTAATACCCAGCCCGTTTGTTGGGGTCCAACAAATGCAGCTGCAGTCTGTTTTTAGATACAATGGTTGGTTTGAATCTTCAATGGCTAGTTGACGTCAACTAGCCATTATATATATATATATATATATATATATATATATATATATATATATTAGGCGGATTTTTTTTTTTTGCTTAAAAAATTCAAAAGAATTCTAATTTTTCCTATAAATACCTATCTCATTTTTACACCATTTCTCACATCCTCTTCACCCTAACATATTAGCTTACCTCATTTTAATCCAATTTTTCACATTCTATTAGCCTTAAACACTCTTTTCATACACACACCTCTCTTACCTCTTACAATAATCTAAATTTACATTTTTCATTTTTTTTTAAATGGCAACATCTTGAGATTACATAAAGATACAAAATTTGGAGAGCACTTAAAAACCATATCTAGATAACCTTATTTTAATATGGTAGTTTAATTAAATTAATTAGTATATTTACAGAATAAACTTAAAACTAATCAATTATTGAAGGGGTTATGTTTAGCCTATTCGGTTGAAGATAGTATATGAATATGGTTTGACATTGTTCATTGAAAAATTTCTTACAAGGCTATAATTATAGTAATTTCTTATAGACCATAATTTTGGGACAGAGTTATGTTTAATCCATTCAGTTAAAAATGACCTAAGATAGGGGACGACAAGAAAAAGAGGAAATAGATGGTGACTTTCTAACAATCTCGCTAAGTGAATGGTTATATTCAACTCATGAAAACCATTTATTTTTCTTTTTTCTTTTTCTCTCTCTTTTCTCTCTAGGATTCTCAAGTGGCTTTGGCTTCTAGGTTTTCTCTAAAATTGGTGAGAAAACCAAACGAACTCCAACCTTTTTCAAGAGAGGAGGATGAAGTACTTCAATAGACAAAAGACTGTCTATTAAAAAGACCAACTCCTCTCCCATTTGGAGAGAACTGGCCATACAGTCATTGGGCTCATTTTTGGGCCTTGTGACTTATTTTGTGACATCCCACATCGCCTAGGGGAGTGATCCTTAAATGTATATTCTCATCCCTACCTAGCACGAGGCCTTTTGGGAGCTCACTGGTTTCGGGTTCCGTAGGAACTCCGAAGTTAAGCGAGAAGGAGGCTAGAGCACTCCCAGGATGGGTGACCCACTGGGAAGTTGCTCGTGAGTTCCCAGAAACAAAACCGTGATGGCGTAGTCGGAGCCCACAGCGGACAATATCGTGTTACGGAAGTGGAGCGGGACCAGAAGGTGGCTGCACCCGGGCCGGGATGTGACAATTGGTATCAGAACCTAACCCTGGTCGCGTGTGTGCCAACGGGGACGTCGGGCCCTTAAGGGGGGTGGATTGTGACATCCCACATCGCCTAGGGGAGTGATCCTTAAATGTATATTCTCATCCCTACCTAGCACGAGGCCTTTTGGGAGCTCATTGGCTTCGGGTTCCGTAAGAACTCTGAAGTTAAGCGAGAATGGGGCTAGAGCACTCCCAGGATGGGTGACCCACTGGGAAGTTGCTCGTGAGTTCCCAGAAACAAAACCGTGAGGGCGTAGTCATAGCCCAAAGCGGACAATATCGTGTTACGGAAGGGGAGCAGGCTCGGAAGGTGGCTGCGCCCGGGCCGTGATGTGACATATTTGACCCGAATGGTGAAAAGTGATAAAGTGGAGCTTACTTTGTGATGTATTTTAACGATGTACTTTATTTATCTTTTAATAGTTTTAGATTTATCTAATTTTTTACAAGGATAGTCAATGAATGAAGTACTAAAATATAAACGATTTGTATTGTAGCAATACATTACAAAGTGACCCAACAAAATAAGTATCAAAATGTGTCAAAATTGTGTTCCCCAAATTCTAAAATCATATACATACATACATACATATATATATATATATATATAGGGCACGTTTGTTTGACAGGATTAACAAGGCTTGGACTGGACTGGATTATAGTCCTTTGTTTGGTGTGCATCCGGATTAGCTTTAATGAGCTTAACCCGGACTCGCTTGGATTAAGGGGGTCCTTAGGGGTGCTTAACGAGCAACCCCAAATCTGGGCGGACTCGTAAGCCAGAAGAAACCGAGAGATTTGTTGCAGTTCTTCCCTTCGTCCTCATCTCTGTCTTCCCTTCTTCCTCATCTCTGCGTCTTCCCTCAACGTCGTCCTTGCCGTGCTCCCTCAGCGTCGTCCTCCTCACCCTCATCTCTGCGTCGTCCGATCTCTGCATCTGCTCGCCCTCATCTGCCTCCAGTTGTCTGGTAAACTTCGATTCTTCTATTAATTTCATCTATTTGTGTTGCAGATGGTAATTTTACTGAGCTTTATTTGATTTTGTTGTTTTGGGTTTGAGAAATTTTCAAAAATTGTTATCTGCATTTGAACAAATTAGGGTTTTGATATTTAGGTGAAATTGAGATTAGAATTTGGGGTTTTCATAAGATGACATGGAACTTGGGAATTTAGGATGTCAAAGTTGTCAAACTTGGAAGTCCTACCCACATGTAGTTTTCGATTTTTAAAATTTGGGGTTTCAACAATGTGTGTGTGTGTGTGTGTGTGTGTGTGTGTGTGTGTGTGTGTGTGTGTTTGTGTACTCTGTGTCTGTGTGTGTGTCTTTGTGTGTGTGTGTGTGTAATTTCTATGTGTGTGTGTGTGTGTTTGTGTGTAGGGGGTGGGGTGGGAACCCAATGAATTCCCTCATGTGTGTGTGTGTGCGCGTGTGTGTGTTTGTGTATTCTGTGTGTGTGTGTGTGTGTAATTTCTCTGTGTGTGTGTGTGTGTGTTTGTGTATTGTGTATGTGTAATTTCTCTATGTGTGTGTGTGTTTGTGTACTCTGTGTGTGTGTGTGTGTTTGTGTACTCTGTGTGTGTGTGTAATTTCTCTGTGTGTGTGTGTGTGTGTGTGTGTGTGTGTGTGTTTGTGTACTCTGTGTGTGTGTGTGTGTTTCTGTATTGTGTGTGTGTGTTTGTGTACTTTGTGTGTGTGTGTGTGTAATTTCTGTGTGTGTGTGTGTCTGTTTGTGTACTCTGTGTGTGTGTGTGTGTAAATTCTCTGTGTGTATGTGTGTGTTTGTGTACTCTGTGTGGGTGTGTTTGTGTATTGTGTGTGTGTGTGTGTGTCTGTTTGTGTACTCTGTGTGTGTGTGTGTGTAAATTCTGTGCTTGTGTGTGTGTTTGTGTACTCTGTGTGTGTGTGTTTCTGTATTATGTGTGTGTGTGTGTCTGTTTGTGTACTCTGTGTGTGTGTGTGTGTGTAAATTCTGTGCTTGTGTGTGTGTTTGTGTAATCTGTGTGTGTGTGTGTGTGTTTGTGTATTATGTGTGTGTGTGTAATTTCTGTGTGTGTGTGTTTATAATTTCTGTGTGTGTGTGTGTCTGTTTGTGTACTCTGTGTGTGTGTGTGTGTGTGTAAATTCTGTGTGTGTGTGTTTGTGTACTCTCTGTGTGTGTGTAAATTCTGTGTGTGTGTTTGTGTATTGTGTGTATGTGTGTTTATAATTTCTGTGTGTGTGTGTGTGTGTCTGTTTGTGTACTCTGTGTGTGTGTGTGTAAATTCTGTGTTTGTGTACTCTGTGTGTGTGTATGTGTAAATTTTGTGTGTGTGTTTGTGTATTATGTGTGTGTGTGTTTATAATTTCTATGTGTGTGTGCGTCTGTTTGTGTACTCTGTGTGTGTGTGTGTGTGTGTGTAAATTCTGTGTGTGTGTGTGTAAATTCTGTGTGTGTGTTTGTGTATTGTGTGTGTGTGTGTGTGTTTATAATTTCTGTGTGTGTGTGTGTCTGTTTGTGTACTCTGTGTGTGTGTGTGTGTGTGTGTAAATTTTGTGTGTGTGTGTGTGTTTGTGTACTCTGTGTGTGTGTGTGTGTGTGTAAATTCTGTGTGTGTGTTTGTGTATTGTGTGTGTGTGTTTATAATTTCTTTGTGTGTGTGTGTCTGTTTGTGTACTCTGTGTGTGTGTGTGTGTGTAAATTATGTGTGTGTGTGTGTGTGTTTGTGTACTGTGTGTGTGTGTGTGTGTTTATAATTTCTGTGTGTGTGTGTGTGTCTGTTTGTGTACTGTGTGTGTGTGTGTGTGTGTGTTTGTGTACTCTGTGTGTGTGTGTGTGTGTAAATTATGTGCGTGTGTTTGTGTGTGTGTGTGTTTATAATTTCTTTGTGTGTGTGTGTCTGTTTGTGTACTCTGTGTGTGTGTGTGTGTGTAAATTCTGTGTGTGTGTGTGTTTGTGTACTGTGTGTGTAAATTCTGTGTGTGTGTTTGTGTATTGTGTGTGTGTGTGTTTATAATTTCTTTGTGTGTGTGTGTCTACTTGTGTACTGTGTGTGTGTGTGTGTGTAAATTTTGTGTGTGTGTGTGTGTGTTTGTGTACTCTCTGTGTGTGTATGTTTGTGTATGTTTGTGTGTGTGTTTGTGTACTCTGTGTGTGTGTATGTTTGTGTATTGTGTGTGTGTGTTTGTGTACTCTGTGTGTGTGTGTTTGTGTATTGTGTGTGTGTGTGTTTGTGTATTGTGTGTGTGTGTGTTTGTGTTGTGTGTGTGTGTGTAATTTCTGTGTGTGTGTGTGTGTTTGTGTGTACTCATTACCGTGTGGGGGGGGTGGTGGGTGGGTGGGGGGGGAACCCAATCAATTCCCCCGTGTGTGTGTGTGTGTGTGTTTGTGCACTCTCTGTGTGTATTCTGCACATTTGGTTAAACAGAGGTTTACGGTTGCCTACTTTATAACCATGATTACAATGTGAATGTTTTGTACCGTGTGGGGTTGATGCTGAACTGCAATGTTCTGTGGTTGTTGGTTGCAGAGAAGAGGAGCATAAACGGAAGGATAAGGCTAAGGCTACTGCATTACAGGTGTCCTTTAACTTCCCTCTTGACATGCAATGCCTAGCAATGACAGCAATCCTCATGATAGTCTGTTCTCTACATAGTTGGCATTGACTAGTCTTGTTAGACACACGTTTACAGTTGTTTAATAAGCATTTTGTATTTAGAGTTTAGTTTTAATTTTTATGTTAATAGAGGAAGAATATATGGGATAAATAATAGATGTATAAGAGTAGACCATTTTGAATATGAATTTTATTGTTGGACAAAACTTTTTTTTTTTTTTCAACATCAGCCGTATATTTGTTGGCTCGGGCTCGGATTGACAAAAACTTTTTTTTTTTTTTTTAACATCAGCCGTATATTTTTTTGGCTCGGGCTCAGATTGACAAAAACTTTTTGCTCGGGCTCGGATTGACAAAAACTTTTTTTTTTTTTCAACATCAGCCGTATATTTGTTGGCTCGGATTGTGACTTGGCTGGTTATTTTTTGGGCAGTTAATGCAGTTACTTGTTTCATAATTCTTTGTATACCGTTTATTTTGATCTAGTTCATTTCGTATCATAATCACTTCATTTCCATAACCCTTAATAACAGTAAATATTACATATATAATGTCCTTATTATTTTTTTCCTTTTTTTGGTTTGGATAGATATGGATCGAAGGAAGCTTTTGTTGATGTTATTGTTAGAGATGTCTCATTTAGAGACAATTTGCATTTGTACGATTCTTGTGTTGCTGATGCTAAGGGCCAAACCGAGACATGTTGAACGACGCACTTTGACTAACCGTTCACTTGTTAGACGAGAGATTAGTTTGTGTTATCTAAATGGTATAATAGGGAATACTGATATTGAATGTGTCAACGAATTGAGAATGGATAGAAGGACTTTTGACATATTATGTGACTTACTTCGTCAAGATGGGAAGGTAAAAACGGATGGTTTGGTGTCTGTAGAGGAGCAGGTGTGTATGACTTTACAAATACTAGCACATCATACTAAGAATCGTAGTGTTGGTGGTAGATTTTATAGGTCGGGATAGACTATAAGTAGGTATTTCAATAGCGTATTGCAAGGAATTTTGCGATTACAAGGTATCCTACTAAAAGTCCCTCAGCTTGTGCCTATTGATTCTACAGATCCTAGGTGGCGATGTTTTAAGGTATGATGATAATTTTTTTTCATTTTCCCTAAGCTTTAACTCTTCATTCCCTTTGTATAAATTAACAAAAGCTTATATTTTTTTTTTTTTTTTAGAATTGCTTGGGAGCATTAGATGGAACACACATTGATGTCCATGTACCTGAAATTGACAAACCAAGATACCGAACAAGAAAGGGTCAAGTCGCAACTAATGTGTTAGGTGTGTGTTCAGGAGATATGCAGTTCATATATGTGTTTCCGGGGTGGGAGGGTTCCGCATCAGACTCTAGAGTGCTACATGATGCAATTACTAGGCCTAATGGTTTTAAGGTACCATCGGGTAAGACTATTAGTTAGTCTCAACTTTGTAAGTTAGGTCTAGTTTTGTTTGTCAACTACAAAACACTAATAAGGTCTGCTTATTTTTATTAGGTTATTATTACCTTGTAGATGGTGGTTATACAAATGGTGAAGGATTCCTTGCACCCTATAGAGGAATACCTTATCATTTATCTGAATGGGAGGGACGAACACCTTCTAATAAGGAAGTATATTTTAACATGAAGCATTCTAAGGTAAGGAATGTAATTGAACGCTGTTTTGGCTTGCTAAAAGGAAGGTGGTCGATACTAAGGAGTCCATCTTTCTATTCGATAAGGACACAAGGTCGAATAATTACCGCTTGTTGCCTACTACATAATCTTATTCGGCAACAGATGTCTGTAGATCCAATGGAAAATTTGCCAATAATAGAAGATGGACGAAATACAGAAGAAGGTGAATATGTTGGTAGTGTTGAAACATCTGACCAATGGACTGCAAAGAAGAATGTCATGGCTGAGGAAATGTATAATGAGTGGAGAGCAATTAGGAACCAGCAACCGAACTAGCTATATGTGTTAATGATAACATTTTATTTTAGTATTCCTTTTTATCATGCATTTGTTGGATATTAGCAAAATGATTAGATAGCTCATCAGTGAATGTTAAAACTTTTTTATTGATTGGATGGTATGCAAATTAATTGGATATTATGCAAATTGATTGGATATTATGCAAATTGATTATTTGTATTGTATTTTAGGACATTCAAATATTTTTTGTTTAGGTATGGATAAGGACAATATTTTGAATGCTACTCAAGAGCCAAAAGGAAGAAGGCGTAAATGGGAAGCATTTGAGGAAGAAGTATTACTATCCGTTCTTGAGGATTTTGTTGCTCGGAAGCAACGGTGTGACACCGGTGCTTTCAAACAAGGTACTTTGATTGAAATAGCTAAAGCTGTCAATGTTTTATGTCCTCATTCCAATATAAAGGCAAATCCACATATTGAGTCAAAGTTGAAGAAATGGAAAAAAACATATAGTATGGTCGTTGACATGATAAACACAAGTGGATTTGCATGGAATGATGTCAAAAAGTGCATTGAAGTTGACAGTGACGACGCATGGCAAACATATGTGCAGGTTCATATCCTATTTTATTTATACATTAGTTATATTCTTGCTGCTATATTTGTTACGCATGCTAAATTTTAGTTTTGCTATGTTGATATAATCTTAGAAAAATAAAGAAGCCGATGGATGGAGAAGCAAACCTTTTCCACTCTTTGATAAATTTGCATATATATTTGGAAAAGATCGGGCTACGGGTAATGTAGCCGAAACCCCTGCTGAAATGGTGGAGGAACAAAGTCATCATCAAGTTGGTGCAAGTGATATTGGAGGTGAAAATTTTGTTTCTTCAATGAACCAACAAAGCCAACAAAGCACCACATCTGAAAATAGCCAACGAAAGAGGAAAAGAGGTGTGGGAAGTTCAAGTGATGGAACCGAGGCAATTATCAGTGGACTGAAAGAATTTTATGTTGAAAGTGGGAAGAGGATGCAAATGGTAACTGAAGCTTTAGTTCAAGGTACTGCAGATCATAATGACATAGCTAACGAACTTGAAGAAATGGGTCTTTCTCCTATGGATCAAATTGATGCATTGTCTCTTATTTTGGATAAACCAAAAAATGTGGGAGTGTTCAGGGCAATCAAACCGGAACTCAAGAAAGTGTTCGTCCAAAGGCTTTTAAGAGACAACGCAAGCGGATGAGTATATTATATGGTGCCTTTTGATATGGATGTATTTTATTAATCGTACAATCTTATGTTATGGCTTATAACTTAGCTTTGCACTATAAAGTATTTTGCCTAATGTTAACTAGGATTTTGTAAATTATGGAGATCTACTTTGGAATGCTATACTGTAGTTCACTGGCATTTTGTAAAATATCCTGGATGAAAGTTTAGTGAATGATGTTTTAAGAGTCAATCAATAGCAAAGATTGACTTGTCACAAGTATCTTCTTATGCACTTGTATTTGTTGAAGTTGCATGTATTGGGCACTATTCTTTTTCTTCTTTTGGGTGATAGAGTTTAAACCAAGCTACATTTCCAAATTAAACTCAACTATTTATAAATAGTATGCCCCAACTATAATATGTCCCAATTCTATTAGCAAGTAATAGAAACAAAACAATTGTCCTCTTTTTTTAAGATTCATAATATACATGGCAAAAATATGCTCCAATTAACTCATATCATGAGATTTGTAGCATTACTCTATTACACAATGGCAAAAATTTGTAGTCCTACTCTAAGCAAACACAAATCTGGTGAACAGTACTGTTTTTATTATCCTGCTTCTTAGTCCGACACTACACCAAACGCTTCACTAAGTTAGTCCAGCTTAGTCCAGTCTAAGCCAGTCCAGCTTAGTCCCTGCAACTAGTCCAGTCCGAGACAGTCCGGCGCAACAAACGCACCCATATGGTATTACCTTTAACTTTCTTTGCATAGGCACCGCAAAATAAAGTAATATTCAACTTTGAAAACTCAACGGAATGGATCATCTCAATCAAAGAAGCGGGGAAATTCTGTTTTCACAAATTACTGCTGAAACCATTGTAACTCTCATCTTTATAATTGTTTTGGAAATTCACTCTTATGAAAAACAATTTATGACATCAATCAAGAAGGAATGCTTGAACTCTTACGCTTCGTTTGTTATAGAGAATCATGCATAGAAAGGATAACTCATTATATATTCCAGCCATATTGTAGGAAAAAATGGATGACACATTTTAAATAGGGGAGTGCTATTTAAATAAAGGCTTCTTTTACATTCCACACATCCTTGTTAATTTCTGTCTATTAATCTTTTATCAAATAATTTGATTTGATGGCCGAAAATTAAAAGAGGTATGTTAGAAATAAAAATGAATGTGTAGAAAGCATCACTCTTTAAATATGGAATTTAGTCATGTATTTCTTTGATGGTTTTGTCATATGAGTTATCCCATCCAAATTAATCCGTTCATACAAACAACTCAACCTTATAACAGTATTAATAGGTCACCATCACCGTCATCGTCACCGTCAACTTCAACCTTAATTCAATGAATGAACAAAAATTGTCTTTTCAAGCTTAATACAATGTATGAACAAAAATTGTCCTTTTTTTAGAGAAAGTACAATATTCATTGAAAAGAGGAAAATGTACAAAACAAAAATTGTGTTGACACATAATTTTTTTACAAATCAACTTAATTAATGTTGCACAAATTATTAGCTGAATAAGCTGATTTAAGCAAGGAATTAACCATTCTAACAAAACGAATTATGACTCAACAGAATTGTTGAACAGTCTAACTAGAACTATTCTAACTTTCTTTCTTTTTTTAGTTCAATATTCTAACTTTCCTAAGCTTATCAAATTCGGAAAGAATAATATTGTTCAAGTGGAGAAGTTGTTTCCCACCAACAAAGTTCCTGAAAATTCTCATCCAAATTCCAAACTAAATACAACTATTACACTTTTTTTGGAAAGTTGAACAATGGTGGAAAGTCCCACACGAGTTTCTTTCTTGGAAAGTCTCACGCATGTGTAAAAACTCAACACCTTATCTATTAGGATATTGGATCACAGACAAACTAATTTCTACCAGACTACATGAACTTGAATATTCAAGGGTCAACTAAATTAAGGAAAATTAAAGAGATGACCTTGTGAAAGAACAGACCCTGAAAATATTCTCAGGTCATGATAGTATTAGTACTTAATTGGAATAAAACTATATTACTACTCGGACCATCTAAGTATCTTGTGATTCTTTTCCCGTGATTCTTTTCCCAAGTGGCATAAACTAGCTTTTGTTTTAAAAACAATTTAGCTAGGCAGAGTAACATGTCTAGATCGTAAACTGTCATAACTAATTGGTTATAGTATTAGATGCTATGATCGAACTTTTGGTTAGTGAGTTCAATACCTATTTGGTTGGTCTCATTCCATCGCCATGACTTTTACTGTGAATTAAAAAAATTATACAGTTACAGTCTTACAGATACAATTTTATACCCTTACAAAATTGATGTTAAAAAAAAAGTTACATTTTAGAGGCGCCAATTAATTTCATTGAAATTTCGGGTTGTATTTTGCCGGTTGATTGCGCTTCTATAATGTCATGATTCCACACTCCAGTGAGAACCGACCTAACCCAGATCGACTGTGCTGTTTCTTTTTTCTTGTTTATTACTCCTCTTAACAACCTTATTTAATCATCTTGATAATCGAATTATATGTTTCACCCAAGACATATGGAAGGAACTGAATCCAAGTCAAGGTCAACGAGTCTTTATAAATGCAAGTCAATCTGTCTGTAACTGGGGACTTCTTTCAACAACCAAGCGCATGTCCTGTTTAGGTTAAATCTCCATGTGTTTCTCTGATCAGCTTCGTACGTGATAACCGGCAATTGTACTGTTGCTTTCCCGCATTTTTGGCCATTTTATTTTTATAACAAGTGCTGTTGGTTTTCTTTTTTTTTTTTTTTTTTTGTTCTTCAGCTGATGGTTGTTGTAGTCCTTTTTTAATATATACTAGCATTTGTCTATACATTTTGTGTGTATGAACACATTTTTTTAGAAAATGAGAAGGAGAGAGGGAGGGAGAGAGAGAGAGAGAGCGTGGGGGGTGGAGAGTGAGAGGTTTTTGTTTTTGGTTTTTTTTTTTAAAAAATAAATAAATATTAGAGATATTTTAACATCACATGTATGTGAGGCTTCAATAAAAAAAAGTAAAATTTGGACCTGTGAAATTATATTATTGCCCATCATTTTTTTGTGTGAAAGAAGACTAAGTTGTATTTTCACCAGCTTTTGGTTGACAAAGAGGGTTTCATTAATTAATAGAGATAATAGAGGGGAATTGTTATTAGCACTTCAAAAATCTCATTCTACACTCCAAACTTTCTATATTATGAAAGAAAAATACACTTGTCAGGAGTGTAAAATGAGATTTTTGGAGTGCCAATAACACTTATCTAATAGAGATATATATATGTATGTGTGTGTATATATATATATATTTTTTTTTTTAATGTGAAAAATAAGATTGCAAATAAATTCAAGGCGATCCATTGAAAGAGATTCCTTGAATTGAGTCTTTAATTAATGCGTTACACGTTCATATATATAAGATTGGTATACTCTTTATAAATTACGTAAAGTGTGTTCCGACTTCCCACGTGAAAGTTCAATTTTTTGTTTTTCGAAAAATGTTTGCTTTCAGTTATAATATATGAATGCTAACATTAAAGAAGAGAAAGAAAAAAAGATAATTATTAATTTGGTGATATTTCCTATTACTAATGCTAGAGTAAGCATCATGTTCCCAATCATTCTCCCCTCGATCTGAAGGGAAAATGTAATTTTTTTTTTAATGTGGTCGCTCTTTCGATTTGACGAGAAGAGTTTGCATGATTTTGTTTGCTTTCTCGCTCTGTCGAGGAGATCGAGCCATTGTGGCATCTTTGACTTACGGCTCAAACTAAGATCTTTGAGCAAAAACTGTTGATCAACTGTGTTCCAATCATTCTCCCCTCGATCTGAAGGAAAAATGTAAAAATAAGAATAAAAAATAAAAAATTCTAATGCGGTCAATCTTTCGATTTGATGAGAAGATTCATTGTGGTTGTATTTGATGTCGCTCTGTCGAGGATATCAAGCCACTATAACATCTATAGCTTATGACTCAAATTGAGATCCTTGAAAGCAAAAACTGTTGTTCAAAGTTGAGGTGTTGATTTTTTGTGTTAACATGAGAAATGACCAGCTATTAGGAGGAAGCTTGATATTTATTGAAGGTGACTCATAATAGTATTTTTTTTTATAATTGTAAGACCATCAGAAGCTTGAGATTTACGGTAGTTTTACAACTTACTGTTTAGTATCAATAAACGATAGCTCAACATTGATTAGTTAGTGAGGCTGCCATGTCATATTAAAGTTGTTAAGTTGTTAAAAAGATTAGTTAGTCTGTTAGAAGTGTAAGAATGAAGCTTTAAGCTAGATACATGTGTGTATAAAAGCTCTGTAATTGTAAGGTTCAATTCATTAAGTATGAAATACAATTCATATAGTTTAATCTTTATCTTTCTCTAAATTGTTTCTCTCTCTAGTTCTTCATTTTCCTCCATCCTTTATTGTTCTTTGATTATTTCTCAATGTAGTTAATACTTACAAGGTTTATACCTCGTGAGTGTTTTCGTTTTTGTTTTTAGATGTGGATCGTCTATATATTGCTGAGGAATTGTATTGTATTTTTTACGACCACTTGATTAGATTTGCCATGCTTGTTCTGTGTATGTTCTTGACTGTTCTTAATAAATTGTTATTTAATTTTTATTTTCAAAACAATCTACATATATAAATCATTTCTTTTTTTCTTTCTTACAAATACAAAACTTTGCTTGGTTGAATGATATGGAGACATATATTAATATTTATTAGGAAAATACTTGTGTCCACTTACATGTCTACTCGCCTATAATTAACGTATTTTCGCCGAAATAATTTTATAACCGAAACAATTTATTCTCTTTATTTTCACCTATAAATTATCTCTACAAAACTCATTCAATTTGGAAACCATAATTAGCCGCCTATATGTGTTGAATAAATTGACAGTTCGAATTATAAGCAGCGTTCGTATGACAAACTGCTAATTTATCTAAGGGTGAACTGCCAATTTAGTCTCTGAATTATCACCTTAGTGAAAATTAGGTCCCTAAACCTTTTTTTTTCTTCAGAAAAATCACTCCTTGAATTAAAAATTTGCCAATTACTTCCCTAATATTATATTCGAAGCTACTATATTCGATTTTTCTCAATTTAAGTCACGTTACTTGCATGTGATACACATTGGAAGGTAGATTGGTAATTTTACATAAAGAAATAGTGTATGGAGTTAACTTTGGAGGGTAAATTAGACGTTAGATTCGCAACCTATATGAAATGTTAAGGGCTTATATGCGAGAAAAGAACAGTTTACACTCTAAAGTGTGTCAAGTGACTAAGTTGACAAAAAATTGGATAAAATAGCTTTGAATATAATAGTAGGGATGAAATTAGCAATTTTTAATGAATTTAGGGACTTATTTTACCGAAAAAATAATTCAAGGACCTAATTTTCACTGAGGTGATAGTTCATGAACTAAATCGCACTTCGCCCTTTATCTAATGCATATAGCTTATATATGGTCTCTCAACTGAATGACTTTTTATAGAGATGATCATTAGATGATAAAATAATAATTAGAACACATTAGGAGATGATGTTTATATAATAGTCTCCATACTATATGTGTTGAATAAATCAACCTTTTTAATAAGGGAACTTTAACGAAAAGCTTCCGGTACTATTCACTTTAACGAAAAACCACATTTTTACACTAAAAAGTCAATCATGGTACTATTCATTTTACCCTTTATTTTGTCCTTATCGTTAAAACTCAAAGTTTTTAAGCCATTTTCATTAGTTTTCATTTTTAATAATAAGTAGTGTTTTCATGATGAATTGTCAATTTATTTGATCCATATTGCTTATATAAAAGTCTCCAAATTGAATGAATTTTTATAGAGGTGATCTTTATATAATAGTCTCCAAACTGAATGGCTTTGTATTTTTTAAAATACGTATTTAAAAAAAAATAGTTAATATGATTTTGCAGAGTAAAAATCTGTTAATCACAAATTGATAGACAAGTGTGTTCACCCATAAGGCGTACACAAGTATTGTCCATAATGTTACTACCATTTTGAATGACTAGAAGTATCGTCCATAATGTTATTACTATTTTGAATGACTACGTCCGTAATGTTCACTTTATGCAAGAAATTAATTTCAAAAGGGGCTTTGTGCTTGGTTGGTTACTTTCTAGAGAATTGGATGGGATTTCACGCATCCCACTATCGACAACACACAAGAGTGCCAAGCTTACAAAAGTTGCTTCATGGATTATTTGGGATCTTGAAATCACTCAAACGTGGTTGACTGGGATGGCTGCTCTTTGATCTGTTTTGTGATGTTACTCAAGCACTCAAACGTGATTGACTGGGATGGCTGCTCCTTTAACTGTTTTGTGATGTTAATAGGAGCCATCATGGTTGCTGGATGGCTGCTCTTCGATCTGTTTTGTGATGTTACCAAAGTAACTAAACCACTCGAACTTGATTGACTGGGATGGTGCTCTTTTATCTGTTTTGTGATGTTAATAAGAGCCATCATGGTCTTTCAAATGCGTGTTATTTCTTAATAAGGATAACGGTAATGCTAAGGAAATCAAATAGGAAATAAGCATGTTAAAATATATGTTAAAATTACATGTAGGTGAGACTTAATAAAAAAAGCAAAATTTGATTTTGTGAAGTTACATTATTGTCCATAATTTTTTTTGTGATAAAAGACTAAATAGTCTTTTCACATTCTTTTAATTGACAAATTTTTTTTGTTAATATTTAGTTTAGATTAAAAATAGGCAACATCCTAATATGCATCACAGCACCATGTACAAATCATGATCAGCACGTTTGTTTTCCGTTAAGGCAAGAGCAGGTACTTTTTTTATTTTTTATAAAAGACTGTTTAGAGTATGAATTCTATGTCAAGGAGGGAATAGTCTTTAGGGTGTGCTATCTACAATCTTTTTTTTATTTTTCACACATCTCATATTAACTTTTGTCATTTGATTTTCTTTAATTCAGTCGATCCAACAACCGCAAAATAAGAGAATGTGTATGAAATAAGAAAAAGTATATGAATAGCGCATTCCTATACCTTATATACTTATTAGGAGTTTGCTACAGTTTTTAACCTCAACTTTCTTCCAAGACTATTCCCATTTCAAACAAAGCCCAGAGACCAAGAGCAAGATACAAAAGATGAGATTGGAAAAGAAGAATCAACCCTCATGCAAAGGTTGGTGTACACGGTCAGTGCTACCCTGGCTAAACCGATAAGGAATAAAAATGTAAGAAGGATTACAAAAGATAAACCAATAAAAATGATAACAGAATTCAAGAAAATTTCTCATCTTTCCAATTTTACTTTTTAAGAAACCTCAACGGTGGTTTAATTACAAGGTAAATTTTGTGGTTAAAGAATAAAAATTACATTTAGTCAATGCGATATATACCCGATTCCTCATGAAATTGTAAAAATAATAAATAAAAGAAACGACTAAGGGATATCGAGCCTAACCCCTCCCAGACAAAACCTAAAAGATATGAACTGCAAAGCATACACTGCAAAACAATAAAAGCAAATGATTCTGGAGAAAATGAAAATTACGCATCTCATGGGAGGAGAGACAAATTTGTAGAACAGGATGCTAAAAAAATCTGACTGCAAAAATGAACGAATCCGTAAGGGCATGAATCATGCCAAACAATTGTTAGTGGAAATTAAATTAGGATGGAGTGTTTTTAACTTTTCATCTTATGCAACTTTTGTAACTCATCTTTGTTAATTTGTGTTTTTTATCATTTTAACTAAGGGGTGACAATAAACATGTATTTAGTTGCATTTTCTTCATCATCGATCATTCCACTTCCTCCTACAATCTTCTTTTCCACTCCTCCATATTTTGTATTTTTCTTACCGGTCAAAGAAGGTGTTTGTGTGGTGGAGTTTTGGACTCTTTTTTTTGGGTAGATAGATTTGAGACACAATGATTTAGTTGAGCTTTTGTCTTCTATACTGGACATGTCAAGAGATATGTTGATGGACCGGTTTATGGACTTTGTCCAACTGCAATGAGCTTGATTCTATTTAATTAATGAGAGCGAGATATATGCACCTCATTCTAATTGTCTATATACTTCTTAAAAGAATTATTATTATTATTTTATATTTTCATTCTAATTTTCCAAACATAAATAGTATTTATATAGAAAATGATCTAAGGCCAACAACCACCCTATTCAAGCCGTTAGTTTTGTTTTTGTCAAAGTTTTAATGTTATACACATGGCTGTGAAACAAGTTGAAAGGAACAAAGAAGCCCCACAACCCCTGGTACGGCTGTTTTTTTTGTAGTGCCATAGTTGTTACGTTTTGTTATAGGGATGTGCTATCCACACACCTTATTTTACTTATTCCACACCCCTTGATAATTTATGTTCATTGATTTTCTTCAAATCATCCGATCCGATGTCTGAAAATTAAAAAAATGTGTGAGAAATAAAATAGGATGTGTGGATATCACATCCCTTGTTATAATATGGTTTAGCAAGTAGGGATCCATGAAAAATCCTAAAGTCATATTTTGGCTACAATTTGTCAACCCCTATATTTATAACTTATTTTCGTACTTCGTGAGTTATACATCTCTTATATATAAAGCTAGAGGCTCAATTATGGTGTCACCTGCTTCGACAAAAATAATTGGACCAAACTACCCTTTAACAAAAAACATTCAAAATATGCCCAAAATAATATATCAAATCATGCAAGGGTAAGTTGGTAATTTGGTCATCATAAAATATAATATAAATATAAATGGGGAGAGAGAAAAGAATAAAAAAATAAAGGGGAAGAGAGAAAAGAATAAACAAATGACAAAGTTGATGGTGTCCACGTGACGGGGAAGAAAAATATAATAAAAAATAAGAAAAATCATGAATATTATGTTCAAAATATCTTAAAAGGTGCGTAGCGCCGGTAATAAAAAAAGAAAACAACGAAATAAAAAAATATTGAAGCAATTCACGCATATAAATATATTTAAAATGTCTAAGTCGCACGTAGCGCGCTGAGATTCAAAAAATGCATTTTGCATACGGTTGTTTATTAAATATTATTTCTCAATTTTTAAATACTTAAGAGGTGCGTAGTGGCAGTTATAAAAAATTCTCTCTCACGCGCATAATAATGTGATTCAATTAGTTGTCAAATGATTATTTTTTTTTTTTTGAACAAACGATGTTATTTACATTAAGGGGAAGGAGTAGGCTTAGCCTCACAATGGACTCGCAATCAGTTGTTTATTAAATATTATTTTTTCTAATCTTAATGTAAATGAAATAAAATGTAGATGGAAATTGAAAGACCGCTTTTATTAATATGGATTTAGCTGCTTTGATTAGTTAAAATACCGCTTTTATTAAATGTATTTATTATTCATTTCCATCTACATTAATAAATACATTTAAAACATGTAAATCACATATAGCACGTTAAAATTTAAAAAATATCTTCTGCACGCGTTCACACGCTTGCATGAAGGCTAATTCTCCTGAATTGACCGGTTCAGATTCAGAACCTCTTTAGATGTCACCAATATTCAGACGTGGCCTACAACAAATATTTTTAAGCTTTGTGCGTGACTTGCAGCTAGACAGGGAGGGCCCAGAAACAACAAAATACAATAGAAAACAATTAGTTAATAAAAAATGCTAAGAATACTCTTTCAAAAGTGAAAATTCTTTATAGACTCTCTACTACGTTAATGTGCCAACATTGTAAAATAATGTGTCAAAAAATAAGGTAACGAAAAGTCTATAAAAAATCTCTCTTAAAAAATCTCTTTAGCATTTCTCGTTAGTTAATAGCAAGCTGGTAGCATTCAAAATTTTCGTGAGAACTAAACTTGTGCAATCTTAACTTTTTGTATTTCTTTATTCATCTTGCTTACTTCCTTTTTTTTCTTCATAAATATATAATCCCATTTTGTTAATAACAAGGAACAACAGATTGACAAAATTAAAAAAAAACAACAACCAGAATTAAACTTAATTAAATAATGCGTTTTACAAGATTTCACACACTCATATTAAATTTTCACTCTCCTCTTTATATTTTGCCAATGGATTATCAAAATCAAATGAAAATAACAACCAGAATTAAATATGGGCACGTGAGAGACTAAAAAAGGTGTATGTTTATTATTTCGTTATATAAAATAGATTTCTTTTCAAAAATAAAATTGCAAAGAAGTTAGTTTTATTTGAGAGAATAGCTTGAATAAGGTAACTCATTCGATTTATTAAGAGTTGTTGAAAGGAAAAAAAAAATGAAAAACACATTCTAAATATTGTCTAGTTAAGTTATTTAGGGTCGATAATGGATTAGTTATGAAGAAACTTCTTAGAAAAGTACTCCCTTTTAATTGTAAAATTTGGAGTTTATGAGGAATATAACTTTCTTTCGTGACTACTTCATTTTCTACGTTTAACTTGTCCTATATTTAATATTTTTCATTCATGTGCTTTATACAATTATACCTTAAATATATGGTGAGTTACAATTATATATTTTGTCCAAAACCAATTCTCTCTATTAACCGCAGCCATGATGTAAGATTTATTTTTCTTCAGTTCATGTTCAGTCAAGAAAAAAATACGGAACACAACACTCTATCTATATGGGTCATCAGTCCTAGCATGTGAGTTGATTAGTCCTACGAACCACTTCCCCATGACTGGTATTAGTCTACATGTACGCTCTGATTTAGTCCAAGCATGCCTTTTAGGACGAAATTGAGCTTCTTGTTCAAGTTCAAGCTCAAGTTGGATAGTTTTCTTTTCCTGCTTGCCAAACGAGAAAACAAAATAATTGTGATGTCAGACTGCGCCTTGCCGGTCTCCCTCCTCTTTTGGTAGCCTTTTTGGCTTTTAGGTGGTACTTTCCTTAATTGGCTGGGAATCTGGCATTTCTTGTATATTGAGGTTGTATGCATTTCTCCGCCGTTGGGGATTGGGTTGGTCTCTAATGGGCCCCCATTTGTACTTTCTTTGTCAATGAAATTCAGTTTACCAAAAAGAAAAGACTGCGCCTTGCCAGTGCTGGTTTGCATGCTCAGTATTGTTGTTAAAGTTTTCCACATATTGTTCAAGACAAACGGTTGTTACGTGTGAAAAAGAACGTATACTTTCTGTTTATGTGTTTATTATAATTTTTTTTTTTTTTGGAAACAATGTGTTTTTCATAATTTATTCATTTATTTAGCAACTACTTTTCACGCTTTAAATAGCCATTTTTTACTTCTCACACCCTTCTAATTTTCGGTCGTCGAATCAGATGATTTGAAGAAGATCAATAGATAGAAATTAACAATTACTAAATAAGTTTTCAATTTAAAAAAAATGGAAACTAAAACTAAACAATAAAAGTTAAAAACTAAAATACATAATCATATATCAATTATTTTCGGGTAATACTAGGTAGACTTTGTAGACTAAATTTGCAACTAAATAAATTGTCACCAACAAAAAACTAGCATGTTAATCAACACATAAATAATAATCATATTATCAACTTCCATATCATTTAGTGTACAAAACTCTCTAGCATTACCCATGATTTTCAGGTTTTATTCTTATAGTTTATAATTTTTTTTTTAATTTTTTAACTTTTTTGTTTTCAGTAGGTTTATAGATTTTTTAGTGCTTAAGACCAAATTATCAATTGTTTTACTATGTTAACTACATCTTGCAACTTAGTACTATGACCTAGTGGTATTCCTCTTCACCTATAAAATGAGAAGTCTTAGGTTCGATTCTCACTAAATGTGAATTTAACCACATTATTGCTAGCCTATTATGAGGCTTAGCACACTCTCCCACCCGTTTAGTATAGATAATATCTTTGTTCAAAAAAAAAAACTACCTCTTGGTTTTTTGTTTTATTGTTTTTTTTTTATGTATGTGGATAGTTTTATTTTTATGAGAAAATAAGTGAATTGGTTTCTCAATTTTGACCTAATTGGTGATTTAATCCTTGAAATTAAAATCCGTAAATATTGGTTTCTAAATTATTTTACAACGTGGAGTAATGATCCATTTGGGTACATTGTTACAATTTCATCCAAAATAAAGAGGCTTAACGGGCAAATAAATGACAAAATTTTAACAGATTTTGTTAGTTCATTTTTAATATAAATTAAATTAATTATAATTGTCATTATTTGGTTGTTAGTGGGAAAAGTAACTTTATTTGTCATCATTTGTGGTTAGTGGGAAAATAAGATGAAGTCTTTAGACTTTCATCTTTCGTAACTTTTGTAACCTTTTTTTCTTTGTTAATTTGTGTTTATTACCCTAATCACTAAGAGAGCGAGATACCACGCCTCAGCCTAATTGTTTACGTGCTTCTTAGAATAATATTACAATTTTCTTGTAATTTTCCCAACAATTTTAAGGAGATTCAAGTCATGGAGCCTGTACTCGAGAAACCATTCGACAATGTTGGAGATCTCAACAAGCCATTCCGTTTCAAATGAGCTTATTGAAATAGGTGGAAGGGGAAAGTCCTTTTCTATCTCAATCTTCTCAAAGTTGCCCACGTTCTCACTGATAAAAATCCAAACAAAGAGAGCACGAAGAACATGAATGACGATGAGCTCTATGACCATGAAGACAAAATCCAACAGTACAAAAAAGATGAGTACAAGTGCCGGTATTATTATCTCTTGAATTGTCTTACTAATCATTTTTATGATTATTATGATAGCACTTACTCTTCTACAAAAAAGATATAGAAAGCTTTGCAGAGTAAATATGACACCAAGGAGGCAGGTGCAAAGAAATATACAAGAAGTTGTTTTTCCTGTTACCAAATGGTAGATGGGAAATCAGTTGTGGAGCAAGTCCAAGATTTCTAAATGATTGTAGCGGAAGTCACATCCGAATGTGTCAAAAATTGGTGCTCATTCTAATCTTTGGAGTGAAGCTGTTTTAACTGATTGTTAAGTGTTGGACAGGGTGCCACACAAGAAAAACATATATTACACCTTTTGAGCTTTTTTGAATGGAGATTTAGATGATGAAATCTTTATGGACCAACCCAAAGGTTTTGTTGAATTTGGCCAAGAGAACAAAGTAAGTAAGTTGACTAAATCTCTCTATGGTTAAAGCCAGCACCTAAGCAGTGGCATGAAAAATTTGATTCATGCATGATTAAGAATGGTTATAAAACTAATGAGAGTGACAAGTGCATATATTATACATCATGGAATGATTCACATGTTATTATTAGCCTATATGTTGATGATTTATTAATTTTTGGCCCAAATATATTTGTGATTAATGAAACAAAAAATATGTTTAAGAGCCATTTTGACATGAAAGATCTTGGTGAGGCTAATTTTATTTTAGACATGAAAATTACAAAAACATGTGATGGTATTTTTCTTGATCAATCGCATTATATGAGGACATATTCATGACGCACTGTAAACCGAGTACCTTGCTGAGGAAGATCCATGAGCACTCTGGGTCGCTTTGGCTAATCATTTTGATCACCAAAAAGATATCTTCTTGCCTGAAGCAAGGCATAACTGGCAGCATTTGTGCATCCAAGACTTTAAGTATGTGAATGAATATAATTATGAAATTTGTCGAATCTGATTACTTCTCAAGTTTTGTAACGAGACCTTGACCGAAGAGGATCTCCTAGAGAAGACTTATTCGACCTTCTCTGTTACTAACATTGTCATGCAACAACAATATAGGGCTCAGAAGTTTACTAAGTTTTCGGATTTGATCTCTGTTTACTTTTCACTGAAAAGCAGAATCAGCTGCTGATGAAAAATCATCAAGCTCGACTTACTAGGGCGACTGTTGTGCCTGAAGCACACTATAGCACAAACAAACGCCTAAAATGCCAAAATAAGCGTGGTAGGGGTGGCTTCTGGCCACCCCGTCAAAGTCAATAGAGCCAAGGCCCATCTAAGGGAGGAAATTGAGCCCAGAAGTGCCCTAACCTCGCTCTCAAGGCCCCAAACTTCCAGAATAAAGGCAAAGCACCTGAAACTATTGATGCGGACATGTGATATCACTGTGGTTCAAAGGGCCATTGGTCATGTGTTTGCCGAGCTCCCTAGAAGGTTGTAGCTGAATATCATTCTCGTTGTAAGAAGTTTGAATCAAACTTTGTGCAGGTGGATGAACCGGAGAGTACCAAGATGGAGGTTTCTAACTTTCAAGAGGCTATTACCCTTATGGAAGATTAGAATCTTAGACATAAACTATTTTTCTAGTTGAAACTCAGACAATGGGGCCGAATTCCACTTAGTGGCCGAATCCCCCCCCCTTTTTTTTGATTAATTTTTTAACACTTTTCCTTTATGTTTGGATTATTTATTGGTGATTTATTGGGGTTGAAGTTGAACATCCATTACCCCATGTTCACACCCAGAACGCGTTGGCAGAGACATTCATTAAGAGCTTACAAATGATTGCTCGATCGTTGGTCATACGTACCAAGCTCCCGATCGCTGCTTCAGGCACAACAGTCGCCCTAGTAGGTCCGCCTGAGGCTTGTTGCAACCTAACCATATAGCGCCCTTCAGTTGGTTACCAGATACGAACCCGATATATCGCATTTGCATGTTTTTGGTTGGGCGATCTATGTACCGATTTCGCCGCCCTTACGTACAAAAATGGGGCCTCAGCGAATGATGGGAATCTATGTCAGATTTGATTATCCTTCAATTATTCATTACTTAGAACCTTTGACAGGTAATCTGCTTACCGCTCGTTTTGCTGATTGTCACTTTTATGAGACAGTCTTCCCGTCGTTAAGGGGAGATAAGAACGTCAACGTTCCTGAAGAACAACGTGAATTATCATAGACGACTCCCACTTTGTCTCATTTAGATCCCCGCACCGCTCAGTCTGAGATTGAAATGCAGCGCATATTAGACCTTCATAGCATAGCTCAGAGTATGCCAGATCTTTCATCGATCTAGCGCGAGTGACAAGATCACATATTCCAGCTACGAATGTGCTTGCAAAGATGGATGTACCAAATGTACGACAGACTTCCCTCCTGAAGGCCCGGGACACCACTTTGGCTGATCCACGTACATTAGCGGCTAGCCAATCCTCTGCCTCTGCACAAAAGCGTGGCAGACCATTTGGTTTAAAGGATTCACACCCCCGGAAGAGGAAACCCACGACACAGGCAACTGAAGAGCCTATCGTGAATTTGACTGTCGCCTACTCGTTCTATCCAACTCATAAGGAAATTCTAGATTACGGTATCGTCCTTGAAGAAACGAATCCACCTCCCGAGAATTGTGAGATTTCGATCCATTATGCTAGATTGGATGATGTTTGGTGTAGAAATGAGATGATCGTCAACGATGCATTAACATGTGCAGTAATTACTGAGATCATGTTGAGCGATGACATTGAACCTTGTTCCGTTGATAAATGTCGACGTAGAATCAATTGGCCAAACTGGAAACAAGCAATCCAAGTCAGACTCGATTCACTTGCGAAACGTAAGGTGTTTGGACTTGTAGCTCACACTCCTCCACATGTGAAGCATGTTGGCTACAAGTGGGTTTTCATTTGGAAGCATAATGAGAAGAAAGAAATTGTGCGTTACAAAGCTCATCTTATTGCGCAAGGCTTCTCAAAATGCCCCGAGATTGACTCTGATGAAACTTATTCACCCGTTATGGATGTGATTACTTTTCGCTACTTTATCAGTTTGGTAGTTTCCGAAAAACTAAGTATGCAGCTGATGGACGTAGTAACTGCGTATCTCTATGGGGATCTTTATACTAAAATTTATATGAAAGTCCCCGAAAGACTTAGATTGATTGGATCAAATATTTCCAAACCCCGGAACACGCTCTTAATTTGGTTGAGGAGTTCACTCTACGGTTTAAAGCAATCTGGAAAAATGTGGTATAACTGTCTGAGTAAGTATTTGACAAATCAGGGATATGTGAACAACAAACTATACCCTTGTGTGTTTATTAGGAAGTCACATTCCGGTTTTGCGATTGTTGCAGTGTATGTCGATGACATGAATCTCATCGGAACTCCTGAATAGCTCGCAAGAACTGCCCGCGCACCTGAAGTCGGAATTTGAGATGAAAAATATATGAAAGACTTAATATTGTCTTGGTCTCGAGATAGATCACCATTCATATGGAATCTTAGTACATCAAACGAACTACACCTATAAGGTGTTGCACCACTTTAACAAGGATAAAGTGAAGCCTTCGAGTACTCATATGGTCGTTCAATCGCTAAATGCAAAACGAGATCCCTTCTATCCGAAGGAGGATGATGAAGAGATTTTGGAGCCAGAAATTCTTTTTCTAAGTGTTATATGCACTTTATTGTACCTAGCTCAATGCACTAGACCCGACATCTCATTCGCTGTTAATCTTTTAGCAAGATACAATAATGCATGAACACACAGACACTGGACTTGTGTTAAAGACATCTTCCACTACCTTAAGGGTACTACGGACCTGGGCTTGTTCTATCCCTACGGATCCTTGAGTGATGTCGCACCCCTTTATCTCGAGTTGATTCTCGCCTTGTTGGTTGTGTCGATGTAGGATACTTATCTGATCCGCACAAGGCGCGCTCTCAAACGGGTTATGTCTTTACCGTTGGAGGCACCGCAACCTCTTGGAGGTCAACTAAACAGACCTTAGTTGCCACTTTGTCTAACCATGCTGAAATTCATGCCTTACACGAAGCAACTCTGGAATGCTTTTGGTTGAGAATAGTTGTGTGGCATATTCGAAGCTCATGCGATGTTTACCTTGTCGTTGATGTCCTAACGTCGATCTATGAAGACAACGCAGCATGCATCGAACAACTCAAGAAAGGTTATATCAAAGGAGACAACACCAAGCACATTGCGCCGAAATTCTTCTTCTCACATCAACAACAAGAGCATCAGAAGATTAAAGTCCCGCAAATCTGTTCATAAGACAATCTGGCCGACATTTTCACCAAATCACTATCGAAGGCGCCGTTTCAGAAGCTTGTTCAAGGAATTTGTATGCGTAAATTTTCTGAGTTGTAACATTGCTAGTTCTCTTTGGAATTGTGTCAAACTCAGGAAGAGTATCCTGAAGTATACTTGCTTGATCTTAATGTACTCTTTTTCCTTACGATTAGGAGCATTTTTCCCACTGGGTTTTTGCTACCTAACGAGGTTTTGACAAAACACCCACCTTGAGTTGATCATATCCCTGATGACGTCCCGTAGACGTTTCATTTGACTTTGCATTACTCACGCATTTTTCCTTAGACTATGGGTTTTGTCCCTACTCAGGTTTTTACCATAGCCATAGGGTTTTTTGTGAGACTTACTTCCTTATGCAAGTTCCTACCTTATTGGGAATAGCGTGTTCCCAAAATCAGTGCCGACAAGTTGACTTCCTCAACCTCTACATGATGCCGAATCTGCTTGAGTATTTACACACTCAAGGGAGTGTGTTATAAACTTCTTGTTTAAGTGTGATTGTGTAAATCCTAGATTAGATTGGATTCTAGTTATTCTTCCCTATTAGGACTTGTATTACTTAGAGGAGAAGGATTTCTTCTCTCTTATTACTATAAATAAAGGCACTGCGTAGAGGGAATAATAACATCCTCTACACAACCCTACAAACACACACTTCTACAAAAGAGGCTATCACTGGCAGTGTAAAAACCGACAATAAAACCCAATTACTGTCGGATTTTTGATAAAAATTTGACATAAAGTCGTACAATGTCGGATAGGTGAAGCGACACCATTGCTACCATCACCAAAAGGGTATTGACGTTGGTTAGTCCCTTTAATCCGCCACCAAGAAGCAAAGAAATATAAAATAAAAAAGAACAACAGCGTCGCTTAAAAGCGACATCCAACATTACGTCGGTTATAAGCGACGTTAAGTTCTGACATGATGGCGTTTCTAAGCGACGTCAAGTAACAATTAAAGAATTAAAATATCAAACCTACTGTCGGTCCTAACCGACATCACGTAACAATTAAACAAATAAAATACTCAAACTACTGTCGGTTTTAACTGACATTACATAACATATGGATGCATAAAATAATTATCATGTTGTCGTTCATAAGCGACACCAAATATTATTAATAAATAAATAAAAATCTTTTTCCGTTTTTAATTAATAATAATTAAAAAAATTATATAAAAATAAATCCCACCATGTCCATGAAAAAACAAACAATTTTAAGCAAACTTCATATTAAAAATAAAATTTCTACCAACTATATATTAAATTTTAAATTAACTACAATTCCTAAAAATGTACAACCCATACAAATTCTTCCCGAACTCTTGCAAAAGATTTTGAACCGGTTGTGTGGTTCATAGTTTTCAACTGCCGATTATGCTTATTTTTTCGGCAATCTCCTGAAAAATAAAAGATTTATTAGACAAATATCAAGGTGTAATAAAATAAATCATGAAACGTTTACCTTTATTTTTTCTTTATTCCAGTATGCCACCATCGAAATATTTCTGTAATCTCTAACCTCTGCCGCTACATGTTTAGAAAACGCACTAGAATTATCACTAATGCATTTTCCAGACGAATCAAATGAACAAGGCTGTTCTTTCCAATTCGGAATTGAGGGTCTCCATTGAGTTGATCCTTATATATATAGAAAAAACAATTAAAAACCAAGAAACAAAAACAAATTTTCAATTTAAGCACAAAACTAGTTAGAATACAAAACAAAAACTAAAATTAATAATCATAATAATTTAAAAATGAACCACCTTCGAGCTCTGCCTCTTCGAATTGGAGTTCCTTGGAATGTTGATCTTCAAAATGGTGATCCATAGAAAATCGGGAAGGAGAAGAGGAAAAACAGAAAAGGAGGAAGAAAGGGACGCACAGATGAAATAGGGAAGGAGAATAAGAAAGACTGAAATTGGGGGAGAAATGAAAGCACGGATGAAATGGGAAAAAGAGGGGTTTAAACATGGGTACTTAGTTGGCGTCGGTTTAAACCGACATTGATTGACTGATGTCGAATTAAATGTACATGGTGTCGATTTTAACCAACGCCAACCTGACACACTTTATTGATATTCAAGTCAAGTTAAATGAACCAGTCAACTTTCTGACACTCTTTATTGAAAATACGGCCTCGGTTTAAATTAATGTTGGTGTCGGTCTTAACCGACACCAACTTCTGACACACTTTTTGAAATTCATGTAGCATCGGTTTAATGAAACTTGCGTCGAACTAAAAGATGATAACATCGGTTAAAACCGACACTAAGTCTGAGAATACATTTCCTTTGCAACACAAGCGGGAAATTTCCCACCTAATATTTCAAATTATCCATCCATTTCAAATTATCTCATATAACATTTTAAGATTTCAATAAATAAAATTTAACTTGAATAAAATACGTAATAAAAAACATAAATATAATTTTATTATAAAATATCATCACATACTAATTGAAAATAGTTTAATTAATACTTAAAATATATAAAATAATTAATATCGGTTAAATTGAAGATCGAATTCATTCATAAATATAATTTTATTATAAAATATCGATTTTCTGGTATCCACTAGTGTAAATATTTTAAATTGAAGATCAAATTCAGTCATTGTATTCATATAGGGTCAAGGAGTGTAGCTGTCAAAAGTCATCAAAATCGGAGTTAAAATAACCGTTAAATCGTGATTTTTCGTTTATAACCGTCGAAAAGTTTTGTCCCGTTACTTGATATCTGAATGTTTGTTTTTTGCAATTTTTGGCTTATGCGATCTCGAAGCATATACAAACAAATTTGACAGTTGAATCGTTGAAATTAGTTTCGTAGGATGCGTATCCCATCAACGATATATTCACTAACACTTAGAGTTTATTTATACTTTCATTAAGTATAACATAAGATTCTGTGGTATCCACTAGTGTAAATATTTTAAATTGAAGATCGAATTCATTCATTGTATTCATATAGGGTCAAGGAGTGTAGCTATAAAAAATAATCAAAATTGGAGTTAAAATAACCGTTAAATCGTTATTTTTCATTTTATAACCGTCGAAAAGTTTTGTCCCGTTACTTGATCTCTGAATGTTTGTTTTTTGCAATTTTTGGCATATGCGATCTCGAAGTATATACAAACATGTTTGACGGTTGGATCATTGAAACTAGTTTCGTAGAATGCGTTTCCCATCAAAACAATAGATTCACTAACACTTAAGAGTTTATTCATACTTTCATTAAGTATAACATAAGATTTTGTGGTATCCACTAGTGTAAATATTTTAAATTGAAGATCGAATTCATTCATTGTATTCATATAGGGTCAAGGAGTGTAGCTGTAAAAAATCATCAAAATTGGAGTTAAAATAACCGTTAAATCGTGATTTTTCGTTTATAACCGTCGAAAAGTTTTGTCCCATTACTTGATCTCTGAATGTTTGTTTTTTGCGATTTTTGGCGTATGCGATCTCGAAACATATACAAACAAGTTTGACGGTTGGATCGTTGAAATTAGTTTCGTAGGATGCGTATCTTATCAAAACGATAGATTCACTAACACTTCAAGTTTATTTATACTTTCATTAAGTATAACATAAGATTTTGTGGTATCCACTAGTGTAAATATTTTAAATTGAAGATCAAATTCATTCATTGTATTCATATAGGATCAAGGAGTGTAGCTGTAAAAAATCATCAAAATCGGAGTTAAAATAATCGTTAAATCGTGATTTTTCGTTTATAATCATCGAAAAGTTTTGTCCCGTTACTTGATCTCTAAATGTTTGTTTTTTGCGATATTTGGCGTATGCGATCTCGAAGCATATACAAACAAGTTTGACGGTTGGATCGTTGAAATTAGTTTCGTAGAATGCGTATATCCCATCAAAACGATAGATTCACTAACACTTAAAGTTTATTTATACTTTCATTAAGTATAATATAAGATTTTGTGGTGCCCACTAGTGTAAATATTTTAAATTGAAGATCGAATTCGTTCATTGTATTCATATAGGGTCAAGGAGTGTAGCTATAATTATATATATGTACACACACACACACACTCACACAGAGACCCTTTATGCAAAGGGATCAAAAAATGGGGATTAGGTGTGGGGCTCACTCCACATCGAATTTCAACGATCCGAACCTTCTATTTTGTTAATCTCGATTCATAGATCATCCTTGCAAAAATTCAATTCAATCCGAAACCATTTGCCTATTTGATTATCAAGATCAAATTTCATTGTTTCTTATATGACAAAGTATTTGTTCATTTCTTTGAACCCATAGATGTCTTAAATATTTCCGATTTGGCTAATATTTTGTAAGGATGATCTATGAGGTACAACTTGAAAAATAGACGGTTCAGATCGTTAAAGTTCGATGTGGTGTGGACCCCACAACTAATCCCCATTTTTATAAAAAAAAATGGGGATCCCTTCCCTTAAAGGCTTCCTCTCTCTCTCTCTCTCTCTCTCTCTCTCTATATATATATATATACACAGAGGACCCTTACCAAGAGGGATCCCCATTTTTCTAAAAAAATGGGGACACCCTTTTGACCGTTTGATTGACTTTAATGAAATTGTGTGGTTGAGATTAAAACACAGGCCACACAATTTCATTAAAGTCAAATCCAACGGTCAAGAAAGGTGTCTAAAAAAATGGGGATGCCTCTTGTGAAAGGTTTCCTATATATATATATATATATATATATATATATATATATATATATATATATATATATGTATGTATGTCACATCCCGGCCCGGGGCGGACCACTTCCCGAGCCCGCTCCACCACCGTAGCACGATATTGTCCGCAGTTGCTCGTGAGTTCCCAGAAACAAAATCGTGAGAGCGTGGTCGGGGCCCAAAGCGGACAATATCGTGCTACAGTGGTGGAGCGGGCCCGGGAAGTGATCCGCCCTGGGCCGGGATGTGTCATATATATATATATATATATATATATTAGTTTTTAGGGGTATAAAATTGTTAAATTAATATATATAATTATTATAGTATTTTTTTAGGGTTATAAAATTATAAAATTAATATTAGTGTCGTCCAGAAGCGACACTAGTTGTCTTTTAACCGACGCTAACGTTATGTCGGTTAAACACAGTTTTTTTTTTAAATGCGACACTAGTATTAAAAATATTAAAATTAATGTCGGTTATAAGCGACATTAACAGTTTATGTCGATTATAACCGACAGTAACTCCGACACCATATTAAGTGGGTGTCGAAATGTCTTATCCGCCACTATGTTGTATAAAAGCGACACCACCCACCGACACAATAAGGCCCTTTTGTAGTAGTGACATCTCTCTCTATATTTTCTCTCTTTGCCATCGGCCCCCCCTTCCCCTGTCAGTTAAATATAGGCCACAACACTAAAGTTATATTTCAACCAATTTTATCCAGTGTATAAAAATTGACATAATTTGAATGGCATATGAATCAGTATTGAGCAAATGAAGTTTCACTAATTGGGGGCTCCTTAATATTTGCCTCTTCAACTCTCTAAAGTGGTCGCAAATAGATGTTGCTCTTCAATGTTCTCTTATGAAAGAAGTGAAAATATGATTTTGTTCTTGAAAGAAGTTAAGGGAGCAAATTGCGGATATAGTAATAGTTGAAGTGGTAAGCAACATTTTCCTCTTTCGTTTTCTATTTTATATAGATATATATATATATATATTTTTTTTTTTTTTGTAAGAGAGAGAAAGTACATGCATGAGAAATAAAATTTAACAAAAAAATGTCACCACGCAACATGGCAACTGTTTGGATAATTGAATACCGATCGTAGTGGACAAGTCAAGCAGCCGATGGAGTCATAGATAGTGTGGAAACCCATTAGTTTTTAGTCCCTGGAAATTCAAAAGACAAGTAAAAAAGAAGAGGTCAATGAATTTCTTGTATTCAAACTAATGGAGTCTAGTTGTAATAACTTAGTAAATTCCACGCAAGCATCAAGCAGCATCATGATCCGCTTCCGCCATTCCCACGGCAAGTATCGTGGACCCTCCCACCCTGATAATTCACTATATATTGCTCCATACATCCCCTCTCACTTACGTCCTTCACACAGAGTTTCAACAATCCCATCTCTCTCTCTCTCTCTCTCTCTCATTAACCAAATTAAGCAGCTTACTATTACCCAAAAATCGACCGAAAAATGGCCTTTGAATCTATGAATATGCTTCCGAAATGTGATGCCAATTACGCATCTCTCTCTCCCACAACCTTTCTCAAGAGAGCTGCTGCCTTTTATGCTGACCGTACCTCAGTCATCTATGAAGGCACTCGCTTCACTTGGGCCCAAACCTACGACCGTTGCTGCCGTCTCGCTTCCTCCCTCGTTTCCCTCAACATCGTCAAACACGATGTGGTTAGTCTTGTTTATTCGCAATTAACGATATACACTCAAAAGTAGTTAAAAGCATTTACTTATAATGCATTATCGCAAGAGTTTAAATTAATTTCTTTTCTCCAATATTGGTTGATTGATATTAAACAGTAGGATTAATTTTTGGTGCTTTGCTTTTCTTTGGCAGGTTTCAGTATTGGCTCCTAACATTCCGGCAATGTACGAAATGCATTTCGGAGTGCCCATGGCCGGGGCCGTGCTCAACACCGTCAACACCCGCCTGGACGCCAAAACCATAGCCTCCATTCTCCGGCACTCAGAAGCCAAAGTCTTCTTTGTCGACTACCAATTTGTCCCCCTGGCACGTGACATCCTGAGGATTCTCACCACCGGAACTGCCGGCACATCCATGCCGTTGGTTATCGTGATCGACGATATCGACTCCCCCACTGGCATTCGACTCGGCGAGTTGGAGTACGAGCAACTCATCAAAAGGGGCAATCCCGGATTTGTCTCCGTTCCGGTCGATGACGAGTGGGACCCCGTCGCTTTGAATTACACCTCAGGAACGACATCGGAGCCCAAAGGCGTTGTGTACAGCCACAGAGGCGCATTCTTGAGCACCCTGAGCCTAATTTTGGGCTGGGAAATGGGGGGCGAGCCTGTTTATTTGTGGACCCTCCCCATGTTTCATTGCAACGGCTGGACCTTCACGTGGGGCGTCGCAGCACGCGGCGGCACCAACGTCTGCCTCCGCAACACCACTGCCAACGACATCTACCGCAACATTCACCGCCACAAGGTGACGCACATGTGCTGCGCCCCCATCATCTTCAACATCCTCCTCGAGGCCAAAACCCACGAGCGCTGCGAGATCTCAACGCCCGTCCAGATACTCACTGGCGGAGCTCCTCCGCCGGCCCCTCTCCTCAAGAAGATCGAGCCGCTAGGGTTTAAAGTAACCCACGCGTATGGCCTTACAGAGGCAACGGGCCCCGCTTTGGTCTGCGAATGGCAGGCCAAGTGGAACAAGCTGTCTCAGGATGGTCAGGCCAAACTCAAGGCAAGGCAAGGCATAAGCATATTGACTCTTGCTGACGTGGATGTAAAAAACAAGGACACAATGGAAAGTGTCCCCCATGACGGGAAGACCATGGGCGAGATTGTTTTGCGTGGGAGCAGCATCATGAAAGGGTATTTCAAGGATCCCAAGGCGACCCAGAAGGCGTTCCAGAACGGATGGTTCTGGACTGGAGACGTCGGGGTTGTACACCCGGACGGCTACATGGAGATAAAGGACAGGTCGAAAGACGTGATCATATCAGGAGGAGAAAATATTAGCAGTGTGGAAGTTGAAAACATGTTACATGGGCATCCAAAGGTGTTAGAGGCAGCAGTTGTGGCAATGCCACACCCTCGATGGGGAGAGAGCCCGTGTGCTTTTGTGGCTCTCCGAAGCAACGCCGAGGGCGCAGCCACCGAGTCCGAAATCATTGCTTACTGCCGGAAAAACTTGCCGCATTTTATGGTGCCCAAGAAGGTGGAGTTTCTGCCCCAGCTGCCCAGGAATCCGATGGGCAAGGTTCTCAAAAACGTTTTGAGGGATCAGGCAAAGACATTCATCTTATCGGAAAGTCAACAGACCGCGGTTGATTCCCACAGCAATGATCAGCAGATTCTTGCTTTGTCGCGTCTTTGAATGGTTTATCAATATTTAACCTCAAAACTCTTTTTTTAATGTGTTATTATTTCAAGATTTTATATGGAATAACCATTTGTACAGTGGATTTATATCTATGAGTTGCAGTGTGTTGCTTAATCTTTTCTGCGAGGTTGTGAGGTCAGCTGCGGCTTCATTTTTAATCACAATTATTTTCACGAGTCCAATTTATTTAGTCACCCATTCTCGAATTAAATTATTTGCTTGTCACCTAGCCAATTCGTATAAAGACAGAAATGATTCCATTCTCATCATCTCCTAATTAAATCTCATACTGCAAGTAGCTTTTTACCACAGTGGTAGAAAGGTGTTGAGCTCTTGCATGACAACGTGGATTCAAACCCTGTCAGTAGCTAATCTAAAAATATAATCTAATAAAATCTATCATTTAACAAAAGAAAATTAAATCTCACACTAAAATTTATAACTAAGGGACACAGCCTAGCAGAGAATCAAGCTTTTGGTGCAAATAGCAATCCTATGTACAACCTTCCTTTAGCTCAATGAAGCGAGAGATTTTTCAATGTGACTGGCACACGAGATGGTATACCACGTATTATTATATAAACTGTGGGATATATGTGTTAAAAAGTTAATAACTAAAAAAATAAAATTTCTCACCACTTACATAAAAATATGTAGTGTACCACTCGTGTTTCCGTCATAATGAAAATTTTCTCCCATGAAGCCAAAAGCTCTTCTCTTTTGGAAATAAAAATAGAGTGAACTTGATGTAAGTCCGATTTTGAGAGCAATTATCAGATATGGTCCAATCCTAATTATTGAGTTAGGTTCGCTGACTTATTGTCCACACCATCTTATTTTCATTTTCTTGTCAAATTTACCCCTTAATTAAGGATAATACTTAGGCGCGAGTTCTTTACGTACACACTTTTTATATTTTGCCTAATAATATTTGAACACATGTTTTTTGTTGTTGTTGTTTTTTTTTTTTTTTGGCTGAATGTTTTTTTTATTGTTTTAAATAGTGTAAGTGTTATTTTTAGTTTTTCTTGGACTTTTAAAAAAAAAAGACGCACGTATCATCCTTTAATTGGACAACAAAAAAAGTTTAGTATGTACGGAACTCATCCTTATTTTTCTTCCATCTTTTTCCGTATGTCTTCTTGCCCCTTTTCTTCCGGTCAATACTTAGGTAATCAACAGTCCGTATCTCAATTTTAGTGACTACCTACATGGCCCAATAGTATTCTAACATCTGTCATATAACCCAGCAACCAAACACCCAAATGCATTCACGCCCCCATCGCTCTGACCTTCCGACTGCCCCTTTTCCACTGTCAACCCATCTCTCACGGATCCAGAGCAGCCCATCCTCTCACCGGCGACCCCCCTCCAATCCCTCTCATCTCCTACGATCCCACTCCTAATCGTTCTCAGCGACCCACCCCGAATCCCTCTCTTATACTGCGAATTGGGTGCATGTACGCGAGGAAGATAACAAATTGGGTGAATGGAGCACCAAAATCCATCTTCCATATATTCTAACAACCCAATTAGGTGCACGTATGCTAGTATCCATTATCTATGATGTATTTTCGAGATATTTCAGACTATTTATCAACTTATTTTGTGGTGAGAAGTGGGGGATTGGGGTGGGGTCACAGGAGAAGTAAAGAATAAGGCTGGGTCGCCGGAAAAGTGATGGAATAGAGATGGATTATGCACATAGGCAAGGAGGGGAGGAAGAAGATTGTTAGGTTATGGAGATAGCAAGTGACAGGTGTACTAATATCATTAGATCACATAAAGAGGGGAGTAAATTGGGTACTCACTAAGGAGTACCCAAGTATTATCGTTTTCTTCCATCTTTTTTCTTCTCATCCCCTCCTTCACAAAACATTCTTCTTTATCCCACGAATTACAGAGTCTCATGATCCACGTGTATTTATATCATTTTTTTAAGACACGTTTTGCTAGGTGCATTGATCATATTATGTTTCTTTTGTTTGTTTGTTTAAAAAAAAAATATATATATATATATATATTCCTCATTTTTCTGTTTGTGTGTATATAATTGTAGGCTTTCACTATTAATTTCTTCCTCAATTTTTTGTTTGTTTATACGTACTTTTCAATATATAAGTAAAATCGTTAGGATTAGCAAATGCATTTTCTTCATTTTTTTTCTTATATACCTACGTGCTACGTAGATTTATAATACAAAAGGTAGAGGTAGATGTAATTTTGTTATATAGTCAGTAGAGTACTTATGTTTTATAGGTATAAAGTATTTGCTTCCTCTATAGTAGCGTATATCTAGAGGTAGATAATACTTTTTTTTGTTTACCTATAACATAGGTTTTTGGTTCATAGCCTATCTCATATGCTTTATATACCTTTGTTACAGATTATTTATATTATCTACATTACAGGTTTTTAGCTTTTTTAGCCACCACTCACAATGTTTTTTATTTATACTTGATAAACTTATCCTATTTGTTGTATATGGATTTTTAAAATATTTTTTATTAGAAAATAAATTAAGGCATTTTAAAATTCAAATTTAACAAAGAAATATATTTTTAGTTTTATTTTAAGGGGCAAAATGTGCATACTAACAAATCAAATGAAATTGGACTTGATTTTACAGAAGGTATCACATCCCAGCCCGGGCCCTCACTACATCCCGGGCATGCCTCGGCCGTAGCACGATATTGTCTGCTTTGGGCCCCGACCACGCCCTCACGGTTTTGTTTTTGGGAACTCATACGAGAACTTCCCAATGAATCACCCATCATAGGATTGCTCTCGCGCGCTACTCGCTTAACTTCGGAGTTCCGATGAACTCCGAAGCCAGTGAGCTCCCAAAAGGCCTCGTGTTAGGTAGAGATGAGAATATATATATAAGGCTCACATAATCCACTCCCCTGGACGATGTGGTATCTCACAGTAGGGGATTTTTTTTTGTCTTAGATCAAAATGCCCCAATAAAATATAGGTTTAAATACATTTAACACTGTACAAGTTTAGTAGGATATTCCTCGTCAAAATGGATCATGAAGTAGGATTTTCAAAATGAATCATGAAGTTTCAAAATGCAATTTTTATTGTAGGCTTAAATGTTAAAATGGTTTGTGTTATAGCTTTTGGCCAATTTAGTCCATATATTTTCAATTTGACAAATTTAGTCATCATGTTCATCTCTGTTACCAACCATCCAATTTTTGTTAAAAAATTCATAAAAATATTATACCCTTTTAAGAAAAATTCAATTTTTTATTAGCAAAACAGTATTCCTTCAATCATGAAAAATTCGAGTAAGTGCCATATATATGTAGCAAAACAGTATAAAAAATTCAAGTAAGTGAATACATCGCCTGTGTATAAGATATTGGGTTTCTATTATGCATCCAGAGTTGAAAGCCTCCATTCCTTAAATTACTGTAATAGATTCGAACGCTTTCGTTAACAATAATAATGTTTTAAAAAAATTTGCTTAAACTAAGTAAAAGAAACCAACCGCATTGAACTGTTCAAAGCTTAATGTACTAATTTCTTAGACGGCAAAAAGAAAATAGAAATTTAACACACGTTTTTAGTACTATTTTCCTATATTTATAATTATTTTCAATTTGGATATCGATCGGAAGAATCAGTGACTTTTAGCACTATTTTCCTATATTTATAATTATTGTCAATTTGCTAAAACTCATTTCTAATACAAGGGCTTTATATTTTCAATCATGAGATAACCTAACAGCCGACCTTGCTGAGAAATTATACTGTGATATAGTACCACCAGCTATCATTGCTGCCTGGGATAATACATTTCCACTCAAATTTCCCCATGTGTACAACTAATATACATAAGTTTATACCGTTAATTCTGTCGTTACAAACCAAAAATAAGATTAATCACTATGTGCCCGATGCCACCCAAAAGCTTGACTGACGGACTGACGATGGCGATGGTGGAAGCCAAGCCACTGCTTGAGTTAGATTTTTATCATAAATGGTCCCTAAGTTTTTTATCATAAATGGTCCCTAACATTGATCAAACACATCATTTTGGTCTCTGACATTGAAAATCAATAGAAATGGTCTCTGAGATTGTCCACCATCCATCATTTTGGTCATTCCGATAAAAACTCCGTTAAGTGTCCTGGAGCTCTTAGCTGGAAGTTTAGGCAATTTTCAAAGCTTCGTAACTCAATCATTTCTTAACCAAATTCAACCCATAATATATCAAAATGAAGATAGGAAAGTGTAGAACAAGATTATACATATTTGGAAGTCCAATGTTTGCCGAAGATGGCCGGAAAATAGCCTCAAAGTTGACTGGTCCGAGTGAAAACTTGCCGGAAACTGAGTAAACTTTAAACGTTCATAACTTCTTCAATACTCAACGAAAACAAGTGATTCAAAAACAAAAATCATACTTCTCGACGAGACGAAGAGAATGGTACCTTTTTCAAGTTTTCACTCGGACCAATCAACTTTGAGGCTATTTTCCGGCCATCTCCGGCAACCATAGGACTTCCAAATGGTATAATCTTATTCTACACTTTCCTATCTTCATTTTGATATATAATGGGTCGAATTTGGTTAAGAAACGATTGAGTTACGAAGCATTGAAAATTGCCCAAACTTCCGGCCAAGAGCTCCAGGACACTTAACGAAGTTTTTAACGGAATGACCAAAATGATGGATGATGGACAATCTCATGGACCATTTCTATTGATTTTCAATGTCAGGGACCAAAATGATATGTTTGATCAATATCAAGACTATTTATGATTAAAACCCGCTTGAGTTTAAGTAAAACAGCCAGGATGCGCCTCGATTCATCGTTATTGTATCATTTTCCTACACTTTCATTTTTATCCAATGCCATGCCACCAGAAGGAGGCGGTCAAATCTCGAGGAGGCGACGACGTAGCCACAAAGATTAACAAAAGGGGAATTCTTTAACGTAGTGTTAGCTGCTAAACGACAGGATTTTAAGTTTGTTGATTATGTGTATTAGTAGTACATATGAGAACTATAAGTGGAGATGTACAACCCCTCCCTCAGCAATAATACCACCTAATAATTTCTCCTCAAGTTATTGCATTGTATTTTGTAGTTCAAGTTAATTAATTTAATAAAATCAGCTAGCAACTTTTTGTATTAACTTTGTATTTGAATCTTTAAACTATACTAAATGTCACGTATTATTTTTTACACAAAAAAATAACACGTGACATTTAATGCCTTTCAAATTATATTGTGTGTTTTTCATCTTTAATTTTTAGCCAAAATCATTAAAAGGTTTTTTTTCGTGCTTTGCTTCTCACTTATCAAATACTTGTATTATTTACATTAGGGTGCGAAGAATATGTCAAACAACAAATAATATTTATGTGAGATCCCACATCGTCCAGGGAAGTGGATCATGTGAGCCTTATATGTATATTTTCATCTCTACCTAGCGCGAGGCCTTTTGGGAGCTCACTGGCTTCGGGTTCCATCTGAACTCCGAAGTTAAGCGAGTAGCGCGCGAGAGCACTCCCATGATAGGTGACCCACTGGGAAGTTCTCGTGTGGGTTCCCATAAACAAAACCGTGAGAGCGTGGTCGGGGCCCAAAGCGGATAATATCGGTGAGGGCGTGGTCGGGGCCCAAAGCAGATAATATTGTGCTACGGTGGAGTCATACCCGAGAAGTGATGGGGACCCGGGCCGGGATGTGACAATTTGGGTCAGAAGAAAAAAAAATACATATAAGACTGAGTGCGGATAATATCGGTGAGGGCGTGGTCGGGGCCCAAAGCGGATAATATCGTGCTATGGTGGAGTCATGCCTGGGAAGTGATGGGGACCCGGGCCGGGATGTGACAATTTGGGTCCGAAGAAAAAAAAAATACATATAAGACTGAGTTTACAGCACATTGATAAAGGCTTCAGCAAAAAAAAAAAAAAAGAAGCTATTTTGGATTAAAGTTTATCTTCAACGCACGCTAAAAGCTAAAGTTAAAAACAATTTTTAACTTCAAATTGACTCAATCTTTCTCCGACGTATTAGAAAAGTAGAAACCATGTGTGACCTTAGAGTTAAGTGTAAAGTCATATTTGGTTTTGTATTCAACTCAAATAGTCATATATAACTAGGTATTTGAATTTAAACGCTACATTTGAATCTTATTTAGTATGTATTGAGGATGATATTTAACATCTGGAATCAAGTTTTACTTTAAATTTAACTTTATAACTTCTATTTTTTAACTATTAGGTTGCAGCCTACAGAGAATGAGTTATTGATAGGACTTCTCCACTTGACTGGGGTTCATATCTTTGATTTTTCTCTCTCTTTACTTTATTTTATTTATTTTAAGGTTTCCTGCTCATATTATTCCTTGACTGATGGATTGTTAAACGTTTAAATTAACGACTTCACACGTTTGTTCTTAACCGGCATCTGCTTCATTGGAAAAACAAATTAGAATCGGACCAAAAACAATATCTAGTCGACATGCATGGCATGCATGTGCAAATTAATTCAAATAGAGTGAGCAAAGATTGAAATTACATACTGAAAACCTTAGAAAATTCCTCGTTTGAACTTTTGAAAGTAAGCACAATTAGTTTTATACATGGAGTTTATGTACCAGTGACGGAGTCATGATTTTTAAATAATAGGGGTATAATATCAACAACAAAACTTCATTAGGCCATTTCGGGGAGCATCTAGTAGGCACGTGTCATTTCCTGCCAACATATGCCGAAAATTTATGCCAACATATGTCGACAATTACTATTATTTGTAGATGCTTATCAAGGATGGATACATGATACTGTGAAATAGTGTTGTAGACTGTCAAGGCTTGTCAACTAAGGTATTTCATCAAGCACATGGTGCACACGGTAGAGTCGTACACAATAAGAGAGAAACAAAAGACAAATATGATAGAAGAAAATGGAAATAGGAGGGGGAAGTTGTAATTTAGTCTGCCTTAATTTTTTAGAGTGTTACTAGGCCCACCCGCTATCTTATTTCTACACTCACATTATAATCTCACCCACCATAAAAAATAAGAAAAATAACCTATTATCTTCCCACCCACCATTATCCCCAAACTACCCTTCCAATCTCCACCCTTGACACCGTTCACCAACACAGCCTCCCCTTTCCCATAGCCATTACTGACTGATGAGAAGCACAGCCTACCCCTTGATATCCATATTGCTTCTCTAGCCTGTTCTCCCATCTATTTTTTAATTATTTAAATAATATTTTTATATAAGGAAAATGATTATATTTATATGATTGAAATAGAGGGAAGTAAAACAGCGACCACCCTTCTGCACTTTTTACCACCATCCTGACTATCCCCATAGCTAACGACAGAGGCGATGCAACAATAGAACGAAGAGTCAGTCGCTCAACCAATCATGGAATCAAAGCAGAAAGAATAAGAAGTGAAATCGGTAAAGAAAGAAACTCCGATGACATCCATATATGGCTTGATGCATTCAGTGTGTTTGGGATTTCTACTACGACGAGCTTGACGAATACAAAGATCAATTCGTGATTCAATAATTTAGGATCCAATAAACATAAATTAAAATTTAGAAGGAATAAAGTGACGACGAGGCGTTTGGAAATTGAGATTACGAGTTGCTGGGAGTGTGGGTGGAAGTGAATGATCTGATCTTGTTTCCCTTAGTCCTTATTTGACATTTTAAGTGAGGATAAATTGATAATTAAATTTTTTAATAAAAAGTGGGTGTAGAAATAAGACAGCGGGGTGGTAATAGTAGCACTCATTTTTTATAGGGGTCAAATACAATACACAAACAAATATACATAAGGTTCTTGAAGTTGATGGGGTCAAGGACAACTAATGACCCATGATGGCTCCACCACTATTATGCACGCATATTATGTTTATTATTATTTGATGGTTTCTTCAATAATAATTTCATTTTTTTTTGGGTGAAATAATAATTTCATTTTGAAAGGTGAAGAAAGGATGTTAGAAGAGATGTGAAAGAAATTCATATGGGATTTATATAAAGAATAAATAAAAGTGCTGTTTAACTTTCAAGTTTTCGCTTCATGCATTGTCCTTTTATTTCGCGTCTAACACCCTCATTATTCTTTACATCTCGGCAAACTCTGCTCTCTGTTTACTGCTTTTCTTCCTCGTCAATATTGTCGGATCGGCGCATCGATAGGCGACTAGATTTAGCGACATATGGGTGGGGTTTTGCACATTCAATGGTTGGGCTAAGTAGATCGCCTTGATTTGCACTTAGTGGCGCATGCCCATAGACGCCAGCCATAACAACATCCCCATAGTCGTCGTGGGAGTTTTTATATTAGTTTTTAGACCTCGTAATTTCTTACACAACCCGTTAATAGGACACGAAAATAACGGGTTTCGGATCAACACGATAACTAATCGGGTCATTATCAGGTCACACGATAATAATCCGTTAATAACGGGTCCTTAACAGGTTTACACGAGAGTGACACGTGGGTAACCTGTTTCGACACGATAAGAAAAAGTTATTTTGATGATTTTAATTTTTTAAACTACTAAAAAAAACTTACTATAAAATACAATAGATATAATGAATATGTATAAATTGTTTATTAATTATTATTCTATATAAATTTTAAAATTGAAGTTTTATTTATTTATTTATTTTTATAGTATATTATAGGCAAAGATTGAGATTAAAAATCATAAAACACATTAAAAATAAAAATATCAAGTAATTTAAAAATACCAAACACATTAAAAAAATTATAATAATTAATTTACATGTGCGAAAAATATGAAAAAATATGCAAACGCTCGTAGTTGTATCCTCTACGCTTTGAGGTGAGTATATGATCGTGTGAATTTTTAAAACCATACAAACTCTCATCAATAGTATTTTTATGGGAGTTCAAAATAAACAAAATTCATAATCATTCATGTATAAGTCTGAAAGATGTGAAAGCATAATAAATGTTCATAATTGCATCCTCAACGCTTAGACGATGGTTACATAGTCGTTTAGATTTTTAATAAAACCCTTCAAATTTCATGAACAGTGTTTTTTATTTGAGTGAAAAATTAATAAAATTAAAAATAATTATTGTAAAAGTGTGAAAAATGTAATCACTCGTAATGAAAAGCTTTACAACTTTCATGAACGGGTCAACTCTGAAATTTAGTATGTATATACTAATTTAGTATTATGTTTTACATTTTTTGGGGTCAAATTATGTTTTTCATTTTCATTTTTAATGATTAAAAAATATATTTTTCTTAACAGGTAATGAGTCGGATCATATTACCTGATAGTATTAAAGGGTTAATTTCGGGTCGGGTCATATTACCCGTTTACTTCAACAGGTATTACACGACACGACCCGTTAAGCTATCGGATATGACACGAAAACGACGCGAATATGAAAAACACGACACGAATGCCAGGTCTATTAGGTTCAGTGTCTCTAGACGTCCGTTAAATGAACTTAGTTTTTGACCAAGTTTTCTAGTTACGTGACTTTGGCGGCTGAATCAGGATTTTCTCATTGTTGTTTTCAGTATAATTTTCTATATATTATGTACAAATAATTCTCTACTAGTCATTGTGCATATCGTTCAAGATAGGACGGTGATATTTTATTCTAGGCTAAGATTCAAAGCTTAATTAATAGTTTAACCGTTAGTCTTCACGTAAATCACTGTTCGTATTAAAAGTTATGGTTGTCGGTTCAATGGTTCTGACTACAGAAGGGGACAAGTGAGGGAAGCTCTAAGAAATCAATCAAAGACTGTTTCATGTTCTTTCTCTGTTGTTAACGTGGAATCAAAGATCTAGTAATACTTCGACATTTAAAATAGAAATATAGTCATTGTCCGGGAGGCGTAAATTCAACAACGGCATCGCGCATCTATTTGATTCACAGGCCAAAATCTTTAAGCCCCTGTTGAATTTAATTTAGGATAGTACTTTTTACATGCCTCTTTTTACTTTTCACACGGTAAAAAAAGGTATAGCAACGAATAACAGGATGATACTAAGAAATATGGTTCGAAAGTCGAGGGTTTTGATCCTTTTGTTCCGGAAGGAATAGCCCCTCACTATTTTCTATTAATTTTTTTCAATTTATTTGATCGATGGCCGAAAATTGAGAGTAAGTGAGAAGTAAAAATGATTGTAGAGATAGCACCACACCTTAATCTACTTCTTATTTTTTTCATTTAGATTCTATAACATCCAAGGGTCCTAATTAAGAGTGATGTGGAGAATTTCAAACTATAAATGACATGGATTATAAATACCCAATAAAATAAAATTGAGAACTGGAAAGATTAAAATAAATAAATAAATCTAACGTAAAATCTGGAAGTGTGGGAGTGAACGTGAGAGGGAGGCAAATAGGCTTGTTTCTTTACAGTTTTCACAACATGACGACCTTTTGGTTTAAAGTTCTCATGCCATCAGAACCTACTGCCCTTTTCGATCAATTGATATAAAATATCAACAGAAACGAAAATAAATTATTGCAAATTCAAAGGCAATAAGTGCTGGAATCTGAAATATTCTAATCTATTACAAAATAATACGAAAGAAGGAAAATTATATTTTGGCAGAAAATTGAGGGTTTAGGGAATCAAAGTTTAAGAAAATTTGGAGTTTAGTGATGTGGAGGCTTTCAATCAAGATTTTAAGGAAATTTTAGAGAACCGAAGTTTTGCACTCCAAAGATGTGAAGAATGAACATTTAGGGCTTATAGCTTCATTAATTGTTGTGAATTTTGGAAGATTGTGATTGACTGATTCTCATTGAATGAATCTCTGTACAATATATACTACTATAAATAGCCTATAATTGACAGCCTATAATACAGGATAGGATTGTAATCAATTACAATATATTTGTCCTGATATCGTTGATTGATTCATAATACATCTTGGTGATCATCCTTAACTTTCTCAACAATTGTTGCGTGTGTCGAAGTTTTATATGAAGAAAAATGTTAAAGAGACTTTATCAAAAGTTGGACTATTTATAGATTTTTTGTCATTTTATATTTTTGACATAATATTTGATAATATTAATACGGAAATTGACTTTAGGTTATGAGGTAGCAGAGAGTAAGAATATAATCATCATGTAGTTGCTGCTTTGTCAATTCACATTCTCGATTGGTATTGTTTTAAAAAAAACTGCTTTGATTTCGTAAGAGATTGGTTGAAAGGCACATTGCCATGATTTTCATTGGCTATGGGTGGCAGGTGGACGAAGGGCGGGATGTGTTTCCCCCTCCCTGACGACTACAGAATGTTTTTTTTTTTTTAATATTCTTCTACTTTTATTTTATTTCAGTTTTATTCTTTATTGGTTTTCTTATTAATTAATTGTAATTTCATATTGATACCATGTCATCTATTAATTAAAAAAAAACTTCGCAGTTATTAATTATTGTCTATTATGTAATTGATAGTGTAGTATTCCTAGTTTATTAAAGGACTTGGTTTTATGGGGGAACATCTACAATGAAGGGTTACGTAGGAGTTTGATTTTATCGCAAACAGTTAGGCCCCGTTTGGTAGGCTGGATAGGATAGGTTGTGGCCAATTAAAATGAATTTGAGTCCAGACCGTTGTTTGTTGTGTCAAAATATGAGATAGACAAGACTAGACATAATGAGTTATAAATCCACAATAAAGTGGGTTATCTAACCTATCATTATACATAAGTTAGAAGTCCTATCTTACAAGCCTCTACCTATCCAATCATATTCCGAAAATACAATCTCATCTAACCTACCAAATAGGCCCTTAAAAGTCAAAGTCGATGTTATGTTACAAGCGAGTCAAATAGTACACAAAATAGCCACAATGACGCAAACAATTGCTAACGACGATATTTGATATTAGTGTATTTGTATCGAACATTAATGTCATATCAACAAATATCTACCCAATATCAACGCCAGCACAATTGTGGTTCAACGTTGACCTTGTAAACCCGCTCTTTGTCCTCTACCACCCGACTCTGCCCTCACATCCATTGAAACAATAACGCCAAAACACACAATACTAAACAATTAACTACAAACTCATTAATCATGATCGGAATGAGCTGCCCCTTCTTAATTTGCTTCAATTTGTCGAGCTCGTACTCGCACTTCTTGTATGAGTACCGTTAGGTCTCGCACTTCCATGGGAGGTCGAACTCGACATGCATGGGTTTGTTGAGAGTTGCTGAAACAAAGGTTATAAAGAAGGGAGGAGAAACGGTAGAGAAAGAGACTCAGGTCTTGGGGTTTTCTTAGCCCCAGTTGTAACATAAAGGTGTTTTCTCAAAACATTGCAAATGAGGGTTCCTTGATAAATCTAAAAGATTAAATTAGATCAACAACTTTGAAATTGTAAATCCTATCATTCATTCATGTACCAGAATGATTCACATCCTTGAGATTTGGATGGGAACTGTTCCTTCAAGCACTTCATCCCTAAGGTAAGCGTGCTGAAGGGTCTCCAAATTTCCGAGTTTCTGTAACAGATGCCGCTGACAGTTCTCAGCAGCCATAACTCCTGCGGAGTAAGCTCCGTGTACAGATCCTTGGTGGTCCATGCTAACAGCTTCCCCACCAAAAAAAAGATTACCCAAAGGTGCCCGAAGCCTCTCGTATATATCTCCTGGCTTTCCAACCAAATCCAACGCATAACATCCAAGGGAATTCACGTCTGTTCCCCATCGTGATACCAGATATTGAACCTGTAACAGAGACCAACCAAAGTTAAGTCCGCAGTTTTTGTATCCATCGACTCCTGAACACCTACTTGAGACGAAATTTTTATCCAATTGGTTGATAGTATCAGGACTTCGTCACTATTTTAGTTACTGAGAAAATACTGAGATTGACCGAAAACTGAGAAACATCTGGAAATAATGAACTTACTGGTTCAGTGGCATCGGACATCATCTTCTTAAGCTGCAACATCACAAAATTAACAGCAGCGTCATCTGTTAGTTTTTCAAGGTCATATGCAAACCTTCCAGCGGCCATATATACGAGGACCGGATGGCCTGTGACCTTGTGAAGATTGAGAAAATAACCACATCCATAAGAATTTGGTGCAACAATACCCAAGAGCTCTACATTTGGCCAGAAAACTTTCTCAAATCGCAAGGCAATTTTGTTTTCATTGCCCACACCAAGATCAGAAATTGCAGCAACCTTCCACTCGGGCAACTGGGGTTCGAACTCAATCAAATTGGCTTTAAGAATCCCATGGGGTACTGTTATTATAGCCGCATCAGCAATGAAGTTTCTTCCGTCTTCAATTGTGACCATCACCTTATTAGACCCATACAATATCTTCGTCACCCTGCTTATCAAGAATCACAAAAATAAAAAATGTATTCTAACTGAAGAATGTGAGAGTTTCATAACTTATTTATCTTGCTTTTGGGAACTCAAAAAGCATAAGTTCTTGTAAGAGGTCGCATCCTAAGTCACAAAAAGGATACGTTCACAAAAGGATTGGTAATACTGACTAGAAGAAATCTGAATTTGTCTTTAAATAAACCATCACGATAATCAAAGTATTCTCGAACTCAATGAAAACTTAATCCAAGCGAAGATAATTTCATAGATTATTTATGGTACGAAGGAAACTGTCAGCTCAACCAAAGCTGATATAAAATTCATATATAGTACAGCACAGCTATGGATAACTGAGTACAAATAATAACTTCAAAATTTGGCCAAAATGTATAATCATCTTTGTGATCATAGGTTTTGTCTTAACGTGTGCCATGTGATGAAAATGTTGTTATACCCTAGTCTTTTGCACGCGACACTCACATGTAGGGGCGAAAAATACACATTAACTGACCTTTTGGACCATGAAATGACATGTTTTTTTAACCAAGCGTGTTAGCCCCATATGCACATGGATATAAATTAACACTGCTTGAGACAACCCTGTGACCACATGGAAGATCTGTGCAATTCTGCCTTACAACTTTGTATGCTTCTTAGCAAACCATTTTTAATATCATGACCCATCTGGCTACCTCCTACCACCTCTCTCTCTCTCTCTCTCTCACTCACACACACACACACACAAAAACTAATACCTAATAGTTATAATCTATTAATATATATAAGACTACTAATGTATTATCAATTATCACACAAGTTGAAAACCAAACTAGAAACTTAATTACACAATGTAACCAAAGCATTGGTAATTCGAGATAATAAAAAGTAGATTTCAACAGTGGGCCATAATATATGCAAAGGGTAGTGCTATTCACACACACCTCTTTACCTCCCACACACCTTTCTCAATTTTTGTCCATTGATCTTCAATTCATTCAATCAGACGGCCGAAAGTCAAGAGTTGTGTGGAAGGTAAAAATGGGTGTGTGGATAGCACCACCATATGCAATACCTCTGGTTGGAAAATGGTCATTTATATCTTGTTAAGTTTTGCAAGTACGGACAATAGCAGAAGTGATGTTTCGTATGGAGAAAGTATTAGGAATTGCATGGGGCATGAGTCCTTGCTTGATAAACAAACCAAGTGTTATTGGTTTCTAACTGTTGAAATCTAATGGTTCTGCCAGAGATGCTTCTTTGCCTTTTGAAGGCACCCTTGGTTCGGTTTGGGTAGTTGAGGCTTGAGTGTATGCATGCGAGGTTGATAGGCATGTGGTTTTGTCAAGGTAAGCCAAATGGAGGAGATTGTTAGTCTAGGACTTATAAATTGGCTTACTTGACTATAAAACCACACAACTTCACTTGTAATTGTCACTTAGAATAAGCAGTGACAATTCAAGTTCAAGTGAAGAGAGAAGAAAGTACAACCCTTCGTGTTATACATCCATCCAGACCTAAAACTGTCATAACCAACATAGACACCATCTGAGCCTTGAGGATGAGGCACTCATACTGATATGCCATAGGCTTTTGTTTCGACTGTTTTAAAAGAGACTTGTACCAGCTCTCTTCTTAGAGATTCGAGTTGTATTTATCATGACTGGTTGAATAAAAAAATCTAAGAAACTGCCTTACATAGAAGACTCTAGTGTCAAATATCTCTTTGGAGAGCCAATACTGTAATAATATAGATTGCATATTTCAAAATTATATCCTATCATTAAAAGTCAAATTTAGGACTAGATGTATGAATCTGTTAGGACTGAAGATGGAGTAGAATTAGGCAAAACCAGTAAGCCAGCCACCATATTCCAGTTATCACCCAGTAAATATGAGCAAAGTAGAAGTACAACCCAAACTCAAAGAAGCCCCCATTGTTTGGAACTTGTAGGCCTTAGCGAAACTATATTCAAAATCTAATATAAACAAGCTCGATCCCACTTAGTGGGATAAGGCTTTGTTGTTGTAATATAAACAAGCTAATCCATGCAACAAAGCTTGTCAAGGACTGAACAAACTAAATTTATAATTTGAGGGAATCACAGCAAAGATGTAAGTTCAGAATCGGATTTAATGTCTTTGACCTCAACAAAATGTATATATGTTGCTAGCACAAGGGAATTATGTCAATTTTTTGTTTGCACAGCTCACAAATCACAATACACCCACACCACACCAACTTAAGCAAAAGCATTTGTCAATTATGGTACAAGACACATACCTGTGATTCAAGCGTACATCAATATCCTTTGCAAGAGCCTTTATTATTGGGTCATAGCCTTGCACCATAAGTCCATGACCACCAGATAGAACATGCTCCTGTACAACAAGTACCCTCAACTTGTAAGCCTTCATTAATAGATAACTCAAAGGTAGCTAGACTAAAATGCATCCAACCATCAATTATCTGGCTCAATACAATTCATTCCCAATTAGAGAAAACTCTCCCAACTCCCAAGATATTTAACAAAGAGGAAACAATTGTAAGGAGACCAGCCCAAAAGAGTGAAAATTCGTCTAAAAGTTGGTAATTCTACTTTCAAATAGAGTCGTTAGTTCAGCAGCTCTGGTATAGAATTCCATAATTCAATTTAAGATCGAGTCAAGGGGGAATTGTGCCTATAGTTTTTGGCCCGCAATAAAGCTAAAAGTTTAGGTATTGAACTAACCTGATCCCAGTTTTTTAGCGATATTACATCAGCATCAGCAGCAAACCATGCTTCCATTCGACATATGTACCATTGTAATACTTCGTGAGCAAGTCCTTTTTGTCTAGATATGGTGGGAGTTAAATCAGTTAGACTAACTGATCAAAGAATGAAGCATAATACAATAAAATGTGTCCTAATTTACTTTGTTTCTAATACCTTAATTCAGGATGCCTATCCATCACTACAGAAATTGCTTGACAGACGGACATGTCATCAGAATTCTCAATCCTTACTTTCTCAGTCTAGAGAAATAAAAGAAGAAAAGTTAGTTTGCAGATTGCAGCAGAGCTGGATTCATAATTACCCAAAAAAATCAAAGAACCCAGATTGCAGTCTTCTTACCCCTTTGAGAATCTTCTTGAAAGTATCACCCACTTCAACAACCATCTTTTGAGGAACTTGACAGCCATCCATATCAAAAAGTGCAAAGCTGCAACGTAAAAACAATAGTTCAGACTGAAAACTGATTACAAATAAAAATGTCACTACTTCAAAATTTGAAGAATGCAAAAGTTAAGGCCTGAATTCAATTTGTTCTGCTACCACAATGATGAAAATTGTAAAATATAATAAATACATAAGGAACTTAATGGGGTTATGTGAAGCAGTGATAGTGATACTAATCTCACTTCCAATGACATTAAATGGAACATTCCCAATAAATAAGACATCCTAAGATTAAATTAATTTATATCAATTAGATAAAAGGAAGACATGTCTACCTTTTCAAACTTGTGCTCAACACATTTACGAGTATAAATCTCAAGTCCATTCAGAAGAAAAGTAAATAATCAAGGATGTGCTTACCTTTCCAAATCATGGTCATACAACACAGAGTTGTCACCACTTGTACGGTATAAAGTAAGTCCTAGGCGGCGTATCAGTGGAGCCAAAGGATTCTCATTGCAAACACCATGTAGCCTGAAATAAAATTGAAACAATATTGGACTATTAGTTAATAAGCCATCAACCTAAGTTAAACTGCTTCGGTTCTTCAAATGCAATGCACAACTAGAAGTGACAGCAGCTTTTGAAAACCTCTAGTTAAACTTTTAGTAGAAAGGATTTCATTCAACAATGAGACAAGCGTACATACTCCAAGACCCAATTTATAATAAAAGAAGCAGAGTTCATGTTGACGAATAAAATAGATGAGAGAAGAAAACAAACATAAAATTTTGATAAATCGCATTTGGCTATCAAAATCATCAATGTCATTTTATTTTCTGTAATCACATCTACAATTTACAGTTTCTTGCCTTTGTGATTGCTTGTGAGTGTGCATGCAGATTCTTGAACGCATTTGCAAGTAAATAGTAAATAGGATTCAAATACAGAACATAGAGCATACTTGTTAACATATCCAAAAAATGTTCTACTTTTATATAATAGTGGCTAGGATTCATAAACGTTAACACAAGACAGAATTTTATCTTATGGGTGGCTCAGCAAGCAAATCCAAATTTTTCTACTTGCTTCCATATAATAGTGGCTAGAGAAAGAAAGGTTCTTTCTTTGTTTAGTCCACATTGAACAAGCTTCTATGCTTAAAGAGTAAGCGATGGCTTGAGGTAATGACCAGTTGTAGGCTATATAGAACAAGTAGAACATAGGACAAAAGAACTGTGGCAAGCACAGGGTATCATCACCTAGGAATTTCCAAGAGTAACGCTCATAACCTAGGAAATTCAAATTAACGAAATTCTTTTATTTCTTAACATTTTCATGTTTACATGAATCTATGTAATGAGACAGGGGTTCATCTTAATCAAGCAGCAGCAAGGATAGATCATACAAAAAGAATAAGATAGATCATACAAATTAAACAAAGAATAGATCAATGCCACGGGAACCAAAGCGCTGCGTACGTGCAAAAAAAGGAGGTACTAAATTCCTCAAAGTTCAAAAGAGTGAATTTACCATGATGCTCCCATATCGACTGGACAACCAAATGAGTAGTCAGTATGAATCCGGCCACCAAGTCTGTCCCGTGATTCGAGCAAAACCACCTGACAAAATGATGACAATAACGTTAAGGCATTGCAGAAATCAAGCAAGATACGATTTTTCGATAATTTTTTAGGGCTCTAAACATATTCACATATACACACACATATACATAGAGGGATAATACTAATTGTTGCAGACCACTGACCTTAAAAGATGCGTCATGGAGAATACGGGCAGCAGCAATCCCTGATATACCGCCACCAATAACAATAACAGAAGGGTATACATTCTGTTGCCTCTCAATGTGAGACAAAACAGAGCCTACTCAACACAAATATCACAATTTTCAGATCAAAAGCAACAAACTTTATAAAAAATTGAAATGCAGCTTCAAATTATTCAAAGGCAGAAAACATACCATCAAAGAAATCAGCAGAGAACGGATCCTTCGGGTCCATTGGAATTTCCAAGAAAATGGGGATTTGAAAAGAATTGAATTGAATGATTAATTCAAATAAAGTTTGGAATTCTGAATTGTGGGTTTTTATTTTTCAGGGTGTATAGGAATCTTGGAGATTAACCGGAAAGAATGATAAAGAATGAAGATTAAAAGGCCTGCAATTATGCGGCTGAGATTGGAAGAAGAAGAACAACAACGCAGCTTCTCATACCAACTCATGTCATTTATCATGTCACATATGCTCTCTCTCCTCTCTCTCTCTCTCTCTACCACAAATCGAAACGGAAAGAAGAACAAGAATCGTCTCTCTCTCTTCTCTGCAACAATGGCAAGTAAAATTTTTCTGAATTCCCTTTTGGGTCGGGGGGGCAATGAAGGCGACGAAAGAAGACAACCCAGATCGCCGATGGCCAACTGGGGGAATATTTTAGGAATCTTCGAGCTCGGATCCAGCAGTGTACAACTTGGACGCAAACTGTTCAACGTTTATCAGCCGAAAGGATTCTAAATTTGTTATTAGTTTCTTCTTTATTCAATTTTTAATTTTTTTTGTGTCCGGTTTTTCTTAAATTATAAGTAACGGCCCGCTCTCTGCGTTCCACTCGTGAAACTCATTTAAGCATGGATTTTTTTTTTTTTTTTTTTTCCCCTTATTGCGGGAAACATTTGGCCAAGGCCGCCAAAATTGTAGTACAAGTTGGAAGAGAAAAAAGAGGGAGGAGATACTAAAAGTGGGCAAACAGATAGTAAGGTTTGATTGATTACAATATTGATTTTGATAACATATGACGTTTTATTACGGTGGCGGAAAATAATCATATTTATATAGAATTCGATAATTTGAATTGTATGATTAATAAACAATGTGTTTATACCGTATTACTTAATACTTATTTGTTTCAAATTCCGACCATATTTTGCTCTTGTTACTCATTGTCTTGAATCAAACCATCTTGTCATATCAATGCATTTTTGCTCATGGTACATCACAATAACGAGGGTCGCAACAATTATGACATTAATTGTGAAGGTGACAAATACGATTTGCAAATCTAAACAATTTAGGTTGCTACTCTATAAACCGATAAATATGAATTCAAATAACACGTTTCAACATAATTTGGAGCCGGATTTGAGTTGTGAATAAGTGCGAACTTTGTGGTGTGCCTGATGAAACCGAGGCTCACCTCTTCTTTGGGTGTGAGTTCAAAAGGGGATATCATTGGCGGTGGCAAAACCGACAAGAAACCTCAATTACTGTCGGATTTTTGGTAAAAATCCGACATTAAATCGTGCAATGTCGGATAGAGGAACCAACACCAATGCTACCGTCACAAAAAAGGGTATTGACGTCGCTTAGCCTCCTTAATCTGCCACCAAGAAGCAAAGTAATATAAAATAAAAAAAAACAACAGCGTCACTTAAAAGTGACACCACCTAATAATTGAATAAATAAAATAACCACTATAATGTCGCCCATAAGCAACACCACCTAATAATTGGTTTTTTCTTTTTCTTTCCGGAACTCCTCTTTCTTTTTCATTGTCTTCTTTACCCTATCTCAATCCTCACCTTCTTCTCTTCACCGTTTCCAATAAATCGACGTTGCTTGCGTCCTATTTTGCTTCTCTGTGTCACCTTCCCCTCGCCTCCTGCATCTCAGATTTCAAAACAAGTATATTTGTTGGTCTCAAGTAGAAAATCAATCAAGCCAACCTATTAAACACCCCAAAACCCGATCTTTACCCCCGTCCTACCGATCCCTAATCCCTACTTCTTTTCTTCACCCAACAAAAAACGCCCATAAACCCAAATTTTTTTTAATATACGATTTTTTCCGTATTTTCCAAACACCCTTATAACCCATGAATTAAATTTTCCGAACAGCCACGTAGTTGATTGCAGGGAGGAAGAAAAAATTTGTCAGACTTCATGTTTGATGTGAAACCATTGAGCCAAGGGAGGGAGGAAGATGAGAAGATTAGTTTGGATCGATCGCCACTTGAGTCGTCTCGCGAAGATCGGAACTCGAAGGCTCGAGGAGAAGCCCCTAAAAGGGAAGCCGTGGAGACGGCATGGTCGTCACTGCAATGTTGAAAGAGAAGGGAGAGAGGCAGACGTTTTGATGCGAAGTACAGTTGCTGTTGTTGCGGTTGTTGCTGCTGCTGCTGAAATTACGGATGTTAAAACAGCGACGTCTGTTGCTGCTGTTGTTGTGGTGGTTGTTGGGAGAAGAATGAGCTGCTTTGCTGAAAGGGTTGTGAGGGCTGCTGAATTTGAAACAGCGATTGTTGTTGCTGCTGTTGTGGTTGCGAAGAAGGAGCTGCTTTGCTAAAAGGGCTATGTTTTCTTCCTTTATATTTAAATTTTGTGTGGGAGTCTACTGGAGTGGTGTGAAAATTTCAAATTTCAAAATGTTTGAAATTTTGCAAATGTTTAGTGACCTGCATTTTAAATTTTTTTTAACTTAAGTATATATGAATTTGGTAGATAACAAAACGACATCGGGTTTTAAAATATTTAAAAAAATTATTAGTGTCGGCTACAACCGACACAAGGTTTTAAAATATTTAAAAATAATTGTTAGTGTCAGTTAAAAGCGACAATATCCTTTTTTAAACCGACACTAACTTTATATCGGTTACAAGCGACACGGTTTTAAAAATTATTAAAATCTATGTCGGTTATAAGCGACATTAACAGGTTATGTCAGTTATAAGCGACATAGACAATTTATGTCGCTTATAATCGACAATAAGTCCGACACCATGTTATGTAGGTGTCAGAAATGTCTTATCCGCCACTATGTTACATAAAACCGAGACCAACCACTGACACAATAAGGCCCTTTTGTAGTAGTGCTGGTTTGAGACGTCACTACAAATGGATATGGCGTCTATGGGGGTGACCGATTTTTTGGAGGGTTGGCAGAGATTAGTGGAGCGACTAGAGAAGGAGGAGGATGCGAACTTAATATTGCAGCAGGTGGTATTTGGCTTCTGGCGAATCTAGAAGTGTAGGAATGATACAAAGGTGGGTGGGGTTGGATGGGTGCTTCGGGACTTTATTGGGGTACCTAAGCTTGCGGGAGGGGTGGGTGGGGAACGGTATGCTGTTGCAATCATGGCGGAGGCGGAGGCGATTAGGGAAGGGATGGAGATGATTATTGGTAGTGATGTTATGGAGCCTGGAATTAGATTGGTGGTGGAATCAGACTCAAAGGGATTGATTCAAATGCTTAACAAGGAGGTCATGGCTGATGTGACTCTTGATATTTATCTCCAAGATATTTGGAGGATGGCGAGCTTGTTCCAGTTGGTGAGGTTTTGCTTTACCCCTCGGCAATGCAATCATGCAGCTCATGCGGTGGTGGTGCACATAATTAAGCATGGCGGGAGACTTGGATGGGATGAATTAGGTCCAGAGTTTCTTTTTAATATTTTAACAGAAGATGCAAATGTAACCGTTTTGTATTTAAATTCAATAAAGTTCTACCTTTCGACAAAAAAATAACATTTCAATCTCAAAGCCTCCCAAAACATACAAAATAAGAGAGAAAACAATAAGTATGCGTTTGTGGCACCATAATATCTCGAATTAGACTAACTTTCAGTGACTAAGTTGAGTTGGCTTGACATGGATTAAGTAGTACTAAAATTATTAAAAGTCTAGTGCAGACTAGCTAAGACTAAATTTTTTATTTTTTATTTTTAATTATAAAAACTTCCACTTCCTTGTCTAGAAACTTCCACTTCCTTTTCTAGAAAATCAAATGCAGTCTATAAATGAAAATTGTAATGAGAAATCCTTTCTTTTTCAGAATTTATAAGTGTGGAAAAAAGATTGAAATAGTTATCTCCGCAATTGATTTCTATTGTAATAGTTATTTACTGTGTTTTGCATTCTGCAATACGAGAGGATCCTCACCGGATCCTCTTTGTGCAGATCCCGGGGATCCTCCAATCATATCCGTTCGTTGTACATTGTGTGGCCAGTTTTTGTCAGGTACTGTTTATATTCAATTTTGAATAAAAAAAAAGGGAAGTGTTATTGACACTCCAAAAATCTCATTCTACACTCCTCACAAATGTATTTTTCTTTCCAAATATAGAAAGTTTGGAGTGTAGAATTAGATTTTAAGAGTGTCAATAACAATTCCCAAAAAAAATTACAATGATTTTTGACCGATGTACGATGAACAAATGTAATTTAAGAATCCCCAGCGAGGATCCTCACTCCTCCTATTACCTCCATCTTTTGTCTCGGTTTGCAGACGAGCTTGAGCCTTGAGAGGGAAATATTTCCATGGTTTGGGGAACTTTGTAACTTGCTGTTGATGTAATATGCTGGCATAAATTTTGTTGTTGCTGCTGTTATTTTGTTGGTGTAATTTGCTGGAGCAGCTGGACATAAAAAAAGAATGGCAAAGCTCATTTTGTTGGTGTAACTTGCTGGAGCAGCTACTTTGTTGTTGCTGCTGCTATTAACAAAAATAAAAAACCGTCAACCCGTAAGAATCGGCTCATTAAAACGAATTGGGTTAAGTTCGGTTTCATTTTTAAAAGAAAATTAAAAAAAAAAAAACCTTCAACCCGTAAGAATCAGCTTGTTAAAACGAATCACGTAAGGTCCAGTTTCATTTTTAAAAGAAAAAGACTCGCCCGCCCCATTTCATTTGCAAACGGATTCAGTCCAGTCCCTCTAATTTTGAGCCCGATCTGGCCCGTGCCCAGCCCTTTGATAATCTGTATCAAAATATGAGATGAGTATTCAAATATGAGACCTCAAGTACAAAGATAAATATTTTTAATACTATGAGCTATAAGCAACTTGCAGTAGAAATTTACCTATGCTCGGCTTTGAGAATTTGGGGGCTCTAGACAAGCCTTCGTAGTGGGCCCTACATGAAAAATTTATTTCTATATTAAATATCATAAAAATTAAAAGCAAATGGGAGAAGATAAAAACATTACATGTCTCGCATTTTAATACGCAAATGTACAAATTAAGAATCAACATTTAACTCAATATTAGCAAACAAAAAATTGACAAAGAAACAAACAAAAAAGTCAAATTCCACCCATGACTCAATATGTGAGATATTAATGTAAGCAAATTAAGCAGAAGCAATCAGGCAAACGATCAAATATTCAGATTCATCAAAATAAAGAATCAAACCACGTTAACCAACCTATTTCATGGTGTTTTTGTGGTTCCATTTATGCAAAACATCAAGATAATTAATCTGCGAATGGATGATGACATCGATAATCATGGGATTTTGTATTGTTTCATTTTAATAATATTGAAAGCGTACTTTTACTCACTCTAAAATTCTCAATTTACATCCTCACATATGTATTTTTTTTCTAATTATAGAAAGTTTGGAGTGCAAAATTAGACTTTTAAAGTATCAATAACAGTTCCCTAATTTAAAAGCAAATCAAACGCAGTATGTTTCTCAAGATTGTGCTGCCTTACAGGCTTTTCTTTGTTCTTTTTTTTTACCTAAAAAAACTTGAGTATGTTTCATTTGTCTGTCATGTTGGAAGATGTTTTAACTGTTATATTTGATTTTCACAACCGTTTTATATCTTCTATTTTCAATCTCATTTATTCTCTCTTTATTTTGTATGTCATATTTAAAAAGTCGGCCAGTCAATCATTATTAGTATGACATATATCCATAATTTATTTTGTAAATTTGTAATGTTATATTTGAACAAGTCATCGGTCAGTCATTACAAACTAGAACGACACTCACTGTTCATAAAATTTGAACCTTAAACCTCCCCTCATTTTATGCCGGACGTTTCACAAGTTAATTTCGGAGAGGTTATGTGTTACGAGCCTGTGTTTCTTGTTTTATTTCCACGTACAGTTTTGACATCCTTGACATATTGTAGTCGTCGTGATTCCAACCAAATCAAACCCATCAAAAAGTACAACCGCATCAAAAAGTACAACCGCCTGGAGATTGACGTGCGTATCTCTTATTGATAACATTTGTAAATTTGGTTTAAAAATTTGTCCCCAACGTTATCCATATGTTAGTGTAGGAGAATCCAGTTAGAATTCAGTTTGACTAAATTTTGTAAATTTATGTGGGTTTAGGTTTACTTGTACTCTAAGTCAAAGATCAGTATATATTTGTATAGAAAACTTCATTTTAATCCTTGGCAAAGATGACTTTTAGATAAAAACCATGAGTAAGATCAAAATCTAATTTTAGTCCCTTGATACATTAATAACCTCATTTATTAATTATATTTTGATTTTTTAATTATTTATCTTTTTCTTTCTAATTTTGAATGTATTAATTTTATTTTATTATAATTGTTATTTTCATTTCATTCATCGTAATATATTTTGTTGTGAACATTTAGATAAACTAATTTTTGTTATACCATATATTTCAACGTGCTTTATCTTCTTCATTTAGGTATATTAAATTCATTATAATACATTTCGGTGCATACATTTAGGTACACACATTTTGGTACATACATTTCGATACAAACATTTAGGTACATTAATTCAATATAATACATTTCGGTACTAACATTTCGGTACACACATTTAGGTACATTAATTTAATATTAATACATTTAGGTGCATATATTTAGGTACATACATTTCGGTACTAACATCTAAATATATTAGTTCAATATAATATATTTCAGTACACACATTTCGGTACTAACATTTAGGTACATTAATTGAGTCTTTCAAGTTTGAAGAATGTTAAATAAAATTAATAAATTAAAAAACTCTTTTTTGGTCAAAAAATAAATTAAAATTTGTGTATTAATAAATTTAAATATTTAATGGAAGACATTAAATAAAATGCACATTAATTATCACATTAATTATTTTGAATTAAGGACACATTAGGGACTAAAATCAATATTCAATCTAACACCAGATTTTTTTTAAGTTTTAATCTTCTTGAATGATTAAAGTTCAAAAACCCCTATATTTGTATCAATACAATTACAACTCCACATGGTATCAGAGCGTGAATAAAAAGATGCTACCAAAGTATTATCCTTTTACAAATACTTCACAGAGACTAACAAATTTTTAGTTATATATCGTGAAGATACCATCTTTCGATATTCTTTCTTATGCCAACCAATGCAACAAGACAGAAAGAGGGAAAGAATGATACCAGTAAGTTAGGTGAGAGAGAAACACCTACTTTAAACACCAGAATATTTTCACTTACAGTGATCACATTCTTTTCTTTTGGTTCTTTCCTTTATATTGTAATGAATTTTGAATGAATAATTCTTTTCTTTTCCTTCTCCTCACTTGGTGGTGAATCTTTCTTCTTCCACTTTTCTTTTTGGACACATTTCATCACCAAAACAAGTTCACATTTCTAAAGCTCTTGACGAAACCAAAAGCAATCTGCAACAAAAGCAAGTCAGCCGCCTATAAATGAAGAAATATAAGCTGAGAGACCTCAAACTGCTTCATCTTTTAAGCATTTGAATCTCTTTAAAAAGAAAAATATTTACACAAAAAATGGCTTCTGCAGCAGCTATCAAACCCTCCGAGTCCATAGCTGATAACATGCCGGACGCCCGGAGGCAGAGCCGGTACCACATGAAGAGGTGCTTCGCTAAGTACATCGAGAAAGGAAGAAGGATAATAAAGCTTCACCATTTGATGAGTGAAATGGAGACAGTCATCGATGACAAAGCTGAAAGAACCCAAGTTTTGGAGGGTGTTCTTGGCTATATATTATATTCAACTCAGGTTTCTAATTAAACACTTCTTTTTTATATATATGGTCTTCCTTTTTTGAGGGGGAGTAACTAAAATTTTGAACCGTTAGACCATTATATGACTAGAATCTAACGGGTAAAAAGTCCAGGGTACAGGATACTCGAAGCATCATTGAATTTTCCCTAAAACTATAAACAATTGGTTTTACTTTTGACTAAATGAGATGTTTACCTAATATAATCCACAGGAAGCTGTTGTTATTCCTCCACATGTTGTCTTTTCAATAAGACCAAATCCAGGATATTGGGAATTTGTTAAGGTTAGCTCTGAGGACCTCTCAGTTGAGGGCATCACTGTCAGAGACTTCTTGAAATACAAAGAAACTTTATACGATGAGAACTGGTACATATTTTTTTTTTTTTTTTTTTTTAAGTTTTTCCTTTTTGACATAGCGATATTCTAAACTACTCAAATCTACGGATGGGGATTTTGGGTGCAAGGGATGAGCGCAATGCCGTGGCCAACCGCCAACTGGCCTAACCCACATATGCTTTCCATTGCAGGTCAAATGATGAAAATGCACTGGAGGTAGATTTTAGAGCAATTGATTTCTCTACTCCTCACTTAACTCTATCTTCATCGATCGGAAATGGAATCAATTATGTTACCAAGTTCACCACTTCAAAGCTAGCTGGAAAACTGGAGAATGCACAACCCCTTGTGGATTACTTACTTTCACTAAATCATCAAGGAGAAGTATGGGAATCACAGTAATTTAATTCTACAAAAAGCAAAATTTGATGCAGACGAATTCAAATTTCGTTCTAATGATAAGGTCTGAAACATAGTTTATGTGATTTTGAATTTACAGCAACTTATTCTAAATGAGACCCTCAACACGGCTTCAAAGCTTCAGGCAGCACTGATTGTAACAGATGTGTACCTCTCAGCGCTTCCTAAGGACACACCATTCCAAAATTTTGAACTAAGGTGACTCTTCCTCTCATGTTCTATCCATCGGCGGATCATGTAATGTAACTTTCAATCTGAAACCGAACGTCATTTACAGGTTTAAGGAGTGGGGCTTTGAGAAGGGTTGGGGAGACACTGCAGAAAGAACAAAGGAGACAATGGGAATACTTGCGGAAGTACTACAGGCTCCAGACCCGTTGATCATGGACAGATTTTTCAGTAGGCTTCCCACAATATTCAATGTTGTAATATTCTCTCCTCATGGCTACTTTGGTCAAGCAGATGTTCTTGGCTTGCCAGACACTGGTGGGCAGGTAAAAGTTTAAACACTGTATCTGTTAAGCTAAGTCTCCATGCAATTGGCATTCGCTGGTGAGCTGAATGTTTATGGATGTTTATGAACTCTACTATCAAAAACAGGTAGTTTACATTCTTGATCAAGTGAAAGCTTTGGAGGAAGAATTGCTTGTGAGAATTAAGCAACAAGGACTTACTGTGAAGCCTCAAATTCTTGTGGTGAGTTTCATCGACAACTATGGACGATTTGCTTGTTAAGGTAGTTCGGTTATTTAGAATTATCTAACTACAATTGTTCACTACAATAGGTGACACGACTCATACCAGAAGCAAGGGGAACTAAGTGCAACCAGGAGTTGGAACCAATCAACGGCACAAAATACTCTAACATTCTTAGGGTGCCATTTAGGACAGAGAAGGGAATCCTACGCCGCTGGGTTTCTCGTTTTGACATCTATCCCTATCTTGAATTGTTTACACAGGTATGTTTTTGTCGATTTTTAAATCCATGCTTGAGAGTGTTCACTAATTGATTTTTGTGCTTTATGTTCTTAATAATTTGTTGCATCTCTTTCAAACTACTAGGATGCTACTGCCAAAATCCTCGACCTAATGGAAGGAAAGCCAGATCTTATTATTGGAAACTACACAGATGGGAATTTGGTGGCGTCTCTCATGGCTAATAAACTTGGGATAACTCAGGTCACTGTTCATTGATCTTATAAATACAACCATAACGCAGTTTTCTCCCACTTTGTATTTACTAACCCATAGCGCACTAAAACCAGGCAACTATTGCTCATGCTTTGGAGAAGACCAAGTACGAAGATTCAGACATCAACTGGAAGGAGTTAGATCCTAAGTATCACTTCTCATGCCAATTTCTTGCTGACACAATATCCATGAATGCTACAGATTTTGTCATTGCAAGCACATACCAGGAAATTGCAGGAAGGTTAGCAAAATTAACCAGCATACATATATACGAAACCCTTACCAAATGATTGCATTACAGTTTACACCATAATGTACTTGGATGTTGTCTTTGCAGCAAAGACAGACCGGGACAATATGAAAGCCACACAGCATTTACGCTTCCGGGGCTCTGCAGAGTTGTTTCAGGCATCAATGTATTTGATCCCAAATTCAACATTGCCGCTCCTGCGGCTGATCAGTCTGTCTATTTCCCCTACGCAGAGAAGAAGAAACGGCTCACTTCATTCCATCCTGCCATTGAAGAACTACTGTTTAGTAAAGAGGATAACAATGACCATATGTAAGTTCTGGACTAGCAAATCATTCTTTTGGAATTCAAATGCTGATTACTATTCACTAGTAATCTAACATCAACCCGAACTGTTTTTGAACAGTGGATTTCTAGTGGACAGAAAGAAACCTATCATCTTCTCAATGGCAAGGCTGGACATTGTTAAAAACATTACTGGGTTGGTTGAGTGGTATGGGAAGAACAAGAGGCTGAGAAATTTGGTTAACCTTGTTGTAGTTGGGGGCTTCTTTGACCCTTCGAAATCAAAAGACAGAGAAGAAATTGCAGAAATAAAAAAGATGCATACACTGATGGAGAAGTACCAACTTAGGGGTCAGATCAGATGGATAGCAGCGCAGACTGATAGGAACCGAAATGGAGAGCTCTACCGTTGTATTGCTGACACAAGGGGAGCTTTTGTGCAACCTGCTCTGTATGAAGCTTTCGGCCTGACTGTCATAGAGGCAATGAACTGTGGATTGCCCACCTTTGCAACCAACCAAGGAGGCCCGGCTGAAATCATTGTTGATGGGATCTCTGGTTTCCATATTGATCCCAACAACGGTGACGAAGCAGGCAACAAAATCGCTGATTTCTTCGATAAGTCTAAGACTGATGCTGCATACTGGGACAGATTTTCAAAAGCAGGCTTGCAGCGCATATACGAATGGTAAGTACACGACCTCTAAATCCCTGCTTGTTTTCTTAAAGTTCATTCTTATTCTAACAAAGTTACAAAACCAACATCTTCTCGCGTGGAATATAAAACAAGTTATTGAAATTTTGTAGCTACACTTGGAAGATATATGCAAACAAGGTGTTGAACATGGGGAGCACTTATACTTTCTGGAGGCAGTTGAACAAAGAGCAGAAACAGGCAAAGCAAAGATACATCCAGATGTTCTTCAATCTGCAATATAGAAACTTGGTATGTTATAAATTATTCTTATATAATAGAATGCATCCCTTACTTTATTGTCATTTTAATTAAGTTCGAGATTTAGACGCTGATTTTCATCGGCATTGTTGCAGGTGAAGAATGTGCCTTTCCCAAGTGATGAACCTGAACAACCAGTAGTGCCAAAGGCAACTGCCAAACCAAAGACCACATTAAGGCATGTTCAGCTAAGTTAGCAATTTTCGGAGTTGATAACAATAAGTTTGTCCTCATGGATAAGAATTGAAAATATAAATAAGAGGTGTCAAATCCATGATTATACTTTCCTAGTGTTATGCAGAATTTATGATCAATCTCAACATATTTCATTCAAACAAACTGAGCAACGAAGTTTATAAACACGTGTAAAATGCATACATATCGTTGTAAAACTCACATAATATATAATTCTGCATTTGTTAATATAACCTCTCTTATTTCTCTAATCACATTGTATCATTCATTCAAAACTAATAACAAATCATTGATGTGCAGCACAAGACGCTCACAGCCTCGAGTGTAAAGGTAAAGAATAAGATCCCCCACAAACGGCTTGTTTTCAATCCTTCCACTAAAGCCAACATAACAACTGAAAAATTCTTCCCTCTATAATTTCAGGTTGTTTGGAGCCTAAGTTAAGGTCAAATAAAGGGAGCTTGATTGAGGATTGCCATTTGAGCTTCCCAACTGCAATGCTACCTCTTCTGTTTCCTAAACATTAATTCCCTATTAACCATTTGCAAAGAAGAACTGTTGTTGTGTAAACATTGAAGCATGAAAATTTGTTTCTGTGTAATAAAATTATACCAAATTTACAGCTTGTGTTGTTTTCAATTCAATATTTTCAATCTAAAGGTTTGGTGTTTGGTTCAATGGCACTTCGAATTTTATGCACGATAAACTCACTAACATTTTCTTTTTTGACAAGATGATATTCTCTACTATATACTTTGTTGGATTAGTGGCCAAGTGGACAACAAGCCAAGTAACTTTCGGCTAGTAAACAAACCAAAAGAAAAAAGACAACATTATTATGTTTGTTGAAAAAATTGGTAAAGGCTAGTCAAAAGGAAAAAGAAGGTGGACAACATCATTGTGTCATTCCTTGTTTTGTGGTGAAAACAAATCATGATGTTTGTTGGGGTATGATTATGTTTATTCCTTTTGCTTTTGGTGTGGCACCTTGTAAAACCACCCGTGGGTTTTGGTTCTTAATTTTGAGAGGTTGCCTTAGAAGAAGATAAGAGGGAGAGCATCATTTGGTTTTGAGCAAGAAAACAGAGAGCAGAAAATAGCTCCCATTTGAAGAGAAGAAAGAAAGGTGATTTTCTTTCTTTGTTAATTCTCACTCAATCAAAGTTGTATTTGTGTATTAGCTTTGAGCTATATGTATAAAGAAGAAATTATTCACTATATTTCTTTCTCTATTTGTTTCTTTGGTGAGTGAGAGTTATTGGGTGTATTGGGCTTTTGGGTTGTGAGATTGCCAACACTTTGTAAACTCCCATTTGGTTGATAGTGGATTATTGGGTGAGCTCCTGCTGCTCCAAGGACGTACTCCAGTTACACTGACTGTTGAGGAACCTCGTTAAAATCTTTGTGTCTTTTATATTTTGTTCTTGCATTCCATTTGATATATTTCCTGTGGGTTAGCTTGAGTTGGTTCCATTAGGTTTGGTGCTACCCTAGCACAACAATTGGTATCAGAGCACTGGTTGCTCTTGGGTACTGTCTAGTTGCCAAAGATGTCAGACGGGCAAGATGAGAATCCTTTTGGAAGTAGCTCCGGGTTTGCAAGAACTACAGTGCAAAATGCAAAGTTCGAAGTGGAAAAGTTTGATGGCACAAACAACTTCGGGATGTGGCAATGTGAGGTCAAGGATGTGTTGGCTCAACACGATCTACTTGCCGTTTTGGGAGAGAAGCCGGAAGCTATGTCGAAGCCGGAATGGGAGAAATTAAATTTGTGGGCTTGCTCTTCAATTCGGTTGTGTCTTGCAAAAACTCAGAAGTATTTTGTGATGCGGGAGACATTGGCAAGTGTGTTGTGGCAAAAATTGGAAGACAAGTATATGACGAAGAGTGCAGAGAACCGGCTACACTTGAAGAAAAAACTCTACCGCTTCCAATACAAAGAAGGTACAAAAATGATTAGACATCTTGATGCTTTTAATAAGTTGATTGCCGACTTGTTAAATTTAGATGAGGATATTAAGGATGAAGATAAGGCCTTAATATTGTTGAATTCTTTGCCGGACTCTTATGAGCATTTTGTTACCACTATTATGCATGGTAAAGAAACTGTGAAATTTGAAGATGTGTCAAATGCCTTGATGAATTATGAAATGAGGCATAGAGATAAAAACCATGACAATACCTCTGAAGCTTTATTTGTTAGAGGTAGATCATCGGAGAGGAGATCCTCCTCTAGTAGAAAAAAATCACAGTCTCGACCTAGAGGAAACTCTAAAGGTAGAAAAACCTTGGAAAGGGATGAATGTGCCTTTTGTCGTAATAAGGGTCATTGGAAGAAAGATTGTCCTAGGTTGAAGACCAAAGGAAAAGAAAGTTCTGAAGCTAATGTTGCTGAGGTTGAAACTGATTTTTCTGATTTTGCTTTAACCACTTCCTCATCATTTGATTGTGCTACTAAATGGGTGTTGGATACGGGTTGTACTCATCATATGACTCCTCACAAGGATTGGTTTTCAAGCTTGAAAGAGTTTGATGGTGGTGTTGTGTTCATGGGAGATGACAATCCTTGCACAACAAACGGGATTGGTACAGTTCGTTTGAAGTTGCATGACGGCATGGTTAAAGAATTGACAGGCGTTCGGTATGTACCGAATTTGAAGAAAAATCTTATTTCTTTGGGAACTTTAGAAGCCAAGGGCTTCAGGTTTCATTCAGATGGGCAGACATTGAAAGTGACTTATGGTGCACTTGTTGTGATGAAAGCTCCTCGATGTGGCCATTTGCATTTATTGCAAGGAAGCACCGTGACAGGTGAAGCATCTGTAGTCTCAGAAAATATGGGCACATCCGATTTTGATACTACTAGACTGTGGCATATGAGATTAGGCCATGCCGGTGAGAAAGCTCTACAAGGGCTTGTGAAACAAGGTCTTCTAAAAGGTGCCACGACGTGTAAGCTTGATTTCTGCGAGCATTGTGTCTTGGGGAAGCAAACTAGAGTGAAGTTTGGTACTGCTGTACATCAAACGAAGGGCATTCTTGATTATGTGCATTCGGATGTTTGGGGTCCTACAAAGACTCCCTCTTTGAGTGGTAGACATTGGTTCGTGACCTTTATTGATGATTATTCAAGAAGGTCTTGGGTCTACACTATGAAGCACAAGAGTGAGGTGTTGAGCATTTTCTTAGGTTGGAAGAAAATGGTTGAGAACCAGACTGGGAGAAAGATTAAGACTTTGAGATCGGATAATGGTGGTGAATACACATCCGACCCTTTCTTTAAAGTTTGCAAAGAAGAAGGGATGGTAAGGCATTTCAGTGTTCAGGGAACTCCACAACAAAATGGAGTTGCAGAAAGATTGAATCGAACCTTGCTTGAGAAGGTTAGATGCATGTTGTCTCAGTCGGGTTTGAGCAAGTCATTTTGGGCAGAGGCAGTTACTTATGCATGTCACATCGTCAACCGGTTACCCTCAGCTGCTATTCAGGGTAAGACACCAATGGAGGTATGGAATGGAAAACCTTCTACTGATTATGATTATATTCGTATTTTTGGTTCACCTGCTTATTTTCATGTAACTAAAAATAAACTTGATCCTAGAGCCAAAAAGGCTATCTTTCTTGGTTTTAGTAGTGGTGTCAAAGGTTACAGGTTGTGGTGCTCAGAGATGCAGAAACTTGTAATCAATAGAGATGTGACATTTGACGAAGAAAGTATATTCAGAGACTCTGAGAAGAATGTGAAAGATGTCCAACAGGTGGAGCTTGAGAAAGTTGCCTCTACTACTTCAAATCCTATTTCCGCTGATGTCGAAGCCACTACAAGTGATGAAGTGGGAGACCATGAGGATGTTGAAGAAGTTGAACTTGAAGATTCTACTCAAGATGAAGAGCAAGTTTCACCTCAAGAGTCTATTGCCAAGAATAGAGGAAAGAGACATATTACCAAGCCAGCTCGGTATAGTGACTATGTTGCTTTTGCTCTTCCTATTATCACTGATGAGATTCCATCCAATTTTGAGGAAGCCATTGAGAGTGAGGAAAATGAGAAGTGGTGCAATGCCATGGGTGATAAGATGAATTCTCTCCTCAAGAACAAGACTTGGGAGTTAGCTAAATTGCCTAAGGGTAAGAAAGCTATCGGTTGCAAATGGGTGTATGCCAAGAAGGAAGATGCTGATGAGAAAAACAATGTGAGATTCAAAGCAAGATTAGTTGCTAAAGGGTATGCATAAAAGGAGGGCATTGACTACAATGAAATCTTTTCTCCGGTTGTGAAGCACTCCTCAATTCGTACTATGTTAGCTCTTGTTGCACAATATGATCTTGAGCTTGTGCAACTTGATGTGAAGACGGCTTTCCTACATGGTGATTTGAATGAAGAGATCTATATGTGTCAACCGGATGGGTATAAAGTGAAAGGGAAGGAGAATTTGTTTTGCAAATTGAAGAAATCACTTTATGGCTTGAAGCAATCTCCGATACAATGGTATTTGAGGTTTGATAAATTTATGAGAGGTCAAAATTATTCTAGAAGTCAATATGATCATTGTGTGTACTTCAAGAAGTTGCAAGATGGATCTCTCATTTATTTGTTGATATATGTTGATGATATGTTGATTGCCTCAAAGAATGTCGAAGAGATTGAGAAATTGAAGAAACAAATGAAGAATGAGTTCGAGATGAAGGATCTTGGTGAAGCAAAGAAGATCATTGGCATGGAGATCACTAGAGATAGAGAGAAGGGTTTGGTAAGCTTGAATCAAAAGCAATACCTTGAGAAGTTATTCGGAAGTTTGGAGTGCATGATTCAACCAAACCGGTTAGTACCCCTTTGGCTCCTCATTTTAAATTGAGTTCTCTACAATGTCCTAAAACTGATAAGGATAAGCTGCAAATGAAAAATATACCATATGCAAATTTGGTTGGTAGTTTGATGTATGCAATGGTATGCTCTAGACTGGATATTGCTCATGCAGTTGGCATGGTGAGTCGATATATGCATAATCTTGGTAAAGAGCATTGGCAAGCAGCTAAGTGGATATTGAGGTATCTCCATGGTACTCAAGATGTTGGTTTATGCTTTGAGAGGGATAACTCTGGTATTGGTCATTTTGTAGTTGGTTATGTTGATTCAGATTATGCAGGTGATCTGGATGGAAGAAAGTCTACTACAGGCTATGTGTTTACTATGGCTAAAGGGCCAGTTTGTTGGAGGTCTATTTAGCAGTCGTTTGTTGCCTTGTCTACTACAGAGGCTGAATATATGGCAGTTGCTAAAGCTATAAAGGAGGCCATTTGGATGCATGGGTTGATTAGAGATTTGGGGGTTGATCAGAAGCAGGTGGAGGTGCATTGTGATAGTCAGAGTGCCATTTATTTGGCTAAGTATCAGGTTCATCATGCGAGGACCAAGCACATAGATGTGCGTTATCACTTTGTTCGTGAAGTTGTTGGTGAAGGAGAAATCATTCTCCAGAAGATTCTAACTAAAGACAACCCCGCTGATATGTTGACTAAGGTTGTTGGTGTAGCCAAGTTTGTTCATTGCTTGAACTTGGCTCACATTTTGCCTATATAAAGAAGGCGTTGAGCAGTAAGATTTTTGGAGCATTTTGGCTTGTCATGACGCTCTTGATAACTTGGCCAAGGTGGAGATTGTTGGATTAGTGGCCAAGTGGACAACAAGCCAAGTAACTTTCGGCTAGTAAACAAACCAAAAGAAAAAAGACAACATTATTATGTTTGTTGAAAAATTGGTAAAGGCTAGTCAAAAGGAAAAAGAAGGTGGACAACATCATTGTGTCATTCCTTGTTTTGTGGTGAAAACAAATCATGATGTTTGTTTGGGTATGATTATGTTTATTCCTTTTGCTTTTGGTGTGGCACCTTGTAAAACCACCCGTGGGTTTTGGTTCTTAATTTTGAGAGGTTGCCTTAGAAGAAGATAAGAGGGAGAGCATCATTTGGTTTTGAGCAAGAAAACAGAGAGCAGAAAATAGCTCCCATTTGAAGAGAAGAAAGAAAGGTGATTTTCTTTCTTTGTTAATTCTCACTCAATCAAAGTTGTATTTGTGTATTAGCTTTGAGCTATATGTATAGAGAAGAAATTATTCACTATATTTCTTTCTCTATTTGTTTCTTTGGTGAGTGAGAGTTATTGGGTGTATTGGGCTTTTGGGTTGTGAGATTGCCAACACTTTGTAAACTCCCATTTGGTTGATAGTGGATTATTGGGTGAGCTCCTGCTGCTCTGAGGACGTACTCCAGTTACACTGACTGTTGAGGAACCTCGTTAAAATCTTTGTGTCTTTTATATTTTGTTCTTGCATTCCATTTGATATATTTCCTGTGGGTTAGCTTGAGTTGGTTCCATTAGGTTTGGTGCTACCCTAGCACAACATACTTTAATTTAGGGGGAGGGAGATTTGAACTCGGGTGTATAGAACGGACACGCTGCTCTACCCAACTAGCATAACCGACATCTACGATGAACTCGGTAATATTACTTGGTAATTAAACTTTCTAACTAAATTATTATACTCTTTTCAGTTCTTCAATTCATCTTCCATAACAAATTAATCCAATCCAACCGACTAAGAATTTTAAATCCACAGCAACCCTAAATAAACAAACCAACTAGAAGAAGAAACTCACCAATAGAAATAGTGGAACAGTGACTTGCCTAATCGGCTATTTTCCACCCTCTTTATTTACTTTTTATCCAAGAGAAGAAGGAAAATGTCTTTCCCTCCTGAAACTCATCTTCTTTCCTGTGAAAGGATCCCCCATTGGTTTAAATTGTGTTCTCTGTCAAGAGACTCCAACTGTATTAACAAAGTTGGGAATTAGAACAATTTTGATTTTAAATATTAAAATTTGTAATTAAAAATATCTTTTTTCAATGTTACTTGGAACACCGTTGAATTATTCAATCAAATGGATAGAAACTCTGCTTGACTGTGGCCACGGATAGGATGAAATTCTCTATAGCCTCTTCAGGCCCGAAATGAGTGAATAATCGTGGCTTGCCACTAGTTGTCTCCCTTTTGCGAAGCAATAAATCATATGGCTACAAACAATCACATAAGTACAAAGAGATTAAAAAAATATAAAAAAAAGTGTGTGACAATAATGTTTTGGGGTGTGCTATCCACACATCCCATTTTACTTCTCACACACCCCTTGATAATTTATATCCGTTGATCTTCTTCAATTCATCCGATCCGACGGCCGAAAATGAAAAATGTGTGTGAGAAATAAAATGGGGTGTGTAGATATCACACCCCTAATGTTTTTTTGGTCATTAGGTAACCAATGAGTGTATGGTTACGTAACATTTGATTTGAAATCAAGAGTAGAGACTAAACATATGAATCCTCTGTTACTTAGTGACCAAAATAATGGAACTCAAATCCGAAAATCATTTCCGATAAAGAGAAAAGCCAGCATTTAGAATTACCACAACCGAAAATAAATTAGTAAATTAAAAAGAATAGGATAAAAAGAAGAAAAAAAGGACATCAACCTCTCCAATGCCGTCCGATGAAAGGGTAGATAGACAGTGCCGGCTTTGGAGGAGTCTGATGGGTTGCTTTGCACAGGGCCCCAAAATTTGAGGGGCCCAAAATAATTTTATATTAAATGTAGTTATATAAAAAAAATATTATATAAAAATATCATATAAAAATCTAATCAACACAATAAATATAATATATATAAATAGGAGTAGGCCCACAAGGCTACTGGCTACATGCCTATAATCCCACACACCCATCAATTCCGTATGAAATTATATATTTTATAAAACTATATCTCACTTTTTTCCTTATTTTTCACACTAAAAGTCTAATCAGAGACTCAGAGTCTTTTTTTTTCTCTGACGCCTCATCCCTCCCGTTGCGTCCGAGTCCTTTCTCCACTGTTGTTTTCCCCCACAAACCACTAAACCCTAGTTCATAATTTCATCCAATTGAATAGAAATTTTCAAATTACGAAGACAATTCAAGTGATCAAAGTGATGCAGACTTCGATTAAAGTAAGTAATTTATAAATTTAAGTATATGAAGTTGGAATTTGAAAATTTAGATATTTCTCATCTATAATGAATTTTTTTTTCTTTTATACTTTTCAGGGCAAAACTCATAGAAATTAATCAACTAATCATCACAACAAGAGGGAGCAATCGCAAAAAATACTAGACGCACACGCATTGCGGACTATCAGGTTTTATTGTTCATACTTACTATAATTTAATTGTGATCTTGTTTGAGATATAAAAGATGGCACCTACTAGAAAATATCCATCTGGCTACTTGAAGCGTCAAAGAAAAAGAAGAGTTTAACAATTGACTCAGTCTCAAAAAGGAGCTATTGATAGGTTTTTTGTTAAAGAAAAAGAACCACAAAATTCAGTGGATGATTTAGTTAATGAACAGCACATTGACAATGAGAAATTAGTTGATGATTTGGGCCATGATGAAATTGATGACATTCTTGAAGAGAATGATAATTATGAGGATGCTCCTAATGCCTTCACTGGACAACCGAGTGAGTCCATTCCCTCGAACATTTATGATCCTCAAATTTGGGATAGTCTTGATCCCAAATGGATTGATTTGTTAGCAGAAAAAAGGTCATGTAAGAGATCTATCAATTGAGAAAAGGTCCTAAAGATCAGTTTAATAGGCGTTTTAATGTGGCCTTTTACACTCGATACTTGTCCAATGGAGAGAAACATGATAAAGATTGGCTAGTGTATTCAAAAGATTTTGAAAAGTATAGAGAAACTAGGTTTGCAGAAGCCATGATTAATGCTAAAAAACTTGCTATTGAAATGGAAATTGATTCTGTGTTTACGGAAAAGCGTCAAGTTCGTAGAAAAAGACACTTTGATGAGAGTGATGATGAATCATCCCAATCAACTGAACAATCAGCGGATAAATCTTTTAGGGTTCATTACTTCTTATATATAATAGATCAAGCTATTGGTTCATTGAAGAGAATGTTTGAAGAATATCAAGCATATGATGATATATTTGGGTTTTTGTTCACTTCAGAAAGGTTGAATTCGATGGACAATGATAAATTGAAAGATTGTTGTGACCGTCTTCAAAACTTTCTCAAGAAAGGTGAGTTCTTTGATGTTGATGGGGATGCATTATTTGTAGAGTTGAAGCTTTTACGAGAGCGTTTGCCGAAAGAAATGAAGACATCCATTGACATATTGAACTATTTGAAGAGGATGTGTTGTTTCCCGATTGCAAGCATTGCATACAGAATTTTGTTGACTGTACCTGTTACCGTTGCATCTGCGGAAAGAAGTTTCTCAAAGGTAAAGTTATTAAAATCATACTTGCGATCAACCATGTTGCAGGAAAGGTTAAATGGACTTGCCTTGATATCGATTGAAAGTGGTTTTTTAGACAAAATTGATTATGAAGGTTTAATTGATGATTTTGCAGCAAATAATGCACGAAGAAGCATCTTTAAGTGAAACTTCAATGCTAGACTTTTTTAAGTTTTGTTTATTTGGTTTCTTAAGATTGAACTAATTGTTGATTATTTAGTAATATGATTATTTTTGTACCTTTCTTTACATTTAATGATATTTAGAAACCGATGATTAGTTTGAGTTTTAAAGTTTGTTTCGATATTGCTTTTTAGCATCAATACTTTGTTCCATTTTTTTTTAAGATTGTCTTAAGAAGGGCCCCTCTTATAAATTTGGCATAGGGCCCCTGAAATCTCAGAGACGGCCCTGAGATAGTGTCACATCCCGTACTGGTTCGGATCACTTCTCGAGCCCGCTCCACCACTGTAGCACGATATTGTCCGCTTTGGGCCCTGACCACGCCCTCACGGTTTTGTTTCTGGGAACTCACGAGCAACTTCCCAGTGGGTCACCCATCATGAAGGGGCCCGACGTCTTCGTCGACACACTTCCGGTCAGGGATTGGCTCTGATACCAATTGTCACATCCCGGCCCGGGCGCAGCCACCTCCCGGGCTCGCTTCACCACCGTAGCACGATATTGTCTGCTTTGGGCCCCGACCATGCCCTCACGGTTTTGTTTCTGGGAAGACACGAGCAACTTCCCAGTGGGTCACCCATCCTGGGAGTGCTGTCGCGCGTTACTCGCTTAACTTCGGAGTTCCGATGGAACCCGAAGCCAGTGAGCTCCCAAAAGGCCTCGCGCTAGGTAGAGATGAGAATATACATTTAAGGATCACTCCCCTGAGCGATGTGGAGTGCCTAAGAATAAACATATATGACTGGTGGGGCGACTAGTTCGAGATTTAGGAGCTACATGACCGATGTTGCGCTCATGCAAAATCAAACAAAAACCAACCAAAACGCAACACACCACCCACATCATATCCTTTGTTCCATTGTTTTTCCCTAACAACCTTCCATACCAAATCACCAATCAACTACCCCAAAAAAGGTGTTGTGCGGAAGCGTCAACCAAGTGTGAATGAAAAATAAACCACAATAACTGACAAAAGATAAATGGAACAATACCAACAAGAATACCAAGATTTATACTGGTTCGGCAATACCTACATCCAGTTTGGAGACGACAGAGTATTCCACTAAAATCAATGAGAACATACAATAGTGTTTATCACTCAATTTCCCAAAGACCCGAATAACCCAAGCTCACACACTTACAATAGGAAGAGAAAACCAAAAATACAAAGCAAGACAATTTGAGAAAATTCTTCTCTTTGCCGAATGGCTTCTTGCTATTTTCCTTCTTCCTTGTTGTTCCTTGAGTTATGCCTACATCTCCTTTTATAGGCCAAAGAAAGTGGCTTCTCAAAGAAACCAAAGGCCAAAGGCCTCTCATCAAGTCAAAAGGAATTAGGCATAAGTGCATCCATTTTTGTTTCCCACATGTAGCATGCCAACCAACAACCATGACCACAAAAGTAGCCGAAATTAATTGTTGGTTTTACACTACTTTGTTTGAGCCAATAATCAACAATCTCCACCTTGGCTCAAACCCTCTAAGTAGAACTCCTAATAGTCGTCTCCCACTCCCCCATGGGGCAATCAACAAATTTTACAAATGCCAATCAAGTCTAAGCAGTGCTTAAACTTGAGCAACGAAACTGGCTTTGTTAACATATCCGCAGGATTGTCAGCGGTCCCAATCTTCTGAAGAAGAATATCTCCCTCGTCAATAATCTCACGAACAAAATGGAACCTTACATCAATGTGTTTTGTACGTGCATGATGAACTTGATTCTTTGCTAAATGAATAGCACTCTGACTGTTGCAATGAACATCCACATGGTCTTGTTGAACCCCTAAGTCATCAAGCAACCCTTGAAGCCAGATGGCTTCCTTTATAGCTTCTGTTACAGCCATGTATTCTGCCTCAGTAGTCGACAAAGCAACTGTAGATTGCAGAATCGACCTCCAACTTACTGGACCTCCAGCAATAGTGAATACAAAACCAGTAGTGGACCTACGCTTGTCCAAATCACCTGCGTAATCAGAATCCACATATCCAACAACACATTGACCAGTAATTTTATCCTGCTGGAACAATAAACCAACATCCACAGTACCCAGAATATACCGTAGAATCCATTTCACAGCTTGCCAATGCCCTTTTCTTGGATTATGCATATATCTACTGACAATACTAACAGCTTGTGAAATATCAGGCCTAGTACACACCATAGCATACATCAAACTACCAACAACATTTGCATAAGGAATTTGAGCCATGTACCGACTCTCTTCAACATTTTTAGGAGACATAGAAGCGCTAAGTTTGAAATGAGGGGCAAGAGGTGTACTAACCGGTTTTGAATTTTCATTCATCCTGAAACGTTGTAGTACCTTCTTCAAATACTGCTTCTGACACAGACTAATCTTGCCCTTCGTTCTATCTCTGTCAATTTCCATACCTAGTATCTTCCGAGCTTCTCCCAAGTCCTTCATCTCAAATTCATTACTCAGTTGAGTCTTCAACCTTTCAATCTCCACTTTGCTCTTACATGCTATAAGCATATCATCAACATATAAAAGCAGATAAATGAAGGTTCCATCTTGTAGTTTGCTAAAGTATACACAATGGTCATAGTGACTTCTTGTGAACTTTTGCCCAATCATAAATTGATCAAATCGCTTGTACCATTGTCTTGGAGACTGCTTCAAGCCATACAATGATTTTTCCAATTTGCAAACCCAATTTTCCTTTCCAGCAACCTTAAAACCTTCTGGCTGAGGCATATAAATCTCTTCCTCCAAATCACCATGTAAGAACGCAGTCTTGACATCAAGTTGGGCCAACTCAAGATCAAACTGTACAACCAAAGCCAACATAATACGAATAGAAGAATGTTTTACTACAGGAGAAAATACCTCATTGTAGTCAATGCCTTCCTTCTGAGCGTAGCCTTTAGCTACCAATCTGGCTTTGAATCTTACATTATATTTTCCCAAAGATTCCATCTTCTTGGCATACACCCATTTACAACCAATTGCTTTCTTCCCCTTTGGTAACTGAACCAGCTTCCAAGTCTCATTTTTATGAAGAGATTTCATCTCCTCATCCATAGATTTTTTCCATACCTCGCACTCTGAACTCATGACAACTTCTTTGTAGGCGGATGGAATATCATCTTCAATAACAGGAAGTGCATATATCAGTAAATCGAGCAGGCTTTCGAATTTCCCTTCTTGATCTTCTGGTTGCAATATAGTCTTGTTGTTGTGGAGGCTCTTGGGTAGGTGCCTCATCTTCATCATCTTCATCCTCATCATCAGAATTAACTGTAGGACTGGTGTTTGTAACATCAGGCCTTACTGGAACAACTGGAGTCTTCAGTAACTCCACCTGCTTTGAGCTACTCATGGTCTCGGTCGCTTTAGTTTCACCTTCATGCTTGTTCTGATTAACCATAGCAGCCTCATCAAAAGTCACATCTCTGCTTACAACAAATTTCTTCTCATCTGAACACTAGAGTCGGTATCCCTTCACGCCAGTACTAAAACCCATATATAGAGTTTTCTTTGCTCTTGGATCCAACTTGCTTTCTCTAACATAATAGTAAGCAGGACAACCAAATATGTGTAAAAACTTGTAATCAGTACAAGGTTTACCAGACCATACTTCCATGGGCGTTTTGCCCTCGTTCGCAGCAGCTGGCAATCGATTAATGAGATGGCTTGCATAAGTAATTGCCTCAGCCTAAAATGCCTTGCCTAAACCAGCATTAGACAACATACACCGAACTTTCTCAAGCAAAGTACAATTCATGCGCTCCGCCATCCTATTCTGTTGCGGTGTCTCCTTAACCGTGAAGTGCCTCACAATACCCTCATCTTGACAAACTTTCAAGAAAAGATTAGACTTATATTCACCCCCATTGTCTGATCTGAGAGTTTTGATCTTTCGACCGCTTTGCATTTCAATCATCTTTTTCACTTCAAGAATATCTTCAAGACTTCATCTTTACGCTTCATGGTGTACACCCATATTCTTCTAGAGAAGTCATCAACAAAGGAGACAAAATAATGGCTACCTCCCCAAGATGCATTCTTGGAAGGTCCCCAAACATCAGTGTGAACATAATCAAGAATGCCTTTAGTGTGATGAATAGCAGTGCCAAATTTTACTCTAGTTTGCTTACCCAACACACAATGCTCACAGAATTCCAATTTGCATGCCTTTGCACCTTTCAATAAGCCTTGCTTCACCAATCCTTGCAATGCTTTTTCACCAGCATGCCCAAGACGCATATGCCATAACCTCGTGGTGTCTGTGCTATCTGCGTCAGCAGTTTCGGTGACAGCTGCTCCACCAATAACTGTACTCCCCTATAAGAAATACAAGTTATTTCATCTTGTACCTTTCATCACCACCATTGCCCCGTACACAGCTTTGAGAACTCCACCCTCCATGGTGATCTTGAGACCCTTGGATTCCAATGCACCCAGTGAGATAAGATTTTTCTTCATATCCGGTATATACCGAACATCACTTAATTCTCTGACTGTTCCATCATGCATTTTTAAACAGATTTTGCCTATCCCTTGTGTTTTGCAGGCATTATTATTACCCATCAAAACAACTCCACCATCCAGCTCCTCGAAACTAGAAAACCATTCCCGAATGGGACACATATGATAGGTGCAACCTGAATCCAAAATCCACTCCTTGGAGTGACCATCAGTAGATGAACTAGCCAAAGCAAACTCGAAATCATCATCTCCAGATTTTGCAATATTTGCTTCAGAACCCGCTTTCTCATTTTCTTTGTTCTTCAATTTCGGGCAGTCTTTCTTCCAATGACCCTTTTGGCGACAAAAGGCACATTCATCTTTAGCAGGAAACTTCCCTCATGACTTTGAACGAGATTTTCCCCGCTTCCCAGATTTTCTTTCCTCTGTTCGACCCCTTGCAACAAGTGCCTCGGTTTGTGAATTGTGAGTCTTCAGTTCCTTCTTATGGCACTCATGATTCACCAATGCCGCAGACACTTCATCAAGTTTCACCTTGGATTTTCCATACAACAGAGTAGTTGTCAAATGATCATAATCATCAGGCAATGAATTTAACAAACATAGTGCCTTGTCCTCGTCAGGAATTTTCACATCAAGGTTTGCTAAATCAGCAAGTATTTTATTATAATCATTGAGGTGTTCGTGCATAGAAATACCTGGACGATACTGAAAACGGAAAAATCACTTCTTCAGGAAGAGCCGATTTTCTGCGCTCTTGGTCATATACTTTTCCTCCAATTTCGTCCATAACTCCTTAGCAGAAGTTTCCTTCATATACGGGTATTTCAACTCCTTATCAAGGAATGATCGAATAGCAGAACAAGCATGAAGATTAATTCGCGTCCACTGCTTGTCCTCAATATCTTCTGGTTTATCTTCCATAACCATATCCAACTCTTGTTGATACAACACATCCATAACTTCACATTGCCACATACCAAAATTATTAGAGCCATTGAATTTATCAACCTCTAACCTTGTAGTAGCAATTGGATGTCTAGGTGCTGAAGAAGACGATGCCGACTCCTTCCCCTTCGCAGATTCATCTTTATCTCCAGCCATCTACTCGGCACTATTTACGGGACTGTAGCGCCAGCAAATTTTTCACTCCCACGAAGAACCCTAGTCGAAAAACTGGGCTCTGATACCACTTGTTGTGCGGAAGCGTCAACCAAGTGTGAATGAAAAATAAACCACAATAACTGACAAAAGATAAATGGAACAATACCAACAAGAATACTAAGATTTATACTGGTTCGGCAATGCCTACATCCAGTTTGGAGACGACAGAGTATTCCACTAAAATCAATGAGAACATACAATAGTGTTTATCACTCAATTTCCCAAAGACCCGAATAACCCAAGCTCACACACTTACAATAGGAAGAGAAAACCAAAAATACAAAGCAAGACAATTTGAGAAAATTCTTCTCTTTGCCGAATGGCTTCTTGCTATTTTCCTTCTTCCTTGTTGTTCCTTGAGTTATGCCTACATCTCCTTTTATAGGCCAAAGAAAGTGGCTTCTCAAAGAAACCAAAGGCCAAAGGCCTCTCATCAAGTCAAAAGGAATTAGGCATAAGTGCATCCATTTTTGTTTCCCACATGTAGCATGCCAACCAACAACCATGACCACAAAAGTAGCCGAAATTAATTGTTGGTTTTACACTACTTTGTTTGAGCCAATAATCAACAAAAGGAACAAAAACTAAAAAATACAAAAAAAAAATTAAAACAAGGGTGAGTTGGAATATCAGATTAACGAACAAAAGGCAAAAGTTTTGTTCTTCCATGCTTCCGAATTTGCAGTAGAACAAAGAAAGTTTCCAAATTTTCAAAAGGGTTGTTTCCAATTTGCTTAATCGATCAAATATTTTGTGTGTTTAATAGTGGCATTGTAGAGAGAGAGGGATCGTGGAGATGGATGCAAAAGATGGAGCCTCGGATTTAACTTCCTCTACCAAAAAGAAGTCCAGAAGACCCAAATGTTCGTTCATACCTTTCTAACTTCCCTTTTGTTTCATTTTTCCTCTGTGTTGCATAAATGCATGTGTCTTTCTGTGTACAAATCCTCCATAATCTTGTGGAGCCAAGCATCTCTCTTCTTCAAATTTCATTGCTCTTTTTGTGTTAACATTTATTTGGACGCTTGATTGTGTAATTTATTTGATTCGTGGAGGAACCCTAACCCGACCAACATATTTTCTATATATTTATGAAACAGATAAAAATAGATGCAGTTGGATTGTCGTTGTGCATTATGAATTGTTCAATCCACTCCTTTTCGGATGGTGTTTAAGCGTTATTCTAATGAAAGTAATATGCTTGGTGCATTGTTATGATGCATAACAGATTCCCAGTTTACACAGCAAGAGCTTCCAGCTTGCAAACCAATTTTAACACCAGCATGGGTATATGTTACCCTACATCCTGTTGAATTTTTCTGTTCAGTTGCAGGTTTTGCTTCAGTTTTGTGTGTTTGGTTTCTAAAATATGTTTCCTTTCTGGATTTCAGGTCATATTAATATTTGTCGCAATCGGCATTGTCTTCTTACCCATTGGATTTGCTTCCTTATTTGCATCAGAGCACGTAATATATCTTCATATCCTTTATGTAGTGCTTATCGTGAAGTTTGGTCAGTGGCGGCTGATTATTGCGGAGCCTGAAACCAAACTTTGCCTTGTTTAACATGCAGGTGGTGGAAATCGTCGACCACTATGATAAAGATTGCGTTCCTCGTAATTATGTGGATAATAAGCTTGCATATATTCAGAGTAGTAAAACTAACAAGACATGTATTAGGAGAGTGACTGTAAGTCCAATCCTCTCCCAGTGTTAAGTTTAGGCTAATTTTGCAAAGTCTTTCTCTGCTTTTCTAGGCTGATGATACATGCTACTAAAAATGTGCATTTACCGGTGGTTTTTCAGATTCCGAAACAAATGAAATCTCCCGTTTACATTTACTACCAGCTTGATCACTTCTATCAGAATCATCGCCGGTATGTAAAAAGTTTCTTGTCAAGTATCAAGTCAAGTATCATTTTTCATGGAATATGTGGCATGGACATGCAAATGACTGTTTGATATAAAATTTTCATGGAAGAGGCCTAGTTTCTGTTTGCTAACATGGTCAAAGAGAAACTGCGAGCTTTAAATTGTCCTCAGCGTAAGCTGGGGAGCCTTAGATTTTTTATGATTTTCAGAAATCTGAGTGCCTAGATATTCCGTAAGTATTTGAAATAAAGTATCTACATATTAATGTGGAAGTGTTTCCGCAAAGCTATTCTCCTCCAGCGACAAGTTATCCACGAGAACAAAACACCAACGAAAGCTTAAGGGTAAAGCAAACAATACTTTCCAACTATTAAAATCCGAATTCCAATTAAGTACTTCAATGGTTTCAATTTTGATGGAACCTTTAAGTGCTTTAAATCGTTTCACCATCTGAATAAGTCTTACAGAGTAAGTTTCCTGGAGGTAAAAGATTGTGGAGGGTGAGAGCATCTGGAAAATACTATTGTGGATGAGAAGAGAGAAGAACGAGATCAGGACTGTTCTGGTACATTAAGATCACTCATGGAGTTGCATATGTAACATCCCGACTTTGACTAGAAGTATTTAAGGTAGGAAAATTCATGAAACCTCCGTTTCTTTTTGCCAGTACTGTGCACCAAACATCTGAAAATAAACATAAGGTCCCCATACAGACACACTCAATTTCTGTAGGTACTCAAATTTCCGGCAATACGTGGATACATACCCATAAATGCGAGTGACGAACTGTAATTGTTATCTGAAACTAAAAGGAATCCAAAACATAGCATAGGGGATAGTGTAGGTTATTCTAGAGGGGTATGTTCAACAAGTTAAAACCCTCACCTGCCACCTGATTCGAAATAATGCTCTGTCTAATCAGACTATATGGACAGATGATGCCACCTGATTGACAATTGAAAAGTGGAAACATATGTAAATATACATATTGTGCAGTAGATTGGCACCTAATCTTGATTTCCTTTTCCATTAACCCTTTACTGCCTACATCTGTGTAGCATTTTCCCCCATCCCTCTTGTAATTCTGCATTTCTGAATACTATGACTCTGTTTCTTATGTGGCATGTGAAATATTGTATCCAGATATGTTAAAAGTAGAAGTGACGGTCAGTTGCGGAGCAAGTCCAATGAAAAGAAAACAGATACATGTGCTCCTGAACGTTATACAGCAAATGGTGCAATTGTTCCGTGTGGTCTCGTTGCATGGAGTTTGTTTAACGACACATACAAGTTTTCAGTGAATAACAAACAACTAGGGGTCAGCAAAAAGGACATCACATGGAAAAGTGACCCTAAGAAAAAATTTGGCTCGGACGTCTATCCTAAGAATTTTCAGAGCGGGGGTTTGATTGGAGGAGCAAAACTGAATTCTAGCATACCTGTAAATCTTCGCACCTACCTTCTGTCTTATGTTCACCTTGTTTTCTATCCTTGTTATATTTCTTTGAATTAATATTATTTTCTTGTTGTGCATTCAACCAGCTGAGTGAACAAGAAGATCTTATGGTTTGGATGCGAACTTCAGCATTGCCAACTTTCAGAAAACTATATGGGAAAATAGAAGCGGACCTTGAAGCCGATGACGTAGTAACTGTGACAATAGAGAATAATTATAACACCTACATCTTTGGTGGCAATAAGAAGCTGGTACTTTCAACCGCAAGTTGGATTGGCGGAAAGAATTGTCTACTAGGCATAGCATACCTTACTGTTGGTGGACTGTGTTTGTTCTTGGCTATAAGCTTCTTACTTCTCTATCTCTTCAAGCCAAGGTATGTGAATTGGTTAGTAGGTCTTAAAGTTTGCAATGATCAACTAAAACTTTGTTGTCTTCGAAAAGGTCCGATAATACAATAACAATAAAAAAAATTTGTGAAAAGTTCGTCTAGAATTTGTATGTGCTGAAGTTTATGGAAAATTATGTTTTTAAATTTGGGGATCAGATAAAAAATGTTGTAGGAATCATTCGTCTTGCTTCGCTTCTGTTTAGGCTGAAAACAACAATAAGTTTACACTGGTCTTTTTGCTAAAATGGATCAATTCCTCTAAGCAACCAATATTTAAAATGGGGAAATAGGAAGTATATATGCTGCAAATGGTTCAGTTGTATCTTTGTTCAAGCGAGATGTGCTTGAAAAAAATATTCGCCCGTTTTGTGCAGGCCTCTTGGGGATACATCGTACTTGTCTTGGAACAAAAGTGCACCAGGAGGACACATATACTAGAAGTCTGTCTATGGATGTTAGTATCCGCTCAAGCATTTTTTGGGCAATCTTTCTGGCCATTAGGCTGGCCAGATCGAGATTTATGTATGTTTTTCTTTTATTATTTTGATTTGTTTTTCTATTTATAGATCTTCAAAACAACCAATTGGTGTAAATGTTGTATTGCAGTTGTGTATAATATGAATTTTCAAGCAATGGCATTGCATAGATTTTGCGTTTTGAGCGAATTGCTAAACTTTGTTTTGGATTACAGATTTGCAGGTTTTCTATTTTTGGGACTTTAAAGCTTCACTACCCATACTAAAAAAGTTAAAATTAACCTCACAGACTTCAAAACTTTTAGGTCAATTTCGTGAAAGTTTGATTACGTTACATTTTCTTCTAGGTAAATTTCATGAAGGTTTGATTACGTAACTTGCACCATCCAATTTTTTAGGTGAATGTTGTCGATTTACAGCAATAATGAAAAGTGAAAACAAAAACGACCCTTTTTCCGTCATCAGCCTATTTATATCATGATTATCACGAAGGACTGGATCAGCCAAAAAAGGAGTTGGTTAATCATCAATCTTGAAAGAAATTACAAAAGACGTCGTAAAGGGTACGGTTAGAACAAAAAATGATACCTTACTTTTTTGTTTGGAATGGCCTCCAACATTTGCAATGGGCAGGCAATGGTGGAATTTTCGGAGGTGTGTCATGCATATCAAAAAGTTGGCTTTTGCATATCATGTAAAAGTAACATCCTCAAAAGTCAGCCTAAAAAAAGCTGCCTCGGGCATAGCACATGATTAAATTTAACGAAATTGTGGATAAAATTGAACTTAAGTTGCGTGTTAAATATTATTTTAAATACATGTGGTTAACTTTGCTTAATTTTAGTTTGGGTTGCAAATGCATAAAAGTGAAAAATTAAGGGGAAAGGGATCATTTTCAGATCTCTTTCACCAAATCCTCCCCATCAACTAATCCGAGCTCTTGAAATTTGATCTAACGACTACAAATAGGGGCCCATTTTAAAAGTTATAATAATTTTAGTCGTTTGATCAAATTTCAAGGCCCGAGATTGTTTGATGAGAATGATTTGGTGGAAGGAATCCGAAGATGAACTCTTTCCAAATTAAGGTGCCATTTGTGCAATTTTCCCTTTAGAAAATAGAGATTTTGAGACAATAATCAATGGAGAGTCTTAAGAAACTTAATAATCCATTTTAATTGTCCATGACAATATTTAAAAAGTAATAATAGTAGTGTTACTTGGGCCTTTGGCCCATGTTACAATAAGAAATTTAACAATGATATTTCAAGAAATTTAACCCTTGTATACCTTTGAACTACAAAAACAATTTACTTACCAAAGCAATAGACTGATGGGGCAGAAGAATGTTAAAAAACTTGCAGAAGGAAAACTTCCACGGCCACTAATTGAAATAGAGAAATGCAACCACCACTTTATTGTTATGCACAAGCTGGTATCGTAGGCTCCATGTAGATGAGATATCCCTATCAGTATCACACATTTCAGAAGTTATGTTCTCAACTCCTTCATCCTGCACATTTAGATGCCAATTATGCACAATTTGTCAAGTATACAAATAATAATCCATTAAATATAAAGCAAAACAGTAAAGTTAGTAGATTAAATCTTAATCCTAGTTTAACAGACGGAATTCAACTCAATCGCGTAACGTCTTATTTTGTTTACGTACATTAAGTAAGTGTAACGAGGCTTTGTACTTAAAAGAGTGAAATTAAATCTTGTAGTACTTACACAGTAACCTTACATTGCTAAACACTCAATTGCTGTTGGTATACTTGTGTCCTTCTTTATTGTCCCTCTCAATGGCGCTTTCACTGCCTGAGTCATCGATGCTTTCTTTAACCAAGGAATTCCGCTGAGTTGGTGGTTGGCACCCGAGGTCAATAGGTAATGCATGTATTTCAATTTTGAGGACACATTCCATCTCGAATGGTGGTTCAACGATGTGGTTGCTCCGTACTCCGAGAAGGTTTAGAGTGATTGCAGAAGAAGCCTCTTGGTGAACATTTTGGTCATCGTCGGTATCCTCATCGTCATCCTGCATAGGTAAGTTCCAAATACTTCTATGAAATATGAATTGTACTACTTTCCAACCGCCCCTGATGTTAGTACAGAAAAATCTTCACAACCAAGGTACAACTCGCTCGCTCAGCTTCCTTCAATAATTTATCGTACTTCTCAGAGTCTGTGGACGACTCTTCATCCATATTGAGTAAAGCATTAGGGAAAGCATCATTCAATATGTCTATCACTTGGTCGTCATTAACATGAAAAGATGTAGAATGTTCATGCCAAACTTTCCAACTCCCGGAAGCTGTTGACGCTATCATGGGCGATTCTCCATGATAAGTCCAATTGGAGTAGGTGTGTACCATCCCATTCGAATACAAGTGAAATTGGACTTCGTCCACTATCATCTAAACACAATTATTATATTTCACGCAAGGACACCTAATATGATTCTAAGCACTGACATGGTTGCTTGCAAATTGAATAAAATTGACAATCCCATCCAAATATTAACTTCTATTTTGCAAAATGATCCACTCATTGTCCATTGTGCCTGTATTTGGATAATTTAGTCATCATAATAATTTCAAATATGCACTTGAATAACATTAGGGGGATACAAATTTTCCACAAACAAAACTTAGGCTCATCGCAAACCCAAAACACATACTAGTGCACTCTTGAACTATCTGAACTGGACAATTCATGACATGCCCTGATCCCAATATCCCCAAATACCAGGATAGGCACGTGCTGGCCGACATTTGAGGCTAACAAAGCCATTTTAAAACATGCATACAACTAAAATATGTAATTAGAGGAGATACACCAATGCAGAATCATATTCAGAGCATACAACTACTCAAGAATAATGTGAAGAATTATTATAAAAAGGTATGAACAAAGGAATGGGTCCTACCTTGAGAAAACTCGAAGATCCTTACGTGGAAATGCTCTGACGCCGAGATTGTGTGCCTCGATTCTAACTCTTGAGGGGGCGCAAAACCAAAATAGTGAGTCGACCAAAGTTTATAATAATAGTACTAATAATAAGAAACCATTTTCTTTTTTAACATACTAATGTGTTTTCAAAACAGGGGATTAACATGTTCAGAAAGAAATCGGTTTTCATTATTATTAGTATTAATATAAACTTTGGTCCACTCACTCTTTTGGTTTTGCGCCCCCTCAGGAGTTAGAATCGAGGCACACAATCTTGGCGTCAGGACATTTCCGCATAGGGATCTTTGAGTCTTCTCAGGGTAGGACCCATTCCTTCGTTCTTACCTTTTTATAATAATTCTTCACATTATTCTTGAGTAGTTGTATGCTCTAAACACGATTCTGCATTGGTGTATCTCCTCTAATTACATATTTTAGTTGTATGCATGTTTTAAAATGGCTTCGTCACCCTCGGGTGTCGGCCAGTACATGCCTATCTGGGTATTTGGGGATATCGGGATCGGGGCGTGTCAATTCAAGATTTAGTTAGATCGCAGAGTCACATATGGCATCTACACATGCGTCCAACAAAATCTCAAGCAGGCCTACGGTGCTTTTCGAATTTATTATATGAATTTAATCAACATAATTAACTTCGTGTAAACGGTTATGAAATTTTACCAAATTTCACGCCACAAATGAATAAAACAAACTCAAAATTGCACATCACACACAATTGCAGCATATATAAATATCACAATTAAATAAATTCAAACTTACTATTTATAATTAAGAGAAATATATACTTCTACTTTAATTTACTTCCAATCCAATCACAAAGCCACACAAATCAAAATTAATTAATCACACGTTCGAAAAACAAATTAATCAACAAATAAAAATAAACTAACCTTCAATTAATTGGGAGAGGGTGAGATGGAGAAGAGTGTGTGTTTGTGTGTAAGAGAGAGAGAGAGAGAGAGAGAGAGAGAGAGAGAGGAAGAAAGAGAGAGGGGAGGGAGAAATAGCGGCCAGGAGGGGAGAGTCGTCAGACAATTCATACACCACCGTCGAGTAATAGTGTTTACGTCTCTTTTTAAACACGTCAGTGTGGTCCTTAAAACGACGTAATGAAAGCTTTAGTCGACGGACGAATGCATCAGGCAACTTCGCTTAGCTGACGAAATCTGGTTCATCCCACAAGCCTCAACAAATTTCGTGCCAAGTTTCTTCTTGCCACCAAAAACTTGCTCGACGGAATTATTCTTGCCTTTCTACAATCTTCCGTCTCCTAAAGATTTCCAAATGTTATCAATGTTCGCCCTACTAACTAAAGTAAAACCTAACTAGCTAGCTATCTTAGTAGTACTATATAGTATAATATATTTTATGAATCCTAAATCTCTCCTATTTCTTCTGTTTCAATTTTCAACCCATCTGGTGACTCCTTGTCATTCACTTCTCTAAGGCATCTGGTAACGTGGAGTGTTTTTGTATAAAAGTTATTAGTTAGCGGGTGTTCTAACTTCTTTCTCATATCTTTTTCACACCTTTTGCCCAACGAATACATTTTACCCATCGAAATAGGGTTGTCACCTAAAGATTCTAAGAAAAACCAAAACGTTGGCCATGTTTGGCGGACCAAGTGTTTTATTCTGTCAGGCTAATGAACTTTGCTTGGCAGAGTTAGTTTCCATCGTGCAAAGTTTAGTCGGGCAAACTGTTAATTCTAGTAGTGATTGTAATAGTGGAATTCATGACAAGGACCATTAAGAGAAATGATGGGTGTTTTATAATTTATAACTCCCACGATTGACTTCAATTATAAAATAAAGGAAATGGATTAACTACAAGGATAATGCTAGGTAGACCAAAATTTGAAAATTAAATGATGTGTCACCAATAGGAAATAAACACGTTAATCAACACTTAAGTAATAATCTAATCATTAACAACCATATCATTTGATTTACAAACTTTAACTTATAAATTTGGTCTCCCTAGCATTACCCTAACTAGAAACATAATGGGATGTAAAGTTCTCTGATTCAAAACACAACTAGCACATTTGAGGGGATCAAATTGTTAACTACATTGGAAAAATTAAAGAGCATTGAAGAATTGAGAAGATGAAGAACTAGAGAGCTAATAGACAAGAAATGAAATGATCTCTATTATCAAAAGACTTGAATTATGATTCATCACTCATTTATATAGAGTACAAAGCTTAGCTCCAAAACTAACATATATAACAAGCATAATAGCAATAACCAACTCTATCAATCTAACAACATTTCAACAAACTCTTGATGATATGGCACTCTGATGTGAATATTGCCAACATCCCCCCTCAATCTCAACTGGGATTTCCAGTTTGAGATTGTATGAGTGCTTGAGAAATGCAGAACAATCTTGACATTTGAATCCGCCATTGTATCAACGCTTTAAACACTTCAAATTGAATCTTTGCCAGAACCCTTCAAACACTTCTGGCTATCGGCCTTTCTGAAGCGATAAAATCTCAATCTTTTTCATAAGTAAATCACAACAAGAATTCTACACACTTTTGGCTATCGGCCTTTCTGAAGTGGGACGTAAAAGGGAAATGGCTATCGGCCTCTCTATCCCAACAAACACCTCGTAGCAAGAATTCTACACACACTTCTGGCTATCGGCCTTTCTGAAGTGGGACATAAAAAGGAAATGGCTATTGGCCTCTCTATCCCAACAAACACCTCATTTATCTACAAATTCCATGATTTCAACATTTATGGCTATTGGCCTCTAACAATTATGCAATTTGAAGCAAAGAGCTTTGACTGCGACATTCCATCAAACACATAGAGTGCAAGATATGAACGAACCTGACAATTCTGCTTCCTTGAATCTATACCCGAACTAGAAAAGATATGAACGAAGATCTTCACCTCCGTTTCGATCACAAAATAGTGGAAGTCGATCACCAAGAATCGACTCGGTGATGGATTCTGATCGAACTTCCAAAACCCAGTTGGGAATGATCAAAGCTTCATCTCTCTGGAACCCGAATTCAAAAAACCCACCAAAAAATCCAGAAAAGATTCATTCTAATTGTTCAAGAATTTGGAGAAAAATGACTGAAAACATAACCTTCACATGAAACTTTTGAGTTGGGCATTTCGACAAACAGCTGGACTGCACACATGTCTAATATTTCTTCCATACCAGAGAACAGAGTAGAGATCAAATAATTCACTTACCCATTTCTTTAAACAGTTGGAGAGCACACAAATCAGAACTTGAAGAGATCTCAAGATTTGCAATCTTGAACAAACAAACACCACCAAAGAATTCAGAAAGCAATTTGAGCAGACCACCAAGAAGAAATAACTATATTGAAGACGCTTATGAATCCCTGCACCGACTGCCTAGCACTCTCACCGTCACCATACTGCCTTCAGACCACCGTTTCTCGCTCAACAATGTCACCATCACTACTTTCCCAATTTTCGACGATGGGTCACTGATAATATTTGGAATCGACAAGTTCTTGGATCAGTACTTTAAGATTTCGGGTCCGATTCGAAGCTACTCCCCCAAGAACCTTTAGGGTGCGTTTGTTGTACCGGACTGTCTCGGACTGGACTAGCTGCAGAGACTAAGCTGGACTGGCTTAGACTAGACTAAGCTGTACTAACTTAGTGAAGCGTTTGGTGCAATGTCGGACTAAGAATGTGAACTAACTATAGATTATTATTATTATTATATTTTAATTTATTATTATCAAAATTATTATATGAATAAAAAAAGGGCATATCCCTTTTCTTCTTCTCGAATTGCAGGTAGACTCTGCAACTTCAACCCCAGTCAAAACCCAGAAACATCAGAATTTAATCCAACCCAACAAAAAAGAAATGGAAATTTAATAAAAAAAAAAGCAAAGTACGAATTGCAACCGCTTGGCGAACATCGCGAATTTGAATTTGCAGCCAAAAGGACGCAGTCGAGAGGTCGGAGACGACACTCGGAACAGAACATGAAATTTTATAGGAACCGAAATAAAGGAGAGGACTTTCGATAGTCCCAACGACCTCTCTCTGTCTGTTTAAGTTTCTCACTCCTCCCCGTCGATTCGATTTCTAGGTTTTCTGGGTTTTTTCCCCTTCGATTCAAACAGGGACTCTTTCTTCTTCTTCTTCGTTGCAAGCAGCAACAGCCAATTGCAATTTTCTTCCCAGGGCAGCGAAGCAGACGAAGGCGATAAAGGATGCAGTGAGAGTGTTCGAAGGCAAGTGAGGACGATGGAAGGTCTTAGCTGGTCCCGTTGGTTTCGGGGTCTTTCGCTAAGATCGGTTAGTGAAGTTGTTTGTGAAAGCGAGTCCCACCTAGTGCCATTAATGTTAGTCCCGCAAGCCACCAAACACAAGACTACACTAATACTTAATCCAATCCAATCCAGTGAAGGCTAAGCAGGTTAAACAAACACCCCCTTATTTCTTGGCCCCCAAGGAGATTCCTGATCAGAGGATGGAGCTTAGAGATCCAAAGAGTACTCTGTCATGACATCGTTTCTTGAACCGTAATTTCATGGTTCTTTCTTCAAGTTCCAGACGATGCTGACTGCGTTTGCTTTGTTTGACCAAGTTCTGATGAACGGAAGAAATTAAACACCCCAAAATCCTTAATCTTCCGATTAAAAAATTGAACTTTGAATTCCTGCAAGTCAGCAGCGTGAATGGCCTCTTTGTCTATGATCTGCGATCCGACTTCGGAAAGAAAGTGGATTCATCGAGATCAGTGGAGAAAGCTCTTATCATAGTCTAGAAAAATCAACCCAGAAGTAAAAGAACTATCGCGAAAGCACCCAGAAACTTATCCGAACATCTAATGAAAATTTGGAAAGAAACAAAGCTAGAAACAGATGAAAAAATAATGGGAAATGGAACCACCATAATCCATGGCGTGAGCCTGGTGGCTCTGATACCATGTTAACCTCATTGAAAAAAATTAAAGAGCAGTGAAGAATTGAGAAGATGAAGAGCTAGAGAGCCAACAGACAACAAATGAAATGATCTTTATTATCAAAAGACTTGAATTATGATTCATCACTCATTTATATAGAGTACAAAGCTTAGCTCCAAAACTAACATATATAACAAGCATAACAGCAATAACCAACTCTATCAATCTAACAACCTTTCAACAAACTCTTGATGACATGGCACTCTGATGTGAATATTGCCAACACAAATAACTTGCCAAAGTCATTGAAAGGAAAACAAATGGCTACACATATTTGTGTCCTAGTCTCCACTATGGGGATATTATAGGTAATTTCAGTGGTTTTAGCGTCAGACCAAAAAAACATATATAATAACAAATAATGAAATTAGCGATTTCCCACATTATGCTTGTAAGGAGAAAAACTTGTGTGGAGCTTAGCTTGCCACTAAACTTTATTGAGTAATACTACAATCTAATCAAAATTTGCCATGTATTATAATTACATGGTCAGAAAGTATGCTCCCCTCTGGCATGGTTAAGAAAGTAAAATGAAAACAAGGAAATCTCTTTTAGTATAAATCAATATCAACTCTTACATGATTTTATGTCAATTTAAAATACAAATTGTGAAGATATATTTGAACTTATAGCTATGGGTTAGGCTGAATTATCCCCTCTCCCAAACAGACAAACTATTGTTAGAACCGAAATAAAATGGTTGAGTTCAAGAGGGAATTATATTGTGGTTAGCCCACATGGTACCAAGAGCCAAAGAAACTGTGAGGAAAATCCCCATCTTCTTCAGAAACACACTACAAGTATTCCCACCTCTTATATTAACCAAGCAAACCTTTTCTTTTTTGTTGCTCCACTTATTTAATCCAAGTCCTTCCTTCTTGCTAATGTTAGAATTGCCTTTTTCTTCCACAATCGTTGCAGTTGTAGTTGTGGTGAAGGCATCCATCAATTTCTCATCTTCCATATCTTGCCCAAGATAGATGATCATGTGCATCAATATAAGTGTAACTGCACAAACAAGAGTGCTTGCAATTTTCCTCCATGGCTTTGTTGATTTGGCAATTCCGTCAAACTTTTCCATCACAAGTTCCTTGAACTTCTCAAAGAAAGAACCTCTATCCTCGGACTTTGTTTGTGTAACAACTCTCTCTACCAAAAGGTTCTGGCCGAACACTGGGTTTAGATGGACCTTAACCGTTTGTGAAGGCACTAACTGGTGAAAGAATGTTTCAGCCACTTGCCGAGTTGAAACAAACATGCCGTGATTAACTTGAACTTCTTCGATGACTTCGAAGCTTGGAGAAGTTGAATAATCGTCCATGTTTCCATCATGGAGGAAGTTCTCGTTCGGGTCTTCATTGATGAAACTAAGTGAGAAATCATCATCGTTTGCCTCGTTATCATTGAGTTCCTTGATTATGCCACTACGATGCCCAGGTCCTCCTGTAATCGTATCTTTAATTTGTTAGCCGAAAATAAAGAAGAAATGCAATAACCTAAGCGCAAATTAACCTAAGAGAAGAAAGATAAGAAACACAACTCTTGTGTATGTGTGTGTGTGTGTGTGTGTGTGTGTGTGTAAATACCTTGAGCCTCATAATGTTGCTCTTCTTCTTCCCTACGAAAAGATGAAAGGTTTTCTATTGGAATTATCTTGTGTTCCTCCGTGAAGCTCTATCCAATATCAGAAAAGGAGAATGTATATTACTATCAAGAAATAACAAATAAAAGTAATGCATTTCAATGGAAATCTAGCATTGGGGTTAGCAAGAGATCATTGACTTTTAATCAAACTGCACTTTCAATAAGCTGGTTTTATATTTTTATGCAAGCCAAGTATGATGGATGGTAAGTTGATAAGTTAAATTGTAAATTAATGTACCTTCTCCAGATCTTTGTCTGACATTCCTATCCACCTTAGGTTCTCAGCTGTATTCTCCATCCTAAAATCATCCTTCAGGTCTCCAATCTCGATTGACCGTGTATACGAATTTCCCCATGTTTTTTTATCCACATATGTCATAGAATTCAAGTGATCAGTAATCTGATTATAATGAGCATCTCGGTCAACCATAAAGCTAAAGTCATTGGCTGGAGGAGCATAGTTTCCACCCCATGTCTGATCCACAAGATTACTGGATTGATTGACCATTTCTTGAGAAACATGTGCAACTGAAAGAATTTCCTGCAAAGCATCAGTTTCAGTACTTGTGGTGTCAAGTGCAGGATTTGAGTATTGCATCGTTTTGAAGTCGGTGAGTCCAACTTGAGGGAAATCCTCCACTTCTAATGGAGGAAGTGAGAGTCGATGCTGCAGCCTTGCACACTCCAATGCTATGTCAACCTGCAAATAGGATGGTATGTTGTTCAATATACCTACGATTCTTATTTGAATTTTTTTACGGTTTACATTAGTAATTTTTTTTTAAACTATTATAATAATTTAGGAAAGGGGAGTTACAAGCCCAGGACGCATGGATAAAAATCTAACTCCCTATTCACTAGGATATTGGACCACTTCTTTTATAATAACATGTTGAAATTTGTAGTACATAATCTCTCTATAGAACTTTATATATTGATATAAAAATTAGTAATACCTTAGATGGAGGGTATGAAATGTTTTCATGATTGGGAAATGGAGAAAATGAGGACGAGCAATTAAATGCCTCTTTCGATAAGAACTGCGTCCATTTTCCATCTCTTTTTCTACCCATGTCATCAAGTGAATTTTTATGAACAAAGTTTGGTGATGAAGAGCATGCATTTTGCATTTGCATCGGATAACTTGAGCTCTCGAAATCTTCACATCTTCCTCCATCAGAATATAGTTCATTAACGCTGGATGAGTGGTCACTGGTCAGCTGGTAATTGGTAGTATTTGTGCTACCGTAATGCTCTCCTATCTTTGGCCCCGTTGCAGTCTTCTTAAAAATACGACATAGCGCATACGCGTCCTGTACATGCATATATATGTTTAAAAATATATATAATTAATTTGCACGAGGGTTTTATTACCATGAAATTTAATTCAAATTAACTGTGAATTTTGAGAAAGAATTAGAAAAAGAACCTGAACCTGCAAGCCTTGTGCAGTTTCACACTCCCTCTCGTCGAGGCGATATTCATGCATAACCCAATCGGTTCGAATGCCATGGGGTGCTCTTCCCCTGTAATAAACTAGGGTTTTCTTCATGCCTACCGCACGCGTCTGTGAGTTTACCTTGCGGTCCTTTCCCGTTGCCTTCCAGTATCCAGCTTTAGTAGCACGATTGGTCCTCGATCCGTTAGGGTACTTTCGATCTCGTGGGCTGAAGAAATACCACTCCAGATCTTTGCTGGGCAATAATGACTTTCCTGCATATTTGTTAATATTTCAGTTTGGTTGCTTTTCTTTCGGTCGGAATAGTAGAGGATTTATTAAAAACACCATAACATTGTACAATGACAGCATTGCCAATGCATTTGTATGAGTAAGTTCAAGCAGAGTAAGAAATTATCGGGAGACCGCATGCATGATCTGCTAATCAGATAATTTAATTATTGATGTGATACAGAACTGTCATGAAAACATAGTACAAAATTGTGGTCTTCTCAGCGGTACTCCCTTCAAAATAACAACAAAAATAATAATCATACCAATGACATAAGAAAATATTAATAAAAACACACTCATTTGGAAGAGAAATTCTCGCCAAGACATAGTCCCAATGACAACATCTATATATCTAAAAGATGTTTTATCACGTGTTTATAAAATGAACCATTTATCTAATGAATTGCTGACAAAAGAATATGTCACCATTAGAAGAGCAACCGGAATAAACATACAAGCAGGCAAGCAGCATAAAATTCTTGAATTTAAGCCCATGTTGCATGGCTTAGTTATTAACTATTACTAATAATTAAGAACATTCCTTGTGGAAAAGGGTGTGAAGGAAGAAGTGCATAGAAACTTCGAAAGGAGAAATTTTTAGTTGTGACCGGAACACGGATGGTACATTACATGTTTTTATATAAGTGGTGAAAATTTTAAAATTTTAAGTTATTAAGCTTTTACCACATATATTCGGTCATTTATATAGGTACATGTAATGTACCACATCTTCTCTTCTTTGAAAGCATTGCTTGGAACCCATACCAGTCGCACACAAAAAGCAATCCTTTTCTTTTTCCATGCCAGCTTTTTGACTTGGTCTTTCTCTGTCTAACTATAAAACTTGGTGTTCACAACAGGAACCCTAAAGATCGAGGGACCATGTGTAGGTGGTTTGAAGTTTCATTACACTCTATTATTATTATTTAATAAGCCCTAATGGATATTTAAAGGTTAAAAGTTCAGCATATTTGACTCATAAGTAAGGAAGTATTTCATCATTAATTACCAAAATAAACATGTACTTAATTCATTGTTAAGTAATTGCGATATGCATGTAGTTCAATATCCTGGTGATAGAATTTTTTATTTTTATTTTTAAAAGGACCAGTTGGTGGCTTCACCATGGCAGTTCACCCTTCCGGAGGCCAGAAGACTCACAGAGGCATTTTAGCCTCCCCCGATTCACCAACTCCATGAATCGAACCCAGCACGTGTCGTGTGGAATACGAGCCTGGAATTCATCCCCAACCACTGGGCCACCCCGTGGTGGTTCTGGTGGATAGAGTGTTGGGTTTCTACCCATACGTCCCGGGTTCAAAACATCCCCCTTCTCTTTTTCCCTTCATAACCCCCCTCCCTTTTTTCTCTCCTCATAACTTCGAACTCTCCCTCCTTCCCTTAATAATAGTTATTTTAAATAAATAAAAAATATTCGATATGAATATAGTGGAATACAAATAAAGGATAAGCACGCCTAAAGGAGGCAAAAGATCAAATTCCTTTTATACATAAAACATCACTCTTAATCAATTTTGAAGTCCCCTTCTTCATTTTAATTAATATTTTGGCACTGGACTGCTATATGTAAACAAATTTGAAAATAAGGAATTGTAGGGGAAGTAAACAATTTTAAAGACTCAGGGCTAATTTGAAATTGTTGTGCTTTTAATCAATTATTCAATTATGGAGTCATATCTTCATGTTAGTAATTGTTATTTCACCTCAATTAATCATTTCCAAAAATTTGAGCCTAAAACATCAGCTTAGGTACTTGAACAATTAACAAGCTAAGCAGTTAATAAAACAATGAGAAAAAAGGGAAAGAAATACGTACTACTAGAAAAACCATTTATAAAGACTGTTCAGAGAGGGAGTACCTGGTAAGTCCCATGGCTCACACTTGTAGAGATCAACTTCAGGGATGACCTCTAATTCGATCTTACGGCCATTAATCTTTCTTTTGAGGTAGTAAGCAACTAATTCCTCATCTGTGGGATGGAACCTAAAACCAGGAGGCAATGAAACAGGAGCCATGTATAAAGATGGACCTTCTTCTTGTTCTTCCACTTGATGACAATAAAAGGGCACAAATGTTAATAGCTAGCTAACTTGGATGACAAGTCTCCTCGATAAAAATCAAGAATCGCAACACAACACCCTGCCACAATCAATTAGCCACAAAACCCTAGTTATTAAATATTATTGTACGTACAATTAAACACGCAAAAACCAACCTTAGCTAGCTAGGAGAGGAAGCAGAAGATGAAGATCCAAAGCTGAGAACTGAATGAGAAAGAGACTGGAAAACTTGGGAGGGAGAGAGGTTGGAATGTGGGGGTTGCTTGGGGTTTTGTAAATAAGAGAACAAAAAGGCAACGATGGAAAAAGCAAGCAAATAAAGATGGGGAGGCTGCCACCCCACCCCCACTGATATTTCCTCTCTAGGCTACTTTAACTTTACACATTTCTTTTTCCTCAACCAATCAACATGATCATGATTCCTCCCATCTTTATTTACAAGCTTAATCCATCTCTCTCGCTCTCTCTCTCTCTCTCCATTGATCCCATGCTTCGATCTTGTCCTTTCTTGGAACCTATTGTCCACGTTTGGAGTCTTATTGGAGGCATTACTGGCCTTTTCTGCAAACAAGTATCTTTTCTTAACGAGAAATCGCGGAAACGAATTTCGGCGGCGTTATAACTCAAGACTCTCCCTTTCACATGCTCGTCCCCAACATTCCTTCCTCTCTTTTTGTTCCTAATAAGAACCGATTGGAAAACTAATCAGTATCTTCCTTTCGTCTTTTCTAGTCATTGGTATAAGCTAGCTACCCAACCCAACTAACAGTTTTTCCCTTTTAATTTTCTCTTCCTTTTGCTACATATCAAATTTTTGGGTTCTAGTATAATTAATCCCACTGCTATTACTTAACGAGGTGGCCTAAGTTTATTAGCAAAAGTACGTAATTCCGCCTATTCTCCATTATTCGTACACGTATGTTCATTTGATGTCCTCAGTCAGTATGGCTGCTAGGGGTAAGTGTTCAACAAAATGCCTCAAAGAGGGCAAGGCCAAGGAATGGTACGAAACCAAGGGCAACTCGGGATGGCATGCGAGATTCATGCCTTTTGGCATCATGAAGAAAATTTATTGGACCCACCACTGCATAGAACATGTTTATAGAAACTTATACCAAAAAAAAAAAAAAACTTAGGGCTGTTAAAGGTATACCAAAAATGTCATCATGCACTCCTATCAAATGTATTTCCTCTCTTATAAGTATTTCTATATGTTTGAAGTGTAGGATGACTTCTTTAAAGTGTTGTTAACAGTTCACAAAATTTATCTCGATTAATAAACCTATTAGAGACATATTTTCAAATTGACTCCTATACTGGTGATGGATAGAGGATTATATGATCACCTGGGCGACATTGATCATGAAAGTGTTGAGAGTTGTCCCACATCGAAAAAGAAAGTTTTGTCTAAATGGTTAAGATAATTTTGACCCACCCCTCTTACTTTTAATTGGTTTTAGGTTAAATGCTCACATTCTAATATGTTATCGGCACATGTTATTTTTGAGCATCACCATATATGTAGTCCACGAAATGTTAAAAAAAAATATATGTAGTTCACGTGTTACGCTTAAACGACCCCCACACATGAGATGGCGTGTTAAGGTTGTCCAACAATGAAAAATGAATATTTCCTTAGCGATTTAATTAACATAGATCTCTCACTTCTATTATCATTTGGTTTTAGTTTATATGCTCACGCTCTAACAGAAAATCCCTTAGATGCATATATAGAAGGCCGGGCCCCCAGATGAAAATGCCAACAATTACAAGGGTCCATGGTTTTGCACTGAGATTTACAGGCCCAACCACATACTGAAAAATGGTACGCTGCAGAACTCAGCAATGTGGAAAATTTAAGAGTCAAAACTTACAGATTTCTCTTAGTTCCAGTTGTTTTGGCTATGAGAGCTTTATCCTTTAGGGTGCCACATATTGTCAATGAAGACCAGGGTTTCACTAATTGTACATGGGGATTACACATGCAGGATACTTCATATGGACTGCAGCCAATGCATAAACACAATAAATTTCTTCCCTACAACGTTAATCTACGTAAAAATCTGCCTGCCAATTGACTAGATGTATACACGTCCAAATACAAGGGGCAAGTAATTAAAGATCAGCCCTTAAAAGTTAATCTTCTGTAGAGTTCTCATATCCCTCAATGCCATAATTCTGGTATATCAAGCCTTGATTTACCTCCCACCATCTTTCGACATCTTTGTCAGCGAACTTTTTCTGGCTGCAAAACACATCGCCAAGTAGCAACGATAGTCCAGTTTAAATTGACAAGATTATAATACCAACATACATACAGTGTTCTTGGATAATAAGGTAACAAACAGGACAAGAAGTAAGCATTTTTTGCTTTGAAGAAAAGAGATGAATACGGATTTTAATCTAGAGGATGGAAATGCTAGTAAACAAACTAAACCTAATAATTGATAAGAAGAAGATATGTCCCAAACTTATATTGGTTACCTTCCATTCATTAATTCTAACATACATCATTAATGCGTAAGTATAGACAGTAAGATCATTTTCAAAACAGTGATAACCTAGACATGGAATGATTCAGATAGAAAATACCTAAAATTCACTCGCTTTAACCCCTTTTGTCCATTTGGCAACACAACAAGCGGGAGATGCACTCCAGGTTCAAATTGTTCTACCCATTCAAGCTTTGCCGATTTAGTTTCTCTACAACAGGGTTCTGACTTCGGCATATCAGACAACACAGCAGGCAAATCCGATACACTATCTACTTCAGGAAGTAGTGTATTTGTATTCAGTGGCGTGAGTTGAGGAAGTTTTGTATCTATACCATTGTTTGGTTGCTTTCCAGCAGACGCCTTTTCTGAAATAGTTTTAAGCTGCACAGAATAAATTATATGTACTTTCAGATCTTGTAAATTGAATATTGTGTTTTTTTTAATCATTTGAAGAAATGCAAGGTAGATGCATGATAAGTTTCCAATTTAGTGACTAGAAGGCCTACAAAGAAGTGGGAGTGAGAATCTAAGACTCTCATTAGCTGTGTTTAAGGTAAGTTTATGTTTAAAACTTCAAAAATCATGTGAAGCAACTCTCGTTGTTATGTATCAGGCCAGTATTTCAGAAAAGTTATATAAAGGATGGATAGAGGGGGAGTTATGAGTGTGCACAATGGCTTCTCGAAGAGAAATATTAATTATTTTGGGAAAATTCATCGACCAGAAAAAGATTCAAGGAAAGAAGCAAAATGGCTTCTCGAAGAGATTGAAAGTAGGATTATGAGTGTGCACAAACAAGGTAGAATTGTAATAGTACAGATAATAAGAAGGGCCAGATATGAATAATATCGAATGATAAAGTAGCAAGTACAATGTCTACAAGTTCCATGCCATAGAGAAGTGTGTGACAACTGTAAAACATGGAACAAAAATGAAAATCGAGTTGTAAAAAGCAGACATGAACTTCCTTCAAAAGCAAAATGGAAAGTCAGAGAGTGAAAAACGACAGCATTTTTATAAACATAACCCCCCTAATTTTTAGGAGAAGCAACACATTTACCCTTAACGCCAAAGCTTTTATAACCTCCTTTGCGGCCTTACATGTAGCCGCTTCATCCCTTGCCAGAGACCATGTTTCCTCAGTCTTCTGCTCACATTCATGAATCTTCTGGCTTCCAATTTTGCATTTCCTTTCAAGGTTGTGTGCCTACTATAAGCAAAGTGAACGACAGATGCAAAAGAGTACAAAAATATATTTTTATACAACTAGTAGAAAGCATACAAACATCAGTTTAAGAAAAAGTTTATATAAAGTAGTAAAACTTGCCAAACCTTCCTAATTGCCTAAATGGTGACTGTAAGTTCAAAACTAGGAACCGAACACTGACAAGTGTTCATGTGTGTGCATACACCAAAGAATAAGAATAAAAATGGATACGAACATAAGCAACAAAATTAATAAGATAGAATTACCTCAACTGTCAGCCGCTGAATTTCTTCAATAAGCATCTCATCTGACATGGATATGCATTTCTCTGCGATAGTGGCACCGGACATTGTGGATTCTGAATGCCCTGGGACGACAGAAGATAAATGATCTTTTGACAGAGAGTTAAGTGCTGTATAATTTTCTCTATAATACAGTTTAAATAGATCAGGGCATGAGACTTGGCCCCATTGTGGCTCTTCGCTCAAGGATGAAGAAGCCGGTTCTAGATGCTGGTGGTTTCCTTCTTGGTTTTTCATGGTGGTGGTCCTCACACCAGACTGGCGTTTCTTGTTACAAGCCTGTTTGATAGATAATAGATGACCGTACTTAGGTGTTTCTCCAGCCTTTTCTTCTTTCCCATCCGGGACTGACTTTTCTTCTGTCAATAGCTTCATGCTACTATGATTTTCTTGCTTGAATGATCTACACGAATGTGTAAGTTTCTGCAGATTGCTAAAGCATGAATCACAGACTCGAAAAGCCTTGCCTTTCTTGGGTGCCAGCGAAGAATCCATAGCCTTCTTACTGCTACATGAATGGCAGAATAGAAGACCGCAATTATAGCAGTTGTGCTTCTTCCTAGTAAACCCAAAACGCAGGTTGCATCGATAACAAGCTGAATGGTCGCTGACAGAAATAGATTTGTGAAAGCAGATTGCAGCTGTTGAATTTGATCCACAAACAACACTTTCTACCTGCCTGTCTCTCAAAGCCTCCACAAAAGTTGGTGTGCTACGATCGTTGATATCACCTAATCCCAACTGTCCATTTGTCCCCTTTCCCCAGGTATAAACATTTCCTCTGGCTGTCAAAACAGCTATATGATATGAACCGGATGCTATTTCTCTAACAAACTCTTCTTTAAGCTTCCCATCGACCAATGTGATTGATTTATCCTTGGCTTGAGCATTCCCTAACTGCCCATGTAGTGAACTTCCAATTGTATAAACTGCACCTTTATTGGTAAGCCCAACAGTCAACATTCTTCCACAACAAACTTGAACAAAATCATGATCCACAAGCTGCCCAATGCAAGTTGGTAAAAGCTTTTTCTCATGATCCACATGTCCTAGCCTCCCTTTATCCCCATCACCCCATGTAAACAACTTCCCACCAATTGAATTGGACCTGAGACAATCGACCATGATTTCAACTACAGCAGCCATGTGCCATGATCCGCACGCAGCAGATTTTACCCATAAACCCTTGAGAGATTCAACTTGCTTTGGTTGATAAACACTATGAAGATTTCCGTGCCCCAGTACCCCAAAGGTTCCGTCTCCATATGTAAATAAATTCCCAGAAGTGGACACCATAGCTGTATGCCATTCCCCACAAGCGACATATGATACATTTATATTATTCAACGGACCAGAAAGTTTATGCGGTAACCACTGACTGATACTCTTCTCCTCGGCCTCTAAACTGGCACCGCAACTTGTGTCTCCCCATGTATAGAGCTCACCAGCATGTGTCAGAGCGCATGTTTGATATTCACCACACGAAACAGATTTCACCTGGATCCCATTAAGGGAGTCAACAGGTTTAGGGTTGCTCACATCCATATTGATTTTGTGCCCTAGTCTTCCCCCATTAGAGTGACCCCAGCAGAACACTTCCCCCTGCTTCGTAACTACTGCAGCATGCTTCCCTCCTAAAGATATATTCTGCACATCCATCATCATAGTTGACTCTAATAACTTAGGCAGTAAAGCATCTGCTTGCAATCCACTGTCGTGACCAAACCTATCGAACACAACCTCAACATTCCCTCCAATACTTTCACCCCAGATCATGACATCTTTCAAAATACTGTCCTTTTCAATTCTTGAGGTTCCATAGGCATAGGAAACAAACCTGTGAGGCTCACAGTCGGCATCAGAATATATTCGCCTCCTCTTGAGATAATCTGATCCAATATATGGAGAATCTGGAACTGAGATGTCCATTCCATTTTGCATATTTGATAGGACTGATTCTGATGAATAAAAGCTATCAGAAGAAAAAGATAAGCCATCAGAAGTACACCTCTCAGAAAGTGATAAAGTAGGACTCCCGCATACGCTTCTCACCTTCAAAAAAATTAATAGACGAAAAATTGAATGATGGTTAAAAATGCATCTCCTAACAAGGTCTAACTAAATTAAAACTAAACTCAGATATTGATATGCTACTGATTGAACAATAGAATAGTTGGAGAAACGAGAAAAAAGTAGAAGGTATAAAAACCTGGGAGAACTCGTTGTCATCGTCCATTATTCCTAGAGTTTGCCTTCTCCTAAAAAGACCTGCTGGACTATTTAGACAACTTTGCACCTGTCTGAAACTCCCCAAATTATTAAGTGGTCTAGGATGGCGACGCAGGGATATTAGAGCCCTCAACCCTAAAATCCAAAGATCACATTGGATTTCATCCTTGCATATCTATATAAAATGAACAATGAAAATTAATGAGATACAATGAGAAAAGGAACTACTGATCTTAAGGCGTTGAAGAAACACTTAAATCGAGACATTAGATTACCAGATCAAGTGAACATTCACCATGTGCATAGACAATTGAAAACGACTGACCCTTCCTTTCTGGTTCCAGTTTCCCCTGTAAACTAACCTGTGATAAGTGGAACCGCCTATGATATAAAGCAAAGAAGCATATTGCTAAACAATGCGTGATTCTAAGAGTGAAATAAAACAAGTTAAAATCTGACGTCAATCTGAATTACATACTGTCCACTGTCCGGGTATAATTTTTGTGACTGAGCTCAATTTCAATTGCCTTTCCTCCTTTCTGGAACACCATATCAAAAACTTCTCATCCTGACATCCAGAAAAAAGTGAAACTCAGGTATCTATCATTACTCTGCTTGGTAGCAATAAAGGGACAAAAACTAATAACTGGATCAACGTTTGTACTGCTATCAAGGGGATATGAACCAATTGATTGTCAGATTCCAATTCTAACTTCAAAAAAGAGTAGCAATGCAAGTAGCATGAAAGTTGAATACTGATTAATAGATCATACAGATTTGCTAAATAGGACATCAGCATGTAAAATAGTTCCTCTTCGTGCTGGATTTAATGAACATATTCAAAACAAATGCCGAGAAATACGTTTTCCAAGCTGGCAATAATGTAGACTATAAATCTTACAGCACCCTCCTGGTAATCAATCACCACATCGCAAATATGTAAAAGTTAAGCTATAACAAAGGTTTTGCGGTTGGCCAAGAAAATGTTACATAGGGTTGAAAGGTTTAGCAAGTTGTTTGATAATATGGCATAGAAAATGGTCTAAAATCTTAAATTAACCCCATGAGAGTCAGTCCCATGGGATTTTTTCTGGGGTGAGGATACCTTTGTTACCAACCAAAAGATAATTGTAATAATACATTTAAGTAGTGTTCTGCAGAAACAGACAGCTCAATCAAATTTCATGAGCATTGATCCAGAGCTACATGAAGATTGTATATATTGAAATCATTGATACCAAGTTACAGTACAGAAGTCTACCGTGGAAAGCCGGAAAGGGCAGAACTTGGGCTTCCCTCTTCGTCCATATTTCAGCAGATAAGCACCCCTCTTCATAGAGACAATTGCCTGTTCAAACATCAAAATGGAATTTTTTACGGGACATAAAGCGAAAATCAGAAGAGAAGGAGAGCTTGGGAAAATGGGAAGAGAAGACTCAAAACTTCAATCTATTTCTTACTCAACTTACTTAAAATTCACAATATTATCAAAAAAACAACGGTAAACATGCGATTAGAATCTTAAAAATATTATATTATTCTAACAAGTAGATGGTTCCCCACACAACTTTTGGTTCTATGGATTCATGTCAACTGGCAACCTATTTGAAATCCCAGAAGAGATAACTTCAAAGAAAATAATTTCTAACTTAAAGAACTGCAATTAAAATATGATTATTTTATCAAACAAAAGCTTCAAATCAGTTATATCTCCAGACTCCAGTGATATATGGTTAAACAACTGAACAGAAATGTGAATTGTACCACAAGAAAAATTCTGAAGTACCAATAAACGATACTAAATCCCCTAAATATTAAAAGCAAATTGATGTAAAAGAATGCAGAAATTAAATACATTGATTGATGGGTATGATAAGAAAAGAAAAAGGAAAAAAGAAGGGTAAGAAGAGGAAACCTGTTGTACTGCTCTGTCAAATGCAACAGTTGACAAAGAATGTTCGTCCATTTCTGTTTTTTGGAGAGAGAAAGAGAGAAAGAGAGGAGAAGAAGAAGAAGAAAGGCTTGAATTTCCCCACAGAATCTGAGAATGTGTGAGAAGCAAGAATGCAGTGATGGGTCAGTCAGTCTGACCAATTTAAACTTTTTTTTTTAAAAAGCAATAATAATGATAATAGAGGCAAAAATGAGTGAGAGATTATGTTTCCTTTATGGTGTTTTTTTCCTTTTGTTTTATATTTTGTAGGACTGCATTGGTTGTTATATGATTAAGATAAGCGAGTGGAACTACACATGAATGTACACAAATATTTTTTTAATGTATTAGAAGATTAAGCGAGTCAAATTACATATGAATGTTTGGTACTGGGGTGATTATGCAGCCTACCCTTTTCCCTCGCTTAGAGCAATTGAAAATAACATAAATTTTTTTTTTTTTTTAGTACATCGATATTTTTACGGGATTGGGAGTTCGGCTAAGCCACACAATGGGCAGCCTAATTTGGTATCGAATTCGTCATCCACAATATTTGAACATCAAACCTCTCACTTCCAAGTGAAGAGGAATACCACCAAACCGTAGTATTGATTGGCCATAATCTTGTTTTTTAAATATGGATTTGATAAAATTTGATTCTGTAACGCCATATTTTAGTGCTTTCCTAATGGGAAAAGGTTAGAGTTTAGGGATGCATAATTATAGGAGCACGGTTAGGGATGAATCAGCACAAAATTAAGGGTACCTTAAAGAATGAAATCAAATTTGTATTTTGACTCCTTAATCTGCCCCCAAAGACAAAATTGATTTTGACTTTTTATACATGGATATCCTGTTAGTAATCTTAACCAAATCTTCTATTTACATCAATTTGTATAAAGGAGCACCCACATGCCCTTCAGATAGCACAGAAGTTGAAGTTGGAGGAGGGGTGAAATTTGATGGGAACCTTGCTACTTGCGGTTTGGCTCTCTATTTATATTGCTTGTAACTCAGAATTATAAATTAAGTTTGTCAGAACTATAGTCCTATAAAGTTGTCGTGACAATATTTTTTCAATTAATAAAATTGTAATTAGTGTTTATAGTCGGTTTGTGCACCATATCTCATCTCTTACGGATAACGTGTATACAACATGTAAATTTCATAATCGTAACCGTTCAATTTTTTAATCTTCATTTGAATATCATATTTACAAAGAATCATTGGGATCATATATGTGTATGCATCCAAATGGAGCTCTCCCCTTATCTCAATTGGATAATTCACATATCCCACCCCTTGAAAAACTTTGGCATCGAGACCTTCAACGATTGAGCAATGAAAGCCTCGACAGTCTCAGCGTCGGAAAGGAGAGAGAGCTATTTGGGGAGAAGGAGGTTGGGTTTGAGGAAGAGGGAGGAAGAGCCTAAAAGGTGGTTTGAGTGAGAGTGAGTAATACAAAATAAAGGGAGAACAAAAGTATTGAGTTAGGGTTTAGCAGGTTAAAAGAAAAATACAGAAAGACACCAAACTCATCTAAAATCAAAAGAAACAGAAAAATACAGCAAATTCATCTAACTTCAAACATTGTAGTACGTTAAAGAAATATACAGAAGACACTACTGTATAATTTTCTTGAATGCAAGCGATATTCTACAAAATACTGCCATAATTTTCTTAAATGCAAGCGATATTCTACAAAACACTACAACATTGAACTTTACTTAAAGAGAGAGACCAAAATTACAAAAATCATAACATGTCACAAAGTTCCATTTATTTAGCTGAAAACAAAAGTTTTCAAACTGTCCCCTTTGAGAAGACTCATTTTCCTATTCTCGTACATTACAGCAACTGATCAAGAAGGAAAATGATTATTTGTTCCTTATTTTTCAAAGTATTAGAACACAAATTAAGAGATCAAGTACACAAAGCACTAGTAAATCCGATCATCAACGAAGTAAGGATTTTCGATCTCTATTCAAAGCCCATCATCTTTTTGAGATTGATGACGAATTCATAGACTTTTTCTGGGTCTGGAATGACTTTGGCTACTGTCTTTCTCTGCATGCACCTATTAATCCAAGCTGACAACTTTGGTGTGTGATCTTCAACCTTGAAGTTTCCAAATTTTTCGAATGCATGGAACCAACTCGTTATACCGATCGTTATGATGTCAACGAAACCAAAGCTATCACCACCGAAGAAATCTTTGTCCCCGAGAAATTTCTCCAGTTGCTTTATGACTTCTATGAAGTCTTTTACAGCTAGCTCTTGTGTTTTTCCTTTGGTCCTCCATATACTGCTTCCTGCATCGTACAGCTTCACGTATACAATCATGAAGTTAGACCTATATATATAAACATGGAGCTTACTGTTGGGTCATCAAGGCTTGGTTACCCAATGATATGACATTAATACTATGTCACTTGTCAAAAATAAAGAAAGTTATTAGGGTACATAAGTTCATATTTGAATTATTAAAATGCCCATTTTTGTTCACCATTAGTGTATCATCATGTTAATAATTGATAGAAATAAAGAAGATTCAAAGTGAGCAAACGTAGATCTTGAATGCATAAAAAAATCCGAATCATTTAGTGAACAAATTTGATAACAAAAAATAAACATCGACCGAGGAGAGGATCTAATCAAATCTCAAATGTTGAAGGCTAAAATTTGGTGACCAAAACGTATATAAAAGAAACCAATTAACCTTTTTGTCAATGTAGTCGGCCTGGAACTTGGCCTGAGCACGAGCATGAGGGCAAGATGGGAGCAGTGGTGGGGAAGCCCAGGTCTCATCAATGTAGCCGACAATGATGCTTGACTCACACACTGGTTTTCCCTTGTGAAGCAGCACAGGCACCTTGGTGTAAATCGGGTTGGATGTGAGCAGCAGTTCACTCTTGCCTCCAAAGAGATCTTCAGCTCTCTCTTCATATTGGATTCCCTTTTCCTCCAACGCAATTTTCACCCTCATGCAGAAAGGGCTAACCCAGCAGTCCAAAAGAACAACATCTTCCGTCGACATCTTTATCGATCTCTCTCCTGTGTATATGATTGTCTTGAGTTTGTGGTATATAGCACAATGAGGAAGATGTGGAGGAATTTATAGGGAGTGTGTGTTCTTAATTAAATACTTGTTAATTAGGAGATGGAATTTTCGATGTTTTATGAGGTGTTCTTGGTTTGCCCTCCAAAGAGGATAAACTCTTGTAAGTTTGTTAAATTAATACATGTTAACTAGCGTTAAGTGTTTGTCAATTGGAGCTAACTATGCTTCAAGAAAGGTTTTGTCTTAAGAGTATGGAGTATCTAGCTAGAAAGCCGGCTCACTAAGAAGTTTTTAGGTTTTGGTCGACAGGTATATCTCTTGATTATTTGTTGGTATCTCTTTGTTAGTCTGCACAGAAACCATACTATAAATTACAAAATAAGACCGAACCAGCTGCTCTGGAGTTAAGTTGCTTGTCCACCATTTTGTGATTAACGTAGTTTTTGTAACCATTCATCCTATTTATCATCAGTTAAAACATAATCTCCACAATGGTTTGCATTTCGCTAAGTCATCTATACCCACATTTAACAATTTGATAACAATTAACATTCTCACACCATCTATTTATCTAATACATATGAATGATTAAAAATAATAATCTTCTTTTGATTTTTGATAAATAAAAGAGGACTACTAAGCCCTAGTTTGGCTTAGCTTAACTTTTTAAAAAAAGTGGGTATGAAAAAAAGTTGGAGCATTTTAAGTGTTTGATAAACACTTTAAATCAGCTTTTTTCAGTTATGGGTGAAAAAAAGCTAAAAACCAGAAGCTGAAAATAGCAGCAACAACAAAACAGCTTATTTTGGTAAAACACGGGTGAATAGTAAAAAATAAATGAACTTTTCAATTTTCCAATCCTACCTTCTTTCTCTCTATCATCAGTCGTGCCCTCCTCTTCTACCTCTCTCTCGCAACCTTCTGTGTTTCTCCAGAAAAGCATTCCCGCAGAGTCTCGAGAAACCCTACCGAAGCTCTCTCTCTTCCCTTTCACTCCTCACATCCATAGACCACTAGCCCAAGAGAAAAAGCAAGTTGAAGAAAAACCAACTCAGCAAATTGATTGGGAAGGATGATGGGGGAGTGGCAGCAACAACAACAACAACAATTAATCCACCAGAATTTGCAGAACCCAGAAGAAGATGATGGGATTGGAAATGGAAATGGAGGGTTGTTCGTGAAGGTGATGACGGACGAGCAAATGGAGCAGTGCCTTGGAAATGAAGAAGATGAGAAAGAGAGATTTATTAATTTTTAGGCATTAAATTTTTTTTTTTTAAATTTCTTAATTATAAATATTAAGATAAAGTTTATAATAAAGTATATAGTAATTCACCTTTATTTGTTAAGAAAATTAAATTAATGACATATCTAGTATTATACCTTTTTTGATCATTTCACATAGTCACAGCTATTTTACATAAAAGTTTACCAAACACTATCATACTGTTTTTTTTTTTCAAAAGCACTGTCACGCCCTGATCCCGACATATGTCCAGGATTGACACATGACGTCACCAAAAACCCGTATCTCTAACATACCTTGCCTCCAAAATATGGGCAAAGCACAACTTGAGATTCAAATAGCGTAGTAATTTTAGTATACTTTATGGTTGCATCTAACCTCCTTGTTAGACTGCCACATACCCTAAACAAGGATCAAGCCATTCGTAGTTCACCGTTTCACTACACTCAAACAATCATCACATAAATCACTATGTCTCAACATAATACCATGATTCACAGCATCCAGCACCTCAAGGAACATTCGGCGAAGTACAATAATATTCTCTAGTCACAATGATCAACGAGTCTAATCATAATGACAACAATCACAACCAACATTATTCCACAATCACATCAATCAATAACACATATCATATACCAAAATGCAGGGCTCAAGCAACACAATTCGGCCGAAGCCTACATCTTTGAAGCTAATATCAAATCCAAGGAGCCAACAAATCAAATGATTCGATTTCGGACCACTCAACGGAACCAAGACACCAAAGGGGATTCCGGACCTCTCAACGGAATCCAGACCAGGATACGATTCCGGACCATCACTCAACGGAATCGCGGAGTAGAAGGGATTCCGAACCATCACTCAACGGAATCCAAGTGGATACAATTTCGGACCATCACTCAACGGAATCGCGGAGTACAATGCATAACGAACCACTCAATGAAATCCAAGGTAGGATACGATTTCGGACCATCACTCAACGGAATCCGAGTGGATACGATTCTGGACCATCACTCAACGGAATCGCGGAAGGCCAAGGAATATATCAACGGCTCGAAGAAACAATACAAGAACCAAGTACTCGATTTAGAAGGGCTGAACGAAACAAGAAGTGAAATAAGGAAACAATATGTGAAACAAGCGTCGAAGCAACAACCCCATGATAATGGGTTAACGGTCCACTACTAGCCCTCACATTTCATCCCATCATGCCAATCATACAATGCAACCACATTTCAAACATGCACGTCAAATCACATTTCATAAATGTTTCCAATCCACAGTCAAATCACAATTAAGGATCATAAAACGATGGTTAAGTATAAAAATAACAATTCAATAAAAATCACATATATTATAGTCACTGGTACGTAGTTCGAGACATACGTCAACCTGATGAGCCCACTAAGCTCCATGAGTTCTCAACAACACTCTAAGATAAGCGACACGCTAGAATAACTCGGACTAGTTGACTAAAAAGTCAACCGTCAATCAAGGTCGAGAGTAGGGTCCACAACCTTAGAAATCTAAACCAAAAAATCCGCTTATCAGATTTCTGATCCATAACTTCCCAAGGCTCTCACTACTCTTCTAGAACAACATACTAAGATTTTATTACAATCCATCGGTTGGATCTCCACCAATCTCTAAGATTAAGTGTCGGTCAACGTTTGATTTAGCAAACTTAGAAATCCAATTTGGGAAGATCCATTGGTCGAATTCCCGATTCGTAAGTTTCTATGGTCCTCAAATATTACGTACTATAACATATTAAAGTTTGGTAACGATCCAACGGTCAAATCGTCGATTCATTTAATGTCCAAGTGGCGATCTCTATCAAAACTATAGTCTTACGACGAGATTTCGCCATTCGAACGTCACATATGGAATCAGGGTATCCAAATTAGTCTAGGAAGGGTAGGTGGGGCCTCGGCCCATGACACGCCCCGACCCCGATGCCCTCGGGGCATAGGGATGGTCACGTGCTGGCCGACACCCGGAGGGTGACGAAAGCCATTTAATTTAAGCGAAAGCGGAGGAATGTACTAAACTAGTATAAAGGTAAGAAAACACCAAATATGTTCAAAAGCTAATCATTAATCATAAGGATATTACACAATACATTCAGAGCATACGTCTATTCCAGAGAATGAACAGAAGTTTATTTAGGAAGGTGCTATTACAAATAAGTGCCAAGCAGAGAAGATATAGCACGAAGTCACTGGTAGGGGAAAGCCTCGTAGCTCAGATCGTAGTCGTCGTTCTGTGGTCCTGAAGGGGGCGCAAAACAAACATGAGTGGACCAATTTGATATACATATAGTAAAACAATTATCAACGTACTAACCCCTAGGTTTTATGAAAACACATATATATCGTGATAAACATAGGTTTTCCGAAACCTAGCATGCCGTGCGCTGTCTCAAATCATAACTTTTATATATACTAGCTGCTAGTGAATGTCCAATATAACTCTCCAGGCCCCGTGCCGGCTCCCCATCTCTGAGCAGACAGTCAAAGAAAATAACCCCCAGGCCCCATGCCGGCTCCCCATCCCTGGTCTTAAATGCCAGAGGAAACACCCTACAGGCCCTATGCCAACACCAAATTCTTCGCCCGGGACGGACCGGAAAACTATCCCTACGTCCCGTAACGGTAAGGACCATTAGGTAAGTACAAAACCATTAAACATACGTACATTTGAAAGGCATCTTCATAGTATAAAGTCATCCATCATCTATACTATAAAGAAGTGTTCGAAACGTATTCTAAATATCATATCGTTATCCATCAGATATTCTATAAGAATACGGGTTATAGGAAAAATAGTAATAATTCAAAATAGCCTTAACAGGCACGATATCTCGTAAAGCATTTCATAAAACATACTCATCAAATCATGCTTTTCATGTATGCATTTCTACTATAAAACATGCATTTTTGAAGGGATCCACTCACAGTACTTCGCCGTCGAAAGCTGCGCAGACTAGCGAAGGTAAACACGCCACAAGAATTGCCCCCTAAGCACATAAAGGGGTAATTCAGTCAAACTCTACTCAAACGACTTAATTTGGGAAAACGGACTTCGAAAACGGGTCCAGAACGTCGAAATTAGCCTAGGAGAGGTCTCGGACGAAAACACGAAAAGTCAACGGTCAAAGTCAACGTTGACCGTTGACCGGGTCAACGGTCAACCGGGTCGGTAGTCGATGCAGAGTCTCATCGATCCATCCTTCTTTTTAACAAACAGAACAGGAGCACCCCAGGGAGACATACTGGGTTGGATGTAACCTTTATCCACTAGCTCCTGAAGCTGAATCTTCAATTCTCTCAATTCAGCTGGTGCCATTCGATAAGGTGGTAAAGAGATAGGGTTGGTACCTGGAAGTAAATCAATGGTAAATTCGATTTCCCTCGCAGGCGGTAACCCTGGTAAATCCTCCGGAAAGACATCAGTGAATCTCTTCACCACGGGCACATCCTTAGGACTCTACGAAGGTTTATCCCTCGTCACCACGTAGGCTAGGAATCCTACACATCCTCTATTCAACAGTTTAGTTGCCTGGATAGCAGAAATAATACTATTAGGAAGAATTCGTCGCTCACCCTGAAATGTGATCGACGGTTGTCCAGGCCGCTTGAACGTCACCGATTTCTCCCAACATGCAACATGAGCACGATGTCTAGATAGCCAATCCATCCCCAAAATAACATCGAACTCCGCCAAATTGAAGGGAATTAGATTAGACTCCATCACCTCTCCTTCCACTATCACCGGGCAATTCTTATATTCCCACTGAGCACAAAATAGATCTCCGTGCGCCATTTGTATAATCATATCATAGCCAAGCAGTGTAGGTTGGGAATTTAAGTTCGGTGCAAATGATGAAGACACAAATGAAAAAGTAGCACCCGGATCAATTAGGACTCTCGCCCAATTACCACATATAAGTAACGTACCAGTAATAACTTGGGGATCCTGATCTGCCTCCTGCTGAGTCATGGCGTTAATACGTCCATGAAACTGACGTCCTGCACCGCCGTTACGGCCACCTCGAGCTCTAAAACCCTGGCTATTACGGCCTGCTCGATTTCCCTGAGTGCGGCTGCTCGAAGCTGCACTAGACTGTTGCGGCTGTCTCGGTGTGGAAAACTGAGTATTCTGGCTCCCACTCCCGCCATAGTTCTGAGTATAATCGCCGCCGTAACTAGAACTCGGGTTGCCTCCTCCACCATAGCTCGGAACAGGTGCATAACTTCCAGCTGGGGGGGCTGAAGAGCAAAATCTAGCGATGTGTCCCGTGCCTCCACAATTGTGACACCTGACCGCTGATCTGAAATGACTGAAAGATCGTCTCCCCGATTCATTACCTGAACCCTCACTAGAAGATCCCGAACCCTGGCCCTGACGTTTAAAGGAATGAGAGTGTCTAGGGCCAACAAAGTTAGAGGAACTACCGGATTCCCTCATGCTCTGAGATCAAAAGTCACGACCCCTCAGATTCTGGTATCGAGGTCTACCCTGATTACGGGGTGGTTCCTGAAACTGTGCTTGCTCCTGGTTACGAGTCTCCCACCTAGACTGCTCAATCCTCAAGCAAGTCTCAATCATCTCCTCGTAACTTCTGTGCCTTATGGCCGACACTGGTTCACGATAGTCTGGATTCAAACAAATCAGTAGCTGAACCATCATTTCATTCGGATTATCATAAGTCCCAGCATGATGTCTCGACAGGCGCCGAAAAGTACTATCCACCTCAGTGATACTTAGATCGCCCTGGCGAAAATTCAAAAATTCCTGTCTCATCCTTAACTGATAACTGGGGCTCCGAAAATGTGCGCTGAAAAGTCTCCGGAATGTAACCCAAGTCATCGTAGTACCCGGTGGACGAGATCTCTTTACTGACTTCCACCAAACTTTGGCATTTCCGTGCAGAAAATAAGCTGCAGTCTCTGCCCATTCACCTGGTGGACATCTCATACTCTCCAAAGTGTCCTCCACCTGCTTTAACCAATCCTCGGCCTCCGGACAAGCTCCAACCACTCGAAGCTCCGGAATACCGTGACTACGAGCAATTTCAATATAGGTGCGATTCGATCTACCACCAGTAAGAACATTCCGTAAAAGGTTAGTTAGCTGACTAACTCCTCCCCCTAGACCAGAACGAGCTCGACGAGGTACATCCCCACCAGCAGGATCCATAATTCTGAGAAGAAACAAGCAAAATTCAGAATAAATGAAGATTAAGGGTACAACAAGAATGAAAATTACCAACTGGTAGGATAGAATCCTAAGTATGCTCTAAACTACATAGGCTCTGATACCAATCTGACACGCCCCGACCACGATGCCCTCGGGGCATAGGGATGGTCACGTGCTGGCCGACACCCGGAGGGTGACGAAAGCCATTTAATTTAAGCGAAAGCGGAGGAATGTACTAAACTAGTATAAAGGTAAGAAAACACCAACTAAGTTCAAAAGCTAATCATTAATCATAAGGATATTACACAATACATTCAGAGCATACGTCTATTCCAGAGAATGAACAGAAGTTTATTTAGGAAGGTGCTATTACAAATAAGTGCCAAGCAGAGAAGATATAGCACGAAGTCACTGGTAGGGGAAAGCCTCGTAGCTCAGATCGTAGTCGTCGTTCTGTGGTCCTGAAGGGGGCGCAAAACAAACATGAGTTGAATAATTTGATATACATATAGTAAAACAGTTATCAACGTACTAACCCCCAAGTTTTATAAAAACACATATATATCGTGATAAACATAGGTTTTCCGAAACCTAGCATGCCGTGCGCTGTCTCAAATCATAACTTTTATATATACTAGCCGCTAGTGAATGTCCAATATAACTCTCCAGGCCCCGTGCCGGCTCCCCATCTCTGAGCAGACAGTCAGAGGAAATAACCCCCAGGCCCCATGCCGGCTCCCCATCCCTGGTCTTAAATGCCAGAGGAAACACCCTACAGGCCATATGCCAACACCAAATTCTTCGCCCGGGACGGACCGGAAAACTATCCCTACGTCCCGTAACGGTAAGGACCACTAGGTAAGTACAAAACCATTAAACATACGTACATTTGAAAGGCATCTTCATAGTATAAAGTCATCCATCATCTATACTATAAAGAAGTGTTCGAAACGTATTCTAAATATCATATCGTCATCCATCAGATATTCTATAAGAATACGGGTTATAGGAAAAATATTAATAATTCAAAATAGCCTTAACAGGCACGATATCTCGTAAAGCATTTCATAAAACATACTCATCAAATCATGCTTTTCATGTATGCATTTCTACTATAAAACATGCATTTTTTAAGGGATCCACTCACAGTACTTCGCCGTCGAAAGCTGCGCAGACTAGCGAAGGTAAACACGCCACAAGAATTGCCCCCTAAGCACATAAAGGGGTAATTCAGTCAAACTCTACTCAAACGACTTAATTTGGGAAAACGGACTTCGGAAACGGGTCCAGAACGTCGAAATTAGCCTAGGAGAGGTCTCGGACGAAAACACGAAAAGTCAACGGTCAAAGTCAACGTTGACCGTTGACGGGGTCAACGGTCAACGGGTCGGTCAACGGGTCAACGGGTCGGATCTAGTCAACGGGTCAACGGGTCGGATCCAGTCAACGGGTCTGGGCTTTAAGGTTGGACTGAATTTGGGCTTAGGACTGGGTTAAGGGAAATGGGCTGAAAGCCCAATTTCGAATGGGCCTAAGGGCCCTGCCTTTCTGGGTCTTGGATACACGGGCCCAGGCCTAATGCCTGGCCCAGCTAAGGGTTTTGGGTCACGGGCCTCAGGCCCTTAACTAAAACGGCCCAAGGGCCTTTATAATTAAGCAATTAAAATTTAAAACAAAATAAAAAGGAAATTGGGTTTGGGTTGGGCTCGGCAGAAAGGCCCAAAGGCCATAGGGTTTCCTGGGTTGAAGCACAACGGGCTTAAAGCCCGTGGGTTAAGGCAGGTGGCCCGAAGGGCCTTGGCTGACGGAAGAGAACGCCGGAGCTTCTACAGCTCCGGCCGGCTACAAACACACACCCTAGACTTCGATCTAGGTACCAAAATGAAGAGTGAGGTGAGAGGAGTAAAAGGGTACCTTTGGTTCGCCGTGGAACGGCTTGTGGTGGTCGGAAAACTTCCCAACACCCACGGCCTCGCTGGAGGTGGGTGTGTCCAAAACCCGATTCGATCCCGTCCCAAAACCTTAGAAAAACACAGAAATCCTTATCGTTAGACACTCCCAAACAACCCTACACTGTTAAATGAGGGAAAGGAACTCACATAGCCGGAGGAAATTAGAAAAACCCGTCGGAGGGACTGGGCTTGGGTGTCGGTTCGCCTGGGTTACTCCTGGGCTCCGCCGAGCCTTACACGCGTAGGGAGAGAGAAAGAAACGGTGGCGATGAGGCAGTGAAGGTGGTGCTCACGGCGCAGAGAGAAGAGAGAGAGAGAAGAGGGTTTCGGGTAAATGAGGGAAAATGAGAGAGATTGCAGAGAATGAGAGAGAGAGATTGACTCGGGGTAGGGGACGGAAGGAAGAGAGAGAGAATGAATCGCGAGGGTGCTGACACGTGGCAGCAGGAGGGAGTTTGGGAATCTGGATGAAGGGTCCAGATTTAATCAGAATTAGGGACCAAAAATGAAAATTTTAAGTAAGTTTTAGGGAATTATGGAATTACATATAATTAGGGGGGGTTGGGGTGTTACAGCCCACCCGGCGCCGCGCACTGCAGCCGGCCACCCCGACTGGCCGAAAAATTCAAGTATTTCCAAAAATTACCCAATTTTACAGCCAAGTATATCTCAGTGAGGGGAGCAATTTTCATACCTGGGCCGAAGTCCAATTCGGCCAGGAAACACCTGAAACTACCCACGAACCGCCGGAACCCTAGAATTGGGTGTGCTTCGATTCCACCTCCATACTCGCTCCAACGCCTCCACCACTGCTTTGGCTTTGTTTCTGAGGTTGAGGGGAGCCTTTTGGTGGTGGTGTTTGACGGAGTTACCTTCGGATTTGATGGATCGCCGCCACAAACCCCACCGTACCCACCATATGGGTTTCACCATTTCAAGGCCAAATTTTACCAATTTTGGGGTGGAATGGATAGAGGGAAGGCCATGGAGTGTTTTCCAAAAGGTTTCTTGATGTGGTTTGCCGGAAAAACTGACCGAAAACAGTCAGAAACGAGCTACTCCAACTAGGTCGAGTTATGTAGAAAAATGGGTCAAGAGGGATCTGATTCCCTCATTCTTTCCTTACTCCTTTCCCTCCTTGCTCTCCCTCCTCATTGGTCACTCCTCCCATCCTTTTCTCTCCCGCAACCTCATCTTCTCATCTCTCCCGCTGCCACCTGGCAACATCCAGTCATTCCTCTTTATTTATTTTTTATTTTTTATTTTAAACCAAAACATCTCTAATTTCTTCATTATAGCTCCGTTTCATGAACAGTTTGCGCCTACGTGTTCTTGAAATCGAGCTCTATTCAAAAATATAAATTGTGACCTCGAACGGTCTACGATTTTTAAATAATTAATTTCTAAACTTCACTCTTCGTAACTAGTTTAATTAAAATCTAAATTCAAATAAATTAATATAAATTCCCGAAAAATAATATAAAATCTCAATAATATCAATACGTAGATTATAACAGTGAAATCCGGGAACTGGATTTCACAAGCACTTTTACAAAAAAATTTATCAAACACTTTACTGCTTTATTTCACAGCTACTTATTCTCACAGCATAGGAGAAGTAGTTTTTTTTTTCTATGCACAGCAATACCATACCAGCCCTAAGATATCCCATAAGCCCACACAAAACCCTAAAGCAAGAAAAGACAAAAAAGAAAAAAAATCCCATCTGAAGGACGCATGTTGATGCCTCCGCCGAGCCACCACCGAAGTTGCCAAAATCACCAGATTTCTCTCGATACCTTAGTTTTCATGATGAACAAGACAAGCCTAGTCCAATAGTCGCCACTCGAAGAGTTTCGGGAACGAAACTTTGACGCCGAAGAAACCACTGCTAGTGGAGCAATTGCAATGGAAGGTGGTTGTACGAAGACCCGAACCGAAGTTCTGCGCACATTCCCGTCCATAAGCAAAATTCTCTTTAGTTCGATTTTTGAAATGGGTGTCAAATCATATTAAAAAATCCTTGCCACTCAAGTAATCCAACTGCTTAGACGAATTTGAATCACATTATTGTTAGCTTATTGTAAGGCTAAGCCCACCCTTCCCCTTAATGTAGATAATATCGTTTGTTCAACAAAATAAATAAAAAATAAAAAATAAATAAAAAAGAAGAAAGTAATCCAACTGCTTTTACAAGATCAAGATAAGTGAAAATGAAAAAACATGGCGAGGTTGAGGCATACATGATACATTGTTTGCCCAAATTCCTCCCGATGTTTGTTTATATGGGCTCAATTGTCATAAGTTAGTTTATTGGGCTTTGCCTGCATTTAAAGTATAGTTTATTGGGCTTGGCCTGCATTTTGGCTTGTTATTGGGCTTCGCTCATGTGAGTGGATGTTATCAAAAGAAAGTTGACCAAACCCAACACCCACTCTCCTCCTCCTCCTCCACCTCCTTCTTCCTCTGTTTTGGCGTCGTTGGAACATTCCTTTCAAAGACGGTCAATGAAAATACAGTCAATTTTGTACAGATATACAATATTTGATTAATTCGCAAGGCACCGAAAATTCAAATACTTTCTTGTCCGATCAGATGTTTGATATGATGAGAACAGAAACACTAGCATGATAGGAGCTGTGCCATTGGGGGTGCTGGCTGCGTGCGTCGTCGTTTTGGTCCCAATGGCCATGGCCGGATACCATCTCAGCCGCAAAAAGATGCTTTTCTTCAGCGGCGCTCTCTTCATCACTCTCGCCATCGGCGTCCACCTCACCCCTTACTTCCCCTCCGTCAACGACTTCGTCACCACCGTCTCCTCTGTCGTCGTCTTCGAGAACCGCCGCGACTCCTGCCTCTCCCACCTCCACGACGTTGTTTGGGAGGTTACCCCTTCCCCCAATTTCAACGCCCTCGACAACAACACCGTCAATTACGACAAGTCCTGGGCTTGGCCTTCTTCCTTCGCCGTTTCTGCATGTGGATTTCAGAAGCTGGGTCGTTTCGACGCCTCCGATCTGCTCAACGGCTCGTGGGTCGTGGTGGCCGGAGACTCTCAGGCGAGGCTGGTGGCGCTTTCGCTGCTCAGCCTGGTTCTGGATTCTGGGCCGCTGGAGAAGGTTAACAAGGATCTGTTCAAGAGGCACAGTGATTACCAGATTGTGGTGGACGAGATTGGGATGCGATTGGATTTCATCTGGGCTCCTTATACTGCGAATTTGACCTATCTGGTGACGAAATTCAAGCGAAATCGGAACTTCCCGGATGTGTTAGTGATGGGTTCTGGGCTATGGCACATGCTGCACTTCACCAACGCTTCAGATTTCCGTGTTCAACTGCAATCACTCAGGAGATCTGCGGCGTCCTTGTTGCCAGTTTCGCCGGAGACGGGCTCTGAAAAGCTGGAAACTAGCTCGGCTTCAGGCTCTGGTTCGGCCCGTACGCCACACTTGTTCTGGGTTGGCATGCCTACGTTGATAAACTCGATGTTGAATACGGAAGAGAAGAGGGAGAAGATGACTGATGCAATGCGGGGTGAGTATGATAAGGAGCTTCAAAAGAGTAAGCTTTTGCGGAAGTCGGGCGGTCCGCTTTGGTTACTGGACATTGAGTCCCTGAGTTGGAATTGCGGGGTTCGATGTACGGTTGATGGAATGCATTATGATATGCGTGTTTACGAAGCAGTGCTGCACATCATGCTAAATGCATTGCTCATCGAGTCTCACCAGAAGCTTTGATTTGATTCTTTTTGTTTTCTCTTGGTATATGTCCTACTCCGGCTCGCTGGTTCGATTTCATATGGAGTGAGCTTTTGATTCGTCAGAGAGGTTGGTTGGCTCCTTCGCTTCCTCCTCTTATCTTGCATCTTCGGTTTCTGCCAGGTTTCTCTCTTGGCCTCGGAAAACTCGGTATAGTTTATGTGAGATAGCAATTGAGATTGAAATTCATTTGTATCTGATTTGCATTAATCTGAATATTGAATATACTTACTTGTATTGTGTAGTCTATACTCAAGACAATTCACAAAAAGCTTCCTGGATAGAAAGTACATGTCCCTTTTTTTTCACACTTTCGTAGATCACAGCAGACACGAAAAGTTTTTTTGTTTCAATTCTATCGTGCTTTCTTTGCTAGCTTTAACACCGCAGCGAGTTGTATGGTTTTGCACCATGTTTTTTGAAGTTATGTTCTGTTTTCTTTCGTAAGAAATCCAGTGCACATGAAGCTTGTAGCTTTTACCTGTTTTTAAGGTTTATGGACTAAGTATCCATAAAAGTAGCTGCTCTCTTTAGGAAAAGTTGTTAAAGTTGACTCATAAATTGTATTCTCATTAGGAAATTGTCGAGGAGAGCTAAACAAGTATAACTTTGCTATGTATAGAATACTAGTGACACCTTCCAAAATACTACAACGTGACCGAGCAGCCGGCTGCGTTGGCATCATATTGTTTGCCTCCAAGTATGAACGTATACTTGGAACTTGGATCTTGTATATTTATGGGATGGGAAAACGTCATTAATTTCTGTTAGAAGGATGATATTGAATATGCTTGTGAAGATAGTAAAGTAGTCTTGGCTTTAAGTTCATCCTGTCTGGAAGCTGAATTCAAATACAGTTCCTTGGCTTTTTTAGTAATGAGATACAAAGAGGAAGAGAAGACACAGGGGGAGAAACTGTCCATCCAGAAGAATAATTTTTTGGATCGAAACCTTGTTGATGGACTCGACGTTTATCTGGGATTGGGAATGGGTCGGGGAGGGTTAATCCAAAGATGTTCGTATTTAGGGTCTTATTCTTTAAACTGACAAGGGAAAACAGTAATAAATGATTAGGTATCAAAGAAATTAAGAGTCTGTTTGGTACTCTACTTGAATTCAACTTTTTAAACTCAAAAACAATTTTCAAGTTTTAAGCCTTAAAAACTTGATTGGTAGGACTGTTTTCAAAAACTGAACTCAAGACTAACTCAAAAATATAATATATTCTCTAAAAACATAAAAAATGAGTTTTTAGAGTTTTTAAACTTAAACTCACTCCTTTCTTTTTTCTCCCTCCTCCCCTCTCACTCCAAATCTATCTCTCTCTCTCTTTTCTTCTTCTCTTCTCTTTTTTTTTTTTACCTTTTTTGTCTCTCCTTCAATCCGCTCTCTTAATTCTCTCGGTTATTTTTCTCACTCATCTTCCTCTCTATCTCGTCCGATCCTCTCTTCTTTCTCTTTCCTTCAATTATCTCTTATTTTCTTCTCTCCTCTCTCCTCTTTCTCTCTCTCTCATGCGACAATTTCTTTTTAGATCTCTTTATCTAGTTTAAGTCGTAAGATTTAAAAATTTTAAATCGTAAACCAATCAAGTTTTTTAATCTTAAAAAAATTGTTTTCAAGAAATGTTCTTCAGAAATGTTTTGAGAAATGATAAAAAATTTCAAATAGGATATCAAACAGACCCTAAAGTTTTCTGGCTTGCCGTAGAACCCTGATTATGCAAGGACGGTTAACAAGCGGGTTGGAATGGAAGGTACTAGCTCCGTATTTGCTCTTAATGTGCAGTGGTGTTTCAAGGTTCCTACCCAATGGTTTGTATTTTGGAATTGGAATTTTGGGGAATGCCAGGAGACGCAGAAGAGGGTGCCCAAACCTTTGAATATGCTGTGGGATCAATCATGGGATGTTGTTTCATGTGGTCTGTATTGCAGCTACACAGCAACACCCAAAAAAAAAATTATGGATTTTATCGTGCTGTACGTGACACAGTTTATATCTTTCATATATGTTTTCATTGTAAGGGAAGCCTAGAACTCATAGTTGTTATCAGTCTTCTATGCTTTATTGAAATGTGAAAACCATGAAGTAAAGTGTGTTATGATTGAGGAGTCCAAAAGTCATAGAACCCTAGGTTCTTTACGAACTCTTATCTCTAGCAAGTATAAGCTTCTCTCAAGGATTGTGGTGCAATCTAACCGTTGGTGCGATTCCTAGAATCCCCTCTAGTCTGATGCTAGTGTTGCTTGTCCTACATCATTGTGTTTTTGCCTGGCCAATCCGAAGTTAAATCATGTTACCTTGTGTTGTATTTTCTTTTGTGTTGTCCTACATACCCATGTGGATCTTTGAGTGTTTAATCGACTTTATCGTGGCTTCTGCTGGAGCAAATTTCGTGGTGTTTCTTGGTTTGCACGTACCATGTATCGTATGTGCTACGGTACTGAATATGAATCTAGCTGAACAGTTTTGTAAAGTATGGTTACGTAGCAGTTTAGGGTAATGGTTGTTTTGGCATGCAGCTATGCATTCGTTCGATGCAACTTCAGTTGTGCAGTTGATGGGGTTTGCTTTTCTCTTTCTGAAATGGGAATGACTCCTCTCCGCGACACTCTCATTCCAGGTTGGTAAACATATCGTTAGGTTCGTGGGAATTATCGGGACTTTTGTGCAAATACTGCACGATGTGGTGAAAGACATGAGAATCAGTAACGGAAATTCATCGCTATCGATTGAGAATGACAACGGATTATAGGCATGCTGCTCCATTGTGAGCAGCAAGCACAATTGCAAACATGCCAAACAAAACTATATGTAACCTAAAGAAAATTCCCGCAACAAATTTGATATCCAATCGTGAACTTTCAATCAACAGAACCACCACCCCAGAAGCAGAACCAAGCAATTTATCAGTACTTACAGACTACACTCCGCCAGTACACCCTCTCATCATCAGACCGCTGTGCAGCTCCAGAGACCTCCCCAGCTACCGTGGCAACAGAGCAGTTCTATCTCAATCCCTTGCGATTCTATCACCGTCCACCCCTGAGCACCAGCATACTCCGCAACCTATACCTCAAGATCAGTTTACATTCCAGGTCCCTTTAATAGTTAAGCTTCGGCATAGGTCTTTGTACAACATCATCCGCAATCTAACTGTACTTTACCAAAAGAAAAATAGAACAAGCAACACAAAGGGAAGATATACAAAACTGGTCTCTCTTGCACTGTTTCGTTGAAACAGTGCTTTTAAGAATCAAACTGCTTCCCTTCAAAAGTCTGCCCAAAGTTCCAAGCCTTGGGAGCAACGTTGTAAGATGTAACTGTGCGCCCATCGCTGCTTGTGACCTCGAAAGAAAGAGGTTGGTTCAGTAAATCGGCGCTTGCATGCCAGTTTTGGCCCCAATTCCGTCCCATTGGAAGCCACCCGGTTCTTGAACCCTTGATCTTCACCGCAACAACGTCTCCAGCACCAGCAACATTGCTTATGAGCACTGAGATAAAGATATTAGAACCATCTATGGTGAAACGAATTCCTCCTTCCTTTCTACACTTGATCCTGTTTCAAACACAATGAACAAAAATAAGAGAAAAATATATCGGGATGACAGTAGGCATCGGGATGCTGTTAAACACATCTTATTTTGTCGTGATGTCTTACGTATTATTCTTTCTTTTCCATTAGAAAAACGCACAAAAAGGGGATTTTGCACTCCAGACTAACATTTTGATAGTTCAAAAAATGAAACTCTGGACAATGTTTTCTCATTTTCTTGAAAATATGAAGTGAGATGCCTCATTTGTGTGGTGAGTGAGCTCCCATGCCTCAGCATATGCCAAGGTGCCACCAATTTCTGACATGGTGTGTGTGAATCTTGAAAATCAAACATTGTTCCATCAAATATGCAACCAGAAAACCTTGTTTGACCTTTATATTCCATTAAGATTGCCGTACTCGGCTCAGGTTCTTATTTGACTAAAACCGCCTTGGTATCCTATAAGCTAATTCCAAATTTGTAATTAACACACCCCATACATCTTCAAATTCAACCCTAAAATGCTGTCTTGCACAACCACACTCTCACAGCTTTTCTGAGCAACCTCAATTTATTAGTAATTAAGCAAAATCACTTGCCAAATTGCAACTACCATACGCCATACTAAGCATTGAAAATCGATCTCTGAAGCCTATATATTGAAAGATCGTCGTCAAATACCAGACCACCTTTTGGAAGGAATTCCTCATAAGCAGTTTATCACAAGCGATATTCCTATTCTTAGCTACATTAGGCGACGTGAAGGGTTTGAACCCAGGACACAATCCCATTAGACAACAATATTAATGGTACCATTATTTTCAATACTGTAGACATCGAAATTTCGTTGTTCACGTGCTCTTCTGTTATTCGTTGCAGAAATTTTCGTGTTTACACATACATCATTTACAATAATAATCACATTTAAGACAACAAAATTATATTTTAAGCAGAGAAACAAGGTAAAAAAAGAAAATGAAGATATGAAAGAGTAAATAGAGGGCAACAAAATTGGAAGCCGAAGGACCAACCTACGATACTGGACGGCCATATTGCCAGCCTTCCAAATAGCGATCTTCTCAAACGCCTCGATGGGAAGCACCACATGCTTGTTCGGCGCGTTGCAGTGGCCCCCGCCTTCCGCCGTGAACCCGTAATTCGGCGGGCAGAAGTTGGTCGCCGTCACGATAATCGACGTCCCAGGAATGCACCACCGCATGTCCTCCACGCACCGGACCTCGAAGCACGCGCCGCAGATCTGGCCCCGCTCGAACAGCGCCTCGCTCAGCCCCACCGTCGCCAGCCCATACCCGGCCTTCTCGAGGTCGCCGTACCCGCACGCGCCCCCGACCTTGTCGCGGGGGTCGGCGGCGGCGTAGTAGGTGGCGCGTGCGGAGGTCCAGTCGTAGAGGGAGGGGGAGGAGGTGGGGAAGGGGGAGGAAGAGTGGGAGTGGGAGAGGGCGGTGGAGGCGAGCGCGAGTGGGAGGAGGAGGAGCAGGGCGAGAGCTGGCGGCGACATTTCTGCCGTTCTTTGTTTAAACGCCGTCGCCTTTTGGTGGTCGGCGTTATTAATTTGCTTTCTCGTTCGAGGAAGGATTAGTGTGAATGAGCGAGTGAGAGAGTGATCCAGAGAGAGGGAGAGACACAGTACAGACGGAAAGAGAGAACATTTTGCATTTTATTTATTTATTTAAAATGGTGTTTTTCGCTTTTTAGGCTCATGGGACGGACGCTGTCACTCACGTTGCGGCTTGTCTTCTAATTGTCTATATTATTAATTAATTTTCTAATGCAATGATATTATAATAGACAATCTGATACCAAATGAGTAATTTGTGAGAGTTGAACTTAAAATCTTATTTTTATATTAAAATAGATCATTTGAACTACATTATTACTAGTTTAAATTTTTTTTTTTAACAAATGATATTATCTACATTAAAGGATGAGAAGTTAGCTAATGGGCTAGCAATAATATAGTTCGATTCTCGTTAAAGACGAATTTGAACTAAAACATTTCACTTACAAGTGAAGAGGAATACCACTAGATCGTAGTTGTAAATGATTTGTTAGTCCAAACTAAAAATCTCACTTTTACATAAATGAAATACCATTAACATAGTATTACATGTCATATATCGTCAATACGAATGAGTCTTCTCCTTTCATATTGCAGTCAAGCTTTCTCCTTTGTTATGTCCATTATACGATATTAGAATGGGGTGTACTATCCACACACATTTTGTTACTGCTCAGGCATCCTTTGTTAATTTCTATTCGTTGATTTTCTTTAGTTCATCTGATCCGATGATAAAAAATTAGAAGGATGTGTGAAAAGTAAAAAGGAGTGTGAATATCACATTCCTATTGAAATAAGTAATGTGACTAATTAGGATAGGGATTGAAATTTAATTAAATAGCTTAATTAATTGTCACGGTGCTTAAAATGAGCTTTGAAATAGTTTCGGACTCTTCACTTGAAAGTGAGAGATATTTGGTTCGAATCTCGTAAATGGCAAATTCGATACCAAATTAGGCTGATCTTTATGTGGCTTAATCGAACTCTTTCTTTATGTGGCTTAATGGAACTCTCCATCTCTTTAATATAAAAATATCAATGCATTAGAAGAAGAAAAAAAAGGCTCATTGAGCCCGAACGAGCCCGAACCTCACTTGGGTTGTGAGTGTGACTAAAAATGATATAAGACTCAAAAGGGCGCAAGAAGGGCCAATGACCTGCTTTTTAGAGAACGGTTGTGTAATGAAAAATATCGAGGTATTAAAAAATAAAAATAGACTCATTGAGCCCGAACGAGCCCGAACCTCACTTGGTGTGTGAGTGTGACTAAAAATGATATAAGATTCAAAAGGGCGCAAGAAGGGCCAATGACCTGCTTTTTAGAGAGCCCAGGTTGTGTAATGACACAACTTTTCAAACACAAAACTGACACTACAACCAAGAAAGAGAAAAGGCGGGTTACACCCTGTGGCATGGTATGAGCCAAGTCCTCTCGCATAAATTCAACATCTCGAATTACTTGGTCAACGAGTGATTACATTTTCATGGTCGAAGATGATTCATTAAAGCAAACATGATGTCCGTGATTGACTAAATTAAGAGTCATTATTCCGCTCATCAAGTCAATTAGACATTTGATTTTGAAACGATATATGATAATATATTTCATAATCTACTTTAATTCGAAATGAAACGAAACAAATAAACAAGTTCCTAATCAACATGTTAACTAACCGGATTGTTATCGAATCATCCGTTAAATAACAGATTGGAATAAATTTATCTATATGTAACCCATTAAGAAAAATATTAGTTTGGTAATTTTGAACTACTAAAAACCAACCACAATAGCATAGGATCTAATCTCATATAAGTGAGATTAAATCCTTACCGTTGGATTCCAAAACCCTTTCACTCTCTCTCTTTCCCGGACTCTCGGTACCAACTCGACTCCATTTGTCTTCTCTCTATCTCGACGCTCACTTTCTCTCTCCCATCGCCATCTCTATGTCTGATTTCGTCGGCCAAGCCACTACCATAATCAAGGGCTTATCTCATCTCGTTGTCCAAGCTACCACTACCAGGCACCACCGCACTAGTGATGAATCACGACCACCACCATCAACTCCTCCCATAACCCAACTGCAAGGTAGCAAATCGAGATACAAATTCCCAGCTAATTGCAAGGTTCCAATACCATTTCTTTGGTGATTGATGAAAATTGAAGGGTCTTGCTGTCAAAAGAACAGCGTGCAAGCTTTGAGTCTCTTGGCAAGGTTCTAAAGTTAAAAGAAAATATATTTTACATCAATAAATAAACATCATACTAAATTATCAAACATGCAATATCTATGTACCAAGGTATTAAATATCGGTAATATCGGAAATATCGGTAGTCCGAAAACACGGAAATATCGATGGAAATATCGGGGTAATATCGATATTAATAAAAATTATATGGAAACCACGGAAATTGTAAGAAAAACTTGGAAATTTTTATTGAAACTTTGCAGGATGTTTATTTAGTCAATTATCTATTAGTTTATCACAAAAAATTGGAAGGAAATGCATTGCATGATGGATTTAACATTATCAAGTTGATTATATAGCGAGCTGACAAACATTGTGAGTGTAGAAAATATGTAGTAATTAATGAAAGAAGTTTAAACACACTATAATCATTTATATAATGAATTAGTACAATATTTTACACTTTATACATTGTATGGTAAGATACATGAGTGACTTAGTACCACATAGAGTTCCTATGAGGTTCAAATTTTTCACTATCTTCATCATCTCTATGTGTAGAGTGAGTGTATTGTGAAGAGTAGTTATCAAATGATAAATCCCCAAAATAGTTTTGCATGTAATTGTTAACATGTCACTCATATGGATCCGAGATTGGTTGACGTTGTCCATAAGCAAAATCATTTGAAGATTGAGTCTCGGATTCTTTCCATGAGTCACTCGATTCCATCCCAACAGGAATGGGATATGAAGGGTAAGGAAATGGTTGGTTATGAGTAGAACCATAGTTACTACTTCCCACTCCAACAGAGTCCGAAGTTCTAGATAACGAGTCATCTTCTTGACTTAACAAAATCCCCTTGCCTCTTTCTCTACGAGTATGGTCCTTCCCTATAGCACCAATTCCTGGTCCTGCCCGCCTACTGCCATGGTCATCATCATGTGTTGCATGCGTGAAGTTTGCCTCACCAGTGAAGGGGCTCATAAATCCGGGAGGTGGTCCATAATAGTTTTCATATCCACCACCACTACCTCCAGCTCCACTATATCCTTCATCATTCCCACCTCCGGTGGTAGGTGAGTCTCCTGATCTTGTACTAGAGCTATCATTAGTATCAGCACGATGTTGTGGTTGTGTAGGATTGGAAGAAGGTGGAATTCCAGTGTTTTCTTGGTCTTGGGCGCAAAAGTTCTTCCAAAGAGTCAGCGCTGCTAGATCCCACATCCTCCTCTAATACTCTTTCTACATTTATCCCTTCATTACGTGCTTCTTCAACAACTCTGGGAGCTGGGTTGCCTTCATCATCATCTAAATGAAGAGGTATAATCCACTGATAAAGTTGGTTACCCTCTGTATCATCATCTTCAGCAACAATATCAAACACATCTAGTGGGTCACCACGGTTGACATGATCTATTTCTGCTTCCACATCTAGGGTTACCAATTCTCACTCATGCATGCTAACACGTGGCATGGGTAGCTGGAGAATCATGCATGTATATTCACATTTCACATGTGATTTGAAGGTGTAAGGCTACATGCCTGTATGGCAGTATGAGCATATGACGGTTTGGTTCAGTTTCAGTGGGTTTTCTTTGGATTTATTTGCAAAATTATTGGCGCACACACACACAAACCTAACATCTCACAGTCACAAGCACATTATTTTCACATCTTTTCACCTCAGGGTGCAAAATTATTTTCACCTCTTTTCTCTGCAACACTCTGTAACACACACACACACACGATGCAACACGCACACACGCACACGCAACAAGCACACACGCACACACGCATACCCAGAGCCTTTCTGGATCATTCTCTCTCTCCCTCGGTCTCTCCGTCTCCTTCTCTCCCTCGGTCTCTCCGTCTCCTTCTCTCCCTCGGTCTCTTCGTCTCCTTCACACGCACACGCAACAAGCAGAACATAGAGCCTTTCTGGATCCTTCTCTACCTCGGTCTCTCCGTCTCCGTCTCTCCCTCGGTCTCTCCGTCTCCTTCTCTCCCTTGGTCCGGTCTCTCCGTAGTCCGTCCATTATGCTGGGTCACCTCACCTCAGTCTCTCTCGAATCTCGATCTCGATCTGGATCCTTCCCTCAGTTTCTCCATCCTTCTTCTTCTCCCTCAGTCTCTCGAACTCGATCCTTCTCCAGTTCTCCCCCCATCTCTTGTCTGCAACTCCGCCGAGCACCATCACCACCGCCCCCCCATCTCTTCTCTGCAACTCCGCCGAGTTGCTTGGGGCCTTTTTACGGTCTCTCTACACCCTGGGGGACGTGATTTTGCTGTTGTTCAGCTTGTACCCACCACCTGTGGTTTCCTCCTCCCTTTCTCACCTCCCGGTGGCGGCGACGACGACGAATATTAGCGATAATATCGCTAATATCGCGATATTTTAAAGATATTTTAATTTTACTCAAAAAAATATCGGCCGGTCAAAAAAACGATATTATCGGCGAAATATCGCCGATAATATCGATTTTTAAGACATTGCTATGTACCACATTGTCACATAAATATTATTTCAAAACATAAAAACACATCAAATGTATAAAGATATGCAAAATGATGGGAGTTTTTATTTAAGGTTGTGGAGCATTTCTCAAACGGGGTTGAGTCATATTACCCATTAAATTTAATGAGTTGAATCATATTATCCGTTGATTTTAACGGAATTGACACAATACGGTCCGTTAAGATATTGGATATTGTCACGTAAATGACACAAATACTACACAATCCATTAAGATAACAGGTATATCAGAACACAACACGATCGCCACTTAAAATCTCATTAGTAGGCCTTTTAAACACTCAAGGCAAATTTGTTCTAGTGACGATTATGGGCAAGTTTGAGTGTTGGGTCTTGCCTAGTGAGTGTTGCCACTTGAGTAGGCTAGAAGTCCAAGCCCATCAGTTCATCTTTTAACCAATGCCCCAATTAGTATGGCGAAACTCACAGTTACAAACAAGTAAAAAAAGAGAAGTAACAATACGAAGGCTTTAGTACCAGGACTTGCTTTAGTACCAAGTGTAGTCCCGGGGGTAAAAGTAATACAAGAAGATACAAGCAATGGCAAAGTTGCCTTTTAAAACAGTGGGAGGTCAAAATCACAACTACCGTATTAGAATTTGCAAGGCCAGATGAAAGCTACTACCGACTGCATTCCTCATTCCGAGTAATCCACCACCAGCAGCTCAAAAATGATAAACGTCCTCTTCAACTATACGGTAACGGTCGTCTTCAACTATATGGTGACGGTACCCGACCAAGTTCCTAACTTGTTCTGTGAAAAAAGGGCAGGGCCTCTTGAGTCTTGACTAACACAGGAGGACTCTATAACGAAAGGCAGATTCTTTTCCCGTCCCCGTCTTCACTTGCCACTGTTGAGGACTTGGCATCTCTCTCGGCCATACACCTTTTATACGGTACAAATCCTTTTCTATACTTTCCAGTGCTTGCTCTTATTTTCGAGAAGGCTGAGTTTGCGCTCGCCTTAAATTGAAGAACTGAGTTTGGCTCTCCGTCTTTATCAGAAACCTGTTGATAATGATCGCCCTGCATCTCATTGTCTTTCTCACGATTTTCCTCATCACTGGCTGATCCAGCATCTGAACCGGTACAAGAATCTTCCCTATCTACTTTCTTAGAATCAACATGTTCATTCACTGGCTGCTGCTGCTGCTTATGGAATGGAATAAAAGGCGGACATATGGTCCACCACGGTACAGGATAAGCATTAGTACCAGATTCTATTGCATCTGAGTTATGATTCTGAAATTGCATGAAGTAGATGCCTTGATGTCCTCCATAGGGAAAATTATCCCAAATATGTTCTACATTCCCGGATGCAGATTCCATATCCGTAAAGTTAAATGGTAATGATGTCTGTACAGGTTTCTCCTCCTGCACATCAGAAGGCAGTGATTGAGAAGTTCCTGCAGCTCGAGAAGACGGTCCGTGGGAGTCTGTGACTAATACAGTCCTTCCGAAGAGCTTAAGGCTTCGGGCAGATGACTCCTTGGCTGAATCTCCACTAGCATCAACATCATCCGTAGGAAATAACTCGAGCTTCTGGATATAATCAACACACACAACCAGTAGAGTATCAATATCAAATAAAAGGCTTATTCTTTTTGAAAATTTGAAAGATATGCCAAAGAACAAGCATATACCATTGTTACTTGCTTGTTAGGAAGAGAACAATTGTTTATTGGAGATCCGCTTTCCTCGAGTACTGGGTTGGGCTCAGAATGAATTAAGTTCTCACTATTGACACCAGCAGCATATGAATCGGGCGATAAACCATCACTGGGTGTATTTGAATCAGTTGAACCCAGTGCATCTGAACCAATAACTGATAATACTGATGTGGGAGATTGGTTTTCTTGCTCCGAAACAGATAAATTTGGAGACCCAGACCTTGTTGGCTGCTCTACAATTGAGGTCTCTTTATCAAGAGGGTGTACAAGTTTTCGGGGATAAGGACGCATTGGCTTCTTTTTTGGTCGCGGAGGAGGGATGTCAATAGGCTCTTCCGAGGTTGCATTTCCACCATTTGGGTAACGAGCAACCTACAGGAAAGAAAGACTTGAGGAGTCAGAACAAAACATCAAGCAAGAAAGCATGAACCCTCCTCCCCGAATGGTTTACATGCCTTGATTCAATAAAGTTTAACTTACATTAACAGATGGGGATATAGATATTATGGTTAAAAATGGGGGTACTGAAATAAGAGTGGTCAACCTTAGAAAAGAATTTTTGAGCATGGCTTCGAATCTGAACCGCAGTCTTCGTGCCAACATGCCCTGTCATTCAAACAGAATATTTCAGTAAACGTAAGACAGATGCTATTATTTAACATCTTAAGCTTTAAAATCAGAAATCGAATCTGTTCAAACAAGCATGTGAGGTGCAATCTCAGCCAGCTTTTTACATCTGAGATACCATTATAGTAACGCTAAACAAATTAATATACTGCTTTTTTATGCTTTTAATGCAAAACTTACCTTCTATCTTTCGCCAGGCTCGACCATAGAGCTTTAAGGCTTCAAGGAACTTCTTATGCTCTTCCTGTGTCCACTTCTCTCTCTCTTTCGTGATTGTGTACGGTTTTCTCACCTAATAAAATCGAAACGGAGGGCAAGTGAATGAAGGTTGCACTTTACAACAATTAATCATGATTTTGATCACCAAAATAAAATTCAGATGTGGGTCGTTAGACCAGTTTGTTAGCCCTCACACGAGTTTGAATCTCCCTCCCCGTAGATTAGATTCGAGTAGTCTAGAATATCGCTTTGTCAAAAAGTAAATGAACAAGGTAAAATTGAAAATATTAGAATGCAAAAGATTGAAACCTTGGGAGTAAAGTCATTTCCACTAGAGAACTGATCATCCTTCAACTGGACCCCACCAGCACTCGGTGAGATCCCAGTGCCAGCTGAAACAACACCATTTGATCCAGTACTACCAAATTGCTCCTACATAACAACAATACAAAATTAAAAATCTAACTTTTTAAAGAATTGTACAGAATCAGAAAAGGGGTTCTTTCAATTCATCCTCCCCTTCAAAGAAATACCAGAAATTGTCCAAATTCAAATAAATTCATAAAGTAGGAAGTATCAAGAGTCATTTAAAAAAGTTTATATATAATTAACATAGCTTAAAGTAGTAATATCGTTTGTAATAAAAAAATAAAAATAAAAAGTAAATCACAACAGAAAGGGATTCTCAGTGATCCATAAAAAAATTCAATAAAACAGAGTATGCAGGTTATATTATAAGATAAGTTTAGTAATTTGTGGATACATACTTGAGCTGCCATGTCTGAAGATCCCATTAATCCACCCACCAAGCAAAGTTGACCTCTTCCTCAGCTCTCCCCGTTACGACACCGTTTCTCCTCACTCCTTCAGCTTGTAAGAACCACAGCAAATACTTGTCTCTGTCTTCCCCACACTCATACAGCAAGAAAATAATCATAAATTTACACTCTTTCGGTTCAACCAACCGGTTCTGTACGCTCCCCGGCCCATTTTCTTATCACTGTCCCAATCTCAACCCCTCCGTATTTGCTTTCAGCTCTCCGGTCCTCCAAAATTGGAGTCGATTTCTTGCTTCCGAGAAAAAACAAGAACTGGGTTTCACCCGGATGCCAGAAATAGCAAAAACCCAAGTGAAAAAAAAAATACAGAAAAAATGAAGAAGAAGAAAGCAACTGAGGAGGAGAGAGAGAAGCAAATGAGAAATGAGGAAGAGACAGAGAGGGTTGAATAGGTGTAGGGGTTTGTGTGTCATGCGGAAAGGAGGAGATCCTGTCCGCATCTCTCTCTAAAGTTCAGGAATCAAGTGATCCGGATCTTTAAAATTTGATCTAACGGTTAAAATTTTTTATAGTTTTTAAAAATTTTTTCTAACTTCTCTGTTTTTAACCATTGGATCAAATTTCAAAGGCTCAGATCACTTGATCCCTGAGTTTTAGAGGGACAGATCCGGAGAGGATCTCTTTTCATGCGGAAAAAGAAGAGGGAAGCAGGAGGTGCCACGTCAGACCCAGCCGTTGTTTTTTATTTTTTCCTTGATGAATTGGAAACCTGATCCCGTGCTGAAAGAGTATTTGAAAAAGAACAATGCTGGCTAGAAATACTAAATTTGTAGATTAAATTTAAAAATTAAATAATGTGTTATTAATAAAAAATGAACATGTTTATCAATGTTTAATTAATACCTCATTAATTTCTATGTTATTTAGTTTACAAAATTTAATGTACAAATTTAATTTCTTTAATATTACTATTTGGGTACTATTTAGAAAAGGATATCCTTTTTGAAAATAGCCCCAATTGTAAAAAATTTATTAACACTGTTGTTAGCCATTCAGAGGTAACGAAATTTTCTATTTAAATTATAGATTTTAACGGATTTTATAACATGGATTTTAGTTTTTTTTTTTTTTTTTACTAAAAAAGAAAATTCATTAAAGAGAATAACCTCTAGTACAACCAGTTTCAAAAGCATCAAATAATAGAGCATTTGAAGCTTCAACCGAAATGCAGGCATCTTAAATATGCAGATTAACAGGCTTAATACCAATAGAAGCTAAAGCATCACCCACAAAGTTCGCTTCCCTAAAGATATAACACCACCTAACTTCTTGAATCGCATTGGCGCACCACTTGACATCCTCAAGGATGGATCTCAAGTTCCAAGGCATTTCGCACTTCCCTTGAACAACATCAATGATCAGCTTGGAGTCGCCCTCGATGATAATATGGGAGAAATTCTTCCTCCTCGCCCAACAGATAGCTTCCCGGAGAGCTAAGGCCTCAACCACATTAGTGGCATTATGCCCCAAGTTTAAAGCTCCCGCAATTAGAGGGTTCCCCAGCTCATTCCTGACCACAAAACCTTTAGGAGCAATTGAGTTAATAATGGACCCATCAAAGTTAATTTTAACAAAGGGATTAGACGGCTTACTGTCACTCGAATTCGTGGTTCAATCTTGAACACTAGAACTCACATGTTATTTTCTGATTACTCATTGCCCGGCACAATATACCATTTAGCTTTTATTCTTTTCCTGATTTGATTTAATGGACTTCTTTTATTATTTTTGTTTTGTGAGAAAATAGAAAGCTCCAGAATTGGATGGAATCATGTGGCTCACGACCAAGGAGGCATCGACGCGTGGCGGACGTCTGTCTTGTCTCCCCCTGCTTGTGACTTATCTTGGTGCGAGAAAAGGAGGCGGATTGTCTGCCCTCCTAGTTGTAGTGCTCTTTCATACCATTTTATTTTGTGCGGTCATGATTAAGTCACGTTAACATTTTATATTAATTTTTGAATAGAGATAATAAGACAAAAAATAATAAAAATATAAAATATTGACGTGGCTTAACCGTGACCGTACAAATAGGAGGGCATGGAAGGGCACCACAACTAGGAGGGCAGACAATCTGCCTCCGCGAGAAAATTCAGCCAAAACTGGCTAAATATGAGCGAAAGCCGTACTCACAACGAAAATCATTACAAGAGCATACTCGCGCTTGAATGGCTCACACGTCACGTTCCCCATCAGCCAACTGGAAAATAACCATCGCCGAATCTTTTTTCTGAGAATCCTAGGGATTCCGTGATCATAATCGTTCATCGTATATCGTGCGGTCAATTTTCATTAGGTACTATTTATATTTAATTCTAAATTCTAAAATTTGAAATGATTTCTAACCGCACGATATACAATGAACGATCACGATCACGGAATTCTTAGGATTCCCAAAAAAAAGATCCGACGAGGATCCATTTCCCAACCAACTCACTTCTATCTCCAAAAGTTTCCAAATCATCATTCAGTTTAGATAATTTGGAGAAAGAGAATTTCCAAATCATCTTCTTCTATTTAATTTATTTACTACAAGTGATATTCTACACTATCATCAAGATAATTCATTACTTACAACTTTCTGTCTTTAAGAAAATATGTCTCAACCCCATAATATTCCGGGCAAACTGGCTTCTTGTTATTGTTTTTGTCATACTAAGCTTGGAGCGCAACATAATAACCCCTACATAACTTCTTTTTTTTTTTAAAGATTTGATATTAAAATTGGAGAATAAATAAATATTTGTTTGATGTTTTAGTCTCAACTATTGATATTAAATCCAACAAGAAATTACAATATATCTTCAGTCACCAAGTAATCAACAAAACAAGACTCATTTTATTTGTCACAATTTTTGAACTAATATCTAATCTCGTTAGCACTACATAGCTCTTTATGAATTTAACCATTATTTATCAAATATTATGACACACCCCGTCCCGAAGGAGGGCATGCTGGCCGTCACGTGAGAGTGACGTAACCATTTACACAGTTCGGAAGCTTAAAAAATACAATTGTGAATTCTGTCAGAACACCGTTGGATTCCTCGTGGCCACCAAAGCTCTGCTATCTCAAACCTGGAGGGGCGCAAAAACAAAGTTGAGTGGGTCAGTAAAACAAGTCTTTTCAAAACTTTTCTTTATCAAAGTTCTAACCCCTCACTGTAAAACCTGTATACTTTCCCAGAAAATAGCATATATAAATATATATAGCTTCAAAATTCTCAAAACACCATTCTTTATCACTTTTCAGAAAATATGCCATGCCATGCGCCAAAAACATAATATGGATGCATCAACATAAATCAGGTGAAAATAATAAATCAACCGGAGACCCTGCAGTGGTCCTGTACGGCTGATTCTAAAGCTCAATATCTAATCCAGCCGGAGTCACCAAATGTGACCTGTACGGCACTGCCGGAGTCGCCAACTGCGACCTGTACGGCACTACGCTGCACATGAGTCGGAACTACCTGTAGTAGTCTGTACGACTCGGATGGTGTAATAATACGCTCTAGTGCTTCTCTCATCAATCATCTGTGCACATAATCTAGGGTCACCTACTAGTCGGAACCATCTCTAATGGTCTGTACGACTAGCATGTCGGAACCACCTCCAGTGGTCTGTACGACTAGCATCTACTTGGATCCAAGGTGAGAGTGTGATGCGGTGAATAACATAAGCACTAACACCAGGGGTGCAGGTTATGAGTTATCAACATAAATCACATCAAACAATTCAATGCACCAAATATAACTCACCTGATACTCACCTGTGCGTCTGCAGCACCAATTCACATATATGCATCATATAATATCAATTCACATATCTCATATAAATTCTATGCATGGCATTTCAAATCACATGATTCATAGAATATATGCATGGCATTTCAAATCACACTTTCAAATCATATTTCACTTAAATAGATTTTCTGGGAAAAACTCCTTTATATAGGTATATACGTAAAACAAAACTGCCCACTCACCTGGAGTTCGCCCTGCAACTCCCTAGCACAACACATCAAGGCGTCATGGCGATCGCCGCCTAAAACAATCATCAAATCATACCTCAGAATCATATCGATAGAATATATCACTTATATAAAACACGTCACTATGAAGTTCGATCCGGAAGATCTGCAACTCAGATTTCCAATCCGTAACTTCCAGAGGTCCACAATAAATCTCTAGAACAACATCCTAAAATTTCATGACCATCCAACGGTCGGATCTCCGCCAATTACCAAACTAAGTAACGGTTAACATTATATTTTATGAACTTACAACTCCAATTCCGGGAGATCCGTAAATCGGATTCTCGATCTGTAAGTTCCTATAATCCTCAAATATTACGTATTACAACGTATCAAAGTTTGGTGACGATCCAACGGTCGGATCGTCAATTCATATTTTGGCCTAACCATGCATCGTATCGAAATTAAGTTCCAAATGATCAACCAACGTTAAGCCACTATCAAAACTGAACTCAGGACATCCAATATAGCTTAAAAATAACATTGGCGGCCCACTGGCCACGCGCCACCGCACGCGCCGCCGTGGGTGGCGGTCGGCCGCCCCGGCTCGCCGGAAAATCCAACTTTATCCAAAAAATACCAAAATTTACAGAAATGAAGATCTCAATGAGTAGAACAACTTTCATACCTGTGGCCAAGGCCAATTCGGTCGGCAAAGCCTCCAATTCCAACAAAACCCGTCGGAAACCCTAGGTTTGGTGTGCTCCAATTCGACCTCCAAACTTGTTCCAACGCCTCAACCACTGCTTGGGCTTTGTTCTAGGCCTCAAGAGGATGCCATGGGTGGTGGTGATTGGAAGAAATTGCTTCACATCTTGACGGAAAGGGACCCAACCCGTGCGCCCCCTTTTTGCACGGTTTCTTCTATTTTCACCATCAAATCTCTCCAAATTTGAGATGGAATGGATAGAGCAAGGGTCCTAGGGTGTTTCCCATGAGGTTCCTTGAATCAATTCGCCGGAAAAACGGGTGAATTTCGCCGAAATGTGGGTGTGGGTGCCGCGGGTCGAAATGGGTCGCGGGTGAAGACCCGTTTTCTTCCTTCTCTCCTCCGCTTCTCGCCTTCTCTCCTTTCCTCCTTTCCCCTGTTCCGATTGGCCCTTCTCTTCCTCTCTCCTCTCCCCATTCGTCCGGCTCCCTCCTTTCTCTCCCGGAGCTGCTGCTCCTTCCTCCTGGTTGGGCAGTTTTTGCCCAATCTCTTCTTCCTCCTTTCCTCTCCAGCCGGCCACATACACACACATACACACACATATAATTTTATTCCTATTAATCCCAGCCATCCATTTATTTCCTCATTAAATCTGGGCCGTCCATTTTCATAAAAGAATTTCCATATTTTATTATTATAATTCCCAAAATGCCTAAACTTCAAACTTTAATATCTTTTTCGTTATAACTCCAAATCACGAACTGCTTGCGCCCACGCGTCCGTAGCGACGAATACTACGAGTACATGTCAAGAAAACAAATCTTAGATGGCACGACACAACGATTAACCTCGAACAATGCGTGTGCCTCAAAGGGCATTTTTGTAAAATCCTTTATTAAAACTTTAAAAAATCTTAAAATCAGGGACGGGCTGTCACATATTAAGAGTAAAGACAATTAACTATAATTCTGAAAGTGCATTCATTTTCAATTTACTGCATTCTAAATTTGTATTATCTCGCTCTTTTTAATATTTAATATTGCTTGTAAATTAAAGAATATTTTAAAAAAATACAGTCCTGATTTCTTTTAGAAAATACATATATTAGTTCCAAAGATGCTGAGCGAAAAATTTAAAACATAAAAAAAAAGGTTAATTCCAAGTGTGAAATTGCATGAAGCGACTTCACATCGCACAAGAACCTAGAGAAAAACGAATTGAGGAAAGCTCCGGAGTCCGGATGATATTTTGTGGTGTGGATAAAAAGCTAAAATATCTGGCAGCCTATAAAATAGCTAGCGAGGAGGACAGAGAAACAAAAGGTCGGAAAGAGATCCGAGACTTTTTAGATCTCTTCCATTAAGATCATCGGATCAAGTTATGCAGATCTTTGAAATTTAATTAAACGGTTAAAAATATATGCTTTTTAAAAAAATTATAATAATTTTAACCGTTAAATTATTTTCAAATATCCGAATAACTTGATTCGATAACCTTGGTAGAAGAGATCTGAGATGATCTCTTTTCCAAAAGGTCGGCCAGGAGTTGTGGATTACATTAAAAAATCCCAAATAAATAAAAAAAATTAAAAAAAAGGAAAAAATGATATGAGGTTGAAAGTTGGAGATTGAGCTCAGCAGGTGCACTTTCTCTTTCTTTATTGCGCTTTTCTCCACGTCATCGCCACTGACCGCCAAAAGTTCCATTGTCCGTCGCCACGTGTCCAGGAACCAAACGATGCTTCTAGGCCTCTGTGTCTGAGCTGAGCCCCACCCAATGGGTATAATAATAGTAAACCGGTAAATCGTTTCTGTCCACAAGTTTTAGAAGGGTGTTTTGGTAATTGTAATAGAGGTTTGCCAGGTGTCGCAGAAGTGGAAAGCTCCAGTCACAAATCCAACAAGAGGCTCAAGATCTTGGAGGCAGATTATCTTTCCTTCCACTTCCCATCCATTCTCATCCCCTTGTTTTGTATGGTAATAATTAAGTTACGTCAATATTTTATATTAATTTTTTATAGAAATAATAAGATAAAAAATAATAATAATATAAAATATTGACGTGGCTTAACCGTGATTACACAAATAGAAAGAGATGAAAGTGTATGGAAAGTGGGAGGGCAGAGAATCCGCCTCCCAAGATCTTTCGATTAGATATTCGCTTTGTGGCTGAAACTGGTGGAAAGTGATCATTTTGGATCCCTTTCACCAAGTTCTTCCCATCAAATAATTCAGGTTTTTGAAATTGAGTGTGATATCCACATATCTCATTTTATTTCTTACATACTTTTTAAATTTTCAGTCGTTAAATCGGATGAATTAAAGAAGATCAACGGACAGAAATTATCAAGGGGTGTGTGGATAGCACACCCCTTTGAAATTTAATCCAATGATTAAAGTTATTATAACCTTTAAAGTAAGTTTCTATTTGTAGTCGTTAAATCAAATTTTAAAAGTTAGAATTAGTTAATGAATAGGACTTGATGGAAAGGATCAGGAGACTATGCCTTCCCGAAACTGGTGACCTCTTTTTTCTTTACCTTGTTTCACATTGACTACCAGCCTACCAGCTGACGTTGTCATTGGATCTTGGCTCAATTTTTGGCACAAAGGGCATTCTGTGGCTGAATTGTGTGAATTCTCCATACATCCATATATTAATTTGTTGAAAGCTGAATGTTTCACTCTGATTCGACTTACAGTCGCATCTCAAATGGTTTTTCATGGGCCAAAGCCCTTTAGTTGAAATAGTTAATTTTTAAAATTTTAGTTCATTACATTTTCGTGTGATCCACACTTATTTTTATTTTTTTTACACATATTTCTTAATTTTTGGCTGTCAGACTGAATGAATCGAAAAATATTGATAACTAAAGATTAGCAAGAATGTGTGAAAAGTAAAATAGATATGTGAACAAATGCTTTTATTTGATCAATATGTTCTATGGTGTTAAGTTCAGTTGTTGACGTAAATGTTTTAGCAATATGTCTTTACTATTTGATTTTAATAAGTTCAACAAATGAGATGTGAAACGACCAATGCAATGAATTTTAAAGTTATGTTCAACCTCAGTCTTCCTCCAACCTTTGATAAGAGCATACGCTTAGGGCATCCTTCAAGGCTTGATCTTCAGCATTGGGGGCATTGGGGACATATGCTAAGAAAGCAAGATCATTTGGAGAATCAGTTCACAACAATCGAGTCTGAGGCCCTTTTCCACACACAAGTATAAAAACACACAACAATCTTACCCTCCTTCAGTGACATGCGTTCTCGCGATCTCACCTTTGAGGCTGAGGCCCTCTGTTGGGCGTCCATTGATCCGACCAACGCTCTCACGGCAGTCCAACAACAGCCGCAGCAAGAAGAGGACCCTCCAGCGAGCAAAGTGTGAGAGGAGCGAAAGAAAGAGGATGAGAATAGGAGAAGAGATAATTTTACTTCAACAAATGCTCGCCCATTCAAGGATGAGTAAGAACTTCTACTCAAAAGTTTAAAACTCTTCGTGTTCGAATTACAAAGTTTTGTTTTTATGATCAGAATTGTTCATATTATATGCTAAACTATCTTTGCAAAAAATGAATTAAAATAAGGTCGTTTAGTCAATCTATTATACTAAATGAATTAAAAGTATTATAAACCATCTATATATTTGCTAAACAATCTTATTTTTGATTAATTTTTTTTCATAGATCTTTCATAATATAAATAGTTTTGATCACAAGAACAAAACTATGTGATGAGAATACAAAGAGTTTTGAGCAGGATTTCTTACTTATCCTTGAGTAGCCAAGTGAAGTGTTTACATAAGGAGAATGAAACAAGATGAATGAAAATTGCACTCATTCCAAGTGATTCAAATTTTTACTACCACTCTAGGAATCAATAAACAAGCGGGACTCATTCGAAATCAGGAATCCCAACCCTGAAAATCCCATAATTGAGTTCTTGATACAGAGGTGATAATTGGTTCCTAAGATTGGTTACTATCCAGAGTCCAGCTTTAGCATTGGAACCAACATTACTGAGACATTTTTCACTAAAGTCCTTTTCATTCTATTTTATATATTTTTCCAAGTTAATAACTAATATTTATGTGGCAAAACATAGATGATTAATATATGTCTTTGCTGGTCATTTAAAAGAATAAATTTGTTAATAAAATCTTGATTCTAAAGCGGGTGAAAAATAGAGATGCTAGGTGAGTATAACAACACTCATATTCAAATAGCGTTGTGCCTTTTGATTTCATTAAATTCGTTCATGAGACACAAAGAAAAATTCTAATCAATACATTTTTATTATGTTTAAGTTATGAAACATATAACCACTTAGTACTACGATCTAGTGATATTCTTCTCACTTGTATGTGAGAGGTCTTAGGTTCTCTCTTGCCAAGGATAAATTTGAACCACATTATTGCTAGCCATTGTGAGGCTAACGTTGCTTCTTTTCTTTTAATGTAGTTAATACCGCTTGTTAAAAAAAAAAAAAAGAAGAGAGTTTTGCAACGTATAAACTTCATCATTTTGGGGAAATAGAACGTGCCTTGACTCTTAGAACAAAAAAAATAAAATTGTGCGCGTTGGACTCTTGGGCCGCTAAACAATTGGGCCTCCAACACAGTATTTTGGTCGAAAACCTCCTAATACACTTGTGGGTCCTTATTAGTTGAAGCCTTGAAGGGAACTGGTGGGCCCCATGGTCATCTAATACCGCTGGGTGTGGATAATAAAGTAGATGGGCCAAGATACCATGAAGTTAGATGAGTTTATCATTTTGTCTACAACTATATCTGAATCTGACAAATTGACAACCAATACATCACATGACCTCTAACCCCAGGAAAAAAAAAAAAAAAAAAACTTAGAAAAGACACCACAATAACAAAATAAAAGAAAAACAAAAGAAAAGCCTTAAAACTTTAGACGTGGCAAAATTGTTTCGGAAGTTACATCTTCATGAGGTAACAGGAATCGTAGTTCCGTCATACTTCTGTTTTCTTGATCGCCTACGAATAAAGATCCATAACTAATTTCATTTGATACAAATTCGAAGTTACTGATATATTTATTCACCCGGTGATCAACAGAATCATATTTTACTATTATCAATACATTGATTATAACATATGATTTTACATATTAAATATCTCGTGAAGGATTCATTTTATGACAACAACATAAATATAAAACTTCATCTTCGTATACGTGAGGCCAATTTAAGATCTCTAATTTATAAATGAAAAAAACAAGTGGTTTAGTGACAAGGGCGCGAGATGTGGCTCTCCAATAAACAAAAAAAGTGGAAGGTCTCGTGTTTGATACTCCGAGCTAATGAGTCTGTTTGACTGTGATCACGGGTAGAGTGAAATCACTCATAGCCTCTCTAAACCCGGAACGGTTGGATAATCATAGTTTGCAATCAGTTGTTCTTAATCATAGTTTGCAATCAGTTGTTCTCATTTAAAAAAAAAAAAAAAAAAAACAATAGTATTAGTTAAATTATATTTCATAACATAAATTTTTGATGCTACATAAATCACGTGACAATTTATAAGGCACGTGAGAATGTGATTGTCACGTTAATAGATTTTAGAAGAGTTAAGAATTTGCAACTGCGGTCGGCCGGTTACTAGTCAGTTAGTCAGATGCGGATTAGACGTCAACCCAAAACTCGTGGGTCGGGGGAAGGGAATTTGAGGTGAGGAGGTGTCCCCTTCCTTTCCCTTTGCGTGAAAGAGGCGCTACTATTTTGCGAGATTAGACGAAGCTGGAACAAATCGGTATATTCGCCTGCATATTCCTCTCACCGTTCCAAAAATACCAACTAGTTATTATTTATTTATTTTTTGGCCAAATCTCACTTATTAATACACCACCCCTAATGCAAATACTTTGTCCAAATTTCCAAATCTCAGAGTCACTCTCATTCCTCAACGTTCACACAGCTCATATCACCTTCATCTCTCCCCTCTCTACAACTTTGAAGCTCTCGCGCTGCTTCACCAATGGCTGCGGTCGCTACCGGTAACGTCGACAAGCTCAAATCTGACGTCGCTTCTCTGAGCCAGATCAGGTAATGGCGGTCGAGTTTCCCGTTGGATCCATTTTTCTGGAATTCCATGATTTCTGTGTGATCTGAGCCTGATTCATTGATCTATCTCTTACTTTCTTGCAGCGAGAATGAGAAGAACGGATTCATCAACCTCGTCTCTCGCTACGTCAGGTAAACTGAATTGAATCGAATTTTCTTGTTTTTTATTTTTCTGTTTGGTTGATGAGAAATTTGGCACTCAAATCTGTGTGAATTTGTGTATCTTGATTGGCACTTTGATCGAATGTGATCATGTTTCAGCGGAGAAGAAGCACAGCATGTGGAGTGGAGTAAGATCCAGACTCCTACTGACGAGGTAGTCGTTCCTTATGATGGCTTGGCACCTACTCCTGAAGGTAATTTTAATCTTAATTGTGTTTTATTTTCAATTCTCGATTTCGAGTGTTTAATTGTAAGCTGTGTATGGTTATGATTTATTGGATTCTTGATCGATGCAGATCCTGAGGAGATCAAGAAGCTTTTGGACAAACTTGTTGTGCTTAAGCTTAATGGAGGTTTGGGAACAACAATGGGTTGCACTGGCCCCAAGTATGCATTTAAATTTCGTTGTGATCGCGTTTTCTCTTTGTATTATATGGCCGGATTTGCTTTGTTGTTGGCTTAAGTATTGCAGTGGTTCATCTTGTTAGAAATGCATCGAATAATTCAAATTCCTAGATGAACTGCTCTGATGGTGGAAAATGGGGCTGTTAATGCTGCATGTCCAAAGATTGAAATCCATCCATCCTGTTTATAGTTGGATTAAAATATATAGTATCCTGATGTCAAATTTTAATTCGTTTCTCACAATTCAATTAGAATTTAATCAAACTAAACTAACTTTTGTAATTTAATGTAGACCAGAACTATCCTGTAAGGTTTGATAATATAAAGTGAAACATTCGTTTTGCCTTTAATGAAAAGCTTCTATTTATATATCAGATCATAGATGAAAACGTGTATATGTTATTTGTATTCTGAATTAATCTTGGATTCTGAATATGTTTTTAATGAAGACATATACATACAATGTAATAAACCGCTGACTGTCCATCTCGTTTCAATAACATCAATGATTTAAGGTCCATTTTTATTGTCATGTAGGTCTGTCATTGAAGTTCGAAATGGGTTGACATTTCTGGACTTGATTGTCATCCAGATTGAGGTTATCTTCTTGTCTTCTTCTTCCTCTCTCTCTCTATGCGTTTTTGTGTTTATACCACTTACCCTGTTAATTCTGTCGCAGACTCTCAATAACAAATATGGTAGCACTGTTCCCTTGCTTTTGATGAACTCATTCAACACTCATGACGATACTCAAAAGGTAAAGGTTTGAGAATGTACTGCTGTAGTTTTTGTTTTTGTCCTTAAAGTTTACCGTGAACTAACTAGGTCTTGTCTCCATTAGATTGTAGAGAAGTATTCCAAGTCAAATGTTCAGATTCATACTTTTAACCAGGTCTGTGGCACCTTTCTTGAATCTTGATCACCTTGTTTACTTCATATGTGTGCATATTAAATACTTAAAGCAATGAACTTATACCTTTTACTATATTTTTTTGGGTTTACAGAGTCAGTATCCTCGTCTGGTTGTTGAAGATTTTTCGCCACTGCCATCCAAAGGACAGACTGGCAAGGATGGATGGTATAACCTATACCTTTTCTCTTCCTTTGATATTACTCGTTTTTTCTTTATGATTTAGTGCTATGACTATGGAGACTGCGGGACTTTTTATAGGTGTACACTATACAAACATACATTTGAAATAGATGAGACATATACGTACAGACATACATTTTTTATTGGTCTCCTTTAATTTGTATCTGCTATTGTTCAAATGGTTGTGTTTAAATTTAGCTTCCTTTTTCTTTAAAATTTTTTTTTTGTGTGTGTTTGTGTACACTTAATTGATATCCTACTTGTATGATTTAATCTTTTTTCTTTACCATTCTATAAGGCATGGGAGTGACTGTTGGCTTGGCACTCTGGTTTAGAGGTCTAGATAAAAAACACCCAAGCCCTGTACTTTGTAGGAATACAATTTTTATCTAGTGAAATTTCATGCAAATTCCATCGCTTTGTACTCATGATTATTTTATGCACATGAAGGTATCCTCCTGGCCACGGTGATGTGTTTCCATCCCTTAAGAACAGTGGAAAACTTGATCTGTTATTGTCACAGGTTTGTCTCTTGATGTTTTTTGTGGTCATTTAATTATTTTCTCATAGCCCAGGTATAATTCTTTCCTGCATTTGTCTCTATTTTGCAGGGTAAGGAGTACGTGTTTATTGCTAACTCAGACAACTTGGGTGCTGTTGTTGACTTGAGTATCCTATTTTTTGTTCTGATTGGCACATTTCTAGATTATAGTTATTTACTTTTTATGATATATTATTGCCTCATTCACTGTTTGAGAAAAGAAGTCCATTTGGATGTTGTTATCCCTGACTGGTTACAATAGAAATTCTACACCATTTGATCCAGAAAAAGAATGAATACTGTATGGAGGTATATAAAAGGTTACCAGTATTGGTTAGTTACCTTATCTCTTTTAAACTCGTTTCTACATATGTTTCTTATTTGTGCAGGTGACACCGAAAACATTGGCCGATATGAAGGGCGGCACTCTTATTTCTTATGAGGGCAGGGTTCAGGTATGGAATTTCTATCCATTGCTAGTACTTTTTTGTGTGTGTCAATTATAAGGTTAAGATATATTGAAAACTTTCTAGGTTTTGTAAACTTTGGTAGTCACTCCACATCTCTATAATGTGTGCTTTATCAAGCCACTTTTATTTTAGGAAGTGTTGTTTTATCTTGGACAACTATATCTGTGGTTAGTTGTGGTTATGATTTTTAATTTGTGTTTTATTGTCTTCTTTTTAAATTAGCCGTTGTTTTCAAATAAGAAGTTTAGTCTTCTTAGTAAAGTCATATCTTTTTAAGTAGTTGGTTGAAATAAAGAGGTAGTATGAAATTGTAAATGATCTTATATTTCACATATAGGGTTTGGTTTCAAACTTACCACCCAAAAACAATGTCAATTTGCAAGACACTAGTCGAACTGGCTGGATAGCTAGTTGACCTAGTTCAAGGTTGAATAAGCCAGTTCCCCTGTTTTGTCCCTTTTTCTTTGAGTAAGTGAATGTCAAAGGAAAACCAAATTGGCCACCAAGCTCATTCTTCTGGTTAATCTATTTTTTCTTTACAATGGAATGAATTCAATGTTAAAGCGCCTCCTTTCCCGTACGAAGCAAAATCCTTGAAAACTTTTTCTATGCATGACTTTTTTTCTTTTACCTGATGTTCTTGTGCAGCTCCTGGAAATTGCTCAAGTCCCTGATCAACACGTAAGTCCTGTTTCTATTCTTTCACTCCTCCAACCTCCTCCTTTAATATTTAACCTGTCATCTTGTTCTCACTGCTGATAGCAGCTATGTAAAATATAGCTAGAATCCCCAGATTGCAGATACAAGTACATTCTGTTTACGATAATTACATCTGCACAGTTTGTTGTTGATGATATGCGGTGCTTTCGTTGAAACAGGTCAATGAATTCAAGTCAATAGAGAAGTTCAAAATTTTCAACACTAATAATTTGTAAGTAATATTAACCCAAATCTTGTAGAACATTCATGGAATGCGATTGTGCGCTAACAAAGTACCATTCAGGTGGGTGAACTTGAATGCAATTAAAAGGCTAGTAGAAGCTGATGCATTGAAGATGGAAATTATCCCAAACCCAAAGGTATATTTTTTTATATGAAGCCTGGTTGTTCCAAGATTCCGGTTTTCTGATGCGTAGATTTGTTTATAGGAAGTGGATGGGGTCAAAGTTCTTCAACTAGAAACCGCAGCTGGTGCAGCAATCAGGGTCCATCTTTAAAACTCATCTTAGGATGTTATCAAAAGTTAAAGCTTGAAGTTCTATTTCTATAGAAATTGATCTTTTAGTAATTTAATTACTAATTTTACTCATCCGTACCTATGACCAGTTCTTTAATAATGCTATTGGCATCAATGTACCGAGATCTCGATTCCTTCCTGTGAAGGCAACTTCCGATTTGCTTCTTGTCCAGGTAGCCTCCTTTTCCCACTACTGGATTTTGAATCTTTAATACTGACTTGAGGCTTGTGTAATGCATTTATCTTCTTTTGCAGTCTGACCTTTATACATTGCAAGATGGCTTTGTTACCCGGAACAGTGCGAGAAAAAATCCAGAAAATCCTTCTATTGAATTGGGGCCTGAATTTAAGAAGGTGAATATTTAATACAGTTAAACATCTATAAATTAATAGCCATGGTACCATGGAAATCTATTAATTTAGCGGAATATTAAATAATCGATAAATTAGTAATTTATTAATTTCAATTAATTAAAAACTTGCTTTAATCAGCAAGGTATTCCTTATTTTATTCAATATTGTACATTGTATTTAGTTTCTCGTTTTATGAACTAAAATTCTATGTTCTCGTTTTATGAACTAACAATTCTATGTATTTGTGAAACCAAGTAAAGTTGATGAATCTACTTCTTTTTCCCAAAAATAGATTGTACATTGTTCAATGTACTACATTATTCCATTTTGTGAACATTTAACCAAACAAACATAAGCCATAGCAATAGGAAATATTAATTCATATATTACGTTGGACCTATATGATTATTTTATAATTTTTTTTTTTCATTCGATTATTTTATAATTTATTATATTATAAGTTTTACGAATTATTAGTTTAGCACGTTAACCCGAAGTCGGACTGGCTAGCTGAGGTTATTAATTTATCGGGTATTAAATTAGCTAATGCCCTTTTTTATGGTTCCAACTACCTGATGATAATTGTGATAATTTCTTTCCTTATAGGTTGGCAGTTACTTGAGTCGATTCAAGTCAATCCCCAGCATCCTTGAGCTTGATAGCCTTAAGGTTTCTGGTGATGTCTGGTTCGGTGCTGGTGTTGTTCTCAAGGTACGGACTTATAGCCAAACTGTCTTGCATCATTTGTCTTTTTCATGGTTAAGAATTTGTCGTCGGTGTGAGATTGATATCTGAATCTTAGTTAAAGTTGCAATAGATTGGATGGGGAGATTAAAAAAGGAAAATACTATTTGTTTACTTTGATATAAATTCATGTTGGTTGGCTCGTTCGTGGGCACAAATTAATCTCGTCTTATGTCCCTTTCTACAAGAGTGCAACATAGATTATTAGCTATCCATGCACGTTATTTATCTCTTTTCATTTGTTCTGGAAACCTTTAAAACCCTGTTGTAAGTTTCACCAAACACATTCCCCTTCACATAGACAGCAAATTACTATGGCAAGCACGAAGGATTATTTCGGTCTATGCCCAACCTCGACCTTGATTATTCATTTCGCATCTTTTTTTAATACTAGCATGCTGTACGGTCTAGTAATGTTGTCTGCCATATTTTTTATTCAATGAAGGGGAAAGTAACTATCACTGCAAAATCCGGGGTGAAGTTAGAAATTCCTGACAACGCCGTGATTGCAAACAAGGTAAAACACAAATCAATCTACACCATCATATGTTGCAAATTATGTTGATATTCATCGCTGTTTTATACGTGCTAATTGTACTTTTTGCGCAGGATATCAATGGCCCTGAAGATCTCTAAGTTTCTTGTCCTGAAATGTATCGGAGAGTGTCCTCGGGTTGAATACGGGGGCCCTATGGTTGTGCCGTGCTTGTTTACTGCGATAGGGAAATAAAAGCTTTTTGTATTTTTGCTGCATGAGTTTGGTGAAGTTTGCAGGTTCCATGTTAAACCCTACTGTTTGTGAATGAAAGTTTGCATAAACTTTTAGTTTTACGCTTTTGGTTCTTCGTAGTTCGACTGTAGTTCTTTGTCCTTTTAATCCATATCATGGCAATCTTGTGTGTTTTATTTGTCGCCAAAGGTTCTTTTAATTGTTTGTCAAGTTAGGTTTGTGGATAACACCGCTTTTTTGGGTAATAATTTCAAACTACTTTCTGAATAAAGGTGGTGAGCAAATATATTTTCATAAGAAAATTACAATAATAGTATATAAAAAGGAAATTCCACGTAGACCTTGAAATTTTCACTTTTGTGCATTTTACTACCAGATTAAGAAGTTTTACAATTCAGTTCCACTCCAAGCGTTGAACCGTTTTGAATATGGTACTTCCCTCCAATTTCCACCCCTGATTTAGTCACTTATGTTGGAGAAATTTATGAGCAACCGTGACATTGTCATGTGATGTTATTAATTTGAGTTTTGTAATAGCCACTCAGTACTACGGTCTGGTGGTATTCTTTTTCACTTGGAAGTGAGAGATCTTAGGTTCGAATCTCGTGGATGGCGAATTCGATACCAAATTAGGTTGCCCATTGTGTGGCTTACCCGAACTCTTCATTATTTTTGTGTAAAAATATCGATGTACTAAAAAAAAAAAAAATTTGAGCTTTGTAATATGGGTGCACGAGAAATTTAATATTTTGTCTTAAGGGATATTAATAAAATAAGAGTTTTGTTCTATTAGACTCCATAGAACAAGAAAATTGTGATCATCAACCCTTTGATCTTAATTAATAGGGTAAATTACATTTTCATACCTCAGATTTGGGGCATATTTCAATTCCTTACAACATCTTTAAAAAATTTCATTATCATACCTTAAGTATTATTTTATTTCAAAATAATACATCCGTTACATTTTCCATCCATTCATCCGTTAAATGCTGACGTGGCTGTCACATATATGCCACGTGGCTGCCAAATGTCTGCCACATGGCAAATAAAATATTTATTTTTTTTAAAAAAAAACCTGAATTTTCAAAAAAATAAAAAAAAATAAAAATTTGAAACCCAAGAAAGAAGAAACCTGTCCGGCCGTGACCCTTCTTCTTCTTCCTCTTCCTTCGAACTGGGTTTGGGGTTTTTTTTCCTTCCTTCCTCCTTGAACCTGTTCGGCCGTCCCCCCGCCGCGACCCACCTCCCTTCCCCACCACCACCCCCCCCCCCCCGCGCAATCGATCCTGTCCCTCTTCTTCTTCTTCTTCGAAATGGGTTTGGATTTTTTTTTTCTTTCTTCCTGTGTTTGGGGTTTTTTGTTTTTTTTCCCTTCCTTCCTCCCTCTTCTTCCTCTTCTTCTTCTTGTTCTTCATCTTCGAACTGGGTTTGGGGTGGGATTGGGGTTTTTTTTTTTTTTTTTTCTTTCATCCTCTGTGTTTGGGGTTTTTTGTTTTTTTCCCTTCCTTCCTCCCTCTGCTGCTGCTGCTTCTTCTTCTTCTTCATTGTGTCGCTGGGGGATGGGGGGAAGGGATAGTGGGTTTCAAATTTTGTTTTGTTTTTTTCTTAAATTTAGGTTTTTTAAAAAAAAAAAAAATTTATTTGCCACATGGCAGACATTTGGCAGCCACGTGGCATATATGTGGCAGCCACGTCAGCATTTAACGGATTAATGGATGAAAAATGTAACGGAGGTATTATTTTGAAATAAAATAATACTTAAGGTATGAAAGTGAAATTTTTTAAAGATGTTGTAAGGAATTGAAATATGCCCAAAACCTGAAGTATGAAAATGTAATTTACCCTAATTAATAATAAGGAGAAATTGCAACAACAAAAGTTAAATAACCACCTACTATTGGATTAAGATTGAACGGTGAATGACTACAATTCCCTTCGACCACAAGGTCTAGGACGCTTATAAAGGGACCATCATGTAATTTTAATGGAATTGTGGATGGAAATTGGAAAATGAATGAAGTTGTCATTTAGTTAAATAGTTTGAAGTATATGTGGTTAACTCAAAACAATATCTAATGTCAAGGATAAATGCACAAAAAGAAAAAACTTCAGGCCTTTTGTGAAAATTCCCTTAAATACATTTATATAAATACGGATTTTTATTTGGGTCGGAAAAAAAAAAGAGTACACTGGTGGTTGTTATTTTTGCTGAAAGAAGATGAGGAACGCCCAATCGGAACCGGCACAGATTCCGACGAGCTTCGGCCACGAGCTTAGGGCTTGCCTCCGCTGCCGGCTCGTCAAGACCTACGATCAGGTTAGGGTTTTACATCTCGTTTTCTTTTCTTTTTTGTTTTTTTTTAAAATTTTTGTTTTAAATTACAGAGGTTTTAGGGTTTTTGCTGAGAAAATATTCAAATGCAAATGCAGTTCAGAGAATATGGATGCGAGAACTGCCCTTTCTTCGAGATGAACGACGACAACGAGCGCATCACCGATTGCACCACTCCTAATTTCAACGGGTTGGTCTTCTTTACTCTCGTTCTCTGAGACGATTTTGATTTTTCTTTAATTTTTGATTTTTTTTTGTTTATTGGAAATTGCATAATTTGCATTGCTTGTATTTAAGGATCATCTCAGTAATGGATCCGAGTAGGAGTTGGGCTGCGCGGTGGCTCCGAATTGGTATGTATGGTTCATACAAATTTTGTTTATTCCAAGATTTTGCATTGACAGAATGATGCATTGGTTTTCGACAACCACTTTCAATTTTAATTTTTTGTAATTTGTGCAATTTCAGTTTTCTTTAGGAATTTGTCCACTTGAAATTCGGTGTTTGAGTCGCCTATGCATTCTTTTAACACTTGATAATATAGTGGCTTGCTCTCAATTTTCTCAAAGGCATCTGCTTAAATTGTTTACTTTTCGGACTTTTACATGCTCTACTTTATGGGTACTACAATCTGGCATTGATTTTCAAATTGGCTGTGAATTTTAACATGTATTTTGATATTTTGGCAGCAAAATTTGTCCCTGGTTGTTACACACTCGCTGTTTCAGAGGCTCTTTCGGAGGATATGAAGGTAACACTATGTTTTTATTTTATTTTATATTTTCTTGTTATACAATTTCCAATAAATTTGGTTAGTGGCCACACTGGCCAGTCTTTTGTATTATAGTTATTTCGTCGAATATGTTAACTATACCATTTGAGCCATGATTGTTTTTGGTGGGGATAGTTTTCGAATAGCCAGTTTTGCCACCATATATTTCAAACAAATTTGCAAGTAACTTGAAAGTCTGCCCTAATTGACATTAGGAGTGAAAAATTGCAGCTTATGGAGTGTGTTTAATGGTCCACTCAGATATGGATGGCCTATGTGTGTAGTGTATGCATGGTTGAACTTGAAGTAGATTGTCATATTAGCACATCCTTAGAAGAGAGAATCCTCGGATCCAATGTTGTTGTTGGAACATGTTACAGATCTAATGGTTTAGGCTCTCCATCTTCTTTTCCTTCTCATAAGGTGTAAATTAGTGCATTAATCAAAATTGAAAACTCTTGGTATATGATCTATTCCGTAGTGACCTGTTCAAAACTCTTGGTAACCCCTTTCTCATGGATGGTTACGTTGATTGATGTAGTAGGATAATTAAATCAATGCCGAACTTGTTTCTTCCCATTACATTATTGTTAGCGTTGGAGCTTAAATTGGGTGTGGAGGTACTCATGGACGATTTCCATGTGCTTTGTTTACTCTATTGCACTTTTCAAATCCGGAGAGGTTGCTTGTATTGGGATGTTTAGAAGTTCTTACAATTTGTTTTCTCCATTGTTTTTCTTTGGTTAATTTACTTATTTGGTTCATATATTTGCAGAACATATGCGAAGATGCTCAGATGCAATACGTACCGCCAAAGCGTATATGAGCGACCTGATGATCGGACCAAAAAAAGAACAAAACCCTGTCAGAAAACGTTTGAAGCAAATGCCTTTTCCATTTTCTCTTTTTCTTTTTTTTTTGTATTTTAATGAAAACTGTTGGTTGTTGAAACATGGAGGTGAAGGAACGTTCTGCTAACGTGGTTAGAATAGCAGCTTGTGATGTGGTTAGACCTTTATTATTAGGTCGGAAAAAGTAAGTGTGATATTAATATATTGGACTTGTATAGGAATCACTCTCACAGTGGGCCGAAAACTTGGGTGTGATTCCAATTTATGCTCATGAGTGTGGTATCAATGTATTGAACTCACATCAGTCTAGTGGTAGTGTTATAGAAATCAAACTTATGATGCCTGATTTCTATGTATAGGTATTACACTCATTTGAACAACTGTGGAAGGCCTTATTAAAAGTAGAATCCTCTTTATTTTGGGAAAGTACCTCCTTCGGGCTTTTAGCACAAAATGGTAACAAAATTTGGCAGGCTGATTTATTGGAATAAATTCACAAAGTAAAAGTCGAAGGGCATATTTTGATATGTTTATGAGAGGGCCAAAATTATTATTTTTAAAAGTACGGAGAGAGATATTTGATCTTGGGTGCAGATGGTTGAGAACACGGTTCTAGTTGACTTGACTAAATTCAAGTCAACAAACCTAAATCACTTCTAGGGTGTTTAGCAAATAAGAGATCTATCATCTTACTTATTTTTAAGAAAAAAAGTAAGTTGAACTCTAGTTACATAGAACTGAAAAAATCATCACATGACATCAATATGTTATCCATGAATTGAGATTCTCTCCAGATTTCTTTAGAACGGAACCGATAGACAGAGTAATCCGAAGCATTCAATTCAAATGGCCTCTATTAAGTCCATTCCATTGGTTTATCTCACAAAACCTAAGGGTCCGGACCTTTCTCTTCCTCTTGAACGGTCCAATTTGTAATCCGTCGACGTTGGACTGCGAGATCTGAGAGATTTTGAATTCATTATCCATATAGCAAAAATGGGCCCACCAAAGTGTCAAATGAAAAAAATAGCATGTTGTTGGAAGTATGCCCACAAAGCCACTCATTTGATGTAATAGCTTTTGAAATACTTATTGTGTTAAACTATTATATGTTTAATGAAGGGCAAAACTTATTGTTAATCACTATTTATTGTATTATGTGTTTAAGCAATAAGGGAATCCAAGGAATGTATTTAATCTAAGAGAGAAGTGATCTAAGTTAGATTAACGAGACATTTCTCTTATGTTCATTCCTAAAACGTTTGATAGGTGCATTATTTATCATATTATCATATTAATTATCCCTAAGTTTTGTTAAGGAATTGGTCTAAAAAGAGCCTTATTACTTTCCTTTTCTCTGTTTCAGCCAATCTGCGCATGCATGACGTTTTTGGTGATAATTCGACTTTCCGGAGGATTTTGGATGCAAGGCCAATTGGGGAAGGAAGCTAAGAGGCGGAAGATCGTTGTGTCAAAATTTCATAATTTTTCATGGAGCCAAACGTTCCAGTTTTACAAATCAATCCTACAGAAGTAACTTTCCCGTTAGAACTGCGCAGCTGTAGGAGAATGAAGATTTGAAGGCCTTCCCGATTTTTCCTAGTGCCGTGCGATATATACCTGGAAATATAAGAGATAAAGCTACGTTCCCATATTTTTACAGAATTTTCCAGAAGATAAATCGATCCCAAAACTGGCGTGCAAGACAGATGACGTGTTTCCCAAGCCAAGAAGGATTCTTTCCTAGTTTGTGTCATTAATTATTTAGGAGTTTGTTTTCTTTTAGGATAGTTTTTATCAGACTTTTGAGGGTTTTACTAGAATAAATAGAGGACCCTAGGCTATTTGAGAGGGGAGAACGGATTGAAGGTAGAAAATTCGTCCAAAGTGAAGGAAAAAAGTTTAGCGTGCTCTTACCATTCTTTTCCGGGTTTTATCTTCTTCCATGGCTTCTTTTGTGATTTTTATTATAACTATGTGTAACTAAATTACTTTTCTAAGGTTTATGATGAAGCCATGACATGATTATTCCTAAAGTATCTTGTTGATTATTATTTGATTACATGCCATGTTTAGTTCTTAATTTTTGTGCTTAATCTATTCTAGTTTTGCATGTTCTTGTGACTGGCCTTCATTGTGAACTTGTTTCTAGATAATTAGATAAATCTGAGAGGATGACCAATATCGGTTTATTGGAACTAAGATTAAGAAGAGTAGACAAATTAGTGAGGATGACCAATATCAAACTAGTCCTACTTGGTTGACATAATTCTTCTGTACTTCATGGGTTTTTATGTGTTCAACTGTATGCCTAACCAATAGGATATAGTTGTCATATATAGACACACAAGTTGATGCCTGACCACGGATTAATTCATATCTTAGAAAGAACAATCTTAAATATTAGCATGGTAATTGGATAGTAATCGGCTTGAAGAAAAGGGAATAGGATTGTCATTGGTGGATTCATGACCTTAGGCTTTCATCACATTAATTTCTTTTAAGCTTACATTCGTTGTGTGTTTTTGGTTATTCATATTCTTGGTTTAATTTTAAGTTGGAGTTTTAATTATTTTTCATAATCAATTAATCGATCATTCGTTTTTTAGTAAAGTATCACGTAATCAACTGGTTGAATTGGTATTAAAAGCAATCCATGTGGGATTGACCTCGTATTTGCAAATATTTCTACAATTGATTTGCGCGCTTGTGAGTTTAATTTGGCTTAAATTAATCTATTATTTAGGTTAGTTTAAATACACATCAACATTTCTAGCCATAGGATTGCCAATTGGGCATTGACAATCAGCTAAGGTTAGTCTGTGTTATGTTAAAGTGTGAGTATGACTAGTCTCAAATTATTTAGTGTTGGACATTGAGACAAACACATAGGTGCTCAAAATGGTAATCGAGTACACTGAACTACGATCAAAAGAGAGTTCGAACATACATGTCATGTAAGAACTCGTAAGTTGCAATATGCAAAGTAGTCCTTTGACCTGATGCATCATAGATGTCTAATGGTTCGTTGATCTTTGATCATGTCAAAGGCATTCCATTGAGAGTGTCCACGACATTGTTGGGGTCAAGCTATCTAGTCATGTCGGTAGGGCTGGAAAAAATTCCCAAAAATCCCAAATCCAAACCGAAAAATCCCAAACCGAAATTATCTCGAACTTTGGTAATCCCGTACCAAAAAATACCGAAATATTCGGTATGAGATTGGTTTTTCAGATTTCATTTTTCGGTAATCCCGAAATCCCGAAATCTTCCTGAAATCCCGAAACCTTCTTTTCCTTTTGCTTTTGGTTCGTACTTCTCACACTGCCAAAGAACAAAGTTTGCAGAAAAGCAAACTGCAATATCAATAGATATTACTAAAATAATCAAAGTGTCCATAAAAGCAAACTGCAATATCAATTATATATTACTAAAATAATCAAAGTGTGCAGAAAAGCACATGACTGTTGTGTGCTGTCCAAATTACAATCAAGCAAAATGCAAACATAACCTATTATATAATATTAAAATAAGAAAAGTTTGCAGAAAGATGTCTAAAAACTCAGACTCTTTAGACAAAGTGTCTCTCCCATCTCTGCCTTCGCCAAAGTCTCCATCTCTACCTTCGCCAAAATCTCAAGACTTTTTCTGTCTCTCCTCTCGAATTCGAAGACCCACCCATCCTCTCACAATCAAACTTCGACCAACTCTCTCCACTCCGGCCACCACCACTCCTCACTACTTTATCCCCACCTCTGATTCTCTCCATCGATTCTCTATATGTGTGGGGTTTCAAATCAAGGTTAGGGTTTCAAATTAGGGCTTAGGGTTTCGAATTGGGGGCTAAGGTCAGGAGAAAAACGAATGTCTGACTATCTTTACACTCTGTCTCCCTCTAGACCTTCAGTTTTCATCGATTCACCAGTGTCTGATTTTAAATTGGAGTTTTAAATTTTAAATTTTTAATGCATGTTTGGTTTCGGGAAATCCCAAAATACCAAAAATATTTTGGGAATCCCGAACTTTGGGAATACCGCCTCAGATTTCCATCCCGAAAATAGTCGGTTTGGGACTTGATATGCCGTTTTCGGTTCGGTATCCCATACCGAACCAGCCCTACATGTAGGTATATGAATGTACAACAAGGGATCTCTAACCTTCCATGGTGGAGGGAGAATACTTTGAGATATTATTCGGGAGTCTTTGGCCAAAGCATATGAATATGACTTAGAAAGTTTGTTCCAAATCATATTCAATTGAATCATATAGAGAAGTATCACATTAGATAGTAGACATGAAACAAACTATCACTCAAACAATGTGATTAAGAGTATTGTATTAGAGAATGACCGTATTGCATTTTAATTGTAACTGGATAGGTTCTTCAACCACTTCTACTTAGCTTGGGTAGCCATGACATACTGTTAGGTGTCACTCATGGTTTGTGGAAGCCCTGAAGATTAGTAAACACTAATCTTCATCAAAGGGAGAATTGAAATGTAGTTTCAATTCACAATTGATCGTTAAGAGTAACAATCGCCCACTGCCTCACTAATTGGAACCTAATGGATCGTACACCGAGTAAGGATGAAAGTGAAGAAATATAAATGAGATGGATAAGCAATTAAATGGTTTAATTGAGAATGGTCAAGATTAATTAATTAGTTAATTAATTATATGAAAGGTTCTTATTGGGCTTTCAAGTTAGTTTCGGGTCTCAAGGCCCAAAAAAGGTTTTGGTCCACAAGGCCCATTGAGTTTAAGTTGTGTGACAACTAAAACTACATGGAAATTAACCCAAATACAAGGTCAAGGTGAGTGGTAGCAAACTTGGGTTAATTGCAAGTTTACCACTCACATGTGAGGGGGTATAAATGCATCTTTATAGCCATTCTCTCACTAGGGTTTTCTTTTGAGGCAAAAGGAGAAAGATGCCTTTATACCATTCTTAAAACAGTCACGGAAATAAATTTCTTAGTCTTATGACACTAGTTTTGTTCTTGGCATATGTTAATCCAAGCCAGAACAGTTGAGGGCAACTTTTATTTTTTCAACGTTAACTGATAAGAGTATTGACAGTTGCCACTAACTTCGTGTTCATCTGCTTTGGAGTTGTGGGGCTAGAAACCAATGTGGAAAGCCACTGTAAGAAGTGAACCAGATGCATCCCCCATATCAGGACGACCATCGCGGGATATCATAAACCCCGATGGGAGCATGGACATGTTAGAAGAGTCTTCACCACTTACTGCTACATTGAGAATTTGCATGAGCATATATGATAAAGGATCCAAGAGGGTCTATGTAGACTCTTAAAGCATCAACATGCTGTCCTCCGTCGGGGTGAAAGGCTGCTCAATAAAAACCATTCCAAACAATTAACCTAAACTGTTTATGAAGCATTAAACTTAATTAAAATGAACACCATAAGACTGATATGTTTTCCTCAAACTTCAAACTAGCAATACTGCAACTCTTGTTTCTGGACTTTTCTTGTCAAAAAGATTTCTGCAAGTAAAAGTTAAAGAAGGAAAGAAAATTACCCGAATGATGGATATGCGATTTTCGGGATGAGTTCCTGTTGAAATGTAGGCAATCTCATGCACTGGATTTCCATTAGAGAGAACATCCCACTGCAATTAAGGTGACATTTCAACCTTTAATTACTGATAAATCAAGATATATATAAACCTGAACTCTTGTTTTCTCACCTTTGAAGAAGTTAAAGATAGTATGCGTCGACAAAGGAAGCCAGAGAGAAGTAGCAACACTGACGATCGTGCCATGCGGTTGTCCTATTTCTGTGCTTTTATGAACAGAGACTTGAATCCCATTATTGTCAACTTCTGATAATTGTGGGAGGTCAAGATTTCCCGCCATGCTCAACATTCCACAAAAGTTCTTCACCATCCTCTGGGAAAGCTTCATTAAGCTTCTCTTGCCTTCAGGCAAAGTAACCACTAAAAAATGGAAAACATGTTCATCAAAACTCAAAATTAGGCTCCTCTTGCCATCTGTGTATTATTATTTTCTAGTTTTGGAAAACATAGGAGGTGATTGATGAATGCTTACCTCCAAACACACAATCGTTCATTAAACAATGGAATCTCTCACACATCCTTTGAAGAGTACCAATCCATCTCTCAGCTCCATATGCAACACTACAAGTTAGAAGCCGATGAGTTTGTGTCTTGTCGTCAACTGCCATATGCTCAATCCAAGTAATCTATTATTTTCCAACTCAATACTTAAAAACGATTCTACCAACTAAAAACAAACCAGAAATATTGTAATGTGTGCTATTTTATGAAGCATGTAATGCCATGAAAATAATAATCGTGTAGTATCTACTTGTGATGTTGATATATATTCTAAGTAACGATTGACAATTGATGCTAAAGTATATATAGCTCTAGGTACTCTCCTGGCTTTTCCCCATTAGATTACAAGCATAGCTCAGCAGTAATTTTTCATATAGACATATTTTTATGGTTGAAGATTGGATGAAGCAAACCTTGGAGTATCCGTTATGCATGTCTTCTATCATGCATCCAGAAGGTAGCCTCCAAGATCAAGGCTGTCTCATAAAACTTCCTTTTGCAAAGTTATAGGAGACATCAGTGATGACCCAAGTTCTTAGCTCAATTTGCTGACAATGGCGAAGAAATTAGAAATCCCGTGGCAGCACCAAAGGTGAGAGAATGTGCATTTCTTCATACATCTGCATTAAAATTTTGAAATGTATGAATAATTGTGAAAAGATATAGGTAAATAATTAGTATGCTTAACCAAACAATTGCTTTTTATGGACCAACTGCAAGCAACCACTCCGATTTCCTATCATTCCACTTTCGAGAACTTCAATTGTCCTTGCTTTTGTTACTATTGTGGGAAAGAGTTCTTCCCATTTATTCTGCAAAACGAAGCAGGTTTTTCTAAACTTTTTTGATCTTTGCAGCATTTTAAATTTAGTATGTCAGTATACAGGAAATAATGAAAAGTTCGAGTTATAGAACTAACGAATTCTAAAAACATGTCAACCAAGTATGCTGCACTAATGTGCACTACTCCTGAATCCTTCGAAGACTCGACATGAGCACAAGAGTTTCTGAAGTGATTGGCTTTTGGGAACATCTTATCATAGTTGTCCCGGTTGAGGAGATATCGGCCATCAGTTGGGGATTTCATCCACACAGGCTTGTCGATTTGGAAAAGCTTGATCAGTTCTTCCATGGCACTGGCTGCAATGTCTTTCATGAGTGCCTTTTCCATTTGAACATTTTCGTTTAGTTGGTAAGCTATTGCGGTATTAGTGAGATTGAGACTAAGAGGTGGACTTCTGGCGATCACATGGTTCAAGGAACATCCTGGTGATAAATTTTGCGACAATCCAACTAGCGCCAACGATTTAATATGTGATAGTGGTTTCCCTTTATACTTGGAAAGAAGGCTGGCTACCTTATCATGCTGCACAAAATATATATATGCCAATCAGGCATCATTGTTGTGAAGAAAAAATTATATCAAAGGTATGATAGAATGTATAGATAGAAACAGTTTATGTTCCAAATATTTACTTCTTGTTCCAAATAGGCATTCTCCTGTCGAAGTCTTTGTAGATTGAGTTGTCGCTCTTCTTCTGGAATCGATGCACCACCACAAGTTGGGCAAACGACATTCTTTAAGGTTTCTCTCATTCAGTTCTTTAAGGTTTCACACACACATATAGTATGACAATTAATTCAAATAATCCATCCAAACAATATACGAGTTCAAATTTTCTATACTTTTTTTGTGACCTCTCTGTAACATCTATTATTGATTGGAAATGTGTTAATGCCATTAAATCTTAATTAAGACTAATTGGTGTATATGAATTTATGTTATGTTTAGATAAGGACCCCAAATTAATACCAAATGAATCCAATCAAGAAATAGATATATTTTATGGTCCAGAGTTGTCCTAAATTTCTTTGTTTTGTTTTTTTTTTTGTCGAACGATCGATTTTGTTATGTTAGATGTTAGATTAGCCATCGACTTGTTTTTTAAATTTATTTTCGTTTCACATTTGAGTACTTAATTAGTAATTAACTACACAATGTACAGATTTTATTATGTTAGATGTTAGATTAGCCACCAACTTGTGTGAAATTTTTTTAATTTATTTTGGTTTCACCTTTGAGTACTTAATTAGTAATTAACTACACAATGGAACAACTAAAACGGAAAATGATGAGGTCAGCGAGAATCCAAGGAGCAAACAAAATGCCAAATATATTTTGTTTAAAAATATATAATTCACATTACTTTCCTAACTTCCCTGCCATATGGCAAAGCTGCTAAATGTCATTGATGCATGCTCGAATTCCTCTGAGACAGCATTAATTATGAACAAAACTTTTTTCACTAAGAAATGAATTTTTCTTTGCAAGCGGCAATTTAATACAGTGGTGGAAAGGAGTTGAGCTCTTGCATGACGGCGTGGATTCGAATCACGTCAGTGACTAATCGAATATCTGATCTAACAAAACTTATCGTTTGACAAAAAAAAAAAAAAATCTTTTCATTTTTCATTTTCTGAATGGATTTTTTTTTTTTTTTAAATCTAAACATTTTTCAAGGAAGAAGAGGATTCGAAAATTGTTACATGCATTTATGAGGGGGGAGCTTTGAAGTCAAGAGGCATAGATAGAACCACAACACCCTATTCAGTTAGATATCGGACCATGTGCAATTTACTTTTGCATGGATAAACATCAATTACATTTGAAAGTTTTACTTAGCCAAATTCTCTCAATATTTACCAATTAATAACTCCAAGTTCTGCATGCGGTTAAATATTCCAGTGGTGTGTTAAGTTTCCACCCATACGTCCCAGTTCGAAACTCTTTCTTCCCCCTAAATTTGTAATAGTTTCGAGTCCTCTCACTCCCTTTAATAATAATAAACTTAAAAAAAAAAAAAAAAAACTCCAAGTTCCAGCTACATAAGAAAAATTGTTGTTTTGTTTCTTACAAGAGAAGATATTAAACCTTTACTGTCAAACTTGATCCTTCATCTACCTAAAATGTTTCAAAAAATTTTTTGATACAAAAAGTTCAAAATAACGAGCTTCCGACTAATTGTGATGGGTTTGTAGCTCAAGCAGTTAAGATTATAGATACTATGGTCCATACGCATTAGATGACCACCACTTACAAGCTTGAAAGCATCTTTTATATAGCCAATTATTCAAAACGAAATTCAAACGGAGTCTCAAAACAGTCACAAAAATAAATTTCACAACCTTCTCCAACGGCTAGTTTTATTCTTAGCATAAGAATTACAATTCCACCGCAAACAGTTTAATCCAAGCTCGAGCAGTTGAGAGCAACTTGGATCTTTTGAACGGTGGAACTAATGAGAGTGTTGACAGTTGCCACCGACTCCATGTTCATCTGCTTTGAAGTTGAGGGGCTAGAAACCAATATCTGGAAAGCCACTGTAAGAAGTGAACCACCTGCCCTAGAATTGCCTGAATCCCCGGTTATTTCAGCACGGCCATCACCTGATATCACAAACCCCGATAGGAGGATAGGTATGTTGGAAGAGTCCTCGCCACTTATTGCTACGTTAAGAGCTGGTACGTCGACTTGAGCGTATACAAATAAGGATCCCAAAGCAGTGGTGAAGCCAGGAATTGACGGGGGGAGGGGCGAAGATTTTCGGGTCCTTTCTTCCAATTTGTAAACCTTTTCTCAGTGAAGACATCACTTCTAGTGCTACCTATTTGAACAAAATCACATTTGAAGGAGGAGGATGACTACATGGAATATTTGAAGGAGAAGGACTACCCGAAAGATTTAAGCATTGTTTCTTATAGTATAGTTCCATTATGTAATTGTAAAATGGAAAGAAAAAAAATCTTAGACTCTTAATCCTAGAGTAGACTATACTAATATGCATAATAACTAATCCAATATGCATAATAACTAATCCAACCAACAATTCAATTAATCAATACCAATAAGCATACAAATTATTCAATAAATAAAAATTCAATTCAACTAATCATATGAATAATTGTGTACATTATGTAATAATTCAATTAATTAATCAATAACCAAGAATTCAAATTTTAATTTTTACCCTAAAAAATAATTTCGTAATTTCATATCAATAATCATAGATCATATCAATAATCAATAACCAATAACCATATCAATGATTCTTCTTATCAATTAAACAAAATCCGTTTTAAATAAATAATTAGGGTTAGGGTTTATAAATTTAGGAATTAAAAAATTTACCTAAATAGTGGCTTTGAAGGGTAGAAGCCGGCCACTGAAGACTGGAGAATGGCTGTTGGGGGTGGCGGCTGGCGCGGCAGCAAAAGGCTGAAGGAAACTGGGATCCGTTTGCTGTTGGGAATTGGGGGGTAGCGACCTTTGCTCTAATAATCTGATTGGAGGTTGCAAAGGTCGTAGATGATAGAGAGAGACTGAAGGGGAACGCAAAAGGGGACACGCGATCCCTCCCTTTATATATTTTTTTTCCCAACATAAACGAAATGGTGCCGTTTCGTTTTATTTTTTTAAAATTTTTTAACCAGGACCAAAACGACGTCGTTTGGCCTGGAATTAAAAAAAAAAAAAAAAAAAAAAAAAAAAAAAAAAAAAAAAATATATATATATATATATATATATATATATATATATATATATATATATATAACTCAGCGCTGCGCTGAACAGAAGCAGCAGCATAACCAGTCGGATTTTCCGGCAAGTTGCGAAGGGAGGGGCTGAAGCGCTCTCCAGTGGTGTTTTTCCGGCGAGGGGAGTGGCAGTCACCACTCCTCGCCCTCACGTGGCTTCGCCACTGTCGCAAAGGGTCTGTGTAACTTTCTTGAAGCGTCGACATGTTATTCTCGGTGGGGATGAAAGGCTGCTCCACAGAAACCATTGAGATAAATCAAATTGAACTATTTATAAAGCCAAAAACATAGGCTGACAGCATTTCCTCATCCTTCCAGCATTTAAAGTACCATCAGTTCACCTGTAGTTTCCCCGTTATTCCAGGATAAAATATTTCTGAAAGAAAAAATGGAAGAAGGAAATGAAACTACCCGAATGACAGATATACAGTCTGATGATTTTTGTTTCGGGTTGACTTTTTTGTTTTGTTTTCACGAAAAAGTGGGACATTTGTTTAAAATAATTTTATTGGTGTTAAATGGTGTGGCCAAGGGCCCACCCCTATTTTGTTGTCCCCGGACCCCTTTTTTCCTTGCCTGCCACGTGGCAATCTTTTTCTTTCCCCTACCCTCACTTCTCTCTTTCTGTTTCTTCTCTCCCCTCAAGCTCTCTCCCTTTTCTCTGTAAATGAACACCACCATTACCCCTCACCATAGCTCTCCTCTCTACAACCCTCACCCTCTGAGCTCAACCTACATGACAACAGACCACCCACCACCAGGGATGAGTCTTCTCTCCCCCTCTATTCTCTGTGAAGCACAAAGACTACCGAAGGTCCATTCCGACGAGTTTGATATTTCTTGGCTAAGGTAAGCCTCGAGATTACCCTTGATCGTATGCTTTTCGCCTTGATAGCCGTTTTTGAGCTTGTTTGGGTGTTTTTGGAACGGTTTAGGATAGAGAAATGGCTCGGGAAAGAAGCCTAGATTCCGGCGAGGAAACCTTAGCTTTCCCAGCCACCTCCAGCCATTTCACGTCGAGCCTCAAGTAAAAAATCATTCCCCCTCATCTCTATCGTTGTCTTCTTGGTTAGATCGTAGGTTTTCAGGTTGGTTGGGAGGCTCCGGCCTCTTTCCTCGGCGAGAACAAGAACCCAGGGCTTTTGGGCCTAAACCCCCGAGCCCAACCTTTGTGTAACCCAAAAACCCAAAAGAACTGGCCTTCGAGCCGTGTGTGGAACTTGGGCCTTTGGTCCGTGGAACTCGAGCCCAACCCAAAACCTTTTAGTTTTTATTTTTATTTAAAAACCCAAAACCCTTTTAGTTTGGGCCGGGCTTTCAAGCCCAGGCCTTTGACCCAAAACCAACGGACCTAGGCCTTGGGGCCTTAGAACCCAAGCCCAAACCTTTTAGACCCAAGCCCAAGAACCCTAGGCCCAACCCGGTCTAACCCTAAGCCCTAAACCCGTTTGACCCAACCCGGTCTAACCGTAGACCTGGTTAACGGTCAGCGTTGACTTTGACTTTGACCGGTCAACGTTGACTTTTTTTGAGTTTTTGTTTGGGACCTCTCGTAGGCTAATTTCGACGTCCTGAATCCGTTTTTGACGTTCGTTTTCCCAAATTCAATAGTTTTGATAGAGTTTCGTTAATTGGACCATTTATGTGCTTAGGTGCAATTATTTGTGGCGTCTCCGTCTTCGCTAGTTTGCATGGCTTGTCGACGATGGAGTATCTGTGAGTGGACCCCTTCTAAAATGCATGTTATAATAATAGAAATGCATACATGAAAAACATGATTTAATGATTACGTTTTATGAGATATTATGCTTACTGAGAATATTTTGAATTACCATATTTTATCGAACTCATGTTCTTTGTAGTATAGATGATGGATGACTTTATACTGCTTATGAACATGCTTTTGCACACTTCTTTATAGTATAGATGATTAATGACTTTATACCATGAAGATGTTTTTGAGATATTTGTACCTAGGTTTGGAAAGACTATGTTCAATGGTTTTGTGCTTATCTAGTGGTCACTATACCGCCATGGGCGAGGATTATGGTTGTTGGCTGCGGGCCGGGAGAAATAATCTCTGGCTTCGGGCCGAGAGACATGGAGCTGGCATTGGGCCAAGAGAAATAATCTCTGGCTACGGGCGCAGAGACATAGGAGCTGGCATTGTGCCGAGATATATTATTATTGGATACCACTATTTATCACACTATATATGAGATATGTTTTTGGAAAGGTTTTATGGCAAGCTAGGGTTTTCGGAAAACTACTACATATTATGCTATTGATGTTTTCATAAAACTTTGGGGGTTAGTATGTTGATAACGGTTTCAATATTATATATATATATATATCAACTTGGTCCACTCATGTTTGTTTTGCGGCCCCTCAGGATTTAGATTCGAGGCGTACAATCCCCGCGTCAAGGCACTTCCGCATCGGCATCTTCGAGTCCTCCCGGTGTAGAACCCACTCATTTATTCATTAAATTTTATATTATTTGTTTTCTAGTGTATAGAATTAGTTGTATACTCTGAACATGTTCCTTAAATGCATATTCATTATATTTAAATTTATAAGTCTCATTTATTTCTTGTTCTCATGCATTCTAATATAGCTTCATCACATTTGGGTGTTGGCCAACACGTGCCTACCCTGGTGTTCGGGGAATATTGGGGTCAAGCGTGTCACATGCACTGGATTTCCATTAGACAGAATATCCCGCTGGGAGAGAAATCAAATTAAGGTATCAGTCATATCACATTTCAACCTCTAATTACTTGGAAATGAAGATATAAACAAAATGAGGAGGATCTTTTTGTTAGTGAGAAACCTGAACTCTATTTTTCTCATCTTTGAAGAAGTTAAAGACAATTTCAGACGGTAGAGGAAGCCAAAGAGAAGTAGCAACACTGACGACCATGCCATGGGGCTGTCTTGATTATGCGCTCTTACAAACAGAGACTCGAACCCCACTATTGTTCACTTCGGACAACTGAGGGAAGTCAAGTGAAGTCAAGTATACCTGCCATGCTCAGCATTCCACAAAAGTTCTTCACCATTCTTTGACAGAGCTTCATTACACTTATCTTGCCTTCAGGCGAAGTAACCACTAAACAATGGACAAAAGTCTCATCAAAATCCAATTTTCTTCCACAATTCCAACCTTGAATAGCTAAAACAGTCTCGTGCCCACCATCATCTATGGTCTCCCTTTTTGTATCATTCCACACCAAAGAAGTATGCACCTGCTCCAAACTTACTGTATCTTTCTATGTAGTAAAATTTCACAAGGTTCTTGTACGAATCTAGAAGTAAGGTAAGAAGAAAGAGGCCTTTGTTTTATTCCTTAACATCAATTTTCGCAGTTGATCTAAGCATCCCTGAACACGTCTTCCATTTTTTCAGGCTTCCATTACTTTCACTTACCAAGAGTAAAACCGCCTCTCCCCGTTAAACTGCTCAACAAAAAATTCCATGGTGAACAACAAATCTGGACCTCCAATGAACCAAAGCCCCCTATGACGTTCTTATACCAATTGTTGCGCCTTGGCCCGTTCAATTAGTGTGGAATCGAGATTCAGATTACAACCTCACCAAATCATAACTCACAATAAAAATACAAGAAAGACAAACACCGAGAAATTTATGAGGTTCGGCAAAAACCTATAAGAATAACATAACAAGTTACATATGAGTTAAATCGACATAACCCAATCACGGGTCCCTTGTACACCCACTCACAGAATTTTCCCAAGAGCTTCACTTTACCCCAATAGTTCTTTCACTAGAAGATCTTTTCATTCTAGCTCTCTTGATTTTCTCTCAACCCATATTCAACCTTTTCCATTGAAGAGTCGAATGCTCTCCCCCTTGGATGCTTCTCTGATGCTTACCCTCCAACTCATAAGTATATGAGCCAAACACAACAATATTGAGCATGTGCCATTGTGAAAAAGAAAAGATTGCAGGTTGAAAGAGCTGAAGAATTCTTGGAATTTAAAATTTTGAAGTTTTTGGGCTTTGAAAGGGAAAATAAAAGATAAGTCTGGATTTTATATGGGTGAGGTTGTAAAGAGATTCTAGATTTCAAGTTTTAGAGAACAACGAAAAATCTTGGGGTGTGTTTTTCAATCATTATGGCTGGGAGAATTGAAACAACGTGAACCAGTTTTCATGCCACCGAATTCAACTTGAGAATTGACGGTTATTAAGACAAGACTTTTCGATAGTTAGGCTGTGTGGGAGAGTGTAGCTTATGAACGGCTGAATTTGGATAGTCATATGAAAATTTGACACATGGTAGAAGTAATGTGGATGGTTAGTCGAGGCAAGGTTAGCATGCAAACCAGGATTGAGAAATTCTTGCAAACTAGTGTGATGAGTTGAAGAATATTCGTTTCTTCAAAACTCTTAGGCCAGGTCCATGGTTGAGGATTTCAAAAGCAAAAAATACAAGGTTTGGGTCGAGAAAGGATAACTGATACGCCCGACCCAGATATTCTCCAAACACCAGGGTAGGCATGTGCTGACCGACATTCAAAGATGACGAAGCCATACTAACATGCATGAGAACTATGAACAATTAACCTACATAAATAAAAACTCGTAAATTTAACTATAATGAATATGCATTTATGGAACGTGTTTAGAGCATACAACTAATCCAAGACACAAATAAAGGATAATATAAAATTGAATGAACAAATGGATAGGTCCTACACCGAGAGGACTCGAAGATGTCGATGCGGGAGTGCCTTAATGCCGGGATTGTACGCCTCGATTCTAAGTCCTGAGGGGGCGCAAAACAAACATGAGTGGACCAAGTTGATATATAAGTAATACTAAAATAGTTAATCTTTAACGTACTAACCCCCAGGTTTAGAAAACTTGTATAGCATAATAAGTAATAGGTTTTTCCGAAAACCCTAGCATGCCATAAAACCTTTCATAAAACATATATCATATATAATGTACTTAATAGTGTTATCATAATCGACCGAAGCCACTACATCACCCGGCCGAAGCCAATATAAATATCTTCCGACCGAAGCCACTACATCTCCCGACCGAAGCCAATATAAATATCTTCCGGTCGAAGTCACCTATGCACGCTCGACCGAAGCCATATATAAATCTTCTAGTCGAAGCCACCTACACACGCCCGGCCAAAGCCAATATAAGTATCTTCGCTCGTAGGCAGTATCATTCGCCCGTAGGCCCTACATCACCTGACCGAAGCCAATTAATGATTTCATTCGCCCGTAGGCAAGACCATTCGCCCGTAGGCAGATCATTCGATAACCACTAAATAAGCACCTAAAAACATTAACATAATATTTCTAATATATATATATCTATCTATCTATCTACCACAAATCAGTGCTCAGTAACTAAAACGTCATATATTAAAACCACGTTCATAAGTAGGTATATAGTCATCAATAATATATACCGCAAAGAACGTAAAGTCGATAAAGCATAATATATCATAAAGTGTGAATCTAATTTACTCATAAACGTTTCATAAAACGTAGCCATTAAATCATACTTTTCATGTATGCATTTCTAATAGTAAAACATGCATTTTGGAAGGGGTCCACTCACCTTATACCGTTGGCGAAGAGCTGTGCAAACAAGGGTAGACGGAAGCGCCACTAACAAACGCACCAGTGAGAGGTCGAGAGGTGGCTGGAGTTGGCCGGAAAGTAGCCTGGAAGCCACGGGCATTTGTCGGAATCTGGGAAAACTCTCCGAGGTGGTTTCCTTCGTCATGACTCGTTGGGGGAGACAATGAACAGTACCTCAGTCACTGTTGGGGTACACGGCTTCAAGCTTGAGGTTCTTGAGGTCCTTACGAAACTTTGAAGGGTTGTTGTTGTTGTTAAGCTCGGGGATGAGTTGCAGAGGAGAGAAAGGGTTCGGGAAGTGCTTGAGAAAAAAAGAGAAAGTGATGGGTAGAGAGAGTGGGGGAGAGTTTCACACGGGAATGAGGAAGAAGAAAGGCAAGTGGGTCGGGGGGACAAAACCAAAGCAAGTGAGCCCTACCAGGCACACACAATAAGACCCAAAAGCAACTCAATTCAAAATATCTAATCCAACCCAATGAATTTACCAAAATGCCCTTCCGTTCTGAAATTTGTAAAATTATTCGGGACGGGTTGTTACAATAACCCGAGTTGAAATGTCAAGATTCTCAGCCCAATAGTGATTCCTTAGACTAGTTGGCTCCTAGCTCAGAAGAGCATTGATTAGATTAAGTTCTAATGGAAGTAGGATTGTTAAGTTATCAGGTCCAGGCGTGGCTTGGTCCAATCTTAGTTGAATTAAGATTGGTAAGAATCAGGATGAGTTTGGATAAGATTTGCATTATTCTAAGGATCAGGACCTATGTTTGATCAGATAAAAATGAATGAAGTGTACAAAGGGGCTAAGTTTAGAATCCGAGTTTAAGTCAAAAAAGTCAAGACCAAATAAAAATTGGGTTTTGACTAAAGAAGCGATTAAAGGGATAAATAGAGGATATCTAGGTGAATGCCGTGTAGGCATAGTCCTATCAGAACTCTACCTTGGCTAACTCAGTTATCACGAAACCCAGTCTTATAATAGAAGGGTTCTATGACGTGAGGACCCCTTTCAGCTTAAGAAACAACTCAAAACGCCTTATGAAAAAACTCGTGCTCTACGCGAAACCATTCTCACAACCTTGAGAAAAATACTAATTATCCTAACCCTCTCGTCAGCACACCTTCAATTTGGATAAACAACATTGTGTTGACAATCCACGATATCTTCAATTTGGATTAACAACACTAGAGCCATAAAATCAGGCAATTTAGAAGCATCTTCAGTTTGGATTAACGTTACATCTAGTTGGTTATCTATCCAAATCTCGTGGGCAAAGAGTTTTCAAATTTTTCGCCTAAAGAGGTCACTTCATTAGCTTCCCAGCTAGGTGAGGTGTTCTTTGATTGGTTAATTTCAAGTGCACTTCATAGTTCGACATTCAGACGGCCTAACCATGTTCACCATAAAGACACTAATTTTCTTTAAGTATTTTTGCCCATATAACATGATACTGATTTGACACAGTTATATTCTTACGAATATAGTTGAAGCTGTCGAACTTGATGTAGAAGATTATGAACTTCGTAGTGAATTAAGCAACCTTGTCTTCAGGTTCTAGAGCCCGAGAGGTGTTCATTCCTCAGTCGTAGTCACTCAGGTGTAGAAGTCAGCATCGCATTCAATACTGCCATCACCACATTTATTCTACTCGCCCGACTACGCTCGGTCGTGAGTTGGCATGCTCGCTTGCACAAGAAAAACATAGTTTGCTCAAATAGTTGTTTGGGGTCTATTGAAACACATTTAATTGTTAAATATTCTCTTTCATGGAAACTAAAATTTATAATAGTGGCACTCCATATTTCGAATGTTTTAACCGTTAGATTTTTGAAATACAAAAATTAAAATTTAATGATTAAAGTAGAAGGTTTAGGTGATGATTGGTAAATGCTTTAGTCTTGTTGCGCACGCACCATATATGCTCATCGGCGGATTTCCTAAACAGAATTCTAACAAGAAATTCTGTGCCACGCGCTCTCTCTCTCTCTCTAACTACCTTCTCTCTCTGAAACCAAAAGGTGGCTGCAGCTGCGGAAGAGCCGAGTATATACACTAATCGAACTGCGCTTAGCTAACTTCTCCGATCCATTCCATTCCACCAATTCGTCGTTTCAATTCGCTTCTCCATTATTCCACCACTTTCTCCTCTCATTCATTACACAGATTTCTCGTCTTCGTCCTCGATCGATCGTCTTCGTTTCGATCTTCTTATTACGAACTCAAGAAATCAAGAACTGCAAGTAAGTATTAATTTTAATCATATATACACACACACACACACACACACACACACACACACACACACACACACACATACATACATGTTTGTAGATAATTAATCTGCTACGTACTTCCTTTTGACTTGCATTGACCTTGGATCGCTGTTTGTTCTTGCTAATTTCGTGTTTCTTTCCTTTCATGATCGTGTGTTTACCTAGTGTTTGTGCATTTTCCCGAGAAAATGGCAGAAATTTTCTCGCCGTCCTTTCTTGAATTTTGGAAAATTGTGATGTATCAAATCTTTGATCGATTAACTAATTAGAAAATGCATGCATGCATGCTGGTTTTTCAAGATCGCAAAATGCAGGCAATGAAGGCGATCATTGTGGTGGCGGCGATGTTCACATCAATGTTTTTCCGCTGTGGCGTCTCTGCTAGTACTGCGGCGACAGCTGCTGCAACCAACACCAACCACTCTGTTGGCGGAGCCTCCGGTTGGGATCTCTCCTCCAACCTCCGAGCATGGGCTACTCGCACTGCTTTCCGTGTGGGCGACTCTCTTGGTATGGCATTTGATTATCCTTTCTGTTAATTAATTAGGTTCAATTCATCCATTAATTGGTGATTGATTTCTCCGTCTTTCTTAATTGATTTGATTAACCCAATCTTGTATTATGCATTTGGTAACAGTTTAGTTGAAATCCATGAATAGGACTGCTGGGCTTAGGTTGATCAGTGCAATCATATTACTTAATTAACTAGAGATGAACAATTAATCAAAATAAGAAAACGCGGCGCTGCGACTAAAAAAAATGAAGCTTAGCATACAAGCAAATCTGTTATTAGCTAATACTGAGAGGTTGACTAATGGATTATAGGGCTGTTCGTGAATTTGTTTTGTCAATTGGGTGTCTGGATGGATATTGGAATTAATTAAGTTGTGAACTAATCTACATATTTGAAATAATTAATGTTTGATCATGTGGTGGTGATGTGGGCAGTATTCAGGTACACTCCGGTGCACGATGTACTGGAAGTGAAGAAGACGGACTATGATTTGTGTCACACAGTAGACCCACTGGAGACGCACAACGATGGGGAGACGGTGATTCCATTGAGGGAAGCAGGAAACAGGTACTTCATATGTGGGAGGCTGGGCCATTGTGCCATGGGACTCAAGCTCCAAGTGCTTGTCCTCCCTGCACTGCAGATGAGTACCAATGTTAATGCAACCTCACCCAGCAGCCCCTTTGTCACTAGTCCTCCGCCAAATGCTACTAGTCCTATTTCCAACAACAACAGCAGCAGACACGGTCCAGATGATCAAGTAGTGGGAAACGATCATGTGCAGCCTTCCCCATCGCCATCGCCATCCGCTTCCAATTACTCAATTAATTCTACAGATGATGCACCTCCTGATCATGCTACAGGCAATACTTCTACTGATGATGCACACTCTACTTCTGACAGCCCTCGGATTCTGCCATTGGTTACAGTGATCAGGCAGATCCTCGTGTTGGCCATTTTTTTATTTCCGAGTTGGATTGCCGCCTGGCCCGCCTCCATAGCTCCGTTTGTTCCCTTCACTCATGCTGCTCTGATTCTTCTCGTCGCTATTATCACTGTTGTTGCTGTTGAGTTACTTCTCACTACTAGGCCAACTTCCGACAACAACAGCAGACATGGTCCCGATAATCAAGTAGTGGAAAATGATCATGTGCTGCCGTCTCCTCCACCTGCTGCTTCCAATTACTCTATTCATTCTACAGATGATGCAGCTCCTGATCGTGCTACAGGCAATACAACTACTTCTGATGCGCAATTAACTGCGAAGATCCCTTGGATTCGGCCATTGGTAAGAGTAGTTGCAGTACTCATGATCGCACATATCCTCATGTATCCTCTTCTTCATTTACTAGTTGGATCACCACCTCCATAGCTGCGTTTGTTCTCTTTGCTAATGCTGCTCTGTTTCTTCTCGTCACTAGCATCACTGTGGTTACTGCTGAGTTTCTTCACATCACTTAGGCCTACTGTGATTAGTTTCGTGGTTAGAACCATTGTTGCTAATGATGCGCTTCTGCTCTTCACTTGTGCTGCTGCATTTCTTGTCGTGGTTAGAACCATTGCGGCTGCTGCTGCATCTCTTCGCTTCACTACTTTAGGATTCCGGTCTTAAATACTTCGCTTTCGTTTGATTTGCTTGCTAAAAAATAGCTCTACATGTTATGATCGATATGAACGTTGTGATACTGACGCTAATAACGATGTTAATTCTTACTGTTCGAGTAGTTGTATCTGAGCAGAAGTATGGCGTTGATACTTAATGTTGCCGTTGTCGCTGCGGGAATTCGAGGCTTAAGTTTGAAATTTTGATTTTATGGTTTTGAGTTTTTCATTTCTTCTTCTTCAATTTCTTGTAGAAAACTTCATTAACATCCTTGGAAAAGATCCAATTCTCATAAAAGTCGGGGTTAAGATTGAAATTTGATTAGTCTTTTGACTTTAAAGAGTCAACTAATTACAATAATTGTATTTCTTTGTTTTTTTTTTTTTTTTTTGTTTTTTTGGAAAAAATTGTCTTTCTTTGTTCCTAAATTGCCTTTTACTACAATTTAGCTAATGATTATTGACTATTATAATTGTGGTGGTAGTTGTATTTTGAAATACTTACACAATTAGAAGCTTCATTTATGAGTGCTAAACTTTAGCAAAGTATAACATTCTTTTCCTTTGTCCCGCACGTAAACTCAATTTGAGCATGAGCTTTTTCTAGGCTACTAGGCTTGGTCCTGTTTAGTTACAAGTCAACGCTACTAGAATCGACCTTGAACTTCTTTCTTATTAATGTGTTAATGATTTTTTTTCTTTTTAATTTAGGATGGTACCATCCACGTATCCATTTATACCTCTCACACACTCCTCTTAATTTTCAGATATCGGATCAAATGAATTGAAGAAAACAAATGAACAAAAATTAACAAAAGTATGTAAAAGGTGAAAAAGATGTGTATGAATAGCACTACCCTTAAAGTGAGACTCTCCATGAACTCTCCGTCACCTCTTGTTTTTGGCACAATGTTTTATAAAGTTGGTACGAAAATTGTGCAAAAACATGAGTTGACGGAAAGTTCTTGAAAAAGTCCCTGAAATAATCTCCTTAGCATTTCCCTATTTTGATTTCACCCAAAAGTACATGATTAGTAATGTAGAAAACTAAATTTTAATCCTTAAATAAGATGAAATTTAGAAAAATGTCTTATACAAGATTAAAAATTGATTTTAGTCCCTAGACTCTATTTAATGACAGCATATTAAATGTCTTTCTTTATTATATATAATTTTATGGTGTTCATAAGGGGGTGTATTCAATTGGGATTTTGAGGGATTTTAATTCTTTTAATGAATCTAGGGGTATTCAATCAGGATTTTAAGTGATTATCTGAAATTCAATATGTATTCAATCAAGATTTTAAGACAGTTTATTAAAAAGGAAAACTAATGAAAAGAGCTTCAAAACTTTGACTTTTAACCAAAAACCACCTACTAACTTTATTTAATGATAAGGACAAGAGAATAAAAAATAAAAAAAATACATAACAAAAGTTTGGTGCTTCAGCCTCGTCTCTTCGAAGCTCACCTCCTCCGCACCAACTCCTTCACCGCCGGCATCCCCACCCTCCCCGAACTTCACCACTGATTCCCGGCCAGCAATCGCCATGGCGACGAGCTTGGCGACAATGAACAAGAGGATCAGAGCCAGCGACGCCATCCACTGCCCTTGTTAGCCTTCATTCTCTCTTTCTTCACCTTTGAGTTTTTGCTCATCTTCTTCTCCACCAACCTCACCTCATAAGCCTCAAGGATTTCATGGATCAGCTGCCAGTTCGGCGAAGCGTCCCACCGTGCCCAAAAACTCATGTAGCACCTGAAGCAGTCGTACTGGAACGTAGGAGGGTGGTCCACCCAAAACTATTTCAAACCCATATTTGATCCAAGATGTTAGAAGACATTACTAGCAACATATTACAACAAAACCAAGCTAATTTTACCTCATCTTTTCAAGGGTTGTTGCTTGATTCCATTAGAGCAACTCTCACCGAGAACCCCTGCTTGGATTATCCTACTTCCCATTACAGAATTTAACATGCAATGGTACCATAGGGATCCCTAGCTTGCGCAGGTCTTGTATTTTGGTGGTTTGGGGTCTCAATTAAATTGGAATTTGTGGTGATGGTGCTTGGAGTTCTTTTTGGCTATGTGGTTTAGAGAAAAGGCAGAGAGTTCGAAAAGAGAGAGAGTTCTGGAGTGTTCACGGGGGAAAAGAAAAAGAAGAAAGAAAAGGGGAAGAAAACAGAGTGGGCCAGGTTACAAACACAACGTAGTGGTGCAGTACCGTTAAGTTTCATAAACAGTGTAGTAAGTTTCATAAACAGTGTCATAAGTTTTCATAAACAGTGCCGTAAGTTTCATAAATAGTGTCGTAAATTTCATAAACAATGTGAGGACATGAGTCCGCGCGTTAGATTTTTTTTTTTTTAATATTAAAATTATGTCATTTTCATTAAAATTTAAGTTCTTTTGTCCTTTTTATTAAAATTTAACGGTTTTTCATTAAAATTTAAGTCTTTTTAATTAAATAAAGTTATAGCATAGTTTTTTTTATTAAAATAAACTTAATCCAAGCCCTTTTCATGAAAGTTCCCTTATTAAAATTCTTAGAAATCCGGGTGTATTCAATTAGAATTTTAAAGAAGTTTATAACATTTCAGGTGTATTCAATTAGAATTAGAATTTAGAGAATTTGGAAAAGTTGAGGAATTAGAGGGAATTGGAGAGATTTTGTAGTGTATTTTAAGCATCCACAAATCTCACATCTTCCCCTGAGATTTCGAGGGAATTGAATCAAAATTTTACATAGAATATCTACAAATCAGTTAAACTCTGTAAAAATCCATGGATTTATAAATCCATTAAAATCTCTCAAATTCCCAATTGAATACACCCAAATTTTAATTCTCATTATGGTAAGTATCTTATATAAGAAAAATTTTTGTAAAGATTTTTCTATACATATGTTTTTGCATATTTTCTTATGTGCCACTAATTCATTATAATATATTTAGGTACGAACATTTCGATACACTAGGTTAGTATAATATGTTTAGGTACGGACATTTCGGTACACTAGTTTAGTATCATATATTTTGATACGGACATTTCGGTACACTAATTTAGTAAAATATATTATGATACGAATGTTTAGGTACACTGTTTAGGTACACTAATTAGATGAAGTAAAATAAATATAATGAATTAAAATGTGTATAATAATAAATAATTTTAATTTTAATGTAATGACATTAAATAACATATCTATTAAATATTAAAACAAAAATATAATATAAATTTGAATTAAATACACATCAGAAGACTAAAATTAATATCCAATCTAACACCAGATTTTTATTGAATTTTAATCTTCTTCAAAGATTAAACTTCAAAAACCCTGAACTACACCAAGTAAAACCTAAAACTAAAAATGAAGTCTGCGAGAATCGAGGGGCCTCTTGTACTTGTCCGAATCAAAATACCAAATATGCAAAGGGATCTTTTAGTTTAAATACTGAATAAAAATAAATTTTAATTGAAATGCTATATTTGTTTTATACAATAATACATTTACATTAAAAGGTGGAGAAATAAATTGATATTGATCTCGTTATTTACTAGAATTTAACCAAAGATCTTTCAATTATAAGTGAGGAGAACTATCACTCAACTATAGTACTAAGTGACAAAACAATATCATTTTTTGTCATCTTGCTGGTTAAAATGACAAAATACCTAATCCAACCATCATGTTGGAACAAAATATGCGCACTACCACGGACGTAGAAAGGTGTGCGAGTCCGGCTACCCGTAAGAAAACAAACAATCGCAGTCAACCCGAGGTATTAGTATAAAGCTCTCCAAAGGTCAAGTTAGTAAGTAATATTGAGACTCCAGCAGTAGGTGAGGGAATAATGCATGCATTACGGAAGCGTTACCAAGGACATGCCCACTAGTTGGGGGATAGACCTTTTAGATTATAGAATTCGAATCGAGAGAATTTAAGAGGATATATGGGATTAGACATAGTGTTCTCTTAAGAGTGTGATTCTTGCAGCGCAAGCCAATCCATAGATTGTAGGAATCTCTAAGGATACAAGTCGGATAAGGCATTCGTGTCTTGCGGAGCAAGAATGGTCAATCTCAGCAAAGTTAGCAAACTTCGCCTAATTTTCTGGAGTACAACAAGATGTGGTCCGTTTGAGCATCTCAATCCCATCATAACCATTGAGTCTATGATTAGACTTATGAAGTATGCGTACTTCGATCTGCTGTATTTCGGCCCTGAAAACCATGGTCCCACACATCACAAGGGCATATAAGTCATTAACCTTCTAATAAGTTGTGTCTAACATGCATATGTAATATTTTTTTGAGTTAATCTAAGTTTACTACCCTGAAGTTTCTTTGTTTTCAACATTTGGTACATGAAGTTTTTTTGTCCCAATCTGGTACCTAAAGTCATAATTCTGGGACACGTTCATATATCCGTTAAGTTTTCCGTAAGAACCTCTGTTAACTAATGATGTGGCGCACCACGTGGACAATGACTGGGCGCTATGTGTCAATATGGGCCCACATGGATATTAAATAAATAAAAATTAAAAAAAATAAAAATTTTGGACCCATCCTTCTCCTCGCCCCCTCTCACCGCCCCCTCCTTTTTCTCATCTGCAACCCGCACCCACCCTCTCCGCATACCCACCTTTCCTACATCACCTTACCCTCGCTCCCTCCCTGCTCTCCTCTGCACCTACTTAACCCTCTATACCTAACCCACCTTCACCCTCTTCACCTCCCTTCTTTTCTATCTCCTCCACCCTTTTCACCTCCACCTTTTGCAAAAACCATAATCGCCAAAATCTAAGGAACATGAATCCAAAATCTGATTTAGAGCAACTCTAGTTCGCGAGCCACCAGATGAGAGAAAAGAATCAAAGCACCAAATCAGGGGAGCCATCACGTGCCCGTGCCGCTGCCAGAGTCTAGTGGGGTGACGGCCGGGGCTAGAAATGCTAAAAATTGGTGAGGGTATGAATTTATCCAATTCATGGATTTTAGTCACCTAGGATTTTTGATAAATTTCAGAAATTGGAAGGGTTTCTAGTTGAATTTGGATTCTTTTGGGTGGGATTTTTTTGGGTTGGGTGTGCGGGAGGGTGGGTACGGGTTGCAGATGAGAGAATGAAGGGAGGGGGTGGAGGGGTGAGGTAGGAAACGAGTGGGTCCAAATTTTTTTTTTTAATTTTTTAATTTTTTAACATCCACATGGGCCCCATATTGACTCGTAGAGCCCAATCATTGTCCACGTGGGCACCATGTCATCACTTAATGGAGATTCTGACGAAAAACTTAATAGATGTATGAAAGTGTCCTAGAATTATGATTTTAGGTACCAGATTGGGACGAAAAAAACTTTAAGATAGTAAACTGAGGTTAACCTTTTTTTGTTTGTTATTTTCCTCCTCATAATGTGACATCCCACATTACCCAGGGGAGTGATCCTTAAATGTATATTCCCATCCCTACCTAGCACGAGGTGTTTTGGGTGCTCACTGGCTTCGGGTTCCGTAGGAACTCCGAAGTTAAGCAAGAAGGGGGCTAGAGCACTCCCACGATGGGTGACCCACTGAGAAGTTGCTCGTGAGTTCCTAGAAACAAAATTGTGAGGGCGTGGTCGGGGCCCAAAGCTGACAATATCGTGCTATGGTGGTGGAGCGGGCTCGGGAAGTGATCCGCCTCGGGCCGGGATGTGACAAATTGGTATCAGAGCCAATCCTTGGCCGGAAGTGTGCCGACGAGGACGTCGGGCCCCTAAGGGGCAGGGGAGTGATCTTTAAATGTATATTCTCATCCCTACCTAGCACGAGGCGTTTTGGGAGCTCACTGGCTTTGGATTCCGTAGGAACTCTGAAGTTAAGCGAGAAGGGGGCCAGAGCACTCCCACGATGGGTGACCCACTAGGAAGTTGCTCGTGAGTTCCCAGAAACAAAACCGTGAGGGTGTGGTCGGGGCCCAAAGCGGACAATATCGTGCTACGGTGGTGGAGCGGGCCAGGGAAGTGATCCGCCCCGGGCCGGGATGTGACATATAAGGTGTAATTTAGTGCATTAATCAAAATTCAAAACTCTTGATATATGAGCTACCTGATAGAAAACTTTTGCAAGACTAATTCTAATGTACTCTTGGTATATAGCGACCTCAAGGCTAGTTTGACATTGTTGCACTTTAAAAAAAAAAAAAAAAAAAAAAAAAACTACTTATGTTGTACTTTAAGAATAATCAGATGTAACATAAAGTAGTTGAGGATTCAAAAGGTTTAATTAGTATTATTTGAAGAATTTTATTGGTCAAAAGGAAGAAAGTATTTTTCTTTGGTAATATTGTGTGTTGATGCTAAATGTTGGACCAACACAAATGAGATAGTAAATCACATAAACACACAAAAACACAATGATACAGCGTGGTCATTCAAAGTTGGATTTCACATTGGTGTAGTTTCAGTTCCATTATATAACGGATTGATTTTATTGTACAGGAGGCATGACTATCTTTGAGAGAGTAAAGTTGATAGTGAAGAAAAATTAAGGTTGAATTGGAGAATGATCCTAAATGTGGAAGTTGCATTTTATAGGCCGAAGACAAGCCTCTCACTTTAAATGTATCTATAGGGAGGCTCAAATGTGATTAGGGTTACTAGGAACTGGTCACTCCCTTGTCTATAAATATTGGACTTTGAATTGCCAAAAAAAAAAAAATATTGGACTTTGAAAGCAAAGAGAGCAAAACATATCTATGACCGCCGCTGAAGAGAAAAAAATATTTCTCCTCAATTCTTCATCTCCATTGAGTTTCTTTATCATGGATCGAGGTATGTCTTTTTTATATTCAATTGATTTCCACTTGTATTGTTGGGAAATTTAAAAAAACTCGAGATCTTGAATTTCCGCTTTATATGTGGTTTTAGAGTCATGGTTAAAACTTCATGATTTCTACGATGTTAATTTAGTGTTGTTATGAATTTGATTAAATCATATCTATTACGTTTTTTTTCATGATTTGATTTGGTATTTGTTTATATGCCGCGTTGAAAAATGAAAGGATATTAATTGGCGGTTTGAATGGGTAAATATATGATTATTTTTTGTTTTGCATCTATTTTTATCTATTTCAATTCGAAAATTTCTAAAGAAATAGAGATTTTTTTTTCTTTTTTGGGTCAAAATTAAGATTAAATCTTTTACTAAGGCAATGAAAACGAGTTTTTTAATGGAGAATTAGAACGATTGGATTTTCACACAAAAGTGGAACTCTCTTATAAATTGGTTGCATTTCTCTTATGAATTGGTTGTGCAAGTGTTGATCTTTCAATTGATCATCGGTTATACTATTTGTATATAAATTTTAAATGGGGTCCCACTCACTGTTATGAATTACGATTCCGGATATTAGTTATGTCCTTCATGAGATTTTTGAGGATAATGTAGAATAGGTGTAACTATGATCCTAATCATACTTTTAGTCATGTTTCAGTTTAATTATGTAAGCATGATCTATGTTTACTAGGGTTGATAACTCAAAGTGTTACTTCAAGATCGGTGATCACGGATGTTTCATATAACTTCGTAAAAGAGAGTTTGCATAGCAATCCCGACCTTGGAGGCTTCCATCTGTATGTATGATTGAACACATGCATAACGGATACTCGAAGGTAAGTTCATCTCTTTAACCATATAACTAGATCTACATGTTAAGTAGTGCTGAGTATATGCTTGTCAAGCAATTGGGAAAAGGCCTATTGATTGCGATTTCTTATTTGTTTGCGTAAATTGCTTTGTTTTATGCACTTTGTATATACTTGTCTCTGAGAATTCTAGCGAGGCGGTAACGCTGATGATTGATTCCTCAAAAAACCATAATTAGCGATTATATGGGTTTGTAGCTCAAGTAGTTAAAAGAATTATCCTACCCTCAAATTTATACACGGCTTACATAGTTTCATTCATCTCGTGACCATTATTGCTTTGTCTTAATATTGTGTCTTACATGAGTTTATAGTTCCAACAAGGCCTTGTCAAAGTGTATGCTAATGTGCAGTGCACCAACCCTAAACCATAAACTCTAATAAATCCGAACCCAATTAAAACTCAGTCCGACTAAAACCGCATGAATCTGAACCTAACCCAAACTTGAGTTGTGAAAGTTGGGTTAGGGTTGGGTTGACCATCCAACACGCTCAACTAGCCCGAGTTGAAACGTAATGTTAACAATGAAAAACTTCCTAGTTTATAGTAGCAAAATAAAAACAAAATAGAAACCTTCAGAAAATATAAACAAAATGAACAAATTTTGGATGAATAACAAATCTTTCCCCATAAAAATACCGGATGATCCAAATGAACTTTCAAAACGAGTCTTAAAACAGTCACAGAAATAAATTTCCTAGTCTTATGACACTAGTTTTGTTCTTGGCATATGTTAATCCAAGCCAGAACAATTGAGGGCAACTTTTATTTTTTCAACGTTGGAACTGATAAGAGTATTGATAGTTGCCACTAATTCCGTGTTCATCTGCTTTGAAGTTGTGGGGCTGGAAACCAATATGTGGAAAGCCACTGTAAGAAGTGAACCACATGCATCTCCCATCTCAGGACGACCATCGCGGGATATCATAAACCCCGATGGGAGTATGGACATGTTAGAAGAGTCTTCACCACTTACTGCTACATTGAGAATTTGCATGTCAACCGGAGCATATATGATAAAGGATCCAAGAGGGTCTATGTAGCTCTCTTGAAGAATCAACATGTTGTCCTCCGTCGGGGTGAAAGGCTGCTCAATACAAACCATTCCAAACAATTAACCTAAACTGTTTATGAGGCATTAAACTTATTTAAAATGAACACCATAAGACTGATATGTTTTCCTCAAACTTCAAACTAGCAATAGTTCAACTCTTGTTTCTGGACTTTTCTTGTCAAAAAAGATTTGTGCAAAGTAAAAGTTGAAGAAGGAAAGAAAATTACACAAATGATGGATATACGATTTTCGGGATGAGTTCCTGTTGAAATGTAGGCAATCTCATGCACTGGATTTCCATTAGAGAGAACATCCCACTGAGAAAAATCAAATAGGGCATTACTACTTGTAAGGTCATATTTCAACCTTTAATTACTGATAAATCAAGATATATAAAAACCTGAACTCTTGTTTTCTCATCTTTGAAGAAGTTAAAGATCGTTTGCGTCGACAAAGGAAGCCAGAGAGAAGTAGCAACACTGACGATCGTGCCATGCGGTTGTCCTATTTCTGTGCTTGTGTGAACAGAGACTTGAATCCCAGTACTGTCAACTTCTGACAATTGGGGGAAGTCAAGATTTCCCGCCATGCTCAACATTCCACAAAAGGTCTTCACCATCCTCTGGGAAAGCTTCATTAAGCTTCTCTCGCCTTCAGGCAAAGTAACCACTAAAAAATGGAAAACATGTTCATCAAAACTCAAAATTAGGCTCCTCTTGCCATCTTTGTGTTGTTACTTTCTAGTTTTGGAAAACATAGGAGGTGATTGATGAAAACTGACCTCCTCCAAACATACAACCGTTCATTAAACAATGGAATCTCTCACACATCTTTTGAAGAGTGATAATCCATCTCTCAGCTCCATATGCAACACTACTACAAATTAGATCTCTATAGAGCCGATGAGTTTGTGTCTTGTCGTCAACTGCCATATGCTCAATCCAAGTAATCTATAATTTTCCAACTCAATACTTAAAAACGATTCTACCAACTAAAAACAAACCAGAAATATTGTACATGAATGCTTTTTGATGAAGCATGTAATGCCATGAAAATAATAATCGTGTACTATCTACTTGTGATGTTGATATGTATTCTAAGTAACCGTTGATAATTGATGCTAAAGTATATATAGCTCCAGGTATTCTCCTAGCTTTTCCCCATTAGATTACAAGCATATCTCTGCTCTAATTTATCATATAGACCTATTTATATGGTTGAAGATTAGATGAAGCAAACCTTGGAGTATCCGTTATGCATGTCTTCTATCATGCATCCAGAAGGTAGCCTCCAAGATCGAGGCTGTCTCGCAAAACTTCCTTTTGCGAAGTTATAGGAGACATCAGCGATGACCCAAGTTCCTAGCTCAATTTGCTGACAATGGCGAAGAAAGTAGAAATCCCGCGGCAGTACCAAAGGTGAGAGAATGTGCATTTCTTCATACATCTGCATTAAAAAATTTGAAATGTATGAATAATTGTGAAAAGATGTAGGTAAATAATTAGTATACTTAACCAAACAATTGCTTTTTATGTACCAACTGCAAGCAACCACTCTGATTTCCTATCATTCCACTTTCGAGAACTTCAATTGTCCTTGCTTTTGTTATGATTGTAGGAAAGAGGTCTTCCCATTTATTCTGCAAAACGAAGCAGGTTTTTCTTAAACTTCTTTGATCTTTGATGCATTTTAAATTTTGTATGTCAGTATCTAGGAAATAATGAAAAGTACGAGTTATAGAACTAACGAAATCTAAAAACATGTCAACCAAGTATGCTGCACTAATGTGCACTACTCCTGAATCCTTCGAAGACTCGACACGAGCACAAGAGTTTCTGAAGTGATTGGCTTTTGGGAACATCTTATCATAGTTGTCCCGGTTGAGGAGATATCGGCCATCAGTTGGGGATTTCATCCACACGGGCTTGTCGATTTGGAAAAGCTTGATCAGTTCTTCCATGGCACTGGCTGCAATGTCTTTCATGAGTGCCTTTTCCATTTGAACATTTTCGTTTAGTTGGTAAGCTATTGCGGCATTAGTGAGATTGAGACTAAGAGGTGGACTTCTGGCGATCACATGGTTCAAGGAACATCCTGGTGATAAATTTTGCGACGATCCAACTAGCGCCAACGATTTAATATGTGATAGTGGTTTCCCTTTATACTTGGAAAGAAGGCTGGCTACCTTATCATGCTGCACAAAATATATATATGCCAATCAGGCATCATTGTTGTGAAGAAAAAATTATATCAAAGGTATGATAGAATGTATAGATAGAAACAGTTTATGTTCCAAATATTTACCTCTTGTTTCAAATAGGCATTCTCCTGTCGAAGTCTTTGTAGATTGAATTGTCGCTCTTCCTCTGGAATCGATGCACCACCACAAGTTGGGCAAACGACATTCTTTAAGGTATCTCTCATTAAACAGTTTTCACGGCGAATACTTTCATTCAGTTGATGAAGAGCAATGTTTTCTGCTCTTTCATTTTGTATCTGAAAAGTACCATGTAAAGAAATTTCAACTCAACAGATTCAGTGTAAAGTAAGAGAGATGAAAAAAAAAAAAATATTCTAAAGTTTGTTCGATTGGAGAACCTTGTTCTGTGTTCTTTTGTTTTGAAACCAAAACGTGATTTGATTTGCGTCAAGCCCCAACTCCCTACAGAGTTGTTCACGTTGGTCGTCATCGGGGTGGGTGCAATTCCTGAAAAATCTACACCCAAAGAACCTCGTTATCATCGAAGATAAAGTGAAAAAAAAAAAAAATATATATATATATATATATATGTATATGTACATGTACATGTGCAGTTATAAGAACTCATAAATCAAATTCAACGAATTTCATATAGAGATTAGAATTTAAACAACATCCCTTATAAATTCAAAAAAGCATCCCGTATATATGCAAAAATATATATCCGTTTACATTTTTTTAACAATCACCGGAAGCTGAGAAAAAAAATATATAAAATTAATCATGCATGTTTTGGTCTTTAAAAATTTAGAACATGAACATAATAAAGTTGAGAAAAATAAAAATGAATTGTTATTGGCACTCCAAAAATCTCATTTTACACTCCAAACTTTCTATATTTAAAATACACTTATGAGGAGTATAGAATGAGATTTTTGGAGTGCCAATAGTATTTCCCGAATAAAAATAAAATTAATTAGAAGTTAATTCTTACTCTTCGAGTCGTTGTATCTGCTCAAAAGTATGGCGTTGAAACTTCTTGTACTCCCTGCGGGAACTCGATGCTTCATGTCCATCACCGGAAGTTGGATGATTTCTGGGCAGCTCCATTCTCTTCCACACTAAGCAACCACAAAGCCACACAAAATAAATGTTATTTTCTTTCTGAGACCACAAAAGAGATACACGAACACAGACACAAACGCAAACACACATATATAGTATGACGATTAATTCATATAATCCATCCCAACACTATACGAGTTCAAATCTTCTATAACTTTTGTGTGTGTGACATCTCTATGATATCTATTATTGATTGACATGTGTTAAGTTTATGACAACAAATATAAGAAAAGTTAAGTTTATGAACATGTGTCAACTAATGATAGAAACCACAGAGAAGGCGCACACAAAATGAATGCAAAAGATTTGAACTCACAATATACAAATTAAATAAAAATGTATATGGATTTATGTTTTTTTTTTTAACAAACGATATATCTACACTAAGGGGCAGAGTATAGACTTAGCCTCATAATGGGCTAGCCATAATGTGGTTTAAATTCGCATTTGGCAAGAATCGAATCTAAGATCTCACTTATAAGTGAAGAGGAATACTATTATATCGTAGTACTAAGTGGCGTATATGAATTTATGTTAAGGTCAGATAAGGACCCCAAATTAATACCAAATAAACCCAATCAAGAAAGAGATATATATGCTAATTTGCATTTTATGGTTCTGAGTGGTCCTAAATTTCTTTATTAATTTGTGTGAAATTTTTTTAATTTATTTTGGTTTCACATTAGAGTACTTAATTCGTAATTAACTACACAAAGGAACAACTAAAACGGAAAATGATGAGGTCAGCGAGAATCCAAGGAGCAAACAAAATGCAAATGTATTTTGTTTATTCACATTACTTTCCTTACTTCCCTGCCAATTGGCAAAGCTGCTAAAAGTCATTGATGCATGCTCGAATTCCTCTAAGACATCATTAATTATGAACAAAACTTTTTTCACAAAGAAATGAATTCTTCTTTTCTTTTCATTTTTCATTTTTGAATGGATTTTTTTTTTTTTAAATCTATACATTTTTCAGGGAAGGAGAGGATTCGAAAATGAGTAAATTGTATGAATGGTCCCTCAACTTTAATCAAATTGGAGCAATGGTCCCTCAACTAAAAATCCATTACCATTGGTCCCTCAACTTATCAAAATGTGTAGCTATAGTCCTTTTCATAAATTTTGTCAAAATAAGTTATATTGGATTGACCATTTATACAATTAGGATCCCTCAACTCATCAAAGTGTATAATTATGGTTCTTTTTGTCAACTATGTCAAAAATTTTGTCAAAACGAGTTACATTGGAAGAACCATTGCTACAATTGAGTTAAAGTTAAGGGACCATTTCTCCAGTTGAATTAAAGTTGAGGGACCAATGGTAATGGATTTTTAGTTGAGGGACCATAGCTGCACGTTTTGATAAGTTGAGGGACCAATGGTAATGGATTTTTAGTTGAGGGACCATTGCTCCAATTGAGTTAAAGTTAAGGGACCATAGCTACAATTTACTCTTCGAAAATTGTTACATGAATTTAGGAGAGGAGGAGTTTTGAAGTCGAGACACATAGGTAGAGCCACAACACCTTATCCACTTAGATATCGGAGCACATGTAATTTATTTTTGCATGGATAAACATCACTACATTTGAAAGTTTTACTTAGCCAAATTATGTCAATATTTACCAATTAATAACTCCAAGTTCTGCATGTGGTAAAACATTCTAGTATATAGGATGTTAAGTTTCCACCCATATGTTCCAGTTCGAAACTCCTCCTCCCTTAAATTATTGTAATAGTTTCTAGTCCTCTCACTCCCTTACTAATAATAAACAAAAATAATAATAAAAACAACTCTAAGTGACACACCCCAATCCAGATATCCAAATGACACCTGAATGGCACATGCGGGCCGATTATGCAAATGCTAGGTGACAATGATAATGATGCAAGTCACACATGAACGAAACAGAGAATCCAACGATTACAAATCCGAAGTAAAAAGATGCAATATGTCCAAAGCATACTGCTAAACAAATGTGCTAAAGAAAGGTAAGGCATCAAGTTACAGTTATTAATGAAAGGAAGCTATACGCAAGTGGAAGGACGTTGGATCACTGGAGGGAAATGCCTCGATGCTCAGGTCGTACTCCTCGTCACTATGTCCTAAGGGGGCGCAAAAACAAAAGGTAAGTGGACCATAGTTTATATTACTACTAATAATATATGAAAACTAATTTCTTTCGGAACATACTAACCCCTTGTTTTGAAAACACATATATAATACTACATAGTAGGTTTTCTGAAAATCCTAGCATGCCATGAAAAACGTTCATAAAACATGCGTGTATAAACCAATGTTCAGAAATGGTAGTATCATCGCCCGAAGGCAAATCCATAAAACATCCGTAATTCACATCAATGATGTACTCAATTAGGGGTATCATTGTCGTCCGAAGGCAGTACATGTCCATCACCCGAAGGTGAAGTTGTACGACACTAGGTTACGCCAGTGAAGAAATCATGGTCCATCACCTGAAGGTGAAGCTGTACAACTCTACGTTACGCCAGAGAATAGATATATAACATCACACACCGATACTAGCCCCCGGCTAGTGAAGCTGGGGGTATCATCATAATCGCCTGAAGGCAGTACCTGTCCATCACTCGAAGGTGAAGCTGTACGACACTGGGTTACGCTAGTGAAGAAATCATGGTCCAGCACCCGAAGGTGAAGCTATACAACTCTAGGTTACGCCAGAGAAGAGATATATACATAAACATCCTCAACTATGTCCTATGGCCATATACGTCTACATACCCGTGTTGTGTGGATGTGCTATATGATAACCCACTAGATAAGCACCGAAAACATATCTCGAAAACTCATGCCAAATCATCTGAGCTCAAAAGCTCAAAACCTCGTCTCATAAATCCATACTAAGTCATATCCGTAAATCCATGGAATCTCATATTCGTAAATCCGTAAAATAAGACATATTCGAAATCCATAGAAATTCATATAAGCAAATCCAATAATTCATAACCGTTCGTAAAACGTAATATTCGATAAATCATAAATATTCCGTAAAAGCAATGTAAAGAAATCATAAATTCTCCGTAAAACATATTGTAAAACATGCTCAAATCATGAAATATGATATGCATGCTAGGCTAATATTTTATAAAAACATGTAAGTTAAGAAGGGGTGCACTCATAGGTATTCCATTGCCCGAGAGCCGCTCAATCTAGCAAGGATGGTGTTTCTTCTCTAGCGTAACCCAGAGTCGTACAGCTTCACCTTCGGGTGATGGACCATGATTTTCTTCACTGGCATAACCCAGTGTCGTACAACTTCACCTTTGGTGATGGTTATGCCTTCGGGCCACTATGATACCCCTAGCTGAGTATACTATTGATTTGAGTTATGAGATTCACGGATTTGGCTTCGGGCGACTATTACCATTTTTTAGCACTGTTTTACAGACATGATTTACGAATGTTTTACATGGCATGCTAGGGTTTTCATAAAACTTATATGTAGTATTATATATATGTTTTCAAAACAGGGGATTAGTATGTTCATAAAGAAAATGGTTTTCTTATTATTAGTGTATTATTATAAATTATGGTCCACTCACCTTTTTGTTTTTGCGCCCCCTTCAGGATTTAGGTTCGAGGCACACGATCTTGGCATCATGACACTTCTGCGTAGAGATCTTCGAGTCTCCTTAGTGTATGACTCATTCCTTCGCTCGTACCTTTTATTATAATTCTTTCTCGTTATTCTCGAGTAGTTGTATGCTCTGAACATGATTCTGCAGTGGTTTATGTCTTTCTAATTACACATTTTATTCGTATGCATGTTTTAAAATGGCTTCGTCACCATCAGGTGTCAACCAGCACGTGCCTATCCTGATATTTGGGGATATCGGGATCGGGGGCGTGTCACCAAGTTCTAGCTACATAAGAAAAGTTATTTTTTGTTTCTTACAAGAGAAGATATTAAACCTTTACGGTCAAACTTGATTCTTCATCTACCTAAAATGTTTCAAAAAAAATTTGATACAAAAGGTACTAAGTTAACAAGCTTGTCTCTAACCAATTGCTACGTGCTTGTAGCTCAAGTAGTTAAGATTATACATCCTATGGTCCATACGCATTAGATTACCACTCTCTAGAATAACTTTTATCCGTTGAGCGACGGCCCTTCCACTCGGCACCGTCAGATCACTAAGGCCGACTTTCGTCCCCACTCGACGGAACAACTTGCAAGCTTGAGCAATAGCAGCTTATATATAGCCAATTATTCAAAACGAAATTCAAAGAGTCTCAAAACAGTTTCAAAAATAAATTTCACAACCTTCTCCAACGGCTAGTTTTATTCTTAGCATAAGAATTACAATTCCACCGCAAACAGTTTAATCCAAGCCCGAGCAGTTGAGAGCAACTTTGATTTTTTGAACGGTGGAACTGATGAGAGTGTTGACAGTTGCCACCGACTCCATGTTCATCTGCTTTGAAGTTGACGGGCTGGAAACCAAGATCTGGAAAGCCACTGTGAGAAGTGAACCACCTGCCCTGGAATGGCCTGAATCCCCAGTTACTTCAGCACGGCCATCGCCTGATATCACAAACCCCGATGGGAGGATAGGTATGTTGGAAGAGTCCTCGCCGCTTACTGCTACGTTAAGAGCTGGTACGTCGACTGGAGCATATACGAATAAGGATCCCAAAGGGTCTGTGTAACTCTCTTGAAGCATCAGCATGTTATTCTCGGTGGGGATGAAAGGCTGCTCCACAGAAACCATTGAGATAAATCAAACTGAACTGTTTATAAAGCCAAAAACATAGGCTGAAAAGCTTTTCCTCATCCTTCCAGCATTTAAAGTAGCATGAGTTCAACTTTAGTTTCCCCGTATTTCCGGGATAAAATAATTCTGAAAGAAAAAATGGAAGAAGGAAATGAAAATACCCGAATGACAGATATACAGTTTCCTGGATGCGTTCCAGTTGAAATGTTTGCAATCTCATGCACTGGATTTCCATTAGACAGAACATCCCACTGGGAGAGAAATCAAATTAAGGTATCAGTCATATCACATTTCAACCTCTAATTACTTGGAAATGAAGATATAAACAATATGAGGAGGATCTTTTTGTTAGTGAGAAACCTGAACTCTATTTTTCTCATCTCTGAAGAAGTTAAAGACAGTTTCGGAGGGTAGAGGAAGCCAAAGAGAAGTAGCAACACTGACGATCATGCCATGGGGCTGTCCTGAGTCTGCGCTCTTACGAACAGAGACTCGAACCCCACTGTTGTTCACCTCGGACAACTGAGGGAAGTCAAGTTTACCTGCCATGCTCAACATTCCACAAAAGTTCTTCACCATTCTCTGAGAGAGCTTCATTACACTCCTCTTGCCTTCAGGCGAAGTAACCACTAAACAATGGACAATAGGCTCATCAAAATCCAAAAGCATTACAAAATGATCCGAACAGAAAAGGGAACGATAGTTTCTTTTCCATTTTGGCAAATATCAATGTATTATTTTCTAACAGGGGATTAAGGAAGACTTGCCTCCTCCAAACTCACAAGTAGATTCAACTTCATCCATCAAGCAATCGAATCTCTCACACATCCTCTTAAGAGTAATGATCCATCTCTCTGCTCCATATGCAACACTACTACATATAAGATCTCTGTAGAGCCGATGAGTTTGTGTCTTGTCATCAACCTCCACATGCTCAATCCAAGTTACCTATGATTATTGCAGTCAATAAATATGAAACAATGAATGAAAAATAAAATTTGGAATATTGTATAAGAGTGTGTGTCGATGGAGCATGTACTGTCATGAAGATAGTGATTGCGAGTAATAATTAATTGTGATGTTGACAGAGCCAGAACAACATTGATAATTGACGAGAAAGTATATATGTTACTGCATGAGAAGAGCAAGATTGTAGAAAATGTATTAAACTAATAAAACTGGAAACGTGAGGTATTCTCCTGCCTTTTTCCCATTGGCTTGACAAGCGTATTCTCAGTAACAGTAAGCATGCAGATCTTATTATAAATGCTTATGCTAAAGTGATGAAGCTACTCACCTTGGAGCATCCATTAGTCATATCTTCGATCAAACAACCCGAAGGAAGCCGCCAAGATCGTGATTGATTTGAAGAACTCTCTTTGGGGAATTTGTGGGAAACATCAACAACGGCCCATGTGCCTAGCTCAATCTGCTGACAATAACGAAGAAAGTAGAAATCCCGTGGCAGCACCAAAGGTGAGAGAATGTGCATTTGTTCATACATCTGCATTAAAGTAATTTGACGTATAACTGATGGTGACAAACTATAGGAAATTAATTAACTAACTCAACAAAGCGATGGCTTTAATATGCACCAGCAGTAGGCAACCACTCCGATTTCCTATCATTCCACTTTCAAGTACTTCAATTGTCTTGGCTTTCGTAACAATTGTGGGAAAGAGTTCTTCCCATTTATTCTGCAAAAATAAACCGTTTCTCTTCACCTTATTTGATCATTCCAGCAGTGTAATATTACTTTGTCAGTTTATATTGGGAAAATAATGAAAAGAATGAGTTAAAGAAATAACTGAGTCTAAGAACATGTCAACCAAGGTTGCTGCACTAGTGGTCACTACTCCTGAATCTTTTGAAGATTCAATACGCGCACTAGAGGTTTTGAATTGATTAGCTCTAGGAAATATCTTATCATAGTTGCCACAGTTGAGGAAATATCGTCCATAAGCTGTGGATTTCACCCACAAGGGCTCGTCGATCTGAAAAAGTTTGACCAGTTCTTCCAAGGCACTGGCAGCAATGTCTGCCATGAGTGTCTTTTCCATTTCAGGGATTTCTTGTAATTGGTAAGAAAATGCAGGACTGGTAAGATTGAGATCAAGGGGTGGACTTCCAATAATCCCTTGGTTGATCGAACATCCTGGTGATAAATCCAGTGTGGATCCAACTACAGATGCAAGCGATTCAATTTGTGATAGTGGTTTCCCAATATATTTGGAAAGAAGGCTGGCTACCTTATCATGCTGCACAAAAAATATCCTTAACAAGACATCATCAAAGTGAATCCACATATAAATACAATGAACAATAATTAACAAAAGAGATCTTTATGAGAGTGATTGAATTTACGGATGAGATTTTATTTATATTCCAAATACTTGCCTCTTCTTTCAAATAGGCATTCTCCAGCTGAAGTCTCTGCAGATTGATCTGCCGCTCTTCTTCTCCAAACGGTGGACCACCACAGGTTGGGCAACTGACATTCTTTAAGGCCTCTCTCATCGCATAGTTTTCACATTGAATCCTTTCATTATCTTGACGAAGAATAGTGTTGTCTGCTCTCTCGCTTTGAGCCTAAAAAATACCAAGTTATAGATACAATATAAAATACAAGAACAAAAGGACAAATTGCTAAGCATCCAAGTAAGTTACTGAGAAAACCTTGGTCTGTGTTCTTTTGTTCTGAAACCAGAACTTGATTTGTTTTGGTTCAAGGCCCAATTCCCTGCCCAGCTGTTGACGTTGGTTGTCATCCGGGTGGGCACAGTGCTTGAAAAATCTACATCCAAAAGAACCCCGTTATCATTCAAGATCAAGTGCGACAGATTAAGAAGTGGAAAGAAAAAGCACAACCTCAAATTGGAGAAAAATAGAGACCAAGGTTTAATAACTACGATCAAATGCATTGAAATTCAATTGATGATAGAACTGTTAACCGTAAAAGAAAGACAGAATTACTTGAAGATTAGTCTGTGTATGAAAAATAAAAAAATAAAAAGCAAGTCTAAGTCATAACTTTCAAAAGAACCTTTCAAACAAGCATTGATCTGGGATCTATACCCAATTTATGGCCGCTTGGAAAAGAGAAGTCTCTCATTAACAGATTTCGAAGTGAGAATTTAATTCACGAAAAAGATGATATCGACATAAGTATTTCTTCTGTTTTGGTTGGAGAAACAGATCAGATGATATGAGCACAGCAATCCAATTCGACAAACTTGATACACATACTAAACCGCATCCCACAGAAATCAAATCCTCAGTGAGGAACTGATGAAATTCTCATTTGTATGCAGATATAGAAGAAAAACAATTAAGGAAAATGATCTAATTGGATACTCACTAGTAAAAGAATAAGTAATTTCCATGTAGATTTTTTTGTAAGGAACAATCATGCATGTATTGGTCCTTCATCCACATTCAGCACATGAACATAATAAGAGTTGAGGAAGATAAGATAAATAATTGGAGGTTGATTCTTACTCTTCGAGTCGTTGTATCTGCTCATTAGTATGGCGGTGATATTTTTTGTTGCCTCTGCGGGAATTCGATGCTTCATCACTTGAAGCTCCACCATTTCCCGAAAGCTCCATTCTCTACCACACTAAGAAACACAAAACACAAATCAAAAAGCTTCTCTTTCTGAGAGCAAAGAAGAGAAAGAAGAGATACACACCCAAACACAAGCACACACACGCATATATACATATATATATACATATATATATATATATATATAGTGTGAAAATTAATTACAAATGCCATCCATACAATATACAGATAACATACATGAATTTCTTACGCTGCTCAAATCCAAATAAGGATATGAAATTAATACCAAAGTAACCAAATTAAGACAAAGATATCTATCTTAATTTGGTTTTTATGGTTGTGGGTGGTCTTGGATTTCTTCTTTAATAATTTGTGTTTACGGAAAAGTTTCAAATTAATTTGGTTTCACATGAAAGTACCTAATGAGTAATGAACTACGGCCAAGTAACAGCTAAATTAAAAGATGATATCAGCGAGAATCGAGGGGGCTCTGTGCTCTCTGAAACAAATTACTAAAAGTGCAAAAGGTATTCTCAAACAAATATAGGAGACACATTACTTTCCTAACTTTATCGCCAAATGGTGAGGCCACTAAGAGTCTTGGCTGCATGATCAGATTCTCCCAGACCATGAGTTATGAACAAACTTAACCTTTAAGAAGAAACGAATTCTCTTTTCTCTTTTCTGTTTTTAAGGATAAATATCATTAAATTTTATAGTTTCACTCAATCTAATCCCAAACTATCACAATTTTTCTTATGTATTACTAGTTACATAAGCAAAATAATTTTGTTCACCGAAAAACACGCGTCAATCAAGGTTATATAAATTCTGAAACCGTTTAGGGAGCCTCCAAATATAAGTGTTAGTGTGCCACGTTACCAATGCGCGATGACAGAGATAGAAACATGGTTGTCTATAACAATTGATAAAATAGAAATTTTATGAGGGGACGACATCATTCAGTGATCGAGATTCGCCATCTAAAACTGTTAGCCGGTGTTTCAAGTGTTTAGAACTAATCAAATTGGTTTGTCTTGAAAATTGTTTGATACTACTACTTTTAAGTTACGCCAAGGGAGGAGCGAGGGTTTGAACCAGAGACGTAGTGCATTAAAGGAAGGCCGTATCCACCTAGGCAATCCACCACTCAAAATAATCGATAATGTCAATGACATTGACAACGAATTATTCGTCACCAATGTTTTTTTTTTTTTTTTTTTTGACAATTAAAATGATCGGTAGAAAATATTATTTAGCTCAATCAAGAAAGAAATATCAATTATAATATGAAAGACAAGAATTTCATATATACGTAGTACAATTTAGAGACAAACTCACGAGAAATGTTGTCTGGGGGCAGCTTTATTTGTCCCGGCAGTTGCTTTCTTGAAGGTGTCAGTCTCAGCTCCGGCGCGGCGAGCAGCGTTGACGGCTTTCTCATCATTCTTGGGCGCGGCATTGGGTGCCTTCTTCCGGATGACGACAGGCTCCCCGTCCTGTACGATGGATCCTCGGCGATCGGCTGAGGTGAAAGAATGTCACTGCAAAAGAACTTGATTAGTGTCCCCGATTCATTATTTAACGTTTGGAGGGTTGGGAAGTGTGAAGATTTTCGAGTTCGGACGAGAGAGAAAAGTTGATCGCGAAGATTGTTCGGCTCTAGGTGGCCGAAGCGTTCGATGACTTCCGGCGGCACTTACTGAAAATTTCATAAATTTCGGCTGTCACTTGTCCAACTGTTCTGTAGGTGCTCAGAGCCCATCTGCCGAACACTTCATATTGAATACTTTGTTCGGCTGTTTTTTGAGAACTTCCATGACATGGGTACGTCACTATAGTGGCTTTCCATCACATATAATTCATTCTCATATTCTTCACCATGGTAGCGGTTTGCCAAACAATTCTCAAATCCAAAGTTCATCGAAAAAGAGAAATCATAAGTAAATTTCCCAAAATAACATAACATTTTCTTCATCAATTGTTCGAAAATCCGTGTCAATACATCAAGGCATGAATATATAATATAAAAGAGGATGGAGCTGGATTTTTGAGTGTTTGGAGGGCCGAATCCAAACGTAAAACGTGGTTCTACTTAGTAGACAATTTTCTTGGGTTCTCCATTAGCATTTGGAGGACTGAAATCCAAATGCTAATATACACGTTTGAAGTTGATGAACTGTATACTTGACAGACGATTTTTAGTTTGCATACAATATGGTAAGATTTGAGTCATTACCAATGCCTAGTTCAAGTTAGGCATCAAAGAAATAGAAATCAACGGCATGCTTTGAACGTTGAAGCGATACTTGATGAATGATATCATATCAACGACATAACAACTCAAATGGAAATAACCTAAGCCTGTTAGTTCGAAACAATACCCATCCCCCGCCCCACCTCTCCTCCTACCCCAATATTCTCATAACATTACAAAAGAAGTACACTTCCTTAATACGTCTGCCAACATATTTGGTCTGGAACTGAACCAGGATCAGGCAGAAACTGATGTCAACTTGTCAAACATCCCCAGTCTTGCATTTGATGCATAGAGTGGAGCAAACTGGTGCTGTTTCTTTGTGATTTCCAGAACTTCTTTTGCCTTGATCCAGAACAGAAGACAGTGAAAACACTGAAATCCATTTCTCCTCATTGGATATCCTCGAAATCATCTTCATCCTGCTGGGCAAGTGACAAGTTACTTGTCTGAAATGAGCCTACTTGTCCGGTTCCATCTATCATCATGGAGCGAACTATCTGCATGTGCATTCAAGAATTGTTCAGTTTCTTAATAGCACATTCCATTTATCCCACTGTCAAAGAAAATTATGGAACGCATGCAAGAAGGCATTGAATTTTTTCATCAAAACAGATAAACGTTGAGGTTTTGTACATTTACCCCTAGTGCCCCTCAAAACAGATAAATAACACCAACTTTCCTCAACAAATTTCCGTGACCGTATGAAAAATGTCGGACTGGATTATCATATCATGTTCATAATTCACAGTATTGACTGCATATGATAACAGCATTTTCATTGTGCACATACTGAATGAAAATGAAGCAAAATATACCATCCAAACAATGCAGGTAATCTTGACCACTTGAAATACACAGTAAGAAACAATGTACTGACTAAGTTAAAAAAAAAAAAACTGGAGTGTAGCGTCAAGTTCCAATTAATATACGAAAATAAAAAAGATCACCTTCTCCATTTCATCAAGAAGAAGAGGGTTCTCTCTCAAGTACTGCAATGCTTTATCTCTTCCTTGTCCTAACCTTTTTAAATAAGAAATAAAAGCCAGTCATTAGCTGCAACAGTTTTTTAATTGAGAGAGAGAGAGCGAGAGAGAGAGAGAGAGAGAGTAACAGTTATAAACAAGAGAATTCTTGAGTTATTTGTAAGAAAATAAACCTTCCCCTTTCATCTCACCTAGGAGTTATTTGTAAGAATTCTTGAGATAGAAAAAATAAAAGCCTAAAGTTAGCTGAGGAGGTAAACCTTCCCCTTTCATCTCACCTAGGAGTTATTCAAAATTTTAAGGGCAGCCCATTTAAGTAAACATCTTTACATTAGTGCTGGTTAATGAGAGTTACTTCGGGGACAAAGATAAATAAAATATACATACTTTGCTCGTATGTTGATAATGCTAAACCCTCTGCCTCACTTTTGTGTACAAGACAATCATAAAATACTTTGCTTTTATGTTGATAAGGTGAAAACCCATTTCGTTCAGGATTTAAATCTAGACAAGAGAGGCCGCGGTGAGTTCAGAAGACTTTTCAAAACATCAAGGTGTGTGGCATTTCACGTGTTCATGGACTCAACAAGGTCCAAGCTGGGAAATGGTTGAATGTTCCAAAGGATCTCATTGTTAAGTAAATAAGTGGAGGTTATTTAGTAGCCTGCTGATTTCATTACTTTTGGTAGTAGAATAAATCATGTATGTCCCTGGCCACTTTTTGGGAATTAAGACACTGCTCCCAGCTTAATATGTCTTCAAATGTGGCCCTGGAGAAAGGAATGGGTGTCTGTGGGTCTGTCCTCGAAGAAAACAAATTTGAGGTTTAATAACCTTTGCTCGCTCCACATCAGTCTGTAACCACGAAATTGTAGCAAAAAGGGCTGATAGAACTATCTCCTACTCATGGATCTGCGACTTTTACTAGAAACAGTAGGGTACCTGGAAAATTTTGGGGATTGATAACAATATTGTGTTCTTTTGTTCCCACAACCATTTGGGGCGTACAGATTTAGGGGGTCGGGGCAGCTGAGGGTGGTTGTCAGTGTGGGTTAAATAAAGGAACTTGGGTTAGGCTATCAGGCACGACAGAATCAGCGCAGGGCTGCTAGAGTTTAAAAGGAGGATCATTAAAAAGTTGTTGACATTGAAGAGACTGTACTTTGTTTTCCTACAAGAAACAAAAGAAGGAAGTCAAAAATAGAAGACTGATGAGAAGTGACAGGCAGCCTCCGTGTCAAACTTACCCTATTGCACCACGAGTCCATTGAGATAGGACCCAGTACAATTTAGATAACTTGTGGTTTCACCACAGATCTTTTAGCAATACCTTGAAGTTGGAGTACAGTTCAGGGTTGGGAAGGTTTAATCTTTTTTTTTTTTTTAAATTATGTGGCGCCTCCCTCTTACTTTCATGTGAACTTAAAAAGTGTCTGGCCTTATTTATTTGAGACCTGATAAAGCACAAAATGTTTCCTAAATGAGAAATGTCCACAGTTTCCCTTCTAATTAGCAATACCACTAATGCATCTCCTTAACTTTATTTACCAATCTACTAAGTATATCCATAATTAGTGTGAATTGGAAAGCTGAGAGTGGTTCTCCTTGTCTCAAACCCCTTAATGCACCAAACTTACTCCTCCACCTCCCGTTACTCAATACCCCCAAAACCTTTTCTCTCCAAAGTGAAATCTGTGTTCCCTTGGGGTTGCAAAGGATTGAGAAAAGTAAGCAAACTTATGCTGGTCTGATTTTGTGAACAATGTGCATGAACAGTGCATGAGAACATTGTTAAGAAAGGAAAAGTAAAACCTAGGAATGCATGTCTTCCTTAAACAAAACATTCAATTTTAATAATCAAACTCTACTTGTCCATGGGTTTGCATACTCTTTTCTTTCCAAATATGAATAGTATTCTGAATGAGAGTCCTATTTGATCGAATATCCAAACTAAACTCAACAACCAAAATGAAGTCTACTGCATCAGTCTTTAAGAACGCTCAACATATAACTACAAATTTAAGAATTAAAACCCGAAAATAGAAGTTCAAGTACAAACCTGTGGTCCCCATAGCTATACCAAGAAGCCTTCCTCACTACTACATCCATTGCTTCAGCACAATCCAAGATGCAACCCTGAATGAAAGAACGAGTTAAAAGAGATTGTGGTTTCAACCTTTTGGGCTGGGAAAATCAAATATATTGCAACCCTCACCAATTTACTAACTCCCTCTCCAAAAACAATTTCAAATTCAGCTTGTTTGTATGGTCTCGAAACCTACAACAACTTAGGATCAGGATCCCTTCACTTATAAAGCCATATTAATCAGAAATGTAATAAAGTCGTTGAAAATTAAATGAATGGATGTGATAAAGAGCAGTGCCAATAATTATGGAATACTGTCAAAACTTGGCAATCAGGAGGCAGTCGGCAAAAGTCCTCTTAAAATGTATGCAAATACAATAACAAAATCATTAGCTAACACGGATAGCATTTTCCATACTATCCGAAGAATCAAAAGGGATAAATGGCTTTTGACAGAAAACTCTACTGAAAAATTAGACCAAATATATTAAAAAAAAAAAAGAAAATCACATTTTCATACTTTAAACCAGTTATGAAGTTTCTAGTGAAACTGCAATAACTGCTTCAAGTAATCATAAAGATAACAACACAATCGTTCCTTCTATGCTTGGTGCACAAGCCTCACAGATGCAGAAATGATTCTGATGTACTAAAAGTTACCTTACTCTTTACTACTCTTACACGAACCCGAACCCCAATTTCTTCATCTCCCTTTACCTGCTCAGTATAGAAGTATGTTCTATGAGAAACAATATAGAAACTCTATTTGCTGATTTACACAGATAAATAGATATTATAATTAATCTATCAAAGCGCTATTATGAATTGAGAAAAAGTGGCTATTGTGCTTACAGACTTTATCTTCCCTGTAGAACGTATTTCAAGCCGAACTGAGGCAAAGAATTTTAATGCAATTCCTCCAGATGTCACTTCCGGATTCCCATAATATACACCGATCTTGCAACATGGAGTCAGGCTATTAGTTTCTGGAAGTGAACTAATCGTGATTTAGGGGAAAAATAACTAATAAGAAAAACTGAGGAACAATTACAATCATATACATATGAAAAGTTATTGATTCAGACTCAGATGCTTAGACCTAGGTACTCGATATCATTTATTGCAACGGATCCAGGTATGCGTCATCATAAATATTTGAAAACTTTAATGGTCAAGTATGTGTCATTCGGAAAAGAGAAGATGTGAACAAATGAATTGAAACTACCTTATATCTGATTTGATTTAAAAATATTAGTGTACATCCAGCTTTAGATGCATTTCCTGACATTTTGCGCAAAGCTTGGCTCATAAGACGTGCTTGCAAACCCATTTGCTGCATCCCTATCTCACCCTATACGTAGCAAGATCAGACAGTGAGATATGAGAAACTGCATATCGATCACTTATAATTATAATATAAAGAGAAGGTTACTTCAATCTCTGCTCGTGGAGTGAGAGCCGAGACAGAATCAACACAGATAAGATCAATGGCACCAGATCTGCACATACGATCTGCAACTGAGATGACAGAAATAAATCATTATGTTAAGCATATACTAAACGTATACTTAGGCATCCTGCTTATGACAGACTGAATAAGTTCAGAATAGTACTCTCAAGTGCCATTTCACCATGATCAGGCTGACAAACAATCAAATTTTCTACATCTACTCCCAGTGCTCTTGAATATGCTGGATCAAAAGCATGTTCTGCATCAACAAGCATAGCATTTCCTCCAAGTTTCTGCATATTACCATTGAAAAGTTGGTCCAGTAAAGATCTAAATCCTTTGAAGCAGCCAGTATTCAGTTACTAGAAACTAAAGATTTGTGACGAAAGTTGAGGAAGCTATACCTGCACCTCTGCAATTGCATGGAGTGCTAGAGTGGTTTTTCCACTACTTTCTGGTCCAAATATCTAGAAACAATACAAAGATAAATAAGCACTTCGTGCAAGAACTACCTAATACAAATAAAGAAAGTGCTAAACTACTTCCTTGGGCCAACATGAATCCCATTAATTACACTACTCCAATCACTTTAACAAAATGAAAGTCATTAGGAGAAATTTCCACATGTTTATAAAGCTTAAGTAGCATGTCAAATTCACCCACTGCATATCATTTGTGATTGCATCTTTATTTAAAACTATAAGTAACCATGATGATTGCACATGTTGATGAAATAACCAAAATTTTTGGCTCTTACACAAAAATGAAAATAAAACAAAATTAAAAATCCACAACCAACAATGAAAACGCCAAACCCCCACACCACACCAAACTGGTGCAGAAATTTACTCCAAGTATGTAAAAAAGCAATGCACAAAAATGCGAACAATCTCCTACAATTACAAAGATTTCTTTAGATACTACATCTTTTACGAAACTTTCATTTGATACATCATCTATTACAAAGATTTCTTTTCCAATGAAACAACCCGTCTTTGGTCATGAAAAGTGAAAGGAAGGAGAAGCAGAAATTGGTCTTTGGGCCTAACAAAACCTCCCCACATTCAGAACAGGGTGAAGGGAAACCATCGAAATTCCAATCCCAAATGGATGCAAGTGTAACTTAGCAAGCAAAATAAAGAAAAAGAGATAGACACAAAAGTAAAAGCACGAAAGCATACAATGGGATACATACCTCCACAATTCTCCCTTTTGGAAGGCCACCACCTAAGGCAAGGTCTAATGTCAAGCAGCCACTGGGAAAAGTTTCACTGCAAAAATAAACAGACTTTTAAATAATCTACATTGACGGTGATATGATATGACAAGGAGACGAGCAGCACATACACCAGAGCTCCACCGGCACTTCCTAATCTTGTAACACTTCCCTTCCCAAATGAGCTATTTATATCATTCATTGCCGCTTCCAGTGCTTTTTGCTGAAATAAAAAGCACTTTGGTAATCAGAATTTAACTACTTTCAGCTCAAAGTTTTAATCTTTCTGCGTTTAAGTTTGTGGGTAATCACTGGTAAAAACACTTTTCTGCTTTTGGGAAGCAAACACGTAGATTGAGGCGAAAAGGCTAAAAGGGTTTTCGAAACCATACCCGGTCGATGAAACGGGGGTCGGAGTCGGCGGAAAGAGCGCCATTGACTTTGGCTTGGAGCTCGCAACGAACCCTTTTGATTGGCTTCACCGCCATGGAGTGTAGGTTGAAGCGCAGCGGGAGAGAAGAGTGGAAGAGTAGAGGAGAAGGTAAGCAGTGCGAGTGCGAGTGTGGGTTTGAGAGAGTGGGCAAGTACCTCATGCTTCCTCCGCTGTTGCCCGTGAATGCTAAACCCATTACTAAACCTCTGATACAACCCAATTTTAGAGATGCAGCAGCACCCGAAACGAAAAGTGAAAAGTGAGAGAGATATTATGTAGAAAGGGGAAGGCTCAAGCTCTCCGCACCAATGTGATGAGAAACTTAATTGTTAGGCAAAAAAATTAGCCAAATTGAGATGATAACTTAAATTAAAAAAAAAATCTCACAAAAGAATTAACCAAATTGAGATGATAACTTAAATTAAAAAAAAAATCTCAGATTAATATTCTATGTTTTTTTTTAGTAGCAACAATATATTTTACACTAAAGAGAGATTGAGAGTTCGTTTAAACCAATCGAATTAGTCATCCACGAGATTTGAACCTAAGACCCCTCATTTACTTACAAAGGAATAATAATATCATCAGACATTAATATTCTATGTTGGTTTCAAATTTTACAATTTTTTTTAGGGTAAAAGGAAATTAATTTAGAGAGAAACCTCTAAATCACCGAGACTTCTAAAATCATACAACAACAACGCATTTCTAGTTTGATAGGGAATACAATACAACCATCATAAATATACATATTGTCGCAGTTATAATGGCATCAACAATGAAACTTCATAGTTCCACTCCACCAAATGAAAAGAGGAAGCCAATCATTTTATGTCCTCCACAATAGTTCTAATTGTCCAACGAACCTCGCACCTCACATCATCAACATCAATAACAACTTTCGAGTCACCTTCAACAATGATCTTCCTGAGTCTGCATTGTTTTGCAAAATTTAAGGTATCTTGAAGACCAGTTGCTTCGCCCAGAGTGATAATGCTATGTCCCAAACGGCGAGAATAAGCTATTACAAAAGTTGAAGTTCATAATTAAGGAATTTCAAAAAAAAAACACAACAGTTGATATGAAGGTATATATTAAGAACTCGTTTGAAAATGTTTTTAAAATTGCTGAAAGTTTTTTTTTGGTGAAAATGTTTTTAGAATCAGTCTTTAGTAAAAATGCAACTAAATTCTGAAAAAAACACTTAAATGCTTATTAAAAGAAACACATAACTGGTATTTTTTCTCTAAAAACGCTTCCAATAATTTTAAAACCTATTTCAAACCAGCCCTAATAGGTGTTAAAAATTACAAAATAATAAAAATCTTAGTGAAAACAATATTGACGACTAAGGAACGTATTTAAAATCTCTCTTTTTAATTTTGTGATATAGTTAGTGTCATTGTGCGCGAAAAGGCGGTAGGTGGATCAGCCCCAATCACCAAAAGAAAAATAAAGTTGTCCGTTGAATATTTGGTTCGCAACTCCCAGTATAAATACGAAGAACAAGAGTGTGTCGTGTGCATCTTCCCTTAATATTTTGCCTGCCTCTCACTGTTAAAGAGTCGCCGATTCCATTCCCTTCCTTTCTACATATCTACCCTTCCAATTCCAAGCAATCACTCCCAGACGAACACAAGCACCAATGGCTGTCCAAAAGATCAAGGTCGCCAACCCCATCGTCGAGATGGACGGTGAGATCCCTCTTCCATCTATACATATATTTTTCCTCCGATCTGATTGTTTCCATCGCCGATTATCTCAACTTATTCATCTGCTAATTGTGTCTCGTTTTGGTTCTATCCCTTGACTCTTTGAGCTGAATTTGTGACGTCCACCAAATGTTTGTTTGCTTTTGTCTTCCGGAAAGGTGCTGCCTTTTATTTTTGTATTCCCTTTTTTCCATTTTTGATCGAGTAAAAAGTTGGTAGAAAGAAAACCCACTTGCCTGAAATGATTTGTTTTCCCCCAAAAATATAAAATTGAATGAATACGACTGTCTAACTTGTTACTGATGATCTGTACAAAAAATAATCTTGATCTCAATTGGGAGAATTGTTTGATGAATTTTTTATCTTATATTATAAATTAAATCGTGTTTCATCTAAGAATTGAACTGTGATGAATCGATGATTTTTTCAAAGAAATTATGTTAAAAGTTTGAGGCATAAAATGTTTGGACAGAAGTATTCAGTCAGAACTCACCAAGATATTCTTTTTAACTCATGAAAGTGTGAAGAACTCGGAATGCACGGCACAGTCATACTCACACTGCATGGCACACTTGTTGATTTCATTTAACTCTAACTTCACGAAACTAATACGCTTGTGTACATGGGTCGAGACTCGAAGAAATTTCACCGTACACTTGTTCATATTGTCTTTTGATATGTGGTACAGGGGACGAAATGACAAGGGTTTTCTGGAAATCCATCAAGGACAAGGTATCTACATCTTACTCTTAAGTGTTTCACTAATACTACATTTTGTAACTACATGCTGTTGTGATCAAGATGGTGGTTGCTTATATGATTCTTTCTCTTTGTTGTATCTGCAGCTTATTTTGCCATTTGTGGAATTGGACATCAAATACTTTGACCTTGGTCTTCCTCATCGGGATGCCACTGATGACAAGGTTACTGTTGAAAGTGCTGAGGCTACTCTCAAGTACGTTTATCGCATCTCTACTTAAAGTTCTTAGAACAGAAGAACAATGAGCGCTTAGAGTATCTTTTTGCTAGGAAATTTTATTTTGCTATTTCATTCCCCATCTCTAACACTTGGTATTTTAGGTACAATGTAGCGATCAAGTGTGCAACTATTACCCCAGGTATACACTACCTAACAATTATACATGCATTTGTTTTCTAACTCTAGATCCTGTATTAATATTTTCAGTCGTCACCGAGAGATTGACAAAATTCATGATATTGTTGTTATAATTGACAGATGAAGCTCGTATGAAGGAGTTTAACTTGAAGAGTATGTGGAGGAGTCCCAATGGGACTATTAGGAATATTTTGAATGGTTAGTGAACTGTCAACTGTACATTTTCATCTTTTGAACAATTTTCTTTTCAAATTACAATTATTGCTTTTTCTACAGGTACTGTTTTCAGAGAACCAATTATTTGCAAAAACATCCCTCGCCTTATCCCAGGTATTATAATGTCATATGGTGATTATATAGTTTCGTCGGATTAGAACTATGCTTATTGCTTCTGTTTTCAGGCTGGACAAAGCCGATATGCATTGGAAGACATGCTTTTGGTGATCAGTATCGAGCAACTGATGCAGTCATTAAAGGACCTGGGAAACTGAAATTGGTGTTTGGTAAACTTTTATCTTTACTTTGATAGTATTAGATTTGTGTACAGCACTGTAGTTTAGTAGGATTATACGTGCAGAGTTTCTCTTGATGAGTGATAGTTCTTAAATTCCTTTAGTTTTTTGTCTTATTACATGATAAATGCTTGCAGTGCCAGAAGGAAAGGATGAGAAGACAGAGCTAGAGGTTTACAACTTTACAGGGGAGGGGGGAGTTGCATTGGCCATGTACAACACTGATGAGGTTTAATTTAACTCTCTTTCGTGTTTCTGTTGAAAGAATTTCTTGATTGCTGTGAGTCACTGTGTTTGTCCCTTATATTGTATATCTGTCTTGGGTATGCAGTCCATCCGTGCTTTTGCAGAGGCTTCCATGACCACAGCTTATGAGAAAAAGTGGCCTCTTTATCTTAGCACAAAAAATACTATTCTGAAGAAGTATGATGGAAGGTACGCAGATTCTTAATTTCCCTGTTTTGACAAACAAAAAAAGGATTTGACATTTGTACTTATCATTGTCTGACCTATCTGTATTTTTGTTTGTTCATGATATAAGATTCAAGGACATATTTCAAGAAGTTTATGAAGTTAACTGGAAATCAAAGTTTGAAGCTGCTGGCATATGGTAAGGAGTCAGGACTGAAAAGCCTGGCGATTTTGTTTCATAGAATGGATCCTGAGGTCAAATGGTGTTGTTTTATTGATTATATACGATTGGATTGGAAGGTATGAGCATCGTCTCATTGATGATATGGTGGCTTATGCACTTAAAAGTGATGGTGGGTATGTTTGGGCCTGCAAGAATTATGATGGAGATGTGCAAAGTGATATGTTAGCTCAAGGTTCGTACAACTGCCCATTTGCTAATTTTTGTTTCATCTCAATCATTGATTTGCGTACTGAGCAATTGCAGTTTTTAACTTGTGGTTCTATTGTAGGGTTTGGATCTCTTGGATTGATGACATCAGTACTGGTATGTTATACCTGTTTCATGTGTATTTGTACTTATCCCTGCATCCCTCACTCCCTAATTTGTGTGAATCCTTGTCCGTCACTTACTGGAGTATTTCATTGGTACAGGTGTGCCCAGATGGAAAGACTATAGAAGCTGAAGCTGCCCATGGTACAGTTACTCGGCATTACAGGGTTCACCAGAAGGGAGGTGAAACGAGTACAAACAGCATAGCTTCTATCTTTGCTTGGACAAGAGGCCTTGCACACAGGTATATTAGAAAGATCATTTTCCAAGTTAGCGCTCCTCTTTGACATCTTAATGTTCCTTGAAAAGGTCAGTAGATCTGAATTTGAATGTGTCTTGGTAATAGGGCGAAGTTGGATGACAATGCAAGACTTTTGGGGTTCACTCAAAAACTCGAGGAAGCTTGTATTGGAACTGTGGAATCGGGGAAAATGACCAAGGATCTTGCACTAATTCTTCACGGATCCAAGTAAGTATTTGATAGTTTATTTTATCTTCATAATTTATCTCTCTGCGTGTGTGAGTTGTGTTTTCTTGTGCCTCTATATGAGCAGTGAATTTATTTAAAACATGCTTTCGTGTGCTGCAGGCTGGCTAGGAACCACTACTTGAATACTGAAGAGTTCATTGATGCTGTGGCCGAGGAACTGAAAGCTAAGCTTGCTTGCTAGGAACCACTACAGTTTTCAGACTTGCTTTGGAGGTGAGTTCCATCTTGTTTTCCACCGTTTCTAGAATTTTCATCACAATCTTATTGAAAGTAATGTGACCTAATGCCTGTTTGTAGGGGAATTTTTAAACACAATTTAAATTTCTTGCTTCATTTTCTTCTGATTCCCGTGTTTTCTTGAGAAATTATTCTACCCTCTCCTCTCCTCTCTTTTTTTTTTGGTTTTATTGAAATAGTTTTCTCATTTAGCGCAAACGTTTTCTTTTATATTTTGAAGTTAATGACTTCTAGGTTGTGTTTCAGGGATAGGCAACTGTGGACTTTTGTATTTTGAAATAAGGCAGGAGGGCAGAAAAAAGGGAGGCAGGAAGGGCGGAAAAGGCGAAGACAAGGGTGACGCAAACTTCCCCCTCTGGTGTTATGTTAGTGTTGTTGACTCATCTGTTTCTTGTGTGTGTTAGTTTCTTGTGCACCATTTGAATTCTCGACTCTTATTGATTTGCTTGTTCTTTCCTCCTCGTCGGTTGCTAGCTTTGGCAATTTTCCTTCTTCACGACTCACCTCAAATTTTATGACTCCTCTCTTTATAGAAGAACATTTTAATTTATACGCCAATGGGAAGTGCCTAATGTTCTTCCTTGGCAAAAAATAATGGCAGATGGTTCGGACCTGTTGATCTGTATCCACCAAGGACACGTCGATTTTCCCTTCTAAAATCCTGATTGAATTACGTTTGATTGAGGAATCACGTTTGATTGAATACTCTTGAATTTAACTCTCGCGGAATCCGTCGAATTACCAACTATGATAATTTTCCTCTTTTTTAGGAAAAACTATATTTGTTATTTGGCTCGTCCTTTTTAACAATGTTAAGGGGATTTTCAAAATTGTTCTTCTCAATGACTCTAATATTAGCACGGTAATTGATCTTAAAACTGTAAATTAACAAGTCCCATTTTTTAGAAAGTCCTTTCAGCATGTCTCACCCACCTTTGAGAAAAGGTTGGGAAAGTAACTAAAGAAAAAGTCTTTTTTGGCTTTCATTCTTTGGCTTGTGAAGGAATTATAAATAATGTGTGGCGTCTCATGCTAATTGAGAGAAGACATGAGAGTGGTGATAAAATCCGTGTCATATAAGTTGTTTTATTTTACAAGGGATTGGATTAAATTTGCACGTTCACATGCAGCTAAATATTCCTTCACATCCGTCAAAATGCGGCGTATTTAAAAGGATGTAATCAATTTGAATTTCAGAAAATTTTAATACTCATGGATTTCATAGAATTATGTAGCCTTCTAAAAAATCCATATGGATTTTAGAAGATTTGAGAAGATTCATATGATAAATGTGCCAGGTCATAAATCCAATCAAACTGTCACAGCAACCATTTTTCATCCACAGCTTGTTCCCTCCCTCTTATGCTATTTTTGTCAAATGTTTTATGGGCAATTATATAGAGCATTCACACAAAGAAATGCCTCTCAGTTACATCTCTCATTTACATACAAATCTTGATTTCGAAAACCCGACAAGAGCGAATCAATACAACTACACAGAGAGAGGGAGAGAGAAATGAGAAATGACCAGTAGAAGCACATTTAATATCAAAAGCACAAACCCAGCAAAATCAACAACAAAACCTTCATACTTTTTACGCAACAAAAAACCTCATACTGTTCACACACAGTTTTTGAAATCAAGGGAGAAAACCACACAAACCATAATCTTCAGAAAAACCATCCATAAAAAAATGAAAATTGACCACTTAACAGATGCATACCAAGAAAGAGTGGGATCCAATAACACAATGAATAAGCTTGAAAAGAAATCCTGGGGAGGGGGGGGGAGATGAGATTCTTTGTAGCCTTTGTTATGCATAAAATTCACTCCCAATCTACCGCCGAATTTGAATGCATTCTTCAAAATCCTCTTAAATCTTAAGTTAACTACCCTATAATTTCAAAGTCTTTTAAAATCCTCTTTTAAAACTTAATTGACTACACTCAAATTTTAAAGTCTGTTAAAATCCTATCAAATCCTAAATTGTCTACACCCCTCTAAACTCCGACGAGAATAAACCCATAAAAATAGAAAAAAGAAATTAATTTCTAGGAGATAAATCCTTCCACTCTCAATCCTTCGTTATGGACATCTTTTGAAGCCGAAAAATATGATAAATGGAACCAACAAAAACAGACAAAAATAATAAAATCATACACAAAAATGCATTGGATTTTATCGTACCCACGAAATTATCATAACAGAAACGTATATAAAATCATAAATAATTAAAAAGAAAAAAATTTATAATATGGTGGAGAAAGATGGATCAGATGCACCTGGCTTGGTGTCTCTGTGGTATACAGAGATGTAAGTCGCTCAGTTATTTCAGCTTCGATCATTTGGGGAAATAATCATCACTTCCATCTTTTCTTTTTTTAATAACAAATTCATAAAATAACTAAATTAAACAAAACAAAACAAAAAAAGAAATTGAGGAAAATAGATTTGAAAAAAAAAAAAAAAAAGTGGATTTTGGTGGAATTGGGAGGGATCAGAGTTCTGGCTTGGAAATTAAAATATAGCGCAAGTTTGAATCAGCTTCGATCATATGGGGAAAGTAGCATCACTTCAACTCCCAAATCCCCCTCCCACCAAAATAAACCCTAATTCCAACACGCAAAATAATCAAAGAACATAAACGCAAACCAAATGTGGGTTTAGCAGAAAAAGAACGGCTACGGAGCCCCAAAATTAAAACCCGAATAGATAAAATCAGGCATCCATCGTTACGAGGAAGGTGATGAGTCTGGGGCGGGATTAGAGTGAGAGGGTCGGAGGAGGCGATTCAAGTATACAGGCTCTCGTTTCGCACTTGGAAACCCTAATTTCATTGAGAATTTTAGGCGCCGTCCAAGTACAGACAAAGCGGCGGAGTTGCTTCATAGTTACCCTAAGGCCCAATTATATGTAAGCCCATCAAATCCACTTTCGAACGGACCCCATTGTGGTGGCTGCTTCCAATTGCAACGCTGTCAATTCATTAGTATTTTTATTAACGATTGATTCTAAAAATATTTTTACTAAAACAAAAAGTGTTTTTAACTATTTTAAATGTAATTCCGAACGAGGACTTAATATCCTTATCCATCTAGGCCAAGGAGAAAGAGTCCCAATTAAGCTTCTTTTGGTGGCTGCACCGCAAGAGTTGGGGATTGTGAGGCCATCTCCATTGGAGATGGTTATACGGCCATAGGTCATATTTCAGCTTGAAATGTTCCACAATCCAACTCCAATGGAGGGCTAGGTCAAAAGAAAAAAGGGACCCACCAAGTCAAGTTTCAACCCTTTGGCCATTAGGTTGTGCATTGTTAACCAGCCAGCTAGCCGTTTGCTGGCCCAGTCTATCAACACCTAATAGCTACATGACATCAGCTAACATCATGTAGCCTTTGGATTTTTTTTCTTTTTCTTTTTTTTTTTGGACGAAATTTTAAAAAGAAATTAAAAATTCTAATTTTTTTTTCCTATGAATACCTAAGCCATTTTTATACCATTTCTCACATCATTTTCACCCTTCCATACTACTTTACCTTATTTTATTTCAATTCTTCACAATTTTTTTTTTCATATAAATACCCAAGCCATTTAAAGAACACATTAAATGTCACATCCCGGCCCGAGCACAGCCACCTCCCGGGCTCGACTCCACCATAGCACTATATTGTTCGCTTTGGGCCCCGACCACGCCCTCACGGTTTTGTTTTTGGGAACTCACGAGCAACTTCCCAGTGGGTCACCCATCCTAGGAGTGCTCTGGCCCCCTTCTCGCTTAACTTCGGAGTTCTTACGGAACCCGAAGCCAGTGAGCTCCCAAAAGGTCTCGTGCTAGGTAGGGATGAGAATATACATTTAAGGATCACTCTCCTGGGCGATGTGGGATGTTACACTAAATTCAATCGTTGAATTAATGTCTAAGTTGTTGTAGTTTTAATATGGTAATTTAATTCAACAAACTTAAAAATAATAAATTATTGAAAGGCTAAACATAGTCAGTTGGAGATTATATATAAATAGGGAGTTTTAATAAAAATGGCTTGAGATAAGTTTATTTTAACAAAAAACCACCCTATAATTTTATTTAATATAAAGGACCTGAAATTTAATAAAAATGACTAAATACAATATAATAAGAATAAATGACACACCCCGTCCCGAAGGAGGGCATGCTGGCCGTCACGTGAGAGTGACGTAACCATTTACACAGTTCGGAAGCTTAAAAAAATACAATTGTGAATTCTGTCAGAACACCGTTGGATTCCTCGTGGCCACCAAAGCTCTGCTATCTCAAACCTGGAGGGGCGCAAAACAAGTTGAGTGGGTCAGTAAAACAAATCTTTTCAAAACTTTCCTTTATCAAAGTTCTAACCCCTCGCTGTAAAACATGTATACTTTCCCAGAAAAATAGCATATATAAATATATATATAGCTTCAAAAATCTCAAAACACCATTCTTTATCACTTTTCAGAAAACATGCCATGCCATGCGTAAAAAACATAATATGGATGCATCAACATAAATCAGGTGAAATAATAAATCAACCGGAGACCCTGCAGTGGTCCTGTACGGCTGATTCTAGAGCTCAATATCCAATCCAGCCGGAGTCACCAACTGTGACCTGTACGGCACTGCCGGAGTCGCCAACTGCGACCTGTACGGCACTACACTGCACATAAGTCGGAACTACCTGTAGTAGTCTGTACGACTAGGATGGTGTAATATTACGCTCTAGTGCTTCTCTCATCAATCATCTGTGCACATAATCTAAGGTCACCTACTAGTCGGAACCGTCTCTAAGGTCTGTACGACTAGCATGTCGGAACCACCTCCAGTGGTCTGTACGACTAGCATCTACTTGGATCCAAGGTGAGCGTGTGATGCGGTGAATAACATAAGCACTAACACCAGGGGTGCAGGTTATGAGCTATCAACATAAATCACATCAAACAATTCAATGCACCAAATATAACTCACCTGATACTCACCTGTGCGTCCGCAGCACCAATTCACATATATGCATCACATAATATCAATTCACATATCTCATATAAATTCTATGCATGGCATTTCAAATCACATGATTCATAGAATCTATGCATGGCATTTCAAATCACACTTTCAAATCATATTTCACTTAAATAGATTTTCTGGGAAAAACTCCTTTATATAGGTATATACGTAAAACAAAACTGCCCACTCACCTGGAGTTCGCCCTGCAACTCCCTAGCACAACACATCAAGGCGTCATGGCGATCGGCGCCTAAAACAATCATCAAATCATACCTCAGAATCATATCGATAGAATATATCACTTATATAAAACACTCACTATGAAGTTCGATCCGGAAGATCTGCAACTCAGATTTCCAATCCGTAACTTCCAGAGGTCCACAATAAATCTCTAGAACAACATACTAGAATTTCATGACCATCCAACGGTCGGATCTCCGCCAATTACCAAACTAAGTGACGGTTAACATTATATTTTATGAACTTACAACTCCAATTCCGGGGAGATCCGTAAATCGGATTCTCGATCTGTAAGTTCCTATAATCCTTAAATATTACGTATTACAACGTATCAAAGTTTGGTGACGATCCAACGGTCGGATAGTCAATTCATATTTTGGCCTAACCATGCATCGTATCGAAATTAAGTCCAAATGATCTACCAACGTTAACCACAACACACACACACACATAAACTCATATAAATTTATTCCTTTTAATCCCAGCCATCCATTTAATATTTCCTTTAATCTGGGCCATCCATTTCCATCAAAGAATTTCCATATTTTATTATTATAAGTCCCAAAATGCCCAAACTTCAAACTTTAATATCTTTTTCGTTATAACTCCAAATCACGAACCGCTTGCGCCCACGCGTCCGTAGCGACGAGTACTACGAGGATATGTCAAGAAAACAAATCTTAGATGGCACGACACAACGGTTAACCTCGAACAATGCGCGTGCCTCAAAGGGCATTTTTGTAAAATCCTTTATTAAAACTTTAAAAAATCTTAAAATCAGGGACGGGCTGTCACAATAAAAGCTAAAGCCTCATCAATAATAAAGAAGCCCTCGTGCAAAGACTCAATTGCAAAATGGTGAAATTGGAATCGAATTAAGAATAAAAACAATAGTAGAAATTAGACGGAGAGATCGAGAAAGTGGGAGAAGATTAAACGGGCAATGACTAGAAGTCAAGGGCAAAATTGGAAACTAATTGCTTGGGCCAGTCTTATTGGGCTGGTTTAATGTTAGATTCGTACTAACCATTAAATAAACTTATAGCATGGTTTTTTTGTTAAAACTCAAAGTTTTCAAGCCATTTTAGTTAGTTTTCCTATATAAATATAAGCCTGGCACCGTTCATTTAAAAATATTTTTTTGCAGGGCTATAATTCTGGACAGGGCTATGTTAGCCCTTTGCGGTTAGAGATGACTTTACTGGAGGAAATAGTTGGTGGTTAAGAAAATAAATTGGAAGGGGGATGCATAGGGCTTTTGTCTTTTTATTTTTATTTTTTTATGGGAGTTTTAATTAAAAGGGTTTTTCTAAACTTTTAATTAACCAAAAATCATCTACTAACTTTATTTCACATCACACACATACACACCTTCCCTCACTCAACCGTTCAACCTTTTTCTCTCTCTCTCTCTCTCTCCATCTTTTACATATTCCCATCAATTTTTCTCTCTCCTTTCACTTTACCCATCCACATCAATTTTTTCTCTCATCTTTTTTTTTCCATCTCTCCCCACTCTTCTCTCTCCTTTCACCTCACTCCATAATCAATTTTTTTTCTTCTTTTTTTTCATTTTTTTCATTTTTTTTAATTTGTTTATTTGACTATTTCATTTTTTTCATTTTTTTTAATTTGTTTATTTGACTATTCTTTCATAATTTTTTAGAACAAACTAAGTAATAATATTACAAGCTCAAAAATAAAGAAAAAAAAATTCATTATTCAGTTTTACGAACACTAATACTGTCATTATTTCTTAAACAGAACATTGACTACTTCTTAAACTTGTTGATGCACAAAATCAGTGAGGACTTTGGTACAACAGAAAGTTTCAAGTTCGTGACCTTCGCTTGGTTGCTCCGGTCACTAGTGTGGATAAGTATGTAAATGGACTGAGACAGGGAAGCAAACAACACAAGATGTACGTGGTTCACCCAGATTGGCTACGTCCACGGAGTAGAGGAGTTCTCATTAATTGTGAAGGGTTTACACAAGTACATAGGTTCAAGCTCTCATTTTGTGAGTTCTAGTGAATAGTCTAGTACAAATGACATTAGAGATTATTGTGGGAGAATGATCCCTATTTATAGAAGAGAGTTTCTAGCTTTGTTCTGACATTAACACGTGTCATGCTGTGATTGGTCTCTGATGTTGACACGTGTCGCGCTGTGATTGGCCTCTGGTGTCGACACATGTCACCTTGTGATTGGCCTCTGACCTTGTGGGTCATTGACGGTATAATGTTGACCGGTTCTCAGTAGTTTCGGGATTGGTCAAGTATGGTACAAACAGTGCTCCCCTAAGTTCCCGAGTGAGGGAAGCTCCTCGGTTGGGGACTTGCAAGTTTCAAGCCACTGAGTAATCCTGAAACTTCCAAGTACTGAAGCGTGGTGTCGTTTTCACTTGCCTTTTTTTGTTCCATAGGTGGAAGTGGCATCTTCTCTGGAAGCATTTCTCCTCCATTCATGAGTGGTATCTCTAGCTGATGTTGACGCACAAGGTAATGTATCATTTTCACTTGAAGCTTACTTGTAGTTTCGGGCTTGGTCAAGTGTGATACAAACACTATAGTAGGAGTCCCCCAAGTCTCTGAGCGAGGAGATCTGCCGAAAGAGGTGACAGACAAGGTAAGTAATCAGAGTTCCAAGCGATCAGGTCTAGGTTGGAAGCTTGACTTCGGGTTCCGGCCAATTATTCTCCTTCTCCTTGTCTCTTATTCAGCAAGAAGGATAAAGAGAAGAAAAAGGAGAAGAGATGATATGAGATACTTTTGCTTTTGAAGAAGTAACTTTCCACAGGCTTATTCTTGAACTGGGCTGGAGGGTTTTCTAGTTTCCTCCAAATAAGCGAGCCAACTCAGGAATTTGAGGGTCAAAACAAGTCCGTCAAATCTAGAGTACGTTTGACCCTGATGATATGGGGTACTTTTGCTTTTGAAGAAGTATATTTCCACAGGTTTATTCTTGAACTGAGCTGGAGGGCTTCTTAGCAAGGAATATGAGACTTGATTGTGAAATGGACTTGTAATTTCTTCAAGGGCCGTTGGTGGCTTGATTTTTGAAGGAAATCGGACCATGAGTAATCTCACATGGCAAGTGATCCTCAGTTTAGTTGAGGATGAATCAGCACGTTGTCTCCACATGCTTCAAGGTATCAGTTTCATTTGCCTTATCTGTTCTCCATGCAGATGTGGCATCTTCTCTGGAAGCACAAGATGTTGAAGATGAGTACTCGAGAGCAATGCTAGGTAAGCAATCAGGAAAGGGTTCCAGGCAATCGGTTCCTGACTGGAAGCTTGATTCCAAGTGCTGGCTGATTGCTCTCTTTCTCCTTGTCTTGCAGGTAAGAGCAAGGGCGAAGGAAAAGACAGGGAAAAAGCATGATATGGGATACTCTTGCTTTTGTCCCTGATGATATGAGATATTCTTGCTCTGGTGTGGCTTGTTTGTAAGGTATTATCGGGAGGAAAGAAAGCTAAGTATTTCGAGAGGCTTCGTTGGGAGTGTCCTCTCGGGTGTGAGGAGGAGTTGAACATTTTTGCAGGTCTACCTGGTTATGGAGGATGGAGGTCCACATATATTAGGAATTTCCCTAACAGCAAATGGTAAAGTTGTTCCTTTACCCTTATCGGTCATATCGATGTAGTGGGAGCTGCGAGATTCACGTGTTTTAACTTTGTCAGAGATCTTGTGATAAAGTGTTCCGTGATATCCGGAAAGCTGATGTTGCTTGTGAAAAGTGCCGACAAATTATATCCAGGAAAATCTGGCTCTTCGAAGTTTGAAGAGAGGTGCCTCTTCGATTTCTGAACAAGCGGGTATGTTGAAGATCTGGCTCTCGAAATTCGAAAAACGTTGCCTCTTCGATTTTTGTACCAAGCAAATCTGTTGAAGATCTGGCTTTCGAAGTTCGGAAAGCGTTGCCCCTTCAACTTTTGAACAAGCATATTTGTTGAAGGTGTATTCTCAGAGATGAGGAAAAATTAGGCATTCTTGTGGGTATGCTTTGCCATAGAGGATAGATTTGACTCGTATAGTGATTTCCCAATTAGCAAGTAGTGGTGCTATTCCTTTACCCTTGTGGGTAATAGTAGGGTAGCTGGAACTTCGAAATTCTCATGCCTTAACTTTGTCAGAGCACTTTGAAAAAGTGGTCCGTAATATCTGGAAAGCTGATGTTGCGTGTGAAGATTGCAGACACATTTTATCCAAGGAGATCTGGCTCTCGAAATTCGAGGAGCGGTGCCTCTTTGATTTTCGAACAAACGGCCCTGTTGCCTTTTCTTTTATAGGGGCACCAATTGTGTTCAAGAAGTACGCTCAGAGAGTTACTGCTTGTAGAAATCTTCCCTTCATTTTTGTGCTTCAGAGATTTATTGGACCTCATTTTTCCTTTGTCATTTCTGAAAATGTCTGGCCCATCCGACCGTCGTTTTGACTTGAATGTTGAGGAAGAGGCAGCCCGGTCTCCTCAAGACAACATATGGCGTCCGTCTTTCTTATCCCCTACTGGTCATCTTACCGTTGGGGATTCTGTGATGAAGAATGACATGGCCGCTGCGGTGGTGGCCAGGAATCTTCTCACTTCCAAAGATAGCAGACTACTTTCCAAACGGTCTGATGAGTTGGCTGTTAAGGATTCTCTGGCTTTCAGTGTTCAGTGTGCGGCTTCTGTGTCTAATATGGCCCAACGCCTATTTGCTCGAACCCGCCAGGTTGAGTCCTTGGCGGCTGAGGTGATAAGCCTCAAACAGGAGATCAAAGGGCTTAAGCATGAGAATAGACAGTTGCACCTGCTTGCACATAGCTACTCCACGGGCATGAAGAGAAAGCTTGACCGGCTGGGGGAATCCGAGAGTCAGATTCTAAGTGATCATCAGAGGTTTGTGGGTTTGTTGCAAGGGCATCTATTGCCTTCGTCTTCTGGAGCTTTACCGCGTACTGAAGCTCCAAACGATCGACCTTCGGTGCCTCCTCCTTCTGGGGTTCTGCCCAGTACAGAGGTTCCAAATGACCACCCTCCGGTGCCTCCTCTTTCTGGTGCTTTGTCGAGTACTGAGGCTTTTCCTGGGCAACCTTTGTGAAGGTTCCCTCCTGTTTGTTTGTTTTGATTCTTGTGTATGTACATATATGTAATTTATCGATGATGTCAATAAACAAGCTTTACTTCATTCAGCGTATTGTGTTAAATACACTAAGGCATCCTCCACTAAGTTCTTTGAATTATTTCTTTTGTTGAAATTTGCATGTTGAAACTTCATGGGTGGATCCTGTAGGTTGAAATAGTGCTCCCCTAATTTCCCGAGTGAGGAAAACTTCTCGATTGGGGACTTGAAAGATCCAAGTCACTAAGTAGTAACGGAACTTTCGAGTACCAAGGTGTAGTAGCATATGTTAGGAGTCCCCCAAGTCGTCGGTCGAGGAGAGTTGCCGAATGAGGTGTCTTGCTTGTTACCAAGTTGTCAGAATACCGATGCCTTGCCTTGCTTCATTTGGTGAAGCACAATTCTTTCTTAGTGAAGTACAATTCTTTCTTGCTTCATGTTTGAGAGGTAGGGAAATAATAAAAATAAGACCCAAGGTCTCATCCCTTTGCCCATTTCTGCTTCCCCTTTTGTCGTGGAATTGCTTTTCGTTTCCACTAATCAGCCTGAGTCGCTGCAATTATAACACCCTTCTCTGTAGCTCAAATCGCAAAGTCGTCTTCATGAAAGTTGTTCCTTAACTTGTGATCTACAACGTATCCAAATTTGAGATCCATCGGAGTAGTACAACTCCAGACATTCAGGTATGATGAATAACTGTTCATGATTTGTCTGTCAACCCATCAGACCTGTTGTTAGCTTCGTAACTCCATTTTATCTTGCTCAAATCAATATACTTTCTTCATAGAAGTTGTTCCTCATTATCTCTTCCATAACATATCAAAAATTCAGAATTAATTAATGGTTAAATACTTCCAGATCTTTGAAACATCACAACAGCTTTGGAATCGGCAGGAATCTGACTGTCATGTTTGGAGCTTTAAAACTATAATTTCCTTCGCTCAAACAGAAATATTTCCTTCTTGAAAGTTGTTTATCTGTTCAAGAACCATAAGATATCCAAAATTCGGCTCCATTGAAGAAGAGCAGAAGTTGCGGAAATTTGATAGATGAAAGGTGACGGAAGAGGGAGAGAGGGAAAAAAGCTTGACTAGTTAAAGCTATTTTTTGGACACAAAATTTGATTTAGCTTCACACTATCTTGATCAAGAGTGTGTGAAGCTCTTGCATGTTTTAGTGTTGAAATTTTGTAGTGAAGCTTTGTTGTTGAAGCTTTGTAGGTGAAGCTTTGATGATGAAGCTTTGTTGGTGAAGCTTTGGTGTTGAAGCTTTGTAGGTGAAGCTTTGGTGTTGAAGCTTTGTAGGGTGAAGCTTTGTGGGTGAAGCTTTGTAGGGTGAAGCTTTGTAGGGGAAGCTTTGTAGGGTCAAGCTTTGTAGGGTGAAGCTTTGTGGGTGAAGCTTTGTAGGTGAAGCTTTGTATGGTCAAGCTTTATAGGGTGAAGCTTTGTGGGTGAAGCTTTGTAGGGTGAAGCTTTGCTTTGTGGGGTGAAGCTTTGTTGGGTGAAGCTTTGTGGGTGAAGCTTTGCTTTGTGGGGTGAAGCTTTGTGGGGGAAGCTTTGTGGGTGAAGCTTTGTATGGTCAAGCTTTGTAGGGTAAAGCTTTGTGGGTGAAGCTTTGTGGGTGAAGCTTTGATGTTGAAGCTTTGTGGGTGAAGCTTTGCTTTGTGGGGAAGCTTTGGTGGGTGAAGCTTTGGTCAAGCTTTGTGGGTGAAGCTTTGCTTTGTGGGGAAGCTTTGGTGGGTGAAGCTTTGGTCAAGCTTTGTGGGTGAAGCTTTGGTGGGTGAAGCTTTGGTCAAGCTTTGTGGGTGAAGCTTTGCTTTGTGGGGAAGCTTTAGTGGGTGAAGCTTTGGTCAAGCTTTGTGGGTGAAGCTTTGCTTTGTGGGGTGAAGCTTTGTGGGTGAAGCTTTGTAGGGTGAAGCTTTGTGGGGGAAGCTTTGTATGGTGAAGCTTTGTAGGGTGAAGCTTTGTTTGCATCATAAATTGATTTTGCTTCACACTATCTTGATCAAGAGTGTGTGAAGCTTTTGAGAATTGTAGTTGTCCTCCATTGATGAAGCTTTATTGTGTTCCCCCTTCCATTTTTTATTTATTTATTTATTTATTTTTTTTATTTTCGGATTTTTTTTTTATTTTTTTATTTTAGTGGGGGAACTAAACATTTGAAATTTGAAACTCTCTAGCTTGTGTGGAAGTTGAAGATTTTCCATGTGGGGCTTTCTCATGGTTTGATCTTCACAATTGTCAAACCTTAGCCAATATTGGTTATTCCTCCATGCTAGTGGGTGAGGGGAGTTGTTTGTGACGCCATACCCATAATTCGCTCTGAGTTCCAAACATACCATTTAGAAAACAACTTATTAGATAGCGAAAAGCAGCTTGAGGCCCTAAGGCAGTCATGTAGTATTAGTGTAGGAATGCGCTTGGTGCATCATTAGGAGTTGCCTTCTGAGCCGCCCATGGGTCATGTTATGTTCTACACCCCGATACTAATGACCTTAGGGGTGAAGCTGCCTTTGCACCCGTGGTTGCAGCAGATGCTATCTTTTATTAGATATGCGCCTGGCAACTCAACCCTGATTTTTGGGATACCTTGATCGGGTTTTATATTATTTGGATGAAGTGTGGATTAGGTGAGCCCTCCTTCCATCAGTGGCACTACTGCTATAAGATGCGCCCGGTGAAGTCATGCACTGGTTATGCCGAGTGTGCATGTTCGAGTGAGAGAGAGCATATTGCCAAATGACCTTCATTACATAGGATTCTGAACGGTTATAGCTCAACACTTGTACATTGTGAGTCTACTTGTAGTAGTACTTCAAGTGATTAGCGTTCCATGGATGGCCAAGGGTCTTGCCATCGGAGCTTCTGAGTTTGTAGGAGCTAGGGCGACTGATGCCAATGACTTCAAACGCTCAATCCCAGTTTAGACTAAGTGTGCCTTCGCTCGGGACTCTGTCGCAAAGTAGTCTTTTCTTTAATACCCAGTCATTTACTTTGAAATAGCGAGGTTTGACCCTACAGTCATAGTAGTTGGAGATGTGCTGCTTGTAAGCCATATTCCTCAAGTGAGCCTGAATTATGTGTTCCTCGACTAGATCCAAGTTGAGGGTGAGTTGTTTGTCATTTTCAATTTGCATGTAGTTATGGACTCGGAAGGTAGTTTGCTCAAGCTTAACTAGGACAACTGCCTTTGTGCCAAAGGCAAGTGAGAATGAAGTTTCTCTTGTTGAAGTCCGATATGAAGTGCGATATGACCAAAAAAAAACTTGGGGTACAAATTCAAGCCAACAACCTTTAGCCTTGTCCAAGTTGGTTTTCAAAGTGCGCTTGATTATTTTGTTGATGGCCTCAACTTGTCCATTTAGATTGGGGATGAGCTGGAGAGGCGAAGCATAAGTTGATGTTGAACTTAGAGCAGAACATTTTGAACTTCTTGCTGTCGAACTGTCACCCATTGTCAGTGACTATCGCATTGGGAATGCCAAATCTGCAAAGGATGTTCTTCCACAAGAAGTCTTCTATCTTTGCCTCAGTAATGGTTGCCAAGGGTTCTACTTCGGCCCACTTTGTGAAGTAGTCAACCGCAACGATTGCATAACGGACATTGCCCTTCCCTACAGGCATTGGGCCGATCAAATCAAGCCCCCATTGGGCCAAGGGCCAAGGGCTGATTATGGAAGTGAGAGGTTCTGGAGGGGAGTGAGGAATAGTCGCATAGCGTTGACATTTGTCACATGCGCGGGATACTTTGATGGCATCCTGGTGGAGTGTTGGTCAGTAATATCCTTGGCGAAAAGTCTTATGTGCTAGGGACCGAGATCCAGCATGATCTCCACAGACTTCCTCATGTATTTCCCGGAGGACAATCTCTGCCTCGGCAGGCATAAGGCACCTTAAGTACGGCAAGTTAAAACCTCGCTTGTAGAGTTGATCGTTGATGATCAGGTAGCGGGTAGACTTGTATCGAATTTGCTTAGCCTGGACTTTATCATTTGGGAGGAAGCCATGAGCAAGGAATTTATAAATTGGGGTGATCCAACTATCCCCCTGTTGTAAGTTGCACACTTCGGCGGCCGTGGTGCTAGGAGCAACCAACAGTTCAACATGAATTTTTCTCCCAACTTTGTCTTCCACTGCTGAGGCGAGGCCAACCAGGGCGTCTGCATGACTATTTGCCGCTCGAGGAGCTTGAGTGATTTGGTAGTGGAAGTGCTTGAGCAAAAGTTGTGTTTGCGCAATGTATGCTACCATAGAGCTATCATTATCATCAAAGTTGTTGGTGACCTGGTTGACCACCAATTGGGAGTCACTGAAGATATCAATTTGTTTAACCCCAAGGTGTTTGGCCAAACGTAAGCCTGCTAGAAGGGCTTCATATTCGGCCTCGTTGTTCGACGCCTTGAATTTGAAACGAAGAGCATACTCCATCGCCACTTTGTCAGGGGTTCGACTTCAGATGAGGATGACTAGAAGTGTCTTCACTTTCTGCATGTACTCTGAATGTACTAGTTTGTTGTTTGTATGGCGTGTGCCATGTTATAAGCCTGAGAGCTTTTTTGTTTTTGAAGCGTTGTAGCTTTGAAGCTTTGTAATTGTAGCTTTGTAATGAAGGCTTTGTAATTGTAGCCCTGAGGCTTTATAATTGTAGCTCTGAAGCTTTGTAATTGTAGCTCTGAAGCTTTGTAATTGTAGCTTTGACGCTTTGTAATTGTAGCTCTGAGGCTTTGTAATTGTAGCTCTGAAGCTTTGTAATTGTAGCTTTGAAGCTTGAGCTTTGTAAATGAAGCTTTTGAAGTTAGAGCTCTGTAAATGAAGCTGTCGGAGCTAGAGCTCTGTAAATGAAGCTGTCGAAGCTTAGAGCTCTGTAAATGAAGCTTTCGAAGCTAGAGCTCTGTAAATGAAGCTGTCGGAGCTAGAGCTCTGTAAATGAAGCTGTCGAAGCTTAGAGCTCTGTAAATGAAGCTTTCGAAGCTAGAGCTCTGTAAATGAAGCTTTCGAAGCTAGAGCTCTGTAAATGAAGCTGTCAAAGCTAGAGCTCTGTAAATGAAGCTGTTAAAGCTAGAGCTCTGTAAATGAAGCTGTCGAAGCTTAGAGCTCTGTAAATGAAGCTTTCGAAGCTAGAGCTCTGTAAATGAAGCTTTCGAAGCTAGAGCTCTGTAAATGAAGCTTTCGAAGCTAGAGCTCTGTAAATGAAGCTGTCGAAGCTCAGAGCTCTGTAAATGAAGCTTTCGAAGCTGATCGACATGAGTGATGCTCATGAATGTGTATGTTGATTGACATGAGTAATGCTCATGGATGTTGACATGAGTGATGCTCATGTATGATTGACATGAGTGATGCTAATGTATGATTGACATGAGTGATGCTCATGAATGTTTATGTATGATTGTCATGAGCGATGCTCATGTATGATTATGTATGATTGTCATGAGTGATGCTCATGAATAATTTTTTGGAGTACGGGTTGTACCTTTGATTACCTGGTTGGTGATAATAGTGGCAGGTTTGTCAATAATTTTTGGAGTACTGGATGTACTTTTGATCACCTAGTTGGTGGTAATAGCGGCAGACTGCCGAATAATTGTGGAGTACTGGATGTACTTTCGATCTCTGCCGAATCATTTTTGGAGTACTAGATGTACTTTTGATCACCTGGTTGGTGGTAATAGCGGCAGACTGCCGAATGATTGTGGAAACCTGGATGTACTTTTGATCACCTGGTTGGTGGTAATAGTGGCAGGCTGCCGAATAATTTTTGGAGTACTGTGAATCATTTTGAAGCTCGGTTGGCTTATGCATACTGGGTCTCTGAGTTGGTAGACCTCTTTTTTCTTCAGGGTAGAAACATATTGGATCCCAGTTAGGCTTTTGATACTTGCCTCCCCTGATGTCTTCCACGTGAAACACTTGGTGACCAGGCCTCAAAGTTCGTTCACTGTTTTTCATGGCCCTGTTAGAAGATTCAGATATGGGTGTGCCGCCGCTTATGGAATATATCACATTCACCTGGCGTTGGTTACAGCTATCCCTCGGAGAGTGAAGGAGGAATTGATCAATTTTTTTCTTCACGTGCCAAAGCTTCAATATGATCACGGAGGATGATACACTTCTCGATGTCATGACTGTTATGCTTATGGTGGTAGCAGAACATGTCTGTGTTCTTCATGGACTTGTAAACTGGCTCTCTCGGCTTTGGCTTCAGTATCAGGTGAGCTATACTGGGGTAAATGGCCACGCATGTGGTGTTCAATGGCGTGTATGTCTCATACCTCGGGGTAGGGCGTGTCTTGATACGCGTTTGGCCCACTTCATTGACTGCCTGAGGGCGGGCATTATCGTGGCGATACCCTTGGTTATCGCGATAGTGCCATTTACTCTTTTTACTGAAATGAGAGTGGTGGGGATGGAAATCCTTCCTCTTGCCCTGAGATTGGTATGTCTGTTGACTTGGCGAAGCATTAAGTGAGGCAGAGGGATACTCTGTTGCCGTTTGGAGGGCCAATGTCTTCTCATTTGGTTGGATCTGGCTTCCACTCCCTACTTGCTGATAAGGGGTGGCTGTAGGGGGTTTCCCTTGATATGTTCTTGCCTCAGCGGAGGCGTGGTTATAGGCCTGTGCCATCACCTCGGAGTAAGTTTTCCAAGTGTTGGCATTGATCATGTACTTGAAGAAACGGTCACGTAAACCTATTGTGAAGGCCTTGAGGGCGGTCTTGTCATCTGCCTCAGCGCAGCGAGAATATTCATGGCTGAAGCGGCCGGCATACTCTCGTAGTGACTTGTCCGACTTCTGGCGGATAGTGTACAAATCATCTGCAGAATGCAAGCGATCGGTCTGGAAGACGTGTTGAGAAACAAACAGTTTCCTCAATTCCTCAAATGAGTCAACCATCTCAGGTGGAAGATGACAATACCAGTTTAAAGCTCCACCAGAGAGGGTGGAGGGGAAGAGAAGACATAGTTCTTCGTCGGTGTGCATCCGGTATGCCATGGTAGACTCAAAGAGGTTAAGGTGTTCAATTGGATCCTCCTTTCCAGTACAGAGTTGCAAGCCAAGCTTCTGTTTTGTCTTCGCCTGGAGGGGGGTGTCGAGGATCCTCTTTGTAAGAGGGCTAGGCCTGGGTTAATTCCAGTCAGGTATTTCAGCTTGTCGTTCGGCCTTCAACTTGTTTACTTCTTCAAGGAGCTGTAGGACAAGGGGGTCCTGGGTAGAGTTTTGTATCACTGGAGCTTTCTTTCGGAAATTTCCATCCCCTCTTGAAAGTAAGAAAGTCTGATCAAGAGCATATGATTTTTCCCTGGACTCGCCGTACTGACTTCTAGGGTATGTCTGTCGGAACACCTCTGAGTCCCTATACCCTCATGTTTCTCTAGGACTTGTTGCCCCTTCCCCGAATTGGTAGCCGGCCTGGGCCGTGGTAGGGGACCGAATCTTTCAGAAACCCTTGGGTCATTGATCTTTGAGCTTATGTGGATGGGGTTCTCTCGACGTTTCTTCAGGAAGTCTCGACAGTCGCGATAAACAGCTTTCGATCCTTCCGCTCCCTCTGCCAGGAGGTGCCTTCCTCCACTTCTCCTGCTTCGGGTTGAAGCAGCTAGGTTGAGAGAAGTTTCATGTTGATCAACATTTTGAGGAGTAGCTTGCTCCTTATCAAGAATAACCATGTTGAAGGTAGGTGACCCTCCATGTTGGAAGGCATCCGATTGATGGTTGACGTTCACAAGGGCAACGAGCTCGTGTGTTTGAGCATGCCTAGCTTCTTGGAGCGTCTCGAAGAGCTTCTCATATTGCTCTTGAAGGACCTCGTTTTTCATTGCTATCTTGTTGTTCTGAGCTTCTAGCTCATCGACTTTAGCTTGAAGAGAAACCTTTTTTCCTTCCTTCTTTCGTTGCTTCGCACTAGGTGCGAGAGGGGTGTCATTCTGTGAGCTATGGCTTCCTTCGCTCCCCATGTTGGAGAGGGATGCTTGATCAAAAGAGAGTATACGAGTGGTGGAAACCAGCTTGACAAAGCTGTAGAGAGTGGGAATAAGTGTCGATTCCCACAGACGGCGCCAAATGTTGATGCACAAAATCAGTGAGGACTTTGGTACAACAGAAAGTTTCAAGTTCGTGACCTTCGCTTGGTTGCTCCGGTCATTAGTGTGGATAAGTATGTAAATGGACTGAGACAGGGAAGCAAACAACACAAGATGTACGTGGTTCACCCAGATTGGCTACGTCCACGGAGTAGAGGAGTTCTCATTAATTGTGAAGGGTTTACACAAGTACATAGGTTCAAGCTCTCATTTTGTGAGTTCTAGTGAATAGTCTAGTACAAATGACATTAGAGATTATTGTGGGAGAATGATCCCTATTTATAGAAGAGAGTTTCTAGCTTTGTTCTGACATTAACACGTGTCATGCTGTGATTGGTCTCTGATGTTGACACGTGTCGCGCTGTGATTGGCCTCTGGTGTCGACACATGTCACCTTGTGATTGGCCTCTGACCTTGTGGGTCATTGACGGTATAATGTTGACCGGTTCTCAGTAGTTTCGGGATTGGTCAAGTATGGTACAAACAAAACTGAACACTAATTCTTAAACTGAACATTGACTACTTCTTAATCGAACACAATTTCTTAAACTGAACATTGACTACTTCTTAAACTGGACAATATTTCTTAAACTAAACCCTGACTATATCTTAAACGGAACACTAATACTGACACACCACGCCCTACCTTCGGGACGGGGTGTGTCAAATACTATCACTATTTCTTAAACTGAACACCGACTATTTTTTAAACTGAATGCTAGTACTGTTACTATTTCGTAAACTAAACACTGACTATTTCATAAATCGAACACCTTGTAAACTAAACACTAATTATTTCTTAAACCTAACACTAGTACTATCACTAATTCATAAACTAAATAGACTATTTATTAAACCTAATATTATCATTATTTTGTAAACTAAGCACTGACTATTTCTTAAACCGAACACTAGTATTATCACTATTTTGTAAACTAGTACTATCACTATTTCATAAATTAAACACTGACTATTTCTTAAACCAAAAACTAACTATTTCGTAAACTAAACACTGACTATTTCATACAATCGAACACTAGCACTATCACTATTTTTTAAACTAAATACTGACTATTTCATAAACTGAACACTAAAAGGTTCAAAATTTGAAGCTCTCTTCTCATTATCATATGAATCACTGGCAATAATACTTATATTCTTACAGAGTTAGAATAATGATTTTCACATTCCTATTTGTTCTTTAACATTTCTCTCAAACAATTTATTTGAATTTCCTTTAATTTATTCAATACAAAATTAACAACAAAAGTATAAATGAAAGATCATAAGAGCTAATGTGCCTTCATTGAGGATCATAATCTAATATTCTTTATTTTTAGGTTGGTTAGGGTTAAAATTAATAAAGAATTCCATAATTTGAACATGGGGTGATGATGAAAGCCTACCCCACGTATAGGGTTAAGTGGTAGTCATGTCCTGATGTGTGACAGTCCGTCCCTGATTTTACAATTGTATAAAAATTTTAATAAGTGATATTATGAAATTGCCCTTCGAGGCTCGTGTGCTGACTGAGGTTTATTACGGTGTCGTGTCACCTAAGTTTTGTTTTCTTGGTATATTCTCATAGTACTCGTCACTACGGACGTGTGGGCGCAAGTGGTTCGTGATTTGGAGCTATATCGAAGAAGTTATTAACGTTTGAAGTTGGGGGTTAAAATGATAATTTAATTGATTTGGGGAAATTCTAGAAAATCTGGGGTGCCACATGTGTGGCCCAGATTTAAAGATAAAATGGGATGGATGGCTGTGATGGAAAGGTATGATGAGAGATGGGAAATAAATGGAGGAATGAGGAGAAGAGAGAGAAAGGACCAGCCAATAGAAGGAAGAGGAAATGAGGGAAATGAGAGAGGAGAAGAAGGAGGAACCCGCTGGGTTCTCCTTGACCCGCACCTTTGACCTGTTTTCATCATATTTTCCGATGGTTTTCCACTGAATTTCCCACGAAATGGACCCAGCTACTACTCCCAAACATCATCTAGCCTTTCCCTCTATCCATTCCACATCAAATTTGGGAAGATTTGGCCTTGAAAATGGGTGAAACCGCAAGGAGGGGTGCGGCAGCTTTGGCTTCGAATCACCCAATCCCGAAGCAATTTCTTCCAATTACCACCACCCATGGCATCCTCTTGAGGCCTAGAACAAAGCCCAGGCAGTGGTGGAGGCGTTGGAACAAGTTTGGAGGTCGAATCGAATCACACCAAATTCAAGGGTTTCGTACGGTTTTGATAAAATTTGAGCTCTTATTGACCGAATTGGCCTTGGTCACAGGTATAAAAGTTGTTCTACTCTTTGAGATCTTCAATTCTGCAAATTTTGAGAATTTTTGGAGAAAGTTGGATTTTCCGGCGAGCCGGGGCAGCCGACCGCCACCCACGGCGGCGCTGACGGCGGCGCGTGGCCAGTGGACCGTCAATGTTATTTTTAGGCTATGTTTGATATCCTGAATTCATTTTTGATAATCGGATGACGTAGATTGATCAATTGAACCTTATTTCATCACGTTGCGTGGTTAGGTAAAAATATGAATTGACGATCCGACCGTTGGATCGTCACCAAACTTTGACACGTTGTAGTACTTAATATTTGAAGAATGTGGAAACTTATGGATTGGGAATACAACGTATGGATCTTCCCGAATTGGATTTGTAAGTTCATAAAATAAAAGGTTAATCGGCATTCGGTTTTGGAAATTGGCGGAGATCCAACCGTTGGATCATAACGAAACTTTGGTGTGTTGTTCTAGAAGCATAATGTGAATCATGAGAAGTTACGGATGAGAAATTTGATGTGCGGATCTTCCGGATTGAGTTATGTAGGGTTATGGACCCTACCGTCGATCTTTGACCGACTGTTGATTCATGGTCAATGAGTCTTGAATCACTCTTGAATGCCTTGAGGATGTGTTTTATGTGAGTTATGTGTTCTATGGACAAGTATTCTGAGATGTGATTTAATAATTGTTCTAGGCGCCGATCGTTCGGGACGTTTCGATATTCGTTCTAGAGAGTTATAGCGTGGACTCCAGGTGAGTGGGCTTTTGTTTTCAGTATATATATATATATATATATATATATATATATATATATATATATATATATATATATATATATACTTGATTGATTCCCAGAAATAAGATTTAAAATGCTTTTATGAAATTGAATGCCATGTCGAATGCCATATATATTTTTATGTTTATATGATTATATGTTGACGCATTGCGGGCGCCAGGTAAGTCAGGTAAGTATATGCTTGTGATATGATGGTTATGGTGATATCGATGAGATTAGTATATGGCTCATTTACCTACACATTGGGGTTTGTGCCGCCAGAGTAGGGCTTAGCTTTCACGTGATCGTTCACCTTCCGCACCGTACGCTCACCTTGGATCCAAGGCAGGTGCCAGCCTGTCGTACATACCACATTAGGTGGTTCCGACTCGTAGGTGACTTGTGAGACGTCGCCAACCTTCACGTGATCGTAGCACAGAGCGTTATACCCAGCTTGACGTACAGACCACATTAGGTGGTTCCGTCATGGGTGCAGGTTATTGATTGAGATATGGGTTGATGATGTGATTGAGGAGCCATAGATTCAGCCGTCCAGGTCACTAGAGGTGACTCCGGCTGATTGATATATATTGCCGGCATGATTTAAGTTGGGATATCACCTGATTGCTTTGATGATACTTGATACATGCTTATTACTGATTATGGTTCATTCGATCATGGCATTGACTGTTTGCTGTTTGATTTATTGGTTGATTGATGGTTTTTCAGTACTATTACGTATATATATATTTTCTGGGAAGTATACATGTTTTACAGAGAGGGGTTACAACTTTTATATCGAAGTGATTTTGTAAAATTTTGTTTTTGCCCACTCACGCCTTTTGTTTTGCGCCCCTTCAGGTTCTTGTAGCATAGTTTCTTTATCGACAAGGACTCGTGGCATATCTCAGTTCAGGTGGTTACTTCTGAGGGTATGATCTTTACCCACACTACTGTACTTTACTTATGCTCTGACAACGCGTGTGAAATGGGTCCATACCCACTGACAGCGCACTCTGATAGTTAGGCACCTTTAGGTTTAAATTTATTCACATTCTTCCATATCATCACTTTATGGCTTCGTCACCTTCCAGGTGTCGGCCAACACAGCTCGATTCGGAGTCCTAGTGGACATTCCGGGTCGGGGTGTGTCATGATGTCAGTAATATATTTTTTATCTCAAAATCTCTCTTCGTCTGTGGAAATTTTTAGGATTTGTTGATGTCAGTTTGAATGGATTTGGTTGGCATTATCTTCTCTCTCTTACACACACTCTCTCTCTCTGAACCTTTTCCTTCCCGATGAAATATTTAAAAAGTAATTTGTGTGCTGCTTTTGCACTGTTGGTTTTCTGTTAAAATGGTAGATGTTTGCTTTCGTACTACTCGTGTGCGCACGCGCTTTGGGTTGAATAAGTTTTTGTTTTTTTTTCTTTTTTATCTCTTGTCATTATCATTAAATAAAGTTGTTGATGCACAAAATCAGTGAGGACTTTGGTACAACAGAAAGTTTCAAGTTCGTGACCTTCGCTTGGTTGCTCCGGTCACTAGTGTGGATAAGTATATAAATGGACTGAGACAGGGAAGCAAACAACACAAGATGTACGTGGTTCACCCAGATTGGCTACGTCCACGGAGTAGAGGAGTTCTCATTAATTGTGAAGGGTTTACACAAGTACATAGGTTCAAGCTCTCATTTTGTGAGTTCTAGTGAATAGTCTAGTACAAATGACATTAGAGATTATTATGGGAGAATGATCCCTATTTATAGAAGAGAGTTTCTAGCTTTGTTCTGACATTAACACGTGTCATGCTGTGATTGGTCTCTGATGTTGACACGTGACGCGCTGTGATTGGCCTCTGGTGTCATGTCACCTTGTGATTGGCCTCTGACCTTGTGGGTCCTTGACGGTATAATGTTGACCGGTTCTCAGTAGTTTCGGGATTGGTCAAGTATGGTACAAACAGTGCTCCCCTAAGTTCCCGAGTGAGGGAAGCTCCTCGGTTGGGGACTTGCAAGTTCCAAGCCACTGAGTAATCCCGAAACTTCCAAGTACTGAAGCGTGGTGTCGTTTTCACTTGCCTTTTTTTTGTTCCATAGGTGGAAGTGGCATCTTCTCTGGAAGCATTTCTCCTCCATTCATGAGTGGTATCTCTAGTTGATGTTGATGCACAAGGTAATGTATCATTTTCACTTGAAGCTTACTTGTAGTTTCGGGCTTGGTCAAGTGTGATACAAACACTATAGTAGGAGTCCCCCAAGTCTCTGAGCGAGGAGATCTGCCGAAAGAGGTGACAGACAAGGTAAGTAATCAGAGTTCCAAGCGATCAGGTCTAGGTTGGAAGCTTGACTTCGGGTTCCGGCTAATTATTCTCCTTCTCCTTGTCTCTTATTCAGCAAGAAGGATAAAGAGAAGAAAAAGGAGAAGAGATGATATGAGATACTTTTGCTTTTGAAGAAGTAACTTTCCACAGGCTTATTCTTGAACTGGGCTGGAGGGTTTTCTAGTTTCCTCCAAATAAGCGAGCCAACTCAGGAATTTGAGGGTCAAAACAAGTCCGTCAAATCTAGAGTACGTTTGACCCTGATGATATGGGGTACTTTTGCTTTTGAAGAAGTATATTTCCACAGGTTTATTCTTGAACTGAGCTGGAGGGCTTCTTAGCAAGGAATATGAGACTTGATTGTGAATTAGACTTGTAATTTCTTCAAGGGCCGTTGGTGGCTTGATTTTTAAAGGAAATCGGACCATGAGTAATCTCACATGGCAAGTGATCCTCAGTTTAGTTGAGGATGAATCAGCACGTTATCTCCACATGCTTCAAGGTATCAGTTTCATTTGCCTTATCTGTTCTCCATGCAGATGTGGCATCTTCTCTGGAAGCACAAGATGTTGAAGATGAGTACTCGAGAGCAATGCTAGGTAAGCAATCAGGAAAGGGTTCCAGGCAATCGGTTCCTGACTGGAAGCTTGATTCCAAGTGCTGGCTTATTGCTCTCTTTCTCCTTGTCATGCAGCTAAGAGCAAGGGCGAAGGAAAAGACAGGGAAAAAGCATGATATGGGATACTCTTGCTTTTGTCCCTGATGATATGAGATATTCTTGCTCTGGTGTGGCTTGTTTGCAAAGGTATTATCGGGGGGAAAGAAAGCTAAGTATTTCGAGAGGCTTCGTTGGGAGTGTCCTCTCGGGTGTGAGGAAGAGTTGAACATTTTTGCAGGTCTACCTGGTTATGAAGGATGGAGGTCCACATATATTAGGAATTTCCCTAACAGCAAATGGTAATGTTGTTCCTTTACCCTTATCGGTCATATCGATGTAGTGGGAGCTGCGAGATTCACGTGTTTTAACTTTGTCAGAGATCTTGTGATAAAGTGTTCCGTGATATCCGGAAAGCTGATGTTGCTTGTGAAAAGTGCCGACAAATTATATCCAGGAAAATCTGGCTCTTCGAAGTTTGAAGAGAGGTGCCTCTTCGATTTCTGAACAAGCGGGTATGTTGAAGATCTGGCTCTCGAAGTTCGGAAAGCGTTGCCCCTTCGATTTTTGTACCAAGCAAATCTGTTGAAGATCTGGCTCTCGAAGTTCGGAAAGCGTTGCCCCTTCGACTTTTGAACAAGCATATCTGTTGAAGGTGTATTCTCAGAGATGAGGAAAAATTAGGCATTCTTGTGGGTATGCTTTGCCATAGAGGATAGATTTGACTCGTATAGTGATTTCCCAATTAGCAAGTAGTGGTGCTATTCCTTTACCCTTGTGGGTAATAGTAGGGTAGTTGGAACTTCGAAATTCTCATGCCTTAACTTTGTCAGAGCACTTTGAAAAAGTGGTCCGTGATATCCGGAAAGCTGATGTTGCGTGTGAAGATTGCAGACACATTTTATCCAAGGAGATCTGGCTCTCGAAATTCGAGGAGCGGTGCCTCTTTGATTTTCGAACAAAAGGCCCTGTTGCCTTTTCTTTTATAGGGGCACCAATTGTGTTCAAGAAGTACGCTCAGAGAGTTACTGCTTGTAGAAATCTTCCCTTCATTTTTGTGCTTCTGAGATTTATTGGACCTCATTTTTCCTTTGTCATTTCTGAAAATGTCTGGCCCATCCGACCGTCGTTTTGACTTGAATGTTGAGGAAGAGGCAGCCAGGTCTCCTCAAGACAACATATGGCGTCCGTCTTTCTTATCCCCTACTGGTCATCTTACCGTTGGGGATTCTGTGATGAAGAATGACATGACCGCTGCGGTGGTGGCCAGGAATCTTCTCACTCCTAAATATAACAGACTACTTTCCAAACGGTCTGATGAGTTGGCTGTTAAGGATTCTCTGGCTTTCAGTGTTCAGTGTGCGGCTTCTGTGTCTAATATGGCCCAACGCCTATTTGCTCGAACCCGCCAGGTTGAGTCCTTGGCGGCTGAGGTGATAAGCCTCAAACAGGAGATCAGAAGGCTTAAGCATGAGAATAGACAGTTGCACCTGCTTGCACATAGCTACTCCACGGGCATGAAGAGAAAGCTTGACCGGCTGGGGGAATCCGAGAGTCAGATTCTAAGTGATCATCAGAGGTTTGTGGGTTTGTTGCAAGGGCATCTATTGCCTTCGTCTTCTGGGGCTTTACCGCGTACTGAAGCTCCAAACGATCGACCTTCGGTGCCTCCTCCTTCTGGGGTTCTGCCCAGTACAGAGGTTCCAAATGACCACCCTCCGGTGCCTCCTCTTTCTGCTGCTTTGTCGAGTACTGAGGCTTTTCCTGGGCAACCTTTGTGAAGGTTCCCTCCTGTTTGTTTGTTTTGATTCTTGTGTATGTACATATAAGTAATTTATCGATGATGTCAATAAACAAGCTTTACTTCATTCAGCGTATTGTGTTAAATACACTAAGGCATCCTCCACTAAGTTCTTTGAATTATTTCTTTTGTTGAAATTTGCATGTTGAAACTTCATGGGTGGATCCTGTAGGTTGAAATAGTGCTCCCCTAATTTCCCGAGTGAGGAAAACTTCTCGATTGGGGACTTGAAAGATCCAAGTCACTAAGTAGTAACGGAACTTTCGAGTACCAAGGTGTAGTAGCATATGATAGGAGTCCCCCAAGTCGTCGGTCGAGGAGAGTTGCCGAAGGAGGTGTCTTGCTTGTTACCAAGTTGTCAGAATATCGATGCCTTGCCTTGCTTCATTTGGTGAAGCACAATTCTTTCTTAGTGAAGTACAATTCTTTCTTGCTTCATGTTTGAGAGGTAGGGAAATAATAAAAATAAGACCCAAGGTCTCATCCCTTTGCCCATTTCTGCTTCCCCTTTTGTCGTGGAATTGCTTTTCGTTTCCACTAATCAGCCTGAGTCGCTGCAATTATAACACCCTTCTCTGTAGCTCAAATCGCAAAGTCGTCTTCATGAAAGTTGTTCCTTAACTTGTGATCTACAACGTATCCAAATTTGAGATCCATCGGAGTAGTACAACTCCAGACATTCAGGTATGATGAATAACTGTTCATGATTTGTCTGTCAACCCATCAGACCTGTTGTTAGCTTCGTAACTCCATTTTATCTTGCTCAAATCAATATACTTTCTTCATCGAAGTTGTTCCTCATTATCTCTTCCATAACATATCAAAAATTCAGAATTAATTAATGGTTAAATACTTCCAGATCTTTGAAACATCACAACAGCTTTGGAATCGGCAGGAATCTGACTGTCATGTTTGGAGCTTTAAAACTCTAATTTCCTTCGCTCAAACAGAAATATTTCCTTCTTGAAAGTTGTTTATCTGTTCAAGAACCATAAGATATCCAAAATTAGGCTCCATTGAAGAAGAGCAGAAGTTGCGGAAATTTGATAGATGAAAGGTGACGGAAGAGGGAGAGAGGGAAAAAAGCTTGACTAGTTAAAGCTATTTTTTGGACACAAAATTTGATTTAGCTTCACACTATCTTGATCAAGAGTGTGTGAAGCTCTTGCATGTTTTAGTGTTGAAATTTTGTAGTGAAGCTTTGTTGTTGAAGCTTTGTAGGTGAAGCTTTGATGATGAAGCTTTGTTGGTGAAGCTTTGATGTTGAAGCTTTGTAGGTGAAGCTTTGGTGTTGAAGCTTTGTAGGGTGAAGCTTTGTGGGTGAAGCTTTGTAGGGTGAAGCTTTGTAGGGTGAAGCTTTGTGGGGGAAGCTTTGTAAGGTCAAGCTTTGTAGGGTCAAGCTTTGTGGGTGAAGCTTTGTAGGTGAAGCTTTGTATGGTCAAGCTTTATAGGGTGAAGCTTTGTGGGTGAAGCTTTGTAGGGTGAAGCTTTGCTTTGTGGGGTGAAGCTTTGTTGGGTGAAGCTTTGTGGGTGAAGCTTTGTAGGGTGAAGCTTTGCTTTGTGGGGTGAAGCTTTGTTGGGTGAAGCTTTGTGGGTGAAGCTTTGCTTTGTGGGGTGAAGCTTTGGTGGGTGAAGCTTTGGTCAGGCTTTGTGGGTGAAGCTTTGGTGGGTGAAGCTTTGGTCAAGCTTTGTGGGGTGAAGCTTTGTGGGTGAAGCTTTGTAGGGTGAAGCTTTGTGGGGGAAGCTTTGTATGCATCATAAATTGATTTTGCTTCACACTATCTTGATCAAGAGTGTGTGAAGCTTTTGAGAATTGTGGTTGTCCTCCATTGATGAAGCTTTGTTGTGTTCCCCCTTCCATTTTTTTTTTTTTTTTTTTTGGAGTGGGGGAACTGAACATTTGAAATTTGAAACTCTCTAGCTTGTGTGGAAGTTTGAAGAATTTCCATGTGTGGCTTTCTCATGGTTTGAATTTGAATTTCAAAGTTCTTTGGCTATGTTGAGCTATCTATATAAGAATGATAAGTTTCCACTCCTTACCTTGCCTTCATTTGCTAATTTTGTAGTGATTTTTGAAGACAAAGTGCTCTCTAGTTGAGAGGGATTCCGGCATTGCTTTGCACCATCTTCAGGTTGGTAGTCTTCTCCACTAGATCGAATGCTTTCATTCTTGTTGAATTGTTTGAGTGGTCATGTACTTGGTTAAGAACATAATGAACTGGTTGAGCTTTTTTCTTATGCCCTAGGAACTTCCTTATGTTTCGATCCTCCATGTAGTGATAGAGTTTGTTTTTGTTTGTTGTAGATGTTAGAGCCTGGAAGTTCTAGTGATGAGGGCTCCCCTGGCTCTAGCTCTAGGTTGGAGCCTGCACTGTCGGAGTCTTCATGGTCTTTGTCAGAGTCTTGTACAAAAGAAATGTTGGGTGATCTTCACACTTGTCAAACTTTAGCCAATATTGGTTCTTCCTCCATGCCAGTGGGTGAAGGGGTTGTTTGTGACGCCATACCCATATTTCGCTCTGAGTTCACAGCGGACCATTTAGAGAAAAATTTGTTAGATAGCGAAAAGCAGTTGGAGGCCCTAAGGCAGTCATGTAGTGTCCCCTGTAGTGTAGGAATGCGTTTGGTGCATTGTGAAGAATTGCCCTCTGAGCCGCCCAAGGGTCATGTTATGTTCTATACCCAGGTATTATTGACTTTAAGGGTGAAGCTACCTTTACACCCGTGGTTGCAACGGATGCTATCTTTTATTGGATATGCGCCTGGGCAACTCAACCCTGGTTTTTGGGATACCTTGATTGGGTTTTATATTATTTGGATGGAATGTGGGTTAGGTGAGCCTTCCTTCCATCAGTGGCGCTACTGCTATAAGATGCGTCCGATGAGAGCATGCACTGGGTATGCCGAGTGTGCATGTCGGAGTGAGAGAGAGCGTGTTGTCTTTGGTAAGAAAAAGGCGCACTGCACTTGGAAAAACCGTTGGTGCTTTCTTTATAACGAGTGGGAGCATGCTAAGGGTGTCACACTTGAGCGATGTGTTCCTACTCACTTCCAGACTGTAGGTTGTAATGTATCCATTGTTTGCATTGTTTGCTATTTGTTGTGATTTCTTCTTGCTTCTAACACATTTTTTTTTTTTTGCAGTGACACGAGGAACCATTAAACTGTCCGGACGGGAGCTAGCTGACGTAGAGAAGGTTTTGAGGGTGCCCGAAGAATATAGGCATTTGGGCAAGCTACGACCCTTATTTCAAAAGTACGGTTTCCAGCCCCAAGTTTCCGAGTGCCAGAGACGAACAAGTAAGTTGTATCTTTTATTTCGCCTCCTTTTGCTCTTACAAAATTGCATTCCTTACTTTGATTTTTTTTTTTTTGTTCAGTGGAGAAAGTGAGCAAAAAAGGGGAGACTGGCACCAAGAAAGGGAAAGCACCCATGTTGGTTCCTGTAGACGACATTTTGTTTCACAAGGGAGCTCGTAAGCATCGGATGAGGCCAGCCCCTAGACCTAAGTCGCAAGAGGAAGTCCTCAAGATTGCTGCCTCAAAGAAGGCTGAAGCTGAGGCTATCGGGTGTGCTGCCGCCATAGTTGCAGGAGAGGAGAAGCGACTGTTGCCTCATCTTCCTACCATCGATCCCATCTTTCCTCCAACCATGGAGTCCATTGACCAAGAAGGTGGTCCTAGCTGCAGCCGTAAGAGGAAGTACAAGGAAGAGGTTGGCAGCGTCCCTTGGAAGGATTTGAAGGTTGCCATGCAACCAAGTAGTTTTAGGTATGTCAATAATTGCTTGGCAGGACGTCGATCTACTGTTGAAGAGCTTGGCGAGCCGCTAGCTAGGCACGAATTTGATCGTGACCGGATGATGAGGCTATCTTCCTATGTGAGTGTTACTCTGTCATTTCTTTACTTTCTCCCATCTTTTTTTCTAGTAGTGATGATCATCTTGTCATGTAGGTCATGACTGAGTACGACGACAGGCTACAAGAGCTTGAGAAATACAAGGCAAAGTTTAAAGAGAATAGGCGGCTTGTGAAAGATGCCAAGAAGATGAGTGAAGCTTTGGTTGAGGCCGTCCGGCTTAAAGATCAAAACTTTGAGAGTTTGAAAAGGCGGAATGGTGAGAACTTGAGGCTCAAAACACAGTTAGAGGCGGCTAAGGAACAGTTGGAGACAACTATTCTCGAGGTTTCCAAGGTTAAAGCAGAGTTGGATAGTGCCTTGGTTGAGGTTTCTGAGCTGAAGATGAGTATCCCAACTGAGAGGAAAGCTGCCGTGCACGAGTTCTTAAGTTCTCAAGCCTTTCATGATGCCTTTAGACCTTACTGCATCCGGGCGGCTAATTTTGAGAAAAGGAAATGGATGGCCGTCCTTGATCGTTACGACGATGGAAGTATTATTCGCAAGTACTGTGAGGAGAAAGATGAGTATCGACAAAAGGGTGAAACCTTCGTCCTCGCAGTCGATCCTAGTAGTGAAGAGGAGTCTGACAATGAGGCTAGTGCTGATGAGCAGGTTCACCAAGGTGAAGATGATCTTGGAGATGCAGATGATGGTGGTGGGATGCAGAGTGATATTGTCAGGGGTTCGACTTCAGATGAGGAGGACTAGAAGTGTCTTCACTTTCTGCATGTACTCTGGATGTACTAGTTTGTTGTTTGTATGGCGTCTGCCATGTTGTAAGCCTGAGAGCTTTTTGTTTTGGATGTTTACGAGTGTTTGCACTATCATTGATGAATGTTTGGCTATGTTTGAATAGATCCTTTGTTTGGATATAAGCCATGACTTGGTTGTTCGTTTCTTTGTATAGTCTCGTTGACACATACTTAGATTTTATTTCATGTCGGAAGCATTCCCGTTGAAGTTTCAACACTTGAGTGTTTCATTGCTAGGAATGTAAAAGAGTTAGGGCCGAGTTGGCTAAATCATCTCTTTATTGAATTCATTGCCAAATGGTCTTCATTACATAGGATGCCGAACGGCTATAGCTCAACACTTGTACACTGTGAGTCTACTTGTAGTAGTACTTCAAGTGATCAACATTCCATGGATGGCCAAGGATCTTGCCATCGGAACTTCTGAGCTTGTAGGAGCCAGGGCGACTGATGCCAATAACTTCAAACGGTCCATCCCAGTTTGGACTCAATGTGCCTTCACTTGGGACTCTATCGCAGAGTAATCTTTTTTTTAATACCCAATCCCCCACTTTGAAAGAGCAAGGTTTGACCCTTGAGTCGTAGTAGTTAGAGATACGTTGCTTGTAGGCGACATTCCTCAAGTGAGCCTGGTTTCTGTGTTCCACGACTAGATCCAAGTTGAGGGTGAGTTGTTTGTCATTCTCACTTTGCAAGTAGTTCTGGACTCGAAATGTTGCTTGCTCAAGCTCGACTGGGACAACTGCCTCTGTACCAAAGGCAAGTGAGAATGGAGTTTCTCCTGTTGAAGTCCGATATGAAGTGCGGTATGACCAAAGAATTTGGGGTACAAATTCAGGCCAACAACCTTTAGCCTTGTCCAAGCTGGTTTTCAAAGTGCGCTTGATTATTTTGTTGATGGCCTCAACTTGTCCATTAGACTGGGGATGAGCTGGGGAGGCGAAACATAAGTTGATGTTGAACTTAGAGCAGAACATCTTGAACTTCTTGTTGTCGAACTGTCGCCCATTATCAGTGACTATCGCATTGGGAATGCCAAATCTGCAAAGGATGTTCTTCCACACGAAGTTTTCTATCTTTGCCTCAGCAATGGTTGCCAAGGGTTCTACTTCGGCCCACTTTGTGAAGTAGTCAACCGCAACGATTGCATAACGAACATTGCCTTTCCCTACAGGCATTGGGCCGATCAAATCAAGCCCCCACTGGGCCAAGGGCCAAGGGCTGATTATGGGAGTGAGAGGTTCTGGAGGGGAGTGAGGAATAGTCGCATAGCGTTGACATTTGTCACATGTGCGGGATACTTTGATGGCATCTTGGTGGAGTGTTGGCCAGTAATATCCTTGGCGAAAAGTCTTGTGTGCTAGGGACCGAGATCCAGCATGATCTCCACATACTCCCTCATGTATTTCCCGGAGGACAATTTCTGCCTCGGCAGGCGTAAGGCACCTTAAGTACGGCAAGTTAAAACCTTGCTTGTAGAGTTGATCGTTGATGATCAGGTAGCGGGTAGACTTGTATCGAATTTGCTTAGCCTGGACTTTATCATTTGGGAGTGAGCCATGAGCAAGGAATTTATAAATTGGGGTGATCCAACTATCCCCCTGTTGTAAGTTGCACACTTCTGCGGCCGTGGTGCTAGGAGCAACCAACAGTTCGACATGAATTTTTCTCCCAACTTTGTCTTCCACTGCTGAGGCGAGGCGAGCCAAGGCATCTGCATGACTGTTTGCCGCTCGAGGAACTTGGGTGATCTGGTAGTGGAAATGCTTGAGCAAAAGTTGTGTTTGCGCAAGATATGCTGCCATTGAGCTATCCTTAGCATCAAAGTTGTTCGTAACTTGGTTAACCACTAATTGGGAGTCACTGAAGATATCAATTTGTTTAACCCCAAGATGTTTGGCCAAACGTAAGCCTGCTAGAAGGGCTTCATACTCGGCCTCATTGTTTGATGCCTTGAATTTGAAACGAAGAGCATACTCCATTGCCACTTTGTCGGGGGTAGTCAAGACTAGTCCTGCTCCACAACCCTGTTGGTTGGATGAGCCATCAACATACAGACTCCACACTGGGGCTGTTGGTTCTATTTTCTGGGCTTCCAAGGGTAACGAAGCCACTGCTTTAGGTGTAGAAGCAATGTCAACAAGATATGTGAAGTCGGCGATGAAGTCTGCCACCGCTTGGCCTTTCTCAGCTGGCTTTGGTTGGTAGGAGATGTCAAACTCACCCAACGCTATCGCCCATTTGATCATTCGCCCTGAAGTGTCAGGGCTTTGTAGTATCTATCGAAGATGATGATTAGTAAGCACAATGACGGAGTGTGCTTGGAAGTAAGGGCGAAGTTTTCGAGCAGACATGACTAATGCCAGAGCCAATTTCTCAATGTTGGAATATCGTGTCTCCGCATCTTGTAAGGCTTTACTAGCGTAGTAGACGGGCCGTTCGACATTACCATCCTTTCGAATGAGAACGGAACTTACTGCTGAAGCTGATACCGATAGGTAGATAATGAGAGTGTCCCCAACTTCAGGTTTGGAGAGCAGAGGGGCTTTACTCATGTACTCCTTGAGGTTCTTGAATGCCTCGGCACATTCAATAGTCCATGTAATGTATTTCTTACTTCCCTTAAGTGCTTTGAAGAAAGGAGCACATCTGTCTGTGGCCTTAGAGATGAACCTGGTTAATGCTGCCACCTTACCAGTGAGGCTCTGGATGTCCTTTGAAGTTACCGGTTCCTTCATGTCGAGGATTGCTTTGATCTTCTCAGGATTAGCTTCAATGCCTCGTTGCCTAATCATGAAACCCAAGAATTTGCCAGAGCCCACACCGAATGCACATTTGTTGGGGTTCAACCTCATTCGATACCTCTTCAGAATGGTGAAAGTTTCAGATAGGTTGGTAATGTGTTGGTCAGCATGTTTGCTCTTGACTAGCATATCGTCAACGTACACTTCCATGCTCTTCCCAATCTGTTCGGCGAACATTTAATTTACAAGTCTTTGATAAGTTGCCCCTGCATTCTTTATGCCGAAGGGCATGACTTTATAGCAATATAGTCCCCTATCAGTAGTGAAGGCTGTGTGTTCTTGGTCCGAAGGGTTCATGAAGATTTGGTTATACCCTGAGTAAGCATCCATGAAGCTCAAGAGTTCACACCCTGCTGTAGAGTCTATAAGTCTATCAATGAGAGGAAGGGGAAAGCTATCCTTCGGGCATCCTTTGTTTAGGTCGGTGTAGTCTACACACATTATCCACAAGATCTTTTGAAGCAAGAGACTTTCCTTGGTCGGACTTTTCTTAACAAGAACCACATTTGCCACCCATGTTGGATAATTGACTTCACGGACGAAGCCTATGCCTTTGAGTTTTTCAACTTCCGCCTTCATTGCCTCGTATCGTTCGGCGTCATAAGATCTTCGCTTCTGTCTTACCGGCTTGGTCTTGGGGTCAATACTCAAGTGATGACAGATGATATCCGGAGAGATGCCTGGCATGTCCTCGTATGACCAGGCGAAGACCTCAGTGTTCTCTTGCAAAAAAGAGATCAATGCCAACCGAATGGGTGGTGACAAGGTAGTGCCAATCTTCACCATGCGATCCGGATAATCTTTTGAGATAGAGACCTTTTCTAACTCTTCAGCAGGTTGGGCTTGCTGGGTGAAAGAGTCATCTCGAGGATCGTCGGGTTGACTGTTGCCATTGTGAAGATCTAAGTTGTCTTCATCCGGGCTTGTTTTTATGACTTGGTCATGTATAGAAATGGTTTCTTTAAGCATAGGCAGATGTTGTTGCTTGACTGAAGTGTTGTAACATGATCGTGCACTAAGTTGATCTCCTCTGATATAACCGTTGCCATAGGGGGTTGGAAATTTCATCAACAACATATGTGTAGATACCATGGCCTTGAGATCATTGATGCCTGTGCGCCCAAAGATGACATTGTATGCCGTTGGGCAGTCAACCACTAGGAAGTTAGTGGTAATGGTAGCTTTGTAAGGGCCTGTACCAACGGTGAAGGGTAAGTGTATGCTCCCTAGAGGTTGTACGACGTCACCGGAGAAGCTTATCAAAGGAGAAACTGAGTGATCAAGCAAGTGTTCAGCTACATTAAGTGCCCTGAAAGCTTCATCAAACATGATATTGACCGAAGCCCCCGTGTCTACCAGGATTCGTCGTACGTCAAGGTTGGCTATGTGAGCTTCCACGATCAATGGGTCACTGTGAGGGTAGATGATACCTCTTTCTTCCTCAGGGTAGAAACATATTGGATCCCAGTTAGGCTTTTGATATTTGCCTCCTCTAATGTCTTCCACGTGAAACACTTGGTGACCAGGCCTCAAAGTTCGTTCACTGTTTTTCATGGCCCTGTTGGAAGATTCAGATATGGGTATGCCGCCGCTTATGGAATATATCACATTCACTTGGCGTTGGTTACAGTTATCCCTTGGAGAGTGAATGAGGAATTGATCAATTTTTCCTTCACGTGCCAAAGCTTCAATATGATCACGGAGGATGATACACTTCTCGCTGTCATGACCATTATGCTCATGGTAGCAGCAGAACATGCCCGTGTTCTTCGTGGACTTGTAAACTGGCTCTCTCGGCTTTGGCTTCGGTATCAGGTGAGCTATACTGGGATAAATGGCCACACATGTGGTGTTCAAGGGCGTGTACGTCTCATACCTCGGGGTAGGGCGTGTCTTGACACGTGTTTGGCCCACTTCATTGACTGCTTGGGGGCGGGCATTATCATGGCGATACCCTTGGTTATCGCGATAGTGCCCTTTACTCTTTTTATTGAAATGAGAGTGGTGGGGATGGAAATCCTTCCTCTTGCCTTGAGATTGGTATGTCTGTTGACTTGGCGAAGCATTAAGCGAGGCAGGGGGATACGCTATTGCAGTTTGGAGAGCCGATGTCTTCTCATTTGGTTGGATCTGGCTTCCACTCCCCACTTGCTGATAAGGGGTGACTGTAGGGGGTTTCCCTTGATATGTTCTTGCCTCGGCGGATGCGTGGTTATAGGCCTGTGCCATCACCTCGGAGTAAGTTTTCCAAGTGTTGGCATTGATCATGTACTTGAAGAAACAGTCACGTAAGCCTATTGTGAAGGCCTTGAGGGCGGTCTTGTCATCTGCCTCAGCGCAGCGAGAATATTCATGGCTGAAGCGGCCGGCATACTCTCGTAGTGACTCGTCCGGCTTCTGGCGGATAGTGTACAAATCATCTGCAGAATGCAAGCGATCGGTCTGGAAGATGTGTTGAGAAACAAACAGTTTCCTCAATTCCTCGAATGAGTCAACCATCTCAGGTGGAAGACGACAATACCAGTTTAAAGCTCCACCAGAAAGGGTGGAGGGGAAGAGAAGACATCGTTCTTCGTCAGTGTGCATCCGGTATGCCATGGTAGACTCAAAGACGTTAAGGTGTTCAATGAGATCCTCCTTTCCAGTATAGAGTTGCAAGCCAAGCTTCTGTTTTGTCTTCGCCTGGAGGAGGGTGTTGATGATCCTCCTTGTAAGAGGGCCAGGCCTGGGTTGATTCTAGTCAGGTATCTCAGCTTGTCGTTCGGCCTTCAACTTGTTTACTTCTTCAAGGAGCTGTAGGACAAGGGGGTCCTGGGTAGAGTTTTGTATCACTGGAGCTTTCTTTCGGAAATTTCCATCCCCTCTTAAAAGTAAGAAAGTCTGATCAAGAGCATGTGATTTTTCCCTGGACTCGCCGTACTGACTTCTAGGGTATGTCTGTCGAAACACCTCTGAGTCCCCTATACCCTCATGTTTCTCTAGGACTTGTTGCCCCTTCCCCAAATTGGTAGCCGGCCTAGGCCGTGGTAGGGGACCGAGTCTTTCAAAAACCCTTGGGTCATTGATCTTTGAGCTTATGTGGATGGGGTTCTCTCGACGTTGCTTCAGGAAGTCTCGACAGTCGCGATAAACAGCTTTCGATCCTTCCGCTCCCTCTGCTAGGAGGTGTCTTCCTCCACTTCTCCTGCTTTGGGTTGAAGCAGCTAGGTTGAGAGAAGTTTCATGTTGATCGACATTTTGAGGAGTAGCTTGCTCCTTATCAAGAATAACCATGTTGAAGGCAGGTAACCCTCCATGTTGGAAGGCATCCGATTGATGGTTGGCGTTCAAAGGGGCAACGAGCTCGTGTGTTTGAGCATGCCTAGCTTCTTGGAGCGTCTCGAAGAGCTTCTCGTATTGCTCTTGAAGGACCTCGTTTTTCATTGCTATCTTGTTGTTCTGAGCTTCTAGCTCATCGACTTTAGCTTGAAGAGAAACCCTTTTTCCTTCCTTCTTTCGTTGCTTCGCACTAGGTGCGAGAGGGGTGTCATTCTGTGAGCTATGGCTTCCTTCGCTCCCCATGTTGGAGAGGGATGCTTGATCAAAAGAGAGTATACGAGTGGTGGAAACCAGCTTGACAAAGCTGTAGAGAGTAGGAATAAGTGTCGATTCCCACAGACAGCGCCAAATGTTGATGCACAAAATCAGTGAGGACTTTGGTACAACAGAAAGTTTCAAGTTCGTGACCTTCGCTTGGTTGCTCCGATCACTAGTGTGGATAAGTATGTAAATGGATTGAGACAGGGAAGCAAACAACACAAGATGTACGTGGTTCACCCAGATTGGCTACGTCCACGGAGTAGAGGAGTTCTCATTAATTGTGAAGGGTTTACACAAGTACATAGGTTCAAGCTCTCATTTTGTGAGTTCTAGTGAATAGTCTAGTACAAATGACATTAGAGATTATTGTGGGAGAATGATCCCTATTTATAGAAGAGAGTTTCTAGCTTTGTTCTGACATTAACACGTGTCATGCTGTGATTGGTCTCTGATGTTGACACGTGTCGCGCTGTGATTGGCCTCTGGTGTCGACACATGTCACCTTGTGATTGGCCTCTGACCTTGTGGGTCCTTGACGGTATAATGTTGACCGGTTCTCAGTAGTTTCGGGATTGGTCAAGTATGGTATAAACAAAAGTTATTAGGTGGCTTTTGGTTAAAATTCAAAGTTTTGAAGCCTTTTTCATTAGTTTTTATTTTATTTTTAATAATATGCTTAATTGTGATTCTTTATGAGTATACTTTTCTTTCTAAATATAAAAAGTTTAAAGTGCACAATTAAATTTTAGTGTTCTAATAACAACTTTCTTATTTTATGGTAACCAATTATAACGGTAAATTTGTTTTCAAGAGTGACTTGAAAGTGATTAAAACCTCTTAGGATGCGTTTGTTGTACCGAACTGTCTCGGACTAGACTAATTTCAGGTGCTAAACTAGACTGACATAAACTAGACTAAACTGGACTAACTTAGTGAAGCGTTTGGTGTAATGTCGAACTAAATCATAGACTATAATTTTTTTTGCCATTTTTAATTCAAATTTACCTTAAAAATTAAACAAAAATGAATAATAAAAGGGCAGTGAAGTCTGGAGATGAATAGACCCAAGCACATTTTCTTTCCCCTTCCTTCCTTTACCCTTCCTCGTTTCTCTTCTCCATCATTTTCTCTCTATCAAATTATGCATCAATCTCTTACTTTTCTTGTTCAATTAAGAGAATTTGTTGGTTAACCATTTCGCCAAGCCTTCAGAAATTTTAAAAAGAAAGGCAAGCCTTCCAGTAACCAATTAAACCAGCAAATCCATTTATAGAAATTCAGAACAAAAAAAAAAAAACCCAAAACCTGCAGAACTATTTACAGAAATTCAGAACAAAAATCGTACCACAGCCAAATCATTCCTTTAATATAAAAAAATCATACAGAGAAGATGATTGAGATTGCGAAGCAGTCATGGCAGAGATGACCCAGTCGACGAGGAGGCAAGCCGAGGCTAAAGCCAAAATCAGTAGCTTCAAAGCCACAACCATGGCGATAGCGAAGCAACGAAGGAGAAGAAGATGACGAAGATGACCCAGTCGACGAGGTCATCGTCAGAGATGAAGAAGTCGACGAGTTCGTCGTTGGAAATATAACAATCAACGAGTTCGTCGTCAGAGATTAAGTCGCGCTTGAAGCTTATGTCGTCGAAATCGAGGTCGAAGAGGTGATTCGAGCAGGACGAAGAAGTTCTTAGCTAGTCTGATGGTTTTCGGAGGGACACGCTAAGAACGGCTAGTGAGGTTGTTAGTGAAAGTGAGTCCTAGCTAATCCCATTAAAACTAGTCCAGCCAGGCAACAAACACGGACTGGATTAATATTTAATCTAGTCTAGTCCAGTAAAACTTTGTGAGGGCAAACAAACGCCCCTTTAGAGTGTTAGTGTAGCAAAACTACTTTCTTAAGGTCTTCATTTTGAGGACATGTCCTTTTTTATATGAGTCTTTAGATTAATTTTTTTTCGATAGATTCAGTCCCGACCAAAAGGGTCCACTCCTCTGCGCTGTGGCTCGGTTCCTGGAGCACAACGGGTTCTTCAAAACTTTGAAAAATTTCCTTTCAAATGCCTGGAGTCGAGGTGGGGAACATGCTTTCATTCTTGTTTTTGTTTTTTCTTTCGCAATTTGATAGAGATATGGGAAAGAAAATTTTGAAACAGGTCCATTTGCCTCTTTTACACTCGAAGCGGAAAAACAATGAAAAACTCATGAGGAGAGAATACGAGTGAATGGTCAAGAGAGAGGAGAGATGCAGTAGGTCAAGAAGATAGAAAGTTTCCACTCGGAAACTTTTTTAACTTAATCACTTTGCATAATTATTGTATTTCGATAAGGGAGTCTAGAGGAGAGAGGCAGTAGGAAAAGAAGACAGAAAGTTTCATGCGGAAGCTTCTTTTAACTTAATCATTTTGCATAATTATTATGTTTCGATATAACATAGATTATTTAGTTTGCTGATTTAATCTACTACAACTAATATGAGAACTCATATAAAAAAGAACTTCACATATCCTCAAAATGAAAATCTTAAGCTCTGGTTAGCGTAATTTCTCAAACTTAAAGAGTTTTGTGAAAACATAATAAATTTGGTGGTGAGTAAAATTAACCATTAAAAATTATTGAAACTCAACAATGAGAATCCGCGCACAAAAACGCAACTTAATAATAAATAAGCGAACAACAGGGGCTGAAGAAGGAAACAAAAGAAAAAACAAACAGAGAAGCTGTAAAGGTGGTGGATGAATCAAACAGGATCCTGTCACCAATTAAGCTGCCAGAACGAGCCTGTGCATTAGTTGCACAAATTGATTTTTAATTTGAATCATGTTATTGCACAATTTTCATCAATTTTGAATTGATTTCCGGGTTTTGACTAGTTCAGTTTCGCAGTCAAATTGATTATTTCAATTTTTCCAATCGAACCTTCCATTTTTTTGGCACTACTACTGTTGCGCACTCTTTGGGAGACCTTTGAATAGCGCTTCCTATTTATCTTTGAGAAATGTTGTTGTCATTTTAAATTTTTTATAGAAGGTTTGTAGCGTTAATAACAAATAATTTTATATTTTAAATAAATAATTTAAACTATATATTAATAAAATCTTCTTTATCAACTAAAACAAAAGTGAAAAAACCAAATTTACTCGGTCCACAAAACTAAAGAACAATAACCAAAATAAAAATAATGGGGCAATCTAGTAAATTAAACACAAAATAGTTTTACATTTTTTTTTCTAAAGCCTCATAGCTAGGTAACCATATCAGTTGATCACATTTTCGCTTCTACCTTTTTCTCACAAATAAATAAATTTTTAGTGATGAAATAGTTACCCAGAACCAGTTACCCAGAACCAATCATTAAAGATAAGAATAGCTTCTTCAACGACGAAAAATCATTTAAAGGTTGTCACTAAAAAAAATGATTTAACGATCATTTTATATTTTCTCTCTTTGTAAATTTTATTTTTAAAATTTTAATAAGCACATTCATAACATGTGCACAATTCCTAGTTTTTAGTAATAATAATAATAATAATAATAATTAAAAGAAAACAAAGAATAAGCTTTTTTTTTTTGTTGTTGGAAGAATAAATAAAAAGAATGTAGGCCATGTTTACTTTACACTAATGTGAGAATGAAAGAATCGAAGAACTTAGAAATAAAGAAGCTAAGTACAGGAAATTGGATTTCAAGGTAAAACTCACATGTTATGATTCAATAGGTGTCACTAAACACAGAAAAAAATTAAGAAATAAAATAATTCATATACCCATATTCTAGTAAACGTAAGAAATTCAAATCACAATTATTTCAATTTCTAGTCCCTGTCAGTTAACATGCTCTTAAAATTGTTCATATTTCATCTTCTTCTCAGAAAGTCTATAACTATTAACTACTGACCCTACTCAGTTTAATGAAACAAAGAAGAGAAAAAGAAAAACTAGCCATTGATTTTGAATGGATCCTAAAGTAAAGTTCAAAACCAAGGGCGAGGGTCACAGAGAAAAGAATAATCTATACATCTTCTGCAAGAACTTCAGGGAATGCCCTTCCTTCTAGGCTATGTATTATTATTATTATTATTATTATTTTAACAATCGAGATTATCTACATTAAAGGATGAGGGTTGGGCTCAGCTTTGCAACGAGCTAACAATAATATGGTTCAAATTCGTCTTTGGTAAAAATCGAATCTAAGACCTCTCAGTTACAAGTGAAAAAAAATATTACTGGATCGTAATACTAAATGGCAAATGTATTATTATACTAATTCAATCACGAAATTGTAGGACGAACGCACCGACCAAATGTAGGGGCTTACCGGGCAGTTTCCAACACAAATTATTTTTAATGAAACACCAATTAACTTATGGAATTTGTTTTTCCTTATAAATCTCTCTCTCTGTCCTCCCCCAGTTGTATACTACTATCCATCTTCTTCCTTCCCAAAACCCCAATCTTTCTCACAATACCAAATTTACATCTCTAGATCGATATCATCACCACCATGGCTCTCTCAAGGGCTGCATCGGAGTCGGACGTCTCCATCCACTCAACGTTCGCTTCTCGATACGTCCGAACTACTCTTCCTAGGTAATTACATCACATGAATTTCTTTATTTTGTGGTTTTTTTTTCATCCGTAGTACTGTGAATCTAAACCATATATTTTGCGAAAATATTCTTAATACAATTTAGGTTTACAGTCGGACTATATAATACAATTTTGCATGAAAACGAATTTCCCTCTACGCACATATGCATGATTCGTACCGATTGATTTGATCGTGAGATGGATGATTTTTGATCACGAAGGTTCAAAATGGCGGAAAATTCGATCCCGAAGGAGGCAGCGTACCAGATCATAAACGATGAGCTGATGTTGGATGGGAACCCTAGGCTGAATCTCGCATCGTTCGTGACGACATGGATGGAGCCTGAGTGTGATAAACTCATGATGGCCTCCATCAACAAGAACTACGTCGACATGGATGAGTACCCTGTCACCACTGAGCTCCAGGTAATAAATTTACTCATTTCTTTTTATTTCTTTTTAAAAAGTCGCATCTTTTTTTTTTATCAATATCATTCATCGTGAATCTGAATCCACTCCCATTTAGCAATTATTTATTATATTAAAGTAATAAGAATAATTTAGCACGTCCTAGTAGTGGGAGTGGAGTGGGTAAGAATATGTTTACTGTAGACGCGCTAATTAGGGTTATTATATATCATAAACAACGACTTAATCTTTTCTTAGATGTTTTAGAAGTAGATGCCATGTGTGCGACGTTGTTAATTGCGTTCGATGTTTCATAATCCACATGCTAAGGCCTGATTGGTAGTAATAGCAATATTATTTTCTGAGGGTTTTTGAACTTTAGCTCAATTGGATTTTTAGTCAAGAAACTAAAAGTTTGTGAGTATTAATCTCTAAATTTGTTATGGTGTGGAGTAATGACCATTTTGGCTAACTCTGTCAGAACTTTCATTAAATAAAGGGTTTAAGGGAACGAAAAATGGATGAAAATTCTGACGGAATTAGCCAAAAAGAACAACTGTTTCACATTATAACAAGTTCATGGACCAATACTCATGAATTTTTAATTCAAAAACTAAACCTCAAATTAGACTAAAGTTCAGGAACTACTGCTTCGATTTTGGCAAATAATGGAAAAAATCAAATGAAAGCAAATAAAATTATAAAAAATATTTCTCCTCCAGTCAAATGCCTTTTGTATGGTAGCCGACCGATCTATCCTTCCACCATGCCTTCTAGGCTTCTAGTCTTCAACTAGATCTATTCTCTTTCATGTGGATCAACAAATAAGGTAAGTTCATGTGGATTAACAAATTGATTTCGATGAAGAACTTTAAAATGGATATTTTTAGTATGTTTTTACACTGTCATGTTCTGTGCTATTAGATGCTATTTTTAATTAAAATTGCCGATTTAGAGAAAGTGATAGGAGGTAATAGGTAAATAGTAGGTAAATATTAGGTCCCATAACCTCTCTACTTGTCAGAAAAATATAGGAAAAGGTCTTGCCGTCTTGGTCAGTTGAAAAGTCTATCTGCTTCTTCTTCTTCACATTCGTTCTTCTCTTCTTTGCCCGATTATCCCACAGAAACTTCAAAAGCCATAGCAGTATTGCACAAACGAAACGGTCCACCTAAAAGCTGCATTCAACACATGTCTTGTTTTTATTGGGCCACCAAACTTAACGAGTAAAATAGGTAATACTCAAATATTGTCCTTCATTAATTTCAACCTTCATCAGTATTCACAGCCGTTGAATTAGTATAATTTTGATGATAACCGTCCATATTTCGTAGCATCGAAAATTATGTAGCTTGAAAGAATTTTCCTGTTTTTACACATGTAATGTCTAAAGTGGTTTAATAAAAACACAAATAAGAAAAATGATAATAACATGTTAATTTGTAATTTGTGGGTAAGAAGGAAAAACTAGAGGCAGGTATTTTCGTGAGTTTTTTCTTTTTTGTGAGTTTTTTTTTTTTTTGGTTGAACAAACAATATTAATTACATTAAAAAGGTGAACGTCTTTTCGTGAATTGATATTTTTACATTAAGAGGAGGAGAGTTCGACTAAACCACACAATAAGTAACCTATATCGAATTTGTTATCTACGAGATTCGAACTTAAGATCTCTCATTTTCGAATGAAGAGGAATACCACCAGGTGGTAGTATGAGTGACGTGAATTAAATTATTTAGATAGGAATAGTATTAGTGATATGACCGAGACCCGTGCACTATTCCAATCTAATTCGTCATGCTTATAGATATTTCAGTTTCTAGAACGACGGACTTGGACTTCTAATGTGAAGTCGATTCACCACATGTATCAATGTCAGCCGCGTCGGGCGCAAAGTACCCAACAACGAAAATAGTCTTTGTTATTGAAAAAAAAAATGATAAATACATTCATTTTGACTTTTTGCACATTTTTATTTAATTATTTTCGTTATTTTTATTTGATTTATTAAATTTGAAAGTTAAAAATCTAAAAAAGTGTGTGAGAAACTAATAAGAGTGTGTGAAAATTATCTTCTCTCTCACTAAAAAAAGTCATAAATTATAAACTTAGTTTACTGGCCAAAATATTTAGAAGAATTATTTTAAGTTGCAAAGTTATAAAAAATTGATCTTAGGACCACATGCAAGGCTTTGTGAAGTGAAAATCTTACACGAAAATAAAAATGGATTTCTTTTAATGAGAATGAAAAGACTTGTTTTTTTTATTTTTTATTTTTTAATTACGGTTGATATAACCACTCCAAGCTATATTAAGAAAGATGGACCTGGATTGTCTGCCCTCCCCATCTCATACCTTTCTCATCCCCTTCTATTTCTGTGATCACGGTTAAACCACGTCAACATTTTATATTTCCATTATTTTTTGTCTTATTATTTCTATAAAAAAAATTTCAATATAAAATGTTGACGTGGTTTAACCGTGACCACAGAATATAGAAGGAGATGTGAAGGGTATAAGATGGGGAGAGTAGACAATCCAGGTTCAAGAAAGATAATGATTTGAACTTGATAAGCAATTTATTGAACAAAAAACATAACTACCAAAACAATTACTACTTTTTTTAAAAAAAAATTATTATTATTAAAAGAAGGCAAAATGTTCAAAACTATAACAAGAATTTAGAAAATGAGAGAGTTTAGAACTCGGAATGCATGGGTAGAAACTCAAAACTTTATTCACTACTTACGCGATAACAAGAGTTGACCGAGTTCTTAATAGTGGTGGTATTTAATGGATGAGGATCCTCTCCGGATCCTCTTTGTGGGGATCCTAGGGATCCTCACATTCTAACCATTTATCGTATATCGTGCTGTCAGTTTTTGTTAGGTACTATTTATGTTTAATTTTATATAAAAAAAATATAAAAAAATCACATTATGTACGATGAACCGTTAGGATGTGAGGATTCCTACAATTTGGATCCGGATGGGATTCAAATTTGTATTTAATATCATAAAAATTCAGATAACCGTTTTTCATTATATTTTTCAGTAATTTTCTAGTTTTAAATTAATATTTTGGCTCTGATGTTTAGTTAGTTACGCCTATCACCGAAGGCCGTGTGCGGCCTTGTTATGCTTTCAACTTCCACTGATTAGTCTTTGCCAAAAATTATATTCCTGGACAATACGGTTTAGGAGAAAGGGACTCGTGTCTTTATGGTCAGACCTTATGCACATTTGGTTTTAATGATGCACCTATGAACTGCAAAACTTTCAATCAATGTGAGGACAATTTTAATTTGTTCTCCTACATTATTGTCCCAATATTTTCAGAAGTTTTATTTCAAGAGCGTATTAGGAATACTTTTAAAATGACTGAATGCGAGTTTTGACAATTAAAAATATTTTTTTCCTATGTTTGTTTTATTTTGACTTTGATTTATTTAAGGTAAACTTGATTCCAAAATAAAGCCCTTCTCTTTCGATTCACTTCAATGCACGAGGAGAGACACAAAGTATGAGTCGAAATGTCAAACTTTTTTTCTTTTTTGAGCAAACGATATTGTAAGAGAAGGGATGAACTTAGCTTCACAATGAACTAGCAATAATGTGGTTCAAATTCATCTTTGGAGAGAATTGAACGTAAGATATTTCACTTATAAGTGAAAAAGAATACCGTAGTACTAAATAGCAATGCCAAACTCTCAGATGATGCCAATTTGACTATAGTAGATAGATGTATAAATTGTTTTTCTGCCTTTACTACTTTTATTTATTTATTATTTTTTTTGGTGTGACTACTTTTATTTTCTATTCCCTTCCCTTCTAAGAAATATAAAATCGTTTACCAAAAAAAAAAGAAATATAAAATCATCAGTTACATATGTCAAAATTAATTGCACGCATGGTTTGCATAAAAATTATTCAGTCCGTTTTGTAAAACGTGTTGATGTGAAAGATAGGATGACGCTTTGACTTTGGTCAAGAAGGAAAGGAAATGGATCATTTCCGGATCCATTTTGTAGAGATCTTAGGGATTCTTATATTTCAACCGTTTATCATGTATCGTGCGGTCAGAAATTATTTGGCTTTTATTATTTTTAAACACAAATAGTACTTGACGAAAATTGACCGCATGATATACGATAAACAAGTTAAGATATGAGGATCCCTAAGATCCCCACATAAGGAGAGGATCCATTTCCAGAAGGAGGGACCAAACTTTCATTGACGATCAAGTATGCAGGAATCAGTTTTAAAACTGAATTAGAATTAGAATTAGAATCAGTCTCAGTCAAGAAATTTCCAAACTTTGACTGCATAGTCGTACATTTAAGGTTTCGGAATCGAATTAGAATTCGAACAGTGAATTTTTTCCTTTGTTCATCTTTTAACCTACCTCCAACTTACAGATTTTTCAACTGCCATCTTTGTAGCATTGCGTTTGTTTCTCTAAGTTAAAGCTTTGCGTATACCAACTAATGGAGGACAACTCACAATTATACTGATTACATTGCCTTACGTGAGGAGAGAGATAAATAAAAATCGAAGGATAAATGCAACTATGACATTCAATATGAGAATCTGAATGATACGATTAACCACTCACAACGAATTTGTAATTTGTTTTCTACTAATTTATAGAATTAATTTTACAAACCTTATGATGAATTCTGAAAGCTAAAGGGTGCACGTACAGTTAGTGCATACACGGAACTGATGTGTGTTTTGATATTATGCGCATGAAAACATGACAGAATCGGTGCGTAAACATGATAGCTCATCTGTTCAATGCACCATTGGGAGATTCAGAGGCAGCAGTTGGAGTGGGAACGGTGGGCTCTTCTGAGGCCATCATGTTGGCTGGCTTGGCATTCAAGAGGAAGTGGCAAAACAAGAGGAGAGCTGAGGGCAAACCCGTTGACAAACCCAACATTGTCACCGGAGCCAATGTCCAGGTATTCATATAGCTATCATTATACAATTTATGTTATGAAGACACACTCTTAAACTACATTGATGAACAACGGTATGTGACATGAGTGGTCGACTTGTTGCCTTAGTTATCATGACTAGTTGGTACTCGAACATCACTTGTCACGTAATGTAATGTGATTTAAGTAATAGTGCACAAAAAATTTGGTACTTTCAGCATTGCAATTAATCAAACTACTGTGACTCGTTTTTCCTCTGCTACATATATACTGAACTAAATAAATATATCTTGTTTTATAAATTTAAGGTGTGCTGGGAGAAGTTTGCAAGGTACTTTGAGGTGGAGTTGAAGGAGGTGAAGTTGAGGGAGGGCTACTATGTAATGGACCCCGAGAAGGCAGTGGAAATGGTTGATGAGAACACAATCTGCGTTGCTGCTATCCTCGGCTCCACCCTCAACGGTGAGTTCGAAGATGTCAAGCTCTTGAATGATCTCTTGATAGAGAAGAACAAGGAAACTGGGTATGCATCTCTATCTCTATCTCTATCTTACAAGTTCGTCGGTGTAGGCGTATGTACGTACATCGTGACTTTGGTGCACTTGTACAAGATTAAGAATTGTAGTATTTTAAACTTCTATTACCAACTGATGTGACACATTATTTACTGCTTTACATCTTCTGCTTGGGTACGCAGATGGGATACTCCAATCCATGTAGACGCAGCAAGTGGTGGGTTTATTGCTCCATTTCTTTACCCAGAACTGGAATGGGATTTCCGTTTGCCCCTTGTGAAGAGCATCAACGTTAGCGGACACAAGTACGGACTTGTGTACGCAGGGATTGGATGGGTCATCTGGAGGAACAAAGAAGATTTGCCGGAGGATCTCATCTTCCATATCAACTATCTTGGAGCTGACCAACCTACTTTCACCCTCAACTTCTCAAAAGGTACTTTTTTAAAAGACTTCATTAATTTAGTGATAGAATTAACAATTAGTTCACTTAATTAAGTACATGTTAAACTTTCGACTGAGTATAAATGTTTTTCACAATGCAGGCTCCAGTCAAGTTATTGCTCAATATTATCAACTGATTCGCTTGGGTTTTGAGGTGAGTACACTAATAACTTCTAAATGAAATAATCATGAAATTTTACCATTAATTATATAAACATGTCAAATGGCTAATAGGACACCTCCAATTTCCTGATAGGTCAATCTTGCATAAAATATTAATCCAATAGAAAAATCATTGAGACATCTAATTGTGATCAAGTAATTAATGTGCGCAAAAGTCTCAAACGTGATACTAACATGTTAATTCTTGTATATGTAAATCAGGGATACAGGAACGTTATGGAAAATTGTCGGGAAAACATGATAGTACTAAAAGAAGGATTGGAGAAGACAGGTCGCTTCAACATAGTATCCAAAGACGAAGGTGTACCCTTGGTGGCCTTCTCTTTGAAGCACAACCATCGCCACGACGAGTTTGAAATCTCCGACTTGCTTCGCCGCTTTGGATGGATCGTTCCGGCATACACCATGCCCCCAGACGCGCAACACATCACCGTGCTACGTGTTGTCATTAGGGAAGACTTCTCTCGCACTTTGGCGGAGCGGCTCGTGAATGACATCAAAAAAGTGTTGAGTGAACTTGACACGCTTCCATCTAAGCTTAGCTCCAATGTGAAGGCTGCTGATGAAGATGGTGAGAAACCTGGTACGACACTTGAGAGTAAGAAGAGTGATTTGGAAAAAACAAGGGAGATCACGACAATTTGGAGGAAGTTTGTTACGGCCAGGAAGCAGAAGATGAATGTTGTTTGTTAGAAAGGTCTCCCCTTTGCTACCTCTAATGAATTATTGACCTATCTTCTAAGATTATGTGTGTTATGGCCATGTTTGGGTTATTTCTGTACTTGTACTATTGTCCTTTCAATTCGGGTGGGAGTGAGCATCCATTTTGTTTGGTGTGTGACAATTTCTTTTGCTCAAGTAGTTGATGGCGGCTGCTGAGCATTTTACCCCCTTTTACTTTGTAAAAGTTGAAAAGTGGCTCCTGAGTATGTATGCTGATGACAAGACTTAATTAAATTTGCAATCAGCAAAGAACTCTGATAAACATTTCATTGAAGTTGTTTCTTGTATTAAGTAATAATCCAATGTCGAACCCCAATTGGAGTACAATTAAGGAACAATTACCTGGAATCATCAATATTCAACATTAAAAAACAAGAAGGGAGGTTCAAGCCAACGTAACAATCTACTCTCTTTTTTTAATGAATAAATATTAAACAAGATTAAATTTTCTGTAACGATCGTGTGCTGAGACATCTACCTTCTCATAAAAGAAGTGAGAATCTACTTAGTAATTTCTTTAAATAACACAATTAGATTTCTTCCCTCGACTTCCATACGAGAACAACTCAACATAATTAGATTTCCACTCGCTACACCTGCCCACCCTAGCGTTTAAGACTGGGCCAAATCCTTCAAGTAATTAGGATTATATGAAACAGTAATTCGAGGGTGATTTTCATACTTTTGTTCAAGCTTCTCACATGCCTTTACTTTTTTTTTCTCGTTAGGTTGAATAAATCATGAAAACAAGTCATAATTAAACAGAGATGTGTGAGAAATTAATAAAAATGTGTCTTTAGCATTTTTCTAATAGAATGCATAAAGTAAAATGGAAGATATTAAATTGAATATATTTGCTTTTACAAAAAAAATGAACATCTTTGCCAAAGAGCATATATCATATCATAACAAATAACCATCAATCCAAAGCCGACAGAATAAAAACATTCCATAATTAAGAAAAGGAAAGAAGAAAAAACCCACAAAATACCCCCAAGCCCTAATTTCCTTGAATTTCAACACATTACAATTCACAACTACTTGTTATTATTTGAAAGAGTTCCTTTGAGATTTATGGTTTGGATGATTGCGCCCCCTTGACAACTGTAACTGGACATGGAGCATTTGTCACCACGTAGTTGCTAACACTGCCCAGCAGCACCCTGCAAATTCGCCACATATTAATCATCCATTTTGTAGAACAAAAAATTAATCCAACACAAAACCTTTATTTTCTCTCTTTAATTTTGTGTTTTTATGAGAAGGTGAATTAATTTAGTGGAGATAATTAGTCAAATAATGGTTACCTTTTGATAAGGCCTAGTCCCCTGCTTCCAACTACAAGCGAATCAAGCTTGAGATCTAGCACAGCATCACACAACTTCTCCCTTGCATCTCCCCAGTACACCTTGGCCACAACCTTGGCCTAATCACAATCCACATACAAATTAATCATACTCTAGTTTCTAATCTAATAATTAATGTCGACGCACAAATACAAATTACTGTAGATTGGTACGCCAATTGCTTGATAACTAGTATATGCAAAAGAATATGAGAAAGTATACAAAAGAATATGAAAAATGAGATTAATATGTAACAAATTAACATACCCCTTTAGTTCTTGAAACTTTATCAAGAATATCAAGCACCTCTGGATCATTAGTAAGTCCATACTGCTTTGAGATGTTAGTCTCGAGTACAAGTTCTTCCAAAGGAATCAAAGCTGCAATCAAAAACACCAAAAACCAAAAGAAATTATGTAGATGTAATTGATTTATATATATATATATATATATATATATATATATAAAATAGATAAGTCATGAATTAATAATAAATCATTAAGGTAACTAATGACAATTAACAAGTGTATATATATAGAGGGAGAGACTGCGTACGTGATCCAGAGTTCTCAAACAGCTGCTTCCTGCTTGTTGCAGCTTTGGGTGGCTCAACGTGGATTAATACGATGCGATCTCCTTCTTCGATCAGATTATCGACTGCCCATCTTAGGGCCATTTTGCTTGTTGCTGAATAATCCATGCCTATTCCTACACTGCGTTCCTTCCCCATCGATCTGGCCTCCTCTCTCGCTCTCAATGATTAACTTTTTATTTTATTTTTCTGGGTTAATCCGGCTTATCTATAAATACTTACGTATTGGTCCTTTCCTGTGGATGCTACAGCAGAAGGAGAAGGTTCTTGAAGGCTCTAGCCGGTAGCCATTTGGCGTCCTTCCTAAGGTTTACAATATTAATAGGAAAACAGACAGAAAAAAAATTAGCATAAATTCTCCTGCAAGTTGGTCTTACGTACATTGTAAATACCATTTAGTCAGTGTGCGCCCACTGATTTTTGCTTTAACACGCATGGATTCTTCCCTTTATTATTTAGGTAAAATATTTAGGACTTGTTTGGTACTCTACTTGAATCCAACTTTCTAAACTCAAAAATAATTTTTAAGTTTTAGGTCTTAAAAACTTGTTTGGTAGGTTTATTTTCAAAAATTGAACTCAAGACTAACTCAAAAATATAATCTATTATCTAAAAACATAAAAATGAGTTTTTAAACTTAAGCTCACTCATTTATTTTCTCTCTCTCCTCCCCTCCCACTCCAAATCTATCTCTCTCTCTCCCTCTCCTTCTTTCTCTTTCCTCTTTTTTTTACCTTTTTCGTATATCCTCTAATTCGCTATCTTCATTCTCTCGGTTCTTTCTCACTCCTCTTCCTCTCTATCTCGTCTAATCCTCTCCCTTCTTTCTCTTTCCTTCAATCATCTCTTACTTTCTTTCCTCCTCTCTCATCTTTCTCCCTCTCTTGCGACCCCCTCTTTTTAGATCTCTTTGTTTAGTTTAAGTAGTAAGATTTAAAATTTTTAAATCGCAAACCAATCACCTTTTTTAGTCTTAAATAAAATTGTTTTCAAGAAATGTTTTGAAAAATGATAAATTTTTTCAAATAAGATACCAAACAGACCCTTAATTACTTGATACCCAATTTGCGGATACTTTTCTTGTAGCATTTCTAACAAGTTGGACTCGTGTGAAAGTGTTTTTAAAATGAAAAAAGTTTTTAGAAAGAGTATTTTTTTTTTCCCGAAAACGCTTTATAAACACCCACATAAGTTTGTTACGGAATTTATTTTTACTGAATATGGAGGTTATTCCATTTTCAATTTAAATTGTTTTCATTTTAATAGAGCTAAATTAAGATTAAATACCAAGTTGGACACGAATTCTAAGAAAAAAAATACCAATTTCCCATGGAAAACTACCAAACACAATCCATTCTATTTGGATTAAGCCGCATTTTGTGGCCAAGACATTAATAACCATAAATTCCTTCATATATTTCCCACAGTGCACATGACCCATAGGCCACGAGCACAATCGCCGGAAAGTTTACCAAAGGTCATCACAAAATGTTTTGGTCGACCAAAATTTTGCGAAAATTTATTCTGCCAATCACCGTGCGTGACCAGACATTTTTCATTTCAATTACAAGCATCAGCGGTGGCATATGTCACACATGTCGATAAAAGATAAAAATAACGTTAATTTGGAGATTTGAACCCATGACCTCACAAGTAAAGCCACTAGTGGAGTCAAGTACAAGGCTCACCTATGTTATAGTATAGGGAGAATTTTGGTTATTTAAGCTTAAAAGTATTAATCTTTTAGGCTATTTTATGATTTTTAATTGTCATATTCCACTTAACAAATGAAAATTTTAAATCTTAAGGCTGCTTCTAAGGAAAATAGCAGCTAATAAATGTTAAATAAACTCATTACTTTAACCAATATATTCTGAATAGTAATAAATTGAAACTTCCATACCACATGGTTCCTTACTTTGTATAAATTTCTTGCTTTAAATTATTACTTTTAGATTTATTATTAAAAAATTAATTTCGTAATAATAATTTTAGCTTTGTAATTCCTGACTACGCCATTGAGTGAAACAATATCAACTTACCAACTTAACAACATTAATTTTACGTACATTATTACGTTTTATAATATTTATATCATCCTTCGTTAATCTTAATGAAGGTAATACATATCACAAGTGGTTGTTTGGTGTAGTGATACAAGTTGTTACTTTTCACTTTAAGATTTGGGTCAAACTCCATTGAAGACATTTTTTATATCATTTTTTCTACAAAATGAAGTGGCTGATCGCCGGAAAAGTTGGTCAGCCAGCTAGTCACCAGTCGCTAGAAAAGTTGGTAGTGATTGTGTGACAATCAAGTAACTATTTTGAATTCTGGTGTAATTTTGGTTGACTTTTATCTTTAATAATTAAGTAAACTAAAAATATAGTATAATTTTGGTTGACTTTTTCGCTAGAAAAGTTTCTTTACAATGGTATTTGAACTAAAAACCATATAAAAATAATTGTACTGAATTAAAATTAGAATAAAATAAAATTCTTCCATCTTTTCTTCCACCTTTCGCTTTCATGTTGTGCATAGCATGTATCCGATTGCTAGTGTTGTCTAGCAAAACACACAAGTTGGTTCGGCTACACCCCCATGTAGCTTGTAGCAGGTCTGCCCCTAACTCATATCCATCGATTCCAATTGGGTTTTCTTTTTCAGTTTCAGAAAACACGTCCTCTAGCTAGAAAAAGCCTTGAGATTTCAAGTTCATTGATCTGTCTCTTTAACATTCCATATCAACCATCTTTTGCATCCATGTTAATTTTATCATGTCAATTAATTAAGCCACAATTTTTTTGTTGTTATATATAAACCATGCGCCACGGACTCACGAATGTGCCACATGTTGGAATTTATTAGGTTTATTTAGAAAATTAATTAGAGATTTGATTTGATTTTGTAGTAGGATATTTTTGGCATTTACGCATTAGGGTTTCTTAGGTTTATTGCTCTATAAATAGAGCTTGTAATTTAGTTTGAGAATTAAGTCAGTTAAGATGTAGCCTCTTCGGTTTATGTAGCCTTCTTGGCAATTCAATTTAATAAAGTTTTATATTCAGTTAGTTCGTTAGTTCGTTCCGCACTCTGATATTCAACTTGGTATCAGAGCAGGTTCAATCCTTCGGGATTTAATCTGCTTGGTTGGGTTGATATTCAACTTGGTGTCAGAGCAGATTCAATCCTTCAGGATTTAATCTGCTTGTTGGGTTGGTATCTGTTTGTCAGTATGTATGTATGCTACACTACTAGAAATTTGGCTATAAGCCACCCTTTCATTTGGTGTCCATTGTCAAGTGTTGCCACTCACATTGGTGGCAAACCTCTATGGCCACCAAGCACCCACTAAACTAGTTATGTGGCTTATGTAGAGGACTCTATTGTAACAATGGCTACCAATATTGCATTGGTGGGTATGCAATCAAAGCCACCCTAATTCACATTGGTGGCAAAGTTGCAAAATAATATTAAAAAAAAAGAATGCCCTGTGTGGGCACCCAAATTGGATTATCATATTTCTGTTTCTATTTTTGGTGAGAAAACAAATTGTAATATCATTAAAATATAAGAATATAACTATAAATTTGCATAACTGAGATTTTATAGAATTTTGTACAAATGTTGGAACCGAACTTTAAAAAGTCTTCGAATGAAATTGGCAGCAATCAAAGCAACCTTGCAAAATCACATTCAGTTTAATTTCTATAGGTCAAAAAACAAAGAAAACATGTATATCAACTTGTCATATTTTATAAAACTAAAAGCATGGACAATTCAGTGCACCTTGGTTGCACATTTGTCATATCCAACAGCTCACATCAGCCATCCCCCACTGGAATCCAAGGCTGAGGGAAGCCATCTGCGGGAGTTGTCATCTGAAGCACCACTCTTATCTTTGCCTTTCTCTAATTTGCCACCCCCATGGATGCCAAGTTCCTTCAACAGTCCTCGATGTACACATATCTGAAACTAAATTGAATACGCTCATTAGCGTAGAAATATGTATACCATATGACAATATTGAATCAAGTTATTTGCAAAGATTTAAAATGCAATGTAAAAAGGAAAAATTTTATTTTATATGTATTAAAATGATTAACAATTTTTTATTGAGCAGTATAAAAAAGGTATTAAAAACTAACCTAATTTATTAAGTTTGGAAAAATTAGACAGATAAAAGAAAGCTTTTAATCCTTACTATAACTAAAATAACTATGGTATTTCATTATCAAATAGGATTCATACGTGTGATCAGGGTTAAGAAAATCCCTGATTAAAGAATCTGCAAGAAATCATCAAATTGGACTTGAACTTACCAATTTCTGATTCAAATAAACTAAGAAAAGGAGTTGGAATCAAACTAACCTCTGTTTTCTATATGCAGCAAACTGCATCTTGTTTTTGCCCTTGTTAACAACATATCGTTTGCTCTGTACACACCAAAAAACAGTAAACACCTCATTCATTACTAACAGCCATTTCAATCAATTAATTATTTAGACAAATTTTTCAACGATTCCGAAGCTCAGACAAAAATTGCATGAGAAAATTAAGATTATATGCAATTGGATGTCAAAGAACCTGAAAATACCATATATCCAATATTTCGTGCACACACCTAAAAACTAATCTTTATATATACTTTAAAATAATACAGATCAATGTAATCTAAAACATTGGAAATGCATATTTGTCCAAGCCAAGGTCTCAAGTTCTCAGAATGGGGAATTACTGATTAGAACAGTTAATTATGTGCTCCTTTTTCGGTATGAACTAATTAGCATAGTAGCCATAAAAATACCAAACAAAAGCTCAATCATTTATGCAATTTGGTCAAATTTTATACAATTTCTAGCAAAACCCAAAACTCAATAATACATAAGGAACCCAATAGATGATTGAAGCAATTTTATACACAACTTATGCAAGTCCAAAGAAACGCATTTGATCAAACTTACTGAATACTGAAGAAAAAAAATTACAATCAAAGTACGGATTAATAATTACCTCAACAGCTAACAGAGCCAAAGCCAAACCCTAGAGCTTCGAAGGGCAGAGACGATCACAGAGACATGAATAGTCCTTATTCCTTCCCACTGCTGCTGCTGCTGCCACTTTCTCTCTCTAAAAACCAATTGGAAATTGTTCATAAAGAGATAGAGAAGCATATGGAAATTGTGTAAATTGTTTAAAAATTATGTAAATTGTTTAACTTTGTATTTAAAACTGAACCAATAACCAATCAACACAACAGAGTAAGAAAATACCAACAACATGGAGCAGTATTGTGAAAGAAAGACAACATCGAGCAGTATTGTGAAAGAATGACAACATAGTACAGATTGAGTATTCAACTTAAACCAAACGAAACCACATTCATTAAAGAGTAAAACCTCACTTACCAATTCAATAAATAGTGAGATGCAAAGAGGGCCAAAGATTGCACAATTGGAAGGAAGGAAGAGCATCAAGATAAGAATTGAAATGATCACCAAAAGACTGCATTTACTAAGATGCAAAATTGGAAGGAGTGTGGATGTACAAATCACAGGAAAATTGACTTATTTAATAAGTGCATAGTAACCTCAAAACCCTAAAAAAATTAAACTATACAAACAGAAAAATCCAAACGAAAAAACCAAGGAGTTGGGAAAATGAGGATGAAACTGACCTGGAGAAAGTTGCTTTCAACACTTTCTTAAACACCAACTGGTTTTGGGATGAAGCTTTTCGGCTTGTGGAATGACGACTTGTGAACATATCGGCCAGGGAGAACAGAATCCAGCAATTATGCTCAAATCTTGAAAACCCAAATCACTATTCACAATAAAAGTAATGAAATTTGATAAAACTGAACCAAACAAATTTACAAATCTACCAAATACTGAAAGTTTTTATTTTTTAGAAAGCGTTTACACTAGAGAACAGCCACGAGGAGAGGATCATTTTTACCTCTTGGGTTAAGGTCTAATTCAGGCATACTTCGCCAGAAATTGGCCGGAAATCCCGCGGTCACCGTTTCGTAGATCTGAAATTGAGAAAATTCGGTTACGAATTTGTAGAAACTAACTTGGGCCTTGGAAAGAGGAAAGGAAAAGGATTCTGGAGGTATAATTTGACGGTTGTTGGTGAGCCGAGGACGGAGGCGCTGCTGCATGAAAGAGAAGAGGGAAAGAGAAGATACGGGAGGGAGGAGATAGAGAGAATAAGGGGGAAGGGAGCGGAAAGAACGAAGGGGAGTGAGGTTTAGGTGTTGCAGACGACGAATATGGTTGGGGTCGGAGAGAATGGCGAAGTGGAGATGACGACAACGGGGTGCTGTGGGCGTGGAGAACTGGGTAAGATTTAGGTTTTACTTTTTCTTCTTTCTATTTTTCAAGTTTTGAATTATAATAACGAAAGGGGAGAGGACGAATGGCCTGGGAAGAGGAGGCTTTGGTTTTTCCTTTCTTTTTTTAAAATTTTTTTTTTATATAAAAATTTAACAAAAAATGTGATATTTTATTAATTAAATATTTTTTATTAGTTATTTTGCCACGTGGCAGAAGCTAGCAGCCACGTCAGCAAAATTGTAGAACTCGTTATTACCATGTCATCACTTAATGGCTAACTTAACATATTTTTTTAACGGTTCTATGAAATTGAAATTAAATAATGACTAATGTAAGAGATTGAAATATTTTAAAGAAGGTATATGAGGTTGCAATTGCACCCAAACCTGATGGTATAAAATGTAATTTACTCTTTTTCTTTTGTTTTATTGGTGCCCCAATTAATCACAAATGCACAAGAAATTACTTTTTTAAGAAATAAAGCATCTAAACAGACACCAATGGTTGGTGTCTCAAATTTGAAGGCAACTAATATCAGTGTCATCTAACTAAAAAGACACCAAAAAATGTTAAGAGTGTCATCTTTCTATCAATAGTCACCAAATGCAAATAGTGGCAAGAGCCAGTGCACAGTGAAAGGCCTCGCATGTGTCTCCTGAGCAGAACAGAGCGAGTGATAGTGGTTCTGTGAGATGGAGCGAGTGGTGGTGGTTCTGTAGTCATGTTTTGCCGGAAAATAGAGGCGTTGGTGCGCCTCGGTGTTTACAGAGAAAAGAAAGGGGAGTCCAGGGAGCTAGTGGTCGTTTGATGGAGTTGAGGCTCGCCGGAGTGGCGAGTTGTGATGTGGACTCAGGCCTCTCGGCAAGATGGTTTAGGGTTGAGAGAGAGAGAGAGAGAACGGCTGGGTTGAAAATTAGGGTTGTCTAATTTTGTATTTATCTTAGGGTGAAAGTACTGTAGAATAGGATTATTAAATGAAAAAAAAAAATTTGAAAAAAAAAAAGGAGAAGAAGACTGAAAAAGAAACAAAAAAAACAGGTCCCAAAGTTGAAAAAACATGTAAAAGGTCTTTGGTGTAATTTTAAGAAATAAAATTAGTTAACAGACACCAACATTGGTGGCTAATTTTTTCAAGCCACTGATATCAGTGGCAATCCACTGTAAAGCCACCAAAAAATAGTAAGAGTAGCAACTTTATATCTATGGCCACCAATTGCAAAGGGTGGGAAAAAAATGGTGGCCTAATATGAGCCAAATTCTAGTAGTGCTAGTTTATTGTCGTTGGTTTAGTTAGCAGAAAAACAAAAAGAGGATTGCTGAAGCTTTGTTGTGCTTTGCCGCACACTGTTCCTATCCCGCATCAGATCACCACCGCACAGCCGTCACTCCACCTCGCCGCCCCACAATCACGACTCCACTGCTTGAATCGATTCCGCCGTTGTCCACCGCCGTCCGCACCATGACACGCTGACTCCGCTGCTGCACTGTACCCGCATCCCCGCTGCCACATCTGGTTGACCTGACACAACCCTGCCCTCTTGCAGAATCACCCGCTTTGCCCTCTTGCAGAATCACCCGCTTTTGGATTTCATTGTTGTTGCTTGACCTACGAGCTTGTCCACTGACCAGAACTCACGTTCTGGAAGAAAAACTCCAGGAAATATTGGAAAAGTATGAAAGACAAAAAAAAAAAAAAAAAAACAAGGTTTGGTTCCTTGAGACCCACACGGTCAAAGAGGAAAATGAAGTTGGTTGTTTTAAAGGTTTTGCAGCACATGCTAATGGCCTTGTGTTTTGGAGCATGTTGTTGCTCACCACAATGATTGCTCGAGTGTTTGGACTTGTGACCACTCGAGTGATAAGAATTTGTTGATTGCTGGAATTGCTTGTTCGCTCGCTCGCTTGGATTGTTCGTTTGCTCGCTTGAATAGCTTGCCTTGTCCTGTCCGCCTAACGGAGCTTGCCTTGTCGTGTCCGCCTAACGGAGCTTGTCTTGTCTTGTCCGCCTAACAGAGCTTGCATCCGCATCTACTTGTTGACAAACTCATGACGTGTACCGCCATGAGTTTGACGGGGGGTGTTGGAATTTATTAGGTTTATTTAGGAAATTAATTAGGGATTTGATTTGATTTTGTAGTAGGGTATTTTTGGCATTTACACATTAGGGTTTCTTAGGTTTATTGCTCTATAAATAGAGCTTGTAATTTAGTTTGAGAATTAAGTCAGTCAAGATGTAGCTTCTTCGGTTTATGTAGCCTACTTGGCAATTCAATTTAATAAAGTTTTATATTCAGTTAGTTCGTTAGTTCGTTCTGCACTCTGATATTCAACTCCACAGTGAGTGTGACAAAATAGACTAGGATAGAAAAGCAAAGGAAATGCAGTGTCTTTATTTTCTAAACTGTGGAGAATCGTCACTAGCAATTCCCCCTTGAGGTTCAACTAAATTACAACTATCCAACTTTGGGATTTTAGTAACTACGCACGAAAATTAAGGATCTGAAAGAAAAAAGGCGTTTCTCACAGTATGCATGAAGCACCACATTGGGATTATGTTTTAAGGAATAATCTGTTGGCGGTACTTATTGAAATGGTCTACTTGATGGGATTCATAGCTTGAGTTGTGGGTTGGAAATTGTAGAGTTCACTGCCAGAGTTGCAGCTGAAGCCCTTGCTGCTCATCATTCGGAAACTTGGTTCTCTAGGAATTGTTAAAGGCCTGCTCGATCTGCAATGCAAGAAGATCAAAAGAAGAAGAAGAAAACAGCTCAGGAATATGGTAAATTTTCAGTATATTCAAAACTCTATTACGTAATGTCATAATTTTGTTTAAATTAGAGCACGTATTTACTTTTTATTATTATTACTATATACCTTAAAAATATGAGATATTGATTATGTTGTACACCTATATTATAACATACTAAAAGTATCCCAACTACACACAAAATTACGGTTGGCTGGAGCAATATGCTTGCACTGAGAGGATTAATAAATTGTTTTTACCTTTGCGGAGTGAAAGGCCTATCGAAAAATGGCATCAATTGAGCCCTTGGAACCATCTCCTTTCTCAGCAAGCGTATCTCTTCCTCTTCTATCATCTGCTCAATTAATTTATTACAGCACTCTTCCATCAGAATCATGTTTTTGCTTCTCAAATATTTTTATATGTATACATGTATATATACATACATATATATATATATGCCTCTACCTTCTGCAACATCTCTTCTTGTTTTCTCTGCTGCTCCAAGATACTCAGCTTGGTCGCAACCTGTTATTTATATATCCATTAATTGATAAAACTGAAAATAAAGAGTTCCGAGAAAGGCTAAATTAAAGAGTTACAGTCAATATTTTCACGAAAAGGAAAACTGATGACTCACCATGTAGTTGAACATTGCTCGTTTGGTTGCTCTTTGTTGAGTGTGAAGTTTCACTTCCTGAGCTTTGGTATTTTCCATTGTAGGAGACTTCTGACAAGACTAGTTATTATATATATAAACAAGGTTCAGCAGTTAACATGAAAGAGGGGCACAAGAGAGTAAGATTGACTAAAATTCTCATGCTTCAGCGTATGACATGTATCAAGCTAATTAAGGACGATCAAGATTTTTTTTTTTAATTTAATAAAAAAGTCCAAATAATTCAACAGTCTAAAATTCATGTGCTTACCATGCTCCAGTGCATAGTAGTAAGATTACACAACCTGATAAGTTAATTATTTACCTTTGATTTGTCCTTGAATTCATCTTTTGGCTGTAAATTAAGAAAAATATGATTTTAGTGGCAATGCTATGGTAAATTATAAATGATGCAAGAATCCAAGAAAGCATAATTTTACTGAAAACAGATGTAGCTTATGCCCACTAGTAAATTAAGATAGAGTGTGTATCACTCATTTCTGTTGAGGATGTGACCTTGTGGGATCTTAACTATATAAGGAAAGCACTTTCCATCTTCATGCCATTTCACTCGAATAATTAGATTTAACATCATTAAGAGAGTACTTTTTAGCTAATACACTCTCATTTGCGACTAAATAATTTCCATAAAAGGATATAATTCTCTAGACCTGATCATGTACGGTGTACCTCTGCCTTAACCTTTATAAGAAAGAAACAAAGTATGGCAAAGTGATATATTGTATGGAATCACCTTTATGACGTCATGGTACAATGCACATTTTCATAAAATAAAGGATGATGTTTTTCACACACTCCTTTTAAATATTCACACATAGCTCTCAATTTTCAGTCATTAGATTGAATAAATTGGAACAAATCAAAAAACATAAATTAACAAAAGGTGTGTGAGAGGTAAAAAAAGGTGTGTGGATAACACTGTCCAAAATAAATTAAGAACCATATAAAAGAGCTATAAATCAAGTGGTATAACTTTATGAACAAGTTCCAGTACTGTAAATATACAGAGATGTTCATCACCTTAATCGAACCAAGGTATGTTCATCACCTCTCTAGAATAATTGCAACAATATATAGCCGCTTAACACTTGATTAACCCCATTAACTACACTAATACTATGTTGACATGCTAACTTGGCAGCGAATATATATATATATATATATATATATATATATGTATGGTTTTCATATATTGAGGTGGTATATATGTCTGATCTCACCATTCCTTCAGAATTTGTGCTCCATAAACCCGTTGTAAACTGTGAAGCACTCTTCACAAACTTCATTGGAAAAAAAGAGAAGAAGGCCAAGTTAAGAAATAAGAAAGATATATAAGAGACACTTTCAAGCTATCATTACACTCATCAGCATCGAAATTAAAGAAGAACAAATTAATTTAACAAGTCAATCACATAATTAAGAACCATGCACGACCTTAAGAGTAGATTTGGAGTGTGTCTTCTCCATAAATATAAATATATGATATGAAATTATAGCTCTCAAATGAATAAATTGTGGGTGCTAATTACTCCAAGTGAGATGAGTATATATAAGGGTTGGATAGAATATTGGTTGGAGATTGGTACTTGTCTTGAGTGCTTTGTTTCGGTTGCTACATCAAGATTTTGCATGTTTTATCATCAGTCTCAGGTACCAAACTTTCTGATTAAATCTCCCTCTCATGCAAATTATTGTCAAACCCTATAATAAGTTTAAGTTCCTTCAAATCTCCTCCTGGTTAATTTTAACTAAACGTATATAAATCCAAAAAGTCTGCTCTCGCCTCACATCATTATGTGCTAAAACTAAAAAGTTTAAATTAATTCTCAGGTGAATATTCATAATTATAAATCGATTATTTGATGTTATTTCATATGAAGTGTATGAGTAATGAGTACTACTGCTTCAAGGGTGGCCAAGTAGTCAGTTTGGGTTTAGGCATGCTGTAAAACCTTATTCTTTATCAGTGCCGGTTGTATTGTCTAAGCTAGTGCAGCTACAGCTTAATCTTAGTCTCAAGGTTTGAAATAATTAGTTAGCAGTAAAGAGACGAACCTGATATTAATTATATAGGACTCAGTGATTGAAAACTCATATACTACATGTATACTGTTGAGAATGGGTCCGTATTGATGAGAGAAGGAACCTTGCATGAGGTTATAAGGAGTTGGACTATTCCCCATATATATATATATATATATATATATATATTGCCAATTAGTTTTATGATAAACTCTCAACTTTCTTCATGGTATTAGAGAGGTTGTCCCACGTGTGAAGCTCAATGGTCACATGCGCTCCACGTCACTCCGTTTGTGTTGTTTTCGTGTTTGGCTTGAAAATTCGCCACACATGACAGGGAATGTTGAGAATAAGTTCCGCGTTGGTGGGAGAATGGACCTTTCATGAGCTTATAAGGAATTAGACCACTCTCCATATTGACAATTGATTTTATGGTGAGACCCCAACTTAATTGGTCAAACCTCTACGTCTAAACTCTAACTTAACTGAATAGTGACCAAGTGTTAAAATACTTCTATAATATGTAAATTACATGTGCTTACATTTATTGAGAGAAATGGACTCATGCTTATGTTGCCAGTGAATTTTATAATTGATCACATTACATTTTTAGAGATTACTATTAAAGAAGACCTAAAATAAAAGGCATTACAATCCTTAAGTTGCATTGTGGGGGTAGCTCAATGTGTGAGCATTTTTTTCAAAAAAATCGGGAGACACCCATTTTTTTTTTTTTTTAAAAAAAAAAAAGAAGGTGTTTATACGATTGAGCACTTCACATCGTATTTCAACAACACTCATTGAGCACTTTACATCGTATTTTAACGATCTAACTTTTTATTTTTAGGTCTTTCCTCAAAGATCATCTATACTAAAAAGCATCCAAATACGAAACCATTTTACCATTGGATTAAACGGTAGCCATTTTAGTGTTTCTTTAAAGGCTTAAATGTTAAAATGGTCCTTGTGTTTTAGTCATTGGGTCAATTTAGTCCATGTGTTTTCAATTTGACCAATTTGGTCCTTGTGTTTATCTCCGTTAGCCAATTAAGGACATCCCATCTAATTTCTGAAGAAAAAAAATTATAAATTATTACAAACTTATTTATAAAATTATTTATTTGATTTAAAATATTTTAAAATGAAATAAAATTAAAAATTAAAAAAAAAATATTCTCCTCCCAACTCTCCGACCTCCTCCCTAACATTACCCCCTCTCTTTTCTATGTCACAACCTTAATCATTTTTCAGATTGGAAGTTTTATCTCTTATATGTGTTATTTCTCACTGACTTTCATTTTTCTGTAAAGAGAAGGGGTAATTATATCTCATATAATTTTTCTTATGAATTTTTTTAAAGAGATTGAATGAAATGTCCTTAATTGGCTAACATAGACAAACACGAGGACTAAAATTAGCCAAATAAAAAACACGGGGACTAAATTGGTCATATGGCTATAACATAGGACCATTTTGACATTTAAGCCTTCTTTAAAAACCTGTATTTGCTTATTTTCTTCACTACAATTGAATGTCTTAATAGCCTTAAATTTGTCTAAGCTTTTGCAAATATGTTCTATGAATGATGTACTAAAAAATAGACGATTTAGATTGTTGAAAAAAAATTACAGAATAAGTACTATAAGGTGTCCCTCAAATAAAATGTTTGAGGGACCCCTCAATGGAAGGGATCCGGTTCACAGTTTTATATTATCATCCAACCCGATAATTTTTTAGGTCATCATTCAAGATCATTGTTAGAGAAATTCATCCAAATTAAAAATCATTTAGCTATTTAATTTTTGTCGTGAGCATTTATTGTTTTTTCAACAATAATATGTTCATCTATTTATTTCATCGTGATTTGAGATTTAAATGAGATTTTCAATTTGAGTGAATTTTCTAAAAGATGATCTTTGAATATTGATGTACTCATAATAAGATCCACCTATTACAGCCCTGTTTTATATTTTTCTAAAAGGTTATATGCATTTATAAATTTTAAATTTTTTCTAGTCATTATTTTTTCGAAAGTTGTAGTTTTGGGTGTTGATGTTTTTGGTCAGATTCTTGATTTTATTGTAAATCATTTTTCTAATCATAGTTTTTTTACTTGTTGCTTACATCATATGATCAAAATGTTTTTTCATTAATTACCAAAAAATAATTTTATTTTATTGTTGAAATGTATAAACTCATTAATGGATGAGAAATCAATTACTTGGCGTGTATGATTATGATGAATATTTGATGGTTAATTTGTAATTATAGTTTTTGTTTTTGTTAGATTATGGTGAATATCTAAACCGTGTTGTCATACTGACAACTGCTCAAACTAACCAGTTAGAAAGTTAATACGCAGGACAACCCTCGTTTAATTAGTGTATATATATGTCATATATAATTATGTGAAACGTTTATAGATTTCTCCTGTTGACTAATCGCTCAGTTGCACCGTTTGCATGCGCAGTTGTTACCGTTCCACAGTAACAAGATCAAAAGTCAGTGCAGCGTTGCTTTATGCGACTGTTTTCCCAAAAAGCAAGAGCAGCCCAGATGACCAGAAGGTTGTTAACACGTTACAGTATTTCTTGTTACAGCCGTTAACCAACAAAAGACAGAAGGCCTAATCTGATTGCATTAGTAAGTTAAACCCCAATTAGAGCTTTTGAATTATCATCAGTGAGTGGTTAAGTAACATGTCATTAAGTTAGTTAGGTCATGGATCCATCCATCCACATCCATCCATCAATCCACCAAATTTATACCACGAATCCCATACATGCTTAAAGTTTAAGTTTAGAGCTTCCATGATCAATTAGCGTCTTAGGCCATCTCCAACTGAAGGGTCCAGAGGGCCGAAAATAACCCGAAAATCGTCTCCAACCGAAGGCTAGGCTAGAGGGCTCTGGAATCTGGGAGGGCCCCACGGAATTGGAGAGGGCTGGAGGGTTGGCCTTTTTTTTTTTTTAAATGTTGTTATTCCTGTCGGTTATAACTGACAGGAAAACATTGTATTACTAATATAAATGTATTAATGTCGGTTATAACCGACATTAATTATTACGAAAAAATTCAAATGCAACGGCTAGTCATTTGAATTATTTTTTTTTTTACAGTTTTATTATTATTTTTTATTTACAAAATTTTTCATATAACTTCTATTTTTTCCTATAACTTTTATTTCACAAAATTTGTTTCATATTTTTTTTTAAATTCCATTTTTTCCTATAACTTCTATTTCACAAAATTTGTTTCATTTTATTTTAAATTCTTTTTTTTTTTCATATAACTTCTATTTCACAAAATTTGTTTCATATTTTTTTTAAATTATATTTTTTTTCCTATAACTTCCTAAGCCATTATACAACATTAAATTAAATTAAGTAACATGAAACAACATTAAACAATATGAAACAACATTCCTAGGGTTTGGAATTGTTTGGACAAGTGTCGCCCACTTTGAATTTAAGTTGTAGTTTTTAAATAATAAATTGTGTTTGGCCCTATGGCCCTTTAGCCCTCGGTTGGAGACTGTTTTTTGTGATAGGGCTATAACGAGCCCTCTGGCCCTCGATTGGAAACGGAGGCAAATATGGCCCTGTACTGTTCATTAAAATATTAATATCTTGGAGAATCTTGGAGGGCCAGAGGGCTAAAACGAGCCATCTGGCCAACCATCGGTTGGAGATGGCCTTACATACTACTTAGGCCATCTCTAACCGAAGGGTCCATAGGGCCAGAGGGCCGAAAATAGCCCGAAAACCGTCTCCAACCGAGGGCTAGGCCAGAGGGCTCTGGAATCTGGGAGGGCCCCACAGAATCGGAAAGGGCTGGAAGGCTAGCCTTTTTTTTTTAAAGTGTTGTTATTCCTGTCGGTTATAACCGACATTAATTATTAAGAAAAAATTCAAATGCAACGGCTAGCTGACTAGCCGTTGCATTTGAATTTTTTTTTTTTTACAGTTTTATTATTATTTTTTATTTACAAAATTTTTCATATAACTTCTATTTTTTCCTATAACTTTTATTTTACAAAATTTGTTTCGTATTTTTTTAAAATTCCATTTTTTCCTATAACTTCTATTTCACACCATTTGTTTCATTTTATTTTAAATTCTTTTTTTTCCTATAACTTCTATTTCACAAAATTTGTTTCATTTTATTTTAAATTCTTTTTTTTTCCTATAACTTCTATTTCACAAAATTTGTTTCATATTTTTTTTAAATTATATTTTTTTTCCTATAACTTCCTAAGCCATTATACAACATTAAATTAAATTAAGTAACATGAAACAACATTAAATAATATGAAACAACATTAAATAGCATTAACCAACATACAAATTATACAACATAAAAAAACATTTAACAACATGAAACTTAAACAACATTTTTAAAAACATTTAACAACATAAAATTTAAACGCCTACTCCTTACTTTTTTTGGCCCAAAGATTTGCAACAAGATCCTGTTGTAGGTACTTATTTGTGGCACGAGAACGTATCATTCTATAGCGCCTCATGTACTCATTTATAGAGATATTACCAGTTCTTCGATTGAAAGGCAAATTAGGCCCATCATATATTTTTGCTAGAGCCCTTCTTGACCTATTTGGATCTTCTTGGTCGTCGTCGGACTCTCCATCAATATACTCATCTCGCTCATCCTCTATTATCATATTGTGTAATATGATGCAAGACATCATGATGGAGTCCAAGTTTTCTCGACTCCACCATCTTGCTGGTTCACTGATGATCTTCCACCGTGCTTGTAGAATACCGAAAGCTCTTTCAACATCTTTCTGGTATGCCTCTTGGTGTAAGTTAAACAACTTTTCTGCGTCATTCCTAGGGTTTGGAATTGCTTGGACAAGTGTCGCCCACTTTGGTTAGATGCCATCTGCCAAGTAATACCCCATATTGTATTGACGGCCGTTGATGTAGTAGTCAAGTTGAGGTGCTTTACCTTCCGTCAAGTTATTGAAGATGGGTGAACGCCCAAGAACTATAATGTCATTTTGGGATCCAGGGACTCCAAAGAAAGCATGCCAGATCCATGTGTCATATGAGGCAACCGCCTCTAACACAACAGTTGGCTTTCTCGACCTTCCGCTAAAGCCTATTTGCCATCCAGTGGGACAGTTCTTCTAATCCCAATGCATGCAGTCTAATGACCCTATCATGCCCGGAAACCCACGGTCTTCAGCTTTGCGAAGGAGTCGATTCAGATCTTCTTGATTTGGCTCTCGGAGGTACTCGTCTTTATAAACCTGAACAATTGTGTCACAAAATTCTTCAAGAGTATTAAGGCATGTAGACTCAGACATACCATGGGTTTCATCCATCGAATCAGCTGGGGAGCCATAGGCCACCATTCGGAGTGCAACAGTAACCTTCTGATGAGGTGAGAAACCAGGGCGGCCTGCTCTGTCCCGCTTCTGTCGAAAATATGGATTGACCTGCTGGACATCACGAAGTAAACGCTCGAAGACATGACGCCTCATCCGGAAGCGACGTCTGAAATCCTCTTCTGTGTACACCGAGTTGGGGTTGAAGTAGCTGTTCATCAGATTGGCATGCGTCATCGCTCTGTTTCGTGGTTTGTAAGAGCGACCAGCAACAGAGCCACCCCATTGAGGTTGTTCCTCAGTTGGCTGACACACCACGGCTGCTGCTCTGTTTTGTTTGTTGCGCCTTACTTGAACTTCTTCATCAGACTCCTCATCTTCTCGTCTCATTTGTGCCCATTTTGCTTCCAATTTGGAATTGGATTAGGACCCCCAGTTGGAATCCGAAGAGGATCCAAAGTTGGAAGTCATTACAAACTTGAATTGAAAAAAATTGAATTCAAAGAGATTGAATTGCAAGAGATTGAATTGAAATAGATTGAATTCAAAGTTGTGTGAATTATAGCCCAATATCCACCCTATTTATAGCAAAAAAAAATTCAAATCCAACGGCTAGCTGACGTCAGCATGATGTCAGCTACCAACGGCTAGCTGACGTCATGTTGACATCACTTAGTCGTTGGATTTGAATTTAAATTGTAGTTTTTAAATAATAAATTATGTTTGGCCCTATGGCCCTTTGGTCCTCGGTTGGAGACAGTTTTTTGTAACAGGGCTAAAACGAGCCCTCTAGCCCTTTGGCCCTCGGTTGGAGACGGAGGCAAATATGGCCCTGTACTATTCATTAAAATATTAATATCTTGGAGGATCTTGGAGGGCTAGAGGGCTAAAACGAGCGCTCTGGCCAGCCCTCGGTTAGAGATGGCCTAAGGCCATCTCCAACCGAAGGGTCCAGAGGGCCAGAGGGTCGAAAATAGCCCGAAAACCGTCTCCAACCGAGGGCTAGGCCAGAGGGCTCTGGAATTTGGGAGAGCCCCACGGAATCGGAGAGGGCTGGAGGGCTGGTTTTTTTTTTTTTTTTAATGTTTTGTTATTCCTGTCGATTATAACCGACAGAAATAATGTATATATATTATTAGTGTCGGTTATAACCGACACCAATGGCAATGTAATATAATAGCAATTTGAATAGTGTCGGTTATAACCGACACTAATTGTAATTTGAATTCCAATGGCTAGCCAGTCATTAGCCGTTGTATTCAATTTTTTTTTTTTTTTTATGAATTTAAACCTTATTTTTTTTCTTTTTTTTTCTATAACTTCTATTTTACAAAATTTGTTTCAAATTCTATTTTTTTCCTATATCTTATATTTTACAAAATTTGGTTCATATTTTTTTTCATATAACTTCTATTTTACAAAATTTGTTTCATATTTTTTTCAAATTCCATTTTTTTCCTTTAACTTCTATTTCACAAAATTTGTTTCATATTTTTTTTTAAATTCTATTTTTTTTCCTATAACTTCCTAAGCCATTATACAACATTAAATTAAATTAAGTAACATGAAACAACATTAAACAATATGAAACAACATTAAATAACATTAACCAACATAAAACTTAAACATTTAAGTTGTAGTTTTTAACTAATAAATTATGTTTGGCCCCATGGCCCTTGGCCCTCGGTTGGAGACGGTTTTTTGTGACAGGGCTAAAACGAGCCCTCTGGCCCTCGGTTGGAGATGGAGGCAAATATGGCCCTGTACTGTTCATTAAAATATTAATATCTTGGAAAATCTTGGAGGGCCAGAGGGCTCGTTTTAGCCCTCTGGCCCTCCAAGATATTAATATTTTAATGAACAGTACATGGCTATATTTGCCTCCGTCTCCAACCGAGGGCCAAAGGGCCATAGGGCTCGTTTTAGCCCTGTCACAAAAAACCGTCTCCAACCGAAGGCCAAAGGGCCAAACATAATTTATTATTTAAATTTAAAAACTACAACAACTTAAATTCAAATCCAATAACAACTTAAATTTAAAAACTACAACTTTTATTTAAAAAAGACGAATTAAATTTAAAAACTACAAATTAAATTTAAAGGAATGGTGAATGAATGGTTTAAGCATTTATAGGAAAAAAATTAGAATTTTTAAGAATTAAGAAAAAAGACCAAAAATCCTAAAAAAAAAAAAAAAAAAAAATTGAATCCAACGGTAACTAGCCCCAACTAGCCGTTGGATTCAAATTTTAGTTTAAACATTCATGTCGGTTATAACCGACAGGATTAATGATTTTTTTGGCCAGCCCTCCAGCCCTTTCAGATTCCGTGGGGCCCTCTCAGATTCCACGAGCCCTCTGGCCTAGCCCTCGGTTGGAGATAGTTTTCGGGCTATTTTCGACTATCTGGACCCTTCAGTTGGAGATGGCCTTATGGACCCAAATATTGGCAACATGTCCAACGTTTATTTACCTCATCTGACTGAAGATTAATTAATTCTTTAATTAATTAACACGTTGAAATTGTCTTTAAAAAATGAAGAGGGATGGATACCTACAAAAAAAAACTCTATACACTCAAATTAGAAGCAGCTACCAAAATATTATGTGCAAAGCAGAAGATCATCCATTTTACAGATCCTTCTACCTTAATGGAAGTACTGTCAAACTGATCAACCGACCAAACCAATCCATTTTTTATCCCTTTCAATCTCATCCTTGCATCCAATGCCACTAGTTTTGTGTTCTTTTTTGTTATTAAAATAGAGGATTATGCGATATTAGCTCATGGGGTAAGACGATGTATACATGTGGAAGTTGTTAAGAGTGACTCACTACTAATCACACCAATGTTGTTTCCAAACTTGCATATTATCTCATACACAGCAAGACAGATGTGAGGTTTTATAACAAAAGATATTGGTGCAAGTGTTTTTCTAATGTCATCAATACTTGAATATATCCTTGATTTTAATATGGTTTGTGAACTTCGTACTATCGGTTTGCACTCCTCTTGTTTTTGTCCCTCGATTCTCCTTTGATCCCAGACAAGAAAAATGGGAAGGATGAATGAGGAGAAATTAGAAGTGCAATATCATTTCCCTCAAATATATCTTTGGCTCTTGGTTGTTGGATTCACAAAAGTAAAAAAGAAAGTTGATGTTTGGTTGCAAGTTGAAGAGGTTATATTGAAACATAGATGGAACTCGAAGAACAGATAGGAGTTTTTTTTTTTTTGGTAACTGGAAATGCAATATCCGGGCAAAGATGCTAAAAGGTTACAAGAAACCCTACAAAGAGGCAAACAAGCAGAAGCACAGTACTACAGAAGAATAATGTAAGAAGGTAAAATGAAAATATGACGCCGCATCTAATGCTAAAGTGTCCCTTCCCACACTACCTAAAAACAATTAAGGGGCACATGGGAGTCCATCATTGCACAAAACATGAACCAGGGAAGATGGAGGTCTATCGACCCAAACAAGATCACATACTTCATTACACTGCCGCGAAGCCATAAGGTCTGTAGCGGAGTTGGCCAGTCTTGGAACCCAAGACCAGCAGCATTCTTGGAAAACCCTTCCCAACCAGCAACACTTTCTGAGAATGGGAAAAGCATCCTAACTACCCTTCATTGCCAAATCCCTCAGGCAAGAAATTGATTCCAAGGAGTCAGATTCAACGATTATCAAGTTCCATCCTCTACTGACCCCCAGCTTACACCCCTGCAAAATAGCCAACGCCTCCACCATTGCAATACTAGTAGCCTTCACTTGGTGTCGACAAGTAGCTAAGAAACGACCGTCCACATCCCTTGCTACCACCCCCGTGAAACCCCCACCATCACTTGCCACCCAGCATGCGTCCACATTAATCTTTACAGTACCCAAATTCGAAGGCGCCCAATGGACTCTCACATCCACACGCGTAGGACTGGGAATAGACGTAGAGCATGGTAAGAAGATGGTTTCATTAAAGGCTGACACCAAATAGGATATAGCAGCAAGAACATTCCTTGGGTATAACCTTTGATTGTTGAATTGGAAGTCACACCGTGATTTCCAGGCAAGTATAGGCAATGTAAGATAACATCTTGATCCGCTCCTCCGTCGACCCATTCTCCGAATTGAACATGTCGAACAACCAGTTTGCCCAGTTAGAAACCTGTACGCGATGAGTTCTTATATTCAAATATCCCCCAAACCAAACCTCTTCCACCCACGGACAGCCAAGGAATAGGTGTTCGATCGACTCCTCATGTGACATACAGATTGGGCAAAGAAGGGAAGGAGCAGATCGACGTTGATATAAATTCTTCATGGTAGCTAAGGCCGCGTGAAGAGTCTTCCATATGAAGTTTCGAACCTTCGGCGGAGCTTGCAATTTCCAAACATTCTTCCATAAGGCACTAGGAATGGGGATCGACGAATTAGGGGGAATCTCCTTCCAAGATTTCGAGTGAGACCCCAATAATAGCCTGATTTAACAAAGTATGATCCCCTCTTTTCATGGGGCCACACCAACCTGTCCCAAAGCATTAGGTCACCAATTTGCAAATCCAAGATAGCCTCAAACTCCGCCTCCGCCATAAAAGGTTTTAAGAATTCAATATCCCATTCCCCATTAATCGGGCAAACCAGCGACTTCACCATTAAGTTTCTAAAGACCAGCAATGTGCCCAACGGGGAGGGTCTACCCAATGGAATAGAAATGAGCCATCTATCCATCCAGACCCTAGTATCATTGCCATCCATAATCTGCCAATGAGCACCATCAAACAGAATCTCTCTTCCAGCTAGGAGGCTATACCACAACCAAGATGCTCTCCCGCCCCGCTTAGCATCAAGGAATGAGCAATTAGGAAAGTACCGGGCCTTAAGCACCAACGCCCACAGAGAGTTTAGCTCCTTTATCAATCTCCAACATTGTTTGGCTAGAAGGGCGTCATTGAACATCACAAAGCTTCTCAACCCAAGACCTGCCTCTTCTTTCGAACGACCCAACCACTCTCGGGAAACCCAATGAATCCGATTTTCACTTTGTTTTTGTCCCCACCAAAATTTTGTAATCATGGCATCCAACTCATTACAAAACAAAGTGGGAAATTTAAATAAATTCATTGGGTAAGCAAGGATTGCTTGCGCCACTGCCTTAATAAGGATCTCTCGCCCAGCTTGAGAGAGAGTTGATTTCTTCCATCCTTGCAGTTTTTCCATTAGTCTTCCTTTAACATAGGCAAGCCCGAATTTCTTTGATCGGCCCCACATAGCAGGAACCCTGAGATATATTCCCGGATCCCCGACCCTCTCCATACCTAAAATGCCCGCCAGATGTTGAGTAACGGTCTCGGGCACATTGGAACCGAAGCAGACACTAGATTTCGACTTATTTACTTGTTGTCCCGAGGCCGCACAATAGTTGTCAATCAATTGAATTAAGTTTCGGCAGTTAACTTCCTCCGCCTTGAGAAAGATGAGAGTATCATCTGCAAAGAGAATGTGGGATATTGTTGGACCTGATGGATTCATCTGAACACCCTTTATCCACTTACAATCACTAGCCATTTGAATGAGCAGCGAGAGAACTTCACTCACCAAAAGGAAAAGGTAAGGGGATAAGGGATCACCTTGCCTAAGACCCCGAGATGGCGCAAACTTGGATCCAGGTTGCCCATTGACCATGATGGCAAAGTTTACCGACGAGATACAACCCAAGATCAAGTTCCTCCATCTAGCGTTAAAGCCCATTTTCTCCATTACTGACATTAGAAAATCCCACTCCACCCTATCATAGGCCTTATGCATATCCAACTTGATTCCCAAGTCAAATTTACAAGTTGCTTTCCTTATTTTTAGGAAATGAAAGAGCTCATGCGCAATGCCAATATTATCATGAATTTGCCTTCTTGCCACGAAAGCATTTTGGGTAAGAGGTATTAAATCCGGGATTAACATCTTAAGACGATTAGCCAACACCTTGGAAAGCACCTTATAAGAGTAGTTGCATAAGCTGATGGGCCGAAACTGAGTCACAGACTCCGATTTTGGAACCTTCGGAATTAATACCAAATGGGTCGCATTGATTCGCCTAGGGTTATCAACTCCGAGCATCATTTCCCCAATTATTTCATTCACATCCGCATCAATGATCTCCCAATGAGCCTGGTAAAAGATACCGGGAAAGCCGTCTGGGCTCGGAGCTTTTAAACTCTCCATCTGCAAGGCAGCCGTCTTCACCTCCTCAATCGAAACCACATCCAGAAGAGAAGCATTCATTTCATCGGTTACCATTGGGTTAACACAGTTTAAAATATCTAAAATATCTCCCCACTCTCTCTGACCCGAGGAAGTGAAAAGATCAATGAAATACTCATCAAACAAGCGCCGAACCTGACTTGGGTTCTCGACCCAATTTCCATTGCTATTCTTTAATGAGACCACCTTATTTCTTCTTCTTCTATTCAGAGTGGATTGATGGAAGAACTTCGTATTAGCATCTCCATCCTTTAGCCACTGAATTCAAGATCTTTGCTGCCAGTTACTATCCTCCTGACTCCATAACAGATCCACATCTTTGGATAATGCTTCAATCTCAGTTGCATTCCCTTCCCAGTTCTGTTGAAGATGGCCCAGCCGACCCATCATTTCCTTAATCTGCCTCCCCCTCTGTTTGAACTTAACGTTACTGCATCTGGAAAGAGTGGTGCGGCATTCACAGATCTTATTATTCCATCTCTGTAAAGGGGAACTAAATTTCAGTATTCTTATTGTATTGACAATTCTCTCCCATGGGTAATGGACCCGTAGTTATATGTAATGCACAACTCTTTTACCTATAAAATGTACAAATTCTAACATACTCTATAGCGGGTGGGAAATTAATCATGGACTATTCACAAGTACCTAAACCTCAAAGAGATGTGTCAAGGGTCCGCAAGTGTCCACTCCTAAGTCCAGCAATGCCCCGATAGTGTCGCAAATTAACCACCTAAGCCCAATACCCTGGGTGGTATTAAGCCGAATGGCTCGTAAGTGTAGGGCTTTATCTTAAAAGATCTTGGTGCAATTAGGAGTGGATCACCTATTTTTAAACCTTAGATTACTGCTGGCTTGTATCTTCATCTCCTTCTTGCCTTGTATCGAGCAAACTTTACACCAACAAAGAATGTTGCTATTCTGGGGGATTTGAATCTCGTGTTAGCAGTACATCCCCAGAATCTTTCTTGAAAAGCTTTTCAACCAAATCATCCCACCTTGCCCTTCCACCAGTGGACTTCAACTTTGTATCTGCAGCGTCTTCGCTCTGATTTTCAATCTCTGGAGCCTCCTCAGGTTTTTGGTCTTCAGGGGCTTCCTCGTTGGATGTTACAGCATGAGGCACATTCAAACTGACAGCTCTTTCCAATGCATCTTTGTGTTCTTTTTCAATGGTCTGCAACCTCTCAAGTTTTTGTATTTTTGGAGCAGTTGTTACGGTCTCAGGACTACTTTCTTCCTTCATTCGCTGAAGAGTAATTACATCACTGGTCAGTAGTTATTCAACATATAAAAGATAAACACTTACAATTCAATAGCAAACAACAAAACTCCCAAATCATTATTTTACTTTCAATTACGGTTCACATATAGTAATATGCTTCGCAAAACGGATCCAGAATTAGCAATCTAATCAACCGTAAATAACACATTCTTAATCAAACTAATTCACACATGCTTGGCACTTGAACAATGTCCACTAATACGGGGGATCGGGGTGGGGGTGAGAAAGGGAAAGCTTTGAGCGGTTGATTTGCTTAGTAGATGAAGGGACAATATCAAATGGAAATTGCATTTTCAATATGGTACAATGAAGACAAACGCCTTTACTTCTGATCTTGTCCCTCCTGTTACCTCTGCTCAAACTAAGAAAAAGAGATCAAGGACACGTTTGTGCTTACACCAACTTAACCCCATTTTCCCTTTACTTATTTCCCCTTTTCAACAACCAAAGATAACTTAAGACACAAGTTACTTGGGGGCATTAAGACCCTTCTGATAGTTTATGAACACTACTAGACAGCTAAGCAATCATGTTAGTTTCGGGATCCGAGCAGGAGAATAAACACAATGCTGATATTCTTTGCATTCCCGTGGAAATTGAAGAATTGCCATTGAGCTAAAGACATATTTAATTTAGTTTAACATAAGAAAAATAAAATGTATGAAACGATAATCATGGGAGTCTCAAAAGGAAATGAAATGCTAATGGTTATGGTTGTAAGTTATGTTCCACTTACTAATAAAGCCTTCTCTGCTTCCCTTTCTATCCAGATAATTCCATGATCAGATGTAGCATTACATGACAAAACAATGTGTTCAAATCTCCCATCAACAGGAATGGCAGTTCGGACCTCCGGAGGAAACCTCCCACATCTGTTATACCAGGCAACGAGGAATTAAATCATCACATGAACACAACAGTTTAGGTTCCAACATAACAATAATGTCTTCTAGAAAGTAAAACTTTATACTAGTTCAACAGACACAAACCCGCAAAGAGAAGCCCATCAAAACAAACAGATTTGATCCAATTTTAAAACTTCGTAAACTGGCAGCAGGAAATTTTACTTGATGCCAAAGTAAGGTATAAATAAACTTCCAGCTCCATAGCTGAATGCTTATAATGGATTTCTTTAAAAATGCAAGCATTGTTATAGATACGCCAACAGTTTAACACAATCAGTAGAACATAACCTGACATAAAAAAAAGATGTATTTACCAAGAGATACTCCTACACTTAATTGCCTAACTAACAGAGAACTTCGAAAATGGTAATATTTTTATATCAGCATTCTAAAGTATATTATTGTAAACCCCACATTAATTTTTTATCTATTCCAAATTGCATCAGACACTGGTAAAAATCTAGTGAAACACATTAGACAAGATTCAAACTTATTCCAAAGAAAATGAAGACAAAAGTTACAACTGGTGTGCGTTTGGATGAGGGACTTTTAAGTTCCATGGAACTTAGGCTAAATTAGTTAGGAAAGGACCATAAAAGTTATGTTGAGGGACTTTCAAAAGGACTGGATGCTAATTTAAAGTTCCATGGAACTTAGGCTCACTAAGCTTGGAATACAACACAAAAATTATGTGGGTGAACTTTGAAAATGACTATATACTATACCTTTGAGAGAACTTTCAAATGACACCTTTCAAGGTCATCTTGAAAGTTCCTTGCTGAGTGTCTTTGTACTGCAATTGTAGTGTTTTAGAGTAGTGTCGTAATGTTTGACAGTGAATAGTTCATTGGTAGGCTTACTACTTTTTAAAGAATAGATTTTAAAGTTCTTTGGGCATTGAAAGTCTCTCATCCAAATGAGCATAAATTATTTCATTTTACGAGTTAGAGTATGTCCAATGTGCTCCCTAAATGAGCTCCATAGCCAAAATTTAGGGAGTTAAAAAAATAAAAATAAAAAACCTTCAACCATACTCCCTGGTGCAGATGGTGCTTTACCACAGTGGCAGAAAGCAATGACGCCTATGCAACCTAGTGCGGGTTCGATCCCCCCGCGGGGGGGCCAGCCGCCCTAACAACTACCAATTTAACCCCCTACCGCTATTATTGTCAATAAAAAATCATACTCCCTGCCCACCTCCTGCGGTAGGGATTCTTCTATGAGCTCTCTAAGGGTGAAAGGAGATTCTAGTAGGTAGGAACCTATAGAGTCTAAAGACTAATGTTCTTGTCAGATGTACATAGTAATTTTACATGAAAAGCCACTAAGAATCCATTTCCTAGGCAGAACCTAAAGAGTGATTGCCTCCCGGTGTATGTGAATCACAAAGCTAAACAATTTCTAGGCCATGGTGCAACAATTGCGAAGGACACCAATTTCACATTACAGTCACAAATTCAAAATCCAAAGCACTGGATTCATGTGGATGTGAAAATTAATGATATGACGTAAATGTGCAAGAACTGTAATTAAGGCAAGTTGCATGCTTGCATTCATTCAGGAATTCATTACCCTTGACTCCGTAAGTACCGAATGGCATCTTTCATTGTAAATGGAAATTCAACCACACCTTTAAGATCCACAAAAATAAAATGACAAGATTGTTGTAAGGATAATAGGGGGTACCTGCAAAATTTGCGCTCTACAATATGATACATCCGCCCGGGTGCATAAAGCCTTCTGGGATCCCTAAGCTTCCTACCTTCTGGTATGAAAGTATCCCTCAAACAAACAAAAAACAACAAGCAGGGCAAGCTGTCCAAAACCACCAAAAGTCTTAGTAATTCACTCAACTATAAAATCTACAATGCCAAATAAATTTGTTTTCTTTTTCGTGATATAATAAAATTAATGGTTTCAAAGAAAACCAACCAAAAGATTGACTTGAAAATGTCTTCCAAGGGGGTTGCAGTTCTTGGCAAGAAATCATCCTACAAACACAATCACCAATTCCACAAGTCATGAGAACAGTTCGAAACCAAACAAACACATTCAAGAAACACAACTGACAACATTAAACTCAGACAAGCCCACCTGCAGAACCACCGAGTGTATAACATCGGCATACTTGACGGCCAAATTTAACGACATACAACGCGCTGGAGCAAGCGCGTAGCACCTCACCTTGCGCCGGGGGACCCCGCTAAGCCAGTCCCGGTGGTTGACAACAATCACAGTCAGCAGCGCCGCCACACCAGACCCCAAAGAGTGACCCGCAAACACCATATCGTAATTGGACCCGTTTTCGAGCCAGAACCGCTTCAATGTCTCGCCCTCTTGGTTGAGCAGCCAAATCGCCGACTTCAAGAGGCCGTGGTGGACATAGCCGCCGTCAAACATCTGCATTCCGAGCTTGTTATCGAGCAGGAGCTTGTAGTCACTCTCTTTGACCAAATTGAGGCCGCGAATGGCGAGGACGAGCTCCTTGTGATCGTGGTCGACATAGATGAGGTAGGGCGGCGCGTGTCCAAGGGTTTGTTCGTAAGTGACGCGCTTGACGACCCAGTCGGGATTGGGGCGGAATCCGATGGTGGGGATGAAGTGGGGGTTGTGGAGATCGGGCTCGTAGACGGCGAGGATTAGGCGGCAGATGCGGGGGACGGGGTCGAACTCGTCGGGGGTAGCGGAGGACCAGGTGGCGCTGTCGTTGGAGCCGATGTAGGTGCAGCGCCGCCAAACCCAGCGCATACAGCCCAACACGACCACGCACTCCATGCCACACGCCACCGACATTGCTGTTTGGTTATTTGGTGGGATTTTAAGGATTGAAGATTCTGAGGAAATGGGGTTTTGTTTTTGTTAAATTTGTGAGATGCTCATGGTTTTGGACGGCGGACTTCACGCGGGAGAGACAGTCGGACACTGAAAAATGAGTGCTCGTCTTAGGTGGTGTTTTAGGTGGTGTTTTGGGAGATTTTAATTCTTTTAATGAACTTAGGTATTCAATTGTGATTTTAAGTGATTTTCTGAAATTTAATGTGTATTTAATTAGGATTTTAATATAGTTTATTAAAATCTTTAAAAATTCGAGTGCATTCAATTAAAATTTTAAAGCACAAATCTCACCTCTTCCTATGAGATTTTGAGAGAATTGAATCAAAATTTTATATAGAATCTCTACAAATCAGTTAAACCCTATAAAAATTCATGGATTTATAAATCCATTAAAATATCTCAAATTCTCAATTTAATACATCCACCTTAATCTTGAGGCTGTCGGTAACATGGGATTTTATTTGCTTTTTTTTCTTCTTCTTTTTTATTATTTTCATATTTATTTTAAAGGGCTTTACAAGCAAACTAATTACATTCGACTGAAGAAAAAAAAGAGTTTTAACGAAACATTTTTTATACGGTTCATTTTTAACGAAAAATTATATTTTTATCTTTTTTTAATACTATTTATTAAACATTTATTTATTATTTTTCATTAAAATTAAAAGTTTTTGTTAGTTTTCTAAATAAAAAAAAACCATGATTTACATTTAGCATATTTTACAACAAAAAAAAGGTAATGCAAAGAGCACATTACCAAATTAAATAAATGAGGGCGGTTAGATTCACGCATTATTTTATTTTTCTATCTACATTATAATCTCACTTATTATATAAAATTAAAATTGTGTTTAATTTTTAAAAAAAAAAAAGAAAGGAAGAAAACTAAGAACCCAAACGTCCCCACCCGCCCAACACCGACCACCACTATCGCACCTCATCACCATCCCTCTCCTCTTCCTCCTCCTCTCTCTGCCCTTCTGCCTTATGGTTATTTCTCATAAAAATCCACATACTCTCTGCACATTCTCCAATTCTAATCTCCTAGAACTTCCTAGGTCAACCATGGGTATGGTAATTCCCCTAACTCCGCAAGCTTTTCTATTCTTTACCGTTTATGTCGTTGCTTAGAATTAAGGTATTGAGTAGTCTTCTTGTGGTTTTATCTCGACATCCGCCTTCCATTGTTCGAAACGGCGAGAATCCTTAATCAGGTAGTGTTTCGGGTATGGTTTCGAATTCCGGTCACATTCTCAGTGAGGATAGGGATGGTTGGTCGTGGGGTGAGTGGTGGTCGAGGAAGAGAGAGAAGGACGTGGTGAGGGAGAAAAACGAGGGACGAAGAGAGCTGGGCATTTTTCTTTTTCCTTTTTTCAGCTTTCAACGAAAGAGAGACGGTGTGGGAGAGAAACGGGGTGGGTGGCGGTAGGGGAAACGTTGTTGGGCTTTTTCATTTTCTTTTATTTGAGTTATAAGAACGTTATATTGAATTTATAACAGGAGTCCAAAAGTCTTTTTCTAAAATAGGTCACTTAGTATCACGATCTAATGGTATTCTTTTTCACTTGTAAGAGAGAGGTCTTAGGTTCGATTCTCATCAAAGGCGAATTAGAATCACATTATTGCCTACCTCATAGTGTAGATAATATCGTTTGTTAAAAAAAATAAATCCCGTTGCTTCTCTCATTAGATGAGCCCACCAATGGTTTCTCGGAGTAGTATAGTTGTCTTGTTGCCTCGCTTTTGTAAGTATTGTGGTTGCGCTTCTGCGATTATTGTATATTTGTATTATGTGGTCTTGTCTTCCAACAATGGTTTGATGTGATTTTGCTTATCTGCAATGACTTTTTGTGGCCTTTTTCTGCAGCGATCACCGGTGTGGACGTCGGTAAAGGTTTGTTGTGTCTATCTTTTTTGTGACAAATCTGTATTGATGGCGTTTGTGCTTGTGGTAGCCGCATAAAAGTTTACCATAATTTGTTTGATTGTGCAAATTCATTCCAGATCAATTTTTTGGTCACTAGACCAATGTACTCATTTAAAACCTCTATATTTGCTTGTGTTGATTAATAGAATACCACTTTATCATTTCTTGTGAATATATGTATATATGGGCTCATTACACATTGTACCTCTCTTGTTTAGTAACATTCTCGTCCTTGTCTTTTAAAATTTGGCTCCTTGCTAAGTTACATAGTATTCCTACACTGCTTGCCCTTATGCTAGTGTAACTGATTGTCAAATTAACTTTACAATATGCTGTAATTGTGCAAGATACGCAAATAAGGCAAGTTGCATGCTTTGCATGTTCATTCTGTAACTGAATGGCATGGAAATTTTATTGTCAATGAAAATTTGGGAACATTTTAAAGATAAAATATGTTGTGGCCCAAAACAAAATCGAATTGCGCGGATATTTTTTTTCACGTAGAATGGATAGAACAATACCCTCAAGAGGAGTAGTCGCACAACAAAAATTCGCCATTTGTAGCCCTCGGCAGATTTTTTCATGTATTCAGAACACAAACCAATACATCATATGTCAATGTCATAGTATAAATGGAAAAAAGATATATATTTTCAGTATTCCTCCACTTTATGACACGTGATGTATCAGCTCATGATTCAGATACACTGAAAAATCTCTCGTATTACCCAAAAAAATTTGTGCATTGGTGAAGGTATTTGTATTCCAACACCCCAAAACCATATGGATGCTCATTAATTAGGAAGCTTTAATAAAAAAAGGTTTGGGCTAAATTTATTTTAACTAAAAATCATCTAATAATTTTATTTAACATAAATGACTTGAATTTTAAAAGGAAAACTAATGAAAAAGGCTTGAAAACTTTGAGTTTTAACGAAAATGACAAAATAAAGGGTAAAATGAATAGTACCATGATTGACTTTTTAGCATAAAAATGTGGTTTTTCATTAAAGTGAACAGTACTGTGAGCTTTTCGTTAAAATTCCCAATTTTAAAAGGACAAAATACAATATAGTAAGGACGAAAACTACAGCACCATGAGTAGGAAACAAGCCCACGTGCAAAACCAATTTTTTTTTTCCAGCTAATGCCCCTGAAGGAAACCCTATTTTCATCAGCCAATAAAAAGCACGACCTCGCTCATGCTTCTCCATCTTCTCGTCTGTGTTTCTCTCTGAGTTTTTATGTGTTTGCGATTAGGTTGAATGATATAATAATAAAATAGCATCTGATGGATTAGGCTTAATTGAGAATTAGGAAGGAAAGTGATGCGAAGCTCTGTCGCGCCAATCTTACCCGCATCAACCAATTTGATGCTTGCTAGTGATTGACTCTATTTCTGATTCCTTTTTCTTTTTATTTCTCTTTTGATTTTTTTTTTGTGCAAATAAATTCTGGGGGAGGTGTGTGTATCCGTTGAATCATCCTGAATAATCATATTCTTATGACTAATTATTAATCAAAATTACATGCACTACCATCTGATCTCTCCCTAAATCTTCCACCTTCAAATTGCACCATAATTAATTTTTTTTAACTATTACTTCATGTTTTTATATAAATAATTGTAATGTAATTTTGCCCTTAGGTATCTGATGTACAGAGTTAAAAATGTGGCTAGGCATTTCGAAACAAAACAAAAAATACACATCAAATTAAAATTACATAGCAATATCCCATCGAATTATCTTTTATATCAGCAAATCCGTTGTCTTGGATTACAAATTTATAAGTCGTTTTGTTATGTCCCAACAACAACCTGAAATCAAAGCAACAAAAAATGTGTCGCTATCATACTACAAATTTAATACTTTGCGATTCTTCAAGTAAAAAAAAATAAAATCAAACAGCTAAAATATTTTCACAAGTAAACAAAATTATCAATTATGAACACATGAAAAGTCTTCAAAATCTAAAATCTTCGAATTGAACGCTACCACTATTTCTGGAATTGAACAGTGAATATTTTGAGAATTGAACACTGATTAATTTCTATAATTAAACACTGATTATTTCTAGAACTGAACATTGATTGTTTCTATAATTGAACATTAATTATTTCTAGAATTGAACACTGACTATTTTTAGAATTGAACACGAGTACTATCACTATTTTTTAAACTGAACGCTGACTATTTCTAGAACAAAACACTGACTATTTCTTAAACTAAACACTAGTACTACTATTTCTTAAATTGAAAATGAACTATTTCAAGAACTAAACACGGGTATATCACTATTTTTAGAACTGAACACTAGTATTATCACTATTTCTTAAACTAAATAATGGCTGTTTATTAAACTGAACACTAATACTATCATTATTTCTTAAATTGAAAAATGACTATTTCTAGAGCTGAACACTGACTATTTCGTAAACTGAACACTAGTACTATCACTATTTTAACACTGACTATTTCTAAAACTGAACACTGACTATTTATAAAACTAAACACTGGCTATTTCTTAAACTGAACACTGACTATTTCTTAAATTGAACACTTTCTATTTCTAAAACTGAACATTGACCATTTTTTAAACAGAACACTTTTTCTTAACTTGAACATTGCCTACTGAATACTAATACTATCACTATTTCTTAATAAGCACATTAACCCCACGGGTAGGTAGCAACTCTCTAGTTTGGGCATCCAATTTTGTGCACTTCATTTTGCCTTATGTGGTTTTTTAAGCCATCATCATGTAATGCCCCAAATTCATGATATTCTCTCCACTCAATTTGTTTTGCATTTCTTAGGTTCGATTTTCGCCAAATATGAATTTGGACCACATTATTGACAGCCTATTATGAGACTAAGCCCACCCCCATCCTCCTTAGTATAAATAATATCATTTGTTCAAAAAAAGAAAGAAAAAAAAATCCTACCCAGCTAAATCTTAACATAAAACAGTTAGCCTTGGGCCTACATATATACATACAGTAGGGTGAAGTGCTGATTTAGTCCATGAATTATCACCTCAGTGAAAATTAGGTCCCTTAATTATTTTTTCGATAAAATAAGTCCCTAAATTCATTAGAAATTGCTAATTTTATCCCTACTATTATATTCAAAGCTATTTTTTATCCAATTTTTCGTCAACTTAAGTCACTTGACACACTTTAGAGTGTAATACCATCATTTTCTTGTCTTTAAGCCCTTAACATTTTATATAGGTTGCGAATTTAATGTCTAATTTACCCTCAAAAGTTAACTTCCACTATTTCTTTATGAAAAACTACCAATTTCTCTTCCAAAATTAACGCAATACACTATTTCTTTATGAAAAACTACTAATCTACCCTCCAATGTGTATCACATGCAAGTAACATGACTTAAATTGACGAAAAATTGAATATAGTAGCTTCGAATATACATTAGGGATGTAATTGACATATTTTTATAATTCATGGACTAATTTTTCTGAAAAAATCAAATGGAGAATTTTTTCCAAATTCCTGGCACTCCACATCTTATATGTACCGACCCATTAAAAACATAACACGTAGCTGTTCTGTTTGGAAATTTAATTGCTTCCTTAACATTCTGAAACAATGAGCCCAGAAACAAAAAATAAAAAATAAAAAACTCCGTCAAACATTTGATGTCCTTGCCGTCACTGACTTTTGGATTGAGTCTTCTTCTTTATGGCCTGAAAGGGAAGAAGGGGATCTGTAAAATTGCTCTGCGACGGCTCCTCCTCCATCTTTAATTATTCAATCCTCTATAGCTTTTTTTGTGTAATTTTTTATTCTCCTACGGGTATTCCTGGTTTTCTATTATGGGGTTTTTAAAAAAATTCCCAATTCATGAAGGGCTGTGGATTGAGAAGGTATATGCACAGTGGCCGATGGTACTGATTGTTCAAGAATATGAGTTTTCCTCTTTAATTTCTCCGATTTTAGTTTCACCGATTTTCTCTCATCTTCCTTTCTCGTCTCTTGTGCTTATATAAAAGCATCATTCAGATCCACAAAATAAATCTTGATTTGAATTCGGGAAGTTTTTGGCTAAAACTTGGTGGATTTAAGAATTAATTAGTTTTCAATCTTAAACTAAACCACTAACAACTGTTCCTAAACCCCAGTACCATGTTGATGTCTCCTTAGGATTTTTGGATGGTATGGAACGCCCATTGGAGCGAAGGACGAGAACCAGAGACAGAAGAGGAAGTTTAATAGAGATTTTTTTTGTCAGGCCCACCGCCTTCAAAATTTTGCAAAATAAAATTTAATTACACAACAGAGTTCCACGTGTTTTATTTTTATTGGCTGATACATATAGTACGTGGAGTGCCTGGAATGAGAAATTTTTAGTTGTGACGGGAACACGGATAATACACTACGTGTTTTTATGTAAATGGTGGAAAATTTTATTTTTTAAATTATTAACTTTTTAATACACATATCCCACCATTCATATGGAGACACATGATGTACCACCTCGTGTGACAGTCACATTAAAAAATCTCTTTCCTGGAATCTGAAAAAAATTCTCCATCAAATGATGGTCAGCGGGTCTGCATGTCCCTTCAAGTCATAAATTGAGGCTGCAGAGACAGAGTCCATGAGGTGGAACAGTGGGAGCCTTCCCAACCATAAATCGAACGACCCATTTTTGTGAATATAATTACAAAGCATCGACGATATTCAATCAAGTCGGTTGTTCCGTAGCCTTCCCAACCTTACTGTTATCCTCATCTGCAAAACCAATACTAGGATCCTTCCCCTCTCTAATCACCTTCCTAACATTCTCTATCCTCTCAAGAATTCCCTGCACAGCCATATCAAACGCGTCTTCGGTCTCTAATCTTGTCCTAGGATATGAGTATACCAGCTTTGGTATTAACCTTATGACCTCCCACATTACCAGTTCCATATCCTTTGAAATTCTAAGCAAGATTTTCTCAATGCTGCCTTCTAGTATTTTACATCCCTCACCAGAATAAGTACCATAAATATTGAGTATAAGCCGTAGCAGGATAAAAGAAAACTGGGATACAACCAGCCAGAAAAGCGTCAAAGGTTGTCACCGAGTGAATGAATCCCCAAGAGGCTGCAGGCAATAAACCGAACTCTGAAACGCCCTCATAACAGTAATGGGGTTGCACAAATCTTTTCAGTGCAGTGTAAAAAATTATGATTAGTTGAAGCTTGGCAATGTTCGATAAGTTTCCCCGGATAGAACCTTACTGGTTAGCAGGGACACATTCATCACCAACCCACTTACCAGGCAGAGCACATAAACGGCCCAAGGCTGACGTTAGGGGTAAAATTGGAAGCTCAAAAAATTATTTTGTTTAGGCGGGTCTTATTGGGCTGGTTTGATATTTGGTTTTGTCCTATCTATTAAATAAAGTTATTATATGATTTTTAGGTAAAATTCAAAGTATTTAAGCTATTTTCATTAGTTTTCCTCATTAATTGTGCTTAAGCATTATGGATATTTTCGTTTAAAAGCAATTTCTCAATGCTCATTATGCTTAGCTTTTTTAGTCAAAATGGTTAATGAGATTGATATAACTCCTTACTGTCTAAGAAACCGATAGAAGTGGTCCCTGAGATTGAAAACCGATAGAAGTGGTCCTTGAGTTGGTCCACCTTAAATCATTTTGTTGATTCCTTGAAAAATCAGTCAGCATTATCGTTAAATATCACGTGATCACCTTTTTAAGGATATTTTTGTCAAACCAATCTCTTTGTATTACACGAATACTACCGTTATTATGGAGTCTCATGCCAAATAATTCAAAGACAATAGTAAGTTTTGTCTACATAACATTGTAATGTTGATACAGAACGCAGCAGTGACAATATATACGTGTCATGTAAGTTCTTATCGTAAATAATCACCAATAAAACAAAAAAAGATGTGTGGATAGGAAAAATCAAATGCAGTGGGCTTATTGTCGTTGTCACATTATGGATGATTACTATGTCATAATAAGACTGTATTTGCTTGTAGTACCATTAATTAAGAGCATTCAAACCTGCATTCGAGGTTCCAAATTCAAATGTTTCGTCTTCACTATCATGGTATCACCTATACCAAAAAGATAATAATAGAACATTTTTACACATATATCATGAATGATTTTCACACACTACACATTCCCTTTTTTTTTTTTTGTCATGAAATTAAATAAATCAAATGGAAAAGAATTAGAATTAAACATAAGCTTGTAAAAGTTAAAAATGTGTGCTTGTTGTAATTCTAGCCACTCAATGTAGATGGCCACTCATCCCACTAAGTTTTGTCTACCACTAGCTTTACCTATAAAACAAAGGAGCAAATGAAGAAATAAAGAGAGATAGACATACGGAGGAAAGGAAGTAAGGAAGAAATAGAGAAAGAAAAGAAGAGAGATGAGAGGAAGAAGAGGAAGAAGAGAAAGAAGAGAGATACAAAAGAAAATACCAGTGAGCTGGGCTAGAGAGAAGAGAGAAAATAGTGAGAGTTATCATTGTACTCCTATTATTTCAGATAATGAAAAAAAGTACTACTGCTACCCTGAGGACGTAGGCACACTTGCCGAACCTCGTAAATATTGTGTTTTATTTACTTTATATTCCACTGCATACGCATACTCAATTTCACAACACGTTATTAGCACGAGAAGCTCTCATGTCAGTGGAAAGCACAACATCATAAATCCGGTGAAGCACTACCTACCTCTCACCTCTATCGGCTGGAATTCCACAGATAAGAAAATTCTTATATTTTATTCTCATATCTCTGTACTACTAATTTTCTTAAATCAAGTATATATCTTGTTTCATGACTGTATATCATTATTTGTAGAAGCAAAAAGGGTACAGACTTCCAATTCGCAAAAAATCCGACAATCATGTTGCGAACTCTAAAACTCTAACTTCATATGCTCAAACATAAACATTTCCTTCATAAACATTATTCCTTATCTTCTCTCCTATAACATATCAAAATTACAGAAAAATCCAACGGTGGAATCATTCCAAATCTTTGAAATACTACCATAAACTCAAATCCCGCAAAAAACTAGACATCCATCTTATGAGTGCCAAAACTCTATTTTTAGTGGCACAGATCAAACCTATTTCTTTACAAAAGTTGTTCGGTATCCTCTTATCCATATCATACTAAAATTTGAGTTAGATTTAACGGTTTGATCTTCTCATAAGTTGGAGGCATTACATTTGACTCCAAGACTTATGGGAACCATTTCGGCTCTTTCAAAACTTATTGGAGGAAGGACACCAACTGGACTTATTGTTACTATTACCTCCTGAGCAAGTAATAGGACTTAGGGATGTGAAATGAAAATAAAATAAAAAGGATGAAACAAAAGAAAGTGGTAGACAAAGAAAAGGAAAAAAACAGTGCTGGTTTAAAACCCTATCACAAGTTATATTTATTTAAAGCAATTTATTTACAGTGGGTGAAATTATTACCCTTTGCTTTAAGCTTTGATATTTATGTGAAGGGTTTTTATCACAAATGGTCCCTGACATTGATCAAACACATCATTTTGGTCCTTGACATTGAAAATCAATAGAAATGGTCCATGAGATTGATCAAACACATCACAAATGGTCCTTTCGTTAAAAACTCTTTGGGCAATTTTCAAAGCTTCGTAACTCAATTGTTTCTTAACCAAATTCGACCCATAATATATCAAAATGAAGATAGGAAAGTGTAGAACAAGATTATACCATTTGGAAGCCCAATGGTTGCCGGAGATAGCCGGAAAATAGCCTCAAATGTAACTGGTCCATGGAAAAACCGGAAACTAGGTAAACTTTAAACGTTCATAACTTCTTCAATACTCAACGAAATTGAGTGATTCAAAAATGAAAATCATACTTCTCGATGAGACAAAGAGAATGGTACCTTTATTGACTGCTAATTCACCGTGGTTTGTATGGAAAACGGCTCGAAATTGGATAACCATTTTTGAGTTAGCCAATTTCGAGCCGTTTTCCGGCCAAACTATGGCGAGTTAGCTATCATGAAAGATACCATTCTCTTTGTCTTGTCGATAAGTATGATTTTTGTTTTTGAATCACTTGATTTCGTTGATTATTGAAGAAGTTATGAACGTTTAAAGTTTACCCAGTTTCCGGCGAGTTTTCCAGTTTTTCTGCGGACCAGTCACATTTGAGGCTATTTTTCAGCTATCTCATGCAACCATTGGGCTTCAAAATGGTATAATCTTGTTCTACACTTTCCTATCTTCATTTTGATATATTATGGGTCGAATTTGGTTAAGAAACAATTGAGTTACAAAGTTTTGAAAATTGCCCAAAGAGTTTTTAAAGGAAGGACCATTTGTGATGTGTTTGATCAATCTCAAGGACCATTTCTATTGATTTTCAATGTCAAGGACCAAAATGATGTGTTTGATCAATGTCAGGGACCATTTGTGGTAAAAACTCTTATGTGAATGGTGCTGAATCAAAGCCTTTGTTACAAGCTTTATTTACTTAAAAGCAATTTATTTACCATGGTTGGAATTACCGTATTTAGTGTACTACATTTTGTTATGATGAGTATATAAAGGACCCGAAGTTCCTTAATCAAATTAGAACATGAAGTTCCTTGATTCTCATCATATAGATCGTACCCAAAGTTCCTTGATCAAATCAAAACCTGAAGTTTTTGAATCAACTGAGAGAGCAGCAGTTCCTCAATTAAATTAAAGTGGCAGCCATAAGCGCCTAAATCCATAAACTATTAAATGAGGGCTAGAAGTTCCATGATTCATGTAAATGAGGACAATAAGTTTCTTAATCTATTTATAGATTGAGTATGGGCAAAAATTCCAAAAATATGAACCTAAAGGTTCTAATGATGTTGATATTGAGAATAAATTTCGAGTACATATGAATAATGTTTTGACCTGAAGTTCAAAATATGAATAATGTTAAGAACTTGAAGTTCTAACATTTTGTGTAGACATATGTTATATGTGATATGAGTTAATTATCGCAATTTCCGTCATACTTGAATTTCTTCCTTTTTGGGAATAAGAAGATTGTGAACTTAGCAAAACCCGATTTTGTGACCATCAACATCTTACACAAGAGATACTTTCACGAATTCATAATGCCCGAGAATTCATGTGGAAGCATATGATATTAGAAAACATCTATACTTAAAGGCTTATTGAATCATATTCATGGAACCAGAAGTTTCCATCGTCTCTTTGTTAATTCATTAACTATGGAACCAGAAGTTTCCATGCGTTCCCATACATAACAAGCTAAAGTAGAAGCTTCCAGACATGTATAAAATCAAATGGGAGAAATTTTTTTATACATACACGTGCATACACATAAGTTACAACTACAAAAACAAACAAATTGGGGTTGGAGGGGGGGGCTTCACAAAGGTTGCTTATGTGAAGCCTCGGTACTTGGCAATAACCCAGAAGGGGGAGGCACTAGAGATTGATCATGTGACGCCCCAATACTTGGCAAAACACCAGAAAGGGAAAGCACTAATTGCCTTCGGAATCTAGCCACGAATCTTTGGTGATCACTTTGAATTCGACTTTCGGATTCATTCTTTTCATGCTCGTTGAGTAAATATTTGCAAGTTTATGCAACTTTTTATTCTCGTGCTTGAGCTTTCCAATCTCTTGTCTAAGACTTGCCACCTCAGCCATTAATATTTCGACTTGGCGAGTTCGAGCAAGTAGACTTTGGCCCATGTTGGATACAACCTGCACACTGAACATTGAAAGCCAAAGAGTCTTGAACAATCAATTCATCAGACTTCTTTGAAAGTATTCTTTTATCTCTGGGAGTGAGAAGGTTCCTAGCTACTACTATAGCCGTTATATCATCTCTCATCATAGAGTCTCCAATCATAAGAAGACCATTAAAAGATAAGAAGGACATACACCATATATTATCCTGAAGCGGCACGTGTGCGTCTTCCTCGAGACTCGAATATAAACAAAGGTTAGATGGGCAAGTCATTTTCAGAAATGATGAAAGAAAATGGTTGGATAGAGCGAAATCTCATAAATACAACATAAACAATTTTCACAGGCAGACAACTTTCAAAGCGTGTATTTTGGATACAATTAATACCTCTATAAAAAGAGAGGCAACACAACCACTTGTTCAAAAATCAAAGAGACACTGTTCTCTGAATTTCAAAAGCCGAATTTTCCTGAATAAAGTTCGTCAACATTTCTCAGACGCAATCTTAGCTTTTTGGATATCAAGGACAACTCTGTCAAAATATCTTTGGCAAAGTTAAAACGCGTAAAGTTTACTATTCCAACTACACCACTGTTGTCGACAAGCGTGGGTGACAAGGTCACAACCGCACCACTACCTGCTATTGGGAAATCCCTGTATATATTGACCTCCGTCTTCCATGACAAAGCACACCTCCAAAATGCCTAACTCATCTTCCTTGTCGAGAATGCATCGCAACCAAACTTCTCAACATATTCAGTCTTCCTCCTCTCTGAGAATACCTCTTCAACCAAGTCCCTCAAAATGCCAAATTCATTCTCTCAGCAAGAAAATATTTTTGATTGAGAAGTTTTACATCAGTATCAAATCCTTCTATTGTTTTTTTTCAAGAGCAAAAATATCTTATATCACCAGGGTCAAGAGCAAAAGTATTTCATATCACGTTTTTTCCTTGTCTTTTTCTTTGCCTTTACTCTTGCCTACAAGACGAGGATAAAGAAAACAATCAGTCGGAACCTGAAATCAAACTTCTGGTCAGGAACAGACTGCATGGAACTTTTCCCTATTTGCTTACCTTGCATTGCTCTTGAGTAGTCATATTCAACTGTTGTTGGAGCCGGGGTTTCAAGTCACAACGTCGTAGAACAGTTGGTACAATGTTGGTTCTTTACACTGAAGCTGCCAAGCATGGACGAGTCACCAAGAAGTGATAGACCATCCAAGGGCAAAGGTTGCGCACTGCTTCTACTGTGCAAGAGACTGAAGCAAAAGGATCAACAATGAACCCATAGAAGTTCAAAGGGAAAAATTGAGTGGCTGACTAAGTGAATGGAAGACCAAAGTTCAATGATGGGAATCCTACTCACAGCCCCAGAAAACACTACCAGTTTATAGAATTCACATGATGTACAAAAAGGTAATGAAAATTACTAATTGATTACAAGTTACAGAGATGCCGCACGGATTGAAGTCTCATTCAGACTATCCATAGATTTGTCATTACTGAACTGTTGCATGCCCGAAACATGACAGTCGCCGCATGGATTCAAGTTCCAAAAAGATAATCCATGGAAATGGCAATTTTATTATATCTCATGCCTAAAGCATGATCAATATGTAGGTTCCAATGATTCAATTCCTCATAAGTAGAGATTAAAAATCCAAGCTCTATAACGCTCTAGAGGAGGTTATGATCCAAATTCTCAAAACAATTCATCCAATAAGGGATGAGTGTCCTAGAAGAGACAATGTAAAGCCCTTGAAGAGGCAATGATATCCAAAGTAATGAAATGCTTATAAATATGCATGCACATGCGCATGTGAATGATGAGATCACAAATTGATGATTACCAATGTTAATTTTGGTTTTACAGTAGCTACTAAATTCATCAATGAGCTGTGTTGAAATTGAGACACGTTCTTTTGTTCGTCGACAAACAGCAAAATTATTGGCCAAAATGGAGAAAGGCAATTTCATTACAATTTATTAAGAACATGGAAAAATGGACCTATAGTACAAATTGCCAAATGATATTGAACCCATAAGGTTACATATGAGCATTTGTAATATAGTGAACTACACTCACATGATATGACACAAGGTTCCTAGTTGAAACCTGAAATTGTGATATACTCATGTAACCATGATTTTCCATTGTGAAACTTGTTCATTTAAATGGAGTATTATATATTACTCGAAACTTTATGAAATGCCTGAAGCATATCTCTATAAGTAAATCTCTCAAGTATACATGGAAGCAAGTTGCTCTGTATAAATTTCAAAGGAGAATGAGTCAAGGATTCAGATTGCCTGAAGAGCCCTGGAAGGGTAAAGTATAAATTATGTACTCAATACCAATACATGGTATAAATTGCCTTAGTGAGTACTTTCATTATGATATTGTTGCAACACATTAAATCTCTTACAAGAGTTGATATTAGATTGGAACTCCTGAAGAGTCTAGAAAAATTATAAAGTGTTGAAAGAAATATTGTCTCGAACTGCAGATTGAACAACATACCAACACGATTCTTATCCATCAAAATGTTTGTGGTATTAAATAACCATATGGATTGAAGATTATGAGTTGAGTACTCAAATGATTAACCAATATTTAAGACACTAAGAAAGATCATTCATCCTCGTGAAGGAAATGATGAATTGATATTTGGTTCAGAAGTACCATATCTTTGTGAAGTTGTGCCTTACTGTATTCAGACAATACACTAAATCAGATGTTCCATTGCCTGTGAAGTACAATACCAACATATGAGTATTAGAATGAAGTAAAGTTTATCTATTGATATCTCCAAGAAATTATAGACATGTGCTTGTTCTATTCCAATGAACTCACTAATATCCACGGTCTTATTGGGCAAGCAAAATCTGAATCTCTCTCTAGCATGCATACAAATCACTCACATAAATGATTTGTATTTACATATGAAAATAGTTTGATCCTACAACACCCAACAAAGCAAACATTTGTTGCTACATCTTCATATCTGCCAGAATTATATATCTCTAATATCTTCACTATCAAAAGTTCAAAGATTGGATCGACACGCATCCGCATGATGACAAGCTAGTTAATCCAGATTTATTATAATCAGAGGGAACATCTAAGAGTCTGCTACTTTGGCCATATGTGCAAAGCATTTTTTTCTTTTAGACTATCCATTCATCCCATGAGTTATCATTGAAGAAATTCTAATAAGACAATCAATCGAATACTTATGGCCATTTAAGGAGGAGTGTTGTAATTCTATCCATTCAATGTGGATGGCCACTCATCCCATTAAGTTTTGTCTACCACTAACTTTACCTATAAAACAAAGGAGCAAATAAAGAAAGAAAGAGAGATAGACATACGGAGGAAAGGAAGTAAGGAAGAGAGAGAGAGGAGAGGAAGAAGAGAAAGAAGAGAGATACAAAAGAAAATACCAGTGAGCTAGGTTAAAGAGAAGAGAGAAAATAATGAGAGTTATCATGATACTTCTATTATTCAGATAATAAAAGAATGTACTATGCTGCCCTAAGGACATAGACACACTTACCGAATCTCGTAAATATTATATCTTATTTACTTTATATTCTATGCAAACGTATACTCAATACCATTTTCCATAATTTTCTTGATAAAAGAAAAGGGAATACTTTTGCTTTTTATTTTTTTTTTATTTTTTATTTTATGATTGGACGTGTAATGGTTGAACCTTTATTGGTCATGGTCAACGAGTCTTCAAAGAACTTCCCCTGTAAGCAAAACTGTGAACGGAGAATACGAATCTCTCTCTTTTTCTTTTTCGGGTTAAAGGGGTATACTTTTGTTTGTTACCATGTAATTTCCATCTCTTTCTTGTAATGTATGGCAGTCTTACTTCATTGTCTCTTTTTATTGAAACTGATCATATCATACTTCTCTCTCCATTGAAGTAGGTTTTGGAAGTGAATGAGTGAGTGAGACAATGTCTGCTTCCGACCATTTCATGGATACTGTGTTTTCTTGGTCACTTGAAGACATTTTCAATGACAATCTGTACAAAAACCAGGTTTTTTCTTTCACTTTTACTAATAAATTCTCTTTTTTTTTTAGCCTTATCTTGTTTTTTCTTCAAATTTGGATGAGATTGTTGCTTCAGCTTTTGTTTTGTTTTGTATTTTCGGGCCTGCTTAGATGTTAAGACCCCCAAAATAAAAACTTCAGTAGGTGTATTCAATTGAGATTATGAAGGTTGATGGAGTTTTAATGGAGTTTGATGGAGTTTTAATGGAGTTTTAAGACCCTAAAAAGAGTTATAAATCTGTGAAGTTTTGATGGAGTTTTGATGGAGTTTCACGGACTCTGAATTCATTCAAAATCTTAGAGAAAGAGGTCTGATTTCCTAAAGCCTAAAATATACTATAAAATTATTCTAAATCTATCAAAATCCTTAACTTTTTAAAATACTTTCAAATCAAGGGTGGTGTGATCCACACGCTCATTTTTACCTGTCACATATCCTCTCAATTTCTGGCCGTTGGATCGAATGAATTGAAGAAATTCAATGGACAAAGTTTAACAAGGGTTTGTGAGAGGTAAAAATGGTGTGTAATAGCACTGCTCAAAATCAATTCCTAATTGAATACACATAGTGTTTTAATGACTGCTTTAAAATCATGATTGAATACATCTAGATTCATATGGAGTTTTCCTTTAAAATTTTGATTAAATACCCATGAACTTCGATGGATTCATTTAAAATCTTGATTGCATTTTCAAGGTAGTAGTTTTTTCTTTATTGGCCTTGACTCAGACAGGGAAAGCCCATCTCAGTTTTCTAATAAATTTGCGTCTATCAATGATTTTGTAGCTCAATTGGTTAAGAGTATTCACGCATTCGGTTCTCACTTCCCCCAATATCTTTGTGTGTACATACATACATACATACATACATACATACATAATTTCTTCAGCCTCTATTATCATATAAGTTTACTTGTAATATGCAGTCTTAAGCTAGTGATCCTCAACCATTAGAGTTGGTTAAGTAAAGATTTATGCTGTGGCTAAAGCACTCGCTTTCAATGTCTGTGAATGCAATATATTTGAGCTTCCATAATTTCTTCATGCAATGTCATCATCTATAGATTTATCAACAAACTTGTCTGAACTTTTACTTTTCTAGGTGGAGAAGATTCCTGAATCATTCGATTCAGCTCGGCATTATTTTGGGTCCTATTCATTTCCTTTATTAGAGGAAACTCGTGCACAGGTGCAGTCGAGTATGGAAACTATTGACAGAGCACCATTTGCTGAAGTAGTTGCTTTTAAAGAATCCAAGTCCAAGTTAGATGAAACATGGATATATAATATCAAGGTTGATGAGTGGCGAAACAGATTCAGCGAACGTGGAAAGGAACCATACAAAACTTTGCCTGGGGATCTTTTTGTCTTAGCAGATGCGAAACCCGAAACTGTTTCTGATTTACAAAGGGTAGGGAGGTCATGGACTTTTGTATCGGTCACTAACATCACGGAAAATAAAATCTCAGAAAATAAGAGAGAAGATGAATTTAATGATGAGATTATAGAGACTGAAATAAAAGAGTTTAAAGTTAAGGCATCAAAAAGGTTTCAAGTCAACGATAACAAGAGTACTCCAGCATCACTATTTGTTGTTTTCCTTGTGAATTTGATCACTAATGGCAGAATATGGGCAGCATTGCACATGTTCGGAAATCTGAAGATTATCGAGGATGTTTTGTGCACTCATTCTGTGGTAAGACCTTATGTTCTGTGCATTGCATTCACTTAAATGGGACCTATTTATGGTATGTGGACAATATATGATGAAAGATGTAATGTAATACACTCTACACACTATACAAAATACGCAGCGAATTACCTTGTTAGTTAGTTTTACGCTGAGTATGGTACTCTAATAATTTTGATATAAGTGTGATGATTTTCTTTCATTTTTATCTTTCGATCAAAGTTTCTGTCGTGTGTATATGTGTACTACTCCAATTGTGTACTCTGGATTCTACGGTCTCTTTCTCCCACCTAACTATTCCATTTCAGTTTGATCGAATAATTTCTGTTACTATATTTCAACACTGTCATTTATTGTTGGGGTTGATTATATATGTTATGCTTGGTAACAGGCTCAGAAAAATTATCCTCCCTCGTATGAAATGAATGCTGACATTCGGGATAAGCTGTTATTTGAGAGTTCATCTTCTGGATTGAATGAGTCACAAACTGGGGCAGTTTTGGCCTGTCTTGAAATGCTGTTTTGTGATTCCAAGTCTACTTTGCAACTTATATGGGGTCCACCTGGGACAGGGAAAACTAAATCCACCGCTACTCTGCTATTGACCCTGTTAAGGATGAATTGTAGGACTCTTGTTTGTGCCCCAACAAATGTTGCAGTAACTGAATTAGCTTCTCGTCTTGTAGAGATGGTGACTGAAGCAGAGTCCAATGCTTTGTTTTATCCTCTGGGAAAAATTCTTTTATTTGGGAATAAAGAGGGACTCAAAGTTGGTTCTGATATTGAAGATATACATTTGGATCACCGTGTCGAAAGTCTTTTCGAATGCCTGGGGCCGGTGACAGGTTGGAGTAGTTGCTCGTCTTCCATGATTGGGCTTCTTGAGGATTGTGTTTCACATTACCATATTTTCTTGGAAAATGAGTTAGCCAAAGAGAAAAAACAAAACGGTGATGGTGAACTGGTAAGGAAAGGTTTCGGAAGTGAGACCGAAGTTAGCAAGGGGAAGTGCAAATCGTTTCTTGAATTTTTCAGAGAGAGATTTGTTCCTACCGCATTACCCTTAATATGTTGTATTTCTACCTTCTGTACCCATATAAGCCAAGATTACATTTCGGCACATAATTTCCAAGACATGATTTCGCTTTTAGGGTTAGTTGATTCCTTTGGACTACTATTGTTGCAAGGTAATGTCGATTCTGAAGCATTGGAAGAGCTTTTCTCTTGTTCAGAAGTTGAAGATGTGCCAGAGCCAGTAGGCGACACATTTCATCTGTACATGAAGAGACGAAAGTGCCTTTCAGTATTACGTACTCTTCAGAATTCGATTAGAGGACTTGACCTTCCAGATGTTAGGAACGAAAAATCTGTAATGGAGTTCTGTTTTCAAAGAGCTTCCTTAATATTTTGCACTGCATCCAGTTCGTTTAAACTGCATAGAGTGGAAATCGAGCCACTGACCATTGTTGTTATTGATGAGGCTGCACAATTGAAAGAGTGCGAGTCAACGATACCACTGCAACTTCCAGGTGTGAAGCATGCCGTTCTTGTTGGTGATGAATGTCAGTTACCAGCTATGGTGAAAAGCAATGTATGTTGATGCTTACTTGGTTATATTTATTTAATCATTTCTCTGATTGCAATTTTTCTTTCTGACTTATTCTTTCTTCTTTAGGTGTCCTATGAAGCTGGTTTTGGAAGAAGCTTGTTTCAGAGGTTGAGCTCAATGGGCCACTCTAAACACCTTCTAAACATGCAATACAGAATGCATCCATCAATAAGTTCCTTCCCAAATTCAAGTTTCTACCATAACCAGATCCTGGATGCTCCTAATGTTAAAAGGAGAAGCCATGAGAAACACTTTCTTCCAGGGTCAATGTTCGGTCCTTATTCTTTTATTAATGTAATTGATGGAAGAGAGGAGAAGGACGAGGATGGACATAGTCTAAAGAATATGGTAGAGGTTGCAATTGCCTTGAAAATACTGCGGAATTTGTACAAAAGTATGTCTAGCCAGGGTGCCATGCTCATGATCCAAATTCAATATTTTCGATTATGTTTCTATTATATGCTTCTTATTTATTATTATTATTTTTTGTAATGGCTAAATACTTCTTAGTTTGTACAAACAAAACTGAAAGTTTTCTTTTTTCTTTCTCTTTGTATACAGAATGGGATGTTTCAAAAGAGAAGCTCAGTATCGGTGTAATATCTCCTTATGCAGCTCAAGTAGTTGCAGTTCAGGACAAACTTGGACAGAAGTACGATAAGCTTGATGGCTTTAAAGTGAAGGTGAATACAGTTGATGGGTTCCAGGGTGGGGAAGAGGACATAATTATCATGTCCACTGTGCGATCCAACCAACATCACTCACTCGGTTTTATATCGAATCCACAAAGAGTTAATGTTGCTCTTACTAGGGCTCGGTATGGTTCTATGTAAACTTGTACACTTTTGCATCGTTTTTACTTGTTGGTAAGGGTGAAAATAACTACTGGTCGTCTAATGAATTCAGGCACTGCCTATGGATTTTGGGAAATGAAAGAACTCTTTGTGGTAGCGAATCTGTTTGGGAGGCTTTGGCCCTTGATGCCAAGATTCGGCAGTGTTTCTTTAATGCTGATGAAGACAAGGATATGGCCAAGGCCATATTAGAGGCGAAGAAAGAGTTAGACCAGTTTGATGATTTGCTTAATGCTGACAGCTTACTTTTCAGAAGTTCTAGATGGAAGGTAAAGCTCTGGGCTTTTTTTTTATGATTGGGTTACTTTCTAGTTTTCTCTCGTCTAATTTCAAGAAATCTCTACAGTCGAAATTATGTTTTCTCATATTGGACTTTCTGGTTTCTTAAATATTTTCTATGTTCATTTTTATGTTCCTCTTCCCCCAATCTATTATCTTCAGGTACTTTTCAGTGATAATTTTCTGAAGTCGTTCAGAAAACTTAAGTCAATTCAGTTGAAGAAGTCCGTGCTAAATCTTCTACTGAAGCTTTCCGGTGGATGGAGACCTAAAAAGAAAAATGTCCAGACTATTTCTGGCTCATCATCAATCTTGAGGCAATATAAAGTTCGAGGTCTATATATTGTTTGCACAATTGACATTGCAAAGGAGTTGAAATACATTCAAGTATTAAAGGTCTGGAACATATTGCCTCTAGAGGACATCCCAAAATTGGTAAATCGTTTGGTTAGTATTTTCAAGAGATATACAGATGATTTTATCAATCGCTGCAATGAGAAATGTCTTGAGGGGTATGTTCTTCTGCATTCTTTATTTTTTATTTTTGGCTGAACGTGGCTGAATTGTTAATTAGGATTGCTTTCTTTATGGAAGGTACAAACTTTCCTGAATCTTTTGAACTTCTGAAGTAATTTTTAATTTTCTTTGTCATTTGTGACCAGTGACTTGGAAGTTCCGAAGTGCTGGCCAACCTCTTTGGATGTGCCTCGGTTTAAAGATCCTAGTGCCACGGAAACCGATAGTGATTTTGTTGGTGATGCTTCTGATGGTAGAAGTTATGTTGAGAATTCACAGGTCAGTGAGAGTTTGTTGCTCATGAAGTTTTATGCCTTGTCATCTGGTGTAGTGAATCACTTGCTGTCTGACCGTGAGGGTAAAGAGTTGGATCTTCCATTTGAAGTAACTGACCAGGAAATGGAGATTATCCTTTATCATAAAAGTACCTTTATAGTTGGACGGTCAGGAACAGGGAAGACAACAGTTTTAACCATGAAATTATTTCAAAATGAACAATGTCACCATTTGGCAGAGAAAGGATGCGGTAGTAGTTCAAATAGCATGGTTGAGCCGAGTTCTTCGGCTACTCAGGGGAGAACTCTACACCAGCTTTTTGTTACCGTGAGTCCTAAGCTATGTTTTGCCATAAAACAACATGTTGTACACTTGAAAAGGTGCGTGTATTATTCAACAAAAAAAAGTTATACTGCTTTTTATTTTTTTTCTCGTGTTTGTAGATCATTATAAGTCAATCATGTGACCTCATTATTCTTGATTCTTGAAGCATCATTAATTCTTATTCATAGTTTACTCTATGGATCGCATATACAATGTTCGGAAGAAATTTCTGCTTTGGTTTAATTGGAATCTTGATTTCTTTCTCTCAAACAAAAATTTCTTTCTTGTTCTTGATCCGTTACTTGAAATGTTTTGTAAATTTCAAACATCACATCAGCCACCTTAAGTTACTAACTTTTGTATGTCTACAGATTTGCATGTGGTGGAAGTGATTCGACCGAGAAAGTTTTGATTGATATGGCTGATTTTGATGAGGAGGAATTTCAATTCAAGGATATCAAGGATTCATTTCAGGATATTCCTCCTGATTCTTACCCTCTTGTAATAACATTTCATAAGTTCTTGATGATGCTTGATGGAACACTGACTAACTCATACTTTGAAAGATTCCTCGATGCAACAACACTCACTCACGGTCAATTGAGAAGCTCAAGATCAGTTGCATTGCAGACCTTCATCAGGACAAAGGAGGTTAACTATGAGAGGTTCAGTTCATCTTACTGGCCCCATTTTAATATGCAGTTAACAAAGCAGCTTGATGCTTCAAGAGTCTTTACGGAGATTATATCTCATATTAAAGGTGGTTTAGGAGCCATAGAAGCAGGTGATGGCAGACTCGGTAGGGAGGATTATGTTCAACTGTCAGAGGGCAGGGTTTCCAATTTAAGCAAGCAAAAGAGAGAAGTAATATACGATATATTTCAGGCTTATGAAAAACTGAAGCTGGAAAATCGTGAATTTGATTTGGCTGATTTTGTCATAGATCTACACCGTCGGATCAGGCACGAAAAATTTGTGGGTGATCAAATGGATTTTGTCTATATTGATGAAGTTCAAGATCTCACCATGAGCCAAATTGCTCTGTTTAAGCACATGTGCAACAATGTCGAAGAGGGTTTTGTTTTTTCTGGTGATACGGCACAGACCATTGCCAGGGGAATTGATTTTAGGTTCCAAGATATACGACATCTGTTCTACAAGAAGTTTGTATTGGAATCAAGAGGCAATAAGCATCAGGAAAGAAAAGAAAAGGGGCAAATCTCAGAAATATTCCACTTGACTCAGAACTTCCGTACGCATGCTGGCGTTCTGAAATTATCACAGAGCATTGTCGAACTACTTTATCGTTTTTTCCCTCTATCCATCGATATTTTAAAACCTGAAACCAGTCTTATATATGGGGAAGCTCCAGTACTGCTTGAATCCGGAGAAGATGAAAATGCAATCATCAGAATTTTTGGAAATAGTGGAATTGATAATTCTAACATAGTTGGCTTCGGAGCAGAGCAAGTTATTTTGGTCCGCGATGTTGGTGCTCAAAAAGAAATTTTCAAAATCGTTGGGAAGCAGGCTCTTGTCCTGACCATAGTGGAATGCAAGGGGCTTGAATTCCAGGTGATTGATAGCACTTCTAATCTCTCTTCTTTTTTTTCCTTGTGCAATCTTTTGCGGCTACGCTTAACAAAGCAAGGGGCTTTTATTAATTATGATATTTTCAGTGCATTGGATCTTTTTTATGTTTTTAAATATATTTGGTTTTTATTCGTATCGTTTATGTCTTGCCTGCAGGATGTACTCTTGTACAACTTTTTTGGATCATCGCCGCTTAAAAATCAATGGAGGGTGATATATGATTACATGAAGGAGCAAGATTTACTTGACTCAACATTGCCTCAACGGTTTCCAAGTTTCAGTGAAGCTAAACACAACATCTTATGCTCTGAACTGAAGCAATTATATGTTGCTGTTACTCGGACGAGACAAAGATTATGGTTTTGCGAGAATGTAGAAGAGCTCTCCAAGCCCATGTTTGACTACTGGAAGAAGAAATGTCTTGTACAAGTTAGACAACTGGACGATTCCCTTGCACAGGCAATGCAAGTTGCTAGTAGTCCTGAGGAGTGGAAATCACGAGGCATTAAGGTTTGCATTATTTACTCTAAATAGTCAAGAGTAACAAAGAATTGTTGTAGTAGACGAGTAATAGTCCTGAATTTATTTGATTTGTTATTCGTCATCCCATCGTTAGATTCCCACTGCTAAAATAATTTATTTATGATGTAACACCGTTATTTTCAGTAATATTTACGAAATCCTTTATCTTTGTTTTCATGCAGCTCTATCATGAACATAACTACGAAATGGCCACAATGTGCTTTGAAAGAGCTGGTGATACTTATTGGGAAAGGAGGTCCAAAGCTGCTGGCCTTAAAGCCATCGCTGATCGAATGCGGACTTCAAATCCTGCAGAGGCCAATACCATTCTTAAGGAAGCTGCCGAGATATTTGATGCTATAGGCAAGGCAGATTCCGCAGCCAGATGTTTTTCTGATTTGGGAGAGTATGAAAGGGCAGGTATGATTCTTTAACAACTGTTAATTTAGCTTTCCAGTATTTATATTATAGTGAAATTGCGATAGCACTCTGATACAATTTGGTTTATTATTTGTTGGATGTGAATCTTCGTATTTATTGCTCTGACTTAAATCTTGTTGATAAAGTTAATTTCTCATAGTATAGCTTTTACCGATGCAGCTAGGATTTATTTGGATAAATGTGGTGATTTGGAAAGAGCTGGGGAATGTTTTTCTCTAGCAGGATGCTATCAAGATGCTGCGGATGTGTATGCTAAGGGCAATTTTTTCTCCGAGTGTCTCACTGTTTGTGCCAAAGGAAAGCTATTTGAAATGGGTCTGAAATACATCAAATATTGGAAGCAGCATCCAATAAAGGACTCTGCTGTGGCTCGAAGGGGAGAAGGAATGGATGAAATTGAGCAGGCATTTCTCGAGAGCTGTGCACTTCACTATTACAAGTTGAAAGATAACAGATCCATGCTGAATTTTGTTAGAGCTTTTCATTCTATAATTTCAATGCGAAACTTTTTGAAGGAGCACGCTAGTCTTGATGAGCTTCTTTTGTTGGAAGAAGGATTTGGAAACTATCTTGAGGCAGCAGAAATCGCAAAACTAAAAGGTGATATTATACTCGAAGCTGATTTCCTTGAAAAGGCTGGCAAGTTCAGAGAGGCATCATTGCATATTCTATTCTATGTGCTTGCCAACTCTCTTTGGTCATATGGCAGCAAGGGATGGCCCGTAAAGCAGTTTTCACAAAAGGAGGAGCTTTTATCAAAAGCCAAGTCATGTGCTAAGAACGAGACAGAAAGCTTTTATGAGTTTGTTTGCACTGAGGTTGAAGTTTTGTTAAATGAGCAGAGTAACTTGTTTGTGTTGAAAAATCGCATGAATGCTTGCCAGAGACACAGTAGTGTTGGAGGTGAAATTTTATCTTCTCAAAAAATACTGGATGCTCATCTTTCTTCAAGCGCTGATAAGTATGTGTGGAAGAAATGTTGGTTGATGATCTGATAAAGTGTTCAGCAAACGGAATATCTGAAAATCAAGTTTCCATGGACTCGTTGATTTACTTCTGGAATTTTTGGAAGGATAAAATTGCTCACATATTTGAATATCTCAGATGCCTCGAAACCCAGGAAGTTAGTGAATACAAAAGTTATGGAGAGTTTTGTTTGAATTACTTAGGAGTTTGGAGAATGTATCATAATCTGAGTCCAGTCTATGTTTTGCTGATTCCTGATGCTGATTGGGTTCGTGGTTTGAACAAAAGATATTTTAGAAATCAAGGGAAATTGGTCTCCGTTGATGCTCACCAGCTTGCTTCATCCGCCAGGAATTATTGGAGTTCAGAATTGCTCTCTGTTGGCATGAAGGTTTTGGACAAGCTCGAAAAGCTCTACAAGTTTCCCATCAAGAATGCTGAGTCAGTGTTCTGTCGAAGCAGGTGTCTTACCTATATATGTGAGGTCTCAGTATATCTTTTGCAATCAAAATGTTTGAACTTAAGGTATCATGAAGCCGAGAGATTGCACAAATGTGTAACATTTTCGACCGAAAGTATTGTTCCTTTCGTATTTCCTTTGGACTGGAGGAATTCATTGAGGGAGAATTTGATTTCTCTACGAAGAACTGATGCTTCAAAGAATGTGCTGAAACAAGTGATACAGGAGTTTACCAGATCGAAGAATGAGCTATCTTGGGGGCAAATTGGGAAGCTTGTAATGGTCATTCTCGGGACTGGTAAGCTTAATAATGAACTGTATGAGAAGCTTGTGAGAAAACTCGACTGCAACCTGCCATGGCAGGTGTTCATCGAGAATCTCTGTGGGAATATTGAACGTGGAAACACCAGTCAAGAACCGAAAGAGGTGTCTGTAATGTTGAGGTTCCATGAAGCTTTAGCTGAAACTTATCATGTGAACTGGAGGGCTGTGAAGGATTACGTAACACCTGGTTGCTTTCTATACCTTCTAGAGCGCCTTCTGATATGGGCAACTTGCTTTCGGGGTTATGCTATCACTACAAGTTCTTGTTTTATCGAGTGGCTTATATGCCAAGGGGAAGATACCAGCTTAAGTTTGAGGGGGGCTGATGTTCGACCATCTTTGGATGGCATTCTTCATTTTGTGATTGATGTGGCTCGGGATTGCATTTTCAATAAGGTGGATACGGTTGACTGGATTAAAAAGTCCATCAAAGATTGGATGAACTACTATTCACTACTCGTATTGAGATTGGTCGTTGTGTTATGCTTGGTTTATGTGAATTTTGGTATTGGTCTAGATTTAATCCATGATTTGCTGGGGAGGAACTATATCACTGAACAGCTGCCGTCGGAGTTTTATGACGCCCTCAAAAGCTGGAGGAGCCGCAAATCTGTTAGGTTAGATGTGAATGTGCTCGCGGCAGCTCTTAAGAAGGTCGGTAATACTTTGGTAATAGCAAGTTTTGGGACCGATTGTTCAAGGTGGTTGTGTTCAGATGCTGTCTTTGTTGACATGATGACCAACCAGTCTAGGGATGACATATTTAGAAAATTGTTTCCTAAACCACCCATCCTAAAAGCTCCGCAAGCTGGATCTTGCAGTCGTGAGCTTTGTGCAACCAATTCTGAGGAGGGGAAGACTGGTGCTGCATTAGATAACCCATGCGATGCCGGGGAAAGTCACACTATAGGTGAGGGAAATTGCGAATCCAACAAGTCTCCAAAGTCTCAGCAAACTGATGTTGCTTCTGTACCGAGTGAGACCAGGGACAGTCACAATATTGGCGAGGAGAATCGCATATGCAATGAGTCAGATGTGTTGGCTGATGCTGCGTCTGGTTCCCAATGTACCGGAAACAAGGGGAAGACAAAGAACAAGAACAAGAGAGGCAAGAACAAGAAGGGCAGAAAGTAGCCCTCTAGACATTCTATATATGCTATGTGAATTTTGTTTTGCTGTGCAAGAACTTGATGGTTCCTTTGACGAGTATTGTTTTTAACTGGATACAGTTGGTTGTGAAGACCAAGGTCCTAACCACAAGGGCAATCCGCCACTTGCAAATATTCTCCATTTTATGTAATAAAACTTCAAATTAATGTAGTTTTTTACTTTATATTTGGAGCAGTTTCTCTTTTAATTGTTTCCATTTTAATTCTGCTTGACAATTTCACATATAGTTTGGAAATGCAGAATTAACAAGTGACCGCACGTTAGGGATGATTTTGAACAACGTTTGAGCTTGTGTGCGCGGAACTAATGACCAATTACAACATTGTTTTTAAATTTGATTTCGAACTTGCCATTTGCGAGATTTGAACTGAAAACCTACTACAAGACTGTGGTACTAAGTGGTAATTACGGCATTGTAAAGGTTGTCAAGTTTAGCAGGCATCCAACTAACCCAAAGTAGGCAGCCAAATAAGAGGACTCAGAGCAGAACAAGTGAATTTTGACACCATTGTGCATGCTTTTTGTTAATTTCAAAATTTTGTATTCTTTACACTCCGAAGCAATAGCCACCTAACAAGTAACATACCAAACTGTGCTGACTTAAGGCAGCTGAGTTGGCCAACTCCTCAAGATTATATAATTAATCAATCACCTAATTTGTCCAAACTTTGGGATTTAGACATCATCAAAATTTTCATGATCAATTTGTTATAAATTCTTGTCTCACTAGCCACTTATTTCCCATGTGAGAGAGATTAAAAGATGGAAGTGACAATGTGGATGGCTTTAGCTACCACCATTTTCACAACCATGGTAGCCGTCGCTTCATCGACAGTGTCTACCGTGACCTTCGTCTTCGGTGACTCATTGACAGAAGTAGGGAACAACAACTATCTGTCGTATTCTCTTGCAAAGTCAAATTATCCTTGGTATGGTGTCGATTATGCCAGTGGTCGAGCTACTGGGAGGTTCACTAATGGAAGAACCATTGGCGACATTATATGTAGTGTTCTTACTTCTTATACTACTTATCCGTCGTCGATATTTTTCTTTTCCCTTGTATCTCCAGGAACTTATTGAATTTTTTTGTGATCTTTTGTAGCCAAAAAGCTTGGGATTCCATCACCACCACCTTATCTATCCTTGGCACAGAATGATGATGCACTGCTTAAAGGGGTTAATTATGCATCTGGTGGAGCAGGAATACTCAATGACACTGGACTCTATTTTGTAATCACATTTCTTCCAAAAATATTAATCCCTCTTATGTTTATGATCACATCGTTGAACCTACAACTTCGGGGGCAGGAATAAATGCTCTATAATCTTAAATTATTTTGTTATTTTTCTTCATGACAGATTCAGAGAATGTCGTTTGATGATCAAATACAAAATTTCAACAAGACAAAGGAAGCCATCAAGGCTAAGATTGGGGCAGAGGCTGCAGCCAAGCTTTGCAGTGAAGCCATCTACTTCATTGGAATTGGTACTTTATATTAGACAAATGAAATTTTATTTTAGATGAAAAGAACTCATTTTTTCCGTAGACGTGGGTTAAGTCGTGATTAACTTCCTTGCACCCGTGTCTAAATTCCCATTTTCCGTAATTAAAGTAGTTTAGACAATTGCTTGTTATTATATATTTTATTTATCTATTTTCTTTGCATTTTTTCAGGCAGCAATGATTATGTCAACAATTACCTGCAACCATTTTTAGCAGATAGTCAGCAGTACACTTATGATGAATTTGTGGAATTATTGAGTGGTACCTTAGAGGGACAATTTAAGGTTAGTAAACATTATTTGTTTTAGTAAACGATATTATCTACTCTTAGAGGGTAGGGGAGTAGGCTAAGTCTTAAATTGGGCTAGTCATAATAATATGGCTCAAATTTGCCTTTGGCGAGAATCAAACCTAAAACATCTCACATACAAATGAAGAAGAATATCACTAGACTGTAGTACTAAGTGGCAGGGTTAGTAAACACTATTAGTTAAATAAAAAAGGGGAAAATGACAATAGAGTATTTGGTATTAAAACCCTCTCACACTCTTCTAGCATTGAGAAAGAGAAGTACCACTAAACTAATAGGAACTGAAGCTGGAACATGACCTTTCATTCCAAGCAAATTTCTTGAATATAAACTGGTTTGAGTAGGGTTTACAGGACGAAAATAACAAGCTTCAAATAAGGCTTGTTTGATTGTTTCTCACTGAGCCAGGCGTAGGTTTCGCTCGTTTCTTTCACGAGTTTCAACGAGTCAAACATAAGCCAAAACCGGTGCAAGCTCAAGCTCTTTCGAGCCAACCTACAGACCTAAACCCTAGTTAATTAACGATGCACGTTCGATTTATTTGTGCTAGAGGCTCTACCAACTGGGTGCCCGAAAGATGATGTTCCATGGTCTCGGACCACTTGGCTGCATTCCTTCTCAGAGGGTGAAATCAAAGACAGGCCAGTGCTTAAAAAGAGTGAACGAGTGGGTGCTAGAATTCAACTCCAAAGTACAAAAGCTCATTGCCTCTCTTAACAGGCAACTCCCACAAGCAAAGCTCTCATTTGCAGACACGTACGGAGATGTCTACGACTTAATCCAAAACCCTACCGCTTATGGTAATCAAACTCGATTATTCAACTGTAGATTCGAATTCGATTGAGATAGGTTTAATTTACAATGCATGTACCAATTTTTCAGGGTTTAAGGTTTCGAACACTTCGTGTTGCAATGTGGACACAAACATTGGAGGGCTATGCTTGCCTAATTCAAAGCTATGCCCCAACCGGAAAGACTACGTATTCTGGGATGCATTCCACCCATCTGACGCAGCAAATGCGGTTCTCGCAGACAAACTCTTCTCGAGGCTATTTTCTGCGATTCCTCCCAGTGCACCCACACCAACACCTTCACCCTAGTTGGCATCTCACCGATGATAATTGAAGCATATATAGTAGAGACCCATTAAAGCAATAATGCAAGCAACTACAAGACGCAAGTGGCGGGTAAGAGCCTAGTGACTAGGCGTCTAGACAGGGCCTACGCATTTTTTAATTTAAATTAAATTCATTACATAACATATAAATAAATATTTACGCATAATCAAAATAAATACTCAATTGTATTGGAATACATAAATTGTAAAATAAAATGACTTATAAATTATAAAGTAATATAACATATTTGTGGATACAAATTTCCGCCGTTTATTTATTTGATAAAACTGTACCTGCAAAATATAACACATTTGATTAAAGCCAAAAGCCTCACGCACCCACGATGAACTTTGCCCCGGGGGGACGGGGGGAGGTTTGGCCAAAGAATCTCCGATGCCAAAGTTAGAATTATGAAAAGAATGTATTTAAGAGTTTGTGGGTAGCAAATGACTTCTCGTTTTAGTGGGATAAGTGAGGTATTTATAGGAAGGTGGTCGGCCCTTAGGATGAGGAGAGTGGCCAGCCCTTTATGGTGGTGATGGGTGAATAATTGCAAGATATTATGTGAAATAATATCTTGCAACTAACATGGTAATTATTCCTAAATTAAATAGGAAGTTTTGAGAGTTGCATTTTAAATAAAATCAATAAGGGATTGATGAGGGGAATTTGAATAAATTCCATATTAATCACCTTTGAGTATTCCTTGGATGAAGGGAATCTTGAGCCGCTATTGTCCGTTGCATGCGTGTGGGAATTCTAGTGTGCCTTGAAGGTAATCTCGTCTTTTTTGCCCAAAAAACCACGTGTTGCCTCCATGATTTTTTGGATTATTTTTTGCTCCACAGATGCCCCCACACTTGTTGTGCTGCTCGCATGAAAGGGTAGTAGGTGTAGTGATCTCTAGTTGCTTAGGGAAGCGTGAAATTGTTTCCTAAGTGATAAACCACATAATTTTACATAGAACACGTCCCCAAGGACGTTCTAGGTGGATTTGGAACGTGTTGCCCAAAAGTCAACTGTCAATCAAAGGTCAACGGTAGGGTCCACAATAACTTGATCCGGAAGATCCACACATTTGATGATGATCCAACGATCAGATCTCCGCCAATTGCAAATTAAAGTGGCGGTCAACTAGGAAACACTGACATTACATTAAAATAATAGAATTTCACTAAACGGATGTCAAAAATGGATTCGGGATGTGGAAAAACCTTAAGATAGGTCCCCGGCCAAAACCCAAAAAAGTCAACAAAAGTCAACGTCGACGGGTCAATGATCAATGGTCAACGCTAACCAAGAAAGGTCAATAGCTGACTCAGCCAAGTTGAGCTAAGCCTACCCAAGTCGCTAGAGTTCTCACCGAAATCTAGAGATTTTGCCAATTTTCTGGGCAATATTTAAAGCTCCATATCTCACTCATTTCTTAACCAAATTCGACTCATAATATACCAAATCGAAGCTAGGAAAGTTTAGAACATATTTATACTTGTTTGGAAGCCAAATAGTGGTCGGAGGTGGCTGGAAAATAGCTTGAAATGTGACTGGTTTGCGAAAAACTTGGTTCTCGCTGGAATTTCTGAGCAAACTTTAAACGTCCATAACTTTGTCAATACTCAACTAAATTGAGTGATTCAAAAACGAAAATCATACCTTGAAACGAGAAGAACAGATTGTTACATTTCGCAATGGCTAGATGGTCGTGGTTTGGCCGGATAATGGCCTAGAAGGTCGTGGGTTCGTCGGAAAGTAGGCAAACTTTAAATCGTTATAACTTTCTCATTTCTTCACCAAATTAACCGATCCAAACATGAAAATTCATTTACTCAACGAAAGGAATCGATTTATACCTGTTTTGAGTTCAAAAGATGGCTGTAAATTGTCTGAATCATGCAAAGAGGTCTTGGCCCAGAATAGGGAAAAGAGAGAGAGATCCAAAAATTTTGGGGACCAACGTGGCACACAACCCCAAATACATGTGTTTTAAATGACAATTTACCAAAATACCATCGATGTTCAAAGGTTCGTAGAATCTTCGTTATAACTCCAAATTACATTTCGTTTGCGCCCACGCGTTCGTATCGACGAGTACTATCCAAATATGTAAAGAAATCTGGAAAAATCATGAAATGATCAAATATGTCCACGAAGAATCCCGTTTAGTACAAACACATTGAAATTATGAATAAGAATACGAAATGCGAAATATGAAATACATAATTTTAAATAGTGAAATCTAAGGACAGGGTTTCACAGAGCTGATGCATGGTGGCGTGGCGCAGCTGGTTGGCTGGGGCCAGAAGCTGGCTTGGCTTAGGCCAATGAGAATGGCGTGGGGCCATACTAGTATGTTAGCTTGCTTACTAGACCTTCAGTTGAAAAGAAGTCCTTCGGCTGCCTCCGAAAAGCTTGACATTGAGCTGTTTCTAACATCCGGGTTTCAAGATAGAGTGAAGTAACTAGTTGTGCCCAACTCTGGATAGCCTTCTGAAAGGCTCGCCACTACGAGAAGTAGAGGAGGAAAGTTCTTCACTTGAAAAAATGGATTTGGCTATTAAAGAGGCTTCAAAACCTACTTATTAAGCTGCTACCATGTCTGTACTACTTGCCAAGAAGGAGAAAACTGGTTGAGTTTGATTTCTCAGCTGCCGTAGATGGAGCAATCGAGGATGAAGCTACCAAGATCGAAGCTGCTAAAGATGAAGTGTCGGATGAACAGATTGCTTAGTGCGAAGTGGTTGCTAAAGGCAAAATAGTTGTTAGATAGCCCAAGGTCATCCAAGCTGCTAAATGAGTATTCTGCTCTGTTTAGCTTGTGTCGAATTTTGGCGAATTTCGTATAGGCTTATCAATTTGCTAGAAATTTAATAAAATGCTTTCTTCGCCTTACACCATCTTCGTTTACCTTGAAACTATGCTTGCTTGAAGTGTCTTGCAATTGCAAAACTTTTAGCCATAGAACCGTCGGTTGGGCACACTGCTTTGAAGAAAGCTGACGATCCCACGGAGTCACTACGGCTGTGATTTTTGGCTTATTGGGCGTCGAGCTGTTGAGTTCATCGTCGGCTGCTGCCCTCTGACCATTTTCTGCTTAGCTGGTCTTCGAGTATCATATCCTTTGAGCTGCGTGGCCTATATCATAACATGATAAAGATCTATGGAATATGAAAATCGTTAACTAATCACATCAAAATGAGTAGTTGTGTGGAAATTCAATGGCGGTTTGCCCCATTCCCTTGAAGAGTAAACTCATATAGGGGTCAGAGAATTAGTTTATCCTCTCGCACTGGAGAGTAGACCCATATAGGTGTTAGGGAATTAGTTTACCCTCTCGCACTAGAGAGCTTACCCAGATGGGTATCGGGAAATTAGTTTACCCTTTCGCACTGGAAAGATTACCTAGATCGATGTCGGGGGATTGGTTTACCTTCTCACATTGGAGAGCAGACCCAGATGAGTGTTGGGGAATTCGTTTACCCTCTCCACTGGAAAGCAAACCCAGATGGGTGTCAAAGAATTAGTTTACCATCTTACACTAAGGAGCTTACCTAGATGGGTGTTGGGGAAGTAGTTTACCATCTTGCATTAGAGAGTTTACTCATATGGGTGTCAGGGAATTGGTTTACCCTCTCACATTGGAAATTATGGAAGTCGTTGTGAGTGTTCAACGATCTGCTTGAGACTTTGAACTGCTTATGGAACCTGCGTAAAGGTGTACGTGGGAACATAGTGAGTTGCTCCCAGACCTTCTCCAAGTATTGCTTCATCCATATATATTTCGTCGTGTGCTTTCCTGAGGCTTGGTTGGTGATCAGCTAAAAATCTGAACGAATTGCAAGCTTCATCACTGCTAATTCTTTTGCTAGCAGTGGACTACTAGTAAAGCCTCGTATTTTGGTCCGTCATCGGATGCTTTGAAGTCTAGAGTGTCACAAGCCTGATCAGTGTGGCAGAGAACGGTGAGGCATGATTGGCATAGATGGGAACCTTGGTGCAAGATCGAGGGCGGCCGGGAGCCACAGGGCAGGTAGGCGCGATTGTGAGTCATGGAGCAAGGGCCTGCTTGGGTTAAGTTATGCATAGCAAGAGGTATTAGGCCACTAGGTCCGTGGTGGTCTCCTGCTGGCGATGTGTTGCTCCAATATTAAATTGTCTGGAGTGATGAGAATAAGATCACTTGCCGCTGGTTCTTGGTGGTTGGACTGGTGGGTTCTTCTAGTATTCGTCTGCCCCAAACGCGTCATTAGGCTGAGTTGCTACGTTTGTCGAAACATAAGTGATCTTTGCATCCACCAGTGTATGTGAGGTGGTTCCGTCAGCTCGATCTTGTCAGCATAAGCTCGGAATATCATAAAGATCTATCTGACAGTAGTAATTAACATAAAATTATGACCAAATCTGCATTCTCCATGTACCAAAAATGCAATAAAGGCAAATTGCAGCTCCGCAAGAAGCAGGTCCTCAGAACCACCATAATCTTCTAGCAGTACGCTTTCTAACAATTGTGTCTAGAGTCTAGACATCCAGTAAAAAGAAGGAAAAAAAAAATATCAGTGAAAGCATACATCCAAATCAGCTATCTGTAAACATTTAAATAAAAAAACCAACAAAATAACTAAGAGGGGGGGGGTTCTTACCTTGTCAAGATTCAAAGAAGTTGTTGGCCCTGGATTCCTTTTCGTTTGATAACACAGGGAATTGATGTGTAGTAACATCCTCTCGTCTGAGACTTGTCACTAGGTGTTGAAAACTTGCTAGCATTCAACTGCTCATCTAGAGCTTTCTCCATCGTTGTGTTAGGAGTGTTTATACGCATTGCAGATTCAGATGCAATAGTAATTTCTCCTCCAATGGGCTCTGTACAGTAAATCGGCCGTTTATAATTCAAAGGTCATAGGACAAGAAAAGTGAGTTTATTAGAAAGCCTTAGAATCAAATTCAGGCACCCTATTTAACAGCTCTATGTCATGAAATTTCATGAGTAAAACAATCCCCTATATAGCAGCAAGCTTTAGAAGATACGATCAACTGTTTTAAGGTCAGGTTGTTCAATTAGCTTAGTTTCAGGCTAATCTTTTGAGCAGACTTATGACTTGATGTCCTCCATAAAAACATGTACTCTATTCTGAAGACTTTCCAACACTTCTAAATGAACAAACAAATGCATGAATCTAGAACCACTCATAACCAGCATCCCCAAAAATTTCCTCCCAAACTTACCCATTACTCGCCCTGCAATATTCTTGGCATCTTTTTGCATATAAGAGACAAATTGGGAAACACATAAACATTAGCTCTTCTTCTTTGAATAAAATAAATAATATTATATATCATATATAATATCAACTCTATTATGAGCAATACTGAAGCAAAGTTCTTGCCTTCCAAATCATGGGGGAATGATTGTAAATGGAATGAGATAGCTCATTAATCAGTCTGCTAAAGTAAAAATTTCACCTAAGCGAAAGGACCTAAAAACTAAATCCCAGAATGAGATACTTCCATCAAAGAGAGTAAATAAGAAATTTCCATATCATTCAATTTCTCCAGAATAGAATTCCAATTGGTTGGAAAGCAGGGGACAGCAAACATATTGACCATGGATGTATAGATAAAGAGACTACCCTCTCCAGTAATTCTCCCCAAAAACTCAATTTTCCCCATTACCCACCAGGGCCACCACAAATGAAGATTAAGAGAGAAGGAAACAATGCCCAACGAAATGTCTTTTCAAGTTCAAGGATTTGAGCCTACATTAAAAATCAGAATCTTATTTTTTTCATGTCAAAGAGAATCTTATTACTTGATGTGACCCACATTTTCTTCTTTTAAAAATATGTCAAGGGACTCCTTTTCCATAGCAAATCTTCACAACCACTTCTCAAGTAGAGCCATGCTTCTATGATGATTTCATTCAATGGTATGTTTTATAGAACTTATGTTGAAAGTGAGTCACCACTTCAAACAAAGAACAAACAAAGCTTCTTTTGACTGTTCAATAAATCAAGATCATTTTGTGCTTCTCTCCTCCAGTCACTACGCTCTAGCAATTTTAACCAAAAAAGGCCGTTAAAGACCTCCCTGCCGAAGAAGCAAGGTAAAATATTACAGACTCCAAATAGTTTCTAGCATTCACTCTCAAGTGGGAAGAAAGTTCATAGCTAAGCATGTGAAAGGAGCCTAACAGCCTTCTATTGTTTATTCCTGATTGAATTCTCTCAATGTCCTTGTCTATCGGGTGGTTCTTTTGGCAGATTTTCTCTCCCTTCTTTTATATTCTGCCACTGAATTCTAAGCACCAATTGATTAGACTGCAGTACAAACTAAGGTATAAGTAAGTTATAAACTATAATTAGCAAAACCGAAATTAAAACTATAGAACATATCAGATAAAAGAACAAAGCACACCTTCATTAAATAGTAGTGCAAGTAGATCCGGTGCCTGCATGCGAACCAGAATCAACATTACTAAAAAAAATGCTTTGAAAGTGGCAGCAACCCTGAAACTAGGCTCAATAGGGAAGAAAGTAGTCTTGAAACTAGGCTTTAATACACCTAAAAGTTTCATATTTAATAAAATCCCCAAAATATACACTCAATTTATGGCCGCAAACAATCTCCCTAACCCAAAGAAAAGTTTCCAATGTACTCTCACCGTTACTATTGAAGTTTGCAACTATACGTGTGCATGGGTGTGCATCCACTCATATTGCACTCACTAATAGATTAACCTTTTTCCTCCCTATTTGGTGGGGAAGCGCTAATAACTTGTAGGCCCCAAGATACACATATACATACAAACCATCATATACCATGGATCTTGCACCTCAAGGATGTCAGATACTACTTGATCCAGACAAATCGTTACTGACTCAAACCCAGAAATAACACAGCTCAGAAGAACATCAAAACATCAACATCGTTACGCATGAAGATCAACTTTTTTTGCCCTTCTTTTTTACTAGGAATGTAGTTTACTTGTGGGTACATAGATATATCATAGAATGTGTACATAAACCACCATGTATTAAAAATCTGGTACATTTTTTATTTCTTTGATAGGAGAAGATGTTGTACCTATGGCATGTTAGTTGCTAACTTACTACTTCATCAGTCCTGACAAATCATTAACGACTTTGACCCAAAAATAGCACAGATGAGATGGGTCCTAAAACTTTTGCATCCATAACTTCACTAGATAAGCATCATTCATACCTTAATTTGATCATCAAAAATAACACAGATGAGATGGGTCCTAAAACTTTTGCATCCATAACTTCACTAGATAAGCATCATTCATACCTTAATTTGATCATCAATTTCCATTCTTTCACAATTTCCATTCTTTCACAGGCAATGACAGGCCCAGCATCCAGTGCACGAACAGTGAACGCTAAGGATACTCCTGTTTCATTAACACCATCCTAATTCAAAAAAGAATATGTAGAATTTCTTATTCAGATATAATAAATGTGACTATAAAACACATGCAAAACTTTATAGCCTACGAGATAGGGAACATCAAAACCTAAAACCCTGCAAGGCTCTTTGAACAGGCGCAGCTCCACGATACAATGGAAGCAAACTTGGGTGTATATTGACCGTACCTGAGAAAATTGTCACTTTGGATTGAGAAATAATGCTACCAGCTGATTAGGTTTGAAGATAGCAATCTCATTTCAACCAAAAATACAACCCTGTCAAAGGTATCTAACCTTCCTTCCTTATGAGTGGAAATCCAATTCCGTTTTGTCCTTTTTTAACTTTAGAAATTCATTTATGCTCACTCAAGATATGCAACTCGCCAGTTCACATTGTGAATAAAAGATGCCGTATTAAAGTAAAAACAAGCATGGTGGAATTAAAGCATACACTGCAGTAAATAATCAAGAATCATCTATTATGATCTTCAGACCACCAATTGTCTCGAAAAGGTTTAAAATGAATGCAGAAAAAAAATCTTGATCTGCTAACCAAATTATTAGGTACAAAGTTCATCTGCCAACCTTCCTCCCCCTCAAAAATTAACTTAAATATCCCAGGTACAGATAATAATCTAAGAAGTGTGCAATATCCCTTAAAAGGCAAGCCCTAAGAGCCAAGAAACATTTCGAGTTCAATTACTAGTCTCATGCCTCCATATCACTGATTTACCCTTGGTAAATGACTACTAGCTGGACAGGGCATCTCATATTTGAAGCATTGAGAGGATTACCCAAATTGAAGGAATCAGAATGAGCAACTCTCATCAATCATCTGGATTGCAATGAGAATAAGGTTGGTTTCTGTTAAGATGTTTTTCGTTTCTTCTTAATTCTTTCTATTCTAAATAAACATCGGAATGGTGACAAAAGGCAACAATTCCCCATTCCAAGTAACCGTGCTGAGATTATACCCATCTGATTCCAAAGTCAAATGCAGAAAAGTGCATGGAAAATTAATATGCAGCAGAGAACAGGAATTCATTTTTGTCAGGGAAATTCATTCGACTAACCCAATGTTGGGATATTGAGAAACTTGGTAGGTAAAATGTTCCCATAAGCAGCAGTGATGCAAAGTTGTGGCTGCAAAGCTCTTAAGTTGGACAAAAACACATCCTGCAAGAACATTAATAAAAATGAACCCTCTTCATCTAAATTCACTCCCAACACTATCAAAATCTTTGAGAGACAATAATCTAATGAACACTATCAAAATCTTTGAGAAACCCATTTTAATCATATAGAGCAATAAGAAGCACTATTGGGTTATTTCTAATGCACATGACCTTCGGCATAAGAAAACCTAAAATGCAGCTCCACAGAAGGTGTAGCACCCAATATCGGAGATTTCGACAGATAACTCCATGGTACTCATAAGCACATCTCTAGTCACTACATGGATTACTCATAAGGAATAAATAGAGCAATAATTTCCTACAAAAAGATGACAGAAAATTACCTCTCCAGTCCGTTCAGGTGTGAAAATAAGGTTTGAAGGGAAGCCGCTGTCAAGAGCATGCTGTGCTAAAGGAGAAGGCATCAACTTTTTCCCCCTACACTTTCTGGATGGGGGCTGAGTAACAATAGCTGCAATCTAAATCAGAGCAAATTATTCATTCATAATCCAACCAATTACTCTGTATTTTTACACTATATCAATAGCGAAAGTATGCATCACCATTTTTCCTGGCCTACGTCAGTCACAACTCAATTTTCACCATTACCCACCACAAATGAAGATTAAGAGAGAAGGAAACAATGCCCGACGAGATGTCTTTTCAAGTTCAAGGATTTGAGCCTACATTAAAAATCAGAATCTTATTTTTTTCTAGAAAATTAGAATCTTATTGTTTTTATGTCAAAGAGAATCTTAATACTGGATGCGACCCACATTTTCTTCTGTTAAAAATATGTCAGGGGACTCCTTTTCCAAAGCAAATCTTCACAACCACTTCTCAAGTAGAGCCATGCTTCTATGATGATTTCATTCAATGGTATGTTTATAGAACTTATGTTGAAAATGAGTCACCACTTCAACCGAAGAACAAACAAAGCTTCTTTTGACTGTTCAAGAAATCAAGATCATTTTGTGCTTCTCTCCTCCAGTAACTACGCTCTAGCAATTTGAACCAAAAAAGGCCATTAAAGACCTCCCTGCTGAAGAAGCAAGCTAAAATATTACAGACTTCAAATAGTTTCTAGCATTCACTCTCAAGTGGGAAGGAAGTTCATAGCTACGCATGTGAAAGGAGCCTCACAGCCTTCTATTTGTTTATTCCTGATTGAATTCTCTCCATGTCCTTGTCTATCAGGTGGTTCTTTTGGCAGATTTTCCCTCCCTTCTTCTTTTATGAACATGAGGGCAATTCAATTATTAGGACATCTTGGTAAGTAGAGGAAGTGTGCAATAATCTGCACTATGCTGTGCTAGACCTCAATACATCCTACCTAATCATTAGGCCTGGTCATGGCAGCACAAAACCTTGGAGGAAAGGAAGAGGTGCTAGATCTGACAGTCTTTAACAACTTAAAAAAAAAGTGTCAAAAAATTATGAAATTGTATCCAAGTAGTCACTATAAATATAAACAGAAAACATCTCACATGCAACGTTCTTTTAGATTTCCTTGCAGTCTTATTGGTAGAAGTATTTCTAGAAGAAATTCTTTTATATACCTTTAGAAAGTTTTGCACTAATAATCTCCATTTCTATGCAGAAATTTGAACGAAAAGCTACATAGGAAAATTGTTATGAAAAGAGCAATCCATGCACTGTACAGAACTTCTTCATTACTTCACGATACCTTTTTCAATTCTGGTCATTACCTATTTCATCATGTCTACAAGCTCGTAGCTACTACCACTATACTTAAATATCATATGAACTCTTTGCAAGTGAGCAGATGCACCACCCTTTAAGTTTACTGGACAGGAAGTCATAACAAATACTTCGTGGAAAATTAAGATTCTCACCAAATGTCCATGTTAAAAATTTTCCTAAAACAGATAAAAAAAAATCATTTTTTAATATTTTCATATTGCTCACACACCACAGGGGCCTATTGTACCTTATGACAAGATAAATACTCAGACAAAGAGTGTGGTTTATATCCCAAAAAAAGAAAAAAAAGAGGACAAGCATTGCAGATCTGAAGATAACGAAAGTTCAATTTGAAAAACTCAGAAGGAGAGAGGGAGAGAAACGCAGTAACAACAGCAGCAGTTAAAGCATTAAATGTATTCACTTCACAAAACTCTAGCAACAAAACTGAAGAAACACCTGGTGGAAAACCTACAATAATGGTGAATGTAAGCTATTGAAGTTGTGAATAATGCTTACCAATCCGTTGAATGATGCTCTTTGTAATGTAGCTAGATAATTGTTTCCAATCTCCATACTGGCTTAGATTATAAGGACCAAGATGTCTGTCAAATTCCAAACTTCTAACTGCTTGGCAGTATCTATCTTCCTGACGGAACAAAAAATATAGCAATGTGAAATAAAAATCTTATACTGAAATAAAGAAAACCACTACTGTCTTTCCAGCAAAGAATTTTGTTTGAAACAAAATAATGAAATTCCCCTCACTCCTTTTAAAATTTAATAGTTTCACTAATACAATAAAATTGGACCAAAAGAATGACAAATAAATTAAATAAACAAAAAGATTTTCAAAAAAGAGATATTGGCCATATTTTCTTGCTTCTTAGTACTTCGGCAGGTTATAGTTTATGCATCAACTTTGTTGTTATTTGCCTCAATCTTCTCTAGTGAGTTTAGACTTTATATACTTTATGCAGCTTCTTGGGAATTGAGGTTGAATAATATCATCTATAGTGTCAGCCATCCATTTGGAATCACTTTGATTCTGTACTATGGCAGATATAAATATAGTAAGACAATATTGCAACCAACATGAATACAAACCTCTTCTTCTGGTACTTTGACTAATCGTTTGTCTTGTTGATCCCACTTACGAACAATTACCTGTTACACGAGAAAAGTGAGTATTGCTCACAATTGTTTGGGGTAAACAGCTCTGAAATGTTACAACCCAATTGGATTTAAGCTGACACTAAAGAGACGGCATTGCTTAACTAACCTCCGATCGCCCGGCATCAAGAAAAAACAAGATAATTGGCTAAAACTCCCTGCCATCTCTGCGTGGCCAAAAACCGAACACATGAAACCAGATTTTTCAAATAAAAATACAGCATAAACATGCCACAGATAAACACGCGAAAAATGTCGATTTCCATCCTATCAACTACCATTGGGAATTTACAGAAACTACAAAACAGAATCACCCCCAAAATACTTCAAAATTTAAAATTCAAAATTACATTCTCTGACAACATTCAACAAACATATGGTGAGCAAGAAGAGCTAACCTCGTGGATGAGCTATAGTACACAAAATGAGGACCAGGAGGAATCATCTTTATGCCTTTGAATTCCGGGCCCACAGAGAACATCTGCAAAACAGAGAATCGAGTGTTGAGGGTCAAATTTTCTCGCATTTTCTCGGCAACCAAACGCAGCACGAGCATGTGTTGGTTGGGTTAGTAGTTAGAAGTAGTATTTTACCTGAGTGTCAATGCCGATGAGGGTGTGCTGAGGCACGTCGAGGAAGATTAGCGTCACGCCTCGCTTCACAAGCTCCAGCGCCGTTTCGGGATCCATCGAAGTTTCTGCAATTTTTTGATGGACTTCAAAGTTGTCGCTCTGAAGTTCTGAACACCTTCCCGCCTAGAAAGCTCTCGTAAACGAAGTGGGTGCTCCGAGAGTCCAGAAGCCTCTTCTAATATGGGCCTCAAAGAGGAATGAAAGAAGGCCCAATATCTAAGCCCCTTAGGCATCGGCCTACTCTAATCATACTATGACAGGAAATATTGACGATTTTAGCAACAACTAAATAGTTCTATAATGAGAAAATTTGTTTGATAAATAGGCATAAGAATTATTTTGCTTGAGTGTTAGGTGCGTGTTACTCATGACCTGATCATGAGAAATTAAATGATGGTACAACAAATATGGAAAAAATTCATACACAATTTGTCGAACAGATTCAAGGCATATTCCGAACTGAGCAATCTCTATTATATGGGTACAAACATCTATATGAAGAGTTGAAATCATGGCAAGAAGCCCTCACAAAAACCAAAGCAATTTATCAAAGCGACAATAATCTAGCCAATGAGGTAATAACATTTTATAGTTAATAAATTTCAAATGTAATTAACATGTTATTATTTGGACCTTTAAGTAATTAAGAGTAATCACTAAAATAAATTGTTTAACAATTTTTTTTTCAGCAACTACAAGCACAAATGTGATTCAATCTTCATAACAACAAATCATTTACAAAACACGAATGTAGAAACATTGTAAAGCATACTCCAACAAAATTATATTATACGTTGGATATCCTGACACCACACATTGGACGCCTTAAGTGGTAGGTTACTGAAAATAATATTGTTTTAAATACTAAATTGTAATGATATGCTTTTACTTTATATTTGAAATAAGTTATTAAAATAAGTTATTTTTAATGGAAGCAAATCCTCTCCTGAGTTGTTGCCAACAGAGCTTAGGGATCAATTAATCACAGCCTTTGAAATTGATCGTGCGGCCAAAAACGGCCAAGAAGCTTTCAAATTATTTCACGCAAACCAAGGCAATTTTGTTTGCCCTTTACATCTCCTTCCTCCGAAAAGTACCATAATAAGCCCAAGTTATCTCTTGTTTTGGTGAGAGCTTTTCTCTTTCTATGAGAGAGTTTCTCTCCGGCATGTGAGAGTTTTCTTCAGTTTTCAAGCTTGGTTCTTCAATTCTTTCTCACTTTTGCTGTCGTCGATCCTAGCTGTGGCTTGGGTTGGTGGCAGCCCCAGTCCTTCCTCCTTCTTTTTCCTTCGGCCTGCCTCCTATGTCCCTTCTGGATAGCTTATATTTTCGACTTGGATCCCTGTGTAGATCTATCCAATCTTCCGATTTCAACTCCCGTTCTTAGTCATGTTCTCGATACCCGGTTCAAATGTGAACTTTCCTCTGGTGAAGTTTCAATTCTGCAAGGGAAGGTGTGTAGAACTTCAATTTGGGTCATCGTACCGCCACTTTCCGCCACAACTGTTCCGATGGGACCTTTCTCCTCGGTAGTTGAGCTTCGATCTGGAAGCTCCTTGGGTGACGATGCTACGACTGGAAGTGTGGAGTTTATCTGGATGACTCGGATTGTGCGCAAATTGGGGTAATTTTGGCAACCTTGGGGATGGATGACTGATTTCCATGGGGTTCCGGCGGCCGCTATGTATGGATTCCAGTTGGGAATTTTTGGTTTTTTCTGGCTTGTTGTGTTAGGGTTTGCCGGGGCTTATGCCTTTTGTTTGGGTCTTTGGAGGAGGGATTTGTGTATATTGTGGGTTTTATGTATATTTTAGTTCTTTGAATGAAAGTTTTACCAACAAAAAAAAAAATTCGAAGGAAAATTTGATTTTTTCCTTGTAAATTTATTCTTTTTTAGTGATGACGTTCTTTTTGCCTAGAACCTTAACGCCATGAAGTACTCTATGTTTTTGCTTGTATAGAGTACTCTGTTTTTTTTTTTTTTTTTTTTTTGGTGTAACTGACTGTGTTAAAGCACATTATTTGAAGAATGAATCAATGAGATTCTTATCTGAATAGACATAGCTCTAAGGAAATACACATGTGATATATTTTCACTTCAAGAAGTAAAAGATGAACGTTAACATAATCAACTGAGAAAGACATTTACATAACAAGTTATGGTTAGCTTTACATGCCCTAACTCATGCATTCTCTAGTGAGTCCCTAATACATTTGGATTTCTAAATCACTAAACTGACCCACAAAACAATAGATGCACATCAGGAAATCCAATGATGACCAAAAAACCCAAAAACAATAGCTGCACATCTGGGAATCCTACCCAAAAACCAATAGCTGCACATCTGGAACCTACCCAAAAAACAATAGTTGTACATCTGGAATCTACCCAAAAAAAAAATCCAGTAATGACCAAGAAACAAAAAACAATAGCCATCTATTTAAGCATAACTATTCCCAGTGATATTTTGATGAAGAAAAGGTTGGGAACTTGGCAGCTGAGATTCTTCACAAGGCAGCCAAGGCATTGCGTTCGGCATATGCGTATTATGTGGTTGTAACTACATTCAACAAACATAATGAGATAAAAATATATATATGACAGATATCAAACAGAGAGTGCAAATTGCAAATAGACTGCATGCCATAACTCCAGCGACATAAACGCAAACATACATATGATTAATTAACTAATTGTGAAATTTTAAAATATGGAAACATAGGAAACCAACCTTGCAAATTTGGGGAAAACCCAGAAGAGAAAATCGGAGTTGTTGAAGTGGTTACAGAAGATGCAGAATCAGAAAGGTTTTGTAAGGTGAGAGAGGAGGAGGATAGAGAGAGAGAAATAAGGATTAGGGTTTTTGCAAATAGGAGAAATGAGGGAAAGGCAGGAACACAGCCTTCGAGCCATTGTATCATATCTTGATCATCTTCTGCTTTTCATTATCACTTTCGTCTTCACTCCTTGTCCATAAAGTATCATCTTCGTCAATCTCCTTCTTCCAGGTTTCCCTGAATTCCTTGTCACCAAGTTTTCCATTTCCAAAGAAATCATAAGGTTTATGACCACCATGAGCATATGATCGTGAAGCTGCAACATTACAATACAGTCATACAGGTAGCATAAGTACAAAAATCAGAGGGAATGTATGTGTTACAAAGCTCTATCTATATACCTTTTTTCTGCAAATTTGAACTTGCAAGGAAACCTATTTTGGAAACCTATTTTATATAGAATGCATAGTATTATGTAACATGTATCTAAGTTTACAGAGCAGCATCACATACTTGGCTCGAACTGCGACTACAAACTTGTCATTCTATCCAGGCCATAGAATTCACACAGAACGCAGTGGCGTTCTAGGATTCATATAGCCAACCCCACCTAATAGGATAAGGCTTGGTTATTGTTGTTGTTGTAGTTCAATTCTAAAACAATTCAAATTCGATCAAGAAAGGCACATAATCATACTCAATATAAAAACGCCACAGAACAGGACATAGTGGAAGTTAGGAATATCGCTTATGCACTTTCTCGTGGTTGTTTCCTTGTTTTCGATAACATAATGAATCCTCATTTCGCAGGCTAAGGGTTTCAATGACGGACATGTCAATGACAACAGTAATCTCGAGTCAAAAAATGCACAGACAGACAAGAAAGCCCACTGAATGACCAATCTTGCATTTCGTGGGGCATTTTATCGAGCACGTAGATTGCATGCCATAACTCCAACAACATAAACGCAAACATACATATGATTAATTAACTAATTGTGAAATTTTAAAATATGGAAGCATAGGAAACCAACCTTGCATATTTGGGGAAAACCCAGAAGATAAAATTGGAGTTTTTGAAGTGGTTACAGAAGATGCAGAATCAGAAAGGTTTTGTTAGGTGAGAGAGGAGAAGGAAGAGGATGAGAGAAAGAGAGAGAGAGAGAGAAAAATAGGGATTAGGGCTTTTGCAAATACGAGAAAGGAGGGAAAGGTGGGAACACAGCCTCCGAGCCTTCATATCATATCTTAATCATCTTCTACTTTTTATTGTCACTTTCGTCTTCACTCCCTATCCATAAAGTATCATCTTCATCAATCTCTTTCTTCCAAGCTTCCCTGAATTCCTTGTCACCAGTTTTCCATTTCCAAAGAGATCATAAGGTTTATGACCATCACGAGCATATGATCGTGAAGCTGCAACAATACAATACAGTTATACAGGTAGCACAAGTACAAAAGTCAGAGGGAATGTATGTGTTACAAAGCTCTATCTATATACCTTTTTCTGCAAATTTGAACTTGCAAGGAAACCTAGTTTATATAGAATGCATAGTATTATGTAACATGTATCTAAGTTTACAACATCACATACTTGGCTCGAACTGCGACTACAAATTTGTCATTTTATCCGGGCCATAGAATTCACACAGAACGCAGTGGCGTTCTAGGATTCATACAGCCGACCTCACCTAATAGGCTAAGGCTTGGTTGTTGTTGTTGTTGTTGACCCCACCACAATCGTGTCAGTGAAATGTGAGTTGCTCATACAGACTACGTCATTTTGAAGTGCTTCACCGATGGTTTCCATGCGCTGGAATCCACGCAGTTGCTCTGCTATGAGGCTTCTTACTTCTTCCTGAATCTATCTCTGCTGGGGCAGCGGGGCTTCCGGCTACCCCCAGTCGTGACTTATTGGTCTAGGCTGTTATTCTCTATGCTCTGCTCGTTCATGTCATGATTGTGGTATACGTTGTTCATTCTTGGTTGGTGAGCTGGCTACTCGTGGTTGCACTTGGCGTATACTACCAATTGCACATGAGTCGAATTGAATGATTGCTTTTCTTTGTTCGTTGTGTTGCCTACTCCAATGTGAGGTGGATGATGCTCTTTGCAGGCTTATCCGCGAATGACATTTTGCCTAGAAGATTACCCCTATTGATCATTGGAGTGTGGCCTTAACTATGAATGTACGCATGCCCATGGGCCTAGTTAGGAGTGCACGCTCTTCCGCATGCTTAGACAAGAGTATACGTTATCCCGAAGGCCCAAACGAAAGTATACACTTCTCGAATGCTCGGTTCGTGGCTGGTCGATGGCTGCTTGCCAGGACACTACTGGAAAAGAATGTCATATGTCTTTGTCTTGCTTCAGGACACCATGTTTAGGGCACATTGCATCTTAGTGCACTGCAAGAGTTGATTCACCAAGGTCGTCTATTGTGCGGAGACGTTTGTCAATTCTGCGACCAGTCGAGTGTTGATCACCTATTTGAGGTGGAAGAGCTTGGACGGTATGTGTCTCCATGAGTGAGTGGTGGAACTGTAATGGACTCCATGTGCGAGATTCAAGTAGGGAATGATCAAAGTGAAAATACCCCTAGCTGTCAGTCTAGATTCTGAAGTCGAGACGGTTGAACCGGTCTGGCATGTGGACTGTTTACCTCTCCTACGCGTGGGTTGGAGTAGGCAGGCCTACAAGCTAGGTGGCTTAGCTTTGGGCCTGCTGAGCTGCCTGGTTGGCAACATCTGCTGGCGTCTAGGCCATGGCTGCTGGGTCACAGCAATGGTGATGATGTTGTTCTGCGATGGTGGGGTTCCTCATGCCGTTGTGTTGAGCCTTGTGGATCGTAGTGGTGGGGCTACGTAGCAATCTCCATCATCCACTCCGAATCTTTGAACGTAAGAAGTTTTGTTCGTCATTGTTTCCGAATTTTCCATCATTGTATTTCTTCCCCAAAGCTATTTAAAGAATTTATAAGAAAATTCTAGGAGTAAGAATGTGTGGAAAAATCTACAAATGAACAAAGAAAAATAGAAACGTTGAAAATAAGAGTCTTCTTCGAGCGTTTGAATCAAACTCTCGATGAAATCACCAATTTGTGGATGCAAATTTCCGCCGTCTCTTCCTTTGATGAAAATGCACCTACAAAATAATAACACATTTGATTAAGGCCAAAAGCCTCATGCGCCCACGATGAATGGGGGGAGCTTTGGCCAAAGAATCTCTGATGCCAAAGTTAGAATTATGAAAATAATGTATTTAGGAGTTTGTGGGTAGCAAATGGCTTCGCATTTTAATGGGATAAGTGGGGTATTTATAGGAGGGTGGCTGGCCCTTAGGGTGAGGAAAGTGGCCGGCCCTTTATGGTGGTGATGGGTGAATAATTGCAAGATATTATGTGAAATAATATCTTGCAACTAACATGGTATTATTCCTAATTTTTTTTTTTTAACAAACGATATTATCTACACTAAGGGGAAGATGGTGGGCTTAGCCTCACAATGGGCTAGCAATAATGTGATTCAAATTCGTATTTGATGAAAATCAAACCTAAGACCTCTCGATTACAAGTGAAGAGGAATACCACTAGATCGTAGTACTAAGTGGCGGTAATTATTCCTAAATTAAATAGGAAGTTTTGAGAGTTACCTTTTGAATAAAATCAACAAGGGATTGATGAGGGGAACTTGAACAAATTCCATATTGATCACCTTTGACTCTTCCTTGGATGGAGAGAATCTTAAGCCGTTATTGTTCGTTGTATGCGCGTGGGAATTCTGGTGTGCCTCGAGGGTAATCTCGTCTTTTTTGCCCAAAAACCCACATGTCGCCTCTATGATTTTTTAGATTATTTTTGGCTCCACAATATTAATGAGTGTTTATCCAAGTATCTAACAAATTTTTTACAATTTTTATTGAAAAAAGAAAATGCAAAATATATATTTTTTATTTTTTATGTGTGAGTCGAGACCTAAGCGGTCTAGGTGGTCACATAAGGCAGGTCTATGCGTCCTTAATTATTTTTTAAATGTTTAGGAATTAATTATTATGGTACCCAAACGCCTAGCACCTAAACCAAGCCTAGGTGGGGCATTTTAGAATATTGAATGCAAGGGATTAGTAATCAAGATTCAAGATCCTATTTGCTCAAAAGAAAAAGAAAAAGAAAAAAAGAGTCAAGATACTAAACCGTCATAGAATGACGACGGCTTTTGTCTGCAGAAACCAGATAAATGTATTTTTTCATCGCACCTTCTTACAAAGTATTTGCACTTCATATGAATTTGTGAAATTGACTTCATATGAATTTGTGAAATTGACAACATCTAATTTCGATTGTAATCAAACGTAAACAGCGTTTTTAGTCTTGCTAAAGAACAAATTACCCGAGTTGTATATCTATTATCAATTTCCTTTCAAAGGAAAGAATTTGCAAACACATTTTATACAACCTATGCAAATTTGATAAATTCTCCCGCCAACCAATTGATCAAGAAACGGATGCTCACTTACCATTAAAGTTGATATAAGGATGAAGAATTCATTCTCCAATCCTTGATATCAAATTCAATGTGAGTGACATTGAGACAACTAAGAAGACAAGACTCTCAAATTTAGGTAATAAACAAATGACATAAAAATACAAATAATTGTTTTTATATTGAGGTGGGATTTCGGAACGTGCAAACATAATTCAGAAGCAGAAGCCTATGTCACAGTTTAAACATCATTCCCAATAATCAACCAACATATAAGATAGGCAAAAATTATATAACACTTCACATCCCAAGTCATATGTAATCCTTGAGAATTTACGGAATCTTGAAATTCTCCGTGTACTCTCTGCTCCTTGGAAAGAATTATTTGTCCACGACCACCAAGGAAGTAATAGCAGGCAAATACATGAAGTTGAGGCCCTCCCACATGTAAAGGTTTTGGGGCTCGTTGATATGCCCGTGCTGATACATCTAGGAAAGGAAAGCTCCCAACCAAGGGTCCCTGTTTTTCCAGACTTGGAAGCTCTATCCCTGAACCTTTGTGACAGATTATAGAATCTAACTTCAGCTTTAATATCCTTTAGGAATCTAACCACTATGGATATATGGGGTTGTCACGGACTGCAATACTTTAATACCCTTTTCCGTGGCTAAGAATTTGCTGCAACTCAAGAAGTTGGAAGTTAAGTCCTGTGAAAGAATGGTAGAAATAGTAGTGAGCAACGGAGATGATCCATAAAATGAGATTACTTTCAGTTGCTCCTGCAACATTTGAAACTTTCTGGTCTACCAAGTCAGCAAGGATTTTGCAAGGGAAATTCCATTTTCAAAGTCCCATCCTTAGAAACTTTGATTGTCGAGGACTACCAGCTGATCGAGTTAAAGATTTCTCCTGGTGGGTTACTCCGAAGTGATCCAAGACTAGAAACACTACAAATTGCAGAGGAAACTGGTGATGTACTAATGCTAAGTGATTCAAGGAGAATGATTGTGATCAAACCGTAAGTACTTTATTCTCTAATAAGCATCTATTAATTTCACTCTCCAATTTTTTAGTCTTGAACTGTCAAATTTAAAAGTCTGATTTATTCATCTTATTCATAGTTCTTCAGCCAGATTTCATATTGAATAGTTTGTATGTTTATTTGTAATCGTCAAACTAAACATATCTTTCTACAGGACCAACTGATGATTGCGGATAAAACTGTAGATGTTATAACTGCAAGACTCTACCAAAAAGGAATCCTCATCTTTTGTCTGACGTGTTAAGTTTTTTGCGGGTGTGTGTGATTGCGTGTTTGTGTGTTATTTTCTTCTTCTTTTTGTTTGTCCTTTTAAAGGAAGAAATATCAACTTGTATAGCAGACTGGAAGGCTCTCTTGTCCATGGACCACACAACACATTCCCCAGAAATCACATTGGTGTGTCCAAATTTTGGATGGAGACAACTATGCTACTTGGAGTCGTGCTATGACTATTACTAGTCATAGTTCCAAGAACAAGATGGGCACCACTGTAATCGTCAGCCACCACGTTATCGGATTTAAGCTTGCAAGTTTCCGCCTCAAGGGAGAAGCCTTGATTGTGTGATTTCTGTTGGCTCAATTCAAGGCTTAGTTAGATTATGTGTGTGTATGATTGCTTGGACCTTTTTTGGCTTTCGGGTGGCTAGATCAGGGGCATTGTTCTTTCACAAAGAAAATATGCATTCGAGATCCTAGTGGGTGCAGGCTATCTTGGTGCAAAACCAACGTCATTTCCTATGGAACAAAACTTGTCCCTCTGCGAAAATGATGAGAGTTGTATTGATGACCCATCATCATATCGGAGACTTGTTGGACAAGTATTGAAAATGTGTCCCGCAAATTCAATGTTTGAATCAAAATTTTTATTAATCTACTTATAAGCCTATACAAGAAAATTTTTATTTGTTACTCCATTTGTGTTGTCCATGTGTTAGGCTTGAGAATTTGCCACACATAAAGGAGAGTGTGTTGAGAATGAATTCCACATTGATAGAAGGAAGAGGAATGCCTTGTATAAGCTTATAAGTTGATAAATAAAAATTAGTGAACAAATGTTTGAATCAATTGCAAGAAAGATCAAACCATGAATTTCAAAGTTTTAATCTTTTTAGCAACTCAGTGCAATTTCAAGACGTTTGTATCAAAATTCCTAGTTAAAGGAGAGTTGCAAAGAGAGATTAAACAAGAATTTATAAATTGTCGGATTCCAAAAACTAGAACTCAAAAGTTATAAAGTTTGGTGAGAGGTTTTATTTTGCATGTCACCTTAATGCAGGTCCCTCTTACAAGTCACAACATTTCAAAATTTCTGCAAATGTCCTTCAAGAATATGACATTCCATAAAATGTACTGAAACCAATGGGGTAAATGGCCCCATATGAATTGAATTATTGACAACCGACACTAATTTACAAGGCTGGAGATAATAAAGTTGTGGTTCTCCACTAATTGAGTTAGACAGCACAAGTGCACTTAACAGTCAACTTTCTTCTTCCACGCTATATTAGAGAAAAACTTCTTTCAGTGGATCAAATACTCATATTAGCAGAGAAACCCTCCAACACATCTTTAATTTCTATCGAAGAACCACTGCATATATTTCCAGTCTAAATTTAGACAAATATTGGTAAGAACTAGTGGCATTGGTCTTTGAATTGTAGTCGAGTTTTATTTTCATTAGGGTACGGGGACGTTAGTATTGTGGAAAATTAGGATAATTTGAGCTCCTTTGACAAGGAATTCGTAGATTGACTCGTTTGATTGCTGGGAAAATGTAGAAACTCATATGGGAAGAAAATATGGAAAACTAACGAGGCTTGAAAACTTTGAGTTTTAACGACAAAGACAAAATAAAAGGTAAAGTGAATAGTACCAGGTTTGACTTTTTAGTATAAAAATATGGTTTTTCGTTAAAATGAACAGTACCGCGAACTTTTCGTTAAAACTCCCAAGAAAATATGACCTTAATCTCTAAGTCTGGACTACTCTGCTAACTTCTTGGCTAAACTAGTGACTTTGATGCATTTATGTTCAACTTTATAGTTTCCAATGACGTTAAAGACTTGAGTAGCTTTTGATAAATAATGACTTTTTATATTAGCATTCCACAAAATGTTAAATGTACTCCACATTAAAATTTAATATTAAATAACTTATTTACCCCACTATGCAATGATAATTTTGACCTTATTAGGCTTTTTAAAAATAAAAATAAAAATTCTAAATACACCCCAAATCACTTTTAACGTATTATTTATCTTCTCAACTATCAAAACACTTTCACCCTCCATTGTTGAACAAAACCCTAACCAATGAAACTCCAAACATGTTGATTGAGAAAAATTATTTTTGACGAATGGAACACGAAATCAATGTTTTGGAAGCTTCACATGAAATAAGACTTCATATTTTTCATTGTTTTAGTGATTTCGATGACATCGATAATTATTTAATCTTGCGTTTGCTGCGTTATTTAAACTTCTATATTCATATTCATCTTTTAGGGATCACAAGGATTACATGAAGAATTAAACACCTAAATTATCACCAAATATTAAAAACAGACGAGATGAATTTTAATGGTGAAATTAAAAACAAACCCATATATGATTTAAATCCCAAACGACATTTTTGTTCTCAATTAAAAGCTTTATCTCTGGCATTTGTTGGAGGTGCTGTGTTAGGAGTTCTTTTGTTTGCCCTTTTCTTCTTTTGGATCCCTGTTCGGCTCACCAGTGCGGCGATGGTGATGACGACTTCAATAGTTTCTTTGCTACTAGGGTTTTGTTGTTTTTTGGGCTTTGTTTTTGTCTGAGCCTAAGGTATGTTTTTTGGGCCTTGTTTCATTTCCTTGTATTTCCTCTATTTGTTTGAATGAAATGTTCAATTGACCAAAAAAAAAAAAAAAAATTAAAAGCTTTATTTGATTAAAGCGTGAGACTAACAGAGCATATACTACGCCTCCCTTTACCAATTAAAGTATAAGACTAATATTGATATTGAGTTGTATGGTTCTTAACAAATAATTGAGGTGTATGATTCTTAGTAAATAAACAAGGAATTCCAAGAATATACGTCTTAAAACCAGCCACGCAATAATCAAAATAATATTCCCACATCTGGATGAATTGTTCATCAAATCCAAGAGCGAGAATTTATCTACGCAGACGCAACGAAGTTATTTCACCAGCATTAAAACTCAAATCATTTGTAAAACCTTAGCATCATAGCAAGTTGTCAAATGTTGAAACAAGCATATTACTTGCAGGAAAAGAAAAGTACAGAAAATGAGCGGATTATAATTTGTAATCACCATTTATAGTCAAATTGTTTGGGGAAGGATACCAATGAGAGTTTACATGAAATCTCCTTACCTTTGTCCGTCCAAGAATTTTTTTTTCTCCAATTTCTCAGTGTTTGGAAGTAATGGATACCAATGTTTTCCAAGTGCTCCACACTGCAAAAATGAAGTTCATGAAAGTCAAAACAAAAATTGCGTACCACGAAGTTAAACCTAGCAATGAAGCCATTGCTGATGTTACCCTACTTAATGAAGGTAGACATCTGTCGATGCAAACTATACTAAGATGATTTCAAATCATCATTTTGAAATCATTCGGCAAACTAAACGTTTAGATGAATTCAAATCTTTCAACAAACTAAACGTTCAAATGGTTAGATTCAGTCCCTGAAAATTAAAAATGAGTGTTATAAAATTTGAGAAATGTGGGGTGTATGAACAAAATATAAGGTGTATATTGAGAATGTGGGGTGTGAGGGTATTATGGGAAAGTATGTGGGGTGTATTAAGATAATTTTTAAGTGAAAAAGCAAATGTGGGGTGTATTAAGTATGTGAGGTTTATTCAAAAATTTGTGGGGTGTTAATAAAACAAGCCTAAATAATTTTGGGTTAAAAGTGATTTGGGAGAGTTTGTTCAAAAAAAAAAAAAAAGTGAATTGGGGTGTATTTAGAATTTTGTTTTAATTTTTAAAACCTATGAGGTCGAAATTATCATTGCATATTAGGGTATATAAGTAATTTAATATTAAATTTTAATATGTGGTATATTTAACATTTTATGGGTACTAATAAACAAGACCGTGTTTCTAATTTGCACGACTTAGCAAATAGACTATTTAGAGCACTGGTTGACTTGATGTTTTTAACCGCATGTCATTCCAGGAACATGAAAGGTTACTTACGCCTTCAGATTTCCTGTATTCCTACTCTATAATTCTTTTCACACTTTCGTTTTTACGTTTTCTATGATTTTAATTGCAGTTTGTTAGAAGAAAATAAAGAATTACGTACCCTCCTCTGTTCTTACTTGTTTAAGCTTGGTCCTATTCCAAGGAATTCGATTAGGTATGTCCTTCGGTTTCCTTCTTTGATTTCATTCTGTGTTTTACTTCTCAAACTGTTATTTCAAGGATTGATGCGTCTTTATATTTTCTGTATAATATTCACGGGAAATGTTCTATTTGTCACTTGGTAATTTTAATTAGAAATATTCCTAGAAATATTCCTTTGGTCCCCTCATGCAGTTATAAAGTGGTACTGTGTCACCACATCAGCGGTGGTACTTCCACTCAAAATTTGCCATGTATACAACTTATTTACAGTTGGAATAAATATTTATTTTAGACTTACAAAATAAAATTTTCAAAAAAGAAAAAGAAAAAGAAAATAAAAATAATTCTGCAGCCATGGCTGCCGCTGTCAACTTCCCCTTTCTTCTTCGACCTCTTTCTTTCTCTCTACAACTCTCTATCAAATATCAGGGTCAAAAGGAGTAATGGTAACTTTCAATAGATGAGAACCCTATTGATGATTTTGTGGATTTTGGTGCTGCATTTCGCAATCTGGCGATGAATTGGAAGGGCATGACCCTTTTTTCTAATTACCGTTTCTAAATTAATGGTTATTTGTAATTGTCATTTATCGGGTAAAGAACTTGTTGAAGTATGGGGAAGAGATCAAAAGGGGCGGCAGTCTCAGAGCAAGGGGTGGAGTTCTGCAGAACTGCACTGGGAATACGTTGGGATGGAGGTGGTTATGGGTATTTTATTTTCTTCAAGTTTTAATTTCATTTTTTATGTTAAAATAAGCTTTAATCCTAGCTGTATAGCAATTGTACATGTGTCAACTTTTGGTTATGGGTACTACCTAATAATTTCTCCTCCTCCTACGAAATCTGATTGAAGATTTCTGGAAATATTCCTCATCATTTTTTAGGAGATATTGCTGGATCTGTGTGATTGAAGATCTGGTTGGCTCATTCATCTAATATTCCTATATGCAAAAACCCTAGTCCTGTATGCAAAAACCAATCAGTTTCTTTGCAGTTTGGCGTATATTTTTCCTTCTTCGGTTTCATTACCCATTTTTCAATCTCTTTTCTTCCATTTTTTTTTTCATTTTTTTGGCCTGTTCTGTAGAAGCAAGGAACAAAATGCCGATAATATCGCCGATATTATCGGTTTTTCACGGTACCGATATTTTAATTACTATCCAAATGGTTTTCGTCAAAATATCGCGATATTATCGATATTATCGATAATATCGCGATATTTCCGAAACTATCGCGATATTTTCAAAATTTGCTAATCGGAGAAGAATGCCGGAGCTTCTACAGCTCCGGCCAACTGTAAAAGGGCACCCTAGACTCCGATCTAAGTATAAAACTGAAATACAAGATGAGAGGAATGTGATGATGATTTCCGTTCGCCGTGAAACGGTCGGAGGTGGTCGAAAAGCACCTCTACACTGACGGCTCTCGCCGGATCTGGGTGTGCCTTCCCCCGGGTCGATCTCCTTCTAAAACCTTGTTAAAAAACCAGATAATAAAACTTAGTAAATCTTGAGAATCTCAACCACATCAGACAACGAAGATGAATTGAGGGCTTACCTAACCGGAGAACTCGCCAGAGAGTTCCTGGGTTCCACGAAGGGCGTAGAGGGCGCCGATGGGGGTAGAGGTCACGGGAGATTGAGACGGCGCCGACGAGTCGGAAGACGCGGACGAGGAGGAAGGCGAAGGAGGAGCAGAAGGCCATGTGGGAGAAGGATCGAGAGACCTCTGTGTGTGTCTGTGGGAGAAGGGAGAGGAAGAATAGAGAAGGATCCTGTGGAAGAAGCGAGAAGGATCCTGTGGGAGAAGGGAGAGGAAGAAGAAAGAAGGATCGGAAGAAGAGAGAAGGATCCTGTGGGAGAGAGAAGGATCCAGAGACCTCAGTCTCTGTGTTCGTGTGTTATGCGTGTGTGATCTGTGTATGCGTGTGTTGTGCGTGTGTAATCTGTGTGTGCGTCTGTGTATGCGTGTGTTGTGCGTGTGTAATCTGTGTGTGCGTCTGTGGTGGCTGTGCGTGTGTGTGTGTGTGTGTGTGTGTGCGTGCGTGTGTGTGTGTGGTGGCGGCTTGTGAGTGGCTGTGCGTGTGTGTGTGTGGTGGCGGCATGTGAGTGGCTGTGCATGTGTGTGTGTGTGTGTGTGGGTGGCGTGAGAAAAAGTTTTTCATCCAAATAATTCAACTTTTACAGCCTTTACAGCCTAACAGCTTGTACAACCTTTATAGCCTTTACAGACTTTACATTATAGCTTGTACAATTTTTGACAAGAAAAAAATAATGGTCTGTATCTGGCAAGTTTTATAACTTGTACAGTTTTTGACAAGACAAAAATAATGGTGGTTTCATGCATCAAGATTCAAAACCGTGTGCCACGCGTGATATTCTTTCACATTCTCAGGGGTTCAACTTTTACAGCCTTTACATTACAGCTTGTACAATTTTTGACAAGACAAAAATAATAGTCTGTATCTGGCAAGTTTTATAACTTGTACAGTTTTTGACAAGACAAAAATAATAGAGTGCTTTCATAATAGTCAGTATCTGGCTGTGATATTCTTTCACATTCAAAACAGTGTGCCACTGTTTGTTATATTCTTTCACATTCTCAGAGGTGGAGTATCAAAGCCATTCAGAGTATTTTCGTTTCTTCTTCTTCCCTTACCCCTTTCAAAGTCATTCCAGATCCATTCCAGAGCTTGAACACAAAGGGTTCCATATTTAATTAAGTAATGTTAATTTTTGTATGTTAATTTTTGTTAATACTTGCATGTTAATTTTTGTAACTAATTAAGTAATGTTAATTTTTGTATGTTAATTTATACAACAACAAAAATATTATTGCAAGTATTAAGTAATTAATACTTGCATGTTAATTTTTGTAACTAATTAAGTAATGTTAACAATTACATGTTAATTTTTGTAAGTAATTAAGTAATGTTGTATAATTATTCCCTAGGATAATTTTAATATGTTTAATGACACACCCCGTCCCGAAGGAGGGCGTGCTGGCCGTCACGTGAGAGTGACATAACCATTTACACAATTCGGAAGCTTGAAAATACCATTGTGAATTCCGTCAGAACACCGTTGGATTCCTCGTGGCCACCAAAGCTCTGCTCTAACTCGAACCTGGAGGGGCGCAAAACAAAATTGAGTGGGTCAGTAAAACAAGTCTTTTCAAATCTTTTCTTTATCAAAGTTCTAACCCCTCACTGTAAAACCTGTATACTTTCCCAAAAAATAGCATATATAAATATATATATATATAGCTTCAAGAATCTCAAAACACCATTCTTTATCATTTTTCAGAAAATATGCCATGCCATGTGCCAAAAACATAATATGGATGCATCAACATAAATAAGGTGAAATAATAAATCAACCGGAGACCCTGCAGTGGTCCTGTACGGCTGATTCTAGAGCTCAATATCCAATCCAGCCAGAGTCACCAACTGTGACCTGTACGGCACTGCCGGAGTCGCCAACTGCGACCTGTACGGCACTACGCTGCACATGAGTCGGAACTACCTGTAGTAGTCTGTACGACTCAGATGGTGTAACAATACGCTCTAGTGCTTCTCTCATCAATCATCTGTGCACATAATCTAGGGTCACCTACTAGTCGGAACCGTCTCTAATGGTCTGTACGACTAGCATGTCGGAACCACCTCCAATGGTCTATACGACTAGCATCTACTTGGATCCAAGGTGAGCGTGTGATGCGGGTGAATAACATAAGCACTAACACCAGGGGTGCAGGTTATGAGCTATCAACATAAATCACATCAAACAATTCAATGAACCAAATATAACTCACCTGATACTCACCTGCGCGTCCGCAGCACCAATTCACATATATGCATCATATATCAATTCACATAATTCATGTAATTTCTATGCATGGCATTTTTAAAATATACTTTCATTCAAAAATCGATTTCTGGGAAACCCATAAGTATATAGGTGTATACGGAAAACAAAACTGCCCACTCACCTGGAGTTTGCCCTGCAACTCCCTAGCACAACACATCAAGGCGTCATGACGATCGGCGCCTAGAACAACCATCAAATTATGCCTCAGAATCATATCGATAGAATATATCACTTATATAAAACACGTCACTATGTAGTTCGATCCGGAAGATCTGCAACTCAGATTTCCAATCCGTAACTTCCAGAGGTCCATAATAAATCTCTAGAACAACATCCTAAAATTTCATGACCATCCAACGGTCGGATCTCCGTCAATTGTCGAACTAAGTGACGATTAACATTATATTTTATGAACTTACAACTCCAAGTCCGGGAGATCCGTAAATTGGATTCTCGATCCGTAAGTTCCTATAATCCTCAAATATTACGTATTACTACGTATCAAAGTTTGGTGACAATCCAACGGTCGGATCATCAATTCATATTTTGGCCTAACCATGCATCTTAACGAATTTAAGTCCAAATGATCAACCAACGTTAAGCCACTATCAAAACTGAACTCAGGACATCCAATATAGTTTAAAAATGACATTGGCGGCCCACTGGCCACGCGCCGCCCCGGCTCGTCGGAAAATCCAACTATCTCCAAAAATTACCAAAATTTACAGAAATGAAGATCTCAATGAGTAGAACAACTTTCATACCTGTGGCCAAGGCCAATTCGGTCGGCAAAGCCTCCAATTCCAACAAAACCCGTCGGAACCCTAGGTTTGGTGTGCTCCAATTCGACCTCCAAACTTGTTCCAACGCCTCAACCACTGCTTGGGCTTTGTTCTAGGCCTCAAGAGGATGCCATGGGTGGTGGTGATTGGAAGAAATTGCTTCACATCGTGGCGGAAATAAACCCAACCCGTGTGCCCCATTCTGCACGGTTTCTTCCATTTTTACAACCAAATCTCTCCAAATTTGAGGTGGAATGGGTAGAGGAAGGGTCCTAGAGTGTTTCCCATGAGGTTTGTTGAATCAATTCGCTGGAAAAACGAGTGGAAATCGACGAACATGGACACGGGTGCCGACCGGGTCCGAAAACGGGTCAAGGGGATCCGGCCGATCCCCCGCGCCGCACTCTCCCTCCTTTCCTCCTTTCCCCTGTTCCGATTGGCTGGGCTTCTTTCTCTCTCCTCTCCCCATTCGTCAGTCTCTCTCCCTTCTCTCCTGAAGCTCTCTTCTTCTTCCTCTGGTTGGGCAGATTTTGCCCAATCCTCTCTTCTTCTTTCCTCTTCCAGTCAGCCACAAACACACACACACACACACACACACACATACATAAACTCATATCATTTTTCCTATTAATCCCAGCCATCCATTTATTCCTCATTAAATCTGGGCCGTCCATTTCCATAAAAGAATTTCCAGATTTTTCTAAAATAATAATTCCTAAAATGCCCAAACTTCAAACATCAATATCTTTTTCGATATAACTCCAAATCACGAACCGCTTGAGCCCACGCGTCCGTAGTGACGAGTACTACGAGAATATGCTAAGGAAACAAATCTTAGATGGCACGACACAACGATTAATCTCGAACAATGCGCGTGCCTCAAAGGGCATTTTCGTAAAATCACTTAATAAATTATAAAATCAATATTTTCCGGGACGGGCTGTCACATTTAATGTTATTTATTATTTTATTAATATTAGGTTTTATTATCAAATTAGATTATTATTCATTAATATTAGGTTTTTTTTATTATCAAATTGGATTATTATTCTTTAAATTGGATTATTATCAAATTGGATTATTCATTAAATTAGATTATTATTAAATTGGATTATTATCAAATTGGATTATTATTCATCACTATGTTTTATATTAGGATTATTTTTTTTTTTATCAAATTGGATTATTATTCATTAATATTAGGTTTTATTATTCCATATTATTTTTATAATTACTTAAATTTTTACAATCATTTTCTTTACTTCGTATTTAATTCTTAGGGTTCCATATTTGAACACAAAGGGTTCCATATTTAAGGTAAGTTTAAAAACTTATATTTATATTATTGTAATTTATACAACAACAAAAAAAATTTTGTATGTTAATTTTTGTTAATACTTGCATGTTAATTTTTGTAATTAATTAAGTAATGTTAATTTTTGTATGTTAATTTTTGTTAATACTTGCATGTTAATTTTTGTAACTAATTAAGTAATGTTAATTTTTGTATGTTAATTTATACAACAACAAAAATATTATTGCAAGTATTAAGTAATTAATACTTGCATGTTAATTTTTGTAACTAATTAAGTAATGTTAACAATTACATGTTAATTTTTGTAAGTAATTAAGTAATGTTGTATAATTATTCCCTAGGATAATTTTAATATGTTTAATGTTATTTATTATTTTATTACTATTAGGTTTTATTATCAAATTAGATTATTATTCATTAATATTAGGTTTTTTTTATTATCAAATTGGATTATTCATTAAATTGGATTATTATTAAATTAGATTATTATCAAATTGGATTATTATTCATCACTATGTTTTATATTAGGATTATTATTTTTTATCAAATTGGATTATTATTCATTAATATTATGTTTTATTATTCCATATTATTTTTATAATTACTTAAATTTTTACAATTATTTTCTTTACTTCGTATTTAATTCTTCTGTAGAATAACTTTATTATTTATGTTCTCTTATATAACCGTCATCACTACTATATTTTTTGGCCAAATAAAAATTGTCTAATTTTCATGAAAAGTAAATATAGGTACGTTTAAGATGTCCAGTGGAGTTACTAATCGTGATCCAGCTTGGGAACATGGAGACCCAATAGACGGAAACAAACATGGCACAATTTGCAAATATTGTCATCGGGTAATGAAGAGTGGCGGAGTGACACGACTTAAGTACCATCTTAGTGGATTAGATCCAGCAAAAAATGTCCAACAATGCGATAATGTCCCCTCAGAAGTGTAGGCATTCATCAGCACATTATTAAAAAATAAAAAACAGCAGAAGGAAAAGATAACACATGGAATGGAAAATATTCGAGCTGGGCTACGAGGAGAAGTCATTGGCGAAGCGGTTGACAGTGATGATGATGACGATGAGGACGAATATGATGATGACATGGGACCTGAAGAACGACGCAGTTTGAAACAAGCATTACGTGCCTCCAAACAGTCAGCATGGGAAAGAGAACACCTTCATAAAATTCCTAATAGAGCACAAGGTTCCGGGACAAGTGGTGGTGCACAAATGAGACGGGGAGGTAGTCTTAGAGAATCACAACCAACACCACCAATAGCCCCAAGTTTATATAAGTCATCCAAAGCACGTCAAAAGAGTGTTTGGAGTTATTTCACTGGAGGTAATGTGAAGGAGGGAATGGGGCGTCTAATTAGCAAGTTCTTTATCTATGAAAATGTCCCTGCTGAGAAAGCATCATCACATCATTTCAAAAATATGGTAGTGGGATGTCAACAAGCCGGTGTTGGAGTACAACCTCCCACTCCCTATGAGATAAGAAACAAATATTTGGATATGGAGTATAAAGACATTGGCGAGTATGTTAACAAGTTGAGGTCAAAGTGGGAAACTAATGGTTGCACAATCATGTGTAACAGATGGACTGGCCCGACCAGATTGTCTATCATAAACTTCATGGTATACTCCAAGGGAAAGACAATTTTTTTGAAGTCTGTTGATGCTTCAGACCATATAAAGAACTACAAGTATATTTACAAATTATTGAGGGATGTAATCATGGAGGTTGGAGAGCATAATGTTGTCCAAGTCGTGACCGACAACGGTTCTGCATTTGTCAAAGCTGGAAAAAAGTTAATGAAGCATCATAATGTGTTTTGGACATCATGTGCAGCACATTGTATTGATCTCATGTTTGAGGCAATGGGGAAAAAAGAGAATGTTTCTACTGTGGTAAAAAGAGCTAGAACGATCATAAATTATATTTACAATCACGGTTGGTTGTTGGCAAAGATGCGTGAATTTTGCAAAGGAGAAATTATTCGTCCAGCTACCACTCGATTCGCCACCAACTATATTGCATTAGACAGCCTACTTAAGAAGAAAGCAGGGTTGAAGCATCTATTCACTAGTGACGATTGGGCCAACCACAATTTGAGCCGCTCAAATGCAGGTCGTATGGTGGAAAGTATAGTGCTTGATCATGCTTTTTGGACTCAATCAGAACATGTGTGCCAAGTGTTTGAACCTCTTTACAAAGTTTTACGGATCGTTGACACAGAAGTGTATCCTACTATGAGGGCAATATATGAGTTGATGCGTGTAGTGAAGGATGAATTGGAAAGAAAACATGGTGCAAGGTGGGTCATAAAGATAATTGAAGATCGATGGTGTAAAACATTATACCACGATTTGCATGCAGCAGGTATAAATTATGTCATAATTTGCAATTCATTTCTTTAGTTGCATAAGTATTATTTCTCTTATTAGAGTATGTGTTTCTTTGAACAGCATATTATTTGAATCCTCGATACCAATACAGACCCGATGTTGGAGATGATGGTACCCTTATACGTGCTGTACATAATGTATACTCTAAATTAGACCCTGCATCACCAACAATTGGCCAATTTGGAAATGAGGTACACAATTACTTAAATTATAATAATTACTTTGTTGGATTAAACTAACACGATTTATTGAATTCAGCTAACATGGTTTAAAGATGCAAGAAGAACTTTTGGAGAACCAACATCAGTTGCTGCTCGAACAAAAATGTCTCCTAGTGAGTGTAAACATATTTCACTATAAGTTTATAATAGAATTTGTTGGAGTTATTAGGCTTATCAACATTGTTTTTCATTGTAGCTGAATGGTGGATCATGTATGGGACCGATGCACCAACTGTGAGAAAGTTAGCAATCAAAGTATTATCACAAACAGCTTCCTTATCTGCTTGTGAAAGAAATTGGAGCACATTTGCACTCATACACACAAAGCAAAGAAATAGGTTGGCTCATAGTAGGTTGGAAAAATTTGTTTATTGCTACTACAACATGAAGCTTCAAGTTCGAGATAAGGAAGCAGAAGTAGATCATGTCGACCGTGGTGACCCACTAGATGTGTTTGATATTGTTGCTGAAGATGATGATTCATAGGGTAACCAACTTTATCAGTGGATTAGACCTCTTCATTTAGATGATGATGAAGGCAACCTAGCTCCCAGAGTTGCTGAAGAAGCACGTAATGAAGGGATAAATGTAGAAAGAGTATTAGAGGAGGAGGTGGGATCTAGCAGCGCTGACTCTTTGGAAGAACTTTTGCGCCCCAGACCAAGAAACACTGGAATTCCACCTTCTTCCAATCCTACACAACCACAACATCGTGCTGATACTAATGATAGCTCTAGTACAAGATCAGGAGACTCACCTACCACCGGAGGTGGGAATGATGAAGGATATAGTGGAGCTGGAGGTAGTGGTGGTGGATATGGAAACTATTATGGACCACCTCCCGGATTTATGAGCCCCTTCACTGGTGAGGCAAACTTCACGCATGCAACACAGGATGATGACCATGGCAGTAGGCGGGCAGGACCAGGAATTGGTGCCATAGGGAAAGACTGTACTCGTAGAGAAAGAGGCAAGGGGATTTTGTCAAGTCAAGAAGATGACTCGTTATCTAGAACTCCGGACTCTGTTGGAGTGGGAAGTAGTAACTATGGTTATACTCATAACCAACCATTTCCCTACCCTTCATATCCCATTCCTGTTGGGATGGAATCGAGCGACTCATGGAAAGAATATGAGACTCAATCTTCAAATGATTTTGCTTATGGACAACGTCAACCAATCTCGGATTCATATGGGTGGCATGTTAACAATTACATGCAAAACTATTTTGGGGATTTATCATTTGATAACTACTCTTCACAATACACTCACTCTACACATGGAGATGATGAAGATAGTGAAAAATTTGAACCTCAAAGGAACTCTATGTGGTACTAAGTCACTATGTATCTTACCATGCAATGTATAAAGTGTAAAATACTGTACTAATTCATTATATATAAATGATTATGGTGTGTTTAAACTTCTTTCATTAATTACTACATATTTTCTACACTCACAATGTTTGTCAGCTCGCTATATAATCAACTTGATATTGTTAAATCCATCATGCAATGCATTTCCTTCCAATTTTTTGTGATAAACTAATAGATAATTGACTAAATAAACATCCTGCAAAGTTTCAATAAAAATTTCCAAGTTTTTCTTACAATTTCCGTGGTTTCCATATAATTTTTATCGATATCGATATTATCCCGATATTTCCATCGATATTTCCATGTTTTCGGACTACCGATATTTCCGATATTTAATACCTTGTGTAGAAGGTAGTGTTCGGTATGGCTGAAAGAAGAGTACGATAATTGGCCCTCCAAATGTATACCACTTGTCCATGTAGTGCAGGAAATTACATAATCAAATTCTAATGTTGTTAGACTATTTATTACTACATTGTAATGTCAAAGGACAAATAATACTGCCAAAAACAAATTCTAAAATGAATATGTGACAGGTAGGATTTCATAGCTTGGAGCTAATGTGCATATGGGACTTACCTAAGTTGAAGACAATATTCCACAACCAACTTCATCAAGGTTCTTTTGGGAGGCTTAGAATTATAGATGTTTGTAGATGCTCTGATTATTATTTTTGGGCCAAGTATCATGGGAAGATTGAATGCTCTAAACACCTTAGAAATACAAGAGTGCCATGTCACTACAAATGATAGATGGCACATCATCTACCACTCAGTTGATGGTTTTGAGTGTCCAAATCTAAACTCTTGAGATAGACTTATGTGATAGTTTGAAAAATGTATTTCCTGCCTCAATAGCCAAAGATCTTAAGCTGCTAAGCAAATTCAAGGATGAGAATTGTGGTTTAATGGTGGAAATTGTCGCGAAAGAAAGAAGGATCATAAACGACATATAAGGAGTTCGAGTTCCCTAAAGTAACATTTATGATATTTCGTAATCTGTCCTAACTTGGTAGTTTCTATCCAGGACTGCATGTTTCTAATTGGCCATTACTCAACAAATTAAATTCAAAAAATGGGTGGTGTGGAGAATTTTGCTGCCGAATTTTCAACATATCAAGGCAAGCTTGAGTTAGGCCACCCAAGACCAATGAAACAACCTTTCTTTTTAATTGAGAAGGTAACCATACTTGTACACAATTCTTTCGATAGTTGAAATTTTTATGTGATTTTTATATACTAGTTAAACATACACCATCAAGTAAATACATTTATTATGTTTTTAATATTAAAGTTCTTATGTGGTGTCCAATTTAAAAAATAAAAACTAAAAATTTAAAGCATGCCATTACCGTTGATTATTTTTAAGGCTAAGTAGACGCGTAAGCGAGGTGCGAAAGCATGCAAGCAACAAGTGGATGGGGCTACCGGTTTATTTGCATAAGTCATTCCTTAACTTGGAACGTTTGATGCTGGATAAGAACACGAAGATTTGGTATGAACCTTATGGTGTACTGTTAGTGTAATATCTCACTCTCACTCAACCAAATATTGCCTATGTTGTCAATCATAATCTCAGTTTATGTCTTGACCCACTCAAACTCATCTTATTGCAGCTAAGCACATTCTTCGGTATATAAAAGGCACTCTTGATTATAAAAGGCACTCTTGATTATGGGCTTCCCTTTTGTCGCTTATCTAGTTCACCTGTTCTTCGCGGCTATTCTGATGATGATTGGGCTGGGTGTCTAGACACTTGTCAATCCACTTCGAGATTTCTAGTTTTTCATGGTCCTAATTTGATCTCACGGAACTCACCAAGCAACCAACTGTCTCTCGCTCTAGTGCCAAGTCTATTTGGCTTTCTTATGTACTTTGTGAGCTTCGTTTCCCAGTTCTTTCCACTATCATTTTGTATTGTGATAACCTAAGTACTACTTACATGGCTGCTAATCTTGTGTTTCATGCTTTGACGAAGCAGATCGAGCTTGATTATCACTTTGGTCGTGAACGGGTCAAAATGGGCACTTACAAAGTTCAGTTTCTTCCTTCGACTGACTAACCCGCAGATGTTCTCACAAAAGGGCTATCCAAGCCACGTTTTCACCTGCTACGTTCCAAACTTATCACTTCAAGACCGCCAAGTTTGTGGGGGTCTGTCACTGTAGGTCAATCTATATAGGATTCTTATTAGGCTAGGTTTTGTAAATCTTTGTGGGCTTAGGATTACTTGTTCTCCAAGAAAGTTAACTAGTATATATTTGTACAATTGTGAATTAATGAAAGTTAACTAGTAATCTCATTTTTTGGATCATCTCCGTTTCACGCTACTAGTTCTACCATTCTATCACATGACTCAACTTGCAACCACTTGAGTTGCTGCAAATCCTCAGCCACATAATAAGGTATTAATTATTGCGGTCCATGACAATTCCCTATGCCCAAAGTGGTTAGATTTTGAAAAGATATTAAAGGTTATGTTAGATTCTCTAATCTGTAACTTATAATCAGGAATAAAACTTCCAAGTTTGGAAAAAGATGGCCCCTTGGTTGGGAGTTTTCCTTTCCTAGATGTATCAGCTCTGGCTTTTCTCTGAGCCACATATCCTTTACATGTCAGAGGGTCTCAACTTCGTGTAATTCTTTCGAATGAGCAGAGAGCACATAGAGCTTTTCAAGATTCTGTAAATTCTCAAGGATAACATATGACTTGGGATGTGAAGTAGCAAAATAATTTTCTTTTAGTTTGCTCAACAACTCTGCCAGGATAGTGGAGATTGTTAGTTCTTCGTTCAATCTCGCAAACGTGGTGGAAATTTTCTCTTGCAAAGCTAGAAATCGACTTAGAACATCGAAGGAATTAACCGGAGGTAGTTACAAACCTTACCTCGGTCAGGAAGGCGATGAACTCGCCGAAATTCTCTCAGGTTCGAGATGCGTGGTTCTCCGATTTGAGGTTCGAGTCAAGGTTTAGGCACTAGTCCCGTGTTTGGAGACGAGGATGATGGTGGTTTGGTGTTTAAAGTCGTCGGAGAAGCTGGTGGTTCATCGTTGTATGGCTCGGGGAAAAGTGACTCGAGAGAGATAAGGATGAAGGGAAAAAATGAGAGAAAAGTGAGGGAGTTTGACTGAGAGAGCAGAATGAGGCCGATAGAAGAGGGAACAGAGGAAGGGAAGAGAGGTGTGGGCCTCAGTGGTACACATTCCAATTCTACATAAAGAAGATAATTTCAAACAAATGAGAAGGGAGAGGGGCTGGACTGGCTGGTAAAAAATATGCGGTTTTAATAAAATTATGGGTGCGGGTAGGGCTGGTTTCATGAGAAAGTAATAAAAAATTAAATAATTGTGTCCTTTACAAATAGTGTTGGGATCACTTTTCAAAATTTGCTAGTTACTTTAATTTGTTATTGAGAACAAATATATGTTTTGTGTTTTCTTTCATAAAAAAATATATTTGTGCTCAGATTTGTAAAGTAAGACACAAAGATGGTGTTTGTAAAATAGTTGTCAGATCAGAGGACATAAAAGACTTGCGTTGCCACGCTGTGAATTCACTGAATTGTGCGGTATGAACCAGACGGGAAACATAATTATAAACCAAAAAATATACAATGTTGGGAGTATCTATATCATGGGCCAATTAGAAAGAAAACATTATTATATTGTAATACTACATAAGTTGAGGACCTAAGAGGAGTCCAACATAGCATAAGATAATTATATTTTCACACACTAGTGAAATATACCATAATACAAAATATATTAATTGTCTTCGTCGTCGCTGCTTAAAATCTCAATGGTAACATTCTGGATATCTCGTGAGCTCATCTGTGGGAGAGACAGGCCTCTAGGACGAATTTGTGCTTCATAAGTGCATGGTTCTTCAATAAAAACGATAGAACTAGTAGACTCTTCAATTATTGTTTCAACAGAAACCAAATTGATAGGGTATTGTTCTGTCCTACCTGGGTTTGCCCATGCTAGCAAGACACGTGCTTGAGGTGCGCGTACACATCCGTTATTGGAGGGTAATGCGCAGCCAAGGCGACCATCAGCAACAGTAGTAAGAATGTACTGATTATCAATAGAACGAGGTATGCGCTCGACATTAACAGGTTGTCGTGGACGTTGAGCTGGAGGATTCGTTGTGGAATTTGCTGTTGTAATGTTGGAAGCAATAAACGTATGTGATGCTGGAGATTCGGTTCCAATTCGAACTCCACGACGTCGCCTATTCGCCATTCTCAATGATGTAGAACTTGATTAAATTCAAAAGAAACACAACTGAATGAAACAACCTTATAATTTTCCATATACAAATTAGTAAGGGAGTGTGGACGTTTTATATTAGAATAAAGGCACAAATCCATAATTGTGCCAACATTTTCTTTTGCTATGAAGTGATTTATTATTTATTAATATTTACTGGACACAATTTCTAACATTTGTGGCATTAAAAGGAATTTATAATTATTAAACCCAATGAAAAGTAGAATGATTTATTATTTATTAATATTTAGTGGACACAATTTCTATCATTAGTGTCATAAAAAAGAATCTACAATTATTTGTCTATCTGAAGATCAACTTGCTTTTGCACAGAGACCGACCCTAAGGGTACAATTGTTGGTTATGTGTCACTGCATGAAGTACTTTTAATGCAGTAAAAAAAATAAACACTTATTATAAAACCAAAAACCATATCACCAAGCATAAAAAACAAACCTGCAGGAAGATACCAATCTAAAAAGCAGTTCAAAAAGATACGAATCTAACAAACATTCATTGTAGCTGGAAATGATCCATTGTAAATCTAAAACACGCCACTTAGTACTACGATGTAGTGGTATTCTTCTTTACTTGTAAGTGAGAGATCTGAGGTTCGGCTCTCGCAAAAAACGAATTTGAACAACATTATTGCTAACTTATTTTGAGGCTAAAACATTGCACAATAATAAATAGCTCCATACCATTATTTACCACAATTTTATAAATTTTAATTATTGGTGTGCTAGAGGAGGTAAGGACAAACGAGAGAAAACATATAGTGCCTCTGACAAATAACTTTTATAGACACAAAATGTTTTTTGTGCCCATCCTCAGTAAAAAAGTTGTCATCTGACCCCACTGGGCACGGTTTCCGTGCCCATTACTATTTTGTGTCTGCTTTTTTTAACATTGGGCACAATAGACGGTGCCCTTTATGGAATGAGAACTGTTTAAGCTTTTTGGTGGTCAAACTGACATGAAATTCTCAATTGTGCCCTTTGTTTTGTACCCAAAGCTCATTTTTGTTGTAGTGATATCAAAATTTAAACACATCTAACACTATAAAAAAGGTGATGAGCATTACCATTACTTGAGGGCAGTGAGCAAAAATTTTGCCTTTTAGAGAAAAGCTTCAATTATGGATAAAATACCCAAATTAGCCGAGAAACCTCCAATAAATCTTTAATTTCTATTGAGGAACCAGTGCATATATTTCCAGTTTAAATTTAGACAAATATTGGCAAAAACTAGTAGCAATGCTCTTTGAATTATACTCTGAGTTTTATTTTCATTAGGGTGAATTGTCGACTCAGTCCTTGAATTATCACTTAAACGAAAATTAGATTCCTAAATTATTACTTGAGCAAAAATTAGGTCTCTAAATTATTTTTTTGGATAAAATAAGATGAATTACGAAAAAATTGACCAAGTGTATCACATGCAAGTAGCATAACTTAAATTGACGAAAAATTGAATAGAATAGTTTCGCATAGGTATTTATCAAATATAACCAAAAGTTAAAAAATTGAATAGAATAGCTTCGCATAGATATTTATCAAATATAGCCAAAAGTTAACCCTTAATTCAAAAATGTCAATTTTTATAAAAACTTTCAAATATATCCAAAACTCACTTAAGTAGACACAAATACCTTCAATTTAATATCCAATTAACCCTTAATTCCAAATATAGCCAAAAGTTAACCCTTAATTTCAAAAATGTCAATTTTTATAAAAACTTTCAAATATATCCAAAACTCACTTAAGTAGACACAAATACCTTCAATTTAATATCCAAAACTCACTTCAGGGTTTTGGACACACCCCGACCGAGATCGAGGCACGCTGGCCGACACGTGAGCGTAATGTAACCATAAGCACAGCGGAAGCAAGATTAATAAGGGAAATACGAACAAATTAAAACCAAGCAACTAGCAATCCTAGTTAAGATAGCATGCTAGTGCGAGAATAAGTGTGAATTACACAACCAGAGCTTAACTAGCCTAAGTGCAGTCAAGCATAAAAGTACTAATTAAACAACACCCGAAGGTGGTCCTACATGAATGATGTCTGTCAGAACCTCCGTTGAATCCTCGTAAGCCACCAACAAACGCTACCTAATACCTGGAGGGGCACAAAACAAAAACGTGAGTGGGCAAAAAACAAAGGTTTTCTAAACTCATATGATATCAAAAGCGCTATCCCCTCGCTGGAAAACCTGTATACTTTCCCAGAAAAATAGGATACATATATATGTATATAAATATAATTCAAAATCATGCTCAATGTATCCAAAACCACATAAATATATGTATGCCATGCTTATGCCATGCCCAATGCCTCATAATATCACAAATGTAAGCCAGGTGATGCAATTCAATATAACTCATATACTAGCCGAAGTCACCTGACGTGATCTATGCGGCGAAATCTGGAGCTCATTTCAATCATATCTCAATCTCATATCTTATCACATAATTCATCATGTATATACGTCACATATCTCATCATATCTCATCATGTATATACATATTTGCACACGAGTCGGAACCACCTCACATGGTCTGACTGACAAGACTGGGTATAATAATAATAATACGCTCTAGTGCTACGATCACGTGAAGACTGTGCGATAAATCGCGGGTCACCTACGAGTCGAACCCACTAAAAGTGGTCTATACGACAGGACTGTGCACCTAACTTGGATCCAAGATGAGCGTGTGGTGCGGGAGGTGAACATCACATGAAGGACTATGCCCCTAACTTTGGGCGGGAGCACTAATACCAGGGTGAAGATTAATGAGCTCAATATGCATCACAACATCACCATTCATCTCATAACTATTACCAGCATGATATACTCACCTGTAGCTTACCTGGGCCTCCGCAACACCATGCAACAATATGCATAATTATGATAATGCATATGCTAATATATAATATGAGCATGACATGGCATTTCAAATCACATTTCCTTTAAAACACGTTTGCTGAGAAAAACGTCAAGTGTATATATATATATATATATATATATATATATATATACACACGCTGAAAACAAAAGCCCACTCACTGGTATGTAGTTAGGTCGTAACCCTTGTGCCTAGCCTGGTTACGCTCGTCCTCCGGATAAGTCTCGCCTATATGAGAAACAACTATATAGGCGTCATTTAAAAGCACATAAACAAAACTAGGTAATAACTTCTCATACTTGGCTCAATTTGGGTATATAAATATACCACAGTGATCTACACAATCTCAGGATCATCCCCATATTTTTAAAATAATTTTTCACCTTCCCACGCTCCCTCACGCGCCGACGAGTGCACGGACCTACGTGCCCCCACGAGTGGCCACGTGACAGTCACGCTGACGGAGTCAGTTAACGCTGTCAGGAATATTCCGTCAAATCCTAACGGTAACTGTTAAACTTAACTAACGGCGTTGGAATATTCCGTCAGACTTGACGAAATATTCCGTCGTCTTCAACCTTTGGACTCCGGCGACCGTCGCCATCGCCGGAAACTGGGGATTTTTAAAACTTTGATTTCTCACTCGTTTTTCATCCAAATTTCATGCAATTTATATCAAAATGAGGCTCTTAACTTGTAGAACACATTCATACTAATTTGAAGCTCTAAAAGTCACGGAATCTTACTGGGGAAATTTCACAAAATCCGGCCAAGCTTGAAATTCACGGTCCCGACGTCCAAAACCACCAAACGACACACTCCGAGCTTCCTTAGGACCTCCTTAAACTCCCTGTGAGCTTGAAATTTCCAAAAACATCCATAATTACGTGTGCATGAACAGTGCACAAGTCGGAGGTTATGAGAAACTAGGGTTTTCAAAGGTATCCTTACCTGAAATGGGTACCAATCAACTCGTCTGAGCTTCACGAACACAATGGTGCCTCCTTTGACCATGATCTGTGAAGTTTCAAAGGGTTTTGGGTGTCATCCGTACAAGAGAGAAGAGAGAGAGAGAGTTCGAGAGAGAAAGAGAGAGAACACAGGAGATGAGAGAGAGTGAAAGGTGTATGGGTATTTGTGTGTGGTCCTAAAGCAACCAACCAAAACAAAGAAAATCTTAGTTCTAATTGGGTCACCAATCCCAAATAATTAGACCAAATCATATCACACACACATCATTCAACGTCCAAAGGTATTTTCGTCTTTTTGAATTTTCCAAAAACAATTTCCCGGGACGGGCTGTCACAGTTTTATTCATATGTATGCAAGTTTTTATAAAAACTGACATTTTTGAAATTAAAGGTGAATATTTGGCTATGCTTGATAAATTCTCAGGGATGTAATTGACAGATTTTAATTAGCTTAACGACTTAGGGCTCGTTTGGATGTGCTTTTAAAATGACTAAAATCGCTTTTAAAGAAAATATTTTTGGGTTCCAAAAACACTTAGAGTGCTTTCTTCCCAGAAGCACTAGTTATATGCTTCTTCCCAGAAGTATTTTAAGTATTTTTTCAGGATTTACTTGCATCTTTACTATAGATTGATTCTAAAAACATTTTCACCAAAAGCGTTTTCAGTCATTTGAAAAGAACATCTAAACGAGCTCTAATTTTTCTAAACAATATCATTTAGGATCTCTTTTTTACTTTGATAATAATTCAATAACTAGATAGGCACATTCTTCTTTTTGTATGAAATTCCAAAAATCGTCTTTGTCTTTTACAAAATTAGACGTGTGTTGCGCCAGTACTACTAGTATTTTCCTTCAATAATTGAGAGCATTGCTTTCTAATTTGCTTGACTTAAACAAATGGACTATTTAGAGCATTGCTTGACTTGACATTTCCAAGCCAAGCTTGAAGCTACTGCAAAGAAAGATACTCCTTCTGCCTGCATGTGTTCATCTGATGTTTTCAACTGTTATTCCAAGAACATGAAAGGTTACTTACGCCTTCAGATTTCCTGTATTCCTACTCTATAATTCTTTTCACACTTTCGTTTTTATGTTTTCTCTGATTTTAATTGCAGCTTGCTAGAAGAAAATAAAGAGCTACGCATCCTCCTCCGTTCTTACTTGTTTACTGGCAGCTTGTTCTTACTTGTTTTAAGCTTAAGAAGAAAATAAGGTTCGTCCTTCCGTTTCCTTCTTGGATTTCATTCTGTGTTTTACTTCTCAAACTGTTAATTCAAGGGAAGTATTCTATTGGCCACTTAGTACTTTTAATTAGAAATATTCCTTTGCTCTCCTTCTCATGCTGCTCTCTCCTCTCTGCGAAATCTGATTGAAACTTTCTGGAAATATTCATCATCATTTTGTTGAAGATATTGCTGGATCTGTGCAATAATCCTGTATGGAAAAAGGGAAACCCTACTCCTTTATGAAAAAGTTCCAGTTTATTTGCAATTAATTTGGGTTTTTTTCCCCCATTCTTCGGTTCCTCTACCTATTGCCACTATCTTTTCTTCTACTTTTTTTTGGGGATGTTCTCTAGAGAAAGTGTTCGGTATAGCTGAAAGAAGAGTGCGACAATTGGCGCTCCAGATGTACACCACTTGTCCGTGTAGTGTTAAGAAATTACCGAATCAAACTCTAATATCCCTTTTGTTAACCCAAAAAAAACTCTAATATTTTTTTTTAACAAGCGATATTATCTACACGGTAAAACGTAAGCTTAGCCTCACAATAGGCTAAGAATAATGTGGTTCAAATTCGTATTTGACGAGAATTAAACATAAGGTCTCTCACTTCTAAATAAAAATAAATATCACTAGACTATAGAACTAAGTGTCTAAACTTTAATATCGTTAGTCTATTAATTACTAGTAGTATATCCACACACTTTTTGAGAGTGAAATTTTTTTTTTTATTTTTAAAATTGGGGGAGAGAGGAAGAGAGAGTGAACGTGAAAGTGGGAGGGAGTTTTTTTTTTTTTATTAATTTTAAAAAATATAAATGTTAAAATCACATGTAGGTGAGGTTTACACAAAAAAATAATAAGAAATTTTTGTGACATTACGTTACGACCCTTAACTTTGTTTTTTTGTGATAGATGACTAAAAAGTCTTTTCATCCTCTTTTAATTAACAAAGAGTGTTCTATTAATATGTAATATAGATGTGGTAATGTCAAAGGAGGGTTCTATTAAAGAGGGTTCTTTTAATATCGTTAGACTATTAATTACTACTAGTATATCCACACACTTTTTGTGTGTGAAATTTTTTATTTTTATTTTAAAATTGGAGGAGGCAGGAAGAGAGAGTGAACGTGAAAGTGGGAGGGAGGTTTTTTTTAATTAATTTTAAAAAAATAAAGATGTTAAAATCACATGTAAGTGAGGTTTACACACAAAAATAATAAGAAATTTTTGTGACATTATGTTACTACCCTTAACTTCTTCTTTTTGTGATAGATGGCTAAAAAGTTTTTTCATCATCTTTTGATTGACAAAGAAGGTTCTATTAATACGTAATTTAGATGTGGTAGTGTCAAAGGAGAAATAGAACTTCAAAGGGAGGAAGAGAAATATATTTCACATTGAACTATTTGTCTAAAAGAATGAATTCTGGTTTTATAGACATTTATCGTACATTTTCCACCTGATGCTCTATATAATTTTATTATTATTTCTCTTAAAATCAATCAAAAGTTCATCTGTACTCCAAGAACTATTAGGAAAATTGCGATGGACTTGTATATCGTACGTACATTGATGATCTCGAAATAATTTAACATTCCTTTTGCTTTTGCTATGCAGTGGTCTCCAAAATAAGCTTAATTAGAAAGCATAAACAAAACGAAAAGACTTGCTAACTTCTCAATCAGGAGCTCCGGTATGTACTTTATTTCGTTGTATAATTTCGTTTGAAAATTAATATTTGCACTCAAAAAATTAAATTGTCCAAAAGTTTAATTTCATTTGAGAAATGTTATTTTCATTTGAGAATTGTTATTTGCACTTCAAACTCTTGCTGCAACCACCATGTCCACCAACATTGCCGCTATCTCACACATCACAAAAACATTACCACCAAACACAAAATCATTACTTTTCATTATATGTTTCTAAGTTACATATTAATAGAACCTTGTATGTCAACAAAAAAATAATGAAATTACTATTATCCTTTTATACATAATTGAAAGAAAATATTAGATTAGAAAAATATAGGCATTAAAGTAATTCACACAAAGAAGTTATTTTTTTCCTCCCCACAAGTAACCATTGTTAAACTTAGGGGTGAGCATGGTTCGATACGGTGCGGTTTTGAGTGAAACCGAAATCGAAATTTTTTGCAGTTTTGAAGTCAAAACCGAAATGAAACCAAACTGTTTGGTTCGGTTCGATACAGTTTCAAGCCATTTACATAATAATTGAAAATTAAAAAAATTTATGCCTTCCTCTCTCTCCCCCTCCCTCAACAACATTAGTATTTTTAAGAAAAAATATATAGTTTAAAACCTTATTTCAAATCATTTTCAAACATTTCATGAATGCAAGGTCAAGGTGCATATTCAAGCCTTCAAGGGACTTTGCACCTAACACACCTCGATCCGGAATGTTCAACTGGACTCTGAATCGAGCTGTGCTGGCCAACACCATAAACATGACGAAGCCATAAAGTGTAGTGATGTGGAAAATATGAATGAATTTAAACCTAAAAGTGCCTAAATATAAGAGTGCGCTAGTGAGCAGAAATGAACCCATTCCACACATGATGTCAAAGCATAAGTAGAGTACAGAAAAGGTAGGATAAGAATTATACACCAATACCAAGATTTGCTAAGAATCCTCGTCGACGCAAAAGTCCTGCTACTAAAACCTAGAGGGGAGAAAAACAAAGGTGAGTGGGCCTAAAAACAAAACTTCATAAAACCTTTTCAAAACATAATAACCTATCGCTGTAAAACAAGTATAGTTTCCAAATATACATATTACATATAGTATAAAAATACTTACCGTAGCCTGCAATTTCTCAAGAATTCAATATGTCACAATATGTTTCGTAAATAAACATCTAACGTTCGGGAATCACATAATCTCGCATGGACAAATATATCATATTGAATGCTCATCGACATATGCTGACACATGAGTTCATGCAAAGATATTCCGACATGAACAAGACTTGGTGTAATAATGGTTTACGTTCCAGTACTATAATCACGTGAAAACTGGTGTTATGCGCATCACATACGAGTCCTAATTGCCTATAGCAATCTAGGACATGATTGGCACCTACAATGGATCCAAAGTGAGTGTACAGTACGATGTGAAAATACATGTGAAAGACTGGCCTGGCCCGAGCAAGTACTAACACCAGTGTAGCACACGATGAACAGATAACGTAAATAAAATCGTATAACGGTAAATCAATAACTCATTGGCCTCATTGGCTTTCCGCCCTTGGTGGCTTGGCCTGGTTTAATTTATGAATCAATTTCCAAAAAAAAAGTATTATGGATTCTAACAAACAACCAATTAAAACATGACATCTAATATGATATTCAATTAAATGTTTATTAATATGTGCAGTGCGGTTCTGTTTCAGTGCAACTTTCAAAAGTCAAAACCGCAACTAAACCGTTTCCTTACATTGCGGTTCGGTTTCAAAACTGCAAAACCAAACTGTTTGGTGCAATTCGATTTGTTTCTTGTTTCGGTTTCGGTACATTTTTTCTCTCCCACTCCCGACTTTTCCCTTTTTTTGTAATTTTAATTCCAATTCTTTTTTTTTTTGAACAAAATTCCAATTCTTTTTTAAATTGTCCATAGATTAAACACACGTTGTATGTGACTTTTATCTAGTATATATTAATAGTCTACACGTTTTCAAATTTTTTTATTAAAGATTATCATTGAATTAAACTAACTCACGCATTATGTAATTATAAAAATGCAAAATTGTATTTGTCTTTTGAGCCTTTTGTCTTTTTTGTTTGCAAAACCGTTTTCCAAATATCGTTTATAGAAGAGTAATTCTCACTTTGCTACTTTGAAGTTTCAGAGTTTTCAAACTTTTTTACGTAATTTTTTTTTTCATCCCAGTCTCATAACTTCCGTTAGTCTAGAAGAGTGAACCTTCATTAAAGCTTAACGTGATGCTCACGTGGACAATAATTGTGCAGTGACTTGTCATGGACAGTAACTGTGCAGTGACTTGTCGTCGTGGCCTACGTGGATGATGATTGTGTAGATTTTTTTTTTTGGCAAATTAAAAATAAAACATTGGGATGTGGGATCGACGGAGCCTCGAAGTCTCATCGTCGCCCTCTTCACAAATCGGATTGTGAAGTCTGATTTGAGACCAAAAGAGACTGACATTTTAATACTCTTCTTTGATGAAAGTGTGAAATAGAGGCAAAATTTAAAACCAAAGTTTGTGGAATTTGGAGGGTTGTTGGGGACTGAAAACCAGAAAGTTGTTGGGGATCTGAAATGGAGTTTTTAGAGCCTTGGTAGGCTTTGAACCTCTGAGCCTGCCAAGAGGCGAAAAAAAAAAAAAAAAGCAAAGAAATCTGCAGAAATCTCAAAAGAAGACAAAAAGGTCTGGGATATTTTCTCAAATCTAGATATGAGCTTTCATTGAAAAGATCCCGAAAATTACAAATCTTTGAACTTTCATGCTCTGTAGAGAAGAGAGTGCGAAAAACGTTACTAAAAGCAGAGCAGAAAACCACCCAGAAAAACCAAATTAAACGATTGGATTTTTTAAATTCTTATACAGAATCTAGAAAAAGCTCAAATTTTCAGATGGGAAATGTTTCATGGGCTGCAATTGGTCTCCCTCACCTCCGTCACCGTCGACACGACCTCTACGGCGGCACCGACAAGGCCGCCTACGTGTGCAAATATGGTGTTTGTTAAAATGTCTCAGTGAAATTCATAGCAGATTATGTTTTCATAGTATTGTACCAATCAAGCTTTTTTAGTATATTAATTGTATATGAAGACTTGTTCATCATCTCGACTTCTACTTTGCAAGTGTGGTATAACCTTCTTTTTGCTTTTACCATGCAGATTTCTCCAAAAGTAAAAGAAAACGAAAAGATTTGCATACTGCTCTTCAAGCGTAGTCTTGATCATGAGTTAAGGTATGACCTATTGCTTCATTTTTTAAATTTCATCTGCTTTGGAAGAAAAAAAAATGATACCTTTCTCGCATCCTAAATTTTTTGTTTGGATTCGTATATATTCAACAGATAGAAAAAGCAGACGAATTGGTAAGCTGAAGGTGCCATGGCGATGGAGATAATCACTGCAATTATTCCTACAATAATTGACTACACAATTAGACCACTTGGACGCCAAGTGAGTTATGTCATTTTCTACAAAAGCAACCTTAAAGATCTAAGGAGTACGTTGAAGAATTTTGATGCTGTCAAAGTTAGGATGAAGCATGCAGTTGAGGAAGTCGAAAGAAGAGTTAATCAAAAGGTGGAAGATGATGTCCGAAACTGGCAGACAGAAGCGGATGAGATCACTCGAGAGGCAGAAGCATTATTGGATGACGAAGGCCGTGCAAAGACAAAGTGTCTGTATATATGTCCTAACCTGATATCCTATCATCAGCTCATCAGAAAATCAACTAAATTGGTGAGAAAGATTGAAGAACATGAAAATAAAAAAGAGTTTCCCAGTATTTCTTACAATGCTGCCGTAGAAGATATATCTGCCATAGCCTCCGACGAGTACATGGCCTTTGAATCAAGGATTTCAATGGTGAAGGATATCATTACGGAACTGAAAAAACCGCATATCAACAGGATTGGGGTGTACGGATTAGGGGGCGTTGGGAAGACAACACTTGCCAAAGAGGTTTACAGAGAAGCTGTGAAAGAGAAGTTATTTGATGATGTGGTTATAATACTAAATGTCAAAGGAAAAAAAGACAACGAAAAAATTCAAAAAGAAATTGCCAAAAAGTTGAGGATGGACGTTGATGAATCTGAGGATATGGGAACAAGGGCGAATCTCCTACGAGCCAGGATAAAAGATGGGAAGACCCTTGTCATTTTAGATGATGTTTTGGAAAGAATTGACTTTGAGGCTGTGGGATTCATCGGTGTGCCGAACTGTAAGCTATCGTTGACATCTAGAGAAATGAAAGTTTTACGCTCTGATATGCGTACGCAAAAAGAATTTGGACTTGGATTTTTAACAGAAAAGGAAAGTTGGATTTTGTTTGAGAAGACGGCAGGTGATCTTAAAGACAACCGTATACTGAAGGAAGCAACCCAGCTAGCAAAGAAATGTGGAGGTTTGCCGGTTTTGGTTGTTGCAGTTGCAAGTGCGTTAAGGGAAAGTAGTTTGGAGGAATGGAAAGATGCGTTGAGAAGTTTCAAAAGATTTGACAAGAAAGAAATGAATGAAAAAGCATTCTTGGCTCTAAAGTGGAGTTACGAACAATTGGAGGATCAAGAGCTTAAGCAATTGTTCTTGCTTTGTGGGAGTTGCGGCAATGTGCTCAGTGACTTGTTCAAGTATAGTATGGGTTTGGGTTTGATAAAAAATGTTGAGACAGTGGAAGAGGCACGGACTTCGTTGAATGTAATGGTTAAAAAATTAAAAAATTCTTGCCTATTGCAGGACAGCTATGACGATGACAGTGTTAGAATGCATGAACTTGTACGAGATGTTGCTGTCCGGATTGCAACTGATGATCAAAAAGCCTTTTCAAGAGCATATGGAGATGAGGTGAAACAATGGCCAACTGAGGATTTCCTTGAAAAATGCACAAGGATGTCCGTAAGTGGTTGCAAGATCCCCAGGCTTCCTGAAGTACCTTGGGAATGCCCAGAGTTAAAATTGTTGGTCTTGGAGAATTATGATATTGGCGACTCCCAGGAAATCCCAAGCAAATTTTTTGAAGGGATGAAAGAACTCAAAGTGTTGGATGTAACCAGATTCAGTATTCAGTCACTACCTCCATCTCTTCAATCCCTAAAGCATCTCCACACATTGTGCTTAGATCAATGCGAGTTGGTAGACATAACTCTTGTTGGACAGCTAACAAACTTGAAAATTCTTAGCCTCCTACGGTCCAAGATTAAAGAGTTGCCCAAAGAAATAGGGCAATTGACTCGTCTACAATTATTGGATTTGACCAATTGCTCTGAACTTGTTGTGATCTCACCTGGTGTTATATCAAGCTTGACAAGTCTAGAAGACTTGAGGATGGGAATAGAAAGCTTCAAGCAGTGGGAGGGTGAAGGTTTGGTCGATGGCAGAGGAAGTAATGCTAGCGTTTCAGAGCTAAAACGCTTGTCTCAACTAACCGCACTAGACATACACGTTCCAGATGCTAACCTTCTTCCAACCAACTTGTTCTCCGATAAGTTAGAAAGATACACCATACTTATCGGTGACTGTTGGGCATATCCTGACATCCATCCAGCCTCCTCGAACATGCTAAAACTCAAGCTCACAAGGAGAAATCAATTCGACCGAGGTATAAAGTTGTTGGTAAAGAAATGTGAGCAGTTGTACTTGGATGGGATGGAGAGTGGGAATATTATTTCCTTTCTATTTAACAGTGATGCTGTGAAACAACTGAAGTGTCTCCATGTCCAAAACAACGACGAAGTTACATATGTTATTAACTCTATCAGTTGGAGTTACTCTCATAATGCCTTCCACAACCTAGAATCTCTATTTCTTGAAGACCTTGTTATGTTGGAAAGTGTATGTTATGGGCAACTCCAAGCCGAGCCCTTCCAAAAGTTAAAATCTTTGACACTGCAGAATCTACCAAAGCTCATTGGTTTCTCTTCCAAACACAAGCAATTAACGACTGACACAGAAGCCGACGAAATCGTGTTGGAGGATGAAGTTGGTGGACCACCGAAACTTTTCAGTAATGGGAAGGTACTTTCTCCGTTATTTTTTTTTTAGCAAAATGGTTGCATGATTAAGATTTTTTTTATTTTTAGGATTTGATAACTCATGGTATTCAACTTGATATTAAGATTTTTTTTTTTTCTTCCACGATTTTCAAATTTCAACTAGCGGAGTTAACTCCAAATAAAATAAAGAAAAAAAATAAAAAAAGCAGAGCGTAGCCCAGCGTACTGGGTACCTTTCCCATTCCCCTTCCCCTTCCCGACGCCACCATTCACCGCAACTCCCTCACGGACCACCACCTCTTCAAGCACAGCGGCAGCATCTCCCTTGATGACGTCATCGAGATCGCCAAGGTTATGAGGAACAGATCCATGGCCAAAGGAGCTCGCGGGAACGGTGAAGGAGATTCTCGGAACCCGCGACTCGGTGGGCTGCACGGTCAACAGCAAGGACCCGACCCCAAGGATTTGCAATAGGAGATCGTCGATGGTGACGTCGAGATCACTCTCGATCGACAAGGGTGTAAATTCAACGAATTTTGCACCAAAAAGGATTTACTCTTCAATCTTCCCAAATTTGGTCGTCCCCTATAGTTTGAAGGACCAATTAAATTGAAGGGCGAGGCTTTTGGGTTTGATTTAAGGATTTAATGTGTGAAGGAGATGCAATTGATATCGCTGCTGTTGTGTTTGGGGAAGTGAGAAAGAGGAGGATGAGCGGCTTCTTTTTCTTAACTTTTGCTAGTGTTACGTTAAGGGTTTTTTTTTTTTTTTTTTTTGTGGTAGAATAGTTATGTTAAGGTTAAGTTTGTGGACAAGTGTCTAATTATTGAGACGTGTATCACATTTTTTATTTTTTTTTGTCCAAATGCCACACTTATTTTAGGTATAGAAAATTTGAACCGGCTTTAACTACTAAGATAATTCATCGCTTACCATAAAGATCTTTCACAATAATGTGTTTTTGGTATCAATTTAAAAATAAAATAGGTTTTTGTTTTGTCGAAAACAAAAAAGTTTAAATTTAAAATTAAATTGACATAATTTTGGCCCTATATATATATCTATATACCTATATATATATATATTTTTTTTTTTTTTCAGATAGTTTTTTAACTCCAATTTGTTCTTTGCTAATTAATGAAAGTACAAGGACATACATCTGTCTAGTAGCCTTGTAGCTTACTTTTTAAATATATGACATTTACTTTATTTTTACACATTTAGAATATATACGGTTAAAAACAATGTAAATTGTAATTTTCTAAAATAAACATGAATTTTGTTATGTACTATGCAGGTTAAGATGCCCAACTTAACAACCTTGACTGTGCATCAATGTGATAGTTTAAGATTTTTGTTTTCAAGTTCCATGGCTAAATGTCTCAGACAACTCAAAAATCTCAAGATATCTAATTGTCAAATCATGGAAGAGATAGTGGGAAATGAGGAGAATACAGATGATATGTTTGATAAGCTAAGCCGTCTAGAGCTACAACATCTTCCAAACCTCGCTAGATTCAGCTCAGGAAGTTACATTAAATTTCCGTCTTTGACGTATTTGAATCTAGACGATTGTACTAAACTGCAGACATTCATCTTTGATGCTAAGAGTAAAAATAGTACAACCAACAAAGAAGAAAGAGATATTGAGCTCCTTGATGAAAAGGTGAATTATAACTTCACTTCTTTTCTTTATGTTTTTATTTCCAACTTATGCATGCGTCCCACTCTTGTGAAGAAGGGTTTGTTCACAAGTTCTAAAATGAATATGTGACAGGTAGGATTTCCTAGCTTGGAGATATTGTGGATACAGGACTTACCTAAATTGAACACAATATTCCACAACCAACTTCATTCAGATTCTTTTGGCAAGCTTAGAATTATGGATGTTTGTAGATGCCATAGTTTGATTAATATCTTTGGGCCAAGTATCATACGAAGATTGAATGCTCTAGAGACATTACGAATAATGCAGTGCCAGTCACTACAAGTGGTATATGACACATCATCTAACACTCAATTGAACCGTTTTGAGTGCCCAAATCTAGATTCAGTTTGGATAGACTCATGTGAGAGTTTGAAAAATGTATTTCCCGCCTCAGTGGCCAAAGATCTTAAGCAGCTAAACAATTTCAGTGTCAAGAATTGTGGTTTAATGGAGGAAATTGTTGTGAAGGAAGAAGGATCACAATCGACATACGAGGAGTTCGAGTTCCCTAAAGTAACAGCTATGAAATTTGATAATATGCCCCAACTTCGGAGATTCTATCCAGGACTGCATGTTTCTAATTGGCCATCACTCAACATATTAATGTTCATGAAATGTGGTGGTGTGAAGATTTTTGCTGCTAAATTTTCAACATATCAAAATAAGTTTGAGTTGGGCCACCCAATACCAACGGAACAACCTTTCTTTTTGATTGAGAAGGTAACCATACTTGTACACAACTCTTTTGATATTGGAAATTTTATGTGATTTTTACATACTAGTTAAACATACACCATCAAGTAAATACATTTATTATGTTTTTATATTAAAGTTATTATGTGTTGTCCAGTTTATCAAAATATTTTAAAGCATGCTCTTATCGTTAATTATATTTCAGGGTAAGTCATTCCTCAACTTGGAATACTTAGCTTTGGACAAGAACACGGAGATTTGGTATGAACCATATGGTCCACTCCCGACAGAGTTGTTGAGCAAAGTAAAGTCAATTTATTTTGCTACTTCACATCCCAAGTCAGTTGTTTTCTTTGAGAATTTACAGAATATTGAAGAGCTCAGTGTACTCTCTGCTCCTTGGAAAGAATTATTTGTCCACGACCACCAAGGAAGTAGTAGAGGGGAAATACATAAAGATGAGACCCTCCCACGTGTAAAGGTTTTGTGGCTTTCCGATATGCCGGAGCTGATACATCTAGAAATACTTAATACCTTATTCCAACCAGGGGCCCCTGTTTTTCCAAACTTTCTAAGCGTGCACAAATGTTGCAGATTAGAGAATCTAGCTTCAACTTTAATATCCTTTCGGAATCTAACCGGTTTCACCGTAGGGGATTGTCACGGACTGCAATACTTAATACCTTATTCTGTGGCTAAGAATTTGCAGCAACTCCGGAAGTTGGATGTTCGGTACTGCGAAAGAATGGTAGAAATAGTAGCGAGCAACGAAGATGATCCAGAAAATGAGATTACTTTCAGTTGCTTGCAACATTTGAAGCTTTCTGGTCTACCAAGTCTGCAAGGCTTTTGCACGGGAAATTGCATTTTCAAAGTCCCATCCTTAGGAACTTTGGATGTCGAGTACTGCCCGTTGATCGAGTTAAAGATTTCTCCTGATGGGTTACTCCAAAGTGATCCAAGACCAGAAAGACTACAAATAGCAGAGGAAACTGATGATGTACCGATGCTAAGTGATTCAGAGGAGAGTGATCCTAATCAAACTGTAAGTACTTCATTCACTAATTAAGCATCTATTAATTTCACTCTCCAATTTTTCAGCTTTTTCTGTAATCATCAACTAAGTATATATTACTACAGAAGCAGCTGATGATTGCGGATTCAAACGTAAATGTTACAATTGCATGACTCTCTACCAAAAAGGAATCCTCATCTTTTGGCTGGCGTGTTAAGTTTTTTCCAGGTGTGTGTGATTGCGTGTTTGTGTGTTATTTTCCTCTTCCTTTTGTTTTTCCTTTTAAAGAAAGAAATCTCAACCTGGAGAGCAGTCGGAAGGCATTCTGATCTGTTGGACCACACTATACATTCCACGGAAATCACATTGGTGTGTTCAAATTTTTAGATGGAGAAAACTATGCTACTTGGAGTCAAAGGAAATACGCATGGGAAATCCTAGAGGATGCACGCTATCTTGGCTTTGGCGTTATAGTGGTTGCTTGCTCTAACTATTTTCTGTTCTCCCCTCAATGGTCTGTGCCCAGCCTTGCTTCTCTGGCCGATCTCATCTTGTTTGACATAAGCCTGCAAGTTGCGGTCTCAATGCAATTTGGGAAGGCACTGATGCCTATTCCATGTCATGTTATGCTTGTATTGACTCGTGTGTTTCGTCGTAAAAGTGTGATTTGTATTTGGAGCTTCGTTCGGTGATTTGTATTTGGAGCTTTGTTCGCTACATTTTCAGTTTTGGTGTATGGGAAATAATGCTTGTGCGATTTCTGTAAGTATTGTCTACTTAAACTGCTTTATACTAGAGTGTGCTTCTTATTTGAGCTTCTTTTAACTGGATTGTTAATTTTCTTCATATGTTCATTTTCTTGGTGTGTGTATGTGTGTATTTCATTCTTTAAATGTAGGCTTAAATTGGTTTTAAGTGATTTTGGGCCTCTTTATCTGAGAATTGGTTTAGTGAAATACTCATTTTATTTCTTCCCTATTTCTTCACACTCTCTACTAAACTTAATTAAAATTTCTTCCCATGTTTTGCCTCCTTTTTATTTTTATTGTATTTTGCTTCTTGTGATCAAGGAACAAAATGCCGATAATATCGGCGATATATCGCCGATATTATCGATTTTTCACCAGATCGATATTTTAATAGGTATCCAAAGGGTTTTCGTCAAAATATCGCGATATTATCGATAATATCGCGATATTTCCGAAATTATCGCGATATTATATAAAATATCGATATTATCTTAGAAGTCGACGGTGAGCGCGCCGCAGCTAACGCCGAAAAGCAGCGAAACGACGACTCTCAGGATGTCCTTGGTGCGATCGCGCAGGCTTTTGAGCGGGCAGGGTGGATGTGGACGGGGCGGAGCCGACTGATTTCGGTGACGACGGTGACGAAGCCGGAGGGGGGAAGAGGAGGAGGGGAGACGGCGGAGGGAGAAGGAGTAGGAGGAAAAGAAGAAGGTTTTGCAGGGCCTTGATGAGGTGGTGTCGCAGTTGATGTGGTGTGGAAGTGAGGGTGTAGGTTGGTTCACGGGGAGAAGGAGAGAGTGCAGAGAGAGAGAGCACGGGTAGAGATGAGAGAGTGAGGGAAACGAGAGAACTGAGAGAAAAGAGAGACCGTCTTTGTTGATGTGATGTGGAAGTGAGGGTGTGGGTTGGTTCACGGGGAGAAGGAGAGAGTGCAGAGAGAGAGCATGGTAGAGATGAGAGAGTGAGGGAAAAGAAAGAACTGAGAGAAAAGAGAGACGGGGACACAAAAACAAGGTGGGCCCCCTGGGCACACCTATTAAGATCCAAAAATAATTTTAAAAACAATATAAACTCAAACTTAGTGAAAATACAATTTAAATTGGGGGTGGGTGTAACAATCTACCCCTCTTAAAAGAATTTTGTCTCCGAAATTTAAAATCACTTACTAAACTGAAATACTCGAAAATAAGAAGAAGAATATATGTATAAAGAGAAATCAAGTCCAAATAATTACATCATATTAAAATTTGATTAATTTTTTTTCAGTTACATATATTATATATGATAAATTTCTATTTTAAATCAAGTCCAAATAATTACATCATATTAAAATTTGATTATTTTTTTTTTCAGTTACATATATTATATATGATAAATTTCTATTTTAAATCAAGTCCAAATAATTACATCATATTAAAATTTGATTAATTTGGAAGAAGAATATATGTATAAAGAGAAATCAAGTCCAAATAATTACATCATATTAAAATTTGATTAATTTTTTTTTCAGTTACATATATTATATATGATAAATTTCTATTTTAAATCAAGTCCAAATAATTACATCATATTAAAATTTGATTTTTTTTTTCAGTTACATATATTATATATGATAAATTTCTATTTTAAATCAAGTCCAAATAATTACATCATATTAAAATTTGATTAATTTGGAAGAAGAATATATGTATAAAGAGAAATCAAGTCCAAATAATTACATCATATTAAAATTTGATTATTTTTTTTTCAGTTACATATATTATATATGATAAATTTCTATTTTAAATCAAGTCCAAATAATTACATCATATTAAAATTTGATTAATTTCTTTTCAAGTATCTACTTTTGAACTACTCACGGTCACTCTATGTGATACTAAGTCACTCATGTATCTTACCATACAATGTATAAAGTGTAAAATATTGTACTAATTCATTATATATAAATGATTATGGTGTGTTTAAACTTCTTTCATTAATTACTACATATTTTCTACACTCACAATGTTTGCCAACTCGCTATATAATCAACTTAAATCAGTTAAATCCATCATGCAATGCATTTCCTTCCAATTTTTTGTGATAAACTAATAGATAATTGACTAAATAAACATCTTGCAAAGTTTCAATAAAAATTTCCAAGTTTTTCTTACAATTTTCGTGGTTTCCATATTATTTTTATTGATATCGATAATATCCCGATATTTCCATCGATATTTCCGTGTTTCTGGACTACCGATATTTCCGATATTACCGATATTTAATACCTTGCTTCTTTTCCAATCATCTTCTTCAGAGCATCTTCACTAAGAGCTCCTAAACTATAAATATCGTATATGTGTTAATATCATGGACTAAACCAGAAATGCGCGTAAAAGCTCACTGAATATTCAATTCAATTCGGTTAATTTCAAATTATTATTATCTATTCTACAATTGAAGGGGGAGCGGCACTGTAGCTGCCTCAATTCTTTGCCACTCGATTTCACTCTATTTACAACAATACTAGCCGAATGGGAATGGGTTGGGAGGATAATTTTCAAAAGTTCAGAGGGTAATTTTGTCCATATGGTTTATCAGGAAGCCACTCGATTTCACGCTATTTACAACAAAGCCGTCAGGTTTGAGCTGATATTGGGGATGGGTTGGAAGGGCAAATTTTGTCCTGTGCGTTTGAGACGAATTGGGGTGGGTTTAGGTATGCTGGCATTCAGTGAGGGTTTCGGGGATGGGAGGCCGTGCCTCCGATAGAGAGAGCATCTCCCGGAATTTTGGCTCGGGGGCTGGTGGGTGTGGCTGTAGGTGACGCATCCGTCAGAGGGTCATTGGGGGAGGAGAGGAGCGGGAGAAAGGGAGTGACAGGTTGGAGAGAGATGGGAGTTAAGGGTTTCGACTGGGTGGGTGAGAGATTTAGGGATTTTGTTGAATTTTTGAGACAAGGATAGAGAGAGAGAGAGAGGGGGGGGGGGGCAGAAAGCATGGTTTCAACTGAGTGTGAGAGATATTTAGAGATTTTTTCCCACTTTTTGAGGGACGGATGGACATGGAGAGAGAGAGAGAGAGAGGGCAGAGAGCATGCTGTGCGTTTTTTGGGGTTAACGGGTTACCCCACTGGATTGGTGAGCAGAGGATGTCTGAGGGAGGTATGGGAGAGGAGAGGGTTTTCAATTTTGTCCTTTGATTCAACAGGTAAAACATTGTTCAGAAATCATTGTTTATTGTTTGTTTCCCATTTGCTTTGTTAAAACTGTGATTGACATTTTTTTGTTTCAATAAAATTGTAATGGTTGTTTATAGCCTGTTTAGTTGGGTGTAAAGAAGATAGGTCTGTTGAGTGCACTGTTTCGTACATTGTTAGAGTCAGGTTTGTGTCTTTTAAACTTAGGGTGTTGCACTGTTCTCATTTCTGTTTTCTTCATGCTTTGCTGCTGTTTCCTTCTCAACAAGTCGAATTGAGGTTCCTTTTCTGCTTTACATCCTTTGAATATCCCTCTGTTGCTAGGTTGTTTCTTTATGTTTTGTTGCTTCTGTATTTGTGTGATAAGGGTGTTAGAAGGCTGTTTTAATTATTGTTTTGCTCCTAGTATAATTTTGAAACAAGTTTCTTCTCTATGTGTTCAAATGCGTCGTTGTTTTTTGTTCTTCAGTGTGGTCTGTCAATCCAGATTTATACTAACGTGAATGAAAGTTGCTCACATGCTTGCCATGTTAACTCATATCCATGTGGTACTGTTGTCCTGCTCATTTGATGACATTAAGGGTAGTGGAAGAAGATAAAGAGCTTGACTTAGTGATCCTGTTTCCTTTACATGATCTATGAGGGAGTTGAGGTCACGTAAAGTTTCCAAATTTTTGAACTAAATGTTATGCAGGAGAAAGAAACATAATAAAAGTTAATCTTGCTGTCAATTTCCAGTTCAATCTCAGTTTCTCAGACCGATTCAATATTTGGCCATTAGATAAAATATCAACATAATTTCCCTCGCTTTGACCGATTCTCTGTGATTAAAGTATGGAAAAATACAGTGAAAAAGATGCAACTTTTTTTATGGGATTGACAATTTTCGGCTTAGTTTTGGCTAAAAAAGAATTAGAGTGTTACTTATTAATTTAAGTTAACAAATTTGCAGGATGCAACAGAACACATAGGAGAAGTTTTCAAACGAGTTAAGAAGATCCAGCTGAAAAGAGCATACAAGATAGAGAACTGGTATGCTGCTTTGTCTTTGTGTTGGATTTTGATGTTTATGTTCTGCTGCCAAGTAGACTTTATAGTGTTCTAAATCTGTTTTGTAAATGTGCTTAAAGATTGGACATGTTATTGAATATTAGCCATGTAGTATGAATTGGATATGTGATTGAATATTAGGTATTTAGTTTGAATTGATTTGGATATGTGGTTTATTGAATTGGAATTTGGAAATGTGCTAATTTGAATTGGATATGTTGAATTAGAGATGTGCTACTTTGAAGTGGATTGGTTGAATTCGAGTGTGCTATATTGATATATGATGAACTGTTGGTTATAGAACACACACGCGCACACTCACCAGTCATCACATACTCTGGGGCTGCATAACCATAGGTTCCCATGACTCGCGTTGAAACATGAGTTTTATCACCCTCAGGACCATCTTTCGCAAGTTCGAAATCCGAAAGCTTGGCATTGTAATCCTAAAATAACACATTCCATTTTCAGAAGTGAATAGGAGTAGGGAAAGAAATGTAGTTGATGCTCAGTTATTGTCACTCACTGCATCTAATAGGATATTAGATGTTTTGAAGTTATGGTATATGACCGGTTTTTGAACTTCTTCATGAAGAAAGGCAAGACCCTTTGCAGTACCGAGTGCATTTCTCATTCTAATAGACCACGGAAGAGGCAAGGCCCTGGTTGATACCAAAGATCAATAGGCAACCATTAAATAAAAGGGTAGCCCTTTGGATTTTGACTTTTAACGTGATTCAATATTGGTTAGCAAGAATCCATCTCCACACATGGGTTCAACATAGTATGAGGTTGCGTTGATATTCTTTCTGGCTAAGAGATTTTGGTGTTTCTGTTATTGGCTCTATGTTAAGCTATGTATCATGCCTTTGTTTTCTTATTGATTTTAATATAAATGAGATTGTACTATTTCGTACTATAGTTCTGCTGGACTTTGGTTGGTAAATATCTTTACATTTAGAGGAAAAGAGCGTTCTTCCGTATTGTGGCTATGGATGTTGGTACATGAGAAGAATTATTGTAACAGTGATATATTGTCATGAGACTGTTGCTTTCTAGGGTTTATTCTTGAATACAGTCTGATTGCAAATGGGTGATTAATTTATAGTTATTATAAATTAAAGGGTAGTATAACTTCACTCCCTTCACTTTTTCTTTTGCTTTGTCGAATGTTCCATATTACTCCCTGTATTTTTTTCAGACATTGCCTCTTTTAAGTTTTTAAAACTGTTTCAGTGTGGTCGGTCAATCCAGATTTATACTAACGTGAATGAAAGTTGCTCGCATGCTTGCCAATTTAACTCATATCCATGTGGTACTATTGTCCTGCTCATTTGACGACGTTAAGGGTAGTGGAAGAAGATAAAGAGCTTGACTTAGTGATCCTGTTTCCTCTACATGATCTATGAGGGAGTTGAGGTCACATAAAGTTTCCAAATTTTTAAACTAAATGTTATGCAGGAGAAAGAAACATAATAAAAGTTAATCTTGCTGTGAATTTCCAGTTCAATCTCAGTTTCTCAGACGGATTCAGTATTTGGCCATTAGATATTTACTTCTCATGCCATTGAGCCACATAAGTTGTTCCTGCACTCAGTTCTTTATGACAAGATCGAACAAATTTAATTTGCCTTTATATCCGAATGTGTTGAAGGGATTGTGGGTTGTATGACATTACTGTTTAATTCTGGCCTTGGCCGAGGCCCCTTGCAGTTTACTCAACATTTCACCTAGGCCTTAAGCTTTCATATTCTTCGTTGAACCAAATTAGTTGCGTTGGATTCAAAATATTTCTAATTTTTTTTTTGGTGTGTCTTTGGTCATTTAGCTAAAATTTCATTAGATTTGGTCTTTAAATTTGAAAGTCTCTGAGTTGCTAACGGATTTACTTTGTTTGCAGATTTCAGAAATTTGGATCGTTGGAGGAAGAAGTTGGTTCCATGCCGTTTTGAGGTATATAATTATACGCCATCACTTTTATTCAAAGCCTAATAAGCTATCTACCTTTTTTTATTTATATTTGTGAAGCTTTCATGCTTGGAATTTAAATATATATTTCAATTTTTGTCGTTTGAGCTTATATTGGAACTAAGTTTCTTTCTATTTAGTGTGCGCATCTGTATATGTCCATTTATGTCAAGGTTGAGATAACTAAGCATCCATTTGGTCGTTTGAGCTTAGAATGGAACTGGGCTTCTTTCTATTTTGTGCATGTATCTGCATCTCTCTATTTATGAAAGCTTGAGATAATTGAGCATGTATTTGTACCAAACCCCGTTCCAATTGAATGGTTGGTGTATTTGTTCCAAACACCATTCGAATTGGATGATTGGTTTATTTGTTCTAAACCCCATTAGAATTGTATTTGCTTGGATAAGGAATTTTGTTTTGGCATTTTGTGATTGGTATCTAATTACAGGTTTTGTGTTGCATGTCTCCATGTTTCGGTGTCTGTCCTGTCTGTGTAGTTAGTTTGGGCTGTTTTTGGATTCTTAAATAGTGCTGCTTAATATTGTTTAGAAGGTTATTTTTATGATTGGGGGAGCAGGGGTACTGTAGCAACTGAACTTAGAGTTGTGAACATAACTGAATTGATAAGTAAGAAAAGTAGTGGGAGAACTTCCATGGGTAAGAATAAGATCGCCATTTTTTGCATCCTTTTAGCTCAATTTGGTAGTTAGATGTCCATTGAAGACACAGTCAAGGTTCAGATTCGATGTGTTTTCTATAATTTTGTTTTTTAGTATTAAACAAGCAAGAAGCCACATTTCAAGGACTGAAGCGTATGTAAGAGAATACGTAAAACTGAAAACCATTTATAATTAAAAAAAAAGGGACGGATTTACGGGCCACATGAGATTTTGACATTCTGATTAAATATGTCATTAGTTGAAAATTCATATAAAGGGTACCGTTTATAATTCAGTTTAATTCAAATATAAAGAGAAGGAAAAGCATATGTACCTGTGAGTTTGACTATCTTTTTCTTGAGTTGCTCTGCACAGGCCTCATAGTGCATGTTAACTTCGAGTTCTGCACTTACAACTCCACTAACTTGAAGCAAAAATAAACCACCTTTATAAGTCCACTGATTTAACAAATGTAATTTTTTTGCCTCAGCCACTTGAATTGTGTTCATTTGGTGTAATTGTTAGTCTTCTTTTGTTTACCACGGATACCTTTTTATTAGACAAGTCGCAAGAATACTCTCAACATATATGAAGTTTAGCACTTTTTATGATCTAGCATCATTTTCCACTGCATAAAGTCCATTGTTAATCTTGCATGCATGGATAAATGGAATGGAAATGCTTTTTCAGATTAGCTAGATTTGTATGCAAAAGAAAAATGTCTCAGTTAGTCTTAAGAATTATTCTCATGATGCCCTGAGAAAGCACGATAGCATTTGTTTGTTTCATTGCCATTCGTACATTTTTTGGGAAATGAGTGTTTAACTCTGCTTGCACAGGGCTCATTACAACCAAGGGCTGAAGGGATTCTTGCCGAATGACATATCCAAATTACGTCATCTTCAAAGCATGTGAGTTCCTCTCTAAGACTTGCTTTGAACAAAGATAAAGTTTGTTAGCTTATGTTTGGCATCTTCGTTTTTTATACAGTGTGACTTGCTAAACGAAATGGTACTCATTGCATAAAAGAGATTAGAATGAAATCATTCCAATTTTTTGGTGTATTTTTAAGTGAGGTTTAGGATATGGTATATATTTAGCCTGTGTGGGTGACACTCTGCCTGAGGTTTAATTAGCTTATAAATCTCTTTAACCTCCTTACTCTGTATAAATTTTGATTCAAATAAGGTATTTAGGGATTGTTTTTATATATTTTTAAAGAAGAATTTAGCATATTACTTGCTGTGCCCAAAACTTCTTTATTCCAAGTTTGCTTTCAAAGAATCTGTCGTTGAACCAGCTACCAAGAAAAAGTATGAAGCAGTATCTATAAACTCATTAGTAATCCATCACCATAGAGTATAGTTGCATTCACCCGTAACTTGGTTAACTGTACTGCTAGGGCAAATGAAGCTTGATAGGCTTTCCAGTTTCCATTTACTCACCAGATTTTAAAGGCAGTGAACTGAATTAAAAGCTGGTTTATTTTCCATTGGCTATCAATCAGGCTAAGAAAAACATTGAATTGGAATCATTAAACAACGCTGATATAGGACGCTATACCAAATGAGCTCGAAGAGGACTCAAAAATCACAGCCTGATCAAATTTGACGATAGGTATTTGAAACATGGGAAGAGTATTTAAGAAAGGATACCGAGATATACAATGGAAAATTAACTAAAGAAAAGTTGAAAAAATTATCTTCCCTATATATGATGTATGACAATGATTAAAGAACCCCTAGAAGATAAAACTTATATCAAAACTAATGATGTTCCAGATTGGTTTTTTTTCTTTTTTTTCCAGTACATTTCATGTCACGGGCTCAATACATTTTATGGGTGGGGATGAGTGGTAAAAATGTTTGGTTTTAGCACCTTTTTGTGTTTGTTGGAAGGTTTCAATTACTTTTTTAAAGATAATCTATCATCTCAGATGGAACAGTTGAATGCAAACACGGTCATGACGACAAATGATACATTCCCGTGATTAGCTACTTTCCTTTTGTGAAATGTGATCCTGTCGTACATTAAGTCCGTTGCATTGTCGGAGATTGAGTCCATTGCACTGTCACAAATTGAGTCCATTGCACTGTCACAAATTGAGTCCATTGCACTGTTACAGATTGAGTTACTTTTCCTACGTCTGTTTGTTTGCACTTCGAATTCTTACTGTAAATCTCGCTGCTTTTTTGCATGTTAGATCGGACTATCATCACAACATCGTGATCAACTCTTGCTACTGCCATTAATCTAGGGGTTCTGAGGCATTGCATTTGAATCAAGGCTTTGGTATGTCACCTGAACTTCAATGAGTTCTTTTCCGGTGCTTTTCGTTTCAGACAACGCGACTTTATGAATTTTTTATTCATTGTTCAGTTTGATCGCCTTATATTATTCGTTTGGTTTCTGCTTTGTTTCTTTTTTTTTTTTGTTGTCTCTGTGATCCTCTGCTTATCCAGAGGTTGGGTGGTTTATTCATTTTTTAATTTTTTAATTATGTCTGCGATTCTGTTAAGGTTGAAGTCCCTTGCTATCTCTGTGATCCTGGTTTACGCTAGTGTTCTTAATTCTTTATCGAATGTTGCTTGGTCATTTTTAAATTTCTTGCAATTATAAAATTGATGATTGATGATGTTTTTATACGTATCATCTTTTGTGCAATAACAAGATTTAATGCATCACAAAGCTTGTGTCACGTATGTCTTTGCACTTAATAAAGAAATTGGTGTGCAAGTGTTATGAAACTGCATTTTTTGTGTTTTCATAGCTCATAGTCACTGAGCATGGATAACTTGATTGTGCATTTCTTTTTCCCCTTAAGATTTTGTTTTCCTGTTTTGGTTTTTTGTTCGAGTCACAGTTAAATTTGGTTTCCCTTAGTTTTTTAGTTTTTCTAATATATGTTACGAGGCAGATTTCTCCAATTTGAATCTCGGGTGGTTCCTCAGATAGGGCGGATTTCTCCAATTTGTTAAAGGATAGATTGCATTGAAATGTGGCTGTAATGATCATCAAATGCCCTCATTTGGGTAATATTGAATTGTATCGAGTTCTGCGTGTGTTCGTTTTTCTGGCTATCTCTGTTTGGATGCTCAGAAAGTTTGGTGGGAATTGGAAATGCAGTTTGGAAATGAGAATTTGGAGTTGTTTTCTATGTCGGTTATGGGATTGACAATTATCGGCTTAGTTTTGGCTAAGAAATAATTAGACTCTTACTTATTAAGTTGAGTTAGGAGGATTAAATTTAGTTTTACTGATATGCTACAAAACTGGTCCGAAAGTGCAACTACTGCACCATTCTACTGGCTAACTATTTGGGTATGTTTAATTCGATGCCTTTTTTGTGGGACCTTAATCGTCACAGTTAGTAGGGTGCAAAGCTACAGGGTATAAACTTGCATCCTGCTAACCTTTTGTTTTCTTTGATAACTTATACCCCATTAGACATACTCCAAGCTTTGGAGTAAAACTCAAATTTTAGGTTCTAAATTTACCTCAAGAATATTTTTTCGAAGAAGAGTAAAACTCAAATTTTAGGTTCTAAATTTACCCCAACTTGCTCCAACCCTTGGGGCAAATATGAATTAAAACTCAAAACTCATTTCTGGGCCAAATTTAGCCCAGGATTCCCCCTGGGTTAATGGGGCTGGTCCATCATATATGTATATATTTTTTAGTTTTATAGTTATATGTAAATTCATCGTTTTGAGTTTGGGGAGTCGGGAGGGTTAAACCCTCGGGGGAGAGTGTCTTTACAAATTTAATTTGCTTTTGTATCCGATTGTATTGAAGTAATTGTAGGTTGCATGGCATTACTGTTCAATTATAGCCTTGGTTGAGGGCCCTAGCAGTTTACTCAACATTTCACCTAGGCCTTGAGTTTTCGTATTCTTCGCTTGACCAAATTAGTTGTGTTGGATTCAAAATATTCCTAAATTTTTTTTTGTTTTGGTGTGTGTTTGCTCATTTAGCTAAAATTTCATTAGATTTTGTCTTTAAATTTGAAAGTCTTAAGGTTGCTAACAGATTTACTTTTTGCAAATTTCAGAAATTTGGATCATTGAAGGAAGAAGTTGGTTTCTTGACATTTTGAGTTATATAATTATGCGCCATCATATTTTTTTCAAAGCCCAATTACTTATCTACCTTTTTTTATTTATATTCGTAAAGCTTTCATGCTTGGATTTTAAATATATGATTTATTTTTATTCGTTTTAGCTTATATTGGAACCGAGTTTCTTTCTATTTTATGTGTATCTGTTATTTGTCCATTTATGTCAAGGTCGGGTAACTGATCATGTATTTAGTGGTTTGATCTTAGAATGGAACTGGGCTTCTTTCTATTTTGTGCACGTATCTGTATCTGTCTATTTATGTAAATAAAGCTTGAGAAAGCTGAGTAGTCGGTGTATTTGTTGCAAACACCATTCAAATTGGATGATTGGTTTATTTGTTCTTAACCCTATTAGAATTGTATTTGCTTGGATGGGCTGTTAGTATAGGGACAATTCGATTAGGAATTTTGTTTTCACAGTTTGTGATTGGGATCTAATTACAGGTTTTGTGTTGCATGTCTCCATGTTTCAGTTTTTGTCCTGTTTGTGTAGTTAGTTTGGGATCTAATTGTTCGATTTCGATGGTTGGACAATTTTTTTTTTTCTTTTAGTTTTGTCTGTGCGATTCTGTTAGGGTTGAAGGTCCCTTGCTATCTCTGTTCTTCTGGTTTAGGCCAGTGTTCTTGCTTTTTTATCGAATGTTGTTAGGCATTTTATCTCTGTGATTCTGTTATTGGTTGGTTGATGTTTTAATTGGGTTTTTCCGATGGTTAACTGTCTTATCATCCCCGAATTGCTTTAACATATGCTGTTCATGGCTACACTTTCTCAACAAATCAGATTTTTTTTTTTAAAATAAAAAAACCCATATTTTAGAAAATGAGTCGCCTTTTAACAACGCATGAATGCATCTTAGATGTTCAGAATAATTAGGTTACATAGCTTCTTAATCGGCTATCGCTTCAAAATTTGATCTACAACACTCAAAATGCTTTTTCATTGTGTTTTCTTTAATAATTATCTAACTTTCGCTCTTATGCATTTGCTTTATTAATTTGAGCTTTAAACATTTATGACAGTGTTATTCTTAAACCTAGAAACTAAAACATATTTTAAAAAAAACATCAATATTAACGATGTATTTAATTTTTGATTCAGAGTAAATAAAATGATGAATGAGATTGATCGAAGAGAACAATAGATTCTAGGAGTTTTGGTAAAAAATTTAAGAGAACTGGTTAAGGCTCAAAACGATGAAAAAAATCGAAGGACATTAGGGAGATATTTCGATACTCCCCCGGGACCTGGTACAAAGAGAGCAGTGAAAATAGAAAAAACAAGGATGGGTTTGCGTGTTTATGGTAAGGGTCCAAATCGAAACAAGTTGGTGGTCCATGCTATGTATCGACCTGCAAATTGTAGTTATCCACCGAAAGAAAAAGTTCCATTGGATGATGATGTTTTGCAACGATTTTTGGGGGTTTTCCGTGGGATGTTTAAGTTTGGTCGTTGGAAAGAGGTTGGACTTTTGTTACTCTTGCTTGCCTCCGTCGCAACAGCCTTTTGGGTTTTTAATGTCTGAAGATGTTATGGGTCATGGATAAATTAAGGGCAATGTAAACTTTTTCTGTTTGGTGACAAGGGCAATGATGTAAACAATTAACCCTTTTGGTACACTTTTGTCTTTTAATTTAATGTTTTTTCGTGACTCTTTTACCATTTTTAATATGAAGTGTTGTTAATACTCTTTTTTGCACCTTTTTGATACAATTTTGTCTCATTTAAGAATATTTTTTGCTGGCAATAACCTCATCGTGCTGGAATATGTTTCTTTGCTTATGTGGTTTAATGCTGAACAAAGCCAATGTATGCGCAAGATTGCTAAAATGTAGCAGATTTGTTTTTTAATTGCACATTTGCTCGGTTTATGTGAAGATTCTATTCTCTTTTTGAACTCTGAAAATTTTAGTTGGTTCCTCACTCCCTAAGAATTCTATTTGCATGGATGATTATGCTGTGTGAGTTATTTGTTTTCGGCCATATCTGGATTCTAAAAAATTGTGGTGGTTAATGTGGTTTTTAGGTTGATTTTTCAATCTGGGAAGAAGGGGTGGGTATAGGTTTTATTTTGTTTTTCTCGATTGGTATATGACTTAGAATATGGAAGATACGGATATCATGCAAGAAATCCAAGAATTTAAAATAAAAGGGGAGAGTGCGATTTGTAGAGGGTGTGTTCAAGAATGGGTGAAGTTTGGTAGGTGGTGAGATTAGTGGTAATGGTTTCGTGGTCGTATCCATGGCTGTGGAAAACTGTAACGATAGTCTCCTCGCTGTTTCTGTGTGGCGAGCACAATGCCGGCAAACTGAGGTTAGGAAGCTAACTAGAGTGGCAGAGAAAGAGTGAGGCATGATTGTAGCGGCAACGTTGTACCTCGCTATTATGGCCAGTGAGGTAGAGATGGCTAACAACCTTCGTGCTTGGGATGCAATTTCAAGTGTTGTCAAGGTCTTCATGTGGTGTTATGTCTCTTTAGATTATAAACTGAGAAAACTCTCTCCATGTTTTCTCTGCATTTCCTCCAAGCAAGAGCAATATCTTCTGCTGCCTTATCTATCCCCCAAGTGGATGTGGATGTTTCTTTAGTAGTTTTCCCCCAAGATGGTGTATCATCTTCACTTCCCTTATTTGCCCTCCGGGCAAATGTCATAGATTCTCCGCTTTTCCCCTAGGTAGATGTGGCATCTTCTCTGGCGATATTTGTCCACTGTGCTGGAGTAGTATCTTCTGCCGCCTGGAGTATCCCCCAAGTATATGCGCCAGGTTCTTTAGCTAAAGTTTTACCCCACGATGATGAAGACCATTGGTTGTGTGCCTCTTACTTTTTTTGGCTTCACTTTAATCCAAGAGTTTTTGTGTCGTAATGAATTCTTTCTCATGTTGCATATAAAAAAACTTTGACTCTGGTGCTTCTATTGAATCGAAACAAACTCATATGTCGCTTTTACAGTTTGCATGGTAGTTGTTGGTTAGATTTACTTAATTCTTTTAGTAACAATTTGTTTTTGCATGCTCGGTCCATTTGTCTTCATATAAGTATATAAAAACTGCATCGTCTGGCTAATTAGATTTTGTCTACTTATGATTGAGCTTATGGCACATATCTACCTATGATGAAAAAAAATGACAAGCTAAAAATTTAAGGAGTTTCTAACACATTTATAACGATGATGTTTTGCCTTGACCTCACTCTCACTCATTTGTTGTGGTAGTATATAATTGTTTCTTGAAATTTATGTGTGCTTAAAATATTTTCGGTATAATGGCATTATTGTCGCTAATCGTATAACTTTATATGATTCCTTTGTATTTCTGTTATTTTGGAAAATTATTTTTTTTTTGTTAATTTTTTTCGAGTTAACAAACGAATAATATAATAAGCATGATAAATATTTATTTTTATGAATGATGAAAGTTGAAACGGAACGTGAGAATCTTATAGATGATGTGCGATGGTTAAATATTAGTTTCAGGCAATACATCTTTTTTTCTACCCCAAAAACGTTTGGTGCATGTCCTATATAATGGATTAGAACTGCTTTCTATATTTGTTGTTGATTATGTGCACAAAGCACAACTTGATGTTTGACTGGTAAATATGATTTGTTGTTTTAAATAAACGAGTTAGACTATTAACTGTGCACTTTTCATCTCGCATCGTTTACCCGTCTATAGTGAATCGAGCCTAAATAATTTGTTTCTTTCTGTCAAATTTATGCATGCACGTCTTACATAACTAATGGCGTAATGTTGTGACTTGCCTTTTTTTGTTTAATGTTTGTTCATTTTTTTTATTTCCCTCCAATTATGTGTTTATATATTGTCTTCCTCTTTCTCTAGGTTCTGTTTTGATCATTGGGGTGCTACATTATTCTTCATTACCATTTGCAGCAGTTGGGCTTCCACGTCTACAACAGGTAGATTTTTTGCCCTTTAAAGAACCATCGTCTTTTTTTTAATCCACTCTTTTCTCGATTTACACGTTCGATTGTCGATGCATGTCTATTTTGGATCTTTCATCTTTTGCTGGTTTCCTTTAGCGCACTTTTTTTGCTGTTGCAATTTGTTTTATTTGTTCCTATTCTGTATTGCACTACGAAACAACTTTCTGTAAGGAAACAGCTGCATCTCAACTTTCTCTATTTTTCATTTTTTTTGTAAAAAGACTAGGGTTATATTGTTACTGTTATGTGTACAACATGGTCATGGTTTTGAAAACCTCCTGCTTTAATGGGTTGTGGTTCGCTGCTCATTTCATGTGGTTAACATAGATGCTTCATCATGGCATTGCTTTAATTAGAAAATAAGCCACTGCTGTGTGGTTTTCCCCGTCTATGTAGATTTATGTTTGGAAAAATAGGGGTAGCTAGGAATGCCACTGGAATTCAGCGTGCCGATTTGCCTGCATCTGTTACAGTCGTTGATTTGAATAGTTTGGTGTTGCAAGATGTTCCCACCACTTATAACAATGAATACAACAATGCTTCAAGCTCTTTGCTTTTTTTAAACAATGGAAGCAACCCTTCCCACACATTCGCATAAATTTTTGAACAAAACATTCCCGCCAATGATGTTTGTGCCTCACTTTTGGAAGCTGGGACAAGTTCTGATCCAATTTCTATACCTATTTATCTTGCTGATCGTGCTACTGTGCACTGTCTGTTAGCCAAAGATACTCAATGTTCATTCTGATGCGGATTCGCTCATCACTGGGCAAGCCGCTTATCAGAAAAAAAAGAAAAATTATGCAATCTTCTGATGTGACTTTCTTTCCATTCTCTTGCTGGTTTGAAAATTTGACATTTCTTCATTGATCAGCTTCTATGCGTTGGTTTCATTTATGCTTTTATTAATCTTTGTTTTCTATAGGAATTGATCCAGAATATGTTGATTTTGGATTAAAAGATTGCCAATGTCAGTACTGCATGTTGCATGAATCAAAAAGTACACTTCGCATGCGCTAAACCCACTCCTGCTTATTTGGAACATTTATTAAACCCTACAAATTCTCAAGCCTTTTCAAAGTTCAAAACAAATATTAGATCATATAATTCGATAATGGCATTAACTTCAATGGGGGCAAAGTTGATTTGTCGATCAACAAGGGTCAAGGTCCATATGTTTTTAAGATTAAGGGTTAGGTACATCATTTGATGGGTTCTCTGTTGCCTCCAAAAGCGTAGTTGGCTCATCTCAATGATGTGTCGTTCCCAGTTGACGTGCATCTCGATTTACGTGCAAGTGGCACTTGGCCTCAGTTTGTGTGTCAGTCTTATTAAGTTTCCTAAGTGGGGTTTTGTGTGTTGTATTAGGTACCTTGGAGCGGAGTTGGTGAATCTAAAAGTGCAAATAACCCAGGTGAGTGACATTAATATTATGTGATATGGTTATTACCCATGAAATTCCTTAATATATACTTTGTGGATATGACATGGATTTACAAATGATTTTATGGAAATGTGTGCTACTATGCTATGTTTACTTGATGATGCTATAATATATATATATATACACACACACACACAAGACCCTTACCAAGAGGGATCCCCAATTTTCTAAAAAAATGGGAACACCCTTTTGACCGTTTGATTGATTTTAATGAAATTGTGTGGTTGTGATTAAAACACAGGCCACACAATCTCAGCCACACAATTTCATTAAAGTCAGATCCAACGGTCAAGAAGGTGTCCCCATTTTTTTAGAAAAATGGGGATCCCTCTTGTGAAAGGTTTCCTATATATATATATATATATATATATATATATATATATATGCTTGATATGATTGTATTATGTGAGGGCTGGTAGAGGACCGTTAACCCAGTACATAGGGTAATGTGGGATATAATTGGAATCTGCACCATGTAGTAATGGTACATGGATGGTCCTGCTTGGTTAATTCGCAATGGGGGACCATACTTTGGGATCGTGTTTGGTTAATCCGCGATGGGCGATTCTTATTACTTAGGTATGGCCATACGTGCTTAGAAGTGATCATGCTTGGTTAATCCGCGATGAGTGATCACTACCTATAATATTCGTATGAGTGACTCTGCTTGGTTAATCCGCAATGGGGGGTCACTACCTACATGATGTTCTCAGGAGTGGTTCTGCTTGGTTAATCCGCAATGGGGGACCACATCCTGATCAGTTACCCATTGTAGGCTTCGGCCGAACTGTGTCTCTCTATAGCCCTAGATTATTGTTATTACATATATGAAAGATGAGATTGAAGGCTTATGTGGCTCAATCTAGGAAGTGATGATTGAATGAAATAGTTTACATGATGGTGTTGCCTAAAAGATAATGGATTCGGATGTGACTCATTCCTACTCGTAACGAAGAATTGCAATAATGAAAAGATACAAATCTCATTCCTACACATGATTGTATTTATGATGGTGTCATTCCTACACAACTTCGGGTTATGTGATAACTGAATGTTATCTTGATAGATGTGTGGTGAGATTTGAAATTGAATAATCATGCTTATACGTAATCATGAGGCATATGGTGGTTATATTATGAAATATGAGGCAATCGGACCCTTGTGATTATTCGGAAATGATGAAAGGTGAGTGGTGAGTCACAATCCGAAGAGAATGATGGAATGATATTGACGGTGATCACATTGGCGGTTGATACTGTATACAAAAGAAAAGTCATGTGTGGGCGTAGCACTACTTTGACATTTAATCATTGGGTGAAGTGCCGATTTAGTCCTTGAATTATTACCTCAGTGAAAATTAGGTTCCTAAATTATTTTTTCGGTAAAATAAGTCCCTAAATTCATTAGAAATTGCTAATTTCATCCCTACTATTATATTCAAAGCTATTTTATCCAATTTTTCGTCAACTTAAGTCACTTAACATACTTTAGAGTGTAATACCATCATTTTCTTGTCTACAAGTGCTTAACATTTCATATGGGTTGCGAATTTAATATCTAATTTACCCTCAAAAGTTAACTTATACTATTTCTTTATGAAAAACTACCAATTTCTCCTCCAAAGTTAACTCCATACACTATTTCTTTATGAAAAACTACTAATCTACCCTCCAATGTGTATCACATGCAAGTAACATGACTTAAATTGACGGAAAATTGAATATAGTAGCTTCGAATATAACATTAGGGATGTAATTGGCAGATTTTTATAATTCAGGGACTAATTTTTCTGAAAAAATAGTTTAGGGACCTAATTTTCACTAAGGTGATAATTCAAGGACTAAATTGGCAGTTTACCCTTAATCATTTGATGTTATTTATTTTCACATATTTTGTATTATTGTCACTCACATGAGCTTCGTAGCTTATTCGGGTTTTGATTTTCCCGGTGCGCCATTCCCACAGCGTAGGGTTATTTTGTAGAGTAACTGGTAGCGGTTAGAGGAGAAGATTGCAGGTGGTGTAGCTATTGTGGGCAGTGCACTTGAGAGTAGGTATTGCCATCCTTTGTTGTAAGTTATTTCTGTTGAGCTTTGATGTATTTTATATGTATGAGTCTCGGTGACTCTATGTATTTTATATTGTACCACTACTGTCCTTCCATCGCGCGTCGATTTCGGGCGTATCTCGGAATTGGGACGTGACACGTGCTATGACTATTAGTCGTAGTTCCAAGACCAAGATGGGCACCACTATAATCGTCAGCGACCGCCTTATCCTATTTAAGCTTGCAAGCTTCCGCCTCAAGGGAGAAGCCTAAGTTGTGTGATTTTTGTTGGCAAGGTGTCCAGACACTAGACGTTGTACCACTAGATATTGTAGAATTTTTGGAAAGTCACTAGTGTCTTGAAAAACAAAGAAAATACAACAGTGTAGCGATCTTCAGCAAAAGAAGAATATCGTTCTCTAAACCAATCCCTTTTAGATAGACAAAGAAGAGTCCATTTGGGGAGTCATCATAACTGTATAAATGACGTGTTAGTAAAAATTAACTTCAATATCTCTTCGCACCATCACTTAATATTAATGACATCATCAATTAATGGTTGTGACATCATCATTGAATGTTGGTGATCCGACGAGTGAATACTTTTCAAATGTTATATAGCTATTTAGAATATTTTATAAGATTTAAATCAAACGTTATGTAGCTATGTAGCTAGTTGGAATCACTCTAAAGGTTGAATAGTATTGTACGTAATTTGTTTTTATATGTTAGGTTTGAAATTCTTTTCTGTAAGGTGGAATGTTAGGACTCTGGCATTCATGATGGGTTGGGGTCTTCCTGATATGCAGGTTGGGCTTCTTTTCTCCAACTTTGAAGTATTGATGGGTTTTTGCATTGCACTATGTGGTGGTATCTCATAGGTATTCCGTTCGCCCGTCGTCTCCATCTTTTCGGCGGCGGTTGTTGCGGCGGATGCTCTTCGTTTTAGATTTATTAGGCTTTTCAGAGGGGTCACTTTTGGGCCTCTTCGGATGGACTCTGGCTTTTGGGCCGAGCCACATATCATGTAATTTTTTTGCTTTTAGGTATAATTGAGAACCTTTACTCATGTGATATGCATCAGTGACGTCTCTTTTGTACCTACCTCAATTATGAGGCTGTTATCTTTGTACTGTATCTGTTTGGACTTTGTTATCAAATTCCTCCGTGACCCAAAAAAAAAAGGTGGAATGTTAGGAAAGACTTACATTGAACAGCAGGGTATTATAGTGATTCAATTTAAAGTGTTTCAGTGACGGTACCGTGTGTGATCATAGAAGAGTCAATGGGGTCAATGGCCCCATGTGAATAAGTGAATCACTAACAGCCGACATTAATTCATAAGGAAAACTAATGAAAAAAAACTTTAAGTTTTAACGATAAGGACAAAATAAATGGTAAAGTGAATAATATCATGATTGATTTTTTTAATATAAAATTGTGATTTTTCGTTAAAATAAATAATACTAGAATTTTTTCGTTAAAGTTCACTAATTTATAAGGCTGGAGATAAAGTTCTGCTTCTCCTAAACTTTGTGCAAAGTGGTTCTCCACTAGTTGTGTTAGACAGCACTAGTGGACATAACAGTCAACTTTCTTCTTCCACGTCATATTAGAGAAAAGCTTCAATTAGTGGATCAAATACTCAAATTAGCAGGGGAACCTCCAACCTAGCTTTAATTTCTATGGAGGAACCGGTGCATAAATTTCCACTCTAAATTTAGACAAATATTAGTAAAAATTATAAGGGCTTAACTGTAGTAATGGTTTTTGAATTATACTTTGAGTTTCATTTTCGTTAGGATGAATTGTCGACTTGATTTCCGAATTAAATTTTGAGTAAAAATTAGATCATTCAATTATGTTTTTTCAGATAAAATAAGATGAATAGACAATGGTGTATCACATGGAAGTTACGCAACTTAAATTGACAAAAAAAGAAAAAGAAAAAAAGAATGGCTTTGCATCTAATATTAGGAATGTAATTGACCGGTTTTAATAAGTCTAAAGATTGACTTTTTTGAAAAATAATTCGAAAACTTAATTTTCAATCTGATAATAATTAGTTGCAAAATCGGGATATTACTCTTTTTGTTATAATGAAATCTAAAAATAGTCTTTGCAGCCACTTAGTACTACGGTCTAGTAGTATTCTTCTTCACTCGTAAGTAAAAGGTATTAGATGCGTCCAAATTCTTGAATGGAGACAACTATGCTACTTAGAGTCGTGCTATGATTGTTAGTCATGGTTCCAAGAACAAAATGGGCACCACTATAATCGTCCGCAACCGCCTTATCGGATTTAAGCTTGCAAGCTTCCGCCTCAAGGGAGAAGCCTTGGTAGTGTGATTTATGTTGGCTCAATTCAAGCCCTGGTTATATTATGTTTGTGTATGATTGCTAGGACCTTTTTGGCTTTGGCGTTATTGTGGTGGCTTGATCAGGAGCAATGTTCTTTCACAAACGAAATACGCATTGGAGATCCTAGAGGATGCACGCTATATTGGTGCCAAACCAACATCACTTCCCATAGAACAAAACTTGTCCCTTGGCAAAAATGATGAGAGTTGCACTGATAGAACCCCACTTCAACCTTTACTCAAATGCAAGATATACTAACAAGAACACTAATACAATCAAATATTCATTCTCCCTTTGCATCTGCACATATCTCAGCTTATATAGCTAGTTGCAGGTTAAAGAATTCCAACTCAACAATTGACACCTGGCTAACTAAGTGATGCCTTTAACTAAGTGATGCCACTAGGCATCCTAACATTACCCCTCCCTTAGAAATCAACCTTGTCCTCAAGGTTTAGCTTTGAAAATTCCAGTAGCATTCTTTTGATTATGATTTGGCAATGGATCCAACTACTATAGGTTGATCTAGAGACAATGAGCGACATAAGCCAGTAGTATAGAGCAGCAGCATTCCTATTAATTTGCTGCAGCAATATGCTTCCACAAGTAGTACGAGGACTGATATGTTCTTCCCTTGTAAACGAGCAACAACATATGTACTGAACTAATGAAACCATAAGTCTGTGCTTCCACCAAGAGCTTACTACCGAAAACATTAACTCCACATTACACCCCCTCCAAAATTAAGCAACGATATTGACCATACAATCAGAATTTCTAGCATGCATAAGGATACCCAATGAAACTATGCACACCACTACTCCATACATTTCAATACCCACTTGAACAGCCTGACTTGTACCTCTACTCTCAAAGTATCCAGCAAGCAAAGAATTCCAAGAAATATTTGGTTTAGTAATTTCACACAAATCTGGGTCCAAGAAAAACCTCAAGGCATTATGCTCATTGCCACATCTAGAGCACAGATGCATAATGACACTACTCACATGAACTGAGCACCTACATAGAAAGTCCACCTATACACCAACCCTATGAATTTGTTTCCTTTCTTTCTCATTAAACAAGGCACCAATCACAGCAGTAAACACAAAATTAACAACCATGCTTGTAGTATTATTTGGAAATTTGTGTGTTAATACCATCGGCCATATCGGTTGACAAGAATCTGCCCTCTTAATTGGCAACCCCTATGTTTTGAGCAACACAGTATTTCCCACAATCCAATTTGTTTTACCGATTGAGATGAGTATCAAACGTAAAGCCTCATCTACAATCCAAGGTGGAATTGCAAATATAGCTTCTACAACGGGCAGCAAAGTAATACTAGCTTCCCAGATCAAATTACTTCTCCAGAGAGTTAACAATAAAAAACCCAAAACACTAGACCCATCCTCCAGTTTTGGCATGTGCATTGCACCAGTGAAGGCAACATCCAATTTCCTATGCTCCTCATATTTGCTACTAAGATGGTAAAGAACACCATGGTCACTCATTGTCATCATTCTTCTTCCAGTTAATATACCACCCTCAAGTATATGACTAGTATCTGGCAAACCAAAAGATCCATGAACATTCCTTTCAAATGTTAGTTTCTTCTGCCCGTAAAAGCTATGAACCAGATAATCTTCCCTAACATTTGGGAACTTCTTCTTCCCTGCCCTGCTCAACTGAATATTTGAACTATAAAATTCTCCACCTACAACTATGCAAGTAGAATCTGCAACCAACAGCACAACCCCAAATATTCCATCTTGGCTACATTCAATAGAATCTCCAGATGCATTCATACAAGAAAAATGAATATTCAGAGTAACCATATACCTTAATTTTGAGCCTCCACCCTTATCTCGAATACCCTTGCAATAGCACATGTTATAATTGACAACAACACGACAATTTGAGTCTGGAATTTCATCAAACACATTGAGGGCAAGACGAGTTTTCTCAGCAGGTACAATAAAGGGGTCAGCTTCCTCCAAAAAATTCCTCTTTTTCGCATTAAAAACAAAACCCAACTCACAAATTGCCAGAAAATCCATTAAGTTGAATTCAGAGAGACAAATAGTTCCATCTTTGTTATATGCAGTAGCATTTTCAGATTCTTTTGTACAAGAAGATATAAGGATTGTACTAATCTTGTACCTGAATATTCTCGAATGGTCCTTCCAAATCTTGTCTTTTGCCAAACCGCCACCTTTATCACGAATTCCTTTATGGTAGCAGAATTGAAGAATAAGAACAACACCAGTAGAAGCATCATCTTGCACCAAAATGGTTTCAACTTTTCCTTCGGTGTCAGAAATCGGCATATGATAGCCCAATTGAAAATCACAATCTATTGAGTGTGACCTTTCATCAAACACCTGGGGTGCAGGTGAATCAATTTTCACAAACCCATCATCAGAAACAGGAATTGTGAAAATGAAATCCTGGACCATGTCGTTCTTGTAACTAGATTCACGAATAGACGAAGGCGCCATCCCAAACTGAATGAATTTATGTCCAAAAGAAGTAGCCAAGCCATTACAAAATGTAGAACCTAGAACACAAGCTTGAACCTTGGATTTCCTGCAATCAGAATCAAGAACTGGAGGAATTTTCACAGAATCTTTAGCTTCTCTGTCGAACAAATTGAAAACCTTTTTGTCCTCCATAGCCAAAGCTTTCCGAAAAAACCCACAACTTTCTTGAAATTTGGAATTGGAACGAAATATTGCAGAACCATCGTCATCGTGTTTGCCGTAGTCGCGAACTTTCTTGAATCTCTTCAATATGGATTGTAAACAAGGACGAGTCTTGGGCTTGTAACTTTAACGAAATTGAGAGAAGAACTGATTCACTCTCTCTTTGGCATGAATTTTTTCCTCATGGAAGGATTGAAGCTTGAGAACGACTTGGTTAGATTTCTCAAAAGAGACAGGAGATGCCATTTTGATGAACGGCGAATGCGAACTCATATCGCATTTGTCCACAAAATCATGGTATAGTTTCTCGAATTGAGCATCAGAAGAATCTTGACGAGCTTCCATGGCATCAAATCGCTGGATTAGCACATTGAGAGTGTCGTTAATCGCAGCAAGATGGTTATGAAATTCCATGGTTTTCTTCGTTGACGCACGATTCAATCGGCAAAAGAGAAGAGATTGAGGAATCAAGACTGGCTCGATACCAATGATAGAACCCCACTTCAACCTTTACTCAAATGCAAGATATACTAACAAGAACACTAATACAATCAAATATTCATTCTCCCTTTGCATCTGCACATATCTCAGCTTATATATCTGGTTGCAGGCTAAAGAATTCCAACTCAACAATTGACACCTGGCTAACTAAGTCATGCCACTTGGCATCCTAACATGCACTGATGGCCCATCATCATATCAGAGACTTGTTGGACATGTATTTAAAATGTGTCCTGCAAATTCAATTGCAAGAAAGAACACAACATGAATTTCAAAGTTTTAATCTCTTTAGCAACTCAGTGTAATTTCAAGACATTTGAATCAAAATTCCAAGGAGAGATGCAAAGAGAGATTAAGACAAAAATTTAAAATTATATGATTTGAAAAAGCTAGAACCCAAAAATTAAAAAGTTTGATGAGAGGTCTTATTTTTGTATGTTACCTTCAAGAACATGTAATGTAGATCCCTCTTAGAAGTCACAACATTTCAAAATTTTTGAAATGTGTCCTTCAAGAATATGACATTCCATATAAATCTACTGAAACCAGTGGGGTCAATGGCCCCATATGAATTGAATTACTAACAACCCGACATTAATTTACAAGGCTGGAGATAAGGGTGTGGTTCTCCACTAATTGACTTTAGACAGCACAAGTGCACTTAACATCAACTTTCTTCTTCCACGCCATATTAGAGAAACGAGTGCATTTTTGTAGGTCATCTTATAATACTCACTACTTTAGCTATCAGTGTTGAATGAATTTAAATTTTGAAATTTATGTATATCTATTACACAGATCTCAAAATTTAAACACATCCAACGGTAATAAAAAAAAAATGATGAGCGTCACCATCACTTAAGGGTGGTGAGCCAAAATATTGCTTTAGAGAAATGCTTCAACTAGTGGATAAAATACCAAATTAGCAGATAAACCTCCAACACATCTTTAATTTTTTATTGAGGAACCAATGCATATATTTCTAGTATAAATTTAGACAAATGTTGGTAAAAACTAGTAGCAATGTTCTTTGAATTATACTCGAGTTTTATTTTCATTAGGGTGAATTGTCGACTCAGTTCCTGAATTATTACTTGAGCGAAAATTAGATCCCTAAATTATTTTTTTGGATGAAATAAAATGAATTGACGAAAAATTGACCAAGTGTATCACATGTAAGTTACGTAACTTAAATTGACAAAAAACTGAATAGAATAGCTTCGCATATAATATTGGGAGTTTTCATGAAAAGACCTTGGGCTAAGTTTATTTTAACAAAAAATCATGCTATAACTTTATTTAATGAAAAAGAATTAAATATCACTGAAAAAATCTTGAATTTTAATAAAAACGATAAAAAAAACTTAAATTTTAATGAAAATGACACAATTTTAATACAATCTTTAAAAAAAAAAAAAAAGAACTGACGCGCGAAACCCATGCGTCCATTACGGACACTGTTTATGAAACTAAACATTATTTATTAAATTGAACGGTATTACACTGTTTATTGGTCTAGTTTCATAAATAGTGCCTAGTTATTGGGTCCAGTTTCATAAATAGTGTATAGTAATTGGTTTCATAAATAGTTTCTCTTTTTTGGTCCGGTTTCATAAATAATATCTAGTTATTGGTCAATTTTCATAAATAGTGTCTGGTTCTTGACCATGTTTCATAAATACTGTTTAGTTCTTGATCCAATTTCATAAATAGTTTCCACCTATTGGTTTAGTTTTAAAAATAGTGCCCAATTCTTGGTTTCGTTTCATAAATAGTATCTACTTATTGGTTTAGTTTCATAAATAGTGTCTACTTATTTGTCAAGTTTTATAAATAGTGTCTAATTCTTGCTTCAGTTTCATAAAGTTTGAAATTTATACCCTTTTTGGTCTTGTACAAGCACCCATTGCGTCGAAAACAATGAACCCAGAAGTGATACTTTAGATTAAAACCTTGAGAAGATTATGTCTTCAGTAATTATATTTAAAAAGTTGTTTTCAATTACCAAAATTAAAATTCCCTCACATTTTTTACATACCTACAATAAATACATGTAGTTCTCCATCCAATTTCTTTAACTTGGGTGTCATCTTGGAGAAATTTTTCCTTGTGCTCATAACATAAGTGGTACATTACGTGTTATTATGCAAGTGGCGGAAAATTTTATTTTTTATGTTATTAATTTTTTTACACAAGAATCTCACCACTTGTATAGAGACACGTGATTTACCATCCCCTGTTCCGGGTACATTGAAAAATTTCTCGTCATCTTGACTACTATTGAGAAACAACACCACAAAAATAAAATTGGAAAATATAATTCAATGGTGGTAAAGGAGAAATTTTTAGTTGTGACGGGAACACCAATAGTACACCACGTGTTTTTATGTAAGCGGTGGAAAATTTTATTTTTTAAGTTATTAACTTTTTAACACACATATCTCACTATTTATATAACGACACGTGGTGTACCATCTCATGTGACGGTCACATTGAAAAATCTCTCGTGGTAAAGGGGGGTACGTGTGCCCAACCTAAATGGTATTTTTTATGTTTTGTTTTTATTTTTTGATCTTTTTATTCGTATCATTAAATAAAGTTAGTATATGATTTTTGGTTAAAAGGCAAATATTTGAAGTCTTTCTCATTAATTTTCCTTATAATATTATGATGTAATTGACAGATTTTATTAGTTTAAGGACTAATTTTTCTAAAAACATAATTTAAGAACTTAATTTTTACTTTGATAATAATTCAGTAGCTAAATCAACATATTCCTATGTTCGTATGAAATTCCAAAAATAGTCTCTGTCCATTACAAAATTTGACGCGTGTTGCGCTACTGGTCGTTTCCTTCAATTATTGATAGCATTGGTTTCTAATATGCTTGACTTAAACAAATGGACTATTTAGAGCATTGCTTGACTTGTCATTTCCAAGCCAAGCTAGAAGCTACTGCAAAGAAAGATAACAGCTCCTTCTGCCTGCATATGTGTTCATCTGATGTTTTCAACTGTTATTCCAAGAACATGAAAGGTTACTTATGCCTTCAGATTTCCTGTATTCCTACTCTATAATTCTTTTCGCACTTCCGTTTTTATGTTTTCTCTGATTTTAATTGCAGCTTGTTAGACGAAAATAAAGAGTTACGCACCCGCCTCCGTTCTTGCTTGCTTACTTGCAGCTTGTTCTTACTTGTTTAATCTTAAGAAGAAAATAAGGTATGTCCTTCCGTTTCCTTCTTTGACTTCATTCTGTGTTTTATTTCTCAAACAGTTAGTTCAAGAATTTCTGGAAATATTCATCATCATTTTTTAAAAGATATTGCTGGATCTGTGCGGTTGAAATTTGGTTGGCTCATTCATCTAATATTCCTGTATGGAAAAAGGAAAAACCTACTCCTGTATGAAAAAGGCAATCAGTTTCTTTGCAATTTGGCTTTTTTTTTCCCTTCTTCGGTTCCTCTACCCTTTTTCCAATCTCTTTTCTTCTACTTTTATTTATTTATTTATTTATTTTTTGGGTTGTTCGGTAGAGAAAGTGTTCGGTATAGCTGAAAGAAGAGTACAACAATTGGCGCTCCAGATGTACACCACTTGTCCGTACAGTCCTAAAAACATTACAGAATCAAAATCTAATATCCCATATTTCTCTTCTAACAAATGATATTATGTTCAGGGAGGGTGTTGAATTTGTCTCATAATGGACTAGCAATAATACGATTCAAATTCGTTTTTGGCGAGAATTGAACCTAAAATCTCTCACTTTAAAATGAAAAGGAATGTAATTAAACTGTAGTACTAAGTAGCCAAACTCTAATATTGTTAGACTATTAATTACTACTAGTATATCCGCACACACTTTGTGTGTGAAATTTTTTATTTTTGTTTTTAAAATTGAAGGAGAAAGGAAGAGAGTGAGTGAACGTGGACGTTGAAGTGGGAGGGAGTGAGCAAAGGTTTTGTTTTTTTTTAATTAGAAATGTTAAAATCACTTGTAAGCGAGGTTTAAACAAAAAATAGCAAAATTTTGTTTTGTGAAATTACGTTAATACTCTTAACTTTTTTCTTGTGATAGAAGACTAAATAGTTTTTTCATCATTTTTTTGTTGACAAAGAGATATCTATTAATATGTAATTTAGATGTAGTAATGTCAAAGGAGAAATAACGCTTCAAATGGAAGAAGAGAAATAGATTTCACATTGAACTATTTGTCTAGAATAATGAATTCTATTTTTATAAACATTTATTGTACCCTTTGCACATGGCGCTCTATATAATTTAATTATTATTTCTCTTAAAATCAATCAAAAGTTCATCCGAACTCCAAGAACTATTAGGAAAATTGCGATGAACTTGTAAATCGTACGCATTGGTGATCTCGAAATAATATGACATTCCTTTTGCTTTTGCTGTGCAGTTGTCTCCAAAAGAAAGCTAATTAGACAACATAAACAAAACGAAAAGAGTTGCAAAAACTTCTCGATTAGGAGCTCCGGTATGTACTTTATCTTGTTGTTAATTTTGTTTGAAATTATTATTTGCATTCTAAAAATTAAATTGCCCATAAGTTTAATTTCATTTAGGAAATGTTAGTTTCATTTGAAAATTATTATTGGTACTTCAAACTCCTGTTGCAACCATCATCTCCACCAACAGTGTCGTTATCTTATACATTACAAAAATATTACTACCAAACACAAAACCATTACTTTTTGTCATTATATATGTCTCTAGGCTGCCAAACACAAAACTAATGAAATTACTATTATACCCTTTTATACATAATTGAAAAAAAAAATATTAGATTAGAAAACATATTTCTCCCCACAAGTAACCATAGTTTTACTCCTACACTTTTTCTCTCTGACTCCCTACTTTTCCCTTTTTGTTGTGGCTTATTTTAATCTGACAATGGAGAGAGGGAGGCGTGGCAGAGAGAGAGTAGGGAGAGATATGTGTTTGTAGGGTTGTGTAGAAGATGTGTTATTGCCCATACGCGGTGCCTTTATTTATAGTAATAAGGGAGGGAATAATCCTTCTCCTCCAATGAATACAAGTCATAATAGGGAAGAATAATTAGTATCAAATCTAATCTAGGATTTACAAAATCACACTTTAATACAATGTTTATAACACTCCTCCTTGAGTGTGTAAATACTCAAGTAGATTTGGCATCATGTCGAGTTGAGGAGGTCGATTCGTCAGCACTGATTCTTGGAACACGCTAGTCTCAAACAAAGTAGGAACTTGCATATGGAACTAAATCTCAAAAAAACCCAATGGCTATAGTAAAACCCGAGTAGGGACAAAATAGGCTAAGGAAAAGTGCGTGAGAAAATACAAAGTCAAATGAAACGTTTACGGGACGTCATCAGGGATATGATCAATCCAAGGTGGGTACCTCTTCAAAACCTCGTTATGTAGCAAAAAAAAAAAAAAAAGAAGGGAAAAATGCTCTTAATCGTAGGGGAAAAGAGTACATTAAGATCAAGCAAGTATACTTCAGGATAGTCCCCCTAAGTTTGACATAATTCCAAAGAGAACTAACAATGTTACAACTCAAAAAGTTTACGCATACCTATTCCTAGCTTCTGAAACGTCGCATTCGATAATGATTTGGTGAAGAGGTCCGCCAGGTTGTCTTGTGCAGTGCTTCCAACGGTAAAGACGTAACCCGTTTGAGAGCGCGCCTTGTGCGGGTCAGATAAGTAACTTGCGTCGGCATAACCAACAAGGTGGGAATCGACTCGAGAATCGGGGTGTTGCAACATCACTCAAGGATCCGTAGAGATAAAACAGGCCCAAATTCATAATACCCTTAAGGTAAAGAAAGATGTCTTTAACACCAGTTCAGTGTCTGTGTGTTTGTGTGTCAGTGCGTTATTGTGTCTTGCCAAAAGATTAACAACGAAGGAGATGTTGGGTCTAGTGCATTGAGCTAAGTACAATAAAGCGCCTATTGCACTTAAATAAGGAACTCCGGGTTCCAAAATCTCTTCTTCATCATCTTTCGGACAAAAAGGATCTCATTTTGCATCTAGCGATCAAACAACAATAAGAGTACTTGAAGGCTTCACTTTATCCTCATTAAAGTGGTGCAACACCTTATAGGTGTAGTTCGATTGATGTACTAAGATTCCATCCGAACAGTGCTCTATCTCGAGACCAAGACAATATCGAGTCTTTCCTAGATCTTTCATCTCAAATTCTGACTTCAGGTGCTCGACAGCTTTCTTGAGCTCTTCAAAAGTTTCGATGAGATTCATGTCGTCGACATAAACTGCAACAATTGTAAAATCGGAATGTGACTTCGTAATGAACACATAATGTAAGATCCCACATCGCCCAGGGGTGAGGAACCTGTAAGCCTTATATGTACATGCCCACCTCCAATTAACATGAGGCCTTTTAGGAGCTCACTGGCTTTGAGTTCCATCGGAACTCAAAAGTTAAGCGAGTTCGCGCGAGAGCAATCCCAGGATGAGTGACCCATTGGGAAGTTCTCATGTAAGTTCCCAGAAACAAAACTATGAGGGTGTGGTAGGGGCCCAAAGCGGACAATATCGTGCTATGGCGGAGTCGAGCCCGGGCCGGGATGTGACAATTTGGTATCAGAGTCATTCCCTGGCCGGAAGTGTACCGACAAGGACGTCAAGCCCCTAAGGAGGGTGGATTGTAAGATTCCACATCGCCCAGGGGTGAGGATCATGTAAGCCTTATATGTACATGCCCACCTCCAATTAGCACGAAGCCTTTTGGGAGCTCACTGGCTTCGAGTTCTATCGGAACTCCGAAGTTAAGCGAGTTTGCGTGAGAGCAATCTCAGGATGGGTGACCCACTGGGAAGTTCTCATGTGAGTTCCTAGAAACAAAACCGTGAGGGTGTGGTAGGGGCCCAAAACGGACAATATCGTGCTATGGCGAAGTCGAGCCCTGGAAATGGTCGAGCCCGGGTCAGGATGTGACACGCAAGGGTGTAGTTCGTTGTTCACATATCTCTGACTAGTCAAATACTCACTCAAACGGTTATACCACATTCTTCCAAATTGCTTCAAACCATATAGCGAACACCTCAGCCAAATTGAGAGCGTGTTCCAAGGTCTAGAACTATTTGATCCAGTCAAAGTAAGTCCTCTAGGAACTTTCATATAAATTTCTGTATCGAGATACCCAGTTTCTGTGTCCATAAGCTGCATACTCAGTTTTTTGGAAACTTCCAAATTGATAAGGTAACGAAAAGTAATCACATCCATAACGGGTGAATAAGTTTCATCATAGTCAATCCCAGAGCATTGTGAGAAGCCTTGCATAACAAGACGAGCTTTGTAACGCACAATTTTGTTCTTCTCATTACATTTATGAATGAATACCCATTTGTAGCCAACGGGCTTCACATGTGGAGGAGTATGAGCTACAAGTCCAAACATCTTATGTTTCGTTAGCGAATTGAGTTCGACTTGGATTGCTTGTTTCCAGTTTGACCAATCAGTTCTCCCTCAACATTTATCAACGGAACTGGGTTCAATGTTATTGCTCAGCATGATCTCAATAGCTACTGCATATAGACTGCATAACAAAAAACGTGCAGATGCAATATGTCAGGTTTGTATCCGGTAACTAATTGAAGAGCGCTATATGGTTAGGTCGCAACATGGCTGCATGCAATATTACATGGCCCCAAGCAGCAATAAGCAGCTTAGTACGATGAGCAACGATCATGTAATCATTTGTAAGCGCTTAATGAATGCCTTTACCAGGCTATTCCTAGTGTGAACATGAAATACATGATGTTCAACTTCAACCCCAATCGACATGCAATAGTCATCAAAAGTTTTAGATGTGAATTCTCCAGCATTATCCAATATAATAAATTTGATCGGATAATTAGGGTGGTGAGCCTTGAACTTGATAACCTGCGCCAACAGTTTGGAGAAGGCAGTGTTTCTTGTGGACAACATGCACATGTGTGGCCAACGAGTGGAAGCGTCAACAAATACCATAAAGTATCTAAATGGTCTGCAGGGAGGGTGAATCGGTACACAAATGTCCCCTTCAATCATTTGTAGAAAAATATGAGGATTCAAGCGATTCTTGTCATAAGAAGGCTTAATGATAAGCTTTCCAATAGAGCAGGTTTGGCATGCGATCCCTTGAATCGAACCTAAACTTCGGGTTAGTGGATGCCTGTGTGAAAATTTGAGGATATGTCACATTGTTGTTTGTCTAAGGTGTCCCAAACGGTCATGCCAAAGTGTAATTTCATGCTCAGTCCCTGAGGTAGGGTTGGTCACATAGTGGCTCTCTGTAGGACGTATGGTTGTAGTATACATACCACTCGAGATACGCTTCATCTCTAGAGTACGCTTCTGGCCATATTCGTAGGAAGTGATGCACATAAATTCAACTCCATTTTCTATATAGGTTTCAACGTGGTAATTATTGTCTCGAATGTCTTTGAAGCTTAACAACGTTATTCCACAACGTGGAGAATAATGTGCCTCATCAATGGTTAAGATTATACCATTGGACAACATTATATATGCCTTACCGTATCCTTCGAACAGGTTGGATGGGCTTGAGAGGGTTGTAAGTGGTGCATTCTTAGGTATGAAGTTAGTGAAATATATGTGTTCACGCAAAACGGTGTGCTTGGTTGCACTATCTGCCAGACAACTAACTTTCCCGCTAGTCATACCTAGGAATAAAACTAATTTAAATTGGTCACATGCATAAATGTTCTAAAAACAAATATCCATTCAAAATAATTTAAGTATTCAAGGATGGTAATTAAAAAAACTTAATATCCAAAATTAAAAAAAAAATCACCAACAAATAATCCAAACATAAAGGAAAATTGTTCAAACTTAAACAAAAAAACAAGAGCGGGTTTGGCCACTTAGTGGAATTTGGCCCTAAAGATCTAAAATTCAACGAAAAAATGGTCCATGTCTAAGATTCTAATCTTCCATAGGGGTAACGGCCTCTTGAAAATTAGAAACCTCCATCTTGGTACTTTCCAGTTCATCCACTTGCATAAAATTTGATTCAAATTTTTTTACGATGAGAATGGTATTCAGCTACAACCTTTGGGGGAGCATGGCACACATGGAACCAATGGTCATTTGAACCACAGCGGTAGCACATATCCCCATCCATGGTGTCAGGTGCTTTGCCCTTATTCTTGAAGTTTGAGGCCTTGAGAGCGAGGTTATAACGCTTCTAGGCTCAGTCCGCCCTTACCTTGTCTCCGTTGACCTTGACGGGGTGGCTTCTGGCAGCCCCTACCACGCCTATGTTGGCATTTTGGGCATTGGTTTGTGTTATTGTATGCTTCAGGCATAGCAGTCGCCCCAGTAGGTCGAGCTTGATTCTTCATCAACAACTAATTCTGCTTTTCAGCAAGAAATAAAACAGAGATCAAATTTGAAAACTTAGTGAACTTATAAGCCCTATATTGTTGCTGCATGAAAATATTGGTAGCAGAGACGGTCAAATAGGTTTTCTCCAAGAGAATCTCTTTAGTCAAATCCTCGTTACAGAACTTGAGAAGTGATCAAATTCGATAAACTTCAAAATTATATTTATTTACAGACTTTAAAGTCTTGGAAGCGCAGATGCTGCCAGTTGTGTCTTTGCTTCAGGCCAGAAGATGTTCTTTTGGTGATCGAAATGATCAGCCAAAGCTACCTAAAGTGCTCGTGGATCTCCCTCAGCAAGGTACTCGGTTTGCAGTGCATCATGAATGTGTCCTCAGATGAAGATCATACCAGAAGCTTTCTCAGTTTCGTCAACCCGGTCATCCGCCTCAGCTTTAATAGCGAAGTGTAAATTCTTTGCGGTGAGGTGGAGCTTCACATCTTGGATCGATTTGAGGTAGTTTTTTCCATAGACCTCTAAAGCGATGAAGTCGATTTTGTTCAAATTTGACATGTCTTTATCACTAAGTAAATGGATAAGAATGTGGTTAGTGTAATGGAGACAAATCAGTCCATTCACAAAGGAATAGAACGTTCAAGTTCTAATAGACATTTATTGGTTTAAAGTTACATGAAAAAAGCTTTGGGTTTTCATGGGTGATGTTTTAAGGAAAACTTCAGGTTTTCAAACAAGGTATGTTTCAAAAAACTTCAGGTTTCGAAAGAATTATGAACTTCAGGTTCATATGTTCCTGCATACAAACACAAATATATATACAAAAATATGCAACAAAAATATGCAAATAGGTTTTCTGGGCCTACAATTATAATTGAATTAATTATTTGGGCTTTGGCCCAAAATTAAAGTTTGGGAGAAAAATTATAAACCTAAAGTGCCTAAAAAAATAAGTAATTAAAACTCGAGGCCCAAAAATAATGGGCCAAAACCCACGGGTGGGCTAATCAGTCTGGTGTCGTGGAGTCCAGGCCCAAATTTTGGGCTAGGGTAGGCACGGGCTAAGCAAGCCAGGGGCTGCAGGCCCATTGGCTTAAAAAAAATTGGATTGCAGAAGCAAGCCCAAACATGAACGCCCAAACGAGGTGCTCTCTAATACGTCGCAACACAAATACATCAGCATAAGGGTTGGGCTCTGATGCGACGTGGGGAAATGTGGACCTGGGGGTCGCAATCTTATGAATCGCGACGCATGGTAGCCCCACAACCATAGGGGGATGTGATTAAGTGCATCATAGTGCATAGGGACATCATAGCCCTACGGGCTGATGTCACGTGGGCTTAGGGTGAGCGGCAGCGGGCCTGGGTTTTCAGGCCTAAGAAAAAAAAATCTTTGTTGCAGGCCGAGATGAGTCCAGGCCCAAATGGGCCGTGGGTTAGACCAAACACAAAACTCAGCCATACTGGGTGTGCGCATCAGAATGGATGACGTGCGCCACCATTTCTAGCAATTATGTCTTGGTCAAAAATCTCGGGGCGAGTCACATGGATCAGCAACGATCGCGGTGGTGAACGGAGGGGTTTAATCTCGATGTTCAAAGACCAAAACCCTAGAAAATCCAAACTAGATTTCAAAAAATTTCGATGAGATTTGAAAGAATCTCGATCCAAATTCTGTCGGGGACGACTTCTGGTCGTCGGTGACAATGACCTAAGGCTCGAGGCATTGGTTGCAGGCCATGCTCGTGGTGGTCAGGGACTAGGATGCCATTATTGGCATCAGGTTTTTTGGGTTGCATGGCCTGAAGCTTCTGGCTCTATGGCTGGTTCTCTCGGCTCGGCTCGGGAAGCTTAGCGACATGGCTTCTAGCCATCGCACGTTAGGTTCCTAACGAAACCCTAATTTAATTAATTTTAATTTTTTTCATTTTATAATCATGCATATTTAACAAATAATTCAAGGCATGAACAGATGTTTGATGCAATTCATGGCAATATTCACATAATTTAACAATTATGGATATAATGCATACACAATTTATGTAGAATCTAAAATTTGAAAAACATAAAGTTGGGTCATGCATTATGGTGAATGTTCATGCTATCAAGGCTGCAAAAATATCGAGATAAAAACCGTTGTTTTGGAAGAAACTGATTATGTAATGATATTGATGAACTAGTTTGATGAAGAAATATTCCATGTCAAATTTCTAAGCACAACGGTAGGAGCGTGGTGTTGTGGCTTATTTTAATCTAACAAGGGAGAAAGGGAGGCACGGTGGTGTTGTGGCTTATTTTAATCTAACAAGGGAGAAAGGGAGGCACGGTAGAGAGAGAGTAGGGAGAGAGATGTGTTTGTAAGGTTGTGTAGAGGATATATTTTGTAAGGTTGTGTAGAGGATATATTATTCCCCTACGCAGTGCCTTTATTTATAGTAATAAGAGAGGGAAGAATCCTTCTCCTCCAATAAATACAAGTCCTAATAGGGAAGAATAACTGGTATAAAATCTAATCTAAGATTTACACAATCACACTTTAATACAATGTTTATAGCACTTTTTTAATTTTAATTCCAATTCTTTTTTAAATTATCATATTAGTATATGTAAACACTAGACATGTTTTCAATTTTTTTTATTAAAAAATTATTATTGAATTAAACTAACTCACGCATTATGTAATTATAAAAACACACAATTGTATTTGTCTTTTGAGCCTCCTGTCTTTTATGTTTGCAAACCATTTCCCAAATATTGTTTATAGAAGGGTTTTCGAACCAAAACTCTGCACCTACGTACAAAATGGTTGAGTACAAATTCGTGTAGTTTGGAACAACCTACAAAACAGTAAACAACCGTAAGCAAACCCTTGGCCCGAGGGGAGGGGCTGTGCAGTCCAAAAGCTCTCCAACGGTAAAGTTAGTGAATGATTTGAGACTCAAGCAGTGGGCAAGAGAATTCAAGTGTATAGATTGCATTACCATATATGAACCCTAGGTGGGTGTATTTATATCGTGGAAGAGACCTTTTTAGGATAGAATCCTTGTTCGAAGTCGGGAGAATCCGAGAGGATATCTAGTAAGTAGATATTGCATCCTCTTAGGAGTGTGATTACTTGCGACACACGTCTATCCCTAGATTGTAGGGACTCCAAGACTTATAGGATTTGATTTAGTCCATATTTGGATCAAATCGCGTGTTTTGCGGAATAAACATGTTCATTCAGCGGAGTCAATCTGCTCCTCCTAGTGTCTCGAAGCAGAATGATTGTGGCATCCTGCTTCGTCTGACATTCCATCTGGAGCTGGTGAGTCTATGGCCGGACTTTTGAGGTAATATTATTCGAATCAGCTTTACTCTGACCCTGGAAAATCATGATCCCACAATTGCCCCTAACTATCTGAAACCCTAAACCCTAAACTTGTTCCCCTTGAAGATGGATTGTTACCAAAAACCATGTCTTTCGAAGCATGTTGGAATACGTACCACTTAGTCTTCAAGTTCCTATAATCAAGTTCGGATCATCTTTTAAAACTAGGTAGTTGAGTCGCTTCGATTTCCATCGCGTAATCTTTGGAATTATAAAAAAAGATCCACTGCCATAATGACAAACGCCTCCGTTTTACGTGGTAACTTTTACCACGCATTTTGTTAATTATCATCAATCTTCCTGTATATTGACCCCAAGATACGCGTCTTTTCACTTTCAACGGTGAGACCTTGGTGGTTTTCTTTTATATAGCCTCATCAAGCAGCGGTTTCCTTTAAATCCTTCCTATTTTATGCCATGATGCCTATGCCTTCCTTACCTAACTATTTTCTGAGTTTTTTTGTTGAGACAAAATGCAATCCAAGAAAACCATGTCGCCTTCTACAAACCATCAAAAAATGCTTCCATTCTTTCTGCAACTTGTTCTATAATATTCATACCTATGCACCACATTCGATACAGATCTTGCATGGGAGTTGGATTATGCCATAGGGTTGAAATTCCTCGAAGAGTGGTCAGCTGCCGCTTTTTTCATTATCCGATGTTGGATGATTATAGCGGTGATGGTTTTTCATTCAAACATTCGCCCATATGGTACTCATATGGCTTAAGTGTTTGGATTCCACAGGGTTGCCCCATCACCAACCTTCTTCCCTATAGGATTCTAAGTGCAAAATTTACATCAGAGTCCAATTTCTTCAAAGTTGTGGGATGCCCTTGTGAATTCTTTGTCTCCGTTCTTCTCCATCTTCTCTTCGAGCGGACGACGACAATGGCCGATTTCTATCTGAATACTCGCCTTCATTGTAATTCCACGCTAGGAATGCAGTAAGGTGGGTGTAGCATATTTGTGTTATGATAGCGGACCTTGATAACTTTAGCCAGGAACATTGTGTAATTTTTTTTCAAATGTTTCATTGCCAAGGGTGAGAGCTTGTCTCCCGCAAACTTTTGTACCAAATTGATCCCATTTGAGATTTTGATAATAGACATGTGCTTGTGTAAAGATATGCCTATCTTGTGCCTCTAAACCAAAAATTGTCGATCCAATAAATATTTCCAAAGTAGATGAACCTCTAAACTTAGCATTCGCGAAAAATTCGTATTGCGATGGTTAGGGTATCAACTTACTTTGACACCAGGAATGTGAGTATTTAAGCTGATGAGGTCCGTTTCCCTATCGAACTTGGTCGCAGAACTATGGCAATAATACTAGGATAAAATAAGGGAAGTCAGTTTACCGGTGCCTTCTTTGCTTATGGTCGATGCATCGATGCTCGTCTTATTGGAGCAAGGTGAGCCTCTTTTGGAATCTTCAAGAACAAATAAAGAAGAAAGATACTACTACTGATACTCCTCTTGTTGATTTCTGTTTAGTTGATCCTATGGATGTAATGGACTTCAGCGTTGCAGAGCAGTTTTCCTCTTTATGCTTTGCCTAGCTAGAATGAAGACATGTCATATTCATTGAACATTTTGCCCCTGTCCAGGCTTTGAGTCTTTTAAGCTTTTTATTCGAGGGTATTCCTTTCTTGTTCTTTGTTTTTTTCTAGCCGTGTCCCCGATCTAGCTAACTGTCCAGAGTAAGCTAACTTTGGAACAATAAGAAGGAAGCTGAAGAATGGGTGAGTTTGTGGGGCTGAGACTGAGCATAACAACCCCCTCTTAATGATGTTGATTCAGAAAAAAAACATCATATGCCAAACTTAGCACTTGTAAGGGTACCCATCGCGATATTCAGAGTACCACCTTACTCTAATACCAGGTGTTAAGACCCACAAAAAACCCTTTGCCTTTCTAGTATTTATGCTGGATCAGAGATGACAGTATTTTGCTTATCAGGAATGTCTTCCCATTTACCTGTTATTCTTATTCCCTTTCTGGATTCTTCGAGTTTCGTTGCAACGTGATGCTTGAATGGTGTGTACTTCTTAGCTCGTGTTGCGTGTTTGTCCCAGTGAATGTTTATGTGAAAGTTCGTTGGAGACGAGGTCCCTTGCTTATGAGTTGAAAACACTTTTTGAATTCTTTTGTCAGACTCTAAGCGTTAAACTAAGAGTTTTCGATCGGACTAATTTAGTTGGCTTGACTAAAGCATTTTTGTGTATCGGAGCTCCGTTGGAATAAATTCCTCTTGGGGATTACCTAGTATGGATGCCTTATTCGAACCTGCTAACATTTGGTGTTGCAAAGCTTACTTAACTTAGTAAGTTGGTCCGAGATAAAAGTAGTTGTACTAAGGGTCGGATTTTAGAGCCGCATTCAAATGAGTTATGGATCGCCTTTTTAACTATCCCTTGAATGGCGTAGAGCCCGTGTTTGAATGTTATAACCTACAACCTTGTTGATTGCATAAACTTCTGGAGGCCAGAGGGTGCATTCGACTTCCAGGTTAAGGTGCCATGTGCCCGTGTCCGTAGCCCGCCAATTGTTACTGCGCTTATTACGATTCGAGTATCCCAAGTTGCTAACCGTTCTAGACGGATTGGGCTAAAAGAGGCTCATCTGACAGTGTAACTTTGAACATTTTTAGACTTGCATTGATGCGAAGTTTTCAAAGTTAGGGCCCTATTTTGAACAAGTAGGGCACTCCTGCATCAATGAAAAAATAAAGAAAGAACACAGATTTGAGACGAACAGAACATATGCTTCTTTATTCATAAGCCAAGTAAATTTGGTTTTATAAGGGGTGTGATTGAATCCGAGAAGGATTACCTACATATCTCCAGGATGGAGAATCAAATCACTAGTGTAGTTCTACAGAAAAGATGATATGACATAAAAATTACATCAGAGATCACTTTTGATGATAAGCCTATGTGGACTTGTCTTCGCAGAGACGGCGGAGTTGCAGTTGTGTTCGGATAGGACTACCTACATATCCTGGGAAGGGAATCAAACCGCGTGTAGTTCGTGTTACCTTTTATTTTTATTCGATCTTAATGTGACGGCGGAGCATCCACTTCAAGGTGATTGGCACCAGATTTCTCGTAACCCCTCTGTTGCTTGCATCCGTCCTTCACATATGAAGTTTATGTTGAGGGTTGATTTCTTTGCAGATTATCGATCTTCAACATGAATGTGCTTATCCAACAGATCCCTTTCCCTGGGTTTGGCCGAATTTTCTTTTCTTACCTTATCCCTGACAAATTCCCAACAGTGCAGTTGATCTAGTAATTCCTCAATGTGATCCATTAGCGCTTGACAACCTTTGGTGGCGTAGCCGATGCTTTTGTGGAAAAAGCAATATTCATTTGGGTTCTTCTTATCTAGATGTTCTGAGAGTGGTTTTGGGCGTCAGAAGAAGGGTTTATCCTTTATACTGTGGAAGATGTTATTAATGGCAGTGTTCATGGTAGTGTACTGCTTAGGATTTGACAGGACTTGTTTATCTTGATGCCTTCCTCTCATAACCTGTCGCAGAGAAGGTAGGAGAGTGTCTCTGTCTACACTTCTTATGTCGATTTTCCTAGAGTAATCTAGTTCAACAGCTATCATTCGGCTTTTATCATCCCAGTCGGTCAGAGCGTCTGTGATATCAAAGCATTCAACTAGAGTAGCATAGTCGTACTTCTTTTTGTTCAACTTCTGGGAGAGAAGCGAATGGACATAGAGGCCTCGTTTGATTGCCATAGTGGCGAGTTTGTCATCTGGTTTTTCCACCTTAGCCAATTCTGCACGGAAGCGCTTCAAATAAGCTTGAAGACTTCCATCTCTGATTTGAGGGAGTAACCTGAAGATAGCTTCGTGGCGTTTTCGAACATCATAGTATACGAAATATGTATTCGTAAATAATACGGCCATAGTTTAAAAGTAGTCAATGGACTTGGCAGGTAATTCCGAGTACCACCTTATAGCGGGTCATTCCAAGGTGGACGGGAACATCTTGCACATCCAAGCATCGTTGTTGTTGTATAACCCCATGATGTTTCAATAATGCATGATATGGTAATCACGGTCGGAGTCATCGTGGAACGACTTGAACCTTGGTTGAGAGAATTTTTTTGGCGGATGAACTCCTTCGATTGTTGCTAAAATAGATGTTCTGATTCAGACCATAGGCTTGCTCGGAGTACGGGGTGAGCTGTGACTTACATGGTTTTCTTTATTCAGAGAATATCACTGCTCTTGGTTCCTAGGAACCTCGGGTTCGTTGAACCCTAAACGACGGGGTGCTGCTCTCACTACCCCCTGAGGTGTTTTAAGGGGGATTTATGGATTCTGGGTTCCTTTCCCCGTATCTTTGCTTGGGGTTTGTCGATCGTCAGTGGGATTTCTCACGGGGTCTGCAGCATTTGGGTAGAAGGTATTGTTCGACTCGATTTCTCCAGGTTTTTCATCCCTCTCTTCATGGCCACGAAGTTGGAATGACTTTTAGCATGGCAGAAGTTTGGTTCTTTTGTAGCTTCTTTTGTAGCTTTTCGACAAAAGTGATCTTGGTTAGTTTCCCAAATTTGATCTATAGAAGGAGGATACCTTCTTGTTGGATCTCTTTTTTCCCTAGGGGTGACCGTCGTCCCTTGGAGGTCCTTGTTGACTTCGGGCGTTGCTGTAGTAGTTAGGGACAACGAGCTTTTTGCCCTATAAATAACTAATGCATCAGAAAGTGAGCCTTCTTCACCGGTCGGATTAAAGTGTACGTTGACTGAGCTTTCTTCGGCTGACATATTTGTTGGAGGAATGGTCTGGTCGAGAGGAATATGGGTTCTCTCCCAATGAAAACACCAATTGTTGGAACCAAATTTGTGCACCTCCGTAGGCAGTGGTTGAGCACAAATTCATGCAGTCTGAAACAACCTGCAAAAGAGTAAACAACCTTAAGCAAACCCTTGGGGGGGGGATGGGTGTGCCGTCCAAAGGCTCTCCGACGGTCAAGTTAGTGAATGATTTGAGACTTAAGTTGTGGGCAAGAGAATTCATGTGTACAGATTGTGTTACCATAGATGAACCCTACATGGGTGTATTTATACCGTGGGAGAGAGGCTTGATAGAATCCTTGTTCTAAGCCAGGAAAATCGAAGAGGTTATGTAGTAAGTAGATATTGCATCCTTTTAGGAGTGTGATTACTTGCAGTGCACGCCTATCCTAGATTATAAAGACTCTTAAGACTTATAGGATTTGATTTTGTCAATATCCGGATCAAATCGTGTGTCTTGCGGAACAAACATGGTTATCTAGCGAAGTCGCATGGGCTCCGCCTAGTGCCTCGGAGCAGAATGATGGTGGCATCCTGCTCCATCTGATACAACTCTGCCCAGAGTTGGTGAGTCCATGACCAGGCTTCTAAGGTAACAGTATTCGGATCAAATATACTTCGGCCCTGAAAAATCATGGTCCCATAAAATGTTATTCTCACTTTACTACCTTGAAGTATCGTGGTTTTCAAATTTCATACTATAGTTTGAATTTTGTGACAATTTCATATTTCAGTTAGTTTTGCCATCTGAACCTCCATTAAAGTGTAACATGATGCCCACGTGAACGATGACCACGCAATGACTTGTCGATGTGGCCTACGTCGATGATGGCTGTGCAGAATTATTTTTTTTTTTGGCAAATTCAAAATAAAAATTAAAGATTAAAACATTGGGATGTGGAATCTGATTTGAGACCGGATGGTGAAGTCTGATTTGAGACCAAAAGAGACTGAAAATTTTAACACTTTCCCTTGATGAAAGTGTGAAACAGAGGAGGCGTTTAAAACCAAAGTTTGTGGAATTTGGAGGGTTTGGTTGAGATTTTGAGTCCAAATTGGGAGAGATTTTTTAGTGTGACCAGCATATAAGATGGTACACCATGTGTCATTATACAAATAGTGGAATATGTGTGTTAATAACTTAATAACTTAAAAAGTAAAATTTCTCACCATTTACATAAGAACATATAGTGTACCATCCGTGTTCTCGTCACAATAAAAAGATTCTCCCAAATTGGAATGTGGGAACTGAAAACCAGAAGGTTATTGGGGATCTAAAACGGGGAGCCTTGATAGGCTTTAAGCCTCTGAGCCTGTCAAGAGGAAAAATATAAATAAAATATAAATAAAAATAAAAAGGGCAGAGAAATCCGCAGAAATCTCAAAAGAAGACAGAAAGGTGTGGGATATTTTCTCAGTTCTAGATATGAGGCTTTCATTGAAAACATCCAAAAATTACAAAATCTTTGAACTTTCATGTTCTGTAGAGAAGAGAGTGCAAAAAATGACACTAAACACAAAGCAGAAAACCCAGAAAAACCAAATTAAACGATTGAATTTTTGAAATTCTTACACAGAATCTAGAAAAATCTCAAATTTTCAGCTGGGGAATGTTTTCATGGGCTGCAATTGGTCTCCCTCACCTCCGTCACCTTCGACAGAGACCTCTACGCTGCACCGACAAGGTCGCCTACGTTTCGTCGATCCCCGTTAACGACGACGATGACAGCGCGGAGGACGAGATTGCGCGTAGGATGGCGGCGTCGTACACGGCCCCCAAGCCTCAGCGGAACGAGAGACCAAGAGGCGGCGACCCGCGAGGATGATGGGGATTCGAGGCATCCCAGAGTTCACCTTCGAGCCAACCACCCCTTCAGGCATCCCCACTCGCCTTTCTCCTCTGCCCTGACCCATTTGAATGAATTGAAGTTTTAATTAGAGAAGACATCACCTCGGACTTGTTTCAAATAATGGAGAAATTCAAGCTTGTAGACGAAGTTGGGGCTTCCAGTTTTCATTTGTTTTTAGAGTTTTCAACGAGCCTTGGTGGTCTGTAACAAGTCTCATGCACCGGCTTAAAGTGTGCAGATATGGTGTTTGTTAAAATGTCTCAGTGAAATTCAAAGCAGATCATATGTGTTTTCTTAGTTTTTAAGATTTGAAAACAGTTACGTAAGTTCTGTACCAACCAAGTTTTTTTAGTATAAAAAGTTGTATATGAAAACTTGTTCATCATCTCGACGTCTATTTGCAAGTGTGATATAACGGTTATAACCTTCTTTTTGCTTTTACTATGCAGTTTCCTCCAAAAGATGCAAAAGAAAACGAAAATTTGAGTACTGCTATGTTTTTCTTCAAGCGTAGTCACGATCACGAGCTAAGGTATGACCTATTGTTTCATTCTTTAATTCATCTGCTTTAAAAATAAAGGATTCCTTTCTCGTATCTTGAATTTTATTTTTTGGATTCATATATATTCAATAGATCGAAGAAGCAGACGAATTGGTAAGCTGAAGGTGCCATGGCGATGGATATACTCACTGCAATTATTCCAACAATAATTGACTACACAATTAGACCAGTTGCACGTCAAGTGGGTTATATCATTTTCTACAAAAGCAACCTTGAAGATCTAAGGAGTAAATTGGAGAATTTTGATTCTGTCAAACAAAGGATGAAGCATGAAGTTGATGAAGTCGGAAGAAAAGTTGAGCAAAAAGTGGAAGCTGATGTCCAGAAATGGCAGTCAGATGCAGAGAAGACCACTCTTGAGGCAGAAGCACTCTTGCATGATGAAGGCCGTGCAAAGACAAAGTGTCTCAGTATATGTCCTAATCTGATATACTATCATCAGCGTAGCAGGAAGTCAACAAAATTGATGGAAAAGATTGAAGCACATGAAAATAAAAAAAAAGAGTTTTCCAGTGTTTCTTACAAAGCTCCCGTAGAAGACATATCTGCCCTAGCCTCGGGCGAGTACATGGCCTTTGAATCAAGGATTTCAATGGTGAAGGACATCATTGTGGAACTGAAAAAACCTGATATCAACAGGATTGGGGTGCACGGATTAGGGGGCGTTGGGAAGACAACACTTGCCAAAGAGGTTTACAGAGAAGCTGTCAAAGAGAAGTTATTTGATGATGTGGTTATAATACTAAATGTCAAAGAAAAAGAGGACAACGAAAAAATTCAAAAAGAAATTACCGAAAAGTTGGGGATGGACGTTGATGAATCTGAGGATATGGGAAAAAGGGCGAATCTCCTATGGGCCAGGATAAAAGAGGGGAAGACTCTTGTTATTTTAGACGATGTCTTGAAAAGAATTAATTTTGAGGCTGTGGGACTCGTCGGGGTGCCGAACTGTAAGTTATTGTTGACATCTAGAGAAAGAAATGTTTTATTCTATGATATGCACACGCAAAAAGATTTTCAACTTGGATTTTTAACAGAAAGTGAAAGTTGGAGTTTGTTTGAGAAGATGGCGGGTAATGTCGTTAAGGACAACCGTATACTGAAAGAAGCAACCCAACTAGCAAAGAAGTGTGGAGGTTTGCCAGTTTTGGTTGTTGCAGTTGCAAGTGCTTTAAGGGATAGTACTTTGGAGGAATGGAAAGATGCGTTGAGAAGTTTCAAAAGATTTGACAAGAAAGAATTGAATGAAAAAGCGTTCTTGGCTCTAAAGTGGAGTTACGAACAATTGGAGGATCAAGAGCTTAAGCAATTGTTCTTGCTTTGCGGGACTTGCAGCAAATTTCTCAGCGCGTTGTTCGAGTATAGTATGGGTTTGGGTTTGATAAAAAATGTTGAGACAGTGGAAGATGCACGGAATTCATTGAATGTAATGGTTAAAAAACTAAAAAATTCTGGCCTATTGCTGGACAGTTATGATGATGAGACTGTTAGAATGCATGAGCTTGTACGAGATGTTGCTGTCCGGATTGCGTCTGATGATCAAAAGGCCTTTTCAAGAGCATATGGAGATGAGGTGAAAGAATGGCCAACTGAGGATTTCCTTAAAAAATGCACAAGGATGTCCTTAATGGGTTGCAAGATCCCCAGGCTTCCTGAAGTACCTTGGGAATGCCCAGAATTAAAATTGTTAATCTTGACCGATAATTATAAGGGCGACTCCCAGGAAATCCCAAGCAAATTTTTTGAAGGGATGAAAGAACTCAAAGTGTTGGATGTCAGCGGAATCCGTATTCCATCACTACCTCCGTCTCTTCTATCCCTAAAGCATCTCCACACATTGTGTTTAGATCGGTGCGAGTTCGTTGACATCACTCTTGTTGGACAGCTAACAAACTTGAGAATTCTTAGCCTCCTGGGGTCCAAGTTTAAAGAGTTGCCGAGAGAAATAGGGGAATTGACAAGGCTTCAATTATTGGATTTGACCCTTTGCTCTGAACTTGTTCTGATCTCACCTGATGTGATATCAAGGTTGACAAGACTAGAAGACTTGAGGATAGGAATAAAAAGCTTCAAACGGTGGGAGGGTGAAGGTTTGGCCGATGGCAGAAGTAATGCCAACGTTTCAGAGCTGAAGCACTTATCTCATCTATCCGCGTTGGACATACACATTCCAGATGCTAACCTTCTTCCAACCAACTTGTTCTCCGATAAGTTACAAAGATACACCATACTTGTCGGTGATTGTTGGGAGTATCCTAACATATTTTCAACCTCCTCTAACATGCTAAAACTCAAGCTCACCAGGAGAAATCAATTCGACCGAGGTATAAAGTTGCTGGTAAAGAAATGTGAGCAGTTGTACTTGGATGGGATGGAGAGTGTGAATATTATCTCCTATCTATTTGACAGTGAAGCTTTTAAACAACTGAAGCATCTCCATGTCCAAAACAACGACGAAGTTAAATATGTCATTAACTCCGTCAATTGGAGTTATTCTCATAATGCCTTCTCCAACCTGGAATCTCTAGCTCTTAAAGACCTTGTGAGTTTGGAAAGTGTATGTTATGGGCAACTCATCGGCGAGCCTTTCCGAAAGTTAAAATCTTTGACACTTCGGAATCTACCAAAGCTTATTGGTTTCTCTTCCAAAGGCAAGCAATTAACGATTGCTACAGAAGCCGACGAAATCGTTACGGAGGATGAAGTTGGTGGACCACCGAGACTGTTCAATAATGGGGAGGTACTTTCTCAGTTATTTTTCTAGCAAAATGGTTGCATGATTCTTTCTCCAAATGGCTTTCTTCTTCGAATTTCGACATATAGTTCTTTTGTTTTTCTTTCAATAAGAAAAAAGATACAAATGCTTAAGATTTATTTTTTTCAATAAGCAAAAACCATTCAAATGATATATTATGTTATTAGGTTTTGATATTAAGATTTGTTTTCCTAGGTATTCTCCTAACAAGTTCAAATCTTCTCCACACAAATTTTATTCTGTGTTTTAATATTATGATTTTTTTTCTTTCCTGATCATTCTACTAATGAGTTCAAATCTTCAGCGCCTATTTATGCATGTAGACGCTCTGTGACCTTTTTAAATTTGAAAATCTGTCCATTCACTCAACAAAAAAGAAGGGGATCCCTGGATCCCTTCCACCTAATCCTACAAGTTTACAAATTCGGGTTTTTGAAATTTGATCAAACGGCTATAAACAGATGGCCTATAAAAAGTTATAATAATTTTAACAACTTTAACTGTTGAATTAAATTTCAAGAGCCCGAATTGTGGACTTGTAGGATTAGGTGGAAGCCAACAAACCTAACGGCGTTAACTTAACTCCAAATAAAAAAAAAACAATCAGACGGTAGCCCAGCGTAGTGGGTACCTCTCCCATTCCCCTTCATTCCAAACGCCACCAATCACCGCACCCTCCCTCACGGACCCCCACCTCTTCAAGCACAGCGGCAGCATCTCCCTTGATGACATCATCGAGATAGCCAAGGTTATGAGGAACAGATCCATGGCCGAAGGAGCTCGCGGGAACGGTGAAGTAGATTCTCGGTGGGCTGCACGGTCAACGGCGAGGACCCAAGGATTTGCAATAGGAGATCGTCGGTGGTGCGTCAGGATAATTTATCATTTGCCACTAAAAATATTCACAATAATGTGTTTTGGGTATCAATTTAAATAAAATAGTTTTTTATTTGATCGAAAATAAATAGTTTAAATTTGGAATAAAATTGACATAACTTTGGCCCTATAAAATTGACATAATTTTTAACTCCAATTTGTTCTTTGCTAGTTAATGAAAGTACAAAGATATATAGCTGTCTAATAGCATGGTAGGTTACTTTTTTAATGTATGACCTTTACTTTATATTCACACATTTGGAACATATACGACTAACAACAATGTAAACTATAATTTCCTAAAATAAACACGAATTTTGTTCTGTGCTATGCAGGTTTTGATACCCAACTTAACAACCTTAATTGTGCATCAATGTGATAGTTTAAGATTCTTGTTTTCCAGTTCCATGGCTAAATGTCTCGGGCAACTCAAACATCTCATGATATCCAAATGTCAAGCACTACAAATGGTATATGACACATCATCTACCACTCAGGTGAATGGTTTTGATTGCCCAAATCTAAACTTAGTTGACATAGACTCATGTGATAGTTTGAAAAATGTTTTTCCCGCCTCAGTGGCCAAAGATCTTAAGCAGCTAAGCAAGTTGAAGGTTAAGAATTGTGATTTACTGGAGGAAATTGTCGCAAAGAAAGGACCAGAAATTGCATATGAGGAGTTTGAGTTCCCTAAAGTAACATTTATGGAATTTCATAACCTACCCCAACTAGGGAGTTTCTATCTAGGATTGCATGTTTCTAATTGGCCATCAGTCAACTTCTTAAAGTTCACGAAATGTGGTGGTGTGGAGATTTTACCTGCCGAATTTTCATCATATCAAGACAAGCTTGAGTTGGGCCACCCAAGGCCAATGAAACAACCTTTCTTTTTAATTGAGAAGGTAACCATACTTGTACACAATTCTTTTTTATATTCATAGTTTTATTGATTTTTACATACTAGTTAAACATACACCATCAAGTAAATACATTTATTATGTTTTTAATGTTCAAGCTATTATGTGGTGTCCAGTTTTTCAAAATATTTTAAAGCATGCCATTACCGTTGATTATATTTCAGGATAAGTCATTCCTCAACTTGGAATACTTGGTTTTGGACGAGAACACGGAGATTTTGTATGGTCCACTCCCGTCAGAGTTGTTGAGAAAACTAAAAGTCATTGGTTTTGCTACTTCACATCCCAAGTCAGATGATTTCTTTGAGAATTTACAGAATATTGAAAAGCTCCGTGTGTTCTCTGCTCCTTGGAAAGAATTAATTGTCCACGGCCACCAAGGAAGTAGTAGCGGGGAAATACATGAAGTTAAGACCCTCCCACGTGTAAAGAGTTTGTGGCTCGGCAATATGCCGGAGCTAATACATCTAGGAAGGGAGAACTCGCAACTAGGGGGGCCTGTTTTTCCAGAATTGGAATTTCTATGCCTAGAAAAATGTGGCAGATTAGAGAATCTAGCTTCAACTTTGATATCCTTTCAGAATCTAGCCACTTTGACCATATTGAATTGTGACGGATTGCAATACTTAATACCTTATTCTGTGGCTAAGAATTTGCAGCAACTCAAGAAGTTGGTAGTTAAGTCCTGCAAAAGAATGGTAGAAATAGTGGCAACCAACGAAGATGATTCAGAAAATGAGATTACTTTCAGTTCCTTGAAACATTTGCAACTTTCTGGTCTACCAAGTCTGCAAGGATTTTGCACGGGAAATTGCATTTTCAAAGTCCTATCCAAACCCACTTTGATTGTCGAGGACTGCCAGCTGATCGAGTTAAAGATTTCTCCTGATGGGTTACTCCAAAGTGATCCAAGACCAGAAAGACTACAAATAGCAGAGGAAAATGATGATGTACTGAAGCTAAGTGATTCAAAGGAGAATGATCGAGATCAAACTGTAAGTTCTTCATTCACTAATTAAGCATCTATTACTTTCACTCTCCAAAAGAACCTTGAACCGTTAATTAAAAGTCTGATTTATTCATCTTATTCATAGTTCTTCAGTCAGATTTCTTATTGAACAGTTTGTATGTTTATTTGTAATCGTCAACTATATATATATATTTCTACAGGACCAGCTGATGATTGCAGATACAAATTTAGATGTTACAATTGCAACACTCTCTACCCAAGAGGAATCCTCATTTTTTGGCTGGCATGTTAAGTTTTTCCGGGTGTGTGTGATTGCTTGTTTGTGTGTTATATTCTTCCTTTTGTTTTTCCTTTTAAAGGAAGAAATATCATCCTGGGGAGTAGACTGGAAGGCTCTCTGATCTATTGGACCACACAACGCATTCCCCAGAAATCACATTGGTATGTCCAAATTTTTCGGATGGAGACAACTATGCTACTTGATGTCGTGCTATGACTATTAGTCATAGTTCCAAGAACAAGATGGGCACCACTCTTATTGGCAGCGACCGCCATATCGGATTTAAGCTGGTAAGCTTCCGCCTCAAGGAAGAAGCCTTGGTTATGTGATTTCTGTCGGCTAGAGGCCAATTCTAGCCTTGGTTATATGATCGCTTGGACCTTTTTGGCTTTGGCGCTACTGTGGTGGTTGAATCAGGGGCATTGGAGATCCTGAAGATGCAGGCTATATTGGCTTTAGCGTTATTGTGGTTGCTAGTTGGGTTGCTACTTTCAGTATACTTCTTTCTAATTTCTCTTGTTACTTGCTGTGACTATTCTCTGTTCACCCCTCAACGGTCTCTGCCCAGCTTCGTATCCGAGGCCGATCTCATCTTGTTTGATATAAGCCTGCAAGCTACGGCATCAACGGAAAATCTATCCCAGAAACTTGTGTGATTTGGGTAGGCGTCATGTTGTGCTTGTGTTGACTTGTTAGTGTTTCGTGGTGAAAGTGTGATTTGTATTTGGAGCTTTGTTCACTACATTTTCGGTATTGGTGTTTGGGAAATAATGCTAGTGTGATTTCTGTAAACATTGATGCATTTGAACTGGTGCTTGTATACACTTGTCTACTGAAACTGCTTTGTACTAGAGAGTGCTTCTTATTCTTTACTAAAATCGAATCAATCGAATCGCATCTTTTAACTGGATGTGTGTACGTGTGTATATTTTTCTTTTTCGTTTGGAAAGAAAGCTAGATTCCATTGGTTGGAGTACATTTTTTTCAGAGAACTCCTAAAATGATTTTTTATTTTTATTTTTATTTTTTTAAGTTTTAGCTAAATCTTTGCTATAAAATAGAGAGCATGAGACAATCAGTGTTTGTTGTGGTTGTGCTGATTAATTCAAGTTTCTCCGTGATCCCACTGTACCACAAATTCTAAAAATACACACCACTCATTTTTCAATTTTGATAGCCACTTTCTTGCTTGCTCATATCAAATCCTCGTCATCCATACCTTAATCAATTTGTCTGACCGTACGATCTCCATTACCTCCCTCAAAAAAAAAAAAAGAAAAAAAAAAAAACTGTTTCGATAAAGAACCAAAATTCACAGGTGCAACTTCTCCTTGTCAAAACTCGACCACGTCCATCTTTCTACAATGGAGGGGAGTAATTTTGAGAGCTTCAAGAAAAAGATTCTTATGCAAGTTATCTCACATTGGACTCGGGGTACAGAAATGAGGTGGATATTGAGCATAAAAAAAAAAACAATAATATCATTGAGCAGACAAGAACACTTGTTACTGTAGGTGATGTTTTGGGAAGAAATGATTTGGACCTTGTGGGACTTCTCCGGGCACCGACTTGTAATTTACTTTGAGAAGATGCGTACCCAAAAAGATTTTCAGCTTTACCTTGTGAAGAAGAATCGTGGAATTTGTTTGAGAAGATGGCAGGTGATGTTGTTAAAGATGACCGTATACTGAAAGTAGCAACCCAACTAGCAGAACAATGTGGGGGTTTGCCGGTTTAGTTGTTGCAGTTGCAAGCACTTTAAGAGGGAGAACTTTGGAGGAATGGAAACATGCCTTGAGCTTCAAAAGTTTAGACAAAAAAGGATTAAAAGAGACAGCATACTTGGGTCTAGAGTGGAGTTGCAATCAATTGGATGATGAGGAGCTTTTTCATGCTCTGTGGAATGGTGGCACAAAGCGACTCTAATTTTTTTGTTCGACTTTGTTGAAATATATTGTAGGTTGAGTCGGTTAAGAATTTCGATACTGTGGAAGAGGCACGAAATGCATTTCATTCATTGATTCAAATACGGTTATGATGATCAGTGCTAGAATGCACTAGCTTGTACGAGATGTTCCTGTCCGGATTGTTAACATATGCGGAGTTGAAAGAATGGCCAGCTATGGATTTGTTTAAAGAGTCCTCTATGATATTGGTCTCTCTCCGTTACTGTCGTATCCATACCCACGCTTCCCCAAGTACCTTGGGAATGGTCAGAACTGAAAATATTTTATTTAGGGAGTAGTGATGGCTTGCTAGAAATCCTTTGCAATTTTTTTGAAGAGATGAAAGAGCTCAAAGTGTTGGATTTAACTGTGCTTCATTTTCCATCATTACCTCCTCCTCTTAAACACCTAACAATTCCTCAAACATTGTGCTTAGATCGGTGCGTGTTGGGGGATATAGCTCTAGTTGGAGAGCTAAGAAACTTGGAAAATTCTTAGCCATGCACACTCCCAGGTTATAGAGTTGCCCAATGAAATAGGGGAACTGACTCGTCTACGATTGTTAGATTTGAGTGGTTGCTCGGAACTTATACTGATTTCACCTAACGTTTCATCAAGGTTGAAAAGACTAGCAGACTTGAGAATGGGAATAAATAGCTTGGAGCAATGGGAGGGTAAATGTCTGATCGATGGAAGACACAATGTTAGTGTTTCAGAGCTGAAGCATTTGTCTCAGCTAACTGCATTAGATATATATGTTCTGGATGCTAACCATATTCTGAACAACTTGCTCCGGATGCTAACCTTCTTCCGAACAACTTGGTGGTTATATTCTGACGTCTACGGAACCTCCTCTAACATGCTAAAACTCAAGCTAAATACCAAGAATCAATTCGATCAAGGTATAAAATTGCTGCTAAAGAGATCCGTGCATTTGCACTTGGATGGGAAGGGGGGTGTAAATACTATTTCCCAATTATTGGACATGGACGGTGTTAAACAACTGAAGCATCTCCATGTCCAAAACAATGATCAAGTTACATATTCATTACTTGGGTAGATGGAGATATTCTCATAATGACTTTCCAAACTTGGCGTCACTCTCTTCACAATGTTGTTAGTTTGGAAGGTGTATGTTGTGGTCATCTCATAGATTAGCCTTTTGAAAAACTACGGTCTTCGATGTGGTGGAATCTACAGAAGTTTAATGGTTTCTCCTCCAACCGCAGCACCTCTGTTGTCATTGCACGGACCCAGAAGCAACTAACGACAAATACAGAAGCCGGAGAAATCATTATGGAGAATGAAACTTGCAGGGCTACGAAAGTTTTCAGGAATTGGGGAGGTGATCTATTCTTTTCATGAATATGGATTTCTGCTAACAAAATGGTAGCTCAGCTTATAGAGAAAATAATCTGCTTAAAGGATAATGTATGATTAGTATGATTATATGGTTTGGTTAACCAAAGAAGAAAGAACAAAACGCATACTAGCAATGGGTTACTAATTGTTTCATATTAGACCTTTACTTTATGTCTCCTCATCTTTTTTTGTCTATACATTTTGGAATAAATACAACCAATTAATAACCATGAAAATTGTCATTCTTGCTAATTACACTTCTATTGTGCATTATATACAGCTGGTTCTGATGCCCCAACTTAACAAGCTTGATGGTTTAAGATTCTTGTTTTCATGTTCCATGGCTAGATGCTCTGTACAACTCAAACATCTTGAGGAATCCAAATGTCAAAAAATGGAAGAGATTGTAGCAAACTATACATGGTCCACGTCTTCAATGAAACTTAATTGTCTTCAACGAGCGAATTGTTCTTCATTTCATTTTCTGCATGGCTCAAAGTGTGCAGATATGATGTTTGTTAAAATGTCTCAGTGAAATTCAAAGCAAATTATACATGTTAGCATGTTTCTAAGCTCAATACCAGGCAAGTTTTTGGACTATAAAAATTGTTTTCCGAAAATCATTCATCATCTATTTAGTCTTTTTGTTGTTTGATGATCAAGAAACATCCGTTTCGTAGCATAATTTCTACTTTGCAAGTGCTGTATAACCCGACTTTTGCTACTACCATGCAGTTGTGTCCAGAAGAAGCTTAGTAAAAAAAAAAGAAGAAGCAAAGCAAAAAGAGTTGCATACTTCTCAGTATTCCTTCAGTTCCTCTTGCTCCCTCCATAGATCCTGCGGAATGCACCAACACCAAGACCACCCTTCAAGTAGATTTTCCTTGCCATGGATGCAGATCTAATGTAGTACCAATCAGGCTCATATGCTGCAAGCTCCTTGAATGTGGCAGTCTTCACAATGTCGGTCCAGTCAGGAAGCTCAATTTGGCCGGCGCTTCAGAAATTTGAAATTAGAGGTTTATGTGAATTATTCAAAGCTCCCATCTTTAACTTACATTGATTCCTAAAAACCCATCAACATTGATTCCTAAATCTAAAATCACAATATCAAAATTCAGAAACAATCTGTTTGAGCCCAAAATATTGGTTTGGGCCGAGTTTAGAATCATTCTTGGCCCGAGAGCCTTATTCAAGGATTATTGTGTCATCAGTTCGTGGGCAGCCTGGTCGAGGCCGGCCAAGTCCTATTTGGAAATGGAGTGTTCCAGATAAGGGTGAGACAGATGGATGGGGAGGTTGAAACCTGATGTAATAATGATTCTCGACAGGATAAGGATACTGAGATTTGGAATGTATGTGGCCTGGTAAAGGGTTGGGTTCAAAGTCCTAATAGGAGTATGATTGGTCGAGATAAGGTTGGATCAGAATAAGAAGTCCTAGTCCGAGTATGGTTTTAACGCGATTGTAAGGGGATTTGCTACTATAAATAGAGAGGGTTGTGCAACATTCAAGCCCTCTCCAATTCAACACACAAATCTGCCCTGCGCAAACCCTCGCTCTACGCGAAACCTCTCAATAACCTTGAGAACTCTATTCTTCTCCCCTTTCTCGCCAACACACCTTCAGTTTGGATAAACAGCACTGTGGAGGCAACCGGCAACATCTTCAGTTTAGATAAACAACACTGGAGCCGTAGAATCAGCCGATCGCTAAGCACCTTCAGTTTGGATAAACAGCACTGCGTCGAGGCTGACTGGTTATCTATCCAAGTCTCGGTCGAGAAGGATTTTCGAATCCTTATTGGCAGAGGTCATCTCATTAGCCTTCTCGGCGAAGTGAGGTGTTACAGTTTACTAGGGCTCGGCACATTGAACGCCGAGTTATTTTATGATTGGATACTCATAAGTGGGATTCAGAGTTCGGCATTCTGACGGCCGAACTACATTCACGATTAAGACGTACGTCTGCTTCGAGTACTTGTGCCCATATACCTTGGTGTCGATTCGACGTGCTTATACTCTTACGAATATAATCACTGTGACCGAATCCGACGCCGACGATTTGTGAACTTCGTAGAACTAGCAGCCTTGTCTTCAGGCTTTAGAACCCAAAGGCCAAGATGTGTTCCTTACTCGGTCGCAATCGCAAGACGTAGAAGTCATCAGCGCGCCCAACGCAACATTAGCATATTCTACTCCTCGGCCGAGCTCGGCCGCCGAGTTGGCACGCCCCGCACACAACCGAATGACGTAGTTATCTTATTAATTACTCGGCCTGTGCGCCACGTAGGCTTGGTAGTTTTTTAGGGTCAACACAATCTCATAAATTAATTTACAAGGAAAAGGAAAAGAAGAAAAAGAAGAAGTGAATAAGGACTCACAGTTGTCGGAGGAAGGACGCAGGTGGAGGGCGGAGCCAACGTAGACTAGGGGGAGGAGCTGTCGAGTTGTACTGAGACTGGTGTAGCCGAGGGAAACCAACGACAGAACAGAATATAACCAAACGTTCCTCTTCTGTCTAAGGTTATGCACTGTTCAACTTGACATCTTTGTGGTGGCTTGAAAAGAAATGGAGGGTTGGATTCATGATAATATTTGGGATTTATATCAGGATTTTCCGATGTTTTATCAAAATTCTTAGAATGTATTTAATTATGATTTTAGAAATTTATAACATTCTGTGTATTTAATTAAGAATTGATTTTAAAGAATTTTAAAAAGTTGAGGATTTCGAGGGATTGAAGACATTTTGTAATGTATTTTAACGATTAACAAATGAGAAATTTTATTTGAACCCATATAACTATACTTTCGCCGCAACTTAAATTTTAAATGAGAATTGTTATTTTTACCCTATTGAATAATTATCATCAACTACATGATAAAATCAACAATAAAACTAAAATTTATCAATAAACCCACGCTCAATAATCAAACTCTACCATCACTCAATCTTTATCCTACATCCATTCTAACCGATGGAAGGCGATTTTGAAGTTTCGAATTCTCCAACTAAGATATAGGCAAATTTTTTTTTTCTTTTGATTTTAATATTTTTTTATAGATTTTAATAGTATATTGCTTGCCAAAAAAAGTTCTTTGTTAGCCCGTGAATAAATTCCTCTAAATGACTCATAACTCTTCCAAAAGACATTGGGAATTCAATACTGCCCCCAACTGAAACATAAAAAATAATGAAGGTGGTATTGAAAGTGGTAAGCTAAAACACGAGTAAATAGCTTGGCATACACATAACAAAACAGAGAAGGTGAAAACAACTGAAGTGAAGAAATGTACTTTTTGAAGTTCTTGAAAGCAGCAGTGTCATCCATCAACCAATGCGGAAAGTTCATCTCCAGAAAAGCGAAGTCCAAATCCGGAACATAATGATACAGCAAATACAGCTTGGATAAAGTCTTTGAGTTCTGCTTTGATCTATATTCAAGAATAATAACTGTCAATGATTTCCAATTTAAACCCATGGACAAGGAACTCAACAAATAGATAGCATATGATTGACGCATTAAGCAAATATGGTTTTTGCGTGGCACTAAAACAGAAGAAGATTGGGACAGTGATGACAATGAATATCATCCACCCTATACAGATGAGAACAATGTGTATCATTGTGACTATATTTTCGACTTTAGCGAGAAAAAAATAGGAGATAATCACCATTGTACATGGGCACTTCCTTCATGAGAAATATTGGAGCAGCATGTTCGCACACTTAAGAATCAATTATGAAAATAGTTTTAGAAACAAAGTTGTCTCCAACTGATTTTGGGTTTATTTTCTAAATGGGTGTAAAGATAAATTTACATATTGAATTGGATTGGTGAGGGTAGTTTAGGTAATAAATTTGGGTTCAAGGAGATATTGATAGTTTAATTGAAAGCAATATGGGTTTAGAGAATAAATTGGGTGTAAAAAGAGGTTATATGGGTCTAAATAAAATTTCCCTTTCACAAATTCACCTCACCCCTGAGATTTCGAGGGAATTGAATCAAACTTTTACATAGAATCTCAACTAATCAATTAAACCCCATCAAAATCCATTAAAATCTACATAATACTTAAGTACTAACTAGTTGGTGCTCATTTTACTCACTAAACAATGTGGCCCAACAAAACTAAGACTAAGTGTTTATGATTAAATTTTATAATCAAGCAACCAAACATTCCCTTCTCTAATTAATCTTGTGGCCCAAAGGACCCCTTCGTCTTTCTCTCCAACAAATCTACGTACACCTGACTTAAAGTCTTTTAAAATCCTAGTTGACCACACCTGATTTGAAAGTCTATTAAAATCCTTTCAAATGCTAATTTGACAACACCGTTCAACAAAAAAGTGTAAAAGTGTGCATAAAAGTTGAGGAATCGACGGTGTGTTACACATTGTATTCAATTTAGAGGATAAAGCCAAAGACACAGGTTACTTTACTTGAGAAGCAATGCACATCACGTACTTTACTTGGGAGGGTTTCCATTCCATCTAAGTTCGAACTCCATAGCAGCAATCCACGCAAAGAATCACTCAAGCCAACCGCAGATTCTTTCCCTGATGAGTTAATTCTCAACAGTTATATAATAGACAACATGGATTAAGTTTCTCATCTATGCGTTCATATATAATATCATGCTGATAACATTAGTCTTTGCTTTGCAATCTAAATTCTAATTAGCCAAACCAACAACAGCTACATACTTTGTTTCATTGTTTTCGCATCCTTCCCAGCTCTTTTCATTTGATTCTTCATTGCACCACCACTTTCACTTTCTTCATTGCACCACCTTCTTTTGCTTTAATTTTCTTTGCCTGTACTAAAAATTAAAAAAAAAAGCGATAACAAAATTAGATACTTTCACTCTCTTCGTTGCATCGCCTTCTTTTGGTTTAACTTATTGGTTTTAGTTTCTCTGTCGATTTCCTTGTGCTATCTTCACCTTGGTATCGCTTTTACTTGGCAAAGAAACACAAACATTACATACTTTGGCCACAGGTCAGCTTTGCTTCATTTACCAGATGGTCGATTGTCCTTTTTCCGGTGTTCAGTGTTGTATTATGTAAGCAAAGGAGCTGGCCTCCTCATTCAAAAGTGCGAGTAAGGTATAAGGTACGTCTTTTAATTTCTTTTAATTTACTCTACTTTCTTCAATTTGTCCGATCGGACATGATTTATCTAGCTATATATGCTTGTAGTTATAAGTCTTTATCATCAGAAACATACAAATCTCAACTTCATATGCAAACATACATGTATAATTACATAGGTTTTTTTCTCTTCCCTTTTTCCCCACATTGGTTGAAACTTAAACATTGGCTCAATTTCATGTGCAAATTTGCACGTACGACAGCTAGAAGGCCACAACATAGGTAGAAAATGGAAAATTACGCATATGCAATCGAGACTATTACGGGTATATACGGAGGAGCAAGGTGTCACTGTCAGGCGGTCCCCAACACTTCATGAATCCAACTTAAACATGAGCATGTGTTCCTTAACAAAAATGGGAAAAAGATTGAATTGGAAAGCTTAAAAATAGAAGTAAAAAAAAGGGTATCATAACAACGAGTTCCTCTAGTCGATCTGATTCCTTATTTTCAGGTATTTGACTTCGAATTTTAAGGAAAACTTGCTCTTTTTCAATTCCTTGCGTGTAAGTAACGCAAGGGAAAGTTAAGGATTAGAATGATTCTCTTATCCATATTTTAGTAAACACAGGGAACTTAAGAATCAAAATAGTTCCAATTTCTATTCCTTGTAAGTAAAAATGCCCCATGTTGACTTAAGTTAGGAAAAATATCGGTGTTGGACCATTGACCAGTCCCTTTGAAATCTTTATATGGTATCAAAGCAGGTTTATTGACTAGCTAGATTCAAATTCAGGGTGTTTATTACTTTGACCAAACCCAAATTACTAGGTTTATACTTGGTGTGATTATTTATAATTTAGGGGTGGGCATTTTAGTGGGTCTACCCAACTGGTTGGGTTGGGCTTTAAACATTAAAAGCTTCCGTTTGAGTAAAAACCTGACCATCCGTTCTATAGATGAGTTATGTTGGGTTGGATTGGATTGGGCACCGGCCGGGCCAAGTACAACGCTCCGGTGGGCTATAACATAGGGAAAGTTTTAGTTTTTATGTTTAAAAACACTAATCATATGGATTATTTTATGATTTTAAATTGTCATAGCCCACATAGGGAGAGTTTTAGTTTTTATGTTTAAAAACACTAATCATTTGGATTATTTTATGATTTTAAATTGTCATAGCCCACATAGCAAAGAAAAAGTCTGAATCTTGGGATAGTTTTAGGAAAAATAAGAGTTAATAAATGTTAAATAAACTCATCATTTTAACCAATACCAAAGTTTAATAGTAATAAATTAAAACATCCATACCACACACGGTTCTTTATTTTATTCATTTAAAAGTTTTGAAGGCTAGAAGCCTAGAAAATAGACTATAAGTTTCTTGCTTCAAATTTTTACTTTCAAGTTTACTATTATATTACTGTATGCAGGCAACAAAAAACGTTGAGCATTTAATTTCGTAGTAATATTTTTAGTTTAGCCTACCCACAGAATAATTTTTGGCTCCGCCATTGGGATTGGGTTGAAGTTTTATTAACCTGATTGAAAAATGAGAATAATTCTTAAACATACATGTAAATTAGATAGATATAAACATAAAATTCAGCAACTTTTAAACGCAAGTGTTTATTAATTAATACTTGATTTGAATACTGAAATTTGTATATTAAGTAATATGTAGTGATTCTACAACACCAACTTCACATGATCTAGGCCAAATTTGAAGTAAGTATTGATATGGCAAATATGGATCATTGTGTCGATGCATCAACCAACACTATAAATTAACTAGATGGTCCGCAAGATGGTTAATAAGTTTAGAAATGTGTTCCTAGAATCCGATGGAGAAAAATTGGAGGTCCGTTTGGATCTTGTTAGTATATGGACGAGTAATCAGCTTGCCCAATGAACATGCTTGGCAGGAAACGCAACCAGGAATGACGTTTTTACTTCGAGTAAGGGGATGCCTGTGAGTAGATTTGAGGATACGGTGCATCATCTCACGCCCCAGATGTCCCCAAGCGATCATGCAGAGCATATTTTTCAATGCAAGCCAGACTTAGGGCCTACCACATAATGGGCCTTGACAGAGCAAATGTTAGTGACATATAAGCTATTCAGGAGGTGTTCCATCTTCTCTAGAATACGCTTTTGGCCTTATTCATATGAGTGATGTAAGATGTCATCTCCATTTTGTTCAATGGTTAGTAAAGGGCCTCTTTGATGGTAAGTTTAGTACCATCGGACAACATTATTTGGAAAGTACCATGCTCAACATTATTGGAGCTTCACGTCTTGGACCCACTGCATGTATTTTCTTTCAGGGACTTCAAAAGCAGTGAAATCAAGCTTGTTAAGGTTTAACATTTTGATGAAATAGAGGGGCAAGATCGTGGTTATTGCTATGGGAAAAAGAACGTCCATAGCAAAAAAGTAGAACATCCGGTTTTATACACATGTTTGGTTTAGTTTAAGCATAAAAAACTTAAAAGTTTTCATGGGTGTGTTGTTTTATTTATTTATTTATTTTTTGAAACTTTAGGTTTCTATAATACTGTATGCCAAACAATTAACTTCCCCACAAGACATATCTAAAACTAAATTAGTTAATCGATCACATGTATAAGAAAATTTAAATTTCATTCAATTATTATTCGAGAATTAATATCCACAAATTAAAACAAATAAAAATAATTCAAATATATAGAAAATTGTTCAAATTAAACAAAAATTTAAAAAAAAAAATATTCGGCCACTAGAGAGAATTTTCTGTCAACATGTAGTAGGCCGATGTATAAAATCTAAGGAGAAATTTGATACTAGTCCAGTTTTATGGTCCAATATTAGGATTAGTCCACTTTTTAATTTTTTTTTTTAATTAGGTTCGATGACTTCGCTTCCACATCAGCATTATCACTCCTATTATTTTTTTTTTGGAAACGTCACTCCTATTATTTTGCATTCTTTTTTTCATTCTAAAGTTAACCCTAAACCCATTATTATTAGTGATAAGTTATGTTAACAAAAAATTTCTCCTTAACTTTAGCATCTCAACAAAAAATTTGCACACGTTGATCTTCTTCCTCTTTCTTCATATTTCACTTCTTTCTCTTTCTTTCCCACAGGTTCAATTTGTAGACTACCTGAACAATAGATACCCAATACAATTAAAATATCTATTCAACATGAAGAAGAATAAACATTCAAACAAGATATTTCATAGAATGGAGTTTTCATGAATTCAGGTAGTTACTCAATACAGGTAACAAACAACAACAAAAATAACAAAAAGAGGTACAGACCCCAAAGAATTATCATACCTATTACATAGAACGGAATTTCTGATAACGGAACCCATTCCCTCCACATAGGTAGAGAAAACATTCTAGCTACCTATATGACAGGCCACTTTTTCTCCTCTCACCCTCCGTCGACCCGGAATAGGATCCTATATGGATCCTATTTGTGAGGATCATGGGGATCACTTCATTGTGTCCATTCATTTGTCATCCTACGGTCAGAAATTATTTTAAATTTTTTTATTTAAAATTAAACACAAACAGTATTTAATGGAAACTGGCCCCAAAATATACGATAAACGGACACGATAAAGACCATGTACAGGTATGGTGTTTGTTAAATGTCTCAGTGGAATTCAAAGCAGATTCTATATGTTTTCATGGTTTTTTGAAAGCAGTTGCCCAAGTTCCGTACCAAGCAAGTTTTTTCAGTATAAAATTTGTATATGAAAACTTGTTCATCATCTCGACTTCTACTTTGCAAGTGTGGTATAACCTTTTTCTTTGGCCTTTACCATGCAGTTTTCTCCAAAAGAAGCAAAATAAAACGAAAACATTTGCTTACTGCTCTGTTTCTTCTTCAAGCATAGTGATCACGAGCTAAGGTATGACCTATTTTTTCCTTCTTTAATTTTGTCTGCTTTGAAAAAAAGATTCTCTCTCTTATCGTGAATTTTTTTTTTTTGTTTGGATTCGTATATATTCAATATATAGAAGAAGCAGACGAATTGGTAAGCTGAAGGTGCCACTGCCATGGCGATGGAGATACTCACTGCAATTATTCCTACAATAATTGACTACACAGTTAGACCAGTTGCACGCCAAGTGGGCTATATCATTTTCTACAAAAGCAACCTTGAAGATCTGAGATTCTGAGGAGTAAATTGGAGAATTTTGATCTTGTAAAACAAAGGATGAAGCATGAAGTTGATGAAGTCGGAAGAAAAGTTAATCAAAAAGTGGAAGCTGATGTCCAGAATGTTGGAAGCTAAACAACTTCTGAAGTCGAGGATCGAAGGTAGCAAGGAGCTCCCTTGCATGGGTGCTGTCTACATCGAAGAAGAAAGAAGAAGAAAGGTTTTTAGCCTCCAACAGCTAGTTTGTTGTTTAAATGTATGTGTGAGTGTGTGAGTGACAAGTATACACTCTAGATTAAATCACTTAACCCCAAATGAAGGGTTAGGATTTAATCTGGAGTAGTAAGGCTTAAATGATTGTTAAAGTCTCTTGTCAATCATTTTTAAAAACAAGTATGAGTCATGGCAATGCACCATACCCTACAAGCATTCACCTTACTTAATCAAATCAGGGCTGCTGCATTCTACACAGCTGGTATCCAATCTCCAAGTCCTCTCCATTCTCTGCCATTTTCTAACCCTAAGAAACCAATCCAAACAATCAACCAAAACACCAAAACAAACAAGCTTTTATCATGGTGCATAAGAAGGGATCCACCAACATAGTGTCCTCAACAACAACAACCAACAAACAACCCTGCAAATGAAGGGATCCAGCAGTAGCAGTGAGCTAAAAGCTCCAGTCTTTGATGGGGAGGACTATGACTTTTGGAGAATAAGAATGACCACCATTTTCAAATCCTATGATCTATGGGATATGGTTCAAAACGGGTATGAACTACCTTAGATAGAGGTCGATGCTCTAGAGGAGGACCTCACAGAAACACAACTCAAAACACTGAAGCAAAATCGGATGGAGGATGCTAGAGCACTTGGAATCATCCAAGGTGCTGTCTCAGACACCATTTTCCCGAGGATAACAAATGAAGAGACTGCAAAGGGAGCTTGGGAAGTTTTACAACAAGCGTACATAGGAGACACCAAAATCAGAAAGGTAAAACTTCAGTCCCTTAGAAGAGATTTCGAGTATACAAGAATGAGGGGGAATGAGCTGTTAAAAGACTACTTTACTAGGCTATTTGATGTTGTAAATAAGATGAAAGCATATGGTGAGGAACTGCCAAATGAAAGAATTGTCTAGAAATTGTTGATTAGTCTGACTAAACCCTATGATTCAATAGTGAGCGTCATTGAAGAAACCAAAGACACTGAAACTCTTAGTGTGCAAGATGTGATGACATCCTTAAGAGCCTTTGACCAAAGACTCGAGAGACAAGCTGACTCTGCCACTGAAAAGGCATTTCAATCACTCTTTGTTGGATCCAGTAGTTAAGCTAGTGCAAGCAAACCAATACCACAGTAGAAGGGCAAGAACAAGAAATGGGAAGGAAATGGGTATCAAAACCCTAGACCTAACCAAAGGAGTAACTCAAATGAAGGTCCAAGAACCAAGCAACAATGCAAGCACTGTGACAAATTCCATCTTGGGGAGTGTTGGTTCAAGGACAAGCCTAGATGTCACAAATGTAACAAGTTCGGGCACATTATGAAGGATTGCAGATCAAGAAATGTGCAGCAAGTGAACTGTGCCAACCAAGTTGAAGAAGAAGCAAATGTGTTCTGTGCTTTCAGTGCAAAGTGGCTGCAACAACCATATGACTGCACATGAGTCATTACTCATTGATATTGACACAAAGTTCATTGGAAAGTGAAAATGGGAGATGGAAACATTGTCAAGGCCACTGGAAGAGGAACTCTGGTTATCAACAACAAGAAAGGAAGAAGATGCATAAGGGAAGTGATGCTAGTGCCGGGATTGGATGAGAATATACTTAGTACGGGTCAAATGATGAAGCATGGCTATTTCCTACTCTTTGGGGGAACTGTGGTCGAGATCTATGATGACAGGTCCCTATCAAACTTGGTGATAGAGTGGAAGTGAAAAACAGAAGCTTTCCACTTATGTTGAAGTACCTAGAAAAGGTGGCAAGGAAAGCAAGTGTGGCAGGTTCTATGAAGCTATGGCACAAGAGGCTTAGTCACTTAAACATGACAAGTCTAGAAAATCTGAAAAAGCATGAAATGGTACAAGGTATACCAAAGTTGGATCAATGCAGTGAAACCTGTGAAGGGTGTGTGTTTGGCAAGCACCACAGAGATCCATTTGAAGCTAGAAAGGCTTGGAGGGCAACAATGCCACTCGAATTGATTCACACAGATGTGTGTGGATCAATGCAAACAACAACAATCAGTGGAAAAAGGTATTTCCTAACGTTCATTGATGACCATTCACGGATGTGTTGGGTGTATTTCATGAGGTTCAAGTCCGAGGTATTCATAATATTCAAAAAGTTCAAGGCAATGATAAAATTGCAAAGTGGATACCAAATCAAAAGACTAAGAAGTGATAGAGGATGAAAGTATACCTCTCTTGAGTTCAATGCATTATGTGAAGATGTGGGGTTGGAGAAGCAACTCATAGTGGCATATTCACCGCAACAGAATGAGATTGCAGAAAGGAAGAATATGACTATAGTCGAAATGGCTAAGTCTATGATGCATGAGAAGAACATGCCCTATACATTTTGGGGTGAAGCTGTGAACACCTCAATGTACCTATTAAATAGGTGCCCTACTAAAGCATTGGACAAGAAGACTCCATTTGAAGTGTTCAGTGGCAGAAAACCATCTGTGAAACACCTGAGAGTGTTTGGCTCTTTGTGCTATACCCACATTCCTCAACAACTAAGGCACAAGTTGGAGAAATCAAGTAACAATGGTGTTCTTGTGGGCTATGGTACCAATGAAAAAGGGTAGAAGAGAAGGACAATGTCTCTCTACAACTTGACCTCAATAAAAGGCAAACAAGAGAGCCTATGGAGACCTCAGTTCAAGAAGAAGTAACAGAGAATGGTGTCATACAAGGGACTCCACAGCAAGCAAACATGAGTCCACAACTGAGTCAGTCACAGATAACAACTCCAAGCTCAACTTCTGTGAGGTTGAGAAACTTGGATGAAATTTATGCTTCAGGTAACAACTGTGTAGTGGAACCAGAAACATATGAAGAAGCTGAGAAAGACAAAGCTTGGAAGAAAGCAATGAAGGAAGAACTTGAAATGACTGAGAAGAATGACACTTGGGAAATTATAAATCGACCAAGTGACAAGTCGGTGATTGGTGTGAAATGGGTGTACAAAGTAAAGCTCAACCTAGATGGTTCTGTGCAAAAGAACAAGGCAAGGTTGGTAGCTAAAGGCTACTAACAGAAGCCTGGTGTAGATTTCAATGAAACCTTTGCTCCTGGTGTAGACTTCAATGAAACCTTTGCTCCAGTAGCAAGGTTAGACACCATAAGGACCTTGATAGCCCTTGCAGCCAAGAAGGGTTGGAAGCTGCATCAATTGGATGTCTAATTGACATTTCTAAATGGAGTGCTAGATGAGGAGGTGTTTGTGGAACAACCTCAAGGGTTTACAAGTCAAGAGTTTCCAGAGAGGGTGTACAAACTAAAGAAGGCTCTCTATGACCTAAAGCAAGCTCCAAGAGGTTAGTACAGTGAGATTGATTCCTATTTCATTGAGAAATGATTTCAGAAAAGTCCTAGTGAAGCTACACTCTACACCGACAGAAAGCAACAACAAGACACTCATTGTCTCAATCTATGTGGATGATGTTGTCTACACTGGAAATGATGCTGCAATGATTGAAAGGTTCAAGGAAGAGATGATGAAGAGGTATGAAATGACTGACCTAGGCCTCTTGCATCATTTTCTTGGCATTGGGGTAATTCAAGAAGCAAGTAGCATTTTCATTCATCAAAGGAAGTATGTTGAAACTTTGCTTGAAAAGTTAGGATTGAAGGGATGCAAACCAGTCTCTACACCCCTAATTGCAAATGAGAAGCTTACGAAGGATGATGGAAGTGAACCTGCAGATGCTAGTCTCTACAAAAGCATTGTTGGCAGTCTATTGTACCTAACTGCAACAAGGCCGGATCTAATGTTCTCAGCAAGCCTACTTTCTAGGTTTATGCAGAATCCTAACAAGCCACACATGGGGACAGCAAAGAGAGTATTAAGATATGTGCAAGGAACACTTGATTATGGGATCAAGTATGAAATGGGGAAGTCAACTATCCTAATTGGATTTTGTGACAGTGATTAGGGTGGCAGTGAAGATGATAGCAAAAGCACATCGGGCTATGCTTTCACCTTTGGTTCAGGGATGTTTTCGTGGGCCTCTGTGAAGCAACAAAGTGTTGCACTGTCCACAGCCGAGGCAGAGTATGTGAGCGCATCAGAAGCTACAACTCAAGCTATTTGGCTAAGGTTCATACTTAAAGACTTTGGGGAATTGTAGGTTGATGCCACACCACTTCTGTGTGACAACACTTATGCAATCGCCATGACCAAAAACCCAGTTTTTCATCAGAGAACAAAGCACATCAAGAGAAGATATCATTTCATCAGAGAAGCATTTCAGGACAATACAATCAAGCTAATTTATTGCAACACAGAAGATCAGATCGCAGACATTTTCACAAAAGCATTATTGAATGAGAGATTCAATTACCTGAGGGGTTTGCTTGGAATGACTCCCAAAAGCAGTTTAGAGGGGAGTGTTGGAAGCTAAACAGCTTCTGAAGTCCAGGATCGAAGGTAGCAAGGAGCTCCATTGCATGGGTGCTGTCTGCATCGAAGAAGAAAGAAGAAGAAAGGTTTTTAGCCTCCAACGGCTAGTTTGTTGTTTAAATGTATGTGTGAGTGTGTGAGTAACAAGTGTACACTCCAGATTAAATCACTTAACCCCAAATGAAGGGTTAGGATTTAATCTGGAGTAGTAAGGCTTAAATGATTGTTAAAGTCTCTTGTCAATCATTTTTAGAAACAAGTATGGGTCATGGCAATGCACCATACCCTACAAGCATTCACCTTACTTAATCAAATCAGGGCTGCTGCATTCTGCACAGGGCTGCTGCATTCTGCACAACTGGTATCCAATCTCCAAGTCCTCTCCATTCTCTGCCATTTTCTAACCCTAAGAAACCAATCCAAACAATCAACCAAAACACCAAAACAAACAAGCTTTTATCACAGAGATGGCAGTCAGATGCGGACAAGACCACTCGGGAGGCAGAAGCACTCTTGCATGATGAAGGCCGTGCAAAGACAAAGTGTCTCATTATATGTCCTAATCTGATATACTATCATCAGCGTAGCAGGAAGTCAACAAAACTGATGAAAAAGATTGAAGCAAATGAAAAAAAAAAAAAAAAAAAAGAGTTTTCCAGTGTTTCTTACAAAGTTCCCATAGAAGACGTGTCTGCCATAGCCTCGGACGAGTACATGGCCTTTGAATCAAGGATTTCAATGGTGAAGGATATCATTACGGAACTGAAAAAACCTGATATCAACAGGATTGGGGTGTACGGATTAGGGGGCGTTGGGAAGACAACACTTGCCAAAGAGGTTTACAGAGAAGCTGTCAAAGAGAAGTTATTTGATGATGTGGTTATAATACTAAATGTCAAAGAAAAAATAGACAACGAAAAAATTCAAAATGAAATTACCAAAAAGTTGGGGATGGACGTTGATGAATATGAGGATATGGGAACAAGGGCGAATCTCCTACGGGCCAAAATAAAAGAGCGGAAGACTCTTGTCATTTTAGACGATATTTTGGAATGAAGTGACTTTGAGGCTGTGGGACTCGTCGGTGTGCCGAACTGTAAGCTATTGTTGGCATCTAGAGAAAGAAAAGTTTTATGATCTGATATGTGTACGCAAAATGATTTTGAACTCGGATTTTTAACAGAAAATGAAAGTTGGAGTTTGTTTGAGAAGATGGCAGGTAATGTCGTTAAAGACAACCGTATACTGAAAGAAGCAACCCAACTAGCAAAGAAATGTGGGGGTTTGCCAGTTTTGGTTGTGGCAGTTGCAAGTGCTTTAAGGGATATTAGTTTGGAGGAATGGAAAGATGCGTTGAGAAGTTTCAAAAGATTTGACAAGAAAGAAATGAATGAAAAAGCATTCTTGGCTCTAAAGTGGAGTTACGAACAATTGGAGGATCAAGAGCTTAAGCAACTGTTCTTGATTTGCCGAATTGTTGCCGGTGGTTCGATCTATTTAATTTTTCTCAGTGACTTGTTCAAGTATAGTATGGGTTTGGGTTTGATAAAAAATGCTGAGACAGTGGACGATGCATGGAATTCATTGAATGTAATGGTTAAAAAACTAAAAAATTCTGCCCTATTGCTGGACATTTATGACAATGAGACTCGTAGAATGCATGAGCTTGTACGAGATGTTGCTATCCGGATTGCATCTGATGATCAAAAGGCCTTTTCAAGAGCATATGGAGATGAGGTGAAACAATGGCCAACAGAGGATTTCCTTAAAAAATGCACAAAGATGTCCTTAAAACGTTGTAAGATCCCCAGACTTCCTGAAGTACCTTGGGAATGCCCAGAATTAAAATTGTTAATCTTGTCCGATAATTATAAGGGCGACTCCCTGGAAATCCCAAGCAAATTTTTTGAAGGGATGAAAGAACTCAAAGTGTTGGATGTCAGCGGAATCCGTATTCTGTCACTACCTCCGTCTCTTCTATCCCTAAAGCATCTCCAGACAATGTGTTTAGATCGGTGCGAGTTGGTAGACATAACTCTTGTTGGACAGCTAACAAACTTGAAAATTCTTAGCATCCTAAAGTCCAAGATTAAAGAGTTGCCCAAAGAAATAGGGCAATTGACTTGGCTACAATTATTGGATTTAACTGGTTGCTCTGAACTTCTTGTGATCTTACCTGGTGTTATATCAAGCTTGACGAGACTAGAAGACTTGAGGATGGGAATAAAAAGCTTCAAGCAATGGGAGGGTGAAGGTTTGGTCGATGGCAGAAGAAGTAATGCTAGCATTTCAGAGCTGAAGCACTTATCTCATCTATCCGCATTGGACATACACGTTCCAAATTATCCTTGGTATGGTGTCGATTATGCCGGTGGTGTGGAGATTTTTGCTACCAAATTTTCAACATATCAAGACAAGCTTGAGTTGGGCCACCCAAGACCAAAGAAACAACCCTTCTTTTTAATTGAGAAGGTAACCTTACTTGTACACAATTTTTTTGATATTCAAAATTTTATGTGATTTTTACATACTAGTTAAACATACACCACAAGTGAGTACATTTAGTATGTTTTTAATATTAAAGTTATTATGTGGTGTCCAATTTTTCAAAATATTTTAAAGCATGTCATTACCGTTGATTATATCAGGGTAAGTCAATCCTCAACTTGGAATACTTGAGGTTGGATAAGAACATGGATATTTGGTATGAACCGTACAGTCTAGGGCTAGGTACGGGCGGGCCAGGACAGGTACAACATATTTTAAAACAGGAACCGGACTTAATCCGGCCTGCTTGAAACGGGCCGGGGTCCACAGGTCTTTTTTTTTTCAAGGGATATTCAATCGACACAATCAAGGCCGTCTTCGGCAGAACCACCATTCAATAACACCGCCAGAACTCAAATCTGCCTCTTCTCCCGCTGCAAATCCACCAAGAGCTGCTGCAGCTGCAAGTTCATCCGAGACACAGAAACCAACCCAGAAGATTACTGCTTGCTTATGCAGTTGCTTCCTTCTTGGCAAATCCAAAGAATCCCAGCAGTAGCAGAGTAATGGAAGATCCCAAGAAATATGTGGAGACTAGCTTAAGGAAGGCTCCACCCACAAATGGAATCCAACGCCATCCATTTGCAATTTGATTGCAACTTTATTCACCAATCCCAGAAAACCCAGTTAAAAATTTCAAATCCAGAAAACTTTCAACCCAATAAAACAAATCAGCCTCAGATCATACCTCCAGAGAAATTGCAGAGACTGAATTAAGTAAATTACCTTAATTTGGTGAGGAGATGAGACGATGTGGTGGTCGATTTCGATTGCTAACCGAATAGTTAGAGATGCCGCAAGCAAAGATCATATAGCCTAATTGACTGCAAGCTACTTTCATTTGTGTTTGTAGTGATGCAATGCTGGTTCTGTTTATTGTGATTTTAAATCAAATGCCTTACTTTGTCTAAATTTACTACAAGATCTAATCTGTATCTTGCGGGAAACGGTAAATAGACCATTTTCGGAATAACATAAAATTAGTTGGATATCGCATAAAAAAGGGGATACTTATAGTCTCATAAATCTATTTCAGTCGAATAATGTATTTTGGCGAGGGAACTTTGAGCTGATTAGGTGAAGAACCAAATTGTCTTATAGCATGCTTTTCATTTATTTTAAAAATGGATTGGATTCCTATAAATATTTTAGCAATCGACTATAGATAAGGCAGTTGTATTGCCACTTTAAGATAAGGTAGTTGTATTTTTCAAAGTGAATTATCTCATACACATACAAAACTATGTGAAATGGACTAAAGTATAATCTGGAAATTTTACCTCGGTATAGAACTTGGCTATATGCCAGAATGGTTTGTTTAAGTACCTTTTAAGTTATATTATGTTTTCTATTTAAAATTAAAAGTTATCTCCTGTCTTTTGGTAACAGAACCGTCTATCTGTACATGATCGTTTCTTCATTGCTTCATTGTAGGTGAGAATGTTATGCGAGAAAGCAAAGGAAATTGAAATAGGAGAAAGCAATGTTCAGGTGTAAATTTTGGTTTCTTTAGTCTCTTATTATATTTGTATTACATTGCATATTTCACTGTTATTACATTTTGTATGGGAAAAAAGCGTTATTATTGTCCTTCATTTCGAACTGGCAACGCTGGTGTGGATCTTTCAAATTATATGGGTAGACACTTATTATTATTTATTTGCACGCTTGTGAAAAGGCCAGTGACAATTTGTGGCGATATGCATGGGCAATTTCATGACCATGTAGAGCTTTTTCGAATTGGAGCGTTTTCTTGCTTGCAATTTTGAATTATTTCAAATTATGAATTAAAAAGCTTTTTTTTTTTTTTTCACAACATTGTTGAGAGCTTAAGCTTTCGAGTTCTTAGTTTATATCAAGACATTTGATATGGTTTCATTTATTTTGTGAAATTAGATATTTTCTGTGAAGATTTTTCTTTGGAGTTCAGTAAATTGATTGCTCCTTTGGCTGTAAGTTTGACATTAGTAAATTTTGGACTTTAATTTCAATGATTACCCAGCATTAATTGTTACTGATTAGCATTTGTTTTCTGGAATTTGTACTCTGAACAGTTCAAAGGTTTTGGGAAAGGAATGCTTTTTAATCAGGCCAATTGGGTCCTCCTGGCAATACAATGTCGAAATTTTTTAAATCCGAGTCCGACAATTTTGGCAAGATGCAAATGAGCTGTGATTGGGAAGCTAATATCATCCTAATATATTTTTCGAAACAATTTACTAATTGCATTTTTCAGCTTTATGTAGTGTTAGTGAGGACCTCGAAATGTATGTATTAAGGTTAATCAGTAAGTAGTGGTACAAAATGTAAACATCACTTTGAGTGATTAATATAAACTCTGTACGTTTTCGTTTTGAATGTTGAAGTTGGAAATTGCTTTGGTTAGGATACTAATGATCAGAAAATAACTTTGTTTAAGGAATGCCCAAATAGAGTCTACGGGTGGATTCTCATTTCATGGAAAAGTTGACTAAATTTCTTCTTTGTTGTTTTCATATGGTGCTTCTGTGTTGGGTTTTGAAATTTCAGTTGTGGATGTGAAATTCACTTCTCAAGATAGTTGCGATAATCCCTATTTTTCTCTCAAAGCTCTTTCAGCCGAGTTGCCAGAATCAATGACCGAAGCTCTCCATGACAAGTCGGACATTGGCCTGATACACTACTCTCACTCTTTCCTGCTTTTAATTTTGATTGTATATGAACTGTGTGTTTTTCATTGGCAATTTGTTGCTGAATTTAACTTGATAATTTTTGAAATTTTTGTTTTATTTTTTTGTCGACAACTTTTAGGGTTATTGCCCACAAATTCCAAACAGAAAAGTTAGAAGAGCTACGGATTTGCTTTCGACTGGTTCCCCTCTATTGAGTGCAAACGGGCTCCTAATATAATTGAATTGATTCTAAAGTTAGTATCTTTTCTGAGATTGTTTGTGGTTTTGTGAGTGTTGCTTAGGTAAAACGTGGGTTGTTTAAATTGCTACATTTAAGAATGCGATTGTATTGCTGCAGGATTTTCATTTAAATTTTCTGTGGATATTATTCATGTTTGTTGTCGGTTATAGTTTGAAAACTCCACAGCAAAGTGCGGGCATTCTAGCTAGTGTTACACTAAAAGGGTGATGGAATAATTTGATTTCGAACTTGTCATTTGCGAGATTTGAACCGAAAACCTACTACAAGACTGGTACTAAGTGGTAATTACGGCATTGTAAAGGTTGTCAAGTTTGGCAGGCATCCAACTAACCCAAAGTAGGGAGCCAAATAAGAGAACTAAGAGCAGAACAAGTGAATTTTGACACCATTGTGCTTGCTTTTTGTGAATTTCAAAATTTTGTAATCTTACACTCTGAAGCAATAACCACCTAACAAGTAACATATCAAACTGTGCTGACTTAAGGCAGCTGAGTTGGCCAACTCCTCAAGATTACATAATTAATCAATCACCTAATTTGTCCAAACTTTGGGATTTAGACATCATCAAAATTTTCATGATCAATTTGTTATAAATTCTTGTCTCACTAACTGCCACTTATTTCCCATGTGAGAGATTCAAGGATGGAAGTGACAATGTGGATGGCTTTAGCTACCACCATTTTCACAACCATGGTAGCCGTCGCTTCATCGGCATTGTCTACCGTGACCTTCGTCTTCGGTGACTCCTTGACAGAAGTAGGGAACAACTATCTGTCGTATTCTCTTGCAAAGTCAAATTATCCTTGGTATGGTGTTGATTATGCCGGTGGTCGAGCTACTGGGAGGTTCACTAATGGAAGAACCATTGGCGACATAATATGTAGTGTTCTTACTTCTTATACTACCTATCCGACGTCGATATTTTTCTTTTCCTTTGTAACTCCAGGAACTTAATGAATTTTTTTGTTCTTTTGTAGCCAAAAAGCTTGGGATTCCATCACCACCACCACCTTATCTATCCTTGGCACAGAATGATGATGCACTGCTTAAAGGGGTTAATTATGCATCTGGTGGAGCAGGAATACTCAATGACACTGGACTCTATTTTGTAATCACATTTCTTCCAAAAATATTAATCCCTCAAATGTTTATGATCACATCGTTGAACCTACAACTTTGGGGGCAGGAATAAATGCTCTATAATCTTGAATTATTTTGTTATTTTTCTTCGTGACAGATTCAAATACAAAATTTCAACAAGACAAAGGAAGCCATCAAGGCTAAGATTGGGACAGAGGCTGCAGCCAAGCTTTGCAGTGAAGCCATCTACTTCATTGGAATTGGTACTTTATATTAGACAAATGAAATTTTATTTTAGATGAAAATAACTCATTTTTTTCGTAGACATGGGTTAAAGTCGTGATTAACTTCCTTGCACCGGTGTCTAAATTCCCATTTCCCATGATTAAAGTAGTTTTGACAATTGCTTGTTATTATATATTTTATTTATCTATTTTCTTTGCATTTTTTCAGGCAGCAATGATTATGTCAACAATTACCTGCAACCATTTTTAGCAGATAGTCAGCAGTACACTTATGAAGATGAATTTGTGGAATTATTGACTAGTACCTTAGAGGGACAATTTAAGGTTAGGAAACACTATTTTTTTAATAAACGATATTATCTACTCTAAGAGGGTAGGAGAGTAGTAAGTCTCACATTGGGCTAGTCATAATAATATGGTTCAAATTCTCCTTCGGTGAGAATCGAACATAAGACATCTCACGTACAAGTAAAGAGGAATACCACTAAACCGTAGTATTAAGTGGCAAGGTTAGTAAACACTATTAGTTAAATAAAAAAGGGGAAAATGACAATAAAGTATTTGGTATTAAAACCCTCTCACACTCTTCTAGCATTGAGAAAGAGAAGTACCACTAAACTAATAGGAACTGAAGCTGGAACATGATCTTTCATTCCAAGCAAATTTCTTGAATACAAACTGGTTTGAGTAGGGTTTACTGGACGAAAATAACAAGCTTCAAATATGGCTTGTTTGAGTGTTTCTCAATGAGCTAGGCGTAGGTTTCGCTTGTTTCTTTCATGAGTTTCAACGAGTCAAACACAAGCCAAAATCGGTGCAAGCTCAAGCTCTTTCGATCCAATTTACAGAACTAAACCCTAGTTAATTAACGATGCACGTTCGAATTATTTGTGCTAGAGGCTTTACCAACTGGGTGCCCGAAAGATGATGTTCCATGGTCTCGGACCACTTGGCTGCATTCCTTCTCAGAGGGTGAAATCAAAGACAGGCCAGTGCTTAAAAAGAGTGAACGAGTGGGTGCTTGAATTCAAATCCAAAGTACAAAAGCTCATTGCCTCTCTTAACAGGCAACTCCCACAGGCAAAGCTCTCATTTGCAGACACGTACGGAGACGTCTACGACTTAATCCAAAACCCTATCGCTTATGGTAATTAAACTCGATTATTCAACTGTAGATTCGAATTCGATTGCGATAGGTTTAATTTACAATGTATGTACCAATTTTTCAGGGTTTAAGGTTTCGAACACTTCGTGTTGCAATGTGGACACAAACATTGGAGGGTTATGCTTGTTAAGATAGCTCCAATGGCAGAATTAGGACAGAGAGAGAGATCGAGATGAGAGAGAGAGAGAGAAAAGTATATCAGTGAAATGCTTTCTTTGTTAATCTGTAATGTTTACAATGATCAACCTATATAGGTGTAGCAAGCTTGCAGAGCAAGTATCTTCTTTTAACTACCTCCTTATATCAACTAACTATCTCCTTATCCCAACTAACTATATCTCTAACCATCAATATTCTAACTCTCATAACAGCCTATTTAATCTCTTGACAAGTGGCTTTATTTTAGCCATTGATATCCTTCTCACTTGGATTACTGTTTTGTACTTCATTCTTCTTACATCCCCTCACTCTGATGCTCGAAGACACTGAGCATAAGATTGGCACAATGCTGTTGAAACAAAGGTGCAAACAAGCCCTTTGTAAGTATGTCAGCTGACTGATATGTTGAAGACACATATTGAACTTGAAGATCTCCTCGAGTGACTCTCTCTCGCACAAAATGATAGTCTATTTCAATGTGTTTGGACTTAGCATGAAACACAGGATTTGTAGACAGTGCAATAGCTGAAACATTATCACAGTATATCATTGGAGATGAAAGTAAAGGTATATGCATATCACAGAATATCTATCGAATCCATGCAAGTTCAACAGCAGTGATTGCTAAAGCTCGATACTCAGCTTATGTGGATGAGCGAGACACCGTTTGTTGTTTCTTAGATGTCCAAGAAATAGGATTTGACCCAAGGAATACCAGAAAACCTGAAGTTGACCTCCTATCATTTAGATCACCTGCCCAATCTGCATCATTATATGCTTGCAGATGCATTGGTCCTGGTTTGAAATGAATCCCATAGGTAGATGTTCATTTGAGATATCGAATGATTCTCTTGACTGCAATCACATGAGAGACCATAGGATTATGCATGAATTGACAAGCTTGATTGACTGCAAAGGCTATGCTAGGTCTTGTAAAAGTAAGTTATTGAAGTGCACCAACCACACTCCTATATTGTTCAGGACTTTGATAAGGCTGCCCATCATCCTTGAGTAACCTATGATAAGGTAGACATGGTGTGTTACACGGTTTAGAGTCTTGTAAATCCACTTTATCGACTAAATCATTGATATACTTTGTCTGTGATGCAAACAAGCCATCTGCTGTATAACTGATCTGCAATCCCAAAAAGAACTGTAACTGTCCCAAATCCTTCATTTCAAACTCTTCAGTGAGATCTTGTATAACCTGGTTAATCAATTGTGAACTGCTACCTGTGAGAATCACATCATCCACATACAATAGCAACAACACAGTCCCTCTTGAAGATTGTTGCACAAACAAGGAAGGATCAGCTTGAGAAACTTTAAAACCCAAACTCGGCAAAAAACTGGTGAATCTCGCATTCCAGGCTCTAGGAGCCTGTTTTAACCCATATAATGATTTCTGAAGTTTGCACACATAGTTTGAAGGCTGTGTTGCACTCTCAAATCCTGGAGGTTGTGCAATATAGACTTCCTCTTAAAGTATGCCATGTAAAAAGGCATTTTTTACATCTAGCTGCCTAGGAGACCACTGGAATTGAGGAGCCAAGGCAAAAATAAGTCTTATAGTTGTAGGTTTGACACAAACCCATCTGCATTTTTCTTTATTTTGTAAATCCATTTGCATCCAACTAAGTTCTTATCAGGTGCTAAGGAAACTAAAGACCAAGTCTTTTGAGAGTGAAGAGCAACTATTTCCTTTTTCATTGCAAACTGCCATTCTGAAACTTGAGATGCAACTTTGAATGTTTTAGGTTATGAAACAAGAGTAGCAGTAAAAGCTCTCTTTCTGAACACCCCATTCTTAGATCGGGTTTGCATAGGATGTATATTCATTGGTATTGGTAGAACAACACTTAGTTGCTCCTGTTGAAAGTCAGGATCCACAGGGATATGGTTCTGTGTTGTGGAGCTGGTTTGAGGCAACTGATGTATTGCAGGATCACAAGATATATGTGATGTATTGATATTATTTGTGGAGAAAGAAATAAACTCTGGAGCACTAGATGCAACTGTTTCCAAGAATCTGAGGCTCTAGATGGAGACAATGAATCTGAGGCACTAGATGAATGCATAGTCAATGAGTCTATAGTTCGAGATGACAATGAATGAGATGAAGGTGTAGATGCTTGATTGGTTAATGTAATGACTGAAGTGAAATATGAGGAATGAATTGGAGTATGTGATACATTCAATGGAGATGATGCAGAAACCAATTTTGACTGTTGAAACATACTGGAAGTGGAATATGGAAAGCTAGTTTCATCAAATAATACATGCCTAGACACATGAATTTTACCAGTTGCAATGTTAAGACAGATAAACCTCTTATATTGACCTGTATACCCCAGAAACACACAAGTTGCAGTTTTAGGCTGAAGTTTAGAAGTGCTGTAAGGTTTTAAAAGTGGAAAACATGCACACCCAAAGACTCTAAGATGTTTAATTTCAGGAACTATGTTGTATAGTTTTTGAAATGGTGACTGCATATGTAAAGAAGCACAGGGCATCATATTAATCAAATAAGAAGCAGTAGCACATGCATGAAACCAGAATTGATTTGACAATTTTGCAGTTTGAAGAAGTGTAATTGCTGTTTCTACAAGATGTCTATGTTTTCTTTCTGCCAATCCATTATGTTCAGGTGTGTATGGACATGATTTGTGATGTAAAATACCATGATGTGATATAAATTGTTGAAATTTAGTACTTGTAAATTCACCACCACCATCAGATTGGAAGACTTTAACTATAGCAGAAAACTGTGTACACAGATAGGCATGAAAATGAACAAAGGTTGCAAACACTTCTGATTTATTTCTTAATGGAAAAATCCATGTGTATCGAGTACAATCATCTATGAAGGTTACATAATACCGAAATCCTTCATATGACAGTAAGGGGGCAGGTCCCCAAACATCACTATGTATTTTGTCTAATGGTATTACATATTTGTTTACAGGAAAAGCAAATGGTAACTTGGTAAATTTTCCCTCTAAACATGGTGTATAGATTGATGAGATTGATGAACATAGATTTATTGATTCAGAAACTTGAGACTGATGTAAAATTGCAGAAGTGATTGCATTTGATGTGTGTCCTAGTTTTTTATGCCATATGCTTGACTGAACTGGTTTTGCAAGAAAACATGAATGTGATGCTGGTAGGGTAGATGACTTCTTCTATGAAATGTTGAATGGTATAGGGTAATAACCGGCTCTACACAGCCCCTTGAGTAGGATCTTCCCTATGGATTTTTCCTGAACCCAGGAAGAAACATCATCACAAATGAATCTGCACCTATTGTCTTTGCAGAGTTGATAAATTGATAACAGATGATGTGAAAGTTTTGGAACATGTAATACATTCCTAAGTGTGAGAGAGTGATGTGGAACTACCAATTTAGAAGTACCAGTATGGGAAATACTCAAACCTGCACCACTTGCAGTGGTAATGGTGTCTGTGCCCTGATATGGAGTAGACAGATCCAAATTTGCCAACTCAGATGTCATGTGTGATGTAGCACCAGTGTCTGCAATCCAAAACTGTTCAGATTGTGCTGATGATTGATGATTTGCATGCATAGCAGAGAGGTGAGTAGTTGGAGGCCTCAATTGATACTCAAAATTACCCCTGTGATAGCACTGAACTGCCGTGTGCCCATATTTCCAGCAGATTTGACATTGAGTAGGAGAACTCGAGGTTGGAGTAGTATGTCTTTGAAAACAGTCTACAACAACATGTCCCTTTTTATTGCATATTTGACAGGTAGGAATGTCAGATGGACGATCTGGGCAGTGAGATTGGTATGGTTTGGGAGTACCAAGAATGCCAGGATTACCATTTGAAAATCTTGGACCAATATTCCAATATTGTATTGAAATCTCCCTCTGCCTTTGCCTTTGAAATTATTCCCTTTATAGCCTCCATAGTTGTGATAACCCCCATTGAAATTGTTATAAGACCCATTTCCATGACTGTGATTAACAGAACTTGATCCTCCAGTTGGCTTGAAGGACTGATCAGAAGACGACCTTGGTGGATCTTGATCGAGAACAAGAGCTTTCCTTTATCGGATTGAATACCAGCAACCATGGCACTACCAAAAGACAATCCAAAAGAACTATCAAAAGATTGCTCAATGATAGCTTCTTCTGCCAACAGTTGAGACCAAAAATCTTTGAGAGAGATGTCATTCTCTCTTCCTCTGATCACACATTGAAACGTGTTGAAATCTACAAGTAAACCTTTCAACACAAGGATGATAATATCATCATCATCAAAAATTACCCCAGCTGTAGCAAGATGATCTTTCCCATCTTTGATTTTCTGAAGATAAACAGAAACAGATTCTGACCCTTTCTTGATATTCTGAAGTTCTGTCTTCATCTGAAAGATTGTGGCTTTTGTAACCGCAAAAAATCTTTCGGTGAGATTTAACCACATCTCACAAGAACTCTTACTCCCAATGATGCAAGACATGGCAATCATAGACAGTGTGGCAATGAGTAACTGCATCAACGCATGATCGTGCATCTTCCAGACCAAGTACTCATCCGTTTCGACCCCTTCAGCATTCGAATCATTATTAAATCTTGATGGGCACTTTCTTGAACCATCAACAAACCCCGTAATGCCATAACTTTCCAGAAGCAATTGGACCTGAAAACTCCAAGTAAGATAATTGGAGTAATCCAGTTTCACTGTAACCGAGGTGTAGATTGTGGAGAGAAGATTGGTGATAGGTGATTAAACAATCTGCAACTGAGCAGCTGTAACCATTTTTCCAAATTCTTGTAGAACACTTTCATTGATGCGTTTAATCAAACAGTTGGTGAGCAGATGAGAAGAAACCAACTTTCTGAGCGACTGGTATATTTTCCAACGCCAAAATTCACACATAGATGCAAACTAGAGGGTAGAGAAGAGAAAGAAATGCTTTAGATGTTAAGCGGAAGCACCGGATCGGCTGGTGATGATACCATGTTAAGATAGCTCCAATGGCAGAATTAGGGGAGAGGGAGATCAAGATGAGAGAGAAAAGTATATCAATGAAATGCTTTCTTTGTTAATCTGTAATGTTTACAATGATCAACC